>OU443153.1:4367750-5823667 GCA_911622165.2 Bombus sylvestris | reverse complement strand
TCTGCGCGTCGCTGGGTTGTTTCGATGCTAAAAGTGGCTTCCGTTACATTCGGCGTGTAAAATGCAGTAAAATCAGCGTTTAAACGTCGAAATATCTCAAACAGTAAAGAAATTACCGTAGAAATCGACAAACAACTGCGTTCTGCGCGTCGCTGGGTTGTTTCGATGCTAAAAGTGGCTTCCGTTACATTCGGCGTGTAAAATGCAGTAAAATCAGCGTTTAAACGTCGAAATATCTCAAACAGGAAAGAAATTACCGTCGAACTCGACAAACGGCTGCGTTTTGCGCGTCGCTGGCCTTGTTTCGATGCTAAAAGAGGCGTTCGTTACATTCGGCGTGTAAAATGCAGTAAAATCAGCGTTTAAACGTCGAAATATCTCAAACGGGAAAGAAATTACCGTCGATATCGACAAACGGCTGCGATTTGCGCGTCGCTGTGCTTGTTTCGATGCTAAAAGAGGCGTTCGTTACATTCGGCGTGTGAAATGCAATAAAATCAGCGTTTAAACGTCGAAATATCTCAAACCGGAAAGAAATTACCGTCGAAATCGACAAACGGCTGCGTTTTGCGCGTCGCTGGGCTTGTTTCGACGCTAAAAGAGGCGTTCGTTACATTCGGCGTGTAAAATGCTGTAAAATCAGCGTTTAAACGTCGAAATATCTCAAACAGGAAAGAAATTACCGTCGACATCTACAAACGCCTGCGTTTTGCGCGTCGCTGGGCTTGTTTCGATGCTAAAAGTGGCGTTCGTTACATTCGGCGTGTAAAATGCAGTAAAATCTGCGTTTAAACGTCGAAATATCTCAAGCAGGAAAGAAATTACCGTCGACATCGACAAACGGCTGCGTTTTGCGCGTCGCTGGGCTTGTTTCGATGCTAAAAGAGGCGTTCGTTACATTCGGCGTGTAAAATGCAGTAAAATCAGCGTTTAAACGTCGAAATATCTCAAACAGGAAAGAAATTACCGTCGAAATCGACAAACGGCTGCGTTTTGCTCGTCGCTGGACTTGTTTTGATGCCAAAAGTGGCTTCCGTTACATTCGGCGTGTAAAATGCCGTAAAATCAGCGTTTAAACGTCGAAATATCTCAAACAGGAAAGAAATTACCGTCGACATCGGCAAACGGCTGCGTTTTGCGCGTCGCTGGGCTTGTTTCGATGCTAAAAGTGGCGTTCGTTACATTCGGCGTGTAAAATGCAGTAAAATCAGCGTTTAAACGTCGAAATATCTCAAACGGGAAAGAAATTACCGTCGATATCGACATACGGCTGCGATTTGCGCGTCGCTGGTCTTGTTTCGATGCCACAAGTGGCTTCCGTTACATTCGGCGTGTAAAATGCCGTAAAATCAGCGTTTAAACGTCGAAATATCTCAAACAGGAAAGAAATTACCGTCGATATCGACAAACGGCTGCGTTTTGCGCGTCGCTGGGCTTGTTTCGATGCCAAAAGTGGCTTTCGTTACATTCGGCGTGTAAAATGCAGTAAAATCGGCGTTTAAACGTCGAAATATTTCAAACAGGAAAGAAATTACCGCCGAAATCGACAAACGGCTGCGTTTTGCGCGTCGCTGGGCTTGTTTCGAAGCTAAAAGAGGCGTTCGTTACATTCGGCGTGTAAAATGCTGTAAAATCAGCGTTTAAACGTCGAAATATCTCAAACAGGAAAGAAATTACCGTCGACATCTACAAACGCCTGCGTTTTGCGCGTCGCTGGGCTTGTTTCGATGCCAAAAGTGGCTTTCGTTACATTCGGCGTGTAAAATGCAGTAAAATCGGCGTTTAAAAGTCGAAATATCTCAAACAGGAACGAAATTACCGTCGAAATCGACAAACGGCTGCCTTCTGCGCGTCGCTAGGCTTGTTTCGATGCTAAAAGTGGCGTTCGTTACATTCGGCGTGTAAAATGCAGTAAAATCAGCGTTTAAACGTCGAAATATCTCAAACGGGAAAGAAATTACCGTCGATATCGACAAACGGCTGCGATTTGCGCGTCGCTGTGCTTGTTTCGATGCTAAAAGTGGCGTTCGCTACATTCGGCGTGTAAAATGCAGTAAAATCAGCGCTTAAACGTCGAAATATCTCAAACAGAAAAGATATTACCGTCGAAATCGACAAACAACTGCGTTCTGCTCGTCGCTGGGCTTGTTTCGATGCTAAAAGTGGCTTTCGTTACATTCGGCGTGTAAAATGCAGTAAAATCAGCGTTTAAACATCGAAATATCTCAAACAGGAAAGAAGTAACCGTCGATATCGACAAACGGCTGCGTTCTGCGCGTCGCTGGGCTCGTTTCGAAGCTAAAAGTGGCTTCCGTTACATTCCGCGTGTAAAATGCAGTAAAATCAGCGTTTAAACGTCGAAATATCTCAAACAGGAAAGAAATTACCGTCGAAATCGACAAACGGCTGCGTTTTGCGCGTCGCTGGGCTTGTTTCGACGCTAAAAGAGGCGTTCGTTACATTCGGCGTGTAAAATGCAGTAAAATCAGCGTTAGACGTCGAAATATCTCAAACAGGAAAGAAATTACCGTCGACATCGGCAAACGGCTGCGTTTTGCGCGTCGCTGGGCTTGTTTCGATGCTAAAAGTGGCGTTCGTTACATTCGTCGTGTAAAATGCAGTAAAATCAGCGTTTAAACGTCGAAATATCTCAAACAGGAAAGAAATTACCATCGAAATCGACAAACGGCTGCGTTTTGCTCGTCGCTGGGGTTGTTTCGATGCCACAAGTGGCGTTCGTTACATTCGGCTTGTAAAATGCAGTAAAATCAGCGTTTAAACGTCGAAATATCTCAAACAGGAAAGAACTTACCGTCGAAATCGACAAACGGCTGCGTTTTGCGCGTCGCTGGGCTTGTTTCGATGCTAAAAGTGGCGTTCGTTACATTCGTCGTGTAAAATGCAGTAAAATCAGCGTTTAAACGTCGAAATATCTCAAACAGGAAAGAAATTACCGTCGATATCGACAAACGGCTGCGATTTGCGCGTCGCTGGGCTTGTTTCGACGCTAAAAGAGGCGTTCGTTACATTCGGCGTGTAAAATGCAATAAAATCAGCGTTTAAACGTCGAAATATCTCAAACTGGAAAGAAATTACCGTCGAAATCGACAAACGGCTACGTTTTGCGCGTCGCTGGGCTTGTTTCGATGCTAAAAGTGGCGTTCGTTACATTCGGCGTGTAAAATGCAGAAAAATCAGCGTTTAAACGTCGAAATATCTCAAACAGTAAAGAAATTACCGTAGAAATATTATATAACCTTATACGTTATAACGTAATATTATGTAACATTATACGTTATAACGTAATATTATATAACGATATACGTTACAACGAAATACTACCTAACGTTATGCGTTATTACATAGTACTATATAACGTTATACGTTAAAACGTAATATAATATAACATTATACAGTATAACGTAATATTATATAACGTTATACGTTAGACGTATTACTACATAACGTTACACGTTGTAACGTAATATAATATAACATTATACGCTATAACGTAATATTATATAACGTTATACGTTATAACGTAATATCATATAACATTATGCGTTATAGCGTAATATTATATAACGATATGCGTTATAACGTAATACTGCATAACGTTATACGTTATGACGTAGTATAATATAACGTTATACGTTATAACGTAATATTATATAACATTATGCGTTATAACGTAATACTAGATAACGTTATACGTCATAACGTAATGTAATATAACATTATACGCTATAACGTAATATTATATAACGTTATACGTTATAACGTAATATCATATAACATTATGCGTTATAGCGTAATATTATATAACGATATGCGTTATAACGTAATACTGCATAACGTTATACGTTATGACGTAATATTATATAACGTTATACGTTAGACGTATTACTACATAACGTTACACGTTGTAACGTAATATTATATAACATTATACGTTATAACACAATACTATATAACGTTATACATTATTACGTAGTACTACATGACGTCAGACGTTAGTCGTAATACTACATAACGTTATACGTTATAACCTAATACTACATAACGTTATACGTTATAAAACAATACTACATAACGTTATACGTTATAACGTAATATTATATAACGTTATACGTTATAACGTAATACTACATAACGTTATACGTTATTACGTAGTAGTATATAACGTTGTACGTTATGACGTGATACTACATAACGTTATACGTTATAACGAATTACTACATAACGTTACACGTTGTAACGTAATATTATATCACATTATACGTTACAGCGCAACATTATATAACAGTATACCTTATAACAATATACTAAATAACGTTATACGTTATAACGTAGTATAACATACCATTATACGGTATAACGTAATATTATTTAACGTTATACGTTATTACGTAGTACTACATGACGTCAGACGTTAGACGTAATACTACATAACATTATGCGTTATAACCTAATACTACATAACGTTATACGTTATAACGTGATAAAATATAACGTTATACGTTATAACGTGATACTACATAACGTTATACGTTATTACGTAGTAGTATATAACGTTATACGTCATAACGTGATAAAATATAACGTTATACGTTATAACCTAATACTACATAACGTTATACGTTATAACGTAATATTATATAACATTATGCGTTATAACGTAATATTATGTAACAGTATACGTTATAACAAAATACTAAAGAACGTTATACGTTATAACGTAGTATAATATAACATTATACGGTATAACGTAATATTATATATCG
Organism: Bombus sylvestris; assembly: GCA_911622165.2. Classification (NCBI taxonomy): domain Eukaryota; kingdom Metazoa; phylum Arthropoda; class Insecta; order Hymenoptera; family Apidae; genus Bombus; species Bombus sylvestris. The sequence goes on along the minus strand of OU443153.1, from coordinate 5,818,883 downwards.
TTCTACGTTAGACGTATTACTACATAACGTTACACGTTGTAACGTAATACTACATAACGTTATTCGTTATAACGTAATATTATATAACATTATGCGTTATAACGTAATATTATATAACGATATACGTTATAGCGTAATACTACATAACTTTATACGTTATAACACAATACTATATAACGTTATACGTTATAACGTAATACTACATAACGTTATAAGTTATAACGTAATGTAATATAACATTATACGGTATAACGTAATATTATATAACGTTATACGTTATAACGTAATATTATATAACATTATACGTTACAACACAATACTAAATAACGTTATACGTTATAACGTAGTATAATATAATATTATGCGGTATAACGTAATATTATATAACGATCTACGTTAGACGTTTTACTACATAACGTTACACGTTGTAACGTAATACTACATAACGTTATACGTTATAACGTAATATTATATAACATTATGCGTTACAAAGTAAAATTATATAACGGTATACGTTATAACGTAATACTGCATAACGTTATACGTTATAACGTAGTATAATATACCATTATACGGTATAACGTAATATTATATAACGTTCTACGTTAGATGTATTACTACATAACGTTGCACGTTGTAACGTAATACTACATAACGTTATACGTTATAACGTAATATTATATAACATTATGCGTTATAACGTAAAACTACATAACATTATACGTCATAACGTAATGTAATATAACATTATACGGTATAACGTAATATTATATAACGTTATACGTAATACGTATTACTACATAACGTTACACGTTGTAATGTAATATTATATAACATTATACGTTATATCGTAATATTATATAACGTTATACCTTATAACACAATACTATATAACGTTATACATTATTACGTAGTACTACATGACGTCAGACGATAGACGTAATACTACATAACGTTATACGTTATAACCTATTACTACATAACGTTATACGTTATAACACAATACTATATAACGTATAACGTTATAACGTAATACCACTTAACGATATACGTTATTACGTAGTAGTATATAACATTATACGTTAGACGTATTACTACATAACGTTACACGTTGTAACGTAATATTATATAACCTTATACGTTATAACGTAATATTATGTAACATTATACATTATAACGTAATATTATATAACGATATACGTTATAACGTAATACTACATAACGTTATACGTTATTACATAGTACTACATGACGTCAGACGTTAGACGTAATACTACATAAAGTTATACGCTATTACATAGTACTATATAACGTTATACGTTATAACGTGATACTATATAGTGATATACGTCATAACGTAACACTACATAACGTTATACGTTGTAACATAATATTATATAACATTATACGTTACAACGTAATATTATATAACAGTATACGTTATAACAAAATACTTAATAACGTTATACGTTATAACGTAGTATAATATAACATTATACGTTATAACGTAGTATTATATATCGTTCTACGTTAGACGTAATACTACATAACGTTATACCTTGTAACGTAATACTACATAACGTTATACGTTATAACGTAATATTATATAACATTATGCGTTATAACGTAATATTATGTAACAGTATACGTTATAACAAAATACTAAAGAACGTTATACGTTATAACGTAGTATAATATAACATTATACGGTATAACGTAACATTATATATCGTTCTACGTTAGACGTATTACTACATAACGTTACACGTTGTAACGTAATACTACATAACGTTATACGTTATAACGTAATATTATATAACATTATGCGTTATAACGTAATATTATATAACGATATACGTTATAACGTAATACTACGTAACTTTATACGTTATAACACAATACTATATAACGTTATACGTTATAACGTAATACTACATAACGTTATAAGTTATAACGTAATGTAATATAACATTATACGGTATAACGTAATATTATATAACGTTATACGTTATAACGTAATATTATATAACATTATACGTTACAACACAATACTAAATAACGTTATACGTTATAACGTAGTATAATATAATATTATGCGGTATAACGTAATATTATATAACGATCTACGTTAGACGTATTACTACATAACGTTACACGTTGTAACGTAATACTACATAACGTTATACGTTATAACGTAATATTATATAACATTATGCGTTACAAAGTAAAATTATATAACGGTATACGTTATAACGTAATACTGCATAACGTTATACGTTATAACGTAGTCTAATATACCATTATACGGTATAACGTAATATTATATAACGTTCTACGTTAGACGTATTACTACATAACGTTGCACGTTGTAACGTAATACTACATAACGTTATACGTTATAACGTAATATTATATAACATTATGCGTTATAACGTAAAACTACATAACATTATACGTCATAACGTAATGTAATATAACATTATACGGTATAACGTAATATTATATAACGTTATACGTAATACGTATTACTACATAACGTTACACGTTGTAATGTAATATTATATAACATTATACGTTATATCGTAATATTATATAACGTTATACCTTATAACACAATACTATATAACGTTATACATTATTACGTAGTACTACATGACGTCAGACGATAGACGTAATACTACATAACGTTATACGTTATAACCTATTACTACATAACGTTATACGTTATAACACAATACTATATAACGTATAACGTTATAACGTAATACCACTTAACGATATACGTTATTACGTAGTAGTATATAACATTATACGTTAGACGTATTACTACATAACGTTACACGTTGTAACGTAATATTATATAACCTTATACGTTATAACGTAATATTATGTAACATTATACATTATAACGTAATATTATATAACGATATACGTTATAACGTAATACTACATAACGTTATACGTTATTACATAGTACTACATGACGTCAGACGTTAGACGTAATACTACATAAAGTTATACGCTATTACATAGTACTATATAACGTTATACGTTATAACGTGATACTATATAGTGATATACGTCATAACGTAACACTACATAACGTTATACGTTGTAACATAATATTATATAACATTATACGTTACAACGTAATATTATATAACAGTATACGTTATAACAAAATACTTAATAACGTTATACGTTATAACGTAGTATAATATAACATTATACGTTATAACGTAGTATTATATATCGTTCTACGTTAGACGTAATACTACATAACGTTATACCTTGTAACGTAATACTACATAACGTTATACGTTATAACGTAATATTATATAACATTATGCGTTATAACGTAATATTATGTAACAGTATACGTTATAACAAAATACTAAAGAACGTTATACGTTATAACGTAGTATAATATAACATTATACGGTATAACGTAACATTATATATCGTTCTACGTTAGACGTATTACTACATAACGTTACACGTTGTAACGTAATACTACATAACGTTATACGTTATAACGTAATATTATATAACATTATGCGTTATAACGTAATATTATATAACGATATACGTTATAACGTAATACTACGTAACTTTATACGTTATAACACAATACTATATAACGTTATACGTTATAACGTAATACTACATAACGTTATAAGTTATAACGTAATGTAATATAACATTATACGGTATAACGTAATATTATATAACGTTATACGTTATAACGTAATATTATATAACATTATACGTTACAACACAATACTAAATAACGTTATACGTTATAACGTAGTATAATATAATATTATGCGGTATAACGTAATATTATATAACGATCTACGTTAGACGTATTACTACATAACGTTACACGTTGTAACGTAATACTACATAACGTTATACGTTATAACGTAATATTATATAACATTATGCGTTACAAAGTAAAATTATATAACGGTATACGTTATAACGTAATACTGCATAACGTTATACGTTATAACGTAGTCTAATATACCATTATACGGTATAACGTAATATTATATAACGTTCTACGTTAGACGTATTACTACATAACGTTGCACGTTGTAACGTAATACTACATAACGTTATACGTTATAACGTAATATTATATAACATTATGCGTTATAACGTAATACTACATAACATTATACGTCATAACGTAATGTAATATAACATTATACGGTATAACGTAATATTATATAACGTTATACGTAATACGTATTACAACATAACATTACTCGTTGTAAAATAATATTATATAACCTTATACGTTATAACGTAATATTATGTAACATTATACGTTATAACGTAATATTATATAACGATATACGTTATAACGTAATACTACATAACGTTATACGTTATTACATAGTACTATATAACGTTATACGTTATAACGTGCTACTATATAATGATATACGTTATAACGTAATACTACATAACTTTATACGTTATAACGTAATATAATATAACATTATACGGTATAACGTAATATTATATAACGTTACACGTTAGACGTATTACTACATAACGTTACACGTTGTAATGTAATATTATATAACATTATACGTTATAACGTAATATTATATAACGTTATACCGTATAACACAATACTATATAACGTTATACATTATTACGTAGTACTGTATAACGTCAGACGTTAGTCGTAATACTACATCGCGTTATACGTTATTACATAGTACTATATAAAGTTATACGTTATAACGTAATTCCACATAACGTTATACGTTGTAACGTGATATGAAATAACATTATACGTTATAACGTAATATTACATAACGATATACGTTATAACGTAATACTACATAACGTTATACGCTATTACATAGTACTACATAACGTTATACGTTATAACGTGATACTATATAGCGATATACGTTATAACGTAACACTACATAACGTTATACGTTATAACGTAATATTATATAACATTATGCGTTATAACGTAATATTATGTAACAGTATACGTTATAACAAAATACTAAAGAACGATATACGTTATAACGTAGTATAATATAACATTATACGGTATAACGTAATATTATATATCGTTCTACGTTAGACGTATTACTACATAACGTTACACGTTGTAACGTAATACTACATAACGTTATACGTTATAACGTAGTGTAATATAACATTATACGGTATAACGTAATATTATATAACGTTATACGTTATAACGTAATATTATATAACATTATACGTTACAACACAATACTAAATAACGTTATACGTTATAACGTAGTATAATATAATATTATGCGGTATAACGTAATATTATATAACGATCTACGTTAGACGTTTTACTACATAACGTTACACGTTGTAACGTAATACTACATAACGTTATACGTTATAACGTAATATTATATAACATTATGCGTTACAAAGTAAAATTATATAACGGTATACGTTATAACGTAATACTGCATAACGTTATACGTTATAACGTAGTATAATATACCATTATACGGTATAACGTAATATTATATAACGTTCTACGTTAGATGTATTACTACATAACGTTGCACGTTGTAACGTAATACTACATAACGTTATACGTTATAACGTAATATTATATAACATTATGCGTTACAAAGTAAAATTATATAACGGTATACGTTATAACGTAATACTGCATAACGTTATACGTTATAACGTAGTATAATATACCATTATACGGTATAACGTAATATTATATAACGTTCTACGTTAGACGTATTACTACATAACGTTGCACGTTGTAACGTAATACTACATAACGTTATACGTTATAACGTAATATTATATAACATTATGCGTTATAACGTAATACTACATAACGTTATACGTCATAACGTAATGTAATATAACATTATACGGTATAACGTAATATTATATAACGTTATACGTTATACGTATTACAACATAACATTACTCGTTGTAACGTAATATTATATAACCTTATACGTTATAACGTAATATTATGTAACATTATACGTTATAACGTAATATTATATAACGATATACGTTATAACGTAATACTACATAACGTTATACGTTATTACATAGTACTATATAACGTTATACGTTATAACGTGCTAGTATATAATGATAGACGTTATAACGTAATACTACATAACTTTATACGTTATAACGTAATATAATATAACATTATACGGTATAACGTAATATTATATAACGTTATACGTTAGACGTATTACTACATAACGTTACACGTTGTAATGTAATATTATATAACATTATACGTTATAACGTAATATTATATAACGTTATGCCTTATAACACAATACTATATAACGTTATACATTATTACGTAGTACTACATGACGTCAGACGATAGACGTAATACTACATAACGTTATACGTTATTACGTAGTAGTATATAACATCATACGTTAGACGTATTACTACATAACGTTACACGTTGTAACGTAATATTATATAACCTTATACGTTATAACGTAATATTATGTAACATTATACGTTATAACGTAATATTATATAACGATATACGTTATAACGTAATACTACATAACGTTATACGTTATTACATAGTACTATATAACGTTATACGTTATAACGTGCTACTATATAACGATATACGTTATAACGTTATACTACATAACTTTATACTTTATAACGTAATATAATATAACATTATAAGGTATAACGTAATATTATATAACGTTATACGTTATAACGTAATATTATATAACATTATACGTTACAACACAATACTAAATAACGTTATACGTTATAACGTAGTATAATATAACATTATACGGTATAACGTAATATTATATAACGTTCTACGTTAGACGTATTACTACATAACGTTACACGTTCTATCGTAATACTACATAACGTTATACGTTATAACGTAATATTATATAACATTATGCGTTATAGCGTAATATTATATAACGATATACGTTATAACGTAATACTGCATAACGTTATACGATATAACGTAGTATAATATAACGTTATACGTTATAACGTAATATTATATAACATTATGCGTAATAACGTAATACTAGATAACGCTATACGTCATAACGTAATGTACTATAACATTATACGTTGTAACGTAATATTATATAACATTATACGTTATAACACAATACTGTATAACGTTATACATTATTACGTAGTACTACATAACGTCAGACGTTAGACGTAATACTACATATCTTTATACGTTATAAGGTAATATAATATAACATTATACGGCGTAACGTAATATTATACAACGTTATACGTTATAACGTAATACCTCATAACGTTATACGTTATAACGTAATACTACATAACGTTATACGTTGTAACGTAATATTATATAACATTATCCGTTATAACACAATACCATGTAACGTTTTACATTATTACGTAGTACTATATAACGTCAGACGTTAGACGTAATACTACATAACGCTATACGTTATAACGTAATACTACATAACGTTATACGTTATAACGTAATACTACATAACGTTATACGTTATTACGTAATACTACATGACGTCAGACGTTAGACGTATTACTACATAACGTTACACGTTGTAACGTAATATTATGTAACACTATACGTTATAACGTAATATTATATAACATTATACGTTATAACACAGTACTATATAACGTTATACGGTATAACGTAATACTACATAACGTTATACGTTATAACACAATACTATATAACGTTATACGTTATAACGTAATATAATATAACATTATACGGTATAACGTAATATTATATAACGTTATACGTTAGACGTATTACTACATAACGTCACACGTTGTAACGTAATATTATATAACATTATCCGTTATAACACTATACTATATAACGTTATACATTATTACGTAGTACTATATAACGTCAGACGTTAGACGTAATACTACATAACGCTATACGTTACAACGTAATACTACATAACGTTATACGTTATTACATAGTACTATTTAACGTTATACGTTATAACGTGATTCTATATAACGATATACGTTATAACGTAACACTACATAACGTTATACGTTATAACGTATTATAATATAACATTATACGGTATAACGTAATATTATATAACGTTATACGTTAGACGTATTACTACATAACGTTACACGTTGTAACGTAATATTATATAACATTATACGTTACAACGTAATATTATATAACAGTATACGTTATAACAAAATACTAAATAACGTTATACATCATAACGTAGTATAATGTAACATTATACGGTATAACGTAATATTACATATCGTTCTACGTTAGACGTATTACTACATAACGTTACACGTAGTAACGTAATACTACATAACGTTATACGTTATAACGTAATATTATATAACATTATGCGTTATAACGTAATATTATATAACGATATACGTTATAACGTAATACTGCATAACGTTATACGTTATAACGAGATAATATATAACGATATACGTTATAAAATAATACTACATAACGTTATACGTCATAACGTAATGTAATATAACATTATACGGTATAACGTAATATTATATAACCTTATACGCTAGACGTAGTACTACATAACGTTACACGTTGTAACGTAATATTATATAACCTTATACGTTGTAACGTAATATTATATAACATTATACGTTATAACGTAATATTATATAACGATATACGTTATAACGTAATACTACATAACGTTATACGTTATTACATAGTACTATATAACAGTATACGTTATAACGTGATACTATATAACGATATACGTTATAACGTAATACTACATAACGTTATACGTTATAACGTATTATAATATATCATTATGCGGTATAACCTAATATTATATAACGTTATACGTTAGACGTATTACTACATAACGTTACACGTTGTAACGTAATATTATATAACATTATACGTTATAACGTAATAGTATATAACATTATACGTTATAACACGGTACTATATAACGTTATACGGTATAACGTAATACTATATAACGTTATACGTTATTACATAGTACTACATGACGTCAGACGTTAGACGTAATACTACATAACCTTATACGTTATAACGTAATATTATATAACAGTATACGTTATAACAAAATACTAAATAACGTTATACGTTATAACGTAGTATAATATAACATTATACGGTATAACGTAATATTATATATCCTTCTACGTTAGACGTAATACCACATAACGTTATACGTTATTACATAGTACTATATAAAGTTATACGTTATAACGTGATACTACATAACTTTATACGTTTTATCTTGGTACTATATATCGTTAGACGTTATAACGTAATACTACATAACCTTATACGTTATAACGTAATATTATATAACGTTAAACGTTATAACGTAATACTACATAACGTTATGCGATATAACACAACACTATATAACGTTATACGTTATAACGTGATACTACATAACGTTATACGTTATGACGTAATATAATATAACATTATACGGTATAACGTAATATTATATAACGTTATACGTTAGACGTATTACTACATAACGTTATGCGATATAACACAACACTATATAACGTTATACGTTATAACGTAATACTATATAACGTTATACATTATTACGTAGTACTATATAACGTCAGACGTTAGAGGTAATACTACATAACGCTATACGTTATAACGCAATACTACATAACGTTATACGTTATTACATAGTACTATATAACGTTATACGTTATAACGTGATACTACATAACTTTATACGTTTTATCTTAGTACTATATATCGTTAGACGTTATAACGTAATACTACATAACCTTATACGTTATAACGTAATATTATATAACGTTATACGTTATAACGTAATATAATATAACATTATACGGTATAACGGAATATTATATAACGTTATACGTTAGACGTATTACTACATAACGTTACACGTTGTAACGTAATATTATATAACATTATCCGTTATAACACAATACTATATAACGTCATACATTATTACGTAGTACTATATAACGTCAGACGTTGGACGTAATACTACATAAAGCTATACGTTATAACGTAATACTACATAAATTTATACGTTTTATCTTAGTACTATATAACGTTAGACGTTATAACGTAATACTACATAAGCTTAAACGTTATAACGTAATATTATATAAAGTTATACGTTATAAAGTAATACTACATAACGTTATACGTTACTCCATAGTACTATATAACGTTATACGTTATAACGTAATATTATATAACATTATACGTTATAACACAATACTATATAACGTTATACGTTATAACGTAGTATAATATAACATTATACGGAATAACGTAATATTATATAACGTTATACGTTAGACGTATTACTAAATAACGTTACACGTTGTAACGTAATATTATATAACATTATACGTTATAACGTAATATTATATAACATTATACGTTATAACACAATACTATATAACGTCATACATTATTACGTAGTACTATATAACGTCAGACGTTAGACGTAATACTACATAACGCTATACGTTATAACGTAATACTACATAACGTTATACGTTATAACGTAATATTATATCAAGTTATACGTTATAAAGTAATACTACATATCGTTATACGTTATTCCATAGTACTATATAACGTTATACGGTATAACGTAATACTACATAACGTTATACGTTATAACACAATACTATATAACGTTATACGTTATAACGTAATATAATATAACATTATACGGTATAACGTAATATTATATAACGTTATACGTTAGACGTAATACTAAATAACGTTACACGTTGTAACGTAATATTATATAACATTATCCGTTATAACACAATACTATATAACGTTATACATTATTACGTAGTACTATATAACGTCAGACGTTAGGCGTAATACTACATAACGCTATACGTTACAACGTAATACTACATAAATTTATACGTTTTATCTTAGTACTATATAACGTTACACGTTATAACGTAATACTACATAAGCTTATACGTTATAACGTAATATTATATAACGTTAAACGTTATAACGTAATACTACATAACGTTATGCGATATAACACAACACTATATATCGTTATACGTTATAACGTAATACTACATAACGTTATACGTTATAACACAATACTATATAACGTTATACGTTATAACACAATACTACATAACGTTATACGTTATAACACAATACTACATAACGTTATACGTTATAACACAATACTACATAACGTTATACGTTATAACACAATACTATATAATGTTGTACGTTATAACGTTATACTACATTACGTTATACGCTATAACGTAATATTATATAACGTTATACGTTTTATCTTAGTACTATATAACGTTAGACGTTATAACGTAATACTACATAACCTTATACGTTATAACGTAATATAATATAACATTATACGTTACAACACAATACTAAATAACGATATACGTTATAACGTAGTATAATATAACATTATACGGTATAACGTAATATTATATATCGTTCTACGTTAGACGTATTACTACATAACGTTACACGTTGTAACGTAATACTACATAACGTTATGCGTTATAACGTAATATTATATAGCATTATGCGTTATAACGTAATGTTATGTAACGATATACGTTATAACGTAATATTATATAACATTATACGTTATAACGTAATATTATATAACATTATACGTTACAACACAATACTAAATATAGTTATTCGTTATAACGTAGTATAATATAACATTATACGGTATAACGTAATATTATATATCGTTCTACGTTAGACGTATTACTACATAACGTTACACGTTGTAACGTAATACTACATAACGTTATGCGTTATAACGTTATATTATATAACATTATGCGTTATAACGTAATATTATATAACGATATACGTTATAACGTAATACTGCATAACGTTATACGCTATAACGAGATACTATATAACGATATACGTTATAACGTAATACTACATAACTTTATACGTTATAACGTAATATAACATTATACGGCGTAACGTAATATTATATAACGTTATACGTTATAACACAATACTATATAACGTTATACATTATTACGTAGTACTATATAACGCCAGACGTTAGACGTAATACTACATAACGCTATACGTTATAACGTAATACTACATAAATTTATACGTTTTATCTTAGTACTATATAACGTTAGACGTTATAACGTAATACCACATAAGCTTATACGTTATAACACAATACTATATAACGTTATACGTTATAACACAATACAATATAATGTTGTACGTTATAACGTAATACTACATTACGTTATACGCTATAACGTAATATTATATAACATTATACGTTTTATCTTAGTACTATATAACGTTAGACGTTATAACGTAATACTACATAACCTTATACGTTATAACGTAATATAATACAACATTATACGTTACAACACAATACTAAATAACGATATACGTTATAACGTAATATTATATAACATTATACGTTATAACACAATACTATATAACTTTATACGTTATAACGCAGTATAATATAACATTATACGGTATAACGTAATATTATATAACGTTATACGTTATAACGTAATACTACATAACGTTATACGTTATTACGTAGTACTACATGACGTCAGACGTTAGACGTATTACTACATAACGTTACACGTTGTAACGTAATATTATATAACATTATACGTTATAACGTAATATTATATAACATTATACGTTATAACACAATACTATATAACGTTATACATTATTACGTAGTACTATATAACGTCAGACGTTAGACGTAATACTACATAACGCTATACGTTATAACGTAATACTACAAAACGTTATACGTTATAACGTAATATTATATAAAGTTATACGTTATAAAGTAATACTACATAACGTTATACGTTATTCCATAGTACTATATAACGTTATACGGTATAACGTAATACTACATAAAGTTATACGCTATAACGTAATACTACATAACGTTATACGTTATAACGTAATACTACATAACGTTATACGTTATAACGTAATATTATATAAAGTTATACGTTATAAAGTAATACTACATAACGTTATACGTTATTCCATAGTACTATATAACGTTATACGGTATAACGTAATACTACATAAAGTTATACGCTATAACGTAATACTACATAACGTTATACGTTATAACACAATACTATATAACGTTATACGTTATAACGTAATATAATATAACATTATACGCTATAACGTAATATTATATAACGTTATACGTTAGACGTATTACTACATAACGTTACACGTTGTAACGTAATGTTATATAACATTATCCGCTATAACTCAATACTATATAACGTTATACATTATTACGTAGTACTATATAACGTCAGACGTTAGACGTAATACTACATAACGCTATACGTTATAACGTAATACTACATAACGTTATACGTTATTACATAGTACTATTTAACGTTATACGTTATAACGTGATACTATATAACGATATACGTTATAACGTATTATAATATAACATTATACGGTATAACGTAATATTGTATAACATTATACGTTATAACACAATACTATATAACGTCATACATTATTACGCAGTACTATATAACGTCAGACGTTAGACGTAATACTACATAACGCTATACGTTATAACGAAACACTACATAACGTTATACGTTGTAACGTAATATTATATCAAGTTATACGTTATAAAGTAATACAACATAACGTTATACGTTATTCCATAGTACTATATAACGTTATACGGTATAACGTAATACTACATAAAGTTATACGCTATAACGTAATACTACATAACGTTATACGTTATAACACAATACTATATAACGTTATACGTTATAACGTAATATAATATAACATTATACGGTATAACGTAATATTATATAACGTTATACGTTAGACGTATTACTAAATAACGTTACACGTTGTAACGTAATATTATATAACATTATCCGTTATAACACAATACTATATAACGTTATACATTATTACGTAGTACTATATAACGTCAGACATTAGACGTAATACTACATAACGCTATGCGTTATAACGTAATACTACATAACTTTATACGTTTTATCTTAGTACTATACAACGTTAGACGTTATAACGTAATACTACATAAGCTTATACGTTATAACGTAATATTATATAACGTTAAACGTTATAACGTAATACTACATAACGTTATGCGATATAACACAATACTATATAACGTTATACGTTATAACGTAATACTACATTACGTTATACGCTATAACGTAATATTATATAACGTTATACGTTATAACGTAATACTACATAACGCTATACGTTATAACGTAATACTACATAAATTTATACGTTTTATCTTAGTACTATATAACGTTAGACGTTATAACGTAATACTACATAAGCTTATACGTTATAACGTAATATTATATAACGTTAAACGTTATAACGTAATACTACATAACGTTATGCGATATAACACAACAACATATACCGTTATACGTTATAACGTAATACTACATAACGTTATACGTTAAAACATAATACTATATAACGTTATACGTTATAACACAATACTACATAACGTCATACGGTATAACGTAATATTATATAACGCTATACGTTAGTCGTATTACTACATAACGTTACACGTTGTAACGTAATATTATATAACATTATACGTTATAACGTAATATTATATAACATTATACGTTATAACACAATACTATATAACGTTATACATTATTACGTAGTACTATATAACGTCAGACGTTAGACGTAATACTACATAACGCTATACGTTATAACGTAATACTACAAAACGTTATACGTTATAACGTAATATTATATAAAGTTATACGTTATAAAGTAATACTACATAACGTTATACGTTATTCCATAGTACTATATAACGTTATACGGTATAACGTAATACTACATAAAGTTATACGCTATAACGTAATACTACATAACGTTATACGTTATAACGTAATACTACATAACGTTATACGTTATAACGTAATATTATATAAAGTTATACGTTATAAAGTAATACTACATAACGTTATACGTTATTCCATAGTACTATATAACGTTATACGGTATAACGTAATACTACATAAAGTTATACGCTATAACGTAATACTACATAACGTTATACGTTATAACGTAATATAATATAACATTATACGCTATAACGTAATATTATATAACGTTATACGTTAGACGTATTACTACATAACGTTACACGTTGTAACGTAATGTTATATAACATTATCCGTTATAACACAATACTATATAACGTTATACATTATTACGTAGTACTATATAACGTCAGACGTTAGACGTAATACTACATAACGCTATACGCTATAACGTAATACTACATAACGTTATACGTTATAACACAATACTATATAACGTTATACGTTATAACGTAATATAATATAACATTATACGGTATAACGTAATATTATATAACGTTATACGTTAGACGTATTACTAAATAACGTTACACGTTGTAACGTAATATTATATAACATTATCCGTTATAACACAATACTATATAACGTTATACATTATTACGTAGTACTATGTAACGTCAGACGTTAGACGTAATACTACATAACGCTATGCGTTATAACGTAATACTACATAACTTTATACGTTTTATCTTAGTACTATACAACGTTAGACGTTATAACGTAATACTACATAAGCTTATACGTTATAACGTAATATTATATAACGTTAAACGTTATAACGTAATACTACATAACGTTATGCGATATAACACAATACTATATAACGTTATACGTTATAACGTAATACTACATTACGTTATACGCTATATCGTAATATTATATAACGTTATACGTTATAACGTAATACTACATAACGTTATACGTTATTACGTAGTAGTATATGACGTTATACGTTATAACGTAATACTACATAACGTTATACGTTATTACGTAGTAGTATATAACGTTATTCGTTATAACGTGATAAAATATAACGTTATACGTTATAACGTAATACTACATAACGTTATACGTTATTACATAGTATTATATAACGTTATACGTTATAACGTGATACTACATAACTTTATACGTTTTATCTTAGTACTATACAACGTTAGACGTTATAACGTAATACTACATAAGCTTATACGTTATAACGTAATATTATATAACGTTAAACGTTATAACGTAATACTACATAACGTTATGCGATATAACACAATACTATATAACGTTATACGTTATAACGTAATACTACATTACGTTATACGCTATAACGTAATATTATATAACGTTATACGTTATAACGTAATACTACATAACCTTATACGTTATAACGTAATATTATATAACGTTATACGTTATAACGTATTATAATATAACATTATACGGTATAACGTAATATTATATAACGTTACACGTTGTAACGTAATATTATATAACATTATCCGCTATAACACAATACTATATAACGTCATACATTATTACGTAGTACTATATAACGTCAGACGTTAGACGTAATACTACATAACGCTATACGTTATAACGTAATACTACATAAATTTATACGTTTTATCTTAGTACTATATAACGTTAGACGTTATAACGTAATACTACATAAGCTTATACGTTATAACGTAATATTATATAACGTTAAACGTTATAACGTAATACTACATAACGTTATGCGATATAACACAACAATATATAACGTTATACGTTATAACGTAATACTACATAACGTTATACGTTAAAACATAATACTATATAACGTTATACGTTATAACACAAAACTACATAACGTCATACGGTATAACGTAATATTATATAACGTTATACGTTAGTCGTATTACTACATAACGTTACACGTTGTAACGTAATGTTATATAACATTATCCGTTATAACACAATACTATATAACGTTATACATTATTACGTAGTACTATATAACGTCAGACGTTAGACGTAATACAACATAACGCTATACGTTATAACGTAATACTACATAACGTTATACGTTATTACATAGTACTATTTAACGTTATACGTTATAACGTGATACTATATAACGATATACGTTATAACGTAATACCTCATAACGATATACGTTATAACGTAATACTACATAACGTTATACGTTATAACACAATACAATATAACGTTATACGTTATAACGTAATACTACATAACGTTATACATTATTACGTAGTAGTATATAAAGTTATTAGTTATAACGTAATATTATATAACATTATACGTTATAACGTAATATTATATAACATTATACGTTATAACACAATACTATATAACGATATACGTTATAACGTAATACCTCATAACCTTATACGTTATAACGTAATACTACATAACGTTATACGTTATAACACAATACAATATAACGTTATACGTTATAACGTAATACTACATTACGTTATACGCATTAACGTAATATATATATAACATTATACGGTATAACGTAATATTATATAACGTTATACGTTATTACGTAGTAGTATATAACGTTATTCGTTATAACGTGATAAAGTATAACGTTATACGTTATAAAGTAATACTACATAACGTTATACGTTATTCCATAGTACTATATAACGTTATACGGTATAACGTAATACTACATAAAGTTATACGCTATAACGTAATACTACATAACGTTATACGTTATAACGTAATACTACATAACGTTATACGTTATAACGTAATATTATATTAAGTTATACGTTATAAAGTATTACTACATAACGTTACACGTTATTCCATAGTACTATATAACGTTATACGGTATAACGTAATACTACATAAAGTTATACGCTATAACGTAATACTACCTAACGTTATACGTTATAACACAATACTATATAACGTTATACGTTATAACGTAATATAATATAACATTATACGGTATAACGTAATATTATATAACGTTATACGTTAGACGCATTACTACATAACGTTACACGTTGTAACGTAATGTTATATAACATTATCCGTTATAACACAATACTATATAACGTTATACATTATTACGTAGTACTATATAACTTCAGACGTTAGACGTAATACAACATAACGCTATACGTTATAACGTAATACTACATAACGTTATACGTTATTACATAGTACTATTTAACGTTATACGTTATAACGTGATACTATGTAACGATATACGTTATAACGTAATACCTCATAACGATATACGTTATAACGTAATACTACATAACGTTATACGTTATAACACAATACAATATAACGTTATACGTTATAAAGTAATACTACATAACGTTATACGTTATTCCATAGTACTATATAACGTTATACGGTATAACGTAATACTACATAAAGTTATACGCTATAACGTAATACTACATAACGTTATACGTTATTCCATAGTACTATATAACGTTATACGGTATAACGTAATACTACATACAGTTATACGCTATAACGTAATATTACATAACGTTATACGCTATAACACAATACTATATAACGTTATACGTTATAACGTAATATAATATAACATTATACGGTATAACGTAATATTATATAACGTAATACGTTAGACGTATTACTACATAACGTTACACGTTGTAACGTAATGTTATATAACATTATCCGTTATAACACAATACTATATAACGTTATACATTATTACGTAGTACTATATAACGTCAGACGTTAGACGTAATACTACATAACGCTATACGTTATAACGAAATACTACATAACGTTATACGTTGTAACGTAATATTATATCAAGTTATACGTTATAAAGTAATAGAACATAACGTTATACGTTATTCCATAGTACTATATAACGTTATACGGTGTAACGTAATACTACATAAAGTTATACGCTATAACGTAATACTACATAACGTTATACGTTATAACACAATACTATATAACGTTACACGTTATAACGTAATATAATATAACATTATACGGTATAACGTAATATTATATAACGTTATACGTTAGACGTATTACTAAATAACGTTATACGTTGTAACGTAATATTATACAACATTATCCGTTATATCACAATACCATATAACGTTATACATTATTACGTAGTACTATATAACGTCAGACGTTAGACGTAATACTACATAACGCTATACGTTATAACGTAATACTACATAACTTTATACGTTTTATCTTAGTACTATACAACGTTAGACGTTATAACGTAATACTACATAAGCTTATACGTTATAACGTAATATTATATAACGTTAAACGTTATAACGTAATACTACATAACGTTATGCGATATAACACAATACTATATAACGTTATACGTTATAACGTAATACTACATAACGTTATACATTATTACGTAGTAGTATATAACGTTATTAGTTATAACGTAATATTATATAACATTATACGTTATAACGTAATATTATATGACATTATACGTTATAACACAATACTATATAACGATATACGTTATAGCGTAATACCTCATAACGTTATACGTTATAACGTAATACTACATAACGTTATACGTTATTCCATAGTACTATATAACGTTATACGGTATAACGCAATACTACATAAAGTTATACGCTATAACGTAATACTACATAACGTTATACGTTATAACGTAATACTACATAACGTTATACGTTATAACGTAATACTACATAAGCTTATACGTTATAACGTAATATTATATAACGTTAAACGTTATAACGTAATACTACATAACGTTATGCGATATAACACAATACTATATAACGTTATACGTTATAACGTGATACTATATAACGATATACCTTATAACGTAATACCTCATAACGATATACGTTATAACGTAATACTACATAACGTTATACGTTATAACACAATACAATATAACGTTATACGTTATAACGTAATACTACATAACGTTATACATTATTACGTAGTAGTATATAACGTTATTAGTTATAACGTAATATTATATAACATTATACGTTATAACGTAATATTATATGACATTATACGTTATAACACAATACTATATAACGATATACGTTATAGCGTAATACCTCATAACGTTATACGTTATAACGTAATACTACATAACGTTATACGTTATAACGTAATACTACATAACGTTATACGATATAGCGTAATATAATATAACATTAAACGGTATAACGTAATACTACATAACTTCATACGTTTTATCTTGGTACTATATATCGTTATACGCTATAACGTAATACTACATAACGTTATACGTTATTACGTAGTAGTATATAACGTTATTCGTTATAACGTAATATTATATAACATTATACGTTATAACGTAATATTATATAACATTATACGCTATAACACAATACTATATAACGTTATACGTTATTACGTAGTAGTATATAACGTTATTCGTTATAACGTGATAAAATATAACGTTATACGTTATAAAGTAATACTACATAACGTTATACGTTATTCCATAGTACTATATAACGTTATACGTTATAACGTAATACTACATACAGTTATACGCTATAACGTAATATTACATAACGTTATACGTTATAACACAATACTATATAACGTTATACGTTATAACGTAATATAATATAACATTATACGGTATAACGTAATATTATATAACGTAATACGTTAGACGTATTACTACATAACGTTACACGTTGTAACGTAATGTTATATAACATTATCCGTTATAACACAATACTATATAACGTTATACATTATTACGTAGTACTATATAACGTCAGACGTTAGACGTAATACAACATAACGCTATACGTTATAACGTAATACTACATAACGTTATACGTTATTACATAGTACTATTTAACATTATCCGTTATAACACAATACTATATAACGTCATACATTATTACGTAGTACTATATAACGTCAGACGTTAGACGTAATACTACATAACGCTATACGTTATAACGAAATACTACATAACGTTATACGTTGTAACGTAATATTATATCAAGTTATACGTTATAAAGTAATAGAACATAACGTTATACGTTATTCCAAAGTACTATATAACGTTATACGGTGTAACGTAATACTACATAAAGTTATACGCTATAACGTAATACTACATAACGTTATACGTTATAACACAATACTATATAACGTTATACGTTATAACGTAATATAATATAACATTATACGGTATAACGTAATATTATATAACGTTATACGTTAGACGTATTACTAAATAACGTTATACGATGTAACGTAATATTATACAACATTATCCGTTATATCACAATACTATATAACGTTATACATTATTACGTAGTACTATATAACGTCAGACGTTAGACGTAATACTACATAACGCTATACGTTATAACGTAATACTACATAACTTTATACGTTTTATCTTAGTACTATACAACGTTAGACGTTATAACGTAATACTACATAAGCTTATACGTTATAACGTAATATTATATAACGTTAAACGTTATAACGTAATACTACATAACGTTATGCGATATAACACAATACTATATAACGTTATACGTTATAACGTAATACTACATAACGTTATGCGATATAACACAATACTATATAACGTTATACGTTATAACGTAATACTACATTACGTTATACGCTATAACGTAATATTATATAACGTTATACGTTTTATCTTAGTACGATATAACGTTAGACGTTATAACGTAATACTACATAATGTTATACGCTATAACGTAATACTACATAACGTTATATGTTATAACGCAATACTATATAACGTTATACGTTAAAACGTAGTATAATATAACATTATACGGTATAACGTAATATTATATAACGTTGTACGTTAGTCGTAACTACATAACGTTACTACATAACGTTACACGTTGTAACGTAATATTATATAACATTATACGTTATAACATAGTACTATATAACGTTATACGTTATAACGTAGTATAATATAACATTATACGGTATAACGTAATATTATATAACGTTATACGTTATAACGTAATACTAAATAACGTTATACGTTATTACGTAGTACTACATGACGTCAGACGTTAGACGTATTACTACATAACGTTACACGTTGTAACGTAATACTACACAACGCTATACGTTACAACGTAATACTACATGACGTTATTCGTTATAACGTAATATTATATCAAGTTATACGTTATAAAGTAATACTACATAACGTTATACGTTATTCCATAGTACTATATAACGTTATACGGTATAACGTAATACTACATAAAGTTATACGCTATAACGTAATACTACATAACGTTATACGTTATAACACAATACTATATAACGTTATACGTTATAACGTAATATAATATAACGTTATACGGTATAACGTAATATTATATATCGTTCTACGTTAGACGTATTACTACATAACGTTACACGTTGTAACGTAATACTACATAACTTTATGCGTTATAACGAAATATTATATAACATTATGCGTTATAACGTAATATTATATAACGATATACGTTATAACGTAATACTGCATAACGTTATACGTTATAACGAGATACTATATAACGATATACGTTATAACGTAATACTACATAACTTTATACGTTATAACGTAATATAACATTATACGGCGTAACGTAATATCATATAACGTTATACGTTATAACACAGTACAATATAACGTTATACATTCTTACGTAGTACTATATAACGCCAGACGTTAGACGTAATACTACATAACGCTATACGTTATAACGTAATACTACATAACGTTATACGGTATAACACAATACTATATAACGATATACGTTATAACGTAATACCTCATAACCTTATACGTTATAACGTAATACTACATAACGTTATACGTTATAACACAATACAATATAACGTTATACGTTATAACGTAATACTACATTACGTTATACGCATTAACGTAATATTATATAACGTTATACGTTATAACGTAATACTACATAACGTTATACGTTATTACGTAGTAGTATATAACGTTATTCGTTATAACGTGATAAAATATAACGTTATACGTTATAACGTAATACTACATAACGTTATACGTTATTACATAGTACTATATAACGTTATACGTTATAACGTGATACTACATAACTTCATACGTTTTATCTTGGTACTATATATCGTTAGACGTTATAACGTAATACTACATAACCTTATACGTTATAACGTAATATTATATAACGTTAAACGTTATAACGTAATACTACATAACGTTATGCGATATAACACAATACTATATAACGTTATACGTTATATCGTGATACTACATAACGTTATACGTTATCACGTAATATATATATATATAACATTATACGGTATAACGTAATATTATATAACGTTATACGTTAGACGTATTACTACATAACGTTACACGTTGTAACGTAATATTATATAACATTATCCGCTATAACACAATACTATATAACGTTATACATTATTACGCAGTACTATATAACGTCAGACGTTAGACGTAATACTACATAACGCTATACGTTATAACGTAATACTACATAACTTTATACGTTTTATCTTAGTACTATATAAGGTTAGACGTTATAACGTAATACTACATAAGTTTATACGTTATAACACAATACTATATAACGTTATACGTTATGACACAATTGTACATAACGTTATACGTTATAACACAATACTCTATAACGTTGTACGGTATTACGTAATACTACATAACGTTATGCGTTATAACGTAATATTATATAACATTATGCGTTATAACGTAATACTGCATAACGTTATACGTTATAACGAGATACTATATAACGATATACGTTATAACGTAATACTACATAACTTTATACGTTATAACGTAATATAACATTATACGGCGTAACGTAATATTATATAACATTATACGTTATAACACAATACTATATAACGATATACGTTATAACGTAATACCTCATAACCTTATACGTTATAACGTAATACTACATAACGTTATACGTTATAACACAATACAATATAACGTTATACGTAGTACACGTAATACTACATTACGTTAGACGCATTAACGTAATATTATATAAAGTTATACGTTATAAAGTAATACTACATAACGTTATACGTTATAACATAGTAATATATAACGTTATACGTTATAACGTAATAATATATAACATTATACGTTATAACACAATACTATATAACGTTATACGTTATAACGTAGTATAATATAACATTATACGGTATAACGTAATATTATATAACGTTATACGTTATAACGTAATAATACATAACGTTATACGTTATTACGTAGTACTACATGACGTCAGACGTTAGACGTAATACTACATAACGCTATACGTTATAACGTAATACTACATAACGCTATACGTTATAACGTAATACTACATAACGTTATACGTTATAACGTAATATTATATCAAGTTATACGTTATAAAGTAATACTACATAACGTTATACGTTATTCCATAGTACTATATAACGTTATACGGTATAACGTAATACTACATAAAGTTATACGCTATAACGTAATACTACATAACGTTATACGTTATAACACAATACCATATAACGTTGTACGTTATAACGTAATATAATATAACATTATACGGTATAACGTAATAATATATAACGTTCTACGTTAGACGTATTACTACATAACGTTACACGTTATAACGTAATACTACATAACGTTATGCGTTATAACGTAATATTATATAACATTATGCGTTATAACGGAATATTATATAACGATATACGTTATAACGTAATATTATATAACATTATACATTATAACGTAATATTATATAACATTATACGTTATAACGTAATATTATATAACATTATACGTTACAACACAATACTAAATATAGTTATTCGTTATAACGTAGTATAATATAACGTTATACGGTATAACCTAATATTATATATCGTTCTACGTTAGACGTATTACTACATAACGTTACACGTTGTAACGTAATACTACATAACGTTATGCGTTATAACGTAATATTATATAACATTATGCGTTATAACGTAATATTATATAACGATATACGTTATAACGTAATACTGCATAACGTTATACGTTATAACGAGATACTATATAACGATATACGTTATAACGTAATACTACATAACTTTATACGTTATAACGTAATATAACATTATACGGCGTAACGTAATATTATATAACATTATACGTTATAACACAATACTATATAACGATATACGTTATAACGTAATACCTCATAACCTTATACGTTATAACGTAATACTACATAACGTTATACGTTATAACACAATATAATATAACGTTATACGTAGTACACGTAATACTACATTACGTTAGACGCATTAACGTAATATTATATAAAGTTATACGTTATAAAGTAATACTACATAACGTTATACGTTATAACATAGTAATATATAACGTTATACGTTATAACGTAATAATATATAACATTATACGTTATAACACAATACTATATAACGTTATACGTTATAACGTAGTATAATATAACGTTATACGTTATATCGTGATACTACATAACGTTATACGTTATCACGTAATATATATATAACATTATACGGTATAACGTAATATTATATAACGTTATACGTTAGACGTATCACTACATAACGTTACACGTTGTAACGTAATATTATATAACATTATACGTTATAACGTAATATTATATAACATTATCCGTTATAACACAATACTATATCACGTTATACATTATTAAGTAGTACTATATAACGTCAGACGTTAGACGTAATACTACATAACGCTATACGTTATAACGTAATACTACATAACGTTATACGTTATTACGTAGTACTATATAACGTTAGACGTTATAACGTAATACTACATAACCTTATACGTTATAACGTAATACTACATAACGTTATGCGATATAACACAATACTATATAACGTTATACGTTAAAACGTAATACCTCATAACGATATACGTTATAACGTAATACTACATAACGTTGTACGTTATAACACAATACAATATAACGTTATACGTTATAACGTAATACTACATTACGTTATACGCTATAACGTAATATTATATAACGTTATACGTTATAACGTAATACTACATAACGTGATACATTATTACGTAGTAGTATATAACGTTATTAGTATTAACGTAATATTATAAAACATTATCCGTTATAACACAATACTATATCACGTTATACATTATTACGTAGTACTATATAACGTCAGACGTTAGACGTAATACTACATAACGCTATACGTTATAACGTAATCCTACATAACGTTATACGTTATAACACAATACTATATAACGGTATACGTTATAACGTAATACCTCATCACGTTATACGTTACAACGTAATACTACATAACGTTATACGTTATAACACAATACAATATAACGTTATACGTTATAACACAATACAATATAACGTTATACGTTATAACGTAATACTACATTACGTTATATTCTATAACGTAATGATATAACGTTATACGCTATAACGTAATACTACATAACGTTATACGTTATTACGTAGTAGTATATAACGTTATTCGTTATAGCGTAATATTATATAACATTATACGTTATAACACAATACTATATAACGATATACGTTGTAACGTAATACTACATAACGTTATGCGTTATAACGTAATATTATATAACATTATGCGTTATAACGTAATATTATATAACGATATACGTTATAACGTAATACTGCATAACGTTATACGTTATAACGAGATACTATATAACGATATACGTTATAACGTAATACTACATAACTTTATACGTTATAACGTAATATAACATTATACGGCGTAACGTAATATTATATAACATTATACGTTATAACACAATACTATATAACGATATACGTTATAACGTAATACCTCATAACCTTATACGTTATAACGTAATACTACATAACGTTATACGTTATAACACAATACAATATAACGTTATACGTAGTACACGTAATACTACATTACGTTAGACGCATTAACGTAATATTATATAAAGTTATACGTTATAAAGTAATACTACATAACGTTATACGTTATAACATAGTAATATATAACGTTATACGTTATAACGTAATAATATATAACATTATACGTTATAACACAATACTATATAACGTTATACGTTATAACGTAGTATAATATAACGTTATACGTTATATCGTGATACTACATAACGTTATACGTTATCACGTAATATATATATAACATTATACGGTATAACGTAATATTATATAACGTTATACGTTAGACGTATCACTACATAACGTTACACGTTGTAACGTAATATTATATAACATTATACGTTATAACGTAATATTATATAACATTATCCGTTATAACACAATACTATATCACGTTATACATTATTAAGTAGTACTATATAACGTCAGACGTTAGACGTAATACTACATAACGCTATACGTTATAACGTAATACTACATAACGTTATACGTTATTACGTAGTACTATATAACGTTAGACGTTATAACGTAATACTACATAACCTTATACGTTATAACGTAATACTACATAACGTTATGCGATATAACACAATACTATATAACGTTATACGTTAAAACGTAATACCTCATAACGATATACGTTATAACGTAATACTACATAACGTTGTACGTTATAACACAATACAATATAACGTTATACGTTATAACGTAATACTACATTACGTTATACGCTATAACGTAATATTATATAACGTTATACGTTATAACGTAATACTACATAACGTGATACATTATTACGTAGTAGTATATAACGTTATTAGTATTAACGTAATATTATAAAACATTATCCGTTATAACACAATACTATATCACGTTATACATTATTACGTAGTACTATATAACGTCAGACGTTAGACGTAATACTACATAACGCTATACGTTATAACGTAATCCTACATAACGTTATACGTTATAACACAATACTATATAACGGTATACGTTATAACGTAATACCTCATCACGTTATACGTTACAACGTAATACTACATAACGTTATACGTTATAACACAATACAATATAACGTTATACGTTATAACACAATACAATATAACGTTATACGTTATAACGTAATACTACATTACGTTATATTCTATAACGTAATGATATAACGTTATACGCTATAACGTAATACTACATAACGTTATACGTTATTACGTAGTAGTATATAACGTTATTCGTTATAGCGTAATATTATATAACATTATACGTTATAACACAATACTATATAACGATATACGTTATAACGTAATACCTCATAACCTTATACGTTATAACGTAATACTACATAACGTTATGCGATATAACACAACACTAAATAACGTTATACGTTATAACACAATACTATATAACGTTATTCGTTATAACACAATAGTACATAACGTTATACGTTATAACACAATACTATATAACATTGTACGTTATAACGTAATACCACATTACGTTATACGCTATATCGTAATATTATATAAAGTTATACGTTATAAAGTAATACTACATAACGTTATACGTTATCACGTAATATATATATAACATTATACGGTATAACGTAATATTATATAACGTTATACGTTAGACGTATTACTACATAACGTTACACGTTGTAACGTAATATTATATAACATTATCCGCTATAACACAATACTATATAACGTTATACATTATTACGTAGTACTATATAACGTTAGACGTTATAACGTAATACTACATAACCTTATACGTTATAACGTAATACTACATAACGTTATGCGATATAACACAATACTATATAACGTTATACGTTAAAACGTAATACTACGTAACGTTATACGTTATAACGTAATATTATATAAAGTTATACGTTATAACATAGTACTATATAACGATATACGTTATAACATAGTACTATATAACGATATACGTTACAACGTAATACCTCATAACGATATACGTTATAACGTAATACTACATAACGTTGTACGTTATAACACAATACAATATAACGTTATACGTTATAACGTAATACTACATTACGTTATACGCTATAACGTAATATTATATAACGTTATACGTTATAACGTAATACTACATAACGTGATACATTATTACGTAGTAGTATATAACGTTATTAGTATTAACGTAATATTATAAAACATTATCCGTTATAACACAATACTATATCACGTTATACATTATTACGTAGTACTATATAACGTCAGACGTTAGACGTAATACTACATAACGCTATACGTTATAACGTAATCCTACATAACGTTATACGTTATAACACAATACTATATAACGGTATACGTTATAACGTAATACCTCATCACGTTATACGTTATAACGTAATACTACATAACGTTATACGTTATAACACAATACAATATAACGTTATACGTTATAACACAATACAATATAAGGTTATACGTTATAACGTAATACTACATTACGTTATATTCTATAACGTAATGATATAACGTTATACGCTATAACGTAATACTACATAACGTTATACGTTATTACGTAGTAGTATATAACGTTATTCGTTATAGCGTAATATTATATAACATTATACGTTATAACACAATACTATATAACGATATACGTTATAACGTAATACCTCATAACCTTATACGTTATAACGTAATACTACATAACGTTATACGTTATAACACAATACAATATAACGTTATACCTAGTAACGTAATACTACATTACGTTATACGCATTAACGTAATATTATATAACGTTATACGTTATAACGTAATACTACATAACGTTATACGTTATTACGTAGTAGTATATAACGTTATTCGTTATAACGTGGTAAAATATAACGTTATACGTTAAAACGTAATACTACGTAACGTTATACGTTATAACGTAATATTATATAAAGTTATACGTTATAAAGTAATACTACATAACGTTATACGTTATAACATAGTACTATATAACGTTATACGTTATAACGCAATATTATATAACATTATACGTTATAACACAATACTATATAACGTTATTCGTTATAACGTAGTATAATATAACATTATACGGTATAACGTAATATTATATAACGTTATACGTTATTACGTAGTACTACATGACGTCAGACGTTAGACGTATTACTACATAACGTTACACGTTGTAACGTAATATTATATAACATTATACGTTATAACGTAATATTATATAACATTATACGTTATAACACAATACTATATAACGTCATACATTATTACGTAGTACTATATAACGTCAGACGTTAGACGTAATACTACATAACGCAATACGTTATAACGTAATACTACATAACGCTATACGTTATAACGTAATACTACATAACGTTATGCGATATAACACAATACTATATAACGTTATACGTTATATCGTGATACTACATAACGTTATACGTTATCACGTAATATATATATAACATTATACGGTATAACGTAATATTATATAACGTTATACGTTAGACGTATTACTACATAACGTTACACGTTGTAACGTAATATTATATAACATTATCCGCTATAACACAATACTATATAACGTTATACATTATTACGTAGTACTATATAACGTCAGATGTTAGACGTAATACTACATAACGCTATACGTTATAACGTAATACTACATAACTTTATACGTTTTATCTTAGTACTATATAAGGTTAGACGTTATAACGTAATACTACATAAGTTTATACGTTGTAACGTAGTATTATATAACGTTAAACGTTATAACGTAATATTACATAACGTTATGCGATATAACACAACACTAAATAACGTTATACGTTATAACACAATACTATATAACGTTATTCGTTATAACACAATAGTACATAACGTTATACGCTATAACACAATACTATATAACATTGTACGTTATAACGTAATACCACATTACGTTATACGCTATATCGTAATATTATATAAAGTTATACGTTATAAAGTAATACTACATAACGTTATACGTTATCACGTAATATATATATAACATTATACGGTATAACGTAATATTATATAACGTTATACGTTAGACGTATTACTACATAACGTTACACGTTGTAACGTAATATTATATAACATTATCCGCTATAACACAATACTATATAACGTTATACATTATTACGTAGTACTATATAACGTTAGACGTTATAACGTAATACTACATAACCTTATACGTTATAACGTAATACTACATAACGTTATGCGATATAACACAATACTATATAACGTTATACGTTAAAACGTAATACTACGTAACGTTATACGTTATAACGTAATATTATATAAAGTTATACGTTATAACATAGTACTATATAACGATATACGTTATAACATAGTACTATATAACGATATACGTTATAACGTAATACCTCATAACGATATACGTTATAACGTAATACTGCATTACGTTATACGCTATAACGTAATATTATATAACGTTATACGTTATAACGTAATACTACATAACGTGATACATTATTACGTAGTAGTATATAACGTTATTAGTATTAACGTAATATTATAAAACATTATCCGTTATAACACAATACTATATCACGTTATACATTATTACGTAGTACTATATAACGTCAGACGTTAGACGTAATACTACATAACGCTATACGTTATAACGTAATCCTACATAACGTTATACGTTATAACACAATACTATATAACGGTATACGTTATAACGTAATACCTCATCACGTTATACGTTATAACGTAATACTACATAACGTTATACGTTATAACACAATACAATATAACGTTATACGTTATAACACAATACAATATAACGTTATACGTTATAACGTAATACTACATTACGTTATATTCTATAACGTAATGATATAACGTTATACGCTATAACGTAATACTACATAACGTTATACGTTATTACGTAGTTGTATATAACGTTATTCGTTATAGCGTAATATTATATAACATTATACGTTATAACACAATACTATATAACGATATACGTTATAACGTAATACCTCATAACCTTATACGTTATAACGTAATACTACATAACGTTATACGTTATAACACAATACAATATAACGTTATACCTAGTAACGTAATACTACATTACGTTATACGCATTAACGTAATATTATATAACGTTATACGTTATAACGTAATACTACATAACGTTATACGTTATTACGTAGTAGTATATAACGTTATTCGTTATAACGTGGTAAAATATAACGTTATACGTTAAAACGTAATACTACGTAACGTTATACGTTATAACGTAATATTATATAAAGTTATACGTTATAAAGTAATACTACATAACGTTATACGTTATAACATAGTACTATATAACGTTATACGTTATAACGCAATATTATATAACATTATACGTTATAACACAATACTATATAACGTTATTCGTTATAACGTAGTATAATATAACATTATACGGTATAACGTAATATTATATAACGTTATACGTTATTACGTAGTACTACATGACGTCAGACGTTAGACGTATTACTACATAACGTTACACGTTGTAACGTAATATTATATAACATTATACGTTATAACGTAATATTATATAACATTATACGTTATAACACAATACTATATAACGTCATACATTATTACGTAGTACTATATAACGTCAGACGTTAGACGTAATACTACATAACGCAATACGTTATAACGTAATACTACATAACGCTATACGTTATAACGTAATACTACATAACGCTATACGTTATAACGTAATACTACATAACGTTATACGTTATAACGTAATATTATATCAAGTTATACGTTATAAAGTAATACTAGATAACGTTATACGTTATTCCATAGTACTATATAACGTTATACGGTATAACGTAATACTACATAAAGTTATACGCTATAACGTAATACTACATAACGTTATACGTTATAACACAATACTATATAAAGTTATACGTTACAACGTAATATAATATAACATTATACGGTATAACGTAATATTATATAACGTTATACGTTAGACGTATTACTAAATAACGTTACACGTTGTAACGTAATATTATATAACATTATCCGTTATAACGCAATACTATATAACGTTATACATTATTACGTAGTACTATATAACGTCAGAAGTTAGACGTAAGACTACATAACGCTATACGTTATAACGTAATGCTACATAACTTTATACGTTTTATCTTAGTACTATATAACGTTAGACGTTATAACGTAATACTACATAAGCTTATACGTTATAACGTAATATTATATAACGTTAAACGTTATAACGTAATACTACATAACGTTACGCGATATAACACAATACTATATAACGTTATACGTTATAACGTAATACTACATAACGTTATGCGATATAACACAATACTATATAACGTTATACGTTATAACGTAATACTACATTACGTTATACGCTATAACGTAATATTACATAACGTTATACGTTTTATCTTAGTACGATATAACGTTAGACGTTATAACGTAATACTACATAACGCTATACGTTATAACGTAATACTACATAACTTTATACGTTTTATCTTAGTACTATATAACGTTAGCCGTTATAACGTAATACTACATAAGCTTATACGTTATAACGTAATATTATATAACGTTAAACGTTATAACGTAATACTACATAACGTTATGGGATAAAACACAATACTATATAACGTTATACGTTGTAACGTAATACTACATAACGTTATGCGATGTAACACAATACTATATAACGTTATACGTTATAACGTAATACTACATTACGTTATACGCTATAACGTAATATTATATAACGTTATACGTTTTATCTTAGTACTATATAACGTTATACGGTATAACGTAATACTACATAGAGTTATACGCTATAACGTAATACTACATAACGTTATACGTTATAACACAATACTCTATAACGTTATACGTTATAACGTAATATAATATAACATTATACGGTATAACGTAATATTATATAACGATATACGTTAGACGTATTACTAAATAACGTTACACGTTGTTACGTAATATTATATAACATTATCCGTTATAACGTAATACTACATTACGTTATACGTTATAACGTAATATTATATAATGTTATACGTTATAACGTAATACTACGTAACGTTATACGTTATAACGTAATATTATATAATGTTATACGTTATAACGTAACACTAAATAACGTTATACGTTATAACGTATAATAATATAACATTATACGGTATAACGTAATATTATATATCGCTCTACGTTAGACGTAATACTACATAACTTTATACGTTGTAACGTAATACTACATAACCTTATACGTTATAACGTAATATTATAGAACATTATGCGTTATAACATAATATTATATAACAATATATGTTATAACAAAATACTAAATAACGTTATACCTTATATCGTAGTATAATATAACATTATACGGTATAACGTAATATTATATATCGTTCTACGTTAGACGTATTACTACATAACGTTACACGTTCTAACGTAATACTACATAACGTTATACGTTATAACGAGATAATATATAACGATATACGTTATAACGTAATACTACATAACGTTATACGTCATAACGTAATGTAATATAACATTATACGGTATAACGTAATATTATATAACCTTATACGCTAGACGTAGTACTACATAACGTTACACGTTGTAATGTAATATTATATAACCTTATACGTTGTAACGTAATATTATATAACATTATACGTTATAACGCAATATTTTATAACGATATACGTTATAACGTAATACTACATAACGTCATACGTTATTACATAGTACTATATAACGTTATACGTTATATCGTGATACTATATAACGATATACGTTATAACGTAATACTACATAACGTTATACGTTATAACGTATTATAATATAACATTATACGGTATAACGTAATATTATATAACGTTATACGTTAGACGTAATACTACATAACGTTACACGTTGTAACGTAATATTATATAACATTCTACGTTACCACGCAATATTATATAACATCATAAATTATAACAAAATACTGAATAACGTTATACGTTATAACGTTTGTATAATATAACATTATACGGTATAACGTAATATTATATAACCTTATACGTTGTAACGTAATATTATATAACATTATACGTTATAAAGTAATATTATATAACGATATACGTTATAACGTAATACTACATAACGTTATACGTTATAACCTAATACTACATAAGGTTATACGTTATAACACAATATTATATAACGTTATACGTTATAATGTAATATAATATAACATTATACGTTACAACACAATACTAAATAACGATATACGTTATAACGTAGTATAATATAACATTATAAGGTATAACGTAATATTATATATCGTTCTACGTTAGACGTATTACTACATAACGTTACACGTTGTTACGTAATATTATATAACATTATACGTTATAACGTAATATTGTATAACATTATACGTTATAACACTATACTATATAACGTTATACATTATTACGTAGTACTATATAACGTCAGACGTTAGACGTAATACTACATAACGCTATACGTTATAACGTAATACTACATAACGTTATACGTTATAACGTAATATTACATAAAGTTATACGTTATAAAGTAATACTACATAACGTTATACGTTATTCCATAGTACTATATAACGTTATACGGTATAACGTAATACTACATAAAGTTATACGCTATAACGTAATACTACATAACGTTATACGTTATAACACAATACTATATAGCGTTATACTTTATAACGTAATATAATATAACATTATACGGTATAACGTTATATTATATTACGTTATACGTTAGACGTATTACTACATAACGTTACATGTTGTAACGTAATATAATATAACATTATCCGTTATAACAAAATACTATATAACGTTATACATTATTACGTAGTACTATATAACGTCAGACGTTAGACGTAATACTACATAACGCTATACGTTATAACGTAATACTACATAACTTTATACGTTTTATCTTAGTACTATATAACGTTAGACGTTATAACGTAATACTACATAAGCTTATACGTTATAACGTAATATTATACAACGTTAAACGTTATAACGTAATACTACATAACGTTATGCGATATAACACAATACTATATAACGTTATACGTTATAACACAATACTATATAACGTTGTACATTATTACGTAATACTATATAACGTCAGACGTTAGACGTAATACTACATAACGCTATACGTTATAACGTAATACTACATAACGTTATACGTCATAACGTAATATTATATAAAGTTATACGTTATAAAGTAATACTATATAACGTCAGACGTTAGACGTAATACTACATAACGCTATACGTTATAACGTAATACTACATAACGTTATACGTCATAACGTAATATTATATAAAGTTATACGTTATAAAGTAATACTACATAACGTTATACGTTATTCCATAGTACTGTATAACGTTATACGGTATAACGTAATACTACACAAAGTTATACGCTATAACGTAATACTACATAACGTTATACGTTATAACACAATACTATTTAACGTTATACGTTATAACGTAATATAATATAACATTATACGGTATAACGTAATATTATATAACGTTATACGTTATAACGTAATACTACATAACTTTATACGTTTTATCTTAGTACTATATAACGTTAGACGTTGTAACGTAATACTACATAAGCTTATACGTTATAGCGTAATATTATATAACGTTATACGTTATAACGTAGTATAATATAACATTATACGGTATAACGTAATATTATATAACGTTATACGTTATAACGTAATACTACATAACGTTATACGTTATTACGTAGTACTACATAACGTTACACGTTGTAACGTAATATTATATAACATTATACGTTATAACGTAATATTATATAACATTATACGTTATAACACAATACTATATAACGTTATACATTATTGCGTATTACTATATAACGTCAGACGTTAGACGCAATACTACATAACGCTATACGTTATAACGTAATACTACATAACGTTATACGTCATAACGTAATATTATATAAAGTTATACGTTATAAAGTAATACTACATAACGTTATACGTTATTCCATAGTACTATATAACGTTATACGGTATAACGTAATACTACATAAAGATATACGCTATAACGTAATACTACATAACGTTACACGTTATAACTCAATACTATATAACGTTATACGTTATAACGTAATATAATATAACATTATACGGTATAACGTAATATTATATAACGTTATTCGTTAGACGTATTACTACATAACGTTACACGTTGTAACGTAATATTATATAACATTATCCGTTATAACACAATACTATATAACGTTATACATTATTACGTAGTACTATATAACGTCAGACGTTAGACGTAATACTACATAACGCTATACGTTATAACGTAATACTACATAACTTTATACGTTTTATCTTAGTACTATATAACGTTAGACGTTATAACGTAATACTACATAAGCTTATACGTTATAGCGTAATATTATATAACGTTATACGTTATAACGTAGTATAATATAACATTATACGGTATAACGTAATATTATATAACGTTATACGTTATAACGTAATACTACATAACGTTATACGTTATTACGTAGTACTACATAACGTTACACGTTGTAACGTAATATTATATAACATTATACGTTATAACGTAATATTATATAACATTATACGTTATAACACAATACTATATAACGTTATACATTATTACGTAGTACTATATAACGTCAGACGTTAGACGCAATACTACATAACGCTATACGTTATAACGTAATACTACATAACGTTATACGTCATAACGTAATATTATATAAAGTTATACGTTATAAAGTAATACTACATAACGTTATACGTTATTCCATAGTACTATATAACGTTATACGGTATAACGTAATACTACATAAAGATATACGCTATAACGTAATACTACATAACGTTACACGTTATAACACAATACTATATAACGTTATACGTTATAACGTAATATAATATAACATTATACGGTATAACGTAATATTATATAACGTTATTCGTTAGACGTATTACTACATAACGTTACACGTTGTAACGTAATATTATATAACATTATCCGTTATAACGCAATACTATATAACGTTATACATTATTACGTAGTACTATATAACGTCAGACGTTAGACGTAATACTACATAACGCTATACGTTATAACGTAATACTACATAACTTTATACGTTTTATCTTAGTACTATATAACGTTAGACGTTATAACGTAATACTACATAAGCTTATACGTTATAACGTAATATTATATAACGTTAAACGTTATAACGTAATACTACATAACGTTATGCGATATAACACAATACTATATAACGTTATACGTTATAACGTAATACTACATAACGTTATACGTTATAACACAATACTATATAACGTTATACGTTATAACACAGTACTACATAACGTTATACGTTATAACACAATACTACATAACGTTATACGTTATAACACAATACTATATAACGTTGTACATTATTACGTAATACTATATAACGTCAGACGTTAGACGTAATACTACATAACGCTATACGTTATAACGTAATACTACATAACGTTATACGTCATAACGTAATATTATATAAAGTTATACGTTATAAAGTAATACTACATAACGTTATACGTTATTCCATAGTACTATATAACGTTATACGGTATAACGTAATACTACATAAAGATATACGCTATAACGTAATACTACATAACGTTATACGTTATAACACAATACTATATAACGTTATACGTTATAACGTAATATAATATAACATTATACGGTATAACGTAATATTATATAACGTTATTCGTTAGACGTATTACTACATAACGTTACACGTTGTAACGTAATATTATATAACATTATCCGTTATAACACAATACTATATAACGTTATACATTATTACGTAGTACTATATAACGTCAGACGTTAGACGTAATACTACATAATGCTATACGTTATAACGTAATACTACATAACTTTATACGTTTTATCTTAGTACTA
The DNA here is from genome assembly GCA_911622165.2 of Bombus sylvestris. Classification (NCBI taxonomy): domain Eukaryota; kingdom Metazoa; phylum Arthropoda; class Insecta; order Hymenoptera; family Apidae; genus Bombus; species Bombus sylvestris. Next base: position 5,779,574 of record OU443153.1, on the reverse strand, counting down.
TATAACGTTAGACGTTATAACGTAATACTACATAAGCTTATACGTTATAACGTAATATTATATAACGTTAAACGTTATAACGTAATACTACATAACGTTATGCGATATGACACAATACTATATAACGTTATACGTTATAACGTAATACTACATAACGTTATACGTTATAACACAATACTATATAACGTTATACGTTATAACACAATACTACATAACGTTATACGTTATAACACAATACTACATAACGTTATACGTTATAACACAATACTATATAACGTTGTACATTATTACGTAATACTATATAACGTCAGACGTTAGACGTAATACTACATAACGCTATACGTTATAACGTAATACTACATAACGTTATACGTCATAACGTAATATTATATAAAGTTATACGTTACAAAGTAATACTATATAACGTCAGACGTTAGACGTAATACTACATAACGCTATACGTTATAAAGTAATACTACATAACGTTATACGTTATTCCATAGTACTGTATAACGTTATACGGTATAACGTAATACTACACAAAGTTATACGCTATAACGTAATACTACATAACGTTATACGTTATAACACAATACTATATAACGTTATACGTTATAACGTAATACTACATAACGTTATACGTTATAAAGTAATACTACATAACGTTATACGTTATTCCATAGTACTATATATCGTTATACGTTATAACGTAATATAATATAACATTATACGGTATAACGTAATATTATATAACGTTATTCGTTAGACGTATTACTACATAACGTTACACGTTGTAACGTAATATTATATAACATTATCCGTTATAACACAATACTATATAACGTTATACATTATTACGTAGTACTATATAACGTCAGACGTTAGACGTAATACTACATAACGCTATACGTTATAACGTAATACTACATAACTTTATACGTTTTATCTTAGTACTATATAACGTTAGACGTTATAACGTAATACTACATAAGCTTATACGTTATAACGTAATATTATATAACGTTAAACGTTATAACGTAATACTACATAACGTTATGCGATATAACACAATACTATATAACGTTATACGTTATAACGTAATACTACATAATGTTATACGTTATAACACAATACTATATAACGTTATACGTTATAACACAATACTACATAACGTTATACGTTATAACACAATACTACATAACGTTATACGTTATAACACAATACTATATAACGTTGTACATTATTACGTAATACTATATAACGTCAGACGTTAGACGTAATACTACATAACGCTATACGTTATAACGTAATACTACATAACGTTATACGTCATAACGTAATATTATATAAAGTTATACGTTACAAAGTAATACTATATAACGTCAGACGTTAGACGTAATACTACATAACGCTATACGTTATAAAGTAATACTACATAACATTGTACGTTATTCCATAGTACTGTATAACGTTATACGGTATAACGTAATACTACACAAAGTTATACGCTATAACGTAATACTACATAACGTTATACGTTATAACACAATACTATATAACGTTATACGTTATAACGTAATACTACATAACGTTATACGTTATAAAGTAATACTACATAACGTTATACGTTATTCCATAGTACTATATAACGTTATACGTTATAACGTAATATAATATAACATTATACGGTATAACGTAATATTATATAACGTTATTCGTTAGACGTATTACTACATAACGTTACACGTTGTAACGTAATATTATATAACAATATCCGTTATAACACAATACTATATAACGTTATACATTATTACGTAGTACTATATAACGTCAGACGTTAGACGTAATACTACATAACGCTATACGTTATAACGTAATACTACATAACTTTATACGTTTTATCTTAGTACTATATAACGTTAGACGTTATAACGTAATACTACATAAGCTTATACGTTATAACGTAATATTATATAACGTTAAACGTTATAACGTAATACTACATAACGTTATGCGATATAACACAATACTATATAACGTTATACGTTATAACGTAATACTACATAATGTTATACGTTATAACACAATACTATATAACGTTATACGTTATAACACAATACTACATAACGTTATACGTTATAACACAATACTACATAACGTTATACGTTATAACACAATACTATATAACGTTGTACATTATTACGTAATACTATATAACGTCAGACGTTAGACGTAATACTACATAACGCTATACGTTATAACGTAATACTACATAACGTTATACGTCATAACGTAATATTATATAAAGTTATACGTTATAAAGTAATACTATATAACGTCAGACGTTAGACGTAATACTACATAACGCTATACGGTATAAAGTAATACTACATAACGTTATACGTTATTCCATAGTACTGTATAACGTTATACGGTATAACGTAATACTACACAAAGTTATACGCTATAACGTAATACTACATAACGTTATACGTTATAACACAATACTATATAACGTTATACGTTATAACGTAATATAATATAACATTATACGGTATAACGTAATATTATATAATGTTATACGTTATAACGTAATACTACACAACTTTATACGTTTTATCTTAGTACTATATAACGTTAGACGTTGTAACGTAATACTACATAAGCTTATACGTTATAGCGTAATATTATATAACGTTATACGTTATAACGTAGTATAATATAACATTATACGGTATAACGTAATATTATATAACGTTATACGTTATAACGTAATACTACATAACGTTATACGTTATTACGTAGTACTACATAACGTTACACGTTGTAACGTAATATTATATAACATTATACGTTATAACGTAATATTATATAACATTATACGTTATAACACAATACTATATAACGTTATACATTATTACGTAGTACTATATAACGTCAGACGTTAGACGCAATACTACATAACGCTATACGTTATAACGTAATACTACATAACGTTATACGTCATAACGTAATATTATATAAAGTTATACGTTATAAAGTAATACTACATAACGTTATACGTTATTCCATAGTACTATATAACGTTATACGGTATAACGTAATACTACATAAAGATATACGCTATAACGTAATACTACATAACGTTATACGTTATAACACAATACTATATAACGTTATACGTTATAACGTAATATAATATAACATTATACGGTATAACGTAATATTATATAACGTTATTCGTTAGACGTATTACTACATAACGTTACACGTTGTAACGTAATATTATATAACATTATCCGTTATAACACAATACTATATAACGTTATACATTATTACGTAGTACTATATAACGTCAGACGTTAGACGTAATACTACATAACGCTATACGTTATAACGTAATACTACATAACTTTATACGTTTTATCTTAGTACTATATAACGTTAGACGTTATAACGTAATACTACATAAGCTTATACGTTATAACGTAATATTATATAACGTTAAACGTTATAACGTAATACTACATAACGTTATGCGATATAACACAATACTATATAACGTTATACGTTATAACGTAATACTACATAACGTTATACGTTATAACACAATACTATATAACGTTACACGTTATAACACAATACTACATAACGTTATACGTTATAACACAATACTATATAACGTTATACGTTATAACGTAATATAATATAACATTATACGGTATAGCGTAATATTATATAACGTTATACGTTATAACGTAATACTACATAACTTTATACGTTTTATCTTAGTACTATATAACGTTAGACGTTGTAACGTAATACTACATAAGCTTATACGTTATAGCGTAATATTATATAACGTTAAACGTTATAACGTAATACTACATAACGTTATGCGATATAACACAATACTATATAACGTTATACGATATAACGTAATACTACATAACGTTATACGTTATAACACAATACTATATAACGTTATACGTTATAACGTAGTATAATATAACATTATACGGTATAACGTAATATTATATAACGTTATACGTTATTACGTAGTACTACATGACGTCAGACGTTAGACGTATTACTACATAACGTTACACGTTGTAACGTAATATTATATAACATTATACGTTATAACACAATACTATATAACGTTATACGTTATAACGTAATACTACATAACGTTATACGTTATAACACAATACTATATAACGTTATACGTTTTATTCTAGTACTATATAACGTTAGACGTTATAACGTAATACTACATAACCTTATACGTTATAACGTAATACTACATAACCTCATACGTTATAACGTAATATTAAATAACGTTAAACGTTATAACGTAATACTACATAACGTCATGCGATATAACACAATACTATATAACGTTATACGTTTTATCCTAGTACTATATAACGTTAGACGTTATAACGTAATACTACATAACCTTATACGTTATAACGTAATACTACATAACGTTATACGTTATAACACAATACTATATAACGCTATACGTTATAACACAATACTACATAACGTTATACGTTATAACACAATACTATATAACGTTGTACGTTATAACGTAATACTACATTACGTTATACGCTATGACGTAATATTATACAACGTTATACGTTTTATCCTAGTACTATATAACGTTAGACGTTATAACGTAATACTACATAACCTTATACGTTATAACGTAATACTACATAACCTTATACGTTATAACGTAGTATTAAATAACGTTAAACGTTATAACGTAATACTACATAACGTTATGCGATATAACACAATACTATATAACGTTATACGTTATAACGAAATACTACATTACGTTATACGCTATAACGTAATATTATATAACGTTATACGTTATAACGTAATACTACATAACGTTATACGTTTTATCTTAGTTATATAACGTTAGACGTTATAACGTAATACTACATAACGTCATGCGATATAACACAATACTATATAACGTTATACGTTATAACGTAATACTACATTACGTTATACGCTATAACGTAGTATTATATAACGTTATACGTTATAACGTAATACTACATAACGTTATACGTTTTATCTTAGTTCTATATAACGTTAGACGTTATAACGTAATACTACATAACCTTATACGTTATAACGTAATATTAAATAACGTTAAACGTTATAACGTAATACTACATAACGATATGCGATATAACACAATACTATATAACGTTATACGTTATAACGTAATATTATATAAAGTTATACGTTATAAAGTAACACTACATAACGTTATACGTTATTCCATAGTACTATATAACGTTATACGTTATAACGTAATACTACATAATGTTATACGCTATAACGTAATACTACATAACGTTATACGTTATAATGTAATATTATATAACATTATACGTTATAACACAATACTATATAACGTTATACGTTATAACGTAGTATAATATAACATTATACGTTATAACGCAATATTATATAACAGTATAAATTATAACAAAAGACTGAATAACGTTATACGTTATAACGTTTGTATAATATAACATTATACGGTATAACGTAATATTATATAACGTTATACGTTATAACGTAATATTACATAACGTTATACGTTATTACGTAGTACTACATGACGTCGGACGTTAGACGTAATACTACATAACGTTATACGTTATAACACAATACTATATAACGCTATACGTTATAACACAATACTACATAACCTTATACGTTATAACGTAATGCTACATAAGCTTATACGTTATAACGTAATATTGAATAACGTTAAACGTTATAACGTAATACTACATAACGTTATGCGATATAACACAATACTATATAACGTTATACGTTATAACGTAATACTACATTACGTTATACGCTATAACGTAATATTATATAACATTATACGTCATAACACAATACTATATAACGTTATACGTTTTATCTTAGTACTATATAACGTTATATGTTATAACGTAATATTACATAACGTTGTACGTTATTACGTAGTAGTATATAACGTTATACGTTATAACGTGATTAAATATAACGTCATACGTTATAACGTAATAATACATAACGTTATACGTTATAACGTAATATTAAATAACGTTAAACTTTATAACGTAATAATTCATAACGTTATGCGATATAACACAATACTATATAACGTTATACGTTGTAACGGAATACTACATAACGTTATACGTTATAACGTAATATTATATAAAGTTATACGTTATAAAGTGACACTACATAACGTTATACGTTATTCCGTAGTACTATATGACGTTATACGTTATAACGTAATACTATATAACGTTATACGTTATAACACAATACTATATAACGTTATACGTTATAACGTAGTATAATATAACATTATACGGTATAACGTAATATTATATAACGTTATACGTTAGTCGTATTACTACATAACGTTACACGTTGTAACGTAATATTATATAACATTATGCGTTATAACGTAATATTATATAACATTATACGTTATAACACAATACTATATAACGTTATACGTTATAACGTAGTATAATATAACATTATACGGTATAACGTAATATTATATAACGTTATACGTTATAACGTAATACTACACAACGTTATACGTTATTACGTAGTACTACATGACGTCAGACGTTAGACGTATTACTACATAACGTTACACGTTGTAACGTAATATTATATAACATTATACGTTATAACGTAATAATACATAACGTTATACGTTGTAACGTAATATTATATAACGATATACGTCATAACGTAATACTACATAACGTTATACGTTATTACATAGTACTATATAACGTTATACGTTATAACGTGATACTATATAAGGATATACGTTATAACGTAACACTATATAACGTTATACGTTATAACGTATTATAATATAACATTTTACGGTATAACATAATATTATATAACATTATACGGTATAACGTAATATTATATAACGTTATACGTTATAACGTAATATTATATTTCATTATACGTTATAACGTGATATTATATAACATTATACGTTACAACACAATACTAAATAAAGTTACACGTTATAACGTAGTATAATATAACATTATACGGTATAGCGTAATATTACATATCGTTCTACGTTAGACGTATTAGTACATAACGTTACACGTTGTAACGTAATACTACATAACGTTATACGTTATAACGTAATATTATATAACATTATGCGATATAACGCAATATTATATAACGATATACGTTATAACGTAATACTGCATAACGTTATACGTTATAAGGTAGTATAATATAACATTATACGTTATAACGTAATACTACATAACTTTATACGCTATAACGTAATATTATATAACGTTATACGTTACAACACAATACTAAATAAAGTTACACGTTATAACGTAGTATAATATAACATTATACGGTATAACGTAATATTATATAACATTATGCATTATATCGTAATATTATATAACGATATACGTTATAACGTAATACTGCATAAAGTTATACGTTATAACGAGATACTATATAACGATATACGTTATAACGTAATACGACATATCGTTATACGTCATAACGTAATGTAATATAACATTATACGGTATAACGTAATATTATATAACGTTATACGTTATAACGTAATATTATATAACATTATGCGTTATAGCGCAATGTTATACAACGATATACGTTATAACGTAATACTACATAACGTTATACGTTATTGCATAGTACTGTATAACGTTATACGTTATAACGTGATACTTTATAACGCTATACGTTATAACGTAATACTACAGAACGTTATACGTTATAACGTAATATTATATAACGTTATACGTTATTTCATAGTACTATATAACGTTATACGTTATAACGTGTTACTATATAACGATATACGTTATAACGTAATACTACATAACTTTATATGTTATAATGTAATATAATATAACATTATACGGTAAAACGTAATATCATATAACGTTATACGTTAGACGTATTACTACATAACGTTACACGTTGTAACGTAATATTATATAACATTATACTGTATAACGTAATATTATATAACATTATACGTTATAGCACAATACCATATAACGTTATACATTATTACGTATTTCTACATGACGTCAGACGTTAGACGTAACACTACATATCGTTATACGTTATAACGCTATATAATATAACATTATACGGCGTAACGTAATATTATATAACGTTATACGTTATAACACAATACTACATAACGTTATACATTATTAAGTAGTACTACATGACGTCAGACGTTAGACCTAATACTACATGACGTTATACGTTATAACCTAATACTATATAACGTTATACGTTATAACGCAATACTACATTACGTTATACGTCATTACGTAGTAATATATAACGTTATACGTTATAACGTGATAAAATATAACGTTATACGTTATAACGTAATAATACATAACGTTATACGTTATAACGTAATATTATACAACATTATACGTTACAACGTAATACTACATAACGTTATACGTTATTACGTAGTAGTATATAACGTTATACGTTATAACGTGATAAAATATAACGTTATACGTTATAACGTAATATTACATAACGTTATACGTTATAACGTAATATTATATAACATTATACGTTACAACGTAATATTATATAACGTTAAACGTTATAGCGTAATACTACATAACGTTATACGACATAACACAATACTATATAACGTTATACGCTATAACGTAATACTACATAACGTTATACGTTATTCCATAGTACTATATAACGTTATACGTTAGAACGTGATAAAATATAACGTTACACGTTATAACGTAATAATACATAACGTTATACGTTATAACGTAATACTACAAAACGTTATACGTTTTATCTTAGTACTATATAACGTTATACGTTATAACGTAATTCTACATAACGTTATACGTTATAACGTGATATTATATCACAATATACGTTATAACGTAATATTATATAACGATATACGTTATAACGTAATACTACATAGCATTATATGTTATAATGTAATATAATATATCATTATACGGTAAAACGTGATATCACATAACGTTATACGTTAGACGTATTACTACATTACGATACACGTTGTAACGTAATATTATATAACGTTATACGTTATAACACAATACTACATAACGTTATACATTATTACGTAGTACTACATGACGTCAGACGTTAGACGTAATACTACATGACGTTATACGTTATTACATAGTACTACATAACGTTACACGTTATAACGTGATACTTTATAACGCTATACGTCATAACGTAATACTACATAACGTTATACGTTTTATCTTAGTACTATATAACGTTATACGTTATAACGTAATACTACATAACGTTATACGTTATAACGTAATATTATTTAACATTATACGTTATAACGTAATATAATATAACGATATACGTTATAACGCAATACTTCATTACGTTATACGCTATAACGTAATATTATATAACGTTATACGTTAGACGTATTACTACATAACGTTACACGTTGTAACGTAATATTATAGAACATTATACGTTATAACGTAATATTATACAACGATATACGTTATAACGTAATATTATACAACGATATACGTTATAACGTATTACTACATAACGTTATACGTTATTACATAGTACTATATAACGTTATACGTTATAACGTGATACTTTATAACGCTATACGTCATAACGTAATACTACATAACTTTATACGTTATAATGTAATATAATATAACATTATACGGTAAAACGTAATATCATATAACGTTATACTGTAGACGTATTACTACATAACGTTACACGTTGTATCGTAACATTATATAACATTATACTGTATAACGTAATATTATATAACATTATACGTTATAACACAATACCATATAACGTTATACATTATTACGTAGTACTACATGACGTCAGACGTTAGACGTAATACTACATATCTTTATACGTTACAACGCAATATAATATAACATTATACGGCGTAACGTAATATTATATAACGTTATACGTTATAACACAATACTACATAACGTTATACATTATTACGTAGTACTAGATGACGTCAGACGTTAGACGTATTACTACATAACGTTACACGTTATAACGTAATACTACATAACGTTATACGTAATAACGTAATACTACATAACGTTATACGTTATAACACAATACTATATAACGTTATACATTATTACGGAGTACTACATGACGTCAGACGTTAGACGTAATACTATATATCGTTATACGTTATAACGTAATACCACATAGCGTTATACGTTGTAACGTAATATTATATAACATTAAACGTTATAACGTAATATTATATAACGATATACGTTATAACGTAATACTACATAACGTTATACGTTATTACATAGTACTATATAACGTTATACGTTATAACGTAATACTACATAACGTTATACGTTATAACGGAATATTAGATAACGTTAAACGTTATACCGTAATACTACATAACGTTATACGACAAAACACAATACTATTTAACGTTATACGTTATAACGTAATACTACATTACGTTATACGCTATATCGTAATATTATATAACGTTATACGTTATAACGTAATACTACATAACGTTATACGTTATTACGTAGTAGTATATAACGTTATACGTTATAACGTGATAAAATATAACGTTACACGTTATAACGTAATAATACATGACGTTATACGTTATAACGTAATACTACATAACGTTATACGTTATAACACAATACTATATAACGTTATACATTACTACTTAGTACTATATAACGTCAGACGTTTGACGTAATACTACATAACGCTATACGTTATAACGTAATACTACATAACGCTATACGTCTTATCTTAGTACTATATAACGTTATACGTTATAACGTGATATTATATCACATTATACGTTATAGCGTAATATTATATAACGATATACGTTATAACTTAATACTACATAACGTTATACGTTATTACATAGTACTATATAACGTTATACGTTATAACGTGATACGTTATAACGCTATACGTTATAACGTAATACTACATAACGTTATACGTTATATCTTAGTACTATATAACGTTATACGTTATAACGTAATACTACCTAACGTTACACGTTGTAACGTAATATTATATAACGATATACGTTATAACGTAATACTACATTGCGTTATACGCTATAGCGTAATATTATATAACGATATACGTTAGACGTATTACTACATAACGTTACACGTTGTAACGTAATATTATATAACCTTATACGTTATAACGTAATATTATGTAACATTATACGTTATAACGTAATATTATATAACGATATACGTTATAACGTAATACTACATATCGTTATACGTTATAACGTAATACTACATAACGTTATACGTTGTAACGTAATATTATATAACATTATACGTTATAACGTAATATTATACAACGATATACGTTATAACGTAATACTACTGTCACGTCTCGCGCTGCGCACGCGCCGTAAGAAAGGACTAAAATCGACCAATAGCGCGAGACGGCGCCTCAACTCGAAATAAAATCTAACAATTCGGTTGGAAACCGAATTCTAGCTTCGCAAACCGCCACATGACACCCCCCCCTCTTCTATGTTTGAACAATCTATAAATACACGTAGCAACATGGAAGAACGGTTAATATTAGTTCACTTATTTCTTCAGATTGTATTCATTATTATTCAGATTATTATTTGTTCATTATTCAAATAATTCCTTAGTTCCTCTGTGCTTGGTGATGGATTCCTGGGTTCTTGGTGATCAGTCCCTCAACTTTTGGCAAGTAATTTCCTAGCTATAGCGATTCGCTCTCAATTCGTCAATGTCTTAATATTTCAGTTACTTTGGCCTCTAGTTCTTTAGTTCTTTAGTTCCTTAGCTTTAGCTCCTTAGCTTTAGTTCCTTTATCTTCTAGTTTTCTCTGTTTTAGTTCTTAAATATTTCAATTCTTTAATTCTTTAGTTTAATTCTTTGTTCCGTTTAATTCACAGTTCTTGTCAATTTTCGTTAATCGACGCGCTCGTATTTGTCAATTTGTAAACTGTCGATAATCACGCGAATTTAAATCTTGTAATCATTAAAGCGTATCACGGTCAATTGTAAGTTCGAATATTCTAAATAATTCTGTTAATAACCAGTCAAAAATCAGAATAAATTCTTGTTGTGAAGATTAATTGTTTTACAATATAATCAGATTAAACGACCATTTATCTTCGCCAACTTTCATCCTCTCCCGTGCCAGTACTCCTGCGCATAGTAGGTTAGCCGAAAGGTGGAGTTTAGTCGAAAGAAAGCGATAATAAAAATTCTAATTGAAGCAATCCTTAGATTGTTTCTGGTGGCAGCAACTACTATTTACCTGAATTTCAAAGATAACGGTAACGGAAACCGAACAATAGAAGCAAAAACGTAACACTACACAACGTTATACGTTATTACATAGTACTATATAACGTTATACGTTATAACGTGATACTATATAACGATATACGTTATAACGTAATACTACATAACGTTATACGTTTTATATTAGTACTATATAACGTTATACGTTATAACGTAATACTACATAACTTTATACGTTACAATGTAACATAATATAACATTATAGGGTAAATCGTAATATCATATAACGTTATACGTTAGACGCATTACTACATAACGTTACACGTTGTAACGTAATATTATATAACCTTATACGTTATAACGTAATATTATGTAACATTATGCGTTATAACGTAATATTATATAGCGTTATACGTTATAACGTAATGCTACAAAACGTTATACGTTTTATCTTAGTACTATATAACGTTATATGTTATAACGTTATACTACATAACGTTATACGTCATAACGTGATATTATATCACAATATACGTTATAACGTAATATTATATAACGATATACGTTATAACGTAATACTACATAACGTTATACGTTATAACGTAATACTACATAACGTTATACGTTATAACGTAAAATTATATAAAGTTATACGTTATAAAGTAATACTACACAACGTTATACGTTATTCCATAGTACTATATAACGTTATACGTTATAACGTAATACTACATAACGTTATACGCTATAACGTAATACTACATAACGTTACACGTTGTAACGTAATATTATATAACATTATACGTTATAACGTAATATTATATAACATTATACGTTATAACACAATACTATGTAACGTTATACATTATTACGTAGTACTATATAACGTCAGACGATTGACGTAATACTACATAACGCTCTACGTTATAACGTAATACTACATAACGTTATACGTTATAACACAATAGTATATAACGTTATACGCTATATCGTAATATTATATAACGTTATACGTTTTAACGTAATACTACATAACGCTCTACGTTATAACGTAATACTACATAACGTTATACGTTATAACACAATAGTATATAACGTCATACATTATAACGTAATACTACATAACGTTATACGTTATTCCATAGTACTATATAACGTTATACGTTATAACGTAATACTACATTACGTTATACGCTATATCGTAATATTATTTAACGTTATACGTTATAACGTAATACCACATAACGCTCTACGTTATAACGTAATACTACATAACGTTATACGTTATAACGTAATATTATACAACATTATACGTTATAACGTAATATTATATAGCGTTATACGTTATAACGTAATACTACAAAACGTTATACGTTATAACACAATAGTATATAACGTTATACGTCATAACGTAATACTACATAACGTTATACGTTATAACGTAATACTACATAACGCTCTACGTTATAACGTAATACTACATAACGTTATACGTTATAACACAATAGTATATAACGTCATACATTATAACGTAATACTACATAACGTTATACGTTATAACGTAATACTACATAACGTTATACGTTATAACGTAAAATTATATAAAGTTATACGTTATAAAGTAATACTACACAACGTTATACGTTATTCCATAGTACTATATAACGTTATACGTTATAACGTAATACTACATAACGTTATACGCTATAACGTAATACTACATAACGTTACACGTTGTAACGTAATATTATATAACATTATACGTTATAACGTAATATTATATAACATTATACGTTATAACACAATACTATGTAACGTTATACATTATTACGTAGTACTATATAACGTCAGACGATTGACGTAATACTACATAACGCTCTACGTTATAACGTAATACTACATAACGTTATACGTTATAACACAATAGTATATAACGTTATACGCTATATCGTAATATTATATAACGTTATACGTTTTAACGTAATACTACATAACGCTCTACGTTATAACGTAATACTACATAACGTTATACGTTATAACACAATAGTATATAACGTCATACATTATAACGTAATACTACATAACGTTATACGTTATTCCATAGTACTATATAACGTTATACGTTATAACGTAATACTACATTACGTTATACGCTATATCGTAATATTATTTAACGTTATACGTTATAACGTAATACCACATGACGCTCTACGTTATAACGTAATACTACATAACGTTATACGTTATAACGTAATATTATACAACATTATACGTTATAACGTAATATTATATAGCGTTATACGTTATAACGTAATACTACAAAACGTTATACGTTATAACACAATAGTATATAACGTTATACGTTATAACGTAATACTACATTACGTTATACGCAATATCGTAATATTATATAACGTTATACGTTTTAACGTAATACTACATAACGCTCTACGTTATAACGTGATACTACATAACGTTATACGTTATAACACAATAGTATATAACGTTATACGTCATAACGTAATACTACATAACGTTATACGTTATAACGTAATACTACATAACGTTATACGTTATAATGTAATATAATATAACATTATACGGTAAAACGTAATATCATATACCGTTATACGTTAGACGTATTACTACATAACGTTACACGTTGTAACGTAATATTATATAACATTGTACTGTATAACGTAATATTATACAACATTATACGTTATAACGTAGTATTATATAGCGTTATACGTTATAAAGTAATACTACAAAACGTTATACGTTTTACCTTAGTACTATATAACGTTTTACGTTATAACGTGATATTATATCACAATATACGTTATAACGTAATATTGTATAACGATATACGTTATAACGTAATACTACATAACGTTATACGTTATTACATAGTACTATATAACGTTATACGTTATAACGTGTTACTATATAACGATATACGTTATAACGTAATACTACATAACTTTATACGTTACAATGTAACATAATATAACATTATAGGGTAAATCGTAATATCATATAACGTTATACGTTAGACGTATTACTACATAACGTTACACGTTGTAACGTAATATTATATAACCTTATACGTTATAACGTAATATTATGTAACATTATGCGTTATAACGTAATATTATATAGCGTTATACGTTATAACGTAATGCTACAAAACGTTATACGTTTTATCTTAGTACTATATAACGTTATATGTTATAACGTAATACTACATAACGTTATACGTCATAACGTGATATTATATCACAATATACGTTATAACGTAATATTATATAACGATATACGTTATAACGTAATACTACATAACGTTATACGTTATAACGTAATACTACATAACGTTATACGTTATAACGTAAAATTATATAAAGTTATACGTTATAAAGTAATACTACACAACGTTATACGTTATTCCATAGTACTATATAACGTTATACGTTATACGCTATAACGTAATACTACATAACGTTACACGTTGTAACGTAATATTATATAACATTATACGTTATAACGTAATATTATATAACATTATACGTTATAACACAATACTATGTAACGTTATTCATTATTACGTAGTACTATATAACGTCAGACGATTGACGTAATACTACATAACGCTCTACGTTATAACGTGATACTACATAACGTTATACGTTATAACACAATAGTATATAACGTTATACGTCATAACGTAATACTACATAACGTTATACGTTATAACGTAATACTACAAAACGTTATACGTTATAACACAATAGTATATAACGTTATACGTTATAACGCAATACTACATTACGTTATACGCAATATCGTAATATTATATAACGTTATACGTTTTAACGTAATACTACATAACGCTCTACGTTATAACGTGATACTACATAACGTTATACGTTATAACACAATAGTATATAACGTTATACGTCATAACGTAATACTACATAACGTTATACGTTATAACGTAATACTACATAACGTTATACGTTATAATGTAATATAATATAACATTATACGGTAAAACGTAATATCATATACCGTTATACGTTAGACGTATTACTACATAACGTTACACGTTGTAACGTAATATTATATAACATTGTACTGTATAACGTAATATTATACAACATTATACGTTATAACGTAGTATTATATAGCGTTATACGTTATAAAGTAATACTACAAAACGTTATACGTTTTACCTTAGTACTATATAACGTTTTACGTTATAACGTGATATTATATCACAATATACGTTATAACGTAATATTGTATAACGATATACGTTATAACGTAATACTACATAACGTTATACGTTATTACATAGTACTATATAACGTTATACGTTATAACGTGTTACTATATAACGATATACGTTATAACGTAATACTACATAACTTTATACGTTACAATGTAACATAATATAACATTAAAGGGTAAATCGTAATATCATATAACGTTATACGTTAGACGTATTACTACATAACGTTACACGTTGTAACGTAATATTATATAACCTTATACGTTATAACGTAATATTATGTAACATTATGCGTTATAACGTAATATTATATAGCGTTATACGTTATAACGTAATGCTACAAAACGTTATACGTTTTATCTTAGTACTATATAACGTTATATGTTATAACGTAATACTACATAACGTTATACGTCATAACGTGATATTATATCACAATATACGTTATAACGTAATATTATATAACGATATACGTTATAACGTAATACTACATAACGTTATACGTTATAACGTAATACTACATAACGTTATACGTTATAACGTAAAATTATATAAAGTTATACGTTATAAAGTAATACTACACAACGTTATACGTTATTCCATAGTACTATATAACGTTATACGTTATACGCTATAACGTAATACTACATAACGTTACACGTTGTAACGTAATATTATATAACATTATACGTTATAACGTAATATTATATAACATTATACGTTATAACACAATACTATGTAACGTTATTCATTATTACGTAGTACTATATAACGTCAGACGATTGACGTAATACTACATAACGCTCTACGTTATAACGTAATACTACATAACGTTATACGTTATAACACAATAGTATATAACGTTATACGCTATATCGTAATATTATATAACGTTATACGTTTTAACGTAATACTACATAACGCTCTACGTTATAACGTAATACTACATAACGTTATACGTTATAACACAATAGTATATAACGTCATACGTTATAACGTAATACTACATAACGTTATACGTTATTCCATAGTACTATATAACGTTATACGTTATAACGTAATACTACATTACGTTATACGCTATATCGTAATATTATTTAACGTTATACGTTATAACGTAGTACCACATAACGCTCTACGTTATAACGTAATACTACATAACGTTATACGTTATAACGTAATATTATACAACATTATACGTTATAACGTAATATTATATAGCGTTATACGTTATAACGTAATACTACATTACGTTATACGCAATATCGTAATATTATATAACGTTATACGTTTTAACGTAATACTACATAACGCTCTACGTTATAACGTGATACTACATAACGTTATACGTTATAACACAATAGTATATAACGTTATACGTTATAACGTAATACTACATAACGTTATACGTTATAACGTAATACTACATAACGTTATACGTTATAACGTAATATTATACAACATTATACGTTATAACGTAATATTATATAGCGTTATACGTTATAACGTAATACTACAAAACGTTATACGTTTTATCTTAGTACTATATAACGTTATATGTTATAACGTAATACTACATAACGTTATACGTCATAACGTGATATTATGTCACAATATACGTTATAACGTAATATTATATAACGATATACGTTATAACGTAATACTACATAACGTTATACGTTTTATCTTAGTACTATATAACGTTATACGTTATAACGTAATACTACATAACGTTATACGTTATAACGTAATATTATATAACATTATACGTTATAACGTAATATTATACAACGTTATACGTTATTACATAGTACTATATAACGTTATACGTTATAACGTGTTACTATATAACGATATACGTTATAACGTGTTACTATATAACGATATACGTTATAACGTATTACTACATAACGATACACGTTGTAACGTAATATTATATAACATTATACTGTATAACGTAATATTATACAACATTATACTTTATAACACAATACCATATAACGTTATACATTATTACGTAGTACTACATGACGTCAGACGTTAGGCGCAATACTACATATCGTTATACGTTATAACGCAATATAATATAACATTATACGGCGTAACGTAATATTATATAACGTTAAACGTTATAACACAATACTACATAACGTTATACATTATTACGTAGTACTACATGACCTCAGACGTTGGACGTAATACTACATGACGTTATACGATATAACCTAATACCATATAACGTTATACGTTATAACGCAATACTACATTACGCTATTCGCTATTACGTAGTAGTATATAACATTATACGTTATAATGTGATAAAATATAACGTTATTCGTTATGACGTAATATTATACAACGTTATACGTTACAACGTAATACTACATAACGTTATACGTTATTACGTAGTAATATATAACGTTATACCTTATAACGTGATAAAATATAACGTTATACGTTATAACGTAATAATACATAACGTTATACGTTATGACGTAATATTATATAACATTATACGTTACAACGTAATATTATATAACGTTATACGTTATAACGTATTACTACATAGCGTTACACGTTTTATCTTAGTACTATATAACGTTATACGTTATAATGTAATACTACATAACCTTATACGTTATAACGTAATATTAAATAACGTTAAACGTTATAGCGTAATACTACATAACGTTATACGACATAACACAATACTATATAACGTTATACGTTATAACGTAATACTATATAACGTTATACATTATTACGTAGTACAATATAACGTCAGACGTTTGACGTAATACTACATAACGCTTTACGTTATAACGTAATACTACATAACGTTATACGTTATAACACAATAGTATATAACGTTACACGTTATAACGTAATAATACATAACGTTATACGTTATAACGTAATATTATACAACATTATACGTTATAACGTAGTATTATATAGCGTTATACGTTATAAAGTAATACTACAAAACGATATACGTTTTATCTTAGTACTATATAACGTTATACGTTATAACGTAATACTACATAACGTTATACGTTATAACGTGATATTATATCACAATATACGTTATAACGTAATATTATATAACGATATACGTTATAACGTAATACTACTTAACGTTATACGCTATAACACAATACTATATAACGTTATACATTATTACGTAGTACTACACGACGTCAGACGTTAGATGTAATACTATATATCGTTATAACGTAATACTACATAACGTTATACGTTATAACACAATAGTATATAACGTTATACGTTATAACGTAATACTACATTACGTTATACGCTATATCGTAATATTATATAACGTTATACGTTATAACGTAATACTACAAAACGTTATACGTTATTACGTAGTAGTATATAACGCTATACGTTATAACGTGATAAAATATAACGTTACACGTTATAACGTAATAATACATAACGTTATACGTTATAACGTAATATTATACAACATTATACGTTATAACGTAGTATTATATAGCGTTATACGTTATAAAGTAATACTACAAAACGATATACGTTTTATCTTAGTACTATATAACGTTATACGTTATAACGTAATACTACATAACGTTATACGTTATAACGTGATATTATATCACAATATACGTTATAACGTAATATTATATAACGATATACGTTATAACGTAATACTACTTAACGTTATACGTTATAACGTAATATTATACAACATTATACGTTATACCGTAATATTATATAGCGTTAGACGTTATAACGTAATACTACAAAACGTTACACGTTTTATCTTAGTACTATATAACGTTATATGTTATAACGTAATACTACATAACGTTATACGTTATAACGTAATATTATATAACATTAAACGTTATAACGTAATATTATACAACGTTATACGTTATTACATAGTACTATATAACGTTATACGTTATAACGTGTTACTATATAACGATATACGTTATAACGTATTACTACATAACGATACACGTTGTAACGTAATATTATATAACATTATACTGTATAACGTAATATTATACAACATTATACTTTATAACACAATACCATATAACGTTATACATTATTACGTAGTACTACATGACGTCAGACGTTAGACGCAATACTACATATCGTTATACGTTATAATGCAATATAATATAACATTATACGGCGTAACGTAATATTATATAACGTTAAACGTTATAACACAATACTACATAACGTTATACATTATTACGTAGTACTACATGACCTCAGACGTTAGACGCAATACTACTTGACGTTATACGATATAACCTAATACCACATAACGTTATACGTTATAACGCAATACTACATTACGCTATTCGTTATTACGTAGTAGTATATAACATTATACGTTATAATGTGATAAAATATAACGTTATTCGTCATAACGTGATAAAATATAACGTTATACGTTATAACGTAATAATACATAACGTTATACGTTATGACGTAATATTATATAACATTATACGTTACAACGTAATATTATATAACGTTATACGTTATAACGTAATACTACATAGCGTTACACGTTATAACGTGATATTATATCACAATATACGTTATAACGTAAAATTATATAAAGTTATACATTATAAAGTAATACTACATAACGTTATACGTTATTGCATAGTACTATATAACGTTATACGTTATAACGTAATATTATATAACATTATACGTTACAACACAATACTATATAACGTTATACATTATTACGTAGTACAATATAACGTCAGACGTTTGACGTAATACTACATAACGCTTTACGTTATAACGTAATACTACATAACGTTATACGTTATAACACAATAGTATATAACGTTACACGTTATAACGTAATACTACATAACGTTATACGTTATAACGTAATACTACATAACGTTATACGTTATAATGTAATATAATATAACATTATACGGTAAAACGTAATATCATATAACGTTATACGTTAGACGTATTACTACATAACGTTACACGTTGTAACGTAATATTATATAACATTGTACTGTATAACGTAATATTATACAACATTATACGTTATAACGTAGTATTATATAGCGTTATACGTTATAAAGTAATACTACAAAACGTTATACGTTTTACCTTAGTACTATATAACGTTTTACGTTATAACGTGATATTATATCACAATATACGTTATAACGTAATATTACATAACGATATACGTTATAACGTAATACTACATAACGTTATACGTTATTACATAGTACTATATAACGTTATACGTTATAACGTAATACTACATAACTTTATACGTTACAATGTAACATAATATAACATTATAGGGTAAATCGTAATATCATATAACGTTATACGTTAGACGTATTACTACATAACGTTACACGTTGTAACGTAATATTATATAACCTTATACGTTATAACGTAATATTATGTAACATTATGCGTTATAACGTAATATTATATAGCGTTATACGTTATAACGTAATGCTACAAAACGTTATACGTTTTATCTTAGTACTATATAACGTTATATGTTATAACGTAATACTACATAACGTTATACGTCATAACGTGATATTATATCACAATATACGTTATAACGTAATATTATATAACGATATACGTTATAACGTAATACTACACAACGCTCTACGTTATAACGTAATACTACATAACGTTATACGTTATAACACAATAGTATATAACGTCATACGTTATAACGTAATACTACATAACGTTATACGTTATTCCATAGTACTATATAACGTTATACGTTATAACGTAATACTACATTACGTTATACGCTATATCGTAATATTATTTAACGTTATACGTTATAACGTAATACCACATAACGCTCTACGTTATAACGTAATACTACATAACGTTATACGTTATAACGTAATATTATACAACATTATACGTTATAACGTAATATTATATAGCGTTATACGTTATAACGTAATACTACAAAACGTTATACGTTATAACACAATAGTATATAACGTTATACGTTATAACGTAATACTACATTACGTTATACGCAATATCGTAATATTATATAACGTTATACGTTTTAACGTAATACTACATAACGCTCTACGTTATAACGTGATACTACATAACGTTATACGTTATAACTCAATAGTATATAACGTTATACGTTATAACGTAATACTACATAACGTTATACGTTATAACGTAATACTACATAACGTTATACGTTATAACGTAATATTATACAACATTATACGTTATAACGTAATATTATATAGCGTTATACGTTATAACGTAATACTACAAAACGTTATACGTTTTATCTTAGTACTATATAACGTTATATGTTATAACGTAATACTACATAACGTTATACGTCATAACGTGATATTATGTCACAATATACGTTATAACGTAATATTATATAACGATATACGTTATAACGTAATACTACTTAACGTTATACGTTATTACATAGTACTATATAACGTTATACGTTATAACGTGATACTTTATAACGCTATACGTTATAACGTAATACTACATAACGTTATACGTTTTATCTTAGTACTATATAACGTTATACGTTATAACGTAATACTACATAACCTTATACGTTATAACGTAATATTAAATAACGTTAAACGTTATAGCGTAATACTACATAACGTTATACGACATAACACAATACTATATAACGTTATACGTTATAACGTAATAATACATAACGTTATACGTTATAACGTAATATTATACAACATTATACGTTATAACGTAGTATTATATAGCGTTATACGTTATAAAGTAATACTACAAGACGATATACGTTTTATCTTAGTACTATATAACGTTATACGTTATAACGTAATACTACATAACGTTATACGTTATAACGTGATATTATATCACAATATACGTTATAACGTAATATAATATAACGATATACGTTATAACGTAATACTACTTAACGTTATACGTTATTACATAGTACTATATAACGTTATACGTTATAACGTGTTACTATATAACGATATACATTATAACGTAATACTACATAACTTTATACGTTATAATGTAACATAATATAACATTATACGGTAAATCGTAATATCATATAACGTTATACGTTAGACGTATTACTACATAACGATAAACGTTGTAACGAAATATTATATAACATTATACTGTATAACGTAATACTACATAACGTTATACGCTATAACACAATACTATATAACGTTATACATTATTACGTAGTACTACACGACGTCAGACGTTAGATGTAATACTATATATCGTTATAACGTAATACTACATAACGTTATACGTTATAACACAATAGTATATAACGTTATACGTTATAACGTAATACTACATTACGTTATACGCTATATCGTAATATTATATAACGTTATACGTTATAACGTAATACTACAAAACGTTATACGTTATTACGTAGTAGTATATAACGCTATACGTTATAACGTGATAAAATATAACGTTACACGTTATAACGTAATAATACATAACGTTATACGTTATAACGTAATATTATACAACATTATACGTTATAACGTAGTATTATATAGCGTTATACGTTATAAAGTAATACTACAAAACGATATACGTTTTATCTTAGTACTATATAACGTTATACGTTATAACGTAATACTACATAACGTTATACGTTATAACGTAATATTATATAACATTATACGTTATAACGTAATATTATACAACGTTATACGTTATTACATAGTACTATATAACGTTATACGTTATAACGTGTTACTATATAACGTTATACGTTATAACGTGTTACTATATAACGATATACGTTATAACGTGTTACTATATAACGATATACGTTATAACGTATTACTACATAACGATACACGTTGTAACGTAATATTATATAACATTATACTGTATAACGTAATATTATACAACATTATACGTTATAACGTAATATTATATAGCGTTATACGTTATAACGTAATACTACAAAACGTTATACGTTATAACACAATAGTATATAACGTTATACGTTATAACGTAATACTACATTACGTTATACGCAATATCGTAATATTATATAACGTTATACGTTTTAACGTAATACTACATAACGCTCTACGTTATAACGTGATACTACATAACGTTATACGTTATAACACAATAGTATATAACGTTATACGTTATAACGTAATACTACATAACGTTATACGTTATAACGTAATACTACATAACGTTATACGTTATAACGTAATATTATACAACATTATACGTTATAACGTAATATTATATAGCGTTATACGTTATAACGTAATACTACAAAACGTTATACGTTTTATCTTAGTACTATATAACGTTATATGTTATAACGTAATACTACATAACGTTATACGTCATAACGTGATATTATGTCACAATATACGTTATAACGTAATATTATATAACGATATACGTTATAACGTAATACTACTTAACGTTATACGTTATTACATAGTACTATATAACGTTATACGTTATAACGTGATACTTTATAACGCTATACGTTATAACGTAATACTACATAACGTTATACGTTTTATCTTAGTACTATATAACGTTATACGTTATAACGTAATACTACATAACCTTATACGTTATAACGTAATATTAAATAACGTTAAACGTTATAGCGTAATACTACATAACGTTATACGAGATAACACAATACTATATAACGTTATACGTTATAACGTAATAATACATAACGTTATACGTTATAACGTAATATTATACAACATTATACGTTATAACGTAGTATTATATAGCGTTATACGTTATAAAGTAATACTACAAAACGATATACGTTTTATCTTAGTACTATATAACGTTATACGTTATAACGTAATACTACATAACGTTATACGTTATAACGTAATATTATACAACGTTATACGTTACAACGTAATACTACATAACGTTATACGTTAGTACGTAGTAATATATAACGTTATACGTTATAACGTAATACTACATAACGTTATACGTTATAACGTAAAATTATATAAAGTTATACGTTATAAAGTAATACTGCATAACGTTATACGTTATTCCATAGTACTATATAACGTTATACGTTATAACGTAATACTACATAACGTTATACGCTATAACGTAATACTACATAACGTTACACGTTGTAACGTAATATTATATAACTTTATACGTTATAACGTAATATTATATAACATTATACGTTATAAAGTAATACTACAAAACGATATACGTTTTATCTTAGTACTATATAACGTTATACGTTATAACGTAATACTACATAACGTTATACGTTATAACGTGATATTATATCACAATATACGTTATAACGTAATATTATATAACATTATACGTTACAACGTAATATTATATAACGTTATACGTTATAACGTAATACTACATAGCGTTACACGTTTTATCTTAGTACTATATAACGTTATACGTTATAATGTAATACTACATAACCTTATACGTTATAACGTAATATTAAATAA
Source organism: Bombus sylvestris (assembly GCA_911622165.2). Lineage (NCBI taxonomy): Eukaryota > Metazoa > Arthropoda > Insecta > Hymenoptera > Apidae > Bombus > Bombus sylvestris. The sequence goes on along the minus strand of OU443153.1, from coordinate 5,753,262 downwards.
CGTTAAACGTTATAGCGTAATACTACATAACGTTATACGACATAACACAGTACTATATAACGTTATACGTTATAACGTAATACTACATAACGTTATACGTTATAACGTAAAATTATATAACGTTATACGTTATAACGTAATACTACATAACGTTACACGTTGTAACGTAATATTATATAACATTATACGTAATAACGTAACATTATATAACATTATACGTTATAACGTAATATTATATAACATTATACGTTACAACACAATACTATATAACGTTATACATTATTACGTAGTACAATATAACGTCAGACGTTTGACGTAATACTACATAACGCTTTACGTTATAACGTAATACTACATAACGTTATACGTTATAACACAATAGTATATAACGTTACACGTTATAACGTAATAATACATAACGTTATACGTTATAACACAATAGTATATAACGTTACACGTTATAACGTAATAATACATAACGTTATACGTTATAACGTAATACTACATAACGTTATACGTTATAACGTGATATTATATCACAATATACGTTATAACGTAATATTATATAACGATATACGTTATAACTTAATACTACTTAACGTTATACGTTATTACATAGTACTATATAACGTTATACGTTATAACGTGTTACTATATAACGGCATACATTATAACGTATTACTACATAACGATACACGTTGTAACGAAATATTATATAACATTATACTGTATAAAGTAATACTACATAACGTTATACGTTATAACACAATACTATATAACGTTATACATTATTACGTAGTACTACACGACGTCAGACGTTAGATGTAATACTATATATCGTTATAACGTAATACTACATAACGTTATACGTTATAACACAATACTATATAACGTTATACATTATTACGTAGTACTACACGACGTCAGACGTTAGATGTAATACTATATATCGTTATAACGTAATACTACATAACGTTATACGTTATAACACAATAGTATATAACGTTATACGTTATAACGTAATACTACATTACGTTATACGCTATATCGTAATATTATATAACGTTATACGTTATAACGTAATACTACAAAACGTTATACGTTATTACGTAGTAGTATATAACGCTATACGTTATAACGTGATAAAATATAACGTTACACGTTATAACGTAATAATACATAACGTTATACGTTATAACGTAATATTATACAACATTATACGTTATAACGTAGTATTATATAGCGTTATACGTTATAAAGTAATACTACAAAACGATATACGTTTTATCTTAGTACTATATAACGTTATACGTTATAACGTAATACTACATAACGTTATACGTTATAACGTGATATTATATCACAATATACGTTATAACGTAATATTATATAACGATATACGTTATAACGTAATACTACTTAACGTTATACGTTATTACATAGTACTATATAACGTTATACGTTATAACGTGTTACTATATAACGATATACATTATAACGTAATACTACATAACTTTATACGTTATAATGTAACATAATATAACATTATACGGTTAATCGTAATATCATATAACGTTATACGTTAGACGTATTACTACATAACGATACAAGTTGTAACGAAATATTATATAACATTATACTGTATAACGTAATACTACATAACGTTATACGTTATAACACAATACTATATAACGTTATACATTATTACGTAGTACTACACGACGTCAGACGTTGGATGTAATACTATATATCGTTATACGTTATAACGTAATACCACATAACGTTATACGACATAGCACAATACTACATAACGTTATACGTTATAATGTAATACTACATAACCTTATACGTTATAACGTGATAAAATATAACGTTATACGTTATAGCGTAATACTACATAACGTTATACGACATAACACAATACTATATAACGTTATACGTTATAACGTAATATTATATAACGATATACGTTATAACTTAATACTACTTAACGTTATACGTTATTACATAGTACTATATAACGTTATACGTTATAACGTGTTACTATATAACGGTATACATTATAACGTATTACTACATAACGATACACGTTGTAACGAAATATTATATAACATTATACTGTATAAAGTAATACTACATAACGTTATACGTTATAACACAATACTATATAACGTTATACATTATTACGTAGTACTACACGACGTCAGACGTTAGATGTAATACTATATATCGTTATAACGTAATACTACATAACGTTATACGTTATAACACAATACTATATAACGTTATACATTATTACGTAGTACTACAAGACGTCAGACGTTAGATGTAATACTATATATCGTTATAACGTAATACTACATAACGTTATACGTTATAACACAATAGTATATAACGTTATACGTTATAACGTAATACTACATTACGTTATACGCTATATCGTAATATTATATAACGTTATACGTTATAACGTAATACTACAAAACGTTATACGTTATTACGTAGTAGTATATAACGCTATACGTTATAACGTGATAAAATATAACGTTACACGTTATAACGTAATAATACATAACGTTATACGTTATAACGTAATATTATACAACATTATACGTTATAACGTAGTATTATATAGCGTTATACGTTATAAAGTAATACTACAAAACGATATACGTTTTATCTTAGTACTATATAACGTTATGTTTTATAACGTAATACTACATAACGTTATACGTTATAACGTGATATTATATCACAATATACGTTATAACGTAATATTATATAACGATATACGTTATAACGTAATACTACTTAACGTTATACGTTATTACATAGTACTATATAACGTTATACGTTATAACGTGTTACTATATAACGATATACATTATAACGTAATACTACATAACTTTATACGTTATAATGTAACATAATATAACATTATACGGTAAATCGTAATATCATATAACGTTATACGTTAGACGTATTACTACATAACGATACAAGTTGTAACGAAATATTATATAACATTATACTGTATAACGTAATACTACATAACGTTATACGTTATAACACAATACTATATAACGTTATACATTATTACGTAGTACTACACGACGTCAGACGTTGGATGCAATACTATATATCGTTATACGTTATAACGTAATACCACATAACGTTATACGACATAGCACAATACTACATAACGTTATACGTTATAATGTAATACTACATAACCTTATACGTTATAACGTGATAAAATATAACGTTATACGTTATAGCGTAATACTACATAACGTTATACGACATAACACAATACTATATAACGTTATACGTTATAACGTAATATTATATAACGATATACGTTATAACTTAATACTACTTAACGTTATACGTTATTACATAGTACTATATAACGTTATACGTTATAACGTGTTACTATATAACGGTATACATTATAACGTATTACTACATAACGATACACGTTGTAACGAAATATTATATAACATTATACTGTATAAAGTAATACTACATAACGTTATACGTTATAACACAATACTATATAACGTTATACATTATTACGTAGTACTACACGACGTCAGACGTTAGATGTAATACTATATATCGTTATAACGTAATACTACATAACGTTATACGTTATAACACAATACTATATAACGTTATACATTATTACGTAGTACTACACGACGTCAGACGTTAGATGTAATACTATATATCGTTATAACGTAATACTACATAACGTTATACGTTATAACACAATAGTATATAACGTTATACGTTATAACGTAATACTACATTACGTTATACGCTATATCGTAATATTATATAACGTTATACGTTATAACGTAATACTACAAAACGTTATACGTTATTACGTAGTAGTATATAACGCTATACGTTATAACGTGATAAAATATAACGTTACACGTTATAACGTAATAATACATAACGTTATACGTTATAACGTAATATTATACAACATTATACGTTATAACGTAGTATTATATAGCGTTATACGTTATAAAGTAATACTACAAAACGATATACGTTTTATCTTAGTACTATATAACGTTATACGTTATAACGTAATACTACATAACGTTATACGTTATAACGTGATACTATATCACAATATACGTTATAACGTAATATTATATAACGATATACGTTATAACGTAATACTACTTAACGTTATACGTTATTACATAGTACTATATAACGTTATACGTTATAACGTGTTACTATATAACGATATACATTATAACGTAATACTACATAACTTTATACGTTATAATGTAACATAATATAACATTATACGGTAAATCGTAATATCATATAACGTTATACGTTAGACGTATTACTACATAACGATACAAGTTGTAACGAAATATTATATAACATTATACTGTATAACGTAATACTACATAACGTTATACGTTATAACACAATACTATATAACGTTATACATTATTACGTAGTACTACACGACGTCAGACGTTGGATGTAATACTATATATCGTTATACGTTATAACGTAATACCACATAACGTTATACGACATAGCACAATACTACATAACGTTATACGTTATAATGTAATACTACATAAGCTTATACGTTATAACGTGATAAAATATAACGTTATACGTTATAGCGTAATACTACATAACGTTATACGACATAACACAATACTATATAACGTTATACGTTATAACGTAATACTACATAACGTTATACGTTATAACGTAATATTATACAACGTTATACGTTATTACATAGTACTATATAACGTTATACGTTATAACGTGTTACTATATAACGATATACGTTATGACGTATTACTACATAGCGATACACGTTGTAACGTAATATCATATAACATTATACTGTATAACGTAATATTATACAACTTTATACTTTATAACACAATACCATATAACGTTATACATTATTACGTAGTACTACATGACCTCAGACGTTAGACGTAATACTACATGACGTTATACGATATAACCTAATACCATATAACGTTATACGTTATAACGCAATACTACATTACGTTATACGTTATTACGTAGTAGTATATAACATTATACGTTATAATGTGATAAAATATAACGTTATACGTTATAACGTAATATTATACAACGTTATACGTTACAACGTAATACTACATAACGTTATACGTTAGTACGTAGTAATATATAACGTTATAAGTTATAACGTAATACTACATAACGTTATACGTTATAACGTAAAATTATATAAAGTTATACGTTATAAAGTAATACTGCATAACGTTATACGTTATTCCATAGTACTATATAACGTTATACGTTATAACGTAATACTACATTCCGTTATACGCTATAACGTAATACTACATAACGTTACACGTTGTAACGTAATATTATATAACTTTATACGTTATAACGTAATATTATATAACATTATACGTTATAAAGTAAAATTATATAAAGTTATACGTTATAAAGTAATACTGCATAACGTTATACGTTATTCCATAGTACTATATAACGTTATACGTTATAACGAAATACTACATAACGTTATACGTTATAACGTGATATTATATCACAATATACGTTATAACGTAATATTATATAACGATATACGTTATAACGTAATACTACTTAACGTTATACGTTATTACATAGTACTATATAACGTTATACGTTATAACGTGTTACTATATAACGATATACGTTATAACGTAACATTATATAACATTATACGTTATAACGTAATATTATATAACATTATACGTTACAACACAATACTATATAACGTTATACATTATTACGTAGTACAATATAACGTCAGACGTTTGACGTAATACTACATAACGCTTTACGTTATAACGTAATACTACATAACGTTATACGTTATAACACAATAGTATATAACGTTACACGTTATACCGTAATAATACATAACGTTATACGTTATAACGTAATATTATACAACATTATACGTTATAACGTAGTATTATATAGCGTTATACGTTATAAAGTAATACTACAAAACGCTATACGTTTTATCTTAGTACTATATAACGTTATACGTTATAACGTAATACTACATAACGTTATACGTTATAACGTGATATTATATCACAATATACGTTATAACGTAATATTATATAACGATATACGTTATAAGTTAATACTACTTAACGTTATACGTTATTACATAGTACTATATAACGTTATACGTTATAACGTGTTACTATATAACGGTATACATTATAACGTATTACTACATAACGATACACGTTGTAACGAAATATTATATAACATTATACTGTATAACGTAATACTACATAACGTTATACGTTATAACACAATACTATATAACGTTATACATTATTACGTAGTACTACACGACGTCAGACGTTAGATGTAATACTATATATCGTTATAACGTAATACTACATAACGTTATACGTTATAACACAATAGTATATAACGTTACACGTTATAACGTAATAATACATAACGTTATACGTTATAACGTAATATTATACAACATTATACGTTATAACGTAGTATTATATAGCGTTATACGTTATAAAGTAATACTACAAAACGCTATACGTTTTATCTTAGTACTATATAACGTTATACGTTATAACGTAATACTACATAACGTTATACGTTATAACGTGATATTATATCACAATATACGTTATAACGTGATATTATATCACAATATACGTTATAACGTAATATTATATAACGATATACGTTATAACGTAATACTACTTAACGTTATACGTTATAACGTGATATTATATCACAATATACGTTATAACGTAATATTATATAACGATATACGTTATAACGTAATACTACTTAACGTTATACGTTATTACATAGTACTATATAACGTTATACGTTATAACGTGTTACTATATAACGATATACATTATAACGTAATACTACATAACTTTATACGTTATAATGTAACATAATATAACATTATACGGTAAATCGTAATATCATATAACGTTATACGTTAGACGTATTACTACATAACGATACAAGTTGTAACGAAATATTATATAACATTATACTGTATAACGTAATACTACATAACGTTATACGTTATAACACAATACTATATAACGTTATACATTATTACGTAGTACTACACGACGTCAGACGTTAGATGTAATACTATATATCGTTATACGTTATAACGTAATACCACATAACGTTATACGACATAGCACAATACTACATAACGTTATACGTTATAATGTAATACTACATAACCTTATACGTTATAACGTGATAAAATATAACGTTATACGTTATAGCGTAATACTACATAACGTTATACGACATAACACAATACTATATAATGTTATACGTTATAACGTAATACTACATAACGTTATACGTTATAACGTAATATTATACAACGTTATACGTTATTACATAGTACTATATAACGTTATACGTTATAACGTGTTACTATATAACGATATACGTTATGACGTATTACTACATAACGATACACGTTGTAACGTAATATTATATAACATTATACTGTATAACGTAATATTATACAACATTATACTTTATAACACAATACCATATAACGTTATACATTATTACGTAGTACTACATGACGTCAGACGTTAGACGCAATACTACATATCGTTATACGTTATAACGCAATATAATATAACATTATACGGCGTAACGTAATATTATATAACGTTAAACGTTATAACACAATACCATATAACGTTATACATTATTACGTAGTACTACATGACGTCAGACGTTAGACGTAATACTACATATCGTTATACGTTATAACGCAATATAATATAACATTATACGGCGTAACGTAATATTATATAACGTTATACGTTATAACACAATACTATATAACGTTATACATTATTACGGAGTACTACATGACGTCAGACGTTAGACGTAATACTATATACCGTTATACGTTATAACGTAATACCACATAGCGTTATACGTTGTAACGTAATATTATATAACATTATACGTTATAACGTAATATTATATAACGATATACGTTATAACGTAATACTACATAACGTTATACGTTATTACATAGTACTATATAACGTTATACGTTATAACGTAATACTACATAACGTTATACGTTATAACGTAATATTAGATAACGTTAAACGTTATAGCGTAATACTACATAACGTTATACGACATAACACAATACTATATATCGTTATACGTTGTAACGTAATATTATATAACATTATAAGTTATAACGTAATATTATATAACATTATACGTTATAACACAATACTATATAACGTTATACATTACTACTTAGTACTATATAACGTCAGACGTTTGACGTAATACTACATAACGCTATACGTTATAACGTAATACTACATAACGCTATACGTCTTATCTTAGTACTATATAACGTTATACGTTATAACGTGATATTATATCACATTATACGTTATAGCGTAATATTATATAACGATATACGTTATAACTTAATACTACATAACGTTATACATTATTACATAGTACTATATATCGTTATACGTTATAACGTGATACTTTATAACGCTATACGTTATAACGTAATACTACATAACGTTATACGTTATAGCGTAATATTATATAACGATATACGTTATAACTTAATACTACATAACGTTATACGTTATTACATAGTACTATATAACGTTATACGTTATAACGTGTTACTATATAACGATATACGTTATAACGTAATACTACATAACTTTATACGTTATAATGTAACATAATATAACATTATACGGTAAATCGTAATATCATATAACGTTATACGTTAGACGTATTACTACATAACGATACACGTTGTAACATAATATTAAATAACGTTAAACGTTATAGCGTAATACTACATAACGTTATACGACATAACACAATACTACATAACCTTATACGTTATAACGTAATATTAAATAACGTTAAACGTTATAGCGTAATACTACATAACGTTATACGACATAACACAATACTATATAACGTTATACGTTATAACGTAAAATTATATAAAGTTATACGTTATAAAGTAATACTACACAACGTTATACGTTATTCCATAGTACTATATAACGTTATTCGTTATAACGTAATACTACATAACGTTATACGCTATAACGTAATACTACATAACGTTACACGTTGTAACGTAATATTATATAACATTATACGTTATAACACAATACTATGTAACGTTATACATTATTCCGTAGTACTATATAACGTCAGACGTTTGACGTAATACTACATAGCGCTCTACGTTATAACGTAATACTACATAACGTTATACGCTGTAACGTAATACTACATAACGTTACACGTTGTAACGTAATATTATATAACATTATACGTTATAACACAATAGTATGTAACGTTATACATTATTACGTAGTACTATATAACGTCAGACGTTTGACGTAATACTACATAAGGCTCTACGTTATAACGTAATACTACATTACGTTATACGCTATATCGTAATATTATATAACGTTATACGTTATAACGTAATACTACATTACGTTATACGCTATATCGTAATATTATATAACGTTATACGTTAGAACGTGATAAAATATAACGTTACACGTTATAACGTAATAATACATAACGTTATACGCTATATCGTAATATTATATAACGTTATACGTTATAACGTAATACTACATAACGTTATACATTATTTCGTAGTAGTATACAACATTATACGTTATAACGTGTTACTATATAACGATATACGTTATAACGTAATACTACATAACGTTACACGCTGTAACGTAATATTATATAACATTATACGTTATAACACAATACTATATAACGTTATACATTATTACGTAGTACTATATATCGTCAGACGTTTGACGTAATACTACATAACGCTATACGTTACAACGTAATACTACATAACGTTATACGTTAATACGTAGTAGTATATAACGTTATACGTTATTTCATAGTACTATATAACGCTATACGTTATAACGTGATAAAATATAACGTTATACGTTATAAGGTAATAATACATAAAGTTATACGTTATAACGTAATATTATACAACATTATACGTTACAACGTAATACTACATAACGTTATACGTTATTACGTAGTAGTATATAACGTTATACGTTATAACGTGATAAAATATAACGTTATACGTTATAACGTAATAATACATAACGTTATACGTTATAACGTAATATTATATAACATTATACGTTACAACGTAATATTATATAACGTTATACGTTATAACGTAATACTGCATAACGTTACACGTGTTATCTTAGTACTATATAACGTTATACGTTATAATGTAATACTACATAACCTTATACGTTATAACGTAATATTAAATAACATTAAACGTTATAGCGTAATACTACATAACGTTATACGACATAACACAATACTATATAACGTTATACGCTATAACGTAATACTACATAACGTTATACGTTATTCCATAGTACTATATAACGTTATACGTTATAACGTAATACTACACAACGTTATACGATATAACGTAATACTACATAACGTAATACGTTATAACACAATAGTATATAACGTTATACGTTATAACGTAATACTACATTACGTTATACGCTATATCGTAATATTATATAACGTTATACGTTATAACGTAATACTACATAACGTTATACGTTATTACGTAGTAGTATATAACGTTATACGTTAGAACGTGATAAAATATAACGTTACACGTTATAACGTAATAATACATAACGTTATACGTCATAACGTAATACTACAAAACGTTATACGTTTTATCTTAGTACTATATAACGTTATACGTTATAACGTAATACTACATAACTTTATACGTTATAACGTAATATTATTTAACATTATACGTTATAACGTAATATTATATAACGATATACGTTATAACGTAATACTACATAACGTTATACGTTATTACATAGTACTATATAACGTTATACGTTATAACGTGTTACTATATAACGATATACGTTATAACGTATTACTACATAACGATACACGTTGTAACGTAATATTATATAACATTATACTGTATAACGTAATATTATACAACATTATACTTTATAACACAATACCATATAACGTTATACATTATTACGTAGTACTACATGACGTCAGACGTTAGACGCAATACTACATATCGTTATACGTTATAACGCAATATAATATAACATTATATGGCGTAACGTAAAATTATATAGCGTTAAACGTTTTAACACAATACTACATAACGTTATACATTATTACGTAGTACTACATGACCTCAGACGTTAGACGTAATACTACATGACGTTATACGATATAACCTAATACCATATAACGTTATACGTTATAACGCAATACTACATTACGCTATACGTTATTACGTAGTAGTATATAACATTATACGTTATAATGTGATAAAATGTAACGTTATACGTTATAACGTAATATTATACAACGTTATACGTTACAACGTAATACTACATAACGTTATACGTTATTACGTAGTAATATATAACGTTATACGTTATAACGTGATAAAATATAACGTTATACGTTATAACGTAAAAATACATAACGTTATACGTTATGACGTAATATTATATAACATTATACGTTACAACGTAATATTATATAACGTTATACGTTATAACGTAGTACTACATAGCGTTACACGTTTTATCTTAGTACTATATAACGTTATACGTTATAACGTAATACTACATAACGTTATACGTTATAACGTAAAATTATATAAAGTTATACGTTATAAAGTAATACTACATAACGTTATACGTTATTCCATAGTACTATATAACGTTATACGTTATAACGTAATACTACATAACGTTATACGCTATAACGCAATACTACATAGCGTTACACGTTGTAACGTAATATTATATAACATTATACGTTATAACGTAATATTATATAACATTATACGTTACAACACAATACTATATAACGTTATACATTATTACGTAGTACAATATAACGTCAGACGTTTGACGTAATACTACATAACGCTATACGTTATAACGTAATACTACATAACGTTATACGTTATTACGTAGTAGTATATAACCCTATACGTTATAACGTGATAAAATATAACGTTACACGTTATAACGTAATAATACATAACGTTATACGTTATAACGTAATATTATACAACATTATACGTTATAACGTAGTATTATATAGCGTTATACGTTATAAAGTAATACTACAAAACGATATACGTTTTATCTTAGTACTATATAACGTTATACGTTATAAAGTAATACTACATAACGTTATACGTTATAACGTGATATTATATCACAATATACGTTATAACGTAATATTATATAACGATATACGTTATAACGTAATACTACTTAACGTTATACGTTATTACATAGTACTATATAACGTTATACGTTATAACGTGTTACTATATAACGATATACATTATAACGTAATACTACATAACTTTATACGTTATAATGTAACATAATATAACATTATACGGTAAATCGCAATATCATATAACGTTATACGTTAGACGTATTACTACATAACGATACACGTTGTAACGAAATATTATATAACATTATACTGTATAACGTAATACTCCATAACGTTATACGTTATAACACAATACTATATAACGTTATACATTATTACGTAGTACTACACGACGTCAGACGTTAGATGTAATACTATATATCGTTATACGTTATAACGTAATACTACATAACGTTATACGTTATAACACAATAGTATATAACGTTATACGTTATAACGTAATACTACATTACGTTATACGCTATATCGTAATATTATATAACGTTATACGTTATAACGTAATACTACATAACGTTATACGTTATTACGTAGTAGTATATAACGTTATACGTTAGAACGTGATAAAATATAACGTTACACGTTATAACGTAATAATACATAACGTTATACGCTATATCGTAATATTATATAACGTTATACGTTATAACGTAATACTACATAACGTTATACATTATTTCGTAGTAGTATATAACATTATACGTTATAACGTGTTACTATATAACGATATACGTTATAACGTAATACTACATAACGTTACACGCTGTAACGTAATATTATATAACATTATACGTTATAACACAATACTATATAACGTTATACATTATTACGTAGTACTATATATCGTCAGACGTTTGACGTAATACTACATAACGCTATACGTTACAACGTAATACTACATAACGTTATACGTTAATACGTAGTAGTATATAACGTTACACGTTATAGCGTGATAAAATATAACGTTATACGTTATAACGTGATAAAATATAACGTTACACGTTATAACGTAATATTATATAACGATATACGTTATAACGTAATACTACATAACGTTATACGTCATTACATAGTACTATATAACGTTATACGTTATAACGTGATACTTTATAACGCTATACGTTATAACGTAATACTACAGAACGTTATACGTTTTATCTTAGTACTATATGACGTTATACGTTATAACGTAACACTACATAACGTTATACGTTATAACGTAATATTATATAACGTTATACGTTATTTCATATTACTATATAACGTTATACGTTATAACGTGTTACTATATAACGATATACGTTATAACGTAATACTACATAACTTTATATGTTATAATGTAATATAATATAACATTATACGGTAAAACGTAATATCATATAACGTTATACGTTATACCACAATACTACATAACGTTATACATTATTAAGTAGTACTACATGACGTCAGACGTTAGACCTAATACTACATGACGTTATACGTTATAACCTAATACTATATAACGTTATACGTTATAACGCAATACTACATTACGTTATACGTCATTACGTAGTAATATATAACGTTATGAGTTATAACGTGATAAAATATAACATTATACGTTATAAGGTAATAATACATAACGTTATACGTTATAACGTAATATTATACAACATTATACGTTACAACGTAATACTACATAACGTTATACGTTATTACCTAGTAGTATATAACGTTATACGTTATAACGTGATAAAATATAACGTTATACGTTATAACGCAATACTACATTACGTTATACGTCATTACGTAGTAATATATAACGTTATGAGTTATAACGTGATAAAATATAACGTTATACGTTATAAGGTAATAATACATAACGTTATACGTTATAACGTAATATTATACAACATTATACGTTACAACGTAATACTACATAACGTTATACGTTATTACGTAGTAGTATATAACGTTATACGTTATAACGTGATAAAATATAACGTTATACGTTATAACGTAATAATACATAACGTTATACGTTATAACGTAATATTATATAACATTATACGTTACAACGTAATATTATATAACGTTATACGTTATAACGTAATACTGCATAACGTTACACGTTTTATCTTAGTACTATATAACGTTATACGTTATAATGTAATACTACATAACCTTATACGTTATAACGTAATATTAAATAACATTAAACGTTATAGCGTAATACTACATAACGTTATACGACATAACACAATACTATATAACGTTATACGCTATAACGTAATACTACATAACGTTATACGTTATTCCATAGTACTATATAACGTTATACGTTATAACGTAATACTACACAACGTTATACGATATAACGTAATACTACATAACGTTATACGTTATAACACAATAGTATATAGCGTTATACGTTATAACATAATACTACATTACGTTATACGCTATATCGTAATATTATATAACGTTATACGTTATAACGTAATACTACATAACGTTATACGTTATTACGTAGTAGTATATAACGTTATACGTTAGAACGTGATAAAATATAACGTTACACGTTATAACGTAATAATACATAACGTTATACGTTATAACGTAATACTACAAAACGTTATACGTTTTATCTTAGTACTATATAACGTTATACGTTATAACGTAATACTACATAACGTTATACGTTATAACGTGATATTATATCACAATATACGTTATAACGTAATATTATATAACGATATACGTTATAACGTAATACTACATAACGTTATACGTTGTTACATAGTACTATATAACGTTATACGTTATAACGTGTTACTATATAACGATATACGTTATAACGTAATACTACATAGCTTTATATGTTATAATGTAATAAAATATATCATTATAAGGTAAAACGTAATATCACATAACGTTATACGTTAGACGTATTACTACATTACGATACACGTTGTAACGTAATATTATATAACGTTATACGTTATAACACAATACTACATAACGTTATACATTATTACGTAGTACTACATGATGTCAGACGTTAGACGTAATACTACATGACGTTATACGTTATTACATAGTACTACATAACGTTACACGTTATAACGTGATACTTTATAACGCTATACGTCATAACGTAATACTACATAACGTTATACGTTTTATCTTAGTACTATATAACGTTATACGTTATAACGTAATACTACATAACGTTATACGTTATAACGTAATATTATTTAACATTATACGTTATAACGTAATATAATATAACGATATACGTTATAACGCAATACTTCATTACGTTATACGCTATAACGTAATATTATATAACGTTACACGTTAGACGTATTACTACATAACGTTACACGTTGTAACGTAATATTATATAACCTTATACGTTCTAACGTAATATTATGTAACATTATACGTTATAACGTAATATTATGTAACATTATACGTTATAACGTAATATTATATAACGATATACGTTATAACGTAATACTACATAACGTTATACGTAATAACGTAATACTACATAACGTTATACGTTATAACACAATACCATATAACGTTATACATTATTACGTAGTACTACATGACGTCAGACGTTAGACGTAATACTACATGACGTTATACGTTATTACATAGTACTACATAACGTTATACGTTATAACGTGATACTTTATAACGCTATACGTCATAACGTAATACTACTTAACTTTATACGTTATAATGTAATATAGTATAACATTATACGGTAAAACGTAATATCATATAACGTTATACTTTAGACGTATTACTACATAACGTTACACGTTGTAACGTAATATTATATAACATTATACTGTATAACGTAATATTATATAACATTATACGTTATAACACAATACTATATAACGTTATACATTATTACGGAGTACTACATGACGTCAGACGTTAGACGTAATACTATATATCGTTATACGTTATAACGTAATACAACATAGCGTTATACGTTGTAACGTAATATTATATAACATTATACGTTATAACGTAATATTATATAACGATATACGTTATAACGTAATACTACATAACGTTATACGTTATTACATAGTACTATATAACGTTATACGTTATAACGTAATACTACATAACGTTATACGTTATAACGTAATATTAGATAACGTTAAACGTTATAGCGTAATACTACATAACGTTATACGACATAACACAATACTATATAACGTTATACGTTATAGCGTAATACTACATAACGTTATACGACATAACACAATACTATATATTGTTATACGTTATAACGTAATACTACATAACGTTATACGTTATAACGTAATATTATATAACATTATACGTTATAACGTAATATTATACAACGTTATACGTTATCATATAGTACTATATAACGTTATACGTTATAACGTGTTACTATATAACGATAAACGTTATAACGTATTACTACATAACGATACACGTTGTAACGCAATATTATATAACATTATACTGTATAACGCAATAGTATACAACATTATACTTTATAACACAATACCATACAACGTTATACATTATTACGTAGTACTACATGACGTCAGACGTTAGACGCAATACTACATATCGTTATACGTTATAACGCAATATAATATAACATTATACGGCGTAACGTAATATTATATAACGTTAAACGTTATAACACAATACTACATAACGTTATACATTATTACGTAGTACTACATGACCTCAGACGTTAGACGTAATACTACATGACGTTATACGACATAACCTAATACCATATAACGTTATACGTTATAACGCAATACTACATTACGTTATACGTTATTACGTAGTAGTATATAACATTATACGTTATAATGTGATAATATATAACGTTATACGTTATAACGTAATAATACATAACGTTATACGTTATAACGTAATATTATACAACATTATACGTTACAACGTAATACTACATAACGTTATACATTATAACGTAATATTATATAACATTATACGTTATAACGTGATAAAATATAACGTGATACGTTATAACGTAATAATACATAACGTTATACGTGATAACGTAATATTATACAACATTATACGTTACAACGTAATACTACATAACGTTATACATCATTTCGTAGTAGTATATAACATTATACGTTGTAACGTAATATTATATAACGTTATACGTTATAACACAATACTACATAGCGTTATACATTATTACGTAGTACTACATGACGTCAGACGTTAGACGTAATACTACATGACGTTATACGTTATTACATAGTACTACATAACGTTACACGTTATTCCGTGATACTTTATAACGCTATACGTCATAACGTAATACTACATAACGTTATACGTTTTATCTTAGTACTATATAACGTTATACGTTATAACGTAATACTACATAACGTTATACGTTATAACGTAATATTATTTAACATTATACGTTATAACGTAATATAATATAACGATATACGTTATAACGCAATACTTCATTACGTTATACGCTATAACGTAATATTATATAACGTTATACGTTAGACGTATTACTACATAACGTTACACGTTGTAACGTAATATTATATAACCTTATACGTTATAACGTAATATTATGTAACATTATACGTTATAACGTAATATTATATAACGATATACGTTATAACGTAATACTACATAACTTTATACGTTATAATGTAACATAATATAACATTATACGGTAAATCGTAATATCATATAACGTTGAACGTTAGACGTATTACTACATAACGATACACGTTGTAACGTAATATTATATAACATTATACAGTATAACGTAATATTATATAACATTATACGTTATAACACAATACCATATAACGTTATACATTATTACGTAGTACTACATGACGTCAGACGTTAGACGCAATACTACATATCGTTATACGTTATAACACAATATAATATAACATTATACGGCGTAACGTAATATTATATAACGTTATACGTTATAACACAATACTACATAACGTTATACATTATTACGTAGTACTACATGACGTCAGACGTTAGACGTAATACTACATGACGTTATACGATATAACCTAATACTATATAACGTTATACGTTATACCGCAATACTACATTACGTTATACGTTATTACGTAGTAGTATATAACATTATACGTTATAACGCGATAAAATATAACGTTATACGTTATAACGTAATATTATATAACGGTATACGTTATAATGTAATACTACATAACGTTATACGTTATAACGTAATACTACATAACGTTATACGTTTTATCTTAGTACTATATAGCGTTATACGTTATAACGTAATACTACATAACGTTATACGTTATAACGTAATATTATATAACATTATACGTTATAACGTAGTATAATATAACGATATACGTTATAACGTAATACTACATTACGTTATACGCTATAACGTAATACTACATTACGTTAAACGCTATAACGTAATATTATATAACGTTATACGTTAGACGTATTACTACATAACGTTACACGTTGTAACGTAATACTACATAACGTTATACGTTTTATCTTAGTACTATATAGCGTTATACGTTATAACGTAATACTACATAACGTTATACGTTATAACGTAATACTACATAACGATATACATTATTACGTAGTACTACACGACGTCAGACGTTAGATGTAATACTATATATCGTTATACGTTATAATGTAATACTACATAACGTTATACGTTATAACGTAATACTACATAACGTTATACGTTTTATCTTAGTACTATATAGCGTTATACGTTATAACGTAATACTACATAACGTTATACGTTATAACGTAATACTACATAACGATATACATTATTACGTAGTACTACACGACGTCAGACGTTAGATGTAATACTATATATCGTTATACGTTATAACGTAATACCACATAACGTTATACGACATAACACAATACTACATGACGTTATACGTTATAACGTAATACTACATAACATTATAAGTTATAACGTAATATTATATAAAGTTATACGTTATAAAGTAATACTACATAACGTTATACGTTATTCCATTGTACTATATAACGTTATACGTTATACCGTAATACTACATAACGTTATACGCTATAACGTAATACTGAATAACGTTACACGTTGTAACGTAATATTATATAACATTATAAGTTATAACGTAATATTATATAACATTATACGTTATAACACAATACTATATAACGTCTTACATTATTACGTAGTACTATATAACGTCAGACGTTTGACGTAATACTACATAACGCTATACGTCTTATCTTAGTACTATATAACGTTATAAGTTATAACGTAATACTACATAACGTTATACGTTAGACGTATTACTACATAACGTTACACGTTGTAACACAATACTATATATCGTTATACATTATTACGTAGTACTACACGACGTCAGACGTTAAATGTAATACTATATATCGTTATACGTTATAACGTAATACCACATAACGTTATACGACATAACACAATACTATATAACGTTATACGTTATTACATAGTACTATATAACGTTATACGTTATAACGTGATACTTTATAACGCTATACGTTATAACGTAATACTACATAACGTTATACGTTTTATCTTAGTACTATATAACGTTATACGTTATAACGTAATACTACATAACGTTATACGTTAGACGTATTACTACATAACGTTACACGTTGTAACACAATACTATATATCGTTATACATTATTACGTAGTACTACACGACGTCAGACGTTAAATGTAATACTATATATCGTTATACGTTATAACGTAATACCACATAACGTTATACGACATAACACAATACTATATAACGTTATACGTTATAACGTAATACTACATAACGTTATACGTTATAACGTAAAATTATATAAAGTTATACGTTATAAAGTAATACTACATAACGTTATACGCTATTCCATAGTACTATATAACGTAATACATTATTACGTAGTACTATATAACGTCAGACGTTTGACGTAATACTACATAACGCTATACGTTATAACGTAATACTACATAACGTTATACGTTATAACACAATAGTATATAACGTTATACGTTAGAGCTATTACTACATAACGTTACACGTTGTAACGTAATATTATATAACCTTATACGTTATAACGTAATATTATGTAACATTATACGTTATAACGTAATATTATATAACGATATACGTTATAACGTAATACTACATAACGTTATACGTTATTACGTAGTAGTATATAACGTTATACGTTATAACGCGATAAAATATAACGTTATACGTTATAACGTAATACTACAAAACGTTATACGTTTTATCTTAGTACTATATAACGTTATACGTTATAACGTAATACTACATAACGTTATACGTTATTACATAGTACTATATAACGTTATACGTTATAACGTGATACTTTATAACGCTATACGCTATAACGTAATACTACATAACGTTACACGTTGTAACGTAATATTATATCACATTATACGTTATAACTTAATATTATATAACGATATACGTTATAACGTAATACTACATAACGTTATACGTTATTACATAGTACTATATAACGTTATACGTTATAACGTAATACTACATAACGTTATACGTTATTACATAGTACTATATAACGTTATACGTTATAACGTGATACTTTATAACGCTATACGCTATAACGTAATATTATATAACCTTATACGTTATAACGTAATATTATGTAACATTATACGTTATAACGTAATATTATATAACGATATACGTTATAACGTAATACTACATAACTTTATACGTTATAATGTAACATAATATAACATTATACGGTAAATCGTAATATCATATAACGTTAAACGTTAGACGTATTACTACATAACGATACACGTTGTAACGTAATATTATATAACATTATACAGTATAACGTAATATTATATAACATTATACGTTATAACACAATACCATATAACGTTATACATTATTACGTAGTACTACATGACGTCAGACGTTAGACGCAATACTACATATCGTTATACGTTATAACGCAATATAATATAACATTATACGGCGTAACGTAATATTATATAACGTTATACGTTATAACACAATACTACATAACGTTATACATTATTACGTAGTACTACATGACGTCAGACGTTAGACGTAATACTACATGACGTTATACGTTATTACATAGTACTACATAACGTTACACGTTATTCCGTGATACTTTATAACGTTATACGTTATAACGTAATAATACATAACGTTATACGTTATAACGTAATATTATACAACATTATACGTTACAACGTAATACTACATAACGTTATACATTATAACGTAATATTATATAACATTATACGTTATAACGTGATAAAATATAACGTGATACGTTATAACGTAATAATACATAACGTTATACGTGATAACGTAATATTATACAACATTATACGTTACAACGTAATACTACATAACGTTATACATCATTTCGTAGTAGTATATAACATTATACGTTGTAACGTAATATTATATAACGTTATACGTTATAACACAATACTACATAGCGTTATACATTATTACGTAGTACTACATGACGTCAGACGTTAGACGTAATACTACATGACGTTATACGTTATTACATAGTACTACATAACGTTACACGTTATTCCGTGATACTTTATAACGCTATACGTCATAACGTAATACTACATAACGTTATACGTTTTATCTTAGTACTATATAACGTTATACGTTATAACGTAATACTACATAACGTTATACGTTATAACGTAATATTATTTAACATTATACGTTATAACGTAATATAATATAACGATATACGTTATAACGCAATACTTCATTACGTTATACGCTATAACGTAATATTATATAACGTTATACGTTAGACGTATTACTACATAACGTTACACGTTGTAACGTAATATTATATAACCTTATACGTTATAACGTAATATTATGTAACATTATACGTTATAACGTAATATTATATAACGATATACGTTATAACGTAATACTACATAACTTTATACGTTATAATGTAACATAATATAACATTATACGGTAAATCGTAATATCATATAACGTTGAACGTTAGACGTATTACTACATAACGATACACGTTGTAACGTAATATTATATAACATTATACAGTATAACGTAATATTATATAACATTATACGTTATAACACAATACCATATAACGTTATACATTATTACGTAGTACTACATGACGTCAGACGTTAGACGCAATACTACATATCGTTATACGTTATAACACAATATAATATAACATTATACGGCGTAACGTAATATTATATAACGTTATACGTTATAACACAATACTACATAACGTTATACATTATTACGTAGTACTACATGACGTCAGACGTTAGACGTAATACTACATGACGTTATACGATATAACCTAATACTATATAACGTTATACGACATAACACAATACTATATAACGTTATACGTTATAACGTAATACTACATAACGTTATACGTTATAACGTAAAATTATATAAAGTTATACGTTATAAAGTAATACTACATAACGTTATACGCTATTCCATAGTACTATATAACGTAATACATTATTACGTAGTACTATATAACGTCAGACGTTTGACGTAATACTACATAACGCTATACGTTATAACGTAATACTACATAACGTTATACGTTATAACACAATAGTATATAACGTTATACGTTAGAGCTATTACTACATAACGTTACACGTTGTAACGTAATATTATATAACCTTATACGTTATAACGTAATATTATGTAACATTATACGTTATAACGTAATATTATATAACGATATACGTTATAACGTAATACTACATAACGTTATACGTTATTACGTAGTAGTATATAACGTTATACGTTATAACGCGATAAAATATAACGTTATACGTTATAACGTAATACTACAAAACGTTATACGTTTTATCTTAGTACTATATAACGTTATACGTTATAACGTAATACTACATAACGTTATACGTTATTACATAGTACTATATAACGTTATACGTTATAACGTGATACTTTATAACGCTATACGCTATAACGTAATACTACATAACGTTACACGTTGTAACGTAATATTATATCACATTATACGTTATAACTTAATATTATATAACGATATACGTTATAACGTAATACTACATAACGTTATACGTTATTACATAGTACTATATAACGTTATACGTTATAACGTAATACTACATAACGTTATACGTTATTACATAGTACTATATAACGTTATACGTTATAACGTGATACTTTATAACGCTATACGCTATAACGTAATATTATATAACCTTATACGTTATAACGTAATATTATGTAACATTATACGTTATAACGTAATATTATATAACGATATACGTTATAACGTAATACTACATAACTTTATACGTTATAATGTAACATAATATAACATTATACGGTAAATCGTAATATCATATAACGTTAAACGTTAGACGTATTACTACATAACGATACACGTTGTAACGTAATATTATATAACATTATACAGTATAACGTAATATTATATAACATTATACGTTATAACACAATACCATATAACGTTATACATTATTACGTAGTACTACATGACGTCAGACGTTAGACGCAATACTACATATCGTTATACGTTATAACGCAATATAATATAACATTATACGGCGTAACGTAATATTATATAACGTTATACGTTATAACACAATACTACATAACGTTATACATTATTACGTAGTACTACATGACGTCAGACGTTAGACGTAATACTACATGACGTTATACGTTATTACATAGTACTACATAACGTTACACGTTATTCCGTGATACTTTATAACGTTATACGTTATAACGTAATAATACATAACGTTATACGTTATAACGTAATATTATACAACATTATACGTTACAACGTAATACTACATAACGTTATACATTATAACGTAATATTATATAACATTATACGTTATAACGTGATAAAATATAACGTGATACGTTATAACGTAATAATACATAACGTTATACGTGATAACGTAATATTATACAACATTATACGTTACAACGTAATACTACATAACGTTATACATCATTTCGTAGTAGTATATAACATTATACGTTGTAACGTAATATTATATAACGTTATACGTTATAACACAATACTACATAGCGTTATACATTATTACGTAGTACTACATGACGTCAGACGTTAGACGTAATACTACATGACGTTATACGTTATTACATAGTACTACATAACGTTACACGTTATTCCGTGATACTTTATAACGCTATACGTCATAACGTAATACTACATAACGTTATACGTTTTATCTTAGTACTATATAACGTTATACGTTATAACGTAATACTACATAACGTTATACGTTATAACGTAATATTATTTAACATTATACGTTATAACGTAATATAATATAACGATATACGTTATAACGCAATACTTCATTACGTTATACGCTATAACGTAATATTATATAACGTTATACGTTAGACGTATTACTACATAACGTTACACGTTGTAACGTAATATTATATAACCTTATACGTTATAACGTAATATTATGTAACATTATACGTTATAACGTAATATTATATAACGATATACGTTATAACGTAATACTACATAACTTTATACGTTATAATGTAACATAATATAACATTATACGGTAAATCGTAATATCATATAACGTTGAACGTTAGACGTATTACTACATAACGATACACGTTGTAACGTAATATTATATAACATTATACAGTATAACGTAATATTATATAACATTATACGTTATAACACAATACCATATAACGTTATACATTATTACGTAGTACTACATGACGTCAGACGTTAGACGCAATACTACATATCGTTATACGTTATAACACAATATAATATAACATTATACGGCGTAACGTAATATTATATAACGTTATACGTTATAACACAATACTACATAACGTTATACATTATTACGTAGTACTACATGACGTCAGACGTTAGACGTAATACTACATGACGTTATACGATATAACCTAATACTATATAACGTTATACGTTATACCGCAATACTACATTACGTTATACGTTATTACGTAGTAGTATATAACATTATACGTTATAACGCGATAAAATATAACGTTATACGTTATAACGTAATATTATATAACGGTATACGTTATAATGTAATACTACATAACGTTATACGTTATAACGTAATACTACATAACGTTATACGTTTTATCTTAGTACTATATAGCGTTATACGTTATAACGTAATACTACATAACGTTATACGTTATAACGTAATATTATATAACATTATACGTTATAACGTAGTATAATATAACGATATACGTTATAACGTAATACTACATTACGTTATACGCTATAACGTAATACTACATTACGTTAAACGCTATAACGTAATATTATATAACGTTATACGTTAGACGTATTACTACATAACGTTACACGTTGTAACGTAATACTACATAACGTTATACGTTTTATCTTAGTACTATATAGCGTTATACGTTATAACGTAATACTACATAACGTTATACGTTATAACGTAATACTACATAACGATATACATTATTACGTAGTACTACACGACGTCAGACGTTAGATGTAATACTATATATCGTTATACGTTATAATGTAATACTACATAACGTTATACGTTATAACGTAATACTACATAACGTTATACGTTTTATCTTAGTACTATATAGCGTTATACGTTATAACGTAATACTACATAACGTTATACGTTATAACGTAATACTACATAACGATATACATTATTACGTAGTACTACACGACGTCAGACGTTAGATGTAATACTATATATCGTTATACGTTATAACGTAATACCACATAACGTTATACGACATAACACAATACTACATGACGTTATACGTTATAACGTAATACTACATAACATTATAAGTTATAACGTAATATTATATAAAGTTATACGTTATAAAGTAATACTACATAACGTTATACGTTATTCCATTGTACTATATAACGTTATACGTTATACCGTAATACTACATAACGTTATACGCTATAACGTAATACTGAATAACGTTACACGTTGTAACGTAATATTATATAACATTATAAGTTATAACGTAATATTATATAACATTATACGTTATAACACAATACTATATAACGTCTTACATTATTACGTAGTACTATATAACGTCAGACGTTTGACGTAATACTACATAACGCTATACGTCTTATCTTAGTACTATATAACGTTATAAGTTATAACGTAATACTACATAACGTTATACGTTAGACGTATTACTACATAACGTTACACGTTGTAACACAATACTATATATCGTTATACATTATTACGTAGTACTACACGACGTCAGACGTTAAATGTAATACTATATATCGTTATACGTTATAACGTAATACCACATAACGTTATACGACATAACACAATACTATATAACGTTATACGTTATTACATAGTACTATATAACGTTATACGTTATAACGTGATACTTTATAACGCTATACGTTATAACGTAATACTACATAACGTTATACGTTTTATCTTAGTACTATATAACGTTATACGTTATAACGTAATACTACATAACGTTATACGTTAGACGTATTACTACATAACGTTACACGTTGTAACACAATACTATATATCGTTATACATTATTACGTAGTACTACACGACGTCAGACGTTAAATGTAATACTATATATCGTTATACGTTATAACGTAATACCACATAACGTTATACGACATAACACAATACTATATAACGTTATACGTTATAACGTAATACTACATAACGTTATACGTTATAACGTAAAATTATATAAAGTTATACGTTATAAAGTAATACTACATAACGTTATACGCTATTCCATAGTACTATATAACGTAATACATTATTACGTAGTACTATATAACGTCAGACGTTTGACGTAATACTACATAACGCTATACGTTATAACGTAATACTACATAACGTTATACGTTATAACACAATAGTATATAACGTTATACGTTAGAGCTATTACTACATAACGTTACACGTTGTAACGTAATATTATATAACCTTATACGTTATAACGTAATATTATGTAACATTATACGTTATAACGTAATATTATATAACGATATACGTTATAACGTAATACTACATAACGTTATACGTTATTACGTAGTAGTATATAACGTTATACGTTATAACGCGATAAAATATAACGTTATACGTTATAACGTAATACTACAAAACGTTATACGTTTTATCTTAGTACTATATAACGTTATACGTTATAACGTAATACTACATAACGTTATACGTTATTACATAGTACTATATAACGTTATACGTTATAACGTGATACTTTATAACGCTATACGCTATAACGTAATACTACATAACGTTACACGTTGTAACGTAATATTATATCACATTATACGTTATAACTTAATATTATATAACGATATACGTTATAACGTAATACTACATAACGTTATACGTTATTACATAGTACTATATAACGTTATACGTTATAACGTAATACTACATAACGTTATACGTTATTACATAGTACTATATAACGTTATACGTTATAACGTGATACTTTATAACGCTATACGCTATAACGTAATATTATATAACCTTATACGTTATAACGTAATATTATGTAACATTATACGTTATAACGTAATATTATATAACGATATACGTTATAACGTAATACTACATAACTTTATACGTTATAATGTAACATAATATAACATTATACGGTAAATCGTAATATCATATAACGTTAAACGTTAGACGTATTACTACATAACGATACACGTTGTAACGTAATATTATATAACATTATACAGTATAACGTAATATTATATAACATTATACGTTATAACACAATACCATATAACGTTATACATTATTACGTAGTACTACATGACGTCAGACGTTAGACGCAATACTACATATCGTTATACGTTATAACGCAATATAATATAACATTATACGGCGTAACGTAATATTATATAACGTTATACGTTATAACACAATACTACATAACGTTATACATTATTACGTAGTACTACATGACGTCAGACGTTAGACGTAATTCTACATGACGTTATACGATATAACCTAATACTATATAACGTTATACGTTATACCGCAATACTACATTACGTTATACGTTATTACGTAGTAGTATATAACATTATACGTTATAACGTGATAAAATATAACGTTATACGTTATAACGTAATAATACATAACGTTATACGTTATAACGTAATATTATACAACATTATACGTTACAACGTAATACTACATAACGTTATACATTATTTCGTAGTAGTATATAACATTATGCGTTATAACGTGATAAAATATAACGTTATACGTTATAACGTAATAATACATAACGTTATACATTATAACGTAATATTATATAACATTATACGTTATAACGTGATAAAATATAACGTGATACGTTATAACGTAATAATACATAACGTTATACGTTATAACGTAATATTATACAACATTATACGTTACAACGTAATACTACATAACGTTATACATCATTTCGTGGTAGTATATAACATTATACGTTATAACGTGATAAAATATAACGTTATACGTTATAACGTAATAATACATAACGTTATACATTATAACGTAATATTGTATAACATTATACGTTATAACGTAATAATACATAACGTTATACGTTATAACACAATACTATATAACGTAATACATTATTACGTAGTACTATATAACGTCAGACGTTTGACGTAATACTACATAACGCTATACGTTATAACGTAATACTACATAACGTTATACGTTATAACACAATAGCATATAACGTTATACGTGATAACGTATTACTACATAACGTTACACGTTGTAACGTAATACTACATTACGTTATACGCTATAACGTAATATTATATAACGTTATACGTTATAACGTAATACTACATAACGTTATACGTTATTACATAGTACTATATAACGTTATACGTTATAACGTAATACTACATAACGTTATACGTTATTACATAGTACTATATAACGTTATACGTTATAACGTGATATTATATCACATTATACGTTATAACTTAATATTATATAACGATATACGTTATAACGTAATACTACATAACGTTATACGTTATTACATAGTACTATATAACGTTATACGTTATTACATAGTACTATATAACGTTATACGTTATAACGTGATACTTTATAACGCTATACGTTATAACGTAATACTACATAACGTTATACGTTTTATCTTAGTACTATATAACGTTATACGTTATAACGTAATACTACATAACGTTATACGTTAGACGTATTACTACATAACGTTACACGTTGTAACACAATACTATATATCGTTATACATTATTACGTAGTACTACACGACGTCAGACGTTAAATGTAATACTATATATCGTTATACGTTACAACGTAATACCACATAACGTTATACGACATAACACAATACTATATAACGTTATACGTTATAACGTAATACTACATAACGTTATACGTTATAACGTAAAATTATATAAAGTTATACGTTATAAAGTAATACTACATAACGTTATACGCTATTCCATAGTACTATATAACGTTATACGTTATAACGTAATACTACATAACGTTATACGCTATAACGTAATACTACATAACGTTACACGTTGTAACGTAATATTATATAACATTATACGTTATAACGTAATATTATATAACATCATGCGTTATAACACAATACTATATAACGTTATACATTATTACGTAGTGCTATGTAACGTCGGACGTTTGACGTAATACTACATAACGCTATACGTTATGACGTAGTAGTCTATAACGTTATACGTTATAACGTGATAAAATATAACGTTACACGTTATAACGTAATAATACATAACGTTTTACGTTTTATCTTAGTACTATATAACTTTATACGTTATAACGTAATACCACATGACGTTATACGCTACAACGTAATACTACATTACGTTATACGCTATAACGTAATATTATATAACGTTATACGTTAGACGTATTACTACATAACGTTACACGTTGTAACGTAATATTATATAACCTTATACGTTATAACGTAATATTATGTAACATTATACGTTATAACGTAATATTATATAACGATATACGTTATAACGTAATACTACATAACGTTATACGTTCTTACGTAGTAGTATATAACGTTATACGTTATAACGCGATAAAATATAACGGTATACGTTATAACGTAATACTACATAACGTTATACGCTTTATCGTAATATTATATAACGTTATACGTTATAACGTAATACTACATAACGTTATACGTGATTACGTAGTAGTATATAACGTTATACGTTATAACGTGATAAAATATAACGTTATACGTTATAACACAATACTATATAACGTTATACATTATTACGTAGTGCTATGTAACGTCGGACGTTTGACGTAATACTACATAGCGCTATACGTTATAACGTAATACTACATAACGTTATACGTTATAACACAATAGTATATAACGTTATACGTTAAAACGTAATACTACATTACGTTATACGCTATATCGTAATATTATATAACGTTATACGTCATAACGTAATACTACATAACGCTATACGTTATAACGTAATATTATACAACATTACACGTTATAACGTAATATTATATAGCGTTATACGTTATAACGTGATACTTTATAACGCTATACGTTATAACGTAATACTACATAACGTTATACGTTTTATCTTGGTACTATATAACGTTATACGTTATAACGTAATACTACATAACGTTATACGTTATAACACAATACTATATAACGTTATACGTTATAAAGTAATACTACATAGCGTTATACGTTATTACATAGTACTATATAACGTTATACGTTATAACGTAATATTATGTAACATTATACGTTATAACGTAATATTATATAACGTTATAAGCTATATCGTAATATTAAATAACGTTATACGTTATAACGTAATACTACAAAACGTTATACGTTTTATCTTAGTACTATATAACGTTATACGTTATAACGTAATACTACATAACGTTATACGTTATTACATAGTACTATATAACGTTATACGTTATAACGTGATACTTTATAACGCTATACGTTATAACGTAATACTACATAACGCTACACGTTGTAACGTAATATTATATCACATTATACGTTATAACTTGATATTATATAACGATATACGTTATAACGTAATACTACATAACGTTATACGTTATAACACAATACTATATAACGTTATACGTTATAAAGTAATACTACTTTACGTTATACGCTATAACGTAATACTACATAACGATATACGTGATTACGTAGTAGTATATAACGTTATACGTTATAACGTGATACATTTTTACGTAGTACTATATAACGTCAGACGTTTGACGTAATACTACATAACGCTATACGTTGTACCGTAATATTATACAACATTATACGTTATAACGTAATACTACAAAACGTTATACGTTATTACATAGTACTATATAACGTTATACGTTATAACGTGATACTTTATAACGCTATACGTTATAACGTAATACTACATAACGTTACACGTTGTAACGTAATATTATATCACATTATACGTTATAACTTAATATTATATAACGATATACGTTATAACGTAATACTTCATAACGTTATACGTTAGACGTATTACTACATAACGTTACACGTTGTAACACAATACTATATATTGTTATACATTATTACGTAGTACTACACGACGTCAGACGTTAGACGTAATACTACTTATCGTTATACGTTATAACGCAATATAATATAACATTATACGGCGTAACGTAATATTATATAACGTTATACGTTATAACACAATACTACATAACGTTATACATTATTACGTAGTACTATATAACGTCAGACGTTTGACGTAATACAACATAACGCTATACGTTATAACGTAATACTACATAACGCTATTCGTTATAACGTAATACTACATAACGTTATACGTTATAACACAATACCATATAACGTTATACGTTATAAAGTAATACTACTTTACGTTATACGCTGTATAGCAATATTATATAACGTTATACGTTATAACGTAATACTACATAACGATATACGTGATTACGTAGTAGTATATAACGTTATACGTTATAACGTGATAAAATATAACGTTACACGTTATAACGTAATAATACATAACGTTATACGTTATAACGTAATATTATACAACATTATACGTTATAACGTAATATTATATAGCGTTATACGTTATAACGTAATACTACAAAACGTTATACGTTTTATCTTAGTACTATATAACGTTATACGTTTTATCTTAGTACTATATAACGTTATACGTTATAACGTAATACTACATAACGTTATACGTTATAACGTAATATTATATAACATTATACGTTATAACGTAATATAATATAACGATATACGTTATAACGTAATACTACATTACGTTATACGCTATAACGTAATACTACATAACGTTATACGTTATTACGTAGTAGTATATAACGTTATACGTTATAACGCGATAAAATATAACGGTATACGATATAACGTAATACTACATAACGTTATACGTTTTATCTTAGTACTATATAACGTTATACGTTATAACGTAATACTACATAACGTTATACGTTATAACGTAATATTATATAACATTATACGTTATAACGTAATATAATATAACGATATACGTTATAACGTAATACTACATTACGTTATACGTTATAACACAATACTATATAACGTTATACGTTATAAAGTAATACTACTGTACGTTATACGCTATATAGCAATATTATATAACGTTATACGCTATAACGTAATACTACATAACGATATACGTGATTACGTAGTAGTATATAACGTTATACGTTATAACGTGATACATTTTTACGTAGTACTATATAACGTCAGACGTTTGACGTAATACTACATAACGCTATACGTTGTACCGTAATATTATACAACATTATACGTTATAACGTAATACTACAAAACGTTATACGTTATTACATAGTACTATATAACGTTATACGTTATAACGTGATACTTTATAACGCTATACGTTATAACGTAATACTACATAACGTTACACGTTGTAACGTAATATTATATCACATTATACGTTATAACTTAATATTATATAACGATATACGTTATAACGTAATACTTCATAACGTTATACGTTAGACGTATTACTACATAACGTTACACGTTGTAACACAATACTATATATTGTTATACATTATTACGTAGTACTACACGACGTCAGACGTTAGACGTAATACTACTTATCGTTATACGTTATAACGCAATATAATATAACATTATACGGCGTAACGTAATATTATATAACGTTATACGTTATAACACAATACTACATAACGTTATACATTATTACGTAGTACTATATAACGTCAGACGTTTGACGTAATACAACATAACGCTATACGTTATAACGTAATACTACATAACGCTATTCGTTATAACGTAATACTACATAACGTTATACGTTATAACACAATACTATATAACGTTATACGTTATAAAGTAATACTACTTTACGTTATACGCTGTATAGCAATATTATATAACGTTATACGTTATAACGTAATACTACATAACGATATACGTGATTACGTAGTAGTATATAACGTTATACGTTATAACGTGATAAAATATAACGTTACACGTTATAACGTAATAATACATAACGTTATACGTTATAACGTAATATTATACAACATTATACGTTATAACGTAATATTATATAGCGTTATACGTTATAACGTAATACTACAAAACGTTATACGTTTTATCTTAGTACTATATAACGTTATACGTTTTATCTTAGTACTATATAACGTTATACGTTATAACGTAATACTACATAACGTTATACGTTATAACGTAATATTATATAACATTATACGTTATAACGTAATATAATATAACGATATACGTTATAACGTAATACTACATTACGTTATACGCTATAACGTAATACTACATAACGTTATACGTTATTACGTAGTAGTATATAACGTTATACGTTATAACGCGATAAAATATAACGGTATACGATATAACGTAATACTACATAACGTTATACGTTTTATCTTAGTACTATATAACGTTATACGTTATAACGTAATACTACATAACGTTATACGTTATAACGTAATATTATATAACATTATACGTTATAACGTAATATAATATAACGATATACGTTATAACGTAATACTACATTACGTTATACGCTACAACGTAATACTACATTACGTTATACGCTACAACGTAATACTACATTACGTTATACGCTATAACGTAATATTATATAACGTTATACGTTAGACGTATTACTACATAACGTTACACGTTGTAACGTAATATTATATAACCTTATACGTTATAACGTAATATTATGTAACATTATACGTTATAACGTAATATTATATAACGATATACGTTATAACGTAATACTACATAACGTTATACGTTCTTACGTAGTAGTATATAACGTTATACGTTATAACGCGATAAAATATAACGGTATACGTTATAACGTAATACTACATAACGTTATACGCTTTATCGTAATATTATATAACGTTATACGTTATAACGTAATACTACATAACGTTATACGTGATTACGTAGTAGTATATAACGTTATACGTTATAACGTGATAAAATATAACGTTATACGTTATAACACAATACTATATAACGTTATACATTATTACGTAGTGCTATGTAACGTCGGACGTTTGACGTAATACTACATAGCGCTATACGTTATAACGTAATACTACATAACGTTATACGTTATAACACAATAGTATATAACGTTATACGTTAAAACGTAATACTACATTACGTTATACGCTATATCGTAATATTATATAACGTTATACGTCATAACGTAATACTACATAACGCTATACGTTATAACGTAATATTATACAACATTACACGTTATAACGTAATATTATATAGCGTTATACGTTATAACGTGATACTTTATAACGCTATACGTTATAACGTAATACTACATAACGTTATACGTTTTATCTTGGTACTATATAACGTTATACGTTATAACGTAATACTACATAACGTTATACGTTATAACACAATACTATATAACGTTATACGTTATAAAGTAATACTACATAGCGTTATACGTTATTACATAGTACTATATAACGTTATACGTTATAACGTAATATTATGTAACATTATACGTTATAACGTAATATTATATAACGTTATAAGCTATATCGTAATATTAAATAACGTTATACGTTATAACGTAATACTACAAAACGTTATACGTTTTATCTTAGTACTATATAACGTTATACGTTATAACGTAATACTACATAACGTTATACGTTATTACATAGTACTATATAACGTTATACGTTATAACGTGATACTTTATAACGCTATACGTTATAACGTAATACTACATAACGCTACACGTTGTAACGTAATATTATATCACATTATACGTTATAACTTGATATTATATAACGATATACGTTATAACGTAATACTACATAACGTTATACGTTATAACACAATACTATATAACGTTATACGTTATAAAGTAATACTACTTTACGTTATACGCTATATAGCAATATTATATAACGTTATACGCTATAACGTAATACTACATAACGATATACGTGATTACGTAGTAATATATAACGTTATACGTTATAACGTGATACATTTTTACGTAGTACTATATAACGTCAGACGTTTGACGTAATACTACATAACGCTATACGTTGTACCGTAATATTATACAACATTATACGTTATAACGTAATACTACAAAACGTTATACGTTATTACATAGTACTATATAACGTTATACGTTATAACGTGATACTTTATAACGCTATACGTTATAACGTAATACTACATAACGTTACACGTTGTAACGTAATATTATATCACATTATACGTTATAACTTAATATTATATAACGATATACGTTATAACGTAATACTTCATAACGTTATACGTTAGACGTATTACTACATAACGTTACACGTTGTAACACAATACTATATATTGTTATACATTATTACGTAGTACTACACGACGTCAGACGTTAGACGTAATACTACTTATCGTTATACGTTATAACGCAATATAATATAACATTATACGGCGTAACGTAATATTATATAACGTTATACGTTATAACACAATACTACATAACGTTATACATTATTACGTAGTACTATATAACGTCAGACGTTTGACGTAATACAACATAACGCTATACGTTATAACGTAATACTACATAACGCTATTCGTTATAACGTAATACTACATAACGTTATACGTTATAACACAATACTATATAACGTTATACGTTATAAAGTAATACTACTTTACGTTATACGCTGTATAGCAATATTATATAACGTTATACGTTATAACGTAATACTACATAACGATATACGTGATTACGTAGTAGTATATAACGTTATACGTTATAACGTGATAAAATATAACGTTACACGTTATAACGTAATAATACATAACGTTATACGTTATAACGTAATATTATACAACATTATACGTTATAACGTAATATTATATAGCGTTATACGTTATAACGTAATACTACAAAACGTTATACGTTTTATCTTAGTACTATATAACGTTATACGTTTTATCTTAGTACTATATAACGTTATACGTTATAACGTAATACTACATAACGTTATACGTTATAACGTAATATTATATAACATTATACGTTATAACGTAATATAATATAACGATATACGTTATAACGTAATACTACATTACGTTATACGCTATAACGTAATACTACATAACGTTATACGTTATTACGTAGTAGTATATAACGTTATACGTTATAACGCGATAAAATATAACGGTATACGATATAACGTAATACTACATAACGTTATACGTTTTATCTTAGTACTATATAACGTTATACGTTATAACGTAATACTACATAACGTTATACGTTATAACGTAATATTATATAACATTATACGTTATAACGTAATATAATATAACGATATACGTTATAACGTAATACTACATTACGTTATACGCTACAACGTAATACTACATTACGTTATACGCTACAACGTAATACTACATTACGTTATACGCTATAACGTAATATTATATAACGTTATACGTTAGACGTATTACTACATAACGTTACACGTTGTAACGTAATATTATATAACCTTATACGTTATAACGTAATATTATGTAACATTATACGTTATAACGTAATATTATATAACGATATACGTTATAACGTAATACTACATAACGTTATACGTTCTTACGTAGTAGTATATAACGTTATACGTTATAACGCGATAAAATATAACGGTATACGTTATAACGTAATACTACATAACGTTATACGCTTTATCGTAATATTATATAACGTTATACGTTATAACGTAATACTACATAACGTTATACGTGATTACGTAGTAGTATATAACGTTATACGTTATAACGTGATAAAATATAACGTTATACGTTATAACACAATACTATATAACGTTATACATTATTACGTAGTGCTATGTAACGTCGGACGTTTGACGTAATACTACATAGCGCTATACGTTATAACGTAATACTACATAACGTTATACGTTATAACACAATAGTATATAACGTTATACGTTAAAACGTAATACTACATTACGTTATACGCTATATCGTAATATTATATAACGTTATACGTCATAACGTAATACTACATAACGCTATACGTTATAACGTAATATTATACAACATTACACGTTATAACGTAATATTATATAGCGTTATACGTTATAACGTGATACTTTATAACGCTATACGTTATAACGTAATACTACATAACGTTATACGTTTTATCTTGGTACTATATAACGTTATACGTTATAACGTAATACTACATAACGTTATACGTTATAACACAATACTATATAACGTTATACGTTATAAAGTAATACTACATAGCGTTATACGTTATTACATAGTACTATATAACGTTATACGTTATAACGTAATATTATGTAACATTATACGTTATAACGTAATATTATATAACGTTATAAGCTATATCGTAATATTAAATAACGTTATACGTTATAACGTAATACTACAAAACGTTATACGTTTTATCTTAGTACTATATAACGTTATACGTTATAACGTAATACTACATAACGTTATACGTTATTACATAGTACTATATAACGTTATACGTTATAACGTGATACTTTATAACGCTATACGTTATAACGTAATACTACATAACGCTACACGTTGTAACGTAATATTATATCACATTATACGTTATAACTTGATATTATATAACGATATACGTTATAACGTAATACTACATAACGTTATACGTTATAACACAACACTATATAACGTTATACGTTATAAAGTAATACTACTTTACGTTATACGCTATATAGCAATATTATATAACGTTATACGCTATAACGTAATACTACATAACGATATACGTGATTACGTAGTAGTATATAACGTTATACGTTATAACGTGATACATTTTTACGTAGTACTATATAACGTCAGACGTTTGACGTAATACTACATAACGCTATACGTTGTACCGTAATATTATACAACATTATACGTTATAACGTAATACTACAAAACGTTATACGTTATTACATAGTACTATATAACGTTATACGTTATAACGTGATACTTTATAACGCTATACGTTATAACGTAATACTACATAACGTTACACGTTGTAACGTAATATTATATCACATTATACGTTATAACTTAATATTATATAACGATATACGTTATAACGTAATACTTCATAACGTTATACGTTAGACGTATTACTACATAACGTTACACGTTGTAACACAATACTATATATTGTTATACATTATTACGTAGTACTACACCACGTCAGACGTTAGACGTAATACTACTTATCGTTATACGTTATAACGCAATATAATATAACATTATACGGCGTAACGTAATATTATATAACGTTATACGTTATAACACAATACTACATAACGTTATACATTATTACGTAGTACTATATAACGTCAGACGTTTGACGTAATACAACATAACGCTATACGTTATAACGTAATACTACATAACGCTATTCGTTATAACGTAATACTACATAACGTTATACGTTATAACACAATACTATATAACGTTATACGTTATAAAGTAATACTACTTTACGTTATACGCTATATAGCAATATTATATAACGTTATACGTTATAACGTAATACTACATAACGATATACGTGATTACGTAGTGGTATATAACGTTATACGTTATAACGTGATAAAATATAACGTTACACGTTATAACGTAATCATACATAACGTTATACGTTATAACGTAATATTATACAACATTATACGTTATAACGTAATATTATATAGCGTTATACGTTATAACGTAATCCTACAAAACGTTATTCGTTTTATCTTAGTACTATATAACGTTATACGTTTTATCTTAGTACTATATAACGTTATACGTTATAACGTAATACTACATAACGTTATACGTTATAACGTAATATTATATAACATTATACGTTATAACGTAATATAATATAACGATATACGTTATAACGTAATACTACATTACGTTATACGCTACAACGTAATACTACATTACGTTATACGCTACAACGTAATACTACATTACGTTATACGCTATAACGTAATATTATATAACGTTATACGTTAGACGTATTACTACATAACGTTACACGTTGTAACGTAATATTATATAACCTTATACGTTATAACGTAATATTATGTAACATTATACGTTATAACGTAATATTATATAACGATATACGTTATAACGTAATATTATGTAACATTATACGTTATAACGTAATATTATATAACGATATACGTTATAACGTAATACTACATAACGTTATACGTTATAACGTAATATTATGTAACATTATACGTTATAACGTAATATAATATAACGTCAGACGTTTGACGTAATACTACATAACGCTATACGTTGTACCGTAATATTATACAACATTATACGTTATAACGTAATACTACAAAACGTTATACGTTATTACATAGTACTATATAACGTTATACGTTATAACGTGATACTTTATAACGCTATACGTTATAACGTAATACTACATAACGTTATACGTTTTATCTTAGTACTATATAACGTTATACGTTATAACGTAATACTACATAACGTTATACGTTATAACGTAATATTATATAACATTATACGTTATAACGTAATATTATGTAACATTATACGTTATAACGTAATGCTACCTAACGCTATTCGTTATAACGTAATACTACATAACGTTATACGTTATAACACAATACTATATAACGTTATACGTTATAAAGTAATACTACATTACGTTATACGATTTATCGTAATATTATATAACGTTATACGTTATAACGTAATACTACATAACGTTATACGTGATTACGTAGTAGTATATAACGTTATACGTTATAACGTGATAAAATATAACGTTATACGTTATAACACAATACTATATAACGTTATACATTATTACGTAGTGCTATGTAACGTCGGACGTTTGACGTAATACTACATAGCGCTATACGTTATAACGTAATACTACATAACGTTATACGTTATAACACAATAGTATATAACGTTATACGTTAAAACGTAAAACTACATTACGTTATACGCTATATCGTAATATTATATAACGTTATACGTCATAACGTAATACTACATAACGCTATACGTTATAACGTAATATTATACAACATTACACGTTATAACGTAATATTATATAGCGTTATACGTTATAACGTGATACTTTATAACGCTATACGTTATAACGTAATACTACATAACGTTATACGTTATAACACAATACTATATAACGTTATACGTTATAAAGTAATACTACATAGCGTTATACGTTATTACATAGTACTATATAACGTTATACGTTATAACGTAATATTATGTAACATTATACGTTATAACGTAATATTATATAACGTTATAAGCTATATCGTAATATTAAATAACGTTATACGTTATAACGTAATACTACAGAACGTTATACGTTTTATCTTAGTACTATATAACGTTATACGTTATAACGTAATACTACATAACGTTATACGTTATTACATAGTACTATATAACGTTATACGTTATAACGTGATACTTTATAACGCTATACGTTATAACGTAATACTACATAACGTTACACGTTGTAACGTAATATTATATCACATTATACGTTATAACTTAATATTATATAACGATATACGTTATAACGTAATACTACATAACGTTATACGTTATAACACAATACTATATAACGTTATACGTTATAAAGTAATACTACTTT
Organism: Bombus sylvestris; assembly: GCA_911622165.2. NCBI lineage: Eukaryota > Metazoa > Arthropoda > Insecta > Hymenoptera > Apidae > Bombus > Bombus sylvestris. Next base: position 5,711,098 of record OU443153.1, on the reverse strand, counting down.
ACGTTATACGCTATATAGCAATATTATATAACGTTATACGCTATAACGTAATACTACATAACGATATACGTGATTACGTAGTAGTATATAACGTTATACGTTATAACGTGATACATTTTTACGTAGTACTATATAACGTCAGACGTTTGACGTAATACTACATAACGCTATACGTTGTACCGTAATATTATACAACATTATACGTTATAACGTAATACTACAAAACGTTATACGTTATTACATAGTACTATATAACGTTATACGTTATAACGTGATACTTTATAACGCTATACGTTATAACGTAATACTACATAACGTTACACGTTGTAACGTAATATTATATCACATTATACGTTATAACTTAATATTATATAACGATATACGTTATAACGTAATACTTCATAACGTTATACGTTAGACGTATTACTACATAACGTTACACGTTGTAACACAATACTATATATCGTTGTACATTATTACGTAGTACTACACGACGTCAGACGTTAGACGTAATACTACTTATCGTTATACGTTATAACGCAATATAATATAACATTATACGGCGTAACGTAATATTATATAACGTTATACGTTATAACACAATACTACATAACGTTATACATTATTACGTAGTACTATATAACGTCAGACGTTTGACGTAATACAACATAACGCTATACGTTATAACGTAATACTACATAACGCTATTCGTTATAACGTAATACTACATAACGTTATACGTTATAACACAATACTATATAACGTTATACGTTATAAAGTAATACTACTTTACGTTATACGCTATATCGTAATATTATATAACGTTATACGATATAACGTAATACTACATAACGTTATACGTTATTACGTAGTAGTATATAACGTTATACGTTATAACGTGATAAAATATAACGTTACACGTTATAACGTAATAATACATAACTTTATACCTTATAACGTAATATTATACAACATTATACGTTATAACGTAATATTATATAGCGTTATACGTTATTACGTAATATTATATAACGATATACGTTATAACGTAATACTACATAACGTTATACGTTATTACATAGTTCTATATACCGTTATACGTTATAACGTGACACTTTATAACGCTATACGTTACAACGTAATATTATATAACGTTATACGTTAGACGTATTACTACATAACGTTACACGTTGTAACGTAATATTATATAACCTTATACGTTATAACGTAATATTATGTAACATTATACGTTATAACGTAATATTATATAACGTTATACGCTATATCGTAATATTATATAACGTTATACGTTATAACGTAATACTACATAACGTTATACGTTATAACGAGATATTATATCACATTATACGTTATAACGTAACATTATACAACGTTATACGTTAGACGTATTACTACATAACGTTACACGTTGTAACGTTAATATTATATAACCTTATACGTTATAACGTAATATTATGCAAGATTATACGTTATAACGTAATATTATATAACGATATACGTTATACCGTAATACTACACAACGTTATACGTTATAACACAATACTATATAACGTTATACATTATTACGTAGTACTACACGACGTCAGACGTTAGACGTAATACTACATATCGTTATACGTTATAACGCAATATAATATAACATTATATGGCGTTACGTAATATTATATAACGTTATACGTTATAACACAATACTACATAACGTTATACATTATTACGTTGTACTATATAACGTCAGACGTTTGACGTAATACAACATAACGCTATACGTTATAACGTAATACTACATAACGTTATACGTTATAACACAATACTATATAACGTTATACGTTATAAAGTAATACTACATTACGTTATACGCTATATCGTAATATTATATAACGTTATACGTTATAACGTAATACTACATAACGTTATACGTGATTACGTAGTAGTATATAACGTTATACGTTATAACGTGATAAAATATAACGTTATACGTTAGACGTATTACTACATAACGTTACACGTTGTAACGTAATATTATATAACCATATACGTTATAACGTAATATTATGTAACATTATACGTTATAACACAGTACTATATAACGTTCTACATTATTACGCAGTACTATATAACGTCAGACGTTTGACGTAATACTACATAACGTTATACGCTATATCGTAATATTATATAACGTTATACGTTATAACGTAATACTACATAACGTTATACATTATTACGTAGTACTATATAACGTCAGACGTTTGACGTAATACAACATAACGCTATACGTTATAACGTAATACTACATAACGCTATTCGTCATAACGTAATACTACATAACGTTATACGTTATAACACAATACTATATATCGTTATACATTATTACGTAGTACTACACGACGTCAGACGTTAGATGTAATACTATATATCGTTATACGTTATAACGTAATATCACATAACGTTATACGTCATAACACAATACTATATAACGTTATACGTTATAACGTAATATTACATAACGTTATACGTTATAACGTAATATTACATAACGTTATACGTTATAACGTAAAATTATATAAAGTTATACGTTATAAAGTAATACTACATAACGTCATACGGTATTCCATAGTACTATATAACGTTATACGTTATAACGTAATACTACATAACGTTATACGTTATAACGTAATACTACATAACGTTATACGTTATAACGTAATACTACATAACGTTATACGTGATTACGTAGTAGTATATAACGTTATACGTTATAACGTGATAAAATATAACGTTACACGTCATAACGTAATACTACATAACGTTATACGTTATAACACAATAGTATATAACGTTATACGTTATAACGTAATACTACATTACGTTATACGCTATATCGTAATATTATATAACGTTATACGATATAACGTAATACTACATAACGTTATACGTTATTACGTAGTAGTATATAACGTTATACGTTATAACGTGATAAATTATAACGTTACACGTTATAACGTAATAATACATAACTTTATACGTTATAACGTAATATTATACAACATTATACGTTATAACGTAATATTATATAGCGTTATACGTTATAACGTAATATTATATAACGATATACGTTATAACGTAATACTACATAACGTTATACGTTATTACATAGTTCTATATAGCGTTATACGTTATAACGTGACACTTTATAACGCTATACGTTATAACGTAATATTATATAACGTTATACGTTAGACGTATTACTACATAACGTTACACGTTGCAACGTAATATTATATAACCTTATACGTTATAACGTAATATTATGTAACATTATACGTTATAACGTAATATTATGTAACATTATACGTTATATCGTAATATTATATAACGATATACGTTATAACGTAATACTACATAACGTTATACGTTATTACGTAGTAGTATATAACGTTATACGTTATAACGCGATAAAATATAACGTTATACGTTATAACGTAATACTACAAAACGTTATACGTTTTATCTTAGTACTATATAACGTTATACGTTATAACGTAATACTACATAACGTTATACGTTATTACATAGTACTATATAACGTTATACGTTATAACGTGATACTTTATAACGCTATACGTTATAACGTAATATTATGTAACATTATACGTTATAACGTAATATTATATAACGTTATACGCTATATCGTAATATTATATAACGTTATACGTTATAACGTAACACTACATAACGTTATACGTTATTACGTAGTAGTATATAACGTTATACGTTATAACGTAATATTATATAGCGTTATATGTTATACCGTAATAACACAAAACGCTATACGTTTTATCTTAGTACTATGTAACGTTATACGTTATAACGTAATACTACATAACGTTATACGTTATAACGAGATATTATATCACATTATACGTTATAACGTAATATTATATAACGTTATACGTTAGACGCATTACTACATAACGTTACACGTTGTAACGTTAATATTATATAACCTTATACGTTATAACGTAATATTATATAACGATATACGTTATACCGTAATACTACATAACGTTATACGTTATAACACAATACTATATAACGTTATACATTATCACGTAGTACTACACGACGTCAGACGTTAGACGTGATACTACATATTGTTATACGTTATAACGCAATATAATATAACATTATATGGCGTTACGTAATATTATATAACGTTATACGTTATAACACAATACTACATAACGTTATACATTATTACGTTGTACTATATAACGTCAGACGTTTGACGTAATACAACATAACGCTATACGTTATAACGTAATACTACATAACGTTATACGTTATAACACAATACTATATAACGTTATACGTTATAAAGTAATACTACATTACGTTATACGCTATATCGTAATATTATATAACGTTATACGTTATAACGTAATACTACATAACGTTATACGTGATTACGTAGTAGTATATAACGTTATACGTTATAACGTGATAAAATATAACGTTATACGTTAGACGTATTACTACATAACGTTACACGTTGTAACGTAATATTATATAACCATATACGTTATAACGTAATATTATGTAACATTATACGTTATAACACAGTACTATATAACGTTCTACATTATTACGCAGTACTATATAACGTCAGACGTTTGACGTAATACTACATAACGTTATACGCTATATCGTAATATTATATAACGTTATACGTTATAACGTAATACTACATAACGTTATACATTATTACGTAGTACTATATAACGTCAGACGTTTGACGTAATACAACATAACGCTATACGTTATAACGTAATACTACATAACGCTATTCGTCATAACGTAATACTACATAACGTTATACGTTATAACACAATACTATATATCGTTATACATTATTACGTAGTACTACACGACGTCAGACGTTAGATGTAATACTATATATCGTTATACGTTATAACGTAATATCACATAACGTTATACGTCATAACACAATACTATATAACGTTATACGTTATAACGTAATATTACATAACGTTATACGTTATAACGTAATATTACATAACGTTATACGTTATAACGTAAAATTATATAAAGTTATACGTTATAAAGTAATACTACATAACGTCATACGGTATTCCATAGTACTATATAACGTTATACGTTATAACGTAATACTACATAACGTTATACGTTATAACGTAATACTACATAACGTTATACGTTATAACGTAATACTACATAACGTTATACGTGATTACGTAGTAGTATATAACGTTATACGTTATAACGTGATAAAATATAACGTTACACGTCATAACGTAATACTACATAACGTTATACGTTATAACACAATAGTATATAACGTTATACGTTATAACGTAATACTACATTACGTTATACGCTATATCGTAATATTATATAACGTTATACGATATAACGTAATACTACATAACGTTATACGTTATTACGTAGTAGTATATAACGTTATACGTTATAACGTGATAAATTATAACGTTACACGTTATAACGTAATAATACATAACTTTATACGTTATAACGTAATATTATACAACATTATACGTTATAACGTAATATTATATAGCGTTATACGTTATAACGTAATATTATATAACGATATACGTTATAACGTAATACTACATAACGTTATACGTTATTACATAGTTCTATATAGCGTTATACGTTATAACGTGACACTTTATAACGCTATACGTTATAACGTAATATTATATAACGTTATACGTTAGACGTATTACTACATAACGTTACACGTTGCAACGTAATATTATATAACCTTATACGTTATAACGTAATATTATGTAACATTATACGTTATAACGTAATATTATGTAACATTATACGTTATATCGTAATATTATATAACGATATACGTTATAACGTAATACTACATAACGTTATACGTTATTACGTAGTAGTATATAACGTTATACGTTATAACGCGATAAAATATAACGTTATACGTTATAACGTAATACTACAAAACGTTATACGTTTTATCTTAGTACTATATAACGTTATACGTTATAACGTAATACTACATAACGTTATACGTTATTACATAGTACTATATAACGTTATACGTTATAACGTGATACTTTATAACGCTATACGTTATAACGTAATATTATGTAACATTATACGTTATAACGTAATATTATATAACGTTATACGCTATATCGTAATATTATATAACGTTATACGTTATAACGTAACACTACATAACGTTATACGTTATTACGTAGTAGTATATAACGTTATACGTTATAACGTAATATTATATAGCGTTATATGTTATACCGTAATAACACAAAACGCTATACGTTTTATCTTAGTACTATGTAACGTTATACGTTATAACGTAATACTACATAACGTTATACGTTATAACGAGATATTATATCACATTATACGTTATAACGTAATATTATATAACGTTATACGTTAGACGCATTACTACATAACGTTACACGTTGTAACGTTAATATTATATAACCTTATACGTTATAACGTAATATTATATAACGATATACGTTATACCGTAATACTACATAACGTTATACGTTATAACACAATACTATATAACGTTATACATTATCACGTAGTACTACAAAACGTCAGACGTTAGACGTGATACTACATATTGTTATACGTTATAACGCAATATAATATAACATTATATGGCGTTACGTAATATTATATAACGTTATACGTTATAACACAATACTACATAACGCTATTCGTTATAACGTAATACTACATAACGTTATACGTTATAAAGTAATACTACATTACGTTATACGCTATATCGTAATATTATATAACGTTATACGTTATAACGTAATACTACACAACGTTATACGTGATTACGTAGTAGTATATAACGTTATACGTTATAACGTGATAAAATATAACGTTATACGTTAGACGTATTACTACATAACGTTACACGTTGTAACGTAATATTATATAACCATATACGTTATAACGTAATATTATGTAACATTATACGTTAGAACACAATACTATATAACGTTCTACATTATTACGCAGTACTATATAACGTCAGACGTTTGACGTAATACTACATAACGTTATACGCTATACCGTAATATTATATAACGTTATACGTTATAACGTAATACTACATAACGTTATACGTTATAACGTAATACTACATAAAGTTATACGTTATAACGTGATATTATATCACATTATACGTTATAACGTAATATTATATAACGATATACGTTATAACGTAATATTATATAACGATATACGTTATAACGTAATACTACATAACGTTATACGTTATTACATAGTACTATATAACGTTATACGTTATAACGTGATACTCTATAACGCTATACGTTATAACGTAATACTACATAACGTTATACGTTTTATCTTAGTACTATATAACGTTATACGTTATAACGTAATACTACATAACGTTATACGTTAGACGTATTACTACATAACGTTACACGTTGTAACACAATACTATATATCGTTATACATTATTACGTAGTACTACACGACGTCAGACGTTAAATGTAATACTATATATCGTTATACGTTATAACGTAATACCACATAACGTTATACGACATAACACAATACTATATAACGTTATACGTTATAACGTAATACTACATAACGTTATACGTTATAACGTAAAATTATATAAAGTTATACGTTATAAAGTAATACTACATAACATTATACGCTATTCCATAGTACTATATAACGTAATACATTATTACGTAGTACTATATAACGTCAGACGTTTGACGTAATACTACATAACGCTATACGTTATAACGTAATACTACATAACGTTATACGTTATAACACAATAGTATATAACGTTATACGTTAGAGCTATTACTACATAACGTTACACGTTGTAACGTAATATTATATAACCTTATACGTTATAACGTAATATTATGCAACATTATACGTTATAACGTAATATTATATAACGATATACGTTATAACGTAATACTACATAACGTTATACGTTATTACGTAGTAGTATATAACGTTATACGTTATAACGCGATAAAATATAACGTTATACGTTATAACGTAATACTACAAAACGTTATACGTTTTATCTTAGTACTATATAACGTTATACGTTATAACGTAATACTACATAACGTTATACGTTATTACATAGTACTATATAACGTTATACGTTATAACGTGATACTTTATAACGCTATACGCTATAACGTAATACTACATAACGTTACACGTTGTAACGTAATATTATATCACATTATACGTTATAACTTAATATTATATAACGATATACGTTATAACGTAATACTACATAACGTTATACGTTATTACATAGTACTATATAACGTTATACGTTATAACGTAATACTACATAACGTTATACGTTATTACATAGTACTATATAACGTTATACGTTATAACGTGATACTTTATAACGCTATACGTTATAACGTAATACTACATAACGTTACACGTTGTAACGTAATATTATATCACACTATACGTTATAACTTAATATTATATAACGATATACGTTATAACGTAATACTACATAACGTTATACGTTATTACATAGTACTATATAAAGTTATACGTTATAACGTGATACTTTATAACGCTATACGTTATAACGTAATACTACATAACGTTATACGTTTTATCTTAGTACTATATAACGTTATACGTTATAACGTAATACTACATAACGTTATACGTTGTAACACAATACTATATATCGTTATACATTATTACGTAGTACTACACGACGTCAGACGTTAAATGTAATACTATATATCGTTATACGTTATAACGTAATACCACATAACGTTATACGACATAACACAATACTATATAACGTTATACGTTATAACGTAATACTACATAACGTTATACGTTATAACGTAAAATTATATAAAGTTATACGTTATAAAGTAATACTACATAACGTTATACGCTATTCCATAGTACTATATAACGTTATACGTTATAACGTAATACTACATAACGTTATACGCTATAACGTAATACTACATAACGTTACACGTTGTAACGTAATATTATATAACATTATACGTTATAACGTAATATTATATAACATCATGCGTTATAACACAATACTATATAACGTTATACATTATTACGTAGTGCTATGTAACGTCGGACGTTTGACGTAATACTACATAACGCTATACGTTATGACGTAGTAGTCTATAACGTTATACGTTATAACGTGATAAAATATAACGTTACACGTTATAACGTAATAATACATAACGTTTTACGTTTTATCTTAGTACTATATAACTTTATACGTTATAACGTAATACCACATGACGTTATACGCTATAACGTAATACTACATTACGTTGTACGCTATAACGTAATATTATATAACGTTATACGTTAGACGTATTACTACATAACGTTACACGTTGTAACGTAATATTATATAACCTTATACGTTATAACGTAATATTATGTAACATTATACGTTATAACATAATATTATATAACGATATACGCTATAACGTAATACTACATAACGTTATACGTTATTACGTAGTAGTATATAACGTTATACGTTATAACGCGATAAAATATAACGTTATACGTTATAACGTAATACTACAAAACGTTATACGTTTTATCTTAGTACTATATAACGTTATACGTTATAACGTAATACTACATAACGTTATACGTTATTACATAGTACTATATAACGTTATACGTTATAACGTGATACTTTATAACGCTATACGTTATAACGTAATACTACATAACGTTACACGTTGTAACGTAATATTATATCACATTATACGTTATAACTTAATATTATATAACGATATACGTTATAACGTAATACTACATAACGTTATACGTTAGACGTATTACTACATAACGTTACACGTTGTAACACAATACTATATATCGTTATACATTATTACGTAGTACTACACGACGTCAGACGTTAGACGTAATACTACTTATCGTTATATGTTATAACGCAATATAATATAACATTATACGGCGTAACGTAATATTATATAACGTTATACGTTATAACACAATACTACATAACGTTATACATTATTACGTAGTACTATATAACGTCAGACGTTTGACGTAATACAACATAACGCTATACGTTATAACGTAATACTACATAACGCTATTCGTTATAACGTAATACTACATAACGTTATACGTTATAACACAATACTATATAACGTTATACGTTATAAAGTAATACTACTTTACGTTATACGCTATATAGCAATATTATATAACGTTATACGTTATAACGTAATACTACATAACGATATACGTGATTACGTAGTGGTATATAACGTTATACGTTATAACGTGATAAAATATAACGTTACACGTTATAACGTAATAATACATAACGTTATAAGTTATAACGTAATATTATACAACATTATACGTTATAACGTAATATTATATAGCGTTATACGTTATAACGTAATACTACAAAACGTTATACGTTTTATCTTAGTACTATATAACGTTATACGTTTTATCTTAGTACTATATAACGTTATACGTTATAACGTAATACTACATAACGTTATACGTTATAACGTAATATAATATAACGATATACGTTATAACGTAATACTACATTACGTTATACGCTACAACGTAATACTACATTACGTTATACGCTATAACGTAATATTATATAACGTTATACGTTAGACGTATTACTACATAACGTTACACGTTGTAACGTAATATTATATAACCTTATACGTTATAACGTAATATTATGTAACATTATACGTTATAACGTAATATTATATAACGATATACGTTATACCGTAATACTACATAACGTTATACGTTATAACACAATACTATATAACGTTATACATTATTACGTAGTACTATATAACGTCAGACGTTTGACGTAATACAACATAACGCTATACGTTATAACGTAATGCTACCTAACGCTATTCGTTATAACGTAATACTACATAACGTTATACGTTATAACACAATACTATATAACGTTATACGTTATAAAGTAATACTACATTACGTTATACGCTTTATCGTAATATTATATAACGTTATACGTTATATCGTAATACTACATAACGTTATACGTGATTACGTAGTAGTATATAACGTTATACGTTATAACGTGATAAAATATAACGTTACACGTTATAACACAATACTATATAACGTTATACATTATTACGTAGTGCTATGTAACGTCGGACGTTTGACGTAATACTACATAGCGCTATACGTTATAACGTAATACTACATAACGTTATACGTTATAACACAATAGTATATAACGTTATACGTTAAAACGTAATACTACATTACGTTATACGCTATATCGTAATATTATATAACGTTATACGTCATAACGTAATAATACATAACGCTATACGTTATAACGTAATATTATACAACATTACACGTTATAACGTAATATTATATAGCGTTATACGTTATAACGTGATACTTTATAACGCTATACGTTATAACGTAATACTACATAACGTTATACGTTTTATCTTGGTACTATATAACGTTATACGTTATAACGTAATACTACATAACGTTATACGTTATAACACAATACTATATAACGTTATACGTTATAAAGTAATACTACATAGCGTTATACGTTATTACATAGTACTATATAACGTTATACGTTATAACGTAATATTATGTAACATTATACGTTATAACGTAATATTATATAACGTTATAAGCTATATCGTAATATTAAATAACGTCATACGTTATAACGTAATACTACAAAACGTTATACGTTATTACATAGTACTATATAACGTTATACGTTATAACGTGATACTTTATAACGCTATACGTTATAACGTAATACTACATAACGTTATACGTTTTATCTTAGTACTATATAACGTTATACGTTATAACGTAATACTACATAACGTTATACGTTATAACGTAATATTATATAACATTATACGTTATAACGTAATATTATGTAACATTATACGTTATAACGTAATATTATATAACGATATACGTTATACCGTAATACTACATAACGTTATACGTTATAACACAATACTATATAACGTTATACATTATTACGTAGTACTATATAACGTCAGACGTTTGACGTAATACAACATAACGCTATACGTTATAACGTAATGCTACCTAACGCTATTCGTTATAACGTAATACTACATAACGTTATACGTTATAACACAATACTATATAACGTTATACGTTATAAAGTAATACTACATTACGTTATACGCTTTATCGTAATATTATATAACGTTATACGTTATATCGTAATACTACATAACGTTATACGTGATTGCGTAGTAGTATATAACGTTATACGTTATAACGTGATAAAATATAACGTTATACGTTATAACACAATACTATATAACGTTATACATTATTACGTAGTGCTATGTAACGTCGGACGTTTGACGTAATACTACATAGCGCTATACGTTATAACGTAATACTACATAACGTTATACGTTATAACACAATAGTATATAACGTTATACGTTAAAACGTAATACTACATTACGTTATACGCTATATCGTAATATTATATAACGTTATACGTCATAACGTAATAATACATAACGCTATACGTTATAACGTAATATTATACAACATTACACGTTATAACGTAATATTATATAGCGTTATACGTTATAACGTGATACTTTATAACGCTATACGTTATAACGTAATACTACATAACGTTATACGTTTCATCTTGGTACTATATAACGTTATACGTTATAACGTAATACTACATAACGTTATACGTTATAACACAATACTATATAACGTTATACGTTATAAAGTAATACTACATAGCGTTATACGTTATTACATAGTACTATATAACGTTATACGTTATAACGTAATATTATGTAACATTATACGTTATAACGTAATATTATATAACGTTATAAGCTATATCGTAATATTAAATAACGTCATACGTTATAACGTAATACTACAAATCGTTATACGTTTTATCTTAGTACTATATAACGTTATACGTTATAACGTAATACTACATAACGTTATACGTTATTACATAGTACTATATAACGTTATACGTTATAACGTGACACTTTATAACGCTATACGTTATAACGTAATACTACATAACGTTACACGTTGTAACGTAATATTATATCACATTATACGTTATAACTTAATATTATATAACGATATACGTTATAACGTAATACTACATAACGTTATACGTTATAACACAATACTATATAACGGTATACGTTATAAAGTAATACTACTTTACGTTATACGCTATATAGCAATATTATATAACGTTATACGCTATAACGTAATACTACATAACGATATACGTGATTACGTAGTAGTATATAACGTTATACGTTATAACGTGATAAAATATAACGTTACACGTTATAACGTAATAATACATAACGTTATACGTTATAACGTTATATTATACAACATTATACGTTATAACGTAATATTATATAGCGTTATACGTTATAACGTAATACTACAAAACATTATACGTTTTATCTTAGTACTATATAACGTTATACGTTTTATCTTAGTACTATATAACGTTATACGTTATAACACAATACTACATAACGTTATACGTGATTACGTAGTAGTATATAACGTTATACGTTATAACGTGATAAAATATAACGTTATACGTTAGACGTATTACTACATAACGTTACACGTTGTAACGTAATATTATATAACCATATACGTTATAACGTAATATTATGTAACATTATACGTTACAACACAGTACTATATAACGTACTACATTATTACGCAGTACTATATAACGTCAGACGTTTGACGTAATACTACATAACGTTATACGCTATATCGTAATATTATATAACGTTATACGTTATAACGTAATACTACATAACGTTATACATTATTACGTAGTACTATATAACGTCAGACGTTTGACGTAATACAACATAACGCTATACGTTATAACGTAATACTACATAACGCTATTCGTCATAACGTAATACTACATAACGTTATACGTTATAACACAATACTATATATCGTTATACATTATTACGTAGTACTACACGACGTCAGACGTTAGATGTAATACTATATATCGTTATACGTTATAACGTAATACCACATAACGTTATACGTCATAACACAATACTATATAACGTTATACGTTATAACGTAATATTACATAACGTTATACGTTATAACGTAATATTACATAACGTTATACGTTATAACGTAAAATTATATAAAGTTATACGTTATAAAGTAATACTACATAACGTCATACGGTATTCCATAGTACTATATAACGTTATACGTTATAACGTAATACTACATAACGTTATACGTTATAACGTAATACTACATAACGTTATACGTTATAACGTAATACTACATAACGTTATACGTGATTACGTAGTAGTATATAACGTTATACGTTATAACGTGATAAAATATAACGTTACACGTCATAACGTAATAATACATAACGTTATACGTTATAACGTAATATTATACAACATTATACGTTATAACGTAATACTACATAACGTTATACGTTATAACGTAATACTACATAACGTTATACGTGATTACGTAGTAGTATATAACGTTATACGTTATAACGTGATAAAATATAACGTTACACGTCATAACGTAATACTACATAACGTTATACGTTATAACACAATAGTATATAACGTTATACGTTATAACGTAATACTACATTACGTTATACGCTATACCGTAATATTATATAACGTTATACGATATAACGTAATACTACATAACGTTATACGTTATTACGTAGTAGTATATAACGTTATACGTTATAACGTGATAAAATATAACATTACACGTTATAACGTAATAATACATAACTTTATACGTTATAACGTAATATTATACAACATTATACGTTATAACGTAATATTATATAGCGTTATACGTTATAACGTAATATTATATAACGATATACGTTATAACGTAATACTACATAACGATATACGTTATTACATAGTTCTATTTAGCGTTATACGTTATAACGTGACACTTTATAACGCTATACGTTATAACGTAATATTATATAACGTTATACGTTAGACGTATTACTACATAACGTTACACGTTGTAACGTAATATTATATAACCTTATACGTTATAACGTAATATTATATAACGATATACGTTATACCGTAATACTACATAACGTTATACGTTATAACACAATACTATATAACGTTATACATTATTACGTAGTACTACACGACGTCAGACGTTAGACGTGATACTACATATCGTTATACGTTATAACGCAATATAATATAACATTATATGGCGTTACGTAATATTATATAACGTTATACGTTATAACACAATACTACATAACGTTATACATTATTACGTAGTACTATATAACGTCAGACGTTTGACGTAATACAACATAACGATATACGTTATAACGTAATACTACATAACGCTATTCGTTATAACGTAATACTACATAACGTTATACGTTATAACACAATACTATATAACGTTATACGTTATAAAGTAATACTACATTACGTTATACGCTATATCGTAATATTATATAACGTTATACGTTATAACGTAATACTACACAACGTTATACGTGATTACGTAGTAGTATATAACGTTATACGTTATAACGTGATAAAATATAACGTTATACGTTAGACGTATTACTACATAACGTTACACGTTGTAACGTAATATTATATAACCATATACGTTATAACGTAATATTATGTAACATTATACGTTAGAACACAATACTATATAACGTTCTACATTATTACGCAGTACTATATAACGTCAGACGTTTGACGTAATACTACATAACGTTATACGCTATATCGTAATATTATATCACATTATACGTTATAAACGTAATATTATATAACGATATACGTTATAACGTAATATTATATAACGATATACGTTATAACGTAATACTACATAACGTTATACGTTATTACATAGTACTATATAACGTTATACGTTATAACGTGATACTACACAACGTTATACGTAATAACGTAATATTATATAACATTATACGTTATAACGTAATACTACATAACGTTATACGTGATTACGTAGTAGTATATAACGTTATACGTTATTACGCGATAAAATATAACGTTACACGTTATAACGTAATAATACATAACGTTATACGTTATTACGTAGCAGTATATAACGTTATACGTTATAACGTGATGAAATATAACGTTAAACGTTATAACGTATTAATACATAACGTTATACGTTATAACACAATACTATATAACGTTATACGTTATAACGTAATACTACATTACGTTATACGCTATATCGTAATATTACATAACGTTATACGTTATAACGTAATACTACATAACGTTATACGTGATTACGTAGTAGTATATAACGTTATACGTTATAACGTGATAAAATATAACGTTTCACGTTATAACGTAATAATAGATAACGTTATACGTTATAACGTAGTAGTATATAATGTTTTACGTTATAACGTGATAAAATATAACGTTACACGTTATAACGTAATAATACATAACGTTATACGTTAGTCGTATTACTACATAACGTTACACGTTGTAACACAATACTATATATCGTTATACATTATTACGTAGTACTACACGACGTCAGACGTTAGACGTAATACTACTTATCGTTATACGTTATAACGCAATATAATATAACATTATACGGCGTAACGTAATATTATATAACGTTATACGTTATAACACAATACTACATAACGTTATACATTATTACGTAGTACTATATAACGTCAGACGTTTGACGTAATACAACATAACGCTATACGTTATAACGTAATACTACATAACGCTATTCGTTATAACGTAATACTACATAACGTTATACGTTATAACACAATACTATATAACGTTATACGTTATAAAGTAATACTACTTTACGTTATACGCTGTATAGCAATATTATATAACGTTATACGTTATAACGTAATACTACATAACGATATACGTGATTACGTGGTAGTATATAACGTTATACGTTATAACGTGATAAAATATAACGTTACACGTTATAACGTAATAATACATAACGTTATACGTTATAACGTAATATTATACAACATTATACGTTATAACGTAATATTATATAGCGTTATACGTTATAACGTAATACTACAAAACGTTATACGTTTTATCTTAGTACTATATAACGTTATACGTTTTATCTTAGTACTATATAACGTTATACGTTATAACGTAATACTACATAACGTTATACGTTATAACACAATACTATATAACGTTATACGTTATAAAGTAATACTACTTTACGTTATACGCTGTATAGCAATATTATATAACGTTATACGTTATAACGTAATACTACATAACGATATACGTGATTACGTGGTAGTATATAACGTTATACGTTATAACGTGATAAAATATAACGTTACACGTTATAACGTAATAATACATAACGTTATACGTTATAACGTAATATAATATAACGATATACGTTATAACGTAATACTACATTACGTTATACGCTATAACGTAATACTACATTACGTTATACGCTATAACGTAATACTACATTACGTTATACGTTATAACGTAATATTATATAACGATATACGTTATAACGTAATACTACATAACGTTATACGTTATTACGTAGTAGTATATAACGTTATACGTTATAACGCGATAAAATATAACGGTATACGTTATAACGTAATACTACATAACGTTATACGTTATAACACAATACTATATAACGTTATACATTTTTACGTAGTACTATATAACGTCAGACGTTTGACGTAATACTACATAACGCTATACGTTGTACCGTAATATTATACAACATTATACGTTATAACGTAATACTACAAAACGTTATACGTTATTACATAGTACTATATAACGTTATACGTTATAACGTGATACTTTATAACGCTATACGTTATAACGTAATACTACATAACGTTATACGTTTTATCTTAGTACTATATAACGTTATACGTTATAACATAATACTACATAACGTTATACGTGATTACGTAGTAGTATATAACGTTATACGTTATAACGTGATATTATATCACACTATACGTTATAACGTAATGTTATATAACGATATACGTTATAACGTAATACTACATAACGTTATACGTTATTACATAGTACTATATGACGTTATACGTTATAACGTGGTACTTTATAACGCTATACGTTATAACGTAATACTACATAACGTTACACGTTGTAACGTAATATTATATAACCTTATACGTTATAACGTAATATTATGTAACATTATACGTTATAACGTAATATTATATAACGATATACGTTATAACGTAATACTACATAACGTTATACGTTATTACGTAGTAGTATATAACGTTATACGTTATAACGCGATAAAATATAACGGTATACGATATAACGAAATACTACATAACGTTATACGTTATACCACAATACTATATAACTTTACACATTATTGCGTAGAACTACAGGACGTCAGACGTTGGATGTAATACTATATATCGTTATACGTTATCACGTAATACCACATAACGTTATACGACATAACACAATACTATATAACGTTATACGTTATAACGTAATACTACATAACGTTATACGTTATAACGTAAAATTATATAAAGTTATGCGTTATAAAGTAATACTACATAACGTTATACGTTATAACACAATAGTATATAACGTTATACGTTATAACGTAATACTACATTACGTTATACGCTATATCGTAATATTATATAACGTTATACGATATAACGTAATACTACATAACGTTATACGTTATTACGTAGTAGTATATAACGTTATACGTTATAACGTGATAAAATATACCGTTACACGTTATAACGTAATAATACATAACTTTATAGGTTATAACGTAATATTATACAACATTATACGTTATAACGTAATATTATATAGCGTTATACGTTATTACGTAATATTATATAACGATATACGTTATAACGTAATACTACATAACGTTATACGTTATTACATAGTTCTATATAGCGTTATACGTTATAACGTGACACTTTATAACGCTATACGTTAGAACGTAATATTATATAACGTTATACGTTAGACGTATTACTACATAACGTTACACGTTGTAACGTAATATTATATAACCTTATACGTTATAACGTAATATTATGTAACATTATACGTTATAACGTAATATTATATAACGTTATACGCTATATCGTAATATTATATAACGTTATACGTTATAACGTAATACTACATAACGTTATACGTTATAACGAGATATTATATCACATTATACGTTATAACGTAATATTATATAACGTTATACGTTAGACGTATTACTACATAACGTTACACGTTGTAACGTTAATATTATATAACCTTATACGTTATAACGTAATATTATGCAACATTATACGTTATAACGTAATATTATATAACGATATACGTTATATCGTAATACTACACAACGTTATACGTTATAACACAATACTATATAACGTTATACATTATTACGTAGTACTACACGACGTCAGACGTTAGACGTAATACTACATATCGTTATACGTTATAACGCAATATAATATAACATTATATGGCGTTACGTAATATTATATAACGTTATACGTTATAACACAATACTACATAACGTTATACATTATTACGTTGTACTATATAACGTCAGACGTTTGACGTAATACAACATAACGCTATACGTTATAACGTAATACTACATAACGCTATTCGTTATAACGTAATACTACATAACGTTATACGTTATAACACAATACTATATAACGTTATACGTTATAAAGTAATACTACATTACGTTATACGCTATATCGTAATATTATATAACGTTATACGTTATAACGTAATACTACATAACGTTATACGTGATTATGTAGTAGTATATAACGTTATACGTTATAACGTGATAAAATATAACGTTATACGTTAGACGTATTACTACATAACGTTACACGTTGTAACGTAATATTATATAACCATATACGTTATAACGTAATATTATGTAACATTATACGTTACAACACAGTACTATATAACGTTCTACATTATTACGCAGTACTATATAACGTCAGACGTTTGACGTAATACTACATAACGTTATACGCTATATCGTAATATTATATAACGTTATACGTTATAACGTAATACTACATAACGTTATACATTATTACGTAGTACTATATAACGTCAGACGTTTGACGTAATACAACATAACGCTATACGTTATAACGTAATACTACATAACGCTATTCGTCATAACGTAATACTACATAACGTTATACGTTATAACACAATACTATATATCGTTATACATTATTACGTAGTACTACACGACGTCAGACATTAGATGTAATACTATATATCGTTATACGTTATAACGTAATACCACATAACGTTATACGTCATAACACAATACTATATAACGTTATACGTTATAACGTAATATTACATAACGTTATACGTTATAACGTAATATTACATAACGTTATACGTTATAACGTAAAATTATATAAAGTTATACGTTATAAAGTAATACTACATAACGTCATACGGTATTCCATAGTACTATATAACGTTATACATTATAACGTAATGCTACATAACGTTATACGTTATAACGTAATACTACATAACGTTATACGTTATAACGTAATACTACATAACGTTATACGTTATAACGTAATACTACATAACGTTATACGTGATTACGTAGTAGTATATAACGTTATACGTTATAACGTGATAAAATATAACGTTACACGTCATAGCGTAATAATACATAACGTTATACGTTATAACGTAATATTATACAACATTATACGTTATAACGTAATACTACATAACGTTATACGTTATAACGTAATACTACATAACGTTATACGTGATTACGTAGTAGTATATAACGTTATACGTTATAACGTGATAAAATATAACGTTACACGTCATAACGTAATACTACATAACGTTATACGTTATAACACAATAGTATATAACGTTATACGTTATAACGTAATACTACATTACGTTATACGCTATACCGTAATATTATATAACGTTATACGATATAACGTAATACTACATAACGTTATACGTTATTACGTAGTAGTATATAACGTTATACGTTATAACGTGATAAAATATAACGTTACACGTTATAACGTAATAATACATAACTTTATACGTTATAACGTAATATTATACAACATTATACGTTATAACGTAATATTATATAGCGTTATACGTTATAACGTAATATTATATAACGATATACGTTATAACGTAATACTACATAACGTTATACGTTATTACATAGTTCTATATAGCGTTATACGTTATAACGTGACACTTTATAACGCTATACGTTATAACGTAATATTATATAACGTTATACGTTAGACGTATTACTACATAACGTTACACGTTGTAACGTAATATAATATAACCTTATACGTTATAACGTAATATTATGTAACATTATACGTTATAACGTAATATTATATAACGTTATACGCTATATCGTAATATTATATAACGTTATACGTTATAACGTAACACTACATAACGTTATACGTTATTACGTAGTAGTATATAATGTTTTACGTTATAACGTGATACTTTATAACGCTATACGTTATACCGTAATATTATATAACGTTATACGATATAACGTAATACTACATAACGTTATACGTTATTACGTAGTAGTATATAACGTCATACGTTATAACGTGATAAAATATAACGTTACACGTTATAACGTAATAATACATAACTTTATACGTTATAACGTAATATTATACAACATTATACGTTATAACGTAATATTATATAGCGTTATACGTTATAACGTAATATTATATAACGATATACGTTATAACGTAATACTACATAACGTTATACGTTATTACATAGTTCTATATAGCGTTATACGTTATAACGTGACACTTTATAACGCTATACGTTATAACGTAATATTATATAACGTTATACGTTAGACGTATTACTACATAACGTTACACGTTGTAACGTAATATAATATAACCTTATACGTTATAACGTAATACTACATTACGTTATACGCTATATCGTAATATTATATAACGTTATACGTTATAACGTAACACTACATAACGTTATACGTTATTACGTAGTAGTATATAATGTTTTACGTTATAACGTGATACTTTATAACGCTATACGTTATAACGTAATACTACGTAACGTTATACGTTTTATCTTAGTACTATATGACGTTATACGTTATAACGTAATACTACATAACGTTACACGTTATAACGTAATATTATATAACATTATACGTTATAACGTAATACTACATTACGTTATACGCTATATCGTAATATTATATAACGTTATACGTTATAACGTAATACTACATAACGTTATACGTGATAACGTAGTAGTATATAATGTTTTACGTTATAACGTGATAAAATATAACGTTACACGTTATAACGTAATAATACATAACGTTATACGTTATAACGTAATATTATACAACATTATACGTTATAACGTAATATTATATAGCGTTATACGTTATAATGTAATATTATACAACATTATACGTTATAACGTAATATCATATAGCGTTATACGTTATAACGTAATACTACATAACGTTATACGTTATTACATAGTACTATATAACGTTATACGTTATAACGTGATACTTTATAACGCTATACGTTATAACGTAATACTACATAACGCTATACGTTATAACGTAATACTACATAACGTTATACGTTATAACACAATACTATATAACGTTATACGTTACAACGTAATACTACATTACGTTATACGCTATATCGTAATATTATATAACGTTATACGTTATAACGTAATACTACATAACGTTATACGTTATTACATAGTACTATATAACGTTATACGTTATAACGTGATACTTTATAACGCTATACGTTATAACGTGATACTTTATAACGCTATACGTTATAACGTAATACTACATAACGTTATACGTTTTATCTTGGTACTATATAACGTTATACGTTATAACGTAATACTACATAACGTTATACGTTATAACACAATACTATATAACGTTATACGTTATAAAGTAATACTACATAGCGTTATACGTTATTACATAGTACTATATAACGTTATACGTTATAACGTAATATTATGTAACATTATACGTTATAACGTAATATTATATAACGTTATAAGCTATATCGTAATATTAAATAACGTCATACGTTATAACGTAATACTACAAAACGTTATACGTTTTATCTTAGTACTATATAACGTTATACGTTATAACGTAATACTACATCACGTTATACGTTATTACATAGTACTATATAACGTTATACGTTATAACGTGATACTTTATAACGCTATACGTTATAACGTAATACTACATAACGTTACACGTTGTAACGTAATATTATATCACATTATACGTTATAACTTAATATTATATAACTATATATGTTATAACGTAATACTACATAACGTTATACGTTATAACACAATACTATATAACGTTATACGTTATAAAGTAATACTACTTTACGTTATACGCTATATAGCAATATTATATAACGTTATACGCTATAACGTAATACTACATAACGATATACGTGATTACGTAGTAGTATATGACGTTATACGTTATAACGTGATAAAATATAACGTTACACGTTATAACGTAATAATACATAACGTTATACGTTATAACGTTATATTATACAACATTATACGTTATAACGTAATATTATATAGCGTTATACGTTATAACGTAATACTACAAAACATTATACGTTTTATCTTAGTACTATATAACGTTATACGTTTTATCTTAGTACTATATAACGTTATACGTTATAACACAATACTACATAACGTTATACGTGATTACGTAGTAGTATATAACGTTATACGTTATAACGTGATAAAATATAACGTTATACGTTAGACGTATTACTACATAACGTTACACGTTGTAACGTAATATTATATAACCATATACGTTATAACGTAATATTATGTAACATTATACGTTACAACACAGTACTCTATAACGTACTACATTATTACGCAGTACTATATAACGTCAGACGTTTGACGTAATACTACATAACGTTATACGCTATATCGTAATATTATATAACGTTATACGTTATAACGTAATACTACATAACGTTATACATTATTACGTAGTACTATATAACGTCAGACGTTTGACGTAATACAACATAACGCTATACGTTATAACGTAATACTACATAACGCTATTCGTCATAACGTAATACTACATAACGTTATACGTTATAACACAATACTATATATCGTTATACATTATTACGTAGTACTACACGACGTCAGACGTTAGATGTAATACTATATATCGTTATACGTTATAACGTAATACCACATAACGTTATACGTCATAACACAATACTATATAACGTTATACGTTATAACGTAATATTACATAACGTTATACGTTATAACGTAATATTACATAACGTTATACGTTATAACGTAAAATTATATAAAGTTATACGTTATAAAGTAATACTACATAACGTCATACGGTATTCCATAGTACTATATAACGTTATACGTTATAACGTAATACTACATAACGTTATACGTTATAACGTAATACTACATAACGTTATACGTTATAACGTAATACTACATAACGTTATACGTGATTACGTAGTTGTATATAACGTTATACGTTATAACGTGATAAAATATAACGTTACACGTCATAACGTAATAATACATTACGTTATAACGTAATACTACATAACGTTATACGTTATAACGTAATACTACATAACGTTATACGTGATTACGTAGTAGTATATAACGTTATACGTTATAACGTGATAAAATATAACGTTACACGTCATAACGTAATACTACATAACGTTATACGTTATAACACAATAGTATATAACGTTATACGTTATAACGTAATACTACATTACGTTATACGCTATACCGTAATATTATATAACGTTATACGATATAACGTAATACTACATAACGTTATACGTTATTACGTAGTAGTATATAACGTTATACGTTATAACGTGATAAAATATAACATTACACGTTATAACGTAATAATACATAACTTTATACGTTATAACGTAATATTATACAACATTATACGTTATAACGTAATATTATATAGCGTTATACGTTATAACGTAATATTATATAACGATATACGTTATAACGTAATATTATACAACATTATACGTTATAACGTAATATTATATAGCGTTATACGTTATAACGTAATATTATATAACGATATACGTTATAACGTAATACTACATAACGTTACACGTTATAACGTAATATTATATAACCTTATACGTTATAACGTAATATTATATAACGATATACGTTATACCGTAATACTACATAACGTTATACGTTATAACACAATACTATATAACGTTATACATTATTACGTAGTACTACACGACGTCAGACGTTAGACGTGATACTACATATCGTTATACGTTATAACGCAATATAATATAACATTATATGGCGTTACGTAATATTATATAACGTTATACGTTATAACACAATACTACATAACGTTATACATTATTACGTAGTACTATATAACGTCAGACGTTTGACGTAATACAACATAACGATATACGTTATAACGTAATACTACATAACGCTATTCGTTATAACGTAATACTACATAACGTTATACGTTATAACACAATACTATATAACGTTATACGTTATAAAGTAATACTACATTACGTTATACGCTATATCGTAATATTATATAACGTTATACGTTATAACGTAATACTACACAACGTTATACGTGATTACGTAGTAGTATATAACGTTATACGTTATAACGTGATAAAATATAACGTTATACGTTAGACGTATTACTACATAACGTTACACGTTGTAACGTAATATTATATAACCATATACGTTATAACGTAATATTATGTAACATTATACGTTAGAACACAATACTATATAACGTTCTACATTATTACGCAGTACTATATAACGTCAGACGTTTGACGTAATACTACATAACGTTATACGCTATATCGTAATATTATATCACATTATACGTTATAAACGTAATATTATATAACGATATACGTTATAACGTAATATTATATAACGATATACGTTATAACGTAATACTACATAACGTTATACGTTATTACATAGTACTATATAACGTTATACGTTATAACGTGATACTACACAACGTTATACGTAATAACGTAATATTATATAACATTATACGTTATAACGTAATACTACATAACGTTATACGTGATTACGTAGTAGTATATAACGTTATACGTTATTACGCGATAAAATATAACGTTACACGTTATAACGTAATAATACATAACGTTATACGTTATTACGTAGCAGTATATAACGTTATACGTTATAACGTGATGAAATATAACGTTACACGTTATAACGTATTAATACATAACGTTATACGTTATAACACAATACTATATAACGTTATACGTTATAACGTAATACTACATAACGTTATACGCTATATCGTAATATTATATCACATTATACGTTATAAACGTAATATTATATAACGATATACGTTATAACGTAATATTATATAACGATATACGTTATAACGTAATACTACATAACGTTATACGTTATTACATAGTACTATATAACGTTATACGTTATAACGTGATACTACACAACGTTATACGTAATAACGTAATATTATATAACATTATACGTTATAACGTAATACTACATAACGTTATACGTGATTACGTAGTAGTATATAACGTTATACGTTATAACGTAATACTACATAACGTTATACGTTATTACATAGTACTATATAACGTTATACGTTATAACGTGATACTTTATAACGCTATACGTTATAACGTAATACTACATAACGCTATACGTTATAACGTAATACTACATAACGTTATACGTTATAACACAATACTATATAACGTTATACGTTACAACGTAATACTACATTACGTTATACGCTATATCGTAATATTATATAACGTTATACGTTATAACGTAATACTACATAACGTTATACGTTATTACATAGTACTATATAACGTTATACGTTATAACGTGATACTTTATAACGCTATACGTTATAACGTGATACTTTATAACGCTATACGTTATAACGTAATACTACATAACGTTATACGTTTTATCTTGGTACTATATAACGTTATACGTTATAACGTAATACTACATAACGTTATACGTTATAACACAATACTATATAACGTTATACGTTATAAAGTAATACTACATAGTGTTATACGTTATTACATAGTACTATATAACGTTATACGTTATAACGTAATATTATGTAACATTATACGTTATAACGTAATATTATATAACGTTATAAGCTATATCGTAATATTAAATAACGTCATACGTTATAACGTAATACTACAAAACGTTATACGTTTTATCTTAGTACTATATAACGTTATACGTTATAACGTAATACTACATAACGTTATACGTTATTACATAGTACTATATAACGTTATACGTTATAACGTGATACTTTATAACGCTATACGTTATAACGTAATACTACATAACGTTACACGTTGTAACGTAATATTATATCACATTATACGTTATAACTTAATATTATATAACGATATATGTTATAACGTAATACTACATAACGTTATATGTTATAACACAATACTATATAACGTTATACGTTATAAAGTAATACTACTTTACGTTATACGCTATATAGCAATATTATATAACGTTATACGCTATAACGTAATACTACATAACGATATACGTGATTACGTAGTAGTATATGACGTTATACGTTATAACGTGATAAAATATAACGTTACACGTTATAACGTAATAATACATAACGTTATACGTTATAACGTTATATTATACAACATTATACGTTATAACGTAATATTATATAGCGTTATACGTTATAACGTAATACTACAAAACATTATACGTTTTATCTTAGTACTATATAACGTTATACGTTTTATCTTAGTACTATATAACGTTATACGTTATAACACAATACTACATAACGTTATACGTGATTACGTAGTAGTATATAACGTTATACGTTATAACGTGATAAAATATAACGTTATACGTTAGACGTATTACTACATAACGTTACACGTTGTAACGTAATATTATATAACCATATACGTTATAACGTAATATTATGTAACATTATACGTTACAACACAGTACTCTATAACGTACTACATTATTACGCAGTACTATATAACGTCAGACGTTTGACGTAATACAACATAACGCTATACGTTATAACGTAATACTACATAACGCTATTCGTCATAACGTAATACTACATAACGTTATACGTTATAACACAATACTATATATCGTTATACATTATTACGTAGTACTACACGACGTCAGACGTTAGATGTAATACTATATATCGTTATACGTTATAACGTAATACCACATAACGTTATACGTCATAACACAATACTATATAACGTTATACGTTATAACGTAATATTACATAACGTTATACGTTATAACGTAATATTACATAACGTTATACGTTATAACGTAAAATTATATAAAGTTATACGTTATAAAGTAATACTACATAACGTCATACGGTATTCCATAGTACTATATAACGTAATACGTTATAACGTAATACTACATAACGTTATACGTTATAACGTAATACTACATAACGTTATACGTTATAACGTAATACTACATAACGTTATACGTGATTACGTAGTTGTATATAACGTTATACGTTATAACGTGATAAAATATAACGTTACACGTCATAACGTAATAATACATTACGTTATAACGTAATACTACATAACGTTATACGTTATAACGTAATACTACATAACGTTATACGTGATTACGTAGTAGTATATAACGTTATACGTTATAACGTGATAAAATATAACGTTACACGTCATAACGTAATACTACATAACGTTATACGTTATAACACAATAGTATATAACGTTATACGTTATAACGTAATACTACATTACGTTATACGCTATACCGTAATATTATATAACGTTATACGATATAACGTAATACTACATAACGTTATACGTTATTACGTAGTAGTATATAACGTTATACGTTATAACGTGATAAAATATAACATTACACGTTATAACGTAATAATACATAACTTTATACGTTATAACGTAATATTATACAACATTATACGTTATAACGTAATATTATATAGCGTTATACGTTATAACGTAATATTATATAACGATATACGTTATAACGTAATATTATACAACATTATACGTTATAACGTAATATTATATAGCGTTATACGTTATAACGTAATATTATATAACGATATACGTTATAACGTAATACTACATAACGTTACACGTTATAACGTAATATTATATAACCTTATACGTTATAACGTAATATTATATAACGATATACGTTATACCGTAATACTACATAACGTTATACGTTATAACACAATACTATATAACGTTATACATTATTACGTAGTACTACACGACGTCAGACGTTAGACGTGATACTACATATCGTTATACGTTATAACGCAATATAATATAACATTATATGGCGTTACGTAATATTATATAACGTTATACGTTATAACACAATACTACATAACGTTATACATTATTACGTAGTACTATATAACGTCAGACGTTTGACGTAATACAACATAACGATATACGTTATAACGTAATACTACATAACGCTATTCGTTATAACGTAATACTACATAACGTTATACGTTATAACACAATACTATATAACGTTATACGTTATAAAGTAATACTACATTACGTTATACGCTATATCGTAATATTATATAACGTTATACGTTATAACGTAATACTACACAACGTTATACGTGATTACGTAGTAGTGTATAACGTTATACGTTATAACGTGATAAAATATAACGTTATACGTTAGACGTATTACTACATAACGTTACACGTTGTAACGTAATATTATATAACCATATACGTTATAACGTAATATTATGTAACATTATACGTTAGAACACAATACTATATAACGTTCTACATTATTACGCAGTACTATATAACGTCAGACGTTTGACGTAATACTACATAACGTTATACGCTATATCGTAATATTATATCACATTATACGTTATAAACGTAATATTATATAACGATATACGTTATAACGTAATATTATATAACGATATACGTTATAACGTAATACTACATAACGTTATACGTTATTACATAGTACTATATAACGTTATACGTAATAACGTAATATTATATAACATTATACGTTATAACGTAATACTACATAACGTTATACGTGATTACGTAGTAGTATATAACGTTATACGTTATTACGCGATAAAATATAACGTTACACGTTATAACGTAATAATACATAACGTTATACGTTATTACGTAGCAGTATATAACGTTATACGTTATAACGTGATGAAATATAACGTTACACGTTATAACGTATTAATACATAACGTTATACGTTATAACACAATACTATATAACGTTATACGTTATAACGTAATACTACATTACGTTATACGCTATATCGTAATATTACATAACGTTATACGTTATAACGTAATACTACATAACGTTATACGTGATTACGTAGTAGTATATAACGTTATACGTTATAACGTGATAAAATATAACGTTTCACGTTATAACGTAATAATAGATAACGTTATACGTTATAACGTAGTAGTATATAATGTTTTACGTTATAACGTTATAAAATATAACGTTACACGTTATAACGTAATAATACATAACGTTATACGTTAGTCGTATTACTACATAACGTTACACGTTGTAACACAATACTATATATCGTTATACATTATTACGTAGTACTATATAACGTCAGACGTTTGACGTAATACAACATAACGCTATACGTTATAACGTAATACTACATAACGCTATTCGTTATAACGTAATACTACATAACGTTATACGTTATGACACAATACTATATAACGTTATACGTTATAAAGTAATACTACTTTACGTTATACGCTGTATAGCAATATTATATAACGTTATACGTTATAACGTAATACTACATAACGTTATACGTTATAACGAGATATTATATCACATTATACGTTATAACGTAATATTATATAACGTTATACGTTAGACGTATTACTACATAACGTTACACGTTGTAACGTTAATATTATATAACCTTATACGTTATAACGTAATATTATGCAACATTATACGTTATAACGTAATATTATATAACGATATACGTTATATCGTAATACTACACAACGTTATACGTTATAACACAATACTATATAACGTTATACATTATTACGTAGTACTACACGACGTCAGACGTTAGACGTAATACTACATATCGTTATACGTTATAACGCAATATAATATAACATTATATGGCGTTACGTAATATTATATAACGTTATACGTTATAACACAATACTACATAACGTTATACATTATTACGTTGTACTATATAACGTCAGACGTTTGACGTAATACAACATAACGCTATACGTTATAACGTAATACTACATAACGCTATTCGTTATAACGTAATACTACATAACGTTATACGTTATAACACAATACTATATAACGTTATACGTTATAAAGTAATACTACATTATGTTATACGCTATATCGTAATATTATATAACGTTATACGTTATAACGTAATACTACATAACGTTATACGTGATTACGTAGTAGTATATAACGTTATACGTTATAACGTGATAAAATATAACGTTATACGTTAGACGTATTACTACATAACGTTACACGTTGTAACGTAATATTATATAACCATATACGTTATAACGTAATATTATGTAACATTATACGTTACAACACAGTACTATATAACGTTCTACATTATTACGCAGTACTATATAACGTCAGACGTTTGACGTAATACTACATAACGTTATACGCTATATCGTAATATTATATAACGTTATACGTTATAACGTAATACTACATAACGTTATACATTATTACGTAGTACTATATAACGTCAGACGTTTGACGTAATACAACATAACGCTATACGTTATAACGTAATACTACATAACGCTATTCGTCATAACGTAATACTACATAACGTTATACGTTATAACACAATACTATATATCGTCATACATTATTACGTAGTACTACACGACGTCAGACATTAGATGTAATACTATATATCGTTATACGTTATAACGTAATACCACATAACGTTATACGTCATAACACAATACTATATAACGTTATACGTTATAACGTAATATTACATAACGTTATACGTTATAACGTAATATTACATAACGTTATACGTTATAACGTAAAATTATATAAAGTTATACGTTATAAAGTAATACTACATAACGTCATACGGTATTCCATAGTACTATATAACGTTATACGTTATAACGTAATACTACATAACGTTATACGTTATAACGTAATACTACATAACGTTATACGTTATAACGTAATACTACATAACGTTATACGTGATTACGTAGTAGTATATAACGTTATACGTTATAACGTGATAAAATATAACGTTACACGTCATAACGTAATAATACATAACGTTATACGTTATTACATAGTTCTATATAGCGTTATACGTTATAACGTGACACTTTATAACGCTATACGTTATAACGTAATATTATATAACGTTATACGTTAGACGTATTACTACATAACGTTACACGTTGTAACGTAATATTATATAACCTTATACGTTATAACGTAATATTATGTAACATTATACGTTATAACGTAATATTATATAACGTTATACGCTATATCGTAATATTATATAACGTTATACGTTATAACGTAACACTACATAACGTTATACGTTATTACGTAGTAGTATATAATGTTTTACGTTATAACGTGATACTTTATAACGCTATACGTTATAACGTAATACTACGTAACGTTATACGTTTTATCTTAGTACTATATGACGTTATACGTTATAACGTAATACTACATAACGTTACACGTTATAACGTAATATTATATAACATTATACGTTATAACGTAATACTACATTACGTTATACGCTATATCGTAATATTATATAACGTTATACGTTATAACGTAATACTACATAACGTTATACGTGATAACGTAGTAGTATATAATGTTTTACGTTATAACGTGATAAAATATAACGTTACACGTTATAACGTAATAATACATAACGTTATACGTTATAACGTAATATTATACAACATTATACGTTATAACGTAATATTATATAGCGTTATACGTTATAACGTAATATTATACAACATTATACGTTATAACGTAATATTATATAGCGTTATACGTTATAACGTAATACTACATAACGTTATACGTTATTACATAGTACTATATAACGTTATACGTTATAACGTGATACTTTATAACGCTATACGTTATAACGTAATACTACATAACGCTATACGTTATAACGTAATACTATATAACGTTATACGTTATAACACAATACTATATAACGTTATACGTTACAACGTAATACTACATTACGTTATACGCTATATCGTAATATTATATAACGTTATACGTTATAACGTAATACTACATAACGTTATACGTTATTACATAGTACTATATAACGTTATACGTTTTATCTTAGTACTATATAACGTTATACGTTATAACGTAATACTACATAACGTTATACGTTATAACGTGATATTATATCACATTATACGTTATAACGTAATATTATATAACGATATACGTTATAACGTAATACTACATAGCGTTATACGTTATTACATAGTACTATATAACGTTATACGTTATAACGTGATACTTTATAACGCTATACGTTATAACGTAATACTACATAACGTTATACGGTTTATCTTAGTACTATATAACGTTATACGTTTTATCTTACTACTATATAACGTTATACGTTATAACACAATACTATTTAACGTTATACGTTATATCGTAATACTACATAACGTTATACGTTATAACACAATACTATATAACGTTATACGTTACAACGTAATACTACATTACGTTATACGCTATATCGTAATATTATATAACGTTATACGTTATAACGTAATACTACATAACGTTATACGTTATTACATAGTACTATATAACGTTATACGTTATAACGTGATACTTTATAACGCTATACGTTATAACGTAATACTACATAACGCTATACGTTATAACGTAATACTACATAACGTTATACGTTATAACACAATACTATATAACGTTATACGTTATAACGTAATACTACAAAACGTTATACGTTTTATCTTAGTACTATATAACGTTATACGTTATAACGTAATACTACATAACGTTATACGTTATAACGTGATATTATATCACATTATACGTTATAACGTAATATTATATAACGATATACGTTATAACGTAATACTACATAGCGTTATACGTTATTACATAGTACTATATAACGTTATACGTTATAACGTGATACTTTATAACGCTATACGTTATAACGTAATACTACATAACGTTATACGGTTTATCTTAGTACTATATAACGTTATACGTTTTATCTTACTACTATATAACGTTATACGTTATAACACAATACTATTTAACGTTATACGTTATAACGTAATACTACATTACGTTATACGCTATATCGTAATATTATATAACGTTATAAGTTATAACGTAATACTACATAACGTTATACGTTATTACGTAGTAGTATATAACGTTATACGTTATAACGTGATAAAATATAACGTTACACGTTATAACGTAATAATACATAACGTTATACGTTATAACGTAATATTATACAACATTATACGTTATAACGTAATAATACATAACGTTATACGTTATAACGTAATATTATACAACATTATACGTTATAACGTAATATTATATAGCGTTATACGTTATAACGTAATATTATACAACATTATACGTTATAACGTAATGTTATATAACATTATACGTTATAACGTAATACTACATGACGCTATACGTTCTAACGTAATACTACATAACGTTATACGTTATAACACAATACTATATAACGTTATACGTTATAACGTAACACTACATTACGTTATACGCTATATCGTAATATTATATAACGTTATACGTTATAACACAATACTATATAACGTTATACGTTATAACGTAACACTACATTACGTTATATGCTATATCGTTATATTATATAGCGTAATACGTTATAACGTAATACTACAAAACGTTATACGTTTTATCTTAGTACTATATAATGTTATACGTTATAACGTAATACTACATAACGTTATACGTTATAACGTAATACTACATAACGTTATACGTGATTACGTAGTAGTATATAACGTTATACGTTATAACGTGATAAAATATAACGTTACACGTCATAACGTAATACTACATAACGTTATACGTTATAACACAATAGTATATAACGTTATACGTTATAACGTAATACTACATTACGTTATACGCTATACCGTAATATTATATAACGTTATACGATATAACGTAATACTACATAACGTTATACGTTATTACGTAGTAGTATATAACGTTATACGTTAGAACGTGATAAAATATAACGTTACACGTTATAACGTAATAATACAAAACTTTATACGTTATAACGTAATATTATACAACATTATACGTTATAACGTAATATTATATAGCGTTATACGTTATAACGTAATATTATATAACGATATACGTTATAACGTAATACTACATAACGTTATACGTTATTACATAGTTCTATATAGCGTTATACGTTATAACGTGACACTTTATAACGCTATACGTTATAACGTAATATTATATAACGTTATACGTTAGACGTATTACTACATAACGTTACACGTTGTAACGTAATATTATATAACCTTATACGTTATAACGTAATATTATGTAACATTATACGTTATAACGTAATATTATATAACGTTATACGCTATATCGTAATATTATATAACGTTATACGTTATAACGTAACACTACATAACGTTATACGTTATTACGTAGTAGTATATAATGTTTTACGTTATAACGTGATACTTTATAACGCTATACGTCATAACGTAATACTACGTAACGTTATACGTTTTATCTTAGTACTATATGACGTTATACGTTATAACGTAATACTACATAACGATACACGTTATAACGTAATATTATATAACATTATACGTTATAACGTAATACTACATTACGTTATACGCTATATCGTAATATTATATAACGTTATACGTTATAACGTAATACTACATAACGTTATACGTGATAACGTAGTAGTATATAATGTTTTACGTTATAACGTGATAAAATATAACGTTACACGTTATAACGTAATAATACATAACGTTATACGTTATAACGTAATATTATACAACATTATACGTTATAACGTAATATTATATAGCGTTATACGTTATAACGTAATATTATACAACATTATACGTTATAACGTAATATTATATAGCGTTATACGTTATAACGTAATACTACATAACGTTATACGTTATTACATAGTACTATATAACGTTATACGTTATAACGTGATACTTTATAACGCTATACGTTATAACGTAATACTACATTACGTTATACGCTATATCGTAATATTATATAACGTTATACGTTATAACGTAATACTACATAACGTTATACGTTATTACATAGTACTATATAACGTTATACGTTATAACGTGATACTTTATAACGCTATACGTTATAACGTAATACTACATAACGCTATACGTTATAACGTAATACTACATAACGTTATACGTTATAACACAATACTATATAACGTTATACGTTATAACGTAATACTACAAAACGTTATACGTTTTATCTTAGTACTATATAACGTTATACGTTTTATCTTACTACTATATAACGTTATACGTTATAACACAATACTATTTAACGTTATACGTTATAACGTAATACTACATTACGTTATACGCTATATCGTAATATTATATAACGTTATAAGTTATAACGTAATACTACATAACGTTATACGTTATTACGTAGTACTATATAACGTTATACGTTATAACGTGATACTTTATAACGCTATACGTTATAACCTAATACTACATAACGTTATACGGTTTATCTTAGTACTATATAACGTTATACGTTTTATCTTACTACTATATAACGTTATACGTTATAACACAATACTATTTAACGTTATACGTTATAACGTAATACTACATTACGTTATACGCTATATCGTAATATTATATAACGTTATAAGTTATAACGTAATACTACATAACGTTATACGTTATTACGTAGTAGTATATAACGTTATACGTTATAACGTGATAAAATATAACGTTACACGTTATAACGTAATAATACATAACGTTATACGTTATAACGTAATATTATACAACATTATACGTTATAACGTAATAATACATAACGTTATACGTTATAACGTAATATTATACAACATTATACGTTATAACGTAATATTATATAGCGTTATACGTTATAACGTAATATTATACAACATTATACGTTATAACGTAATGTTATATAACATTATACGTTATAACGTAATACTACATGACGCTATACGTTCTAACGTAATACTACATAACGTTATACGTTATAACACAATACTATATAACGTTATACATTATTACGTAGTACTACACGACGTCAGACGTTAGACGTAATACTACATATCGTTATACGTTATAACGCAATATAATATAACATTATATGGCGTTACGTAATATTATATAACGTTATACGTTATAACACAATACTACATAACGCTATTCGTTATAACGTAATACTACATAACGTTATACGTTATAACACAATACTATATAACGTTATACGTTACAACGTAATACTACATTACGTTATACGCTATATCGTAATATTATATAACGTTATACGTTATAACGTAATACTACATAACGTTATACGTTATTACATAGTACTATATAACGTTATACGTTATAACGTGATACTTTATAACGCTATACGTTATAACGTAATACTACATAACGCTATACGTTATAACGTAATACTACATAACGTTATACGTTATAACACAATACTATATAACGTTATACGTTATAACGTAATACTACAAAACGTTATACGTTTTATCTTAGTACTATATAACGTTATACGTTATAACGTAATACTACATAACGTTATACGTTATAACGTGATATTATATCACATTATACGTTATAACGTAATATTATATAACGATATACGTTATAACGTAATACTACATAGCGTTATACGTTATTACATAGTACTATATAACGTTATACGTTATAACGTGATACTTTATAACGCTATACGTTATAACGTAATACTACATAACGTTATACGGTTTATCTTAGTACTATATAACGTTATACGTTTTATCTTACTACTATATAACGTTATACGTTATAACACAATACTATTTAACGTTATACGTTATAACGTAATACTACATAACGTTATACGTTATAACGTGATATTATATCACATTATACGTTATAACACAATACTATATAACGTTATACGTTATAACGTAACACTACATTACGTTATATGCTATATCGTTATATTATATAGCGTAATACGTTATAACGTAATACTACAAAACGTTATACGTTTTATCTTAGTACTATATAATGTTATACGTTATAACGTAATACTACATAACGTTATACGTTATAACGTAATACTACATAACGTTATACGTGATTACGTAGTAGTATATAACGTTATACGTTATAACGTGATAAAATATAACGTTACACGTCATAACGTAATACTACATAACGTTATACGTTATAACACAATAGTATATAACGTTATACGTTATAACGTAATACTACATTACGTTATACGCTATACCGTAATATTATATAACGTTATACGATATAACGTAATACTACATAACGTTATACGTTATTACGTAGTAGTATATAACGTTATACGTTAGAACGTGATAAAATATAACGTTACACGTTATAACGTAATAATACATAACTTTATACGTTATAACGTAATATTATACAACATTATACGTTATAACGTAATATTATATAGCGTTATACGTTATAACGTAATATTATATAACGATATACGTTATAACGTAATACTACATAACGTTATACGTTATTACATAGTTCTATATAGCGTTATACGTTATAACGTGACACTTTATAACGCTATACGTTATAACGTAATATTATATAACGTTATACGTTAGACGTATTACTACATAACGTTACACGTTGTAACGTAATATTATATAACCTTATACGTTATAACGTAATATTATGTAACATTATACGTTATAACGTAATATTATATAACGTTATACGCTATATCGTAATATTATATAACGTTATACGTTATAACGTGATACTTTATAACGCTATACGTTATAACGTAATACTACATAACGTTACACGTTGTAACGTAATATTATATCACATTATACGTTATAACTTAATATTATATAACGATATATGTTATAACGTAATACTACATAACGTTATACGTTATAACACAATACTATATAACGTTATACGTTATAAAGTAATACTACTTTACGTTATACGCTATATAGCAATATTATATAACGTTATACGCTATAACGTAATACTACATAACGATATACGTGATTACGTAGTAGTATATGACGTTATACGTTATAACGTGATAAAATATAACGTTACACGTTATAACGCAATAATACATAACGTTATACGTTATAACGTTATATTATACAACATTATACGTTATAACGTAATATTATATAGCGTTATACGTTATAACGTAATACTACAAAACATTATACGTTTTATCTTAGTACTATATAACGTTATACGTTTTATCTTAGTACTATATAACGTTATACGTTATAACACAATACTACATAACGTTATACGTGATTACGTAGTAGTATATAACGTTATACGTTATAACGTGATAAAATATAACGTTATACGTTAGACGTATTACTACATAACGTTACACGTTGTAACGTAATATTATATAACCATATACGTTATAACGTAATATTATGTAACATTATACGTTACAACACAGTACTCTATAACGTACTACATTATTACGCAGTACTATATAACGTCAGACGTTTGACGTAATACAACATAACGCTATACGTTATAACGTAATACTACATAACGCTATTCGTCATAACGTAATACTACATAACGTTATACGTTATAACACAATACTATATATCGTTATACATTATTACGTAGTACTACACGACGTCAGACGTTAGATGTAATACTATATATCGTTATACGTTATAACGTAATACCACATAACGTTATACGTCATAACACAATACTATATAACGTTATACGTTATAACGTAATATTACATAACGTTATACGTTATAACGTAATATTACATAACGTTATACGTTATAACGTAAAATTATATAAAGTTATACGTTATAAAGTAATACTACATAACGTCATACGGTATTCCATAGTACTATATAACGTAATACGTTATAACGTAATACTACATAACGTTATACGTTATAACGTAATACTACATAACGTTATACGTTATAACGTAATACTACATAACGTTATACGTGATTACGTAGTTGTATATAACGTTATACGTTATAACGTGATAAAATATAACGTTACACGTCATAACGTAATAATACATTACGTTATAACGTAATACTACATAACGTTATACGTTATAACGTAATACTACATAACGTTATACGTGATTACGTAGTAGTATATAACGTTATACGTTATAACGTGATAAAATATAACGTTACACGTCATAACGTAATACTACATAACGTTATACGTTATAACACAATAGTATATAACGTTATACGTTATAACGTAATACTACATTACGTTATACGCTATACCGTAATATTATATAACGTTATACGATATAACGTAATACTACATAACGTTATACGTTATTACGTAGTAGTATATAACGTTATACGTTATAACGTGATAAAATATAACATTACACGTTATAACGTAATAATACATAACTTTATACGTTATAACGTAATATTATACAACATTATACGTTATAACGTAATATTATATAGCGTTATACGTTATAACGTAATATTATATAACGATATACGTTATAACGTAATATTATACAACATTATACGTTATAACGTAATATTATATAGCGTTATACGTTATAACGTAATATTATATAACGATATACGTTATAACGTAATACTACATAACGTTACACGTTATAACGTAATATTATATAACCTTATACGTTATAACGTAATATTATATAACGATATACGTTATACCGTAATACTACATAACGTTATACGTTATAACACAATACTATATAACGTTATACATTATTACGTAGTACTACACGACGTCAGACGTTAGACGTGATACTACATATCGTTATACGTTATAACGCAATATAATATAACATTATATGGCGTTACGTAATATTATATAACGTTATACGTTATAACACAATACTACATAACGTTATACATTATTACGTAGTACTATATAACGTCAGACGTTTGACGTAATACAACATAACGATATACGTTATAACGTAATACTACATAACGCTATTCGTTATAACGTAATACTACATAACGTTATACGTTATAACACAATACTATATAACGTTATACGTTATAAAGTAATACTACATTACGTTATACGCTATATCGTAATATTATATAACGTTATACGTTATAACGTAATACTACACAACGTTATACGTGATTACGTAGTAGTGTATAACGTTATACGTTATAACGTGATAAAAT
The DNA here is from genome assembly GCA_911622165.2 of Bombus sylvestris. Classification (NCBI taxonomy): domain Eukaryota; kingdom Metazoa; phylum Arthropoda; class Insecta; order Hymenoptera; family Apidae; genus Bombus; species Bombus sylvestris. The sequence goes on along the minus strand of OU443153.1, from coordinate 5,668,775 downwards.
ATAACGTTATACGTTAGACGTATTACTACATAACGTTACACGTTGTAACGTAATATTATATAACCATATACGTTATAACGTAATATTATGCAACATTATACGTTAGAACACAATACTATATAACGTTCTACATTATTACGCAGTACTATATAACGTCAGACGTTTGACGTAATACTACATAACGTTATACGCTATATCGTAATATTATATCACATTATACGTTATAAACGTAATATTATATAACGATATACGTTATAACGTAATATTATATAACGATATACGTTATAACGTAATACTACATAACGTTATACGTTATTACATAGTACTATATAACGTTATACGTAATAACGTAATATTATATAACATTATACGTTATAACGTAATACTACATAACGTTATACGTGATTACGTAGTAGTATATAACGTTATACGTTATTACGCGATAAAATATAACGTTACACGTTATAACGTAATAATACATAACGTTATACGTTATTACGTAGCAGTATATAACGTTATACGTTATAACGTGATGAAATATAACGTTACACGTTATAACGTATTAATACATAACGTTATACGTTATAACACAATACTATATAACGTTATACGTTATAACGTAATACTACATTACGTTATACGCTATATCGTAATATTACATAACGTTATACGTTATAACGTAATACTACATAACGTTATACGTGATTACGTAGTAGTATATAACGTTATACGTTATAACGTGATAAAATATAACGTTTCACGTTATAACGTAATAATAGATAACGTTATACGTTATAACGTAGTAGTATATAATGTTTTACGTTATAACGTTATAAAATATAACGTTACACGTTATAACGTAATAATACATAACGTTATACGTTAGTCGTATTACTACATAACGTTACACGTTGTAACACAATACTATATATCGTTATACATTATTACGTAGTACTATATAACGTCAGACGTTTGACGTAATACAACATAACGCTATACGTTATAACGTAATACTACATAACGCTATTCGTTATAACGTAATACTACATAACGTTATACGTTATAACACAATACTATATAACGTTATACGTTATAAAGTAATACTACTTTACGTTATACGCTGTATAGCAATATTATATAACGTTATACGTTATAACGTAATACTACATAACGATATACGTGATTACGTAGTAGTATATAACGTTATACGTTATAACGTGATAAAATATAACGTTACACGTTATAACGTAATAATACATAACGTTATACGTTATAACGTAATATTATACAACATTATACGTTATAACGTAATATTATATAACGTTATACGTTAGACGTATTACTACATAACGTTACACGTTGTAACGTAATATTATATAACCTTATACGTTATAACGTAATATTATGTAACATTATACGTTATAACGTAATATTATATAACGTTATACGCTATATCGTAATATTATATAACGTTATACGTTATAACGTAATACTACATAACGTTATACGTTATAACGAGATATTATATCACATTATACGTTATATCGTAATATTATATAACGTTATACGTTAGACGTATTACTACATAACGTTACACGTTGTAACGTTAATATTATATAACCTTATACGTTATAACGTAATATTATGCAACATTATACGTTATAACGTAATATTATATAACGATATACGTTATATCGTAATACTACACAACGTTATACGTTATAACACAATACTATATAACGTTATACATTATTACGTAGTACTACACGACGTCAGACGTTAGACGTAATACTACATATCGTTATACGTTATAACGCAATATAATATAACATTATATGGCGTTACGTAATATTATATAACGTTATACGTTATAACACAATACTACATAACGTTATACATTATTACGTTGTACTATATAACGTCAGACGTTTGACGTAATACAACATAACGCTATACGTTATAACGTAATACTACATAACGCTATTCGTTATAACGTAATACTACATAACGTTATACGTTATAACACAATACTATATAACGTTATACGTTATAAAGTAATACTACATTACGTTATACGCTATATCGTAATATTATATAACGTTATACGTTATAACGTAATACTACATAACGTTATACGTGATTACGTAGTAGTATATAACGTTATACGTTATAACGTGATAAAATATAACGTTATACGTTAGACGTATTACTACATAACGTTACACGTTGTAACGTAATATTATATAACCATATACGTTATAACGTAATATTATGTAACATTATACGTTACAACACAGTACTATATAACGTTCTACATTATTACGCAGTACTATATAACGTCAGACGTTTGACGTAATACTACATAACGTTATACGCTATATCGTAATATTATATAACGTTATACGTTATAACGTAATACTACATAACGTTATACATTATTACGTAGTACTATATAACGTCAGACGTTTGACGTAATACAACATAACGCTATACGTTATAACGTAATACTACATAACGCTATTCGTCATAACGTAATACTACATAACGTTATACGTTATAACACAATACTATATATCGTCATACATTATTACGTAGTACTACACGACGTCAGACATTAGATGTAATACTATATATCGTTATACGTTATAACGTAATACCACATAACGTTATACGTCATAACACAATACTATATAACGTTATACGTTATAACGTAATATTACATAACGTTATACGTTATAACGTAATATTACATAACGTTATACGTTATAACGTAAAATTATATAAAGTTATACGTTATAAAGTAATACTACATAACGTCATACGGTATTCCATAGTACTATATAACGTTATACGTTATAACGTAATACTACATAACGTTATACGTTATAACGTAATACTACATAACGTTATACGTTATAACGTAATACTACATAACGTTATACGTGATTACGTAGTAGTATATAACGTTATACGTTATAACGTGATAAAATATAACGTTACACGTCATAACGTAATAATACATAACGTTATACGTTATTACATAGTTCTATATAGCGTTATACGTTATAACGTGACACTTTATAACGCTATACGTTATAACGTAATATTATATAACGTTATACGTTAGACGTATTACTACATAACGTTACACGTTGTAACGTAATATTATATAACCTTATACGTTATAACGTAATATTATGTAACATTATACGTTATAACGTAATATTATATAACGTTATACGCTATATCGTAATATTATATAACGTTATACGTTATAACGTAACACTACATAACGTTATACGTTATTACGTAGTAGTATATAATGTTTTACGTTATAACGTGATACTTTATAACGCTATACGTTATAACGTAATACTACGTAACGTTATACGTTTTATCTTAGTACTATATGACGTTATACGTTATAACGTAATACTACATAACGTTACACGTTATAACGTAATATTATATAACATTATACGTTATAACGTAATACTACATTACGTTATACGCTATATCGTAATATTATATAACGTTATACGTTATAACGTAATACTACATAACGTTATACGTGATAACGTAGTAGTATATAATGTTTTACGTTATAACGTGATAAAATATAACGTTACACGTTATAACGTAATAATACATAACGTTATACGTTATAACGTAATATTATACAACATTATACGTTATAACGTAATATTATATAGCGTTATACGTTATAACGTAATATTATACAACATTATACGTTATAACGTAATATTATATAGCGTTATACGTTATAACGTAATACTACATAACGTTATACGTTATTACATAGTACTATATAACGTTATACGTTATAACGTGATACTTTATAACGCTATACGTTATAACGTAATACTACATAACGCTATACGTTATAACGTAATACTATATAACGTTATACGTTATAACACAATACTATATAACGTTATACGTTACAACGTAATACTACATTACGTTATACGCTATATCGTAATATTATATAACGTTATACGTTATAACGTAATACTACATAACGTTATACGTTATTACATAGTACTATATAACGTTATACGTTTTATCTTAGTACTATATAACGTTATACGTTATAACGTAATACTACATAACGTTATACGTTATAACGTGATATTATATCACATTATACGTTATAACGTAATATTATATAACGATATACGTTATAACGTAATACTACATAGCGTTATACGTTATTACATAGTACTATATAACGTTATACGTTATAACGTGATACTTTATAACGCTATACGTTATAACGTAATACTACATAACGTTATACGGTTTATCTTAGTACTATATAACGTTATACGTTTTATCTTACTACTATATAACGTTATACGTTATAACACAATACTATTTAACGTTATACGTTATATCGTAATACTACATAACGTTATACGTTATAACACAATACTATATAACGTTATACGTTACAACGTAATACTACATTACGTTATACGCTATATCGTAATATTATATAACGTTATACGTTATAACGTAATACTACATAACGTTATACGTTATTACATAGTACTATATAACGTTATACGTTATAACGTGATACTTTATAACGCTATACGTTATAACGTAATACTACATAACGCTATACGTTATAACGTAATACTACATAACGTTATACGTTATAACACAATACTATATAACGTTATACGTTATAACGTAATACTACAAAACGTTATACGTTTTATCTTAGTACTATATAACGTTATACGTTATAACGTAATACTACATAACGTTATACGTTATAACGTGATATTATATCACATTATACGTTATAACGTAATATTATATAACGATATACGTTATAACGTAATACTACATAGCGTTATACGTTATTACATAGTACTATATAACGTTATACGTTATAACGTGATACTTTATAACGCTATACGTTATAACGTAATACTACATAACGTTATACGGTTTATCTTAGTACTATATAACGTTATACGTTTTATCTTACTACTATATAACGTTATACGTTATAACACAATACTATTTAACGTTATACGTTATAACGTAATACTACATTACGTTATACGCTATATCGTAATATTATATAACGTTATAAGTTATAACGTAATACTACATAACGTTATACGTTATTACGTAGTAGTATATAACGTTATACGTTATAACGTGATAAAATATAACGTTACACGTTATAACGTAATAATACATAACGTTATACGTTATAACGTAATATTATACAACATTATACGTTATAACGTAATAATACATAACGTTATACGTTATAACGTAATATTATACAACATTATACGTTATAACGTAATATTATATAGCGTTATACGTTATAACGTAATATTATACAACATTATACGTTATAACGTAATGTTATATAACATTATACGTTATAACGTAATACTACATGACGCTATACGTTCTAACGTAATACTACATAACGTTATACGTTATAACACAATACTATATAACGTTATACGTTATAACGTAACACTACATTACGTTATACGCTATATCGTAATATTATATAACGTTATACGTTATAACACAATACTATATAACGTTATACGTTATAACGTAACACTACATTACGTTATATGCTATATCGTTATATTATATAGCGTAATACGTTATAACGTAATACTACAAAACGTTATACGTTTTATCTTAGTACTATATAATGTTATACGTTATAACGTAATACTACATAACGTTATACGTTATAACGTAATACTACATAACGTTATACGTGATTACGTAGTAGTATATAACGTTATACGTTATAACGTGATAAAATATAACGTTACACGTCATAACGTAATACTACATAACGTTATACGTTATAACACAATAGTATATAACGTTATACGTTATAACGTAATACTACATTACGTTATACGCTATACCGTAATATTATATAACGTTATACGATATAACGTAATACTACATAACGTTATACGTTATTACGTAGTAGTATATAACGTTATACGTTAGAACGTGATAAAATATAACGTTACACGTTATAACGTAATAATACAAAACTTTATACGTTATAACGTAATATTATACAACATTATACGTTATAACGTAATATTATATAGCGTTATACGTTATAACGTAATATTATATAACGATATACGTTATAACGTAATACTACATAACGTTATACGTTATTACATAGTTCTATATAGCGTTATACGTTATAACGTGACACTTTATAACGCTATACGTTATAACGTAATATTATATAACGTTATACGTTAGACGTATTACTACATAACGTTACACGTTGTAACGTAATATTATATAACCTTATACGTTATAACGTAATATTATGTAACATTATACGTTATAACGTAATATTATATAACGTTATACGCTATATCGTAATATTATATAACGTTATACGTTATAACGTAACACTACATAACGTTATACGTTATTACGTAGTAGTATATAATGTTTTACGTTATAACGTGATACTTTATAACGCTATACGTCATAACGTAATACTACGTAACGTTATACGTTTTATCTTAGTACTATATGACGTTATACGTTATAACGTAATACTACATAACGATACACGTTATAACGTAATATTATATAACATTATACGTTATAACGTAATACTACATTACGTTATACGCTATATCGTAATATTATATAACGTTATACGTTATAACGTAATACTACATAACGTTATACGTGATAACGTAGTAGTATATAATGTTTTACGTTATAACGTGATAAAATATAACGTTACACGTTATAACGTAATAATACATAACGTTATACGTTATAACGTAATATTATACAACATTATACGTTATAACGTAATATTATATAGCGTTATACGTTATAACGTAATATTATACAACATTATACGTTATAACGTAATATTATATAGCGTTATACGTTATAACGTAATACTACATAACGTTATACGTTATTACATAGTACTATATAACGTTATACGTTATAACGTGATACTTTATAACGCTATACGTTATAACGTAATACTACATTACGTTATACGCTATATCGTAATATTATATAACGTTATACGTTATAACGTAATACTACATAACGTTATACGTTATTACATAGTACTATATAACGTTATACGTTATAACGTGATACTTTATAACGCTATACGTTATAACGTAATACTACATAACGCTATACGTTATAACGTAATACTACATAACGTTATACGTTATAACACAATACTATATAACGTTATACGTTATAACGTAATACTACAAAACGTTATACGTTTTATCTTAGTACTATATAACGTTATACGTTTTATCTTACTACTATATAACGTTATACGTTATAACACAATACTATTTAACGTTATACGTTATAACGTAATACTACATTACGTTATACGCTATATCGTAATATTATATAACGTTATAAGTTATAACGTAATACTACATAACGTTATACGTTATTACGTAGTACTATATAACGTTATACGTTATAACGTGATACTTTATAACGCTATACGTTATAACCTAATACTACATAACGTTATACGGTTTATCTTAGTACTATATAACGTTATACGTTTTATCTTACTACTATATAACGTTATACGTTATAACACAATACTATTTAACGTTATACGTTATAACGTAATACTACATTACGTTATACGCTATATCGTAATATTATATAACGTTATAAGTTATAACGTAATACTACATAACGTTATACGTTATTACGTAGTAGTATATAACGTTATACGTTATAACGTGATAAAATATAACGTTACACGTTATAACGTAATAATACATAACGTTATACGTTATAACGTAATATTATACAACATTATACGTTATAACGTAATAATACATAACGTTATACGTTATAACGTAATATTATACAACATTATACGTTATAACGTAATATTATATAGCGTTATACGTTATAACGTAATATTATACAACATTATACGTTATAACGTAATGTTATATAACATTATACGTTATAACGTAATACTACATGACGCTATACGTTCTAACGTAATACTACATAACGTTATACGTTATAACACAATACTATATAACGTTATACATTATTACGTAGTACTACACGACGTCAGACGTTAGACGTAATACTACATATCGTTATACGTTATAACGCAATATAATATAACATTATATGGCGTTACGTAATATTATATAACGTTATACGTTATAACACAATACTACATAACGCTATTCGTTATAACGTAATACTACATAACGTTATACGTTATAACACAATACTATATAACGTTATACGTTACAACGTAATACTACATTACGTTATACGCTATATCGTAATATTATATAACGTTATACGTTATAACGTAATACTACATAACGTTATACGTTATTACATAGTACTATATAACGTTATACGTTATAACGTGATACTTTATAACGCTATACGTTATAACGTAATACTACATAACGCTATACGTTATAACGTAATACTACATAACGTTATACGTTATAACACAATACTATATAACGTTATACGTTATAACGTAATACTACAAAACGTTATACGTTTTATCTGAGTACTATATAACGTTATACGTTATAACGTAATACTACATAACGTTATACGTTATAACGTGATATTATATCACATTATACGTTATAACGTAATATTATATAACGATATACGTTATAACGTAATACTACATAGCGTTATACGTTATTACATAGTACTATATAACGTTATACGTTATAACGTGATACTTTATAACGCTATACGTTATAACGTAATACTACATAACGTTATACGGTTTGTCTTAGTACTATATAACGTTATACGTTTTATCTTACTACTATATAACGTTATACGTTATAACACAATACTATTTAACGTTATACGTTATAACGTAATACTACATTACGTTATACGCTATATCGTAATATTATATAACGTTATAAGTTATAACGTAATACTACATAACGTTATACGTTATTACGTAGTAGTATATAACGTTATACGTTATAACGTGATAAAATATAACGTTACACGTTATAACGTAATAATACATAACGTTATACGTTATAACGTAATATTATACAACATTATACGTTATAACGTAATAATACATAACGTTATACGTTATAACGTAATATTATACAACATTATACGTTATAACGTAATATTATATAGCGTTATACGTTATAACGTAATATTATACAACATTATACGTTATAACGTAATGTTATATAACATTATACGTTATAACGTAATACTACATGACGCTATACGTTCTAACGTAATACTACATAACGTTATACGTTATAACACAATACTATATAACGTTATACGTTATAACGTAACACTACATTACGTTATACGCTATATCGTAATATTATATAACGTTATACGTTATAACACAATACTATATAACGTTATACGTTATAACGTAACACTACATTACGTTATATGCTATATCGTTATATTATATAGCGTAATACGTTATAACGTAATACTACAAAACGTTATACGTTTTATCTTAGTACTATATAATGTTATACGTTATAACGTAATACTACATAACGTTATACGTTATAACGTAATACTACATAACGTTATACGTGATTACGTAGTAGTATATAACGTTATACGTTATAACGTGATAAAATATAACGTTACACGTCATAACGTAATACTACATAACGTTATACGTTATAACACAATAGTATATAACGTTATACGTTATAACGTAATACTACATTACGTTATACGCTATACCGTAATATTATATAACGTTATACGATATAACGTAATACTACATAACGTTATACGTTATTACGTAGTAGTATATAACGTTATACGTTAGAACGTGATAAAATATAACGTTACACGTTATAACGTAATAATACATAACTTTATACGTTATAACGTAATATTATACAACATTATACGTTATAACGTAATATTATATAGCGTTATACGTTATAACGTAATATTATATAACGATATACGTTATAACGTAATACTACATAACGTTATACGTTATTACATAGTTCTATATAGCGTTATACGTTATAACGTGACACTTTATAACGCTATACGTTATAACGTAATATTATATAACGTTATACGTTAGACGTATTACTACATAACGTTACACGTTGTAACGTAATATTATATAACCTTATACGTTATAACGTAATATTATGTAACATTATACGTTATAACGTAATATTATATAACGTTATACGCTATATCGTAATATTATATAACGTTATACGTTATAACGTAACACTACATAACGTTATACGTTATTACGTAGTAGTATATAATGTTTTACGTTATAACGTGATACTTTATAACGCTATACGTTATAACGTAATACTACGTAACGTTATACGTTTTATCTTAGTACTATATGACGTTATACGTTATAACGTAATACTACATAACGTTACACGTTATAACGTAATATTATATAACATTATACGTTATAACGTAATACTACATTACGTTATACGCTATATCGTAATATTATATAACGTTATACGTTATAACGTAATACTACATAACGTTATACGTGATAACGTAGTAGTATATAATGTTTTACGTTATAACGTGATAAAATATAACGTTACACGTTATAACGTAATAATACATAACGTTATACGTTATAACGTAATATTATACAACATTATACGTTATAACGTAATATTATATAGCGTTATACGTTATAACGTAATATTATACAACATTATACGTTATAACGTAATATTATATAGCGTTATACGTTATAACGTAATACTACATAACGTTATACGTTATTACATAGTACTATATAACGTTATACGTTATAACGTGATACTTTATAACGCTATACGTTATAACGTAATACTACATTACGTTATACGCTATATCGTAATATTATATAACGATATACGTTATAACGTAATACTACATAACGTTATACGTTATAACACAATACTATATAACGTTATACGTTATAACGTAATACTACAAAACGTTATACGTTTTATCTTAGTACTATATAACGTTATACGTTTTATCTTACTACTATATAACGTTATACGTTATAACACAATACTATTTAACGTTATACGTTATAACGTAATACTACATTACGTTATACGCTATATCGTAATATTATATAACGTTATAAGTTATAACGTAATACTACATAACGTTATACGTTATTACGTAGTACTATATAACGTTATACGTTATAACGTGATACTTTATAACGCTATACGTTATAACCTAATACTACATAACGTTATACGGTTTATCTTAGTACTATATAACGTTATACGTTTTATCTTACTACTATATAACGTTATACGTTATAACACAATACTATTTAACGTTATACGTTATAACGTAATACTACATTACGTTATACGCTATATCGTAATATTATATAACGTTATAAGTTATAACGTAATACTACATAACGTTATACGTTATTACGTAGTAGTATATAACGTTATACGTTATAACGTGATAAAATATAACGTTACACGTTATAACGTAATAATACATAACGTTATACGTTATAACGTAATATTATACAACATTATACGTTATAACGTAATAATACATAACGTTATACGTTATAACGTAATATTATACAACATTATACGTTATAACGTAATATTATATAGCGTTATACGTTATAACGTAATATTATACAACATTATACGTTATAACGTAATGTTATATAACATTATACGTTATAACGTAATACTACATGACGCTATACGTTCTAACGTAATACTACATAACGTTATACGTTATAACACAATACTATATAACGTTATACATTATTACGTAGTACTACACGACGTCAGACGTTAGACGTAATACTACATATCGTTATACGTTATAACGCAATATAATATAACATTATATGGCGTTACGTAATATTATATAACGTTATACGTTATAACACAATACTACATAACGCTATTCGTTATAACGTAATACTACATAACGTTATACGTTATAACACAATACTATATAACGTTATACGTTATAAAGTAATACTACATTACGTTATACGCTATATCGTAATATTATATAACGTTATACGTTATAACGTAATACTACATAACGTTATACGTTATTACGTAGTAGTATATAACGTTATACGTTATAACGTGATAAAATATAACGTTACACGTTATAACGTAATAATACATAACGTTATACGTTATAACGTAATATTATACAACATTATACGTTATAACGTAATAATACATAACGTTATACGTTATAACGTAATATTATACAACATTATACGTTATAACGTAATATTATATAGCGTTATACGTTATAACGTAATATTATACAACATTATACGTTATAACGTAATGTTATATAACATTATACGTTATAACGTAATACTACATGACGCTATACGTTCTAACGTAATACTACATAACGTTATACGTTATAACACAATACTATATAACGTTATACATTATTACGTAGTACTACACGACGTCAGACGTTAGACGTAATACTACATATCGTTATACGTTATAACGCAATATAATATAACATTATATGGCGTTACGTAATATTATATAACGTTATACGTTATAACACAATACTACATAACGCTATTCGTTATAACGTAATACTACATAACGTTATACGTTATAACACAATACTATATAACGTTATACGTTATAAAGTAATACTACATTACGTTATACGCTATATCGTAATATTATATAACGTTATACGTTATAACGTAATACTACATAACGTTATACGTGATTACGTAGTAGTATATAACGTTATACGTTATAACGTGATAAAATATAACGTTATACGTTAGACGTATTACTACATAACGTTACACGTTGTAACGTAATATTATATAACCATATACGTTATAACGTAATATTATGTAACATTATACGTTACAACACAGTACTATATAACGTTCTACATTATTACGCAGTACTATATAACGTCAGACGTTTGACGTAATACTACATAACGTTATACGCTATATCGTAATATTATATAACGTTATACGTTATAACGTAATACTACATAACGTTATACATTATTACGTAGTACTATATAACGTCAGACGTTTGACGTAATACAACATAACGCTATACGTTATAACGTAATACTACATAACGCTATTCGTCATAACGTAATACTACATAACGTTATACGTTATAACACAATACTATATATCGTTATACATTATTACGTAGTACTACACGACGTCAGACATTAGATGTAATACTATATATCGTTATACGTTATAACGTAATACCACATAACGTTATACGTCATAACACAATACTATATAACGTTATACGTTATAACGTAATATTACATAACGTTATACGTTATAACGTAATATTACATAACGTTATACGTTATAACGTAAAATTATATAAAGTTATACGTTATAAAGTAATACTACATGACGTCATACGGTATTCCATAGTACTATATAACGTTATACGTTATAACGTAATACTACATAACGTTATACGTTATAACGTAATACTACATAACGTTATACGTTATAACGTAATACTACATAACGTTATACGTGATTACGTAGTAGTATATAACGTTATACGTTATAACGTGATAAAATATAACGTTACACGTCATAACGTAATAATACATAACGTTATACGTTATAACGTAATATTATACAACATTATACGTTATAACGTAATACTACATAACGTTATACGTTATAACGTAATACTACATAACGTTATACGTGATTACGTAGTAGTATATAACGTTATACGTTATAACGTGATAAAATATAACGTTACACGTCATAACGTAATACTACATAACGTTATACGTTATAACACAATAGTATATAACGTTATACGTTATAACGTAATACTACATTACGTTATACGCTATACCGTAATATTATATAACGTTATACGATATAACGTAATACTACATAACGTTATACGTTATTACGTAGTAGTATATAATGTTATACGTTATAACGTGATAAAATATAACGTTACACGTTATAACGTAATAATACATAACTTTATACGTTATAACGTAATATTATACAACATTATACGTTATAACGTAATATTATATAGCGTTATACGTTATAACGTAATATTATATAACGATATACGTTATAACGTAATACTACATAACGTTACACGTTATTACATAGTTCTATATAGCGTTATACGTTATAACGTGACACTTTATAACGCTATACGTTATAACGTAATATTATATAACGTTATACGTTAGACGTATTACTACATAACGTTACACGTTGTAACGTAATATTATATAACCTTATACGTTATAACGTAATATTATGTAACATTATACGTTATAACGTAATATTATATAACGTTATACGCTATATCGTAATATTATATAACGTTATACGTTATAACGTAACACTACATAACGTTATACGTTATTACGTAGTAGTATATAATGTTATACGTTATAACGTGATAAAATATAACGTTACACGTTATAACGTAATAATACATAACGTTATACGTTATAACGTAATATTATACAACATTATACGTTATAACGTAATAATACATAACGTTATACGTTATAACGTAATATTATACAACATTATACGTTATAACGTAATATTATATAGCGTTATACGTTATAACGTAATATTATACAACATTATACGTTATAACGTAATATTATATAGCGTTATACGTTATAACGTAATACTACATAACGTTATACGTTATTACATAGTACTATATAACGTTATACGTTATAACGTGATACTTTATAACGCTATACGTTATAACGTAACACTACATAACGCTATACGTTATAACGTAATTCTACATAACGTTATACGTTATAACACAATACTATATAACGTTATACGTTACAACGTAATACTACATTACGTTATACGCTATATCGTAATATTATATAACGTTATACGTTATAACGTAATACTACATAACGTTATACGTTATTACATAGTACTATATAACGTTATACGTTATAACGTGATACTTTATAACGCTATACGTTATAACGTAATACTACATAACGCTATACGTTATAACGTAACACTACATTACGTTATATGCTATATCGTTATATTATATAGCGTAATACGTTATAACGTAATACTACAAAACGTTATACGTTTTATCTTAGTACTATATAATGTTATACGTTATAACGTAATACTACATAACGTTATACGACATAACACAATACTATATAACGTTATACGTTATAACGTAATACTGCATAACGTTATACGTTATAACGCAATATTAAATAACGTTAAACGTTATAGCGTAATACTACATAACGTTATACGACATAACACAATACTATATAACGTTATACGTTATAACGTAATACTACATAACGTTATACACCATAACGTAATACTACATAACGTTACACGTTGTAACGTAATATTATATAACATTATACGTTATAACGTAATACTACATTACGTTATACGCTATATCGTAATATTATATAACGTTATACGTTATAACGTAATACTACATAACGTTATACGTGATAACGTAGTAGTATATAATGTTTTACGTTATAACGTGATAAAATATAACGTTACACGTTATAACGTAATAATACATAACGTTATACGTTATAACGTAATATTATACAACATTATACGTTATAACGTAATATTATATAACGTTATACGTTATAACGTAATACTACATAACGCTATACGTTATAACGTAATACTACATAACGTTATACGTTATAACACAATACTATATAACGTTATACGTTATAACGTAATACTACAAAACGTTATACGTTTTATCTTAGTACTATATAACGTTATACGTTATAACGTAATACTACATAACGTTATACGTTATAACGTGATATTATATCACATTATACGTTATAACGTAATATTATATAACGATATACGTTATAACGTAATACTACATAGCGTTATACGTTATTACATAGTACTATATAACGTTATACGTTATAACGTGATACTTTATAACGCTATACGTTATAACGTAATACTACATAACATTATACGTTTTATCTTAGTACTATATAACGTTATACGTTTTATCTTACTACTATACAACGTTATACGTTATAACACAATACTATTTAACGTTATACGTTATAACGTAATACTACATTACGTTATACGCTATATCGTAATATTATATAACGTTATAAGTTATAACGTAATACTACATAACGTTATACGTTATTACGTAGTAGTATATAACGTTATACGTTATAACGTGATAAAATATAACGTTACACGTTATAACGTAATAATACATAACGTTATACGTTATAATGTAATATTATACAACATTATACGTTATAACGTAATAATACATAACGTTATACGTTATAACGTAATATTATACAACATTATACGTTATAACGTAATATTATATAGCGTTATACGTTATAACGTAATATTATACAACATTATACGTTATAACGTAATGTTATATAACATTATACGTTATAACGTAATACTACATAACGCTATACGTTCTAACGTAATACTACATAACGTTATACGTTATAACACAATACTATATAACGTTATACGTTATAACGTAACACTACATTACGTTATACGCTATATCGTAATATTATATAACGTTATACGTTATAACACAATACTATATAACGTTATACGTTATAACGTAACACTACATTACGTTATACGCTATATCGTAATATTATATAGCGTAATACGTTATAACGTAATACTACAAAACGTTATACGTTTTATCTTAGTACTATATAACGTTATACGTTATAACGTAATACTACATAACGCTATACGTTATAACGTAATACTACACAACGTTATACGTAATAACGTAATACTATATAACATTATACGTTATAACGTAATACTACATAGCGTTATACGTTATTACATAGTACTATATAACGTTATACGTTATAACGAGATACTTTATAACGCTATACGTTATAACGTATTACTACATAACGTTATACGTTTTATCTTAGTACTATATAACGTTATACGTTTTATCATAGTTCTATATAACGTTATACGTTATAATGTAATACTACATAACCTTATACGTTATAACGTAATATTAAATAACGTTAAACGTTATAGCGTAATACTACATAACGTTATACGACATAACACAATACTATATAACGTTATACGTTATAACGTAATACTGCATAACGTTATACGTTATAACGCAATATTAAATAACGTTAAACGTTATAGCGTAATGCTACATAACGTTATACGACATAACACAATACTATATAACGTTATACGTTATAACGTAATACTACATAACGTTATACGTTATAACGTAATACTACATAACGTTATACGCCATAACGTAATACTACATAACGTTACACGTTGTAACGTAATATTATATAACATTATACGTTATAACGAAAAATTATATAACATTATACGTTATAACACAATACTATATAACGTTATACATTATTACGTATTACTATATAACGTCAGACGTTTGACGTAATACTACATAACGCTATACGTTATAACGTAATACTACACAACGTTATACGTAATAACGTAATACTATATAACATTATACGTTATAACGTAATACTACATAACGTTATACGTGATTACGTAGTAGTATATAACGTTATACGTTATAACGTAATACTACATAACGTTATACGTGATTACGCAGTAGTATATAACGTTATACGTTATAACGTGATAAATTATAACGTTACACGTTATAACGTAATAATACATAACGTTATACGTTATTACGTAGCAGTATATAACGTTATACGTTATAACGTGATAAAATATAACGTTACACGTTATAACGTAATAATACATAACGTTATACGTTATAACGTAATATTATACAACATTATACGTTATAACGTAATATTATATAGCGTTATACGTTATAACGTAATACTACAAAAAGTTATACGTTCTATCTTAGTACTATATAACGGTATACATTATAACGTAATACAACATAACGTTATACGTTATAATGTGATATTATATCACATTATACGTTATAACGTAATATTATATAACGATATACGTTATAACGTAATACTACATAACGTTATACGTTATCACATAGTACTATATAACGTTATCCGTTATAACGTGATACTTTATAACCCTATACGTTATAACGTAATACAACATAACGCTATACGTTATAACGTAATACTACATAACGCTATACGTTATAACGTAATACTACGTAACGTTATACGTTATAACACAATACTATATAACGTTATACGTTATAACGTAATACTACATTACGTTATACGCTATATCGTAATATTATATAACGTTATACGTTATAACGTAATACTACATAACGTTATACGTGATTACGCAGTAGTATATAACGTTATACGTTATAACGTGATAGATTATAACGTTACACGTTATAACGTAATAATACATAACGTTATACGTTATTACGTAGCAGTATATAACGTTATACGTTATAACGTGATAAAATATAACGTTACACGTTATAACGTAATAATACATAACGTTATACGTTATAACGTAATACTACAAAACGTTATACGTTCTATCTTAGTACTATATAACGGTATACATTATAACGTAATACAACATAACGTTATACGTTATAATGTGATATTATATCACATTATACGTTATAACGTAATATTATATAACGATATACGTTATAACGTAATACTACATAACGTTATACGTGATTACGCAGTAGTATATAACGGTATACGTTATAACGTGATAAAATATAACGTTATACGTTTTATCTTAGTACTATATAACGTTATACGTTATAACGTAATACTACATAACGTTATACGTTATAACGTGATATTATATCACATTGTACATTATAACGTAATATTATATAACGATATACGTTATAACGTAATACTACATAACGTTATACGTTATTACATAGTACTATATAACGTTATACGTTATAACGTAATACCACATAACGTTATACGTTTTATCTTAGTACTATATAACGTTATACGTTATAACGTAATACTACATAACGTTACACGTTATAACGTGATATTATATCACATTATACGTTATAACGTAATATTATATAACGATATACGTTATAACGTAATACTACATAGCGTTATACGTTATTACATAGTACTATATAACGTTATACGTTATAACGTGATACTTTATAACGCTATACGTTATAACGTAATACTACATAACGTTACACGTTTTATCTTAGTACTATATAACGTTATACGTTTTATCTTAGTACTATATAACGTTATACGTTATAACACAATACTATTTAACGGTATACGTTATAACGTAATACTACATTACGTTATACGCTATATCGTAATATTATATAACGTTATACGTTATAACGTAATACTACATAACGTTATACGTTATTACGTAGTAGTATATAACGTTATACGTTATAACGTGATAAAATATAACGTTACACGTTATAACGTAATAATACATAACGTTATACGTTATAACGTAATACTACAAAACGTTATACGTTCTATCTTAGTACTATATAACGGTATACATTATAACGTAATACAACATAACGTTATACGTTATAATGTGATATTATATCACATTATACGTTATAACGTAATATTATATAGCGTTATACGTTATAACGTAATATTATACAACATTATGCGTTATAGCGTAATGTTATATAACATTATACGTTATAACGTAATACTACATAACGCTATACGTTCTAAAGTAATACTACATAACGTTATACGTTATAACACAATACTATATAACGTTATACGTTATAACGTAACACTACATTACGTTATACGCTATATCGTAATATTATATAACGTTATACGTTATAACGTAATACTACATAACGTTATACGTGATTACGTAGTAGTATATAACGTTATTCGTTATAACGTGATAAAATATAACGTTACACGTTATAACGTAATAATACATAACGTTATACGTTATAACGTAATATTATACAACATTATACGTTATAACGTAATATTATATAGCGTATTACGTTATAACGTAATACTACAAAACGTTATACGTCTTATCTTAGTACTATATAACGTTATACGTTATAACGTAATACTACATAACGTTATACGTTATAACGTGATATTATATGACATTATACGTTATAACGTAATATTATATAACGATATACGTTATAACGTAATACTACATAGCGTTATACGTTATTACATAGTTCTATATAACGTTATACGTTATAACGTGATACTTTATAGCGCTATACGTTATAACGTATTACTACATAACGTTATACGTTTTGTCTTAGTACTATATAACGTTATACGTTTTATCATAGTACTATATAACGTTATACGTTATAATGTAATACTACATAACCTTATACGTTATAACGTAATATTAAATAACGTTAAACGTTATAGCGTAATACTACATAACGTTATACGACATAACACAATACTATATAACGTTATACGTTATAACGTAATACTACATAACGTTATACGTTATAAGGCAATATTAAATAACGTTAAACGTTATAGCGTAATACTACATAAAGTTATACGACATAACACAATACTATATAACGTTATACGTTATAACGTAATACTACATAGCGTTATACGTTATTACATAGTACTATATAACGTTATACGTTATAACGTGATACTTTATAACGCTATACGTTATAACGTAATACTACATAACGTTACACGTTTTATCTTAGTACTATATAACGTTATACGTTTTATCTTAGTACTATATAACGTTATACGTTATAACACAATACTATTTAACGGTATACGTTATAACGTAATACCACATAACGTTATACGTTTTATCTTAGTACTATATAACGTTATACGTTATAACGTAATACTACATAACGTTACACGTTATAACGTGATATTATATCACATTATACGTTATAACGTAATATTATATAACGATATACGTTATAACGTAATACTACATAGCGTTATACGTTATTACATAGTACTATATAACGTTATACGTTATAACGTGATACTTTATAACGCTATACGTTATAACGTAATACTACATAACGTTACACGTTTTATCTTAGTACTATATAACGTTATACGTTTTATCTTAGTACTATATAACGTTATACGTTATAACACAATACTATTTAACGGTATACGTTATAACGTAATACTACATTACGTTATACGCTATATCGTAATATTATATAACGTTATACGTTATAACGTAATACTACATAACGTTATACGTTATTACGTAGTAGTATATAACGTTATACGTTATAACGTGCTAAAATATAACGTTACACGTTATAACGTAATAATACATAACGTTATACGTTATAACGTAATATTATATAACATTATACGTTATAACGTAATAATACATAACGTTATACGTTATAACGTAATATTATACAACATTATACGTTATAACGTAATATTATATAGCGTTATACGTTATAACGTAATATTATACAACATTATACGTTATAACGTAATACTACATAACGCTATACGTTCTAAAGTAATACTGCATAACGTTATACGTTATAACACAATACTATATAACGTTATACGTTATAACGTAACACTACATTACGTTATACGCTATATCGTAATATTATATAACGTTATACGTTATAACGTAATACTACATAACGTTATACGTGATTACGTAGTAGTATATAACGTTATTCGTTATAACGTGATAAAATATAACGTTACACGTTATAACGTAATAATACATAACGTTATACGTTATAACGTAATATTATACAACATTATACGTTATAACGTAATATTATATAGCGTATTACGTTATAACGTAATACTACAAAACGTTATACGTCTTATCTTAGTACTATATAACGTTATACGTTATAACGTAATACTACATAACGTTATACGTTATAACGTGATATTATATGACATTATACGTTATAGCGTAATATTATATAACGATATACGTTATAACGTAATACTACATAGCGTTATACGTTATTACATAGTTCTATATAACGTTATACGTTATAACGTGATACTTTATAGCGCTATACGTTATAACGTATTACTACATAACGTTATACGTTTTGTCTTAGTACTATATAACGTTATACGTTTTATCATAGTACTATATAACGTTATACGTTATAATGTAATACTACATAACCTTATACGTTATAACGTAATATTAAATAACGTTAAACGTTATAGCGTAATACTACATAACGTTATACGACATAACACAATACTATATAACGTTATACGTTATAACGTAATACTACATAACGTTATACGTTATAAGGCAATATTAAATAACGTTAAACGTTATAGCGTAATACTACATAACGTTATACGACATAACACAATACTATATAACGTTATACGTTATAACGTAATACTACATAACGTTATACGTTATAACGTAATACTACATAACGTTATACGCCCTAACGTAATACTACATAACGTTACACGTTGTAACGTAATATTATATAACATTATACGTTATAACGAAAAATTATATAACATTATACGTTATAACACAATACTATATAACGTTATACATTATTACGTATTACTATATAACGTCAGACGTTTGACGTAATACTACATAACGCTATACGTTATAACGTAATACTACACAACGTTATACGTAATAACGTAATACTATATAACATTATACGTTATAACGTAATACTACATAACGTTATACGTGATTACGTAGTAGTATATAACGTTATACGTTATAACGTAATACTACATAGCGTTATACGTTATTACATAGTACTATATAACGTTATACGTTATAACGTAATACTACAAAACGTTATACGTTCTATCTTAGTACTATATAACGGTATACATTATAACGTAATACAACATAACGTTATACGTTATAATGTGATATTATATCACATTATACGTTATAACGTAATATTATATAACGATATACGTTATAACGTAATACTACATAACGTTATACGTGATTACGCAGTAGTATATAACGGTATACGTTATAACGTGATAAAATATAACGTTATACGTTTTATCTTAGTACTATATAACGTTATACGTTATAACGTAATACTACATAACGTTATACGTTATAACGTGATATTATATCACATTGTACATTATAACGTAATATTATATAACGATATACGTTATAACGTAATACTACATAACGTTATACGTTATTACATAGTACTATATAACGTTATACGTTATAACGTAATACTACATAACGTTATACGTTTTATCTTAGTACTATATAACGTTATACGTTATAACGTAATACTACATAACGTTACACGTTATAACGTGATATTATATCACATTATACGTTATAACGTAATATTATATAACGATATACGTTATAACGTAATACTACATAGCGTTATACGTTATTACATAGTACTATATAACGTTATACGTTATAACGTGATACTTTATAACGCTATACGTTATAACGTAATACTACATAACGTTACACGTTTTATCTTAGTACTATATAACGTTATACGTTTTATCTTAGTACTATATAACGTTATACGTTATAACACAATACTATTTAACGGTATACGTTATAACGTAATACTACATTACGTTATACGCTATATCGTAATATTATATAACGTTATACGTTATAACGTAATATTATACAACATTATACGTTATAACGTAATATTATATAGCGTTATACGTTATAACGTAATATTATACAACATTATGCGTTATAACGTAATGTTATATAACATTATACGTTATAACGTAATACTACATAACGCTATACGTTCTAACGTAATACTACATAACGTTATACGTTATAACACAATACTATATAACGTTATACGTTATAACGTAACACTACATTACGTTATACGCTATATCGTAATATTATGTAACGTTATACGTTATAACGTAATACTACATAACGTTATACGTGATTACGTAGTAGTATATAACGTTATTCGATATAACGTGATAAAATATAACGTTACACGTTATAACGTAATAATACATAACGTTATACGTTATAACGTAATATTATACAACATTATACGTTATAACGTAATATTATATAGCGTATTACGTTATAACGTAATACTACAAAACGTTATACGTTTTATCTTAGTACTATATAACGTTATACGTTATAACGTAATACTACATAACGTTATACGTTATAACGTGATATTATATGACATTATACGTTATAACGTAATATTATATAACGATATACGTTATAACGTCATACTACATAGCGTTATACGTTATTACATAGTACTATATAACGTTATACGTTATAACGTGATACTTTATAGCGCTATACGTTATAACGTATTACTACATAACGTTATACGTTTTGTCTTAGTACTATATAACGTTATACGTTTTATCATAGTACTATATAACGTTATACGTTATAATGTAATACTACATAACCTTATACGTTATAACGTAATATTAAATAACGTTAAACGTTATAGCGTAATACTACATAACGTTATACGACATAACACAATACTATATAACGTTATACGTTATAACGTAATACTACATAACGTTATACGTTATAACGTAATACTACATAACGTTATACGCCCTAACGTAATACTACATAACGTTACACGTTGTAACGTAATATTATATAACATTATACGTTATAACGTAATATTATATAACATTATACGTTATAACACAATACTATATAACGTTATACATTATTACGTATTACTATATAACGTCAGACGTTTGACGTAATACTACATAACGCTATACGTTATAACGTAATACTACACAACGTTATACGTAATAACGTAATACTATATAACATTATACGTTATAACGTAATACTACATAACGTTATACGTGATTACGTAATATTATATAACCTTATACGTTATAACGTAATATTATGTAACATTATACGTTATAACGTAATATTATATAACGTTATACGCTATATCGTAATATTATATAACGTTATACGTTATAACGTAATACTACATAACGTTATACGTTATTACGTAGTAGTATATAACGTTATACGTTATAACGTAATATTATATAGCGTTATACGTTATAACGTAATACTACAAAACGCTATACGTTTTATCTTAGTACTATATAAAGTTATACGTTATAACGTAATACTACATAACGTTATACGTTATAAAAAGATATTATATCACATTATACGTTATAACGTAATATTATATAACGTTGTACGTTAGACGTATTACTACATAACGTTACACGTTGTAACGTTAATATTATATAACCTTATACGTTGTAATGTAATATTATATAACATTATACGTTATAACGTAATATTATATAACGTTATACGTTATAACGTAATACTACATTACGTTATACGCTATATCGTAATATTATATAACGTTATACGTTATAACGTAATACTACATAACGTCATACGTTATAACGTAATACTACATAACATTATACGTTATAACGTAATACTACATAAAGTTATACGTTATAACGTAATATTATATAAAGTTATACGTTAGAAAGTAATACTACATAACGTTATACGTTATTCCATAGTACTATATAACCTTATACGTTGTAATGTAATATTATATAACATTATACGTTATAACGTAATATTATATAACGTTATACGTTATAAAGTAATACTACATTACGTTATACGTTATAACGTAATATTATATAACGTTATACGTTATAACGTAATACTACATTACGTTATACGCTATATCGTAATATTATATAACGTTATACGTTATAACGTAATACTACATAACGTTATACGTTATAACGTAATACTACATAACGTTATACGTTATAACGTATTACTACATAACGTTATACGTTATAACGTAATACTACATAAAGTTATACGTTATAACGTGATATTATATCAAATTATACGTTATAACGTAATATTATATAACGATATACGTTATAACGTAATATTATATAACGTTATACGTTATAACGTAATACTACATTACGTTATACGCTATATCGTAATATTATATAACGTTATACGTTATAACGTAATACTACATAACGTTATACGTTATAACGTAATACTACATAACGTTATACGCTATAACGTAATACTACATAACGTTACACGTTGTAACGTAATATTATATAACATTATACGTTATAACGTAATATTATATAACGTTATACGTTATAACGTAATACAACATAACGCTATACGTTATAACGTAATACTACATAACGCTATACGTTATAACGTAATACTACATAACGTTATACGTTATAACACAATACTATATAACGTAATACGTTATAACGTAATACTGCATTACGTTATACGCTATATCGTAATATTACATAACGTTATATGTTATAACGTAATACGACATAACGTTATACGTGATTACGTAGCAGTATATAACGTTATACGTTATAACGTGATAAAATATAACGTTACACGTTATAACGTAATAATAGATAACGTTATACGTTATGACGTAATATTATACAACATTATACGTTATAACGTAATATTATATAGCGTTATACGCTATAACGTAATACTACATAACGTTATACGTGATAACGTAGTAGTATATAATGTTTTACGTTATAACGTGATAAAATATAACGTTACACGTTATAACGTAATAATACATAACGTTATTCGTTATTACGTAGTAGTATATAATGCTTTACGTTATAACGTGATACTTTATAACGCTATACGTTATAACGTAATACTACGTAACGTTATACGTTTTATCTTAGTACTATATAACGTTATACGTTATAACGTAATACTACATAACGTTACACGTTATAACGTAATATCATATAACATTATACGTTATAACGTAATACTACATTACGTTATACGCTATATCGTAATATTATATAACGTTATACGTTATAACGTAATATTATATAACGTTATTCGTTAGACGTATTACTACATAACGTTACACGTTGTAACGTAATATTATATAACCTTATACGTTATAACGTAATATTATGTAACATTATACGTTATAACGTAATATTATATAACGTTATACGCTATATCGTAATATTATATAACGTTATACGTTATAACGTAATACTACATAACGTTATACGTTATAACGAGATATTATATCACATTATACGTTATAACGTAATATTATATAACGTTGTACGTTAGACGTATTACTACATAACGTTACACGTTGTAACGTTAATATTATATAACCTTATACGTTGTAATGTAATATTATATAACATTATACGTTATAACGTAATATTATATAACGTTGTACGTTATAACGTAATACTACGTTACGTTATACGTTATAACGTAATATTATATAACGTTATACGTTATAACGTAATACTACATTACGTTATACGCTATATCGTAATATTATATAACGTTATACGTTATAACGTAATACTACATAACGTTATACGTTATAACGTAATACTACATAACGTTATACGTTATAACGTATTACTACATAACGTTATACGTTATAACGTAATACTACATAAAGTTATACGTTATAACGTGATATTATATCAAATTATACGTTATAACGTAATATTATATAACGATATACGTTATAACGTAATATTATATAACGTTATACGTTATAACGTAATACTACATTACGTTATACGCTATATCGTAATATTATATAACGATATACGTTATAACGTAATACTACATAACGTTATACGTTATAACGTAATACTACATAACGTTATACGCTATAACGTAATACTACATAACGTTACACGTTGTAACGTAATATTATATAACATTATACGTTATAACGTAATATTATATAACGTTATACGTTATAACGTAATACAACATAACGCTATACGTTATAACGTAATACTACATAACGCTATACGTTATAACGTAATACTACATAACGTTATACGTTATAACACAATACTATATAACGTAATACGTTATAACGTAATACAGCATTACGTTATACGCTATATCGTAATATTACATAACGTTATATGTTATAACGTAATACGACATAACGTTATACGTGATTACGTAGCAGTATATAACGTTATACGTTATAACGTGATAAAATATAACGTTACACGTTATAACGTAATAATAGATAACGTTATACGTTATAACGTAATATTATACAACATTATACGTTATAACGTAATATTATATAGCGTTATACGCTATAACGTAATACTACATAACGTTATACGTGATAACGTAGTAGTATATAATGTTTTACGTTATAACGTGATAAAATATAACGTTACACGTTATAACGTAATATTATATAACGTTATACGCTATATCGTAATATTATATAACGTTATACGTTGTAACGTAATACTACATAACGTTATTCGTTATTACGTAGTAGTACATAACGTTATACGTTATAACGTAATATTATATAGCGTTATACGTTATAACGTAATACTACAAAACGCTATACGTTTTATCTTAGTACTATATAACGTTATACGTTATAACGTAATACTACATAACGATATACGTTATAACGAGATATTATATCACATTATACGTTATAACGTAATATTATATAACGTTATACGTTAGACGTATTACTACATAACGTTACACGTTGTAACGTTAATATTATATAACCTTATACGTTATAACGTAATATTATGTAACATTATACGTTATAACGTAATATTATATAACGATATACGTTATACCGTAATACTACCTAACGTTATACGTTATAACACAATACTATATAACGTTATACATTATTACGTAGTACTACACCACGTCAGACGTTAGACGTAATACTACATATCGTTATATGTTATAACGCAATATAATATAACATTATACGGCGTAACGTAATATTATATAACGTTATACGTTATAACACAATACTACATAACGTTATACATTATTACGTAGTACTATATAACGTCAGACGTTTGACGTAATACAACATAACGCTATACGATATAACGTAATACTACATAACGCTATTCGTTATAACGTAATACTACATAACGTTATACGTTATAACACAATACTATATAACGTTATACGTTATAAAGTAATACAGCATTACGTTATACGCTATATCGTAATATTATATAACGTTATACGTTATAACGTAATACTACATAACGTTATACGTGATTACGTAGTAGTATATAACGTTATACGTTATAACGTGATAAAATATATCGTTATACGTTAGACGTATTACTACATAACGTTACACGTTGTAACGTAATATTATATAACCATATACGTTATAACGTAATATTATGTAACATTATACGTTATAACGTAATATTATATAACGTTATACGTTATAACGTAATACTACATAACGTTATACGTGATTACGTAGTAGTATATAACGTTATACGTTATAACGTGATAAAATATAACGTTATACGTTAGACGTATTACTACATAACGTTACACGTTGTAACGTAATATTATATATCCATATACGTTATAACGTAATATTATGTAACATTATACGTTATAACGTAATATTATATAACGATATACGTTACAACGTAATACTACATAACGTTATACGTTATTCCATAGTACTATATAACGTTATACGTTATAACGTAATTCTACATAACGTTATACGCTATAACGTAATACTACATAACGTTACACGTTGTAACGTAATATTATATAACATTATACGTTATAACGTAATATTATATAACATTATACGTTATAACACAATACTATATAACGATATACATTATTACGCAGTACTATATAACGTCAGACGTTTGACGTAATACTACATAACGTTATACGTTATAACGTAAAATTATATAAAGTTATACGTTAGAAAGTAATACTACATAACGTTATACGTTATTCCATAGTACTATATAACGTTATACGTTATAACGTAATACTACATAACGTTATACGTTAGACGTATTACTACATAACGTTACACGTTGTAACGTAATATTATATAACCATATACGTTATAACGTAATATTATGTAACATTATACGTTATAACGTAATATTATATAACGTTATACGTTATAACGTAATACTACATAACGTTATACGTGATTACGTAGTAGTATATAACGTTATACGTTATAACGTGATAAAATATAACGTTATACGTTAGACGTATTACTACATAACGTTACACGTTGTAACGTAATATTATATATCCATATACGTTATAACGTAATATTATGTAACATTATACGTTATAACGTAATATTATATAACGATATACGTTATAACGTAATATTATATAAAGTTATACGCTAGAAAGTAATACTACATAACGTTATACGTTATACCATAGTACTATATAACGTTATACGTTATAACGTAATACTACATAACGTTATACGCTATAACGTAATACTACATAACGTTACACGTTGTAACGTAATATTATATAACATTATACGCTATAACGTAATACTACATAACGTTACACGTTGTAACGTAATATTATATAACATTATACGTTATAACGTAATATTATATAACGTTATACGTTATAACGTAATACAACATAACGCTATACGTTATAACGTAATACTACATAACGTTATACGTTATTACATAGTACTATATAACGTTATACGTTATAACGTGATACTTTATAACGCTATACGTTATAATGTAATACTACATAACGTTATACGTTTTATCTTAGTACTATATAACGTTATACGTTATAACGTAATACTACACAACGTTATATGTAATAACGTAATATTATATAACGTTATACGCTATAACGTAATACTACATAACGTTACACGTTGTAACGTAATATTATATAACATTATACGTTATAACGTAATATTATATAACGTTATACGTTATAACGTAATACAACATAACGCTATACGTTATAACGTAATACTACATAACGCTATACGTTATAACGTAATACTACATAACGTTATACGTTATAACACAATACTATATAACGTAATACGTTATAACGTAATACTACATTACGTTATACGCTATATCGTAATATTACATAACGTTATATATTATAACGTAATACGACATAACGTTATACGTGATTACGTAGCAGTATATAACGTTATACGTTATAACGTGATAAAATATAACGTTACACGTTATAACGTAATAATAGATAACGTTATACGTTATAACGTAATATTATACAACATTATACGTTATAACGTAATATTATATAGCGTTATACGCTATAACGTAATACTACATAACGTTATACGTGATAACGTAGTAGTATATAATGTTTTACGTTATAACGTGATAAAACATAACGTTACACGTTATAACGTAATAATACATAACGTTATACGTTATTACGTAGTAGTATATAATGTTTTACGTTATAACGTGATACTTTATAACGCTATACGTTATAACGTAATACTACGTAACGTTATACGTTTTATCTTAGTACTATATAACGTTATACGTTATAACGTAATACTACATAACGTTACACGTTATAACGTAAAATTATATAAAGTTATACGTTAGAAAGTAATACTACATAACGTTATACGTTATTCCATAGTACTATATAACGTTATACGTTATAACGTAATACTACATAACGTTATACGCTATAACGTAATACTACATAACGTTATACGTTATAACGTAATACTACATAACGTTATACGCTATAACGTAATACTACATAACGTTACACGTTGTAACGTAATATTATATAACATTATACGTTATAACGTAATATTATATAACATTATACGTTATAACGTAATATTATATAACGTTATACGTTATAACGTAATACAACATAACGCTATACGTTATAACGTAATACTACATAACGCTATTCGTTATAACGTAATACTACATATCGTTATACGTTATAACGCAATATAATATAACATTATACGGCGTAACGTAATATTATATAACGTTATACGTTATAACACAATACTACATAGCGTTATACATTATTACGTAGTACTATATAACGTCAGACGTTTGACGTAATACAACATAACGCTATACGATATAACACAATACTATATAACGTTATACGTTATAAAGTAATACTACATTACGTTATACGCTATATCGTAATATTATATAACGTTATACGTTATAACGTAATACTACATAACGTTATACGTGATTACGTAGTAGTATATAACGTTATACGTTATAACGTGATAAAATATAACGTTATACGTTAGACGTATTACTACATAACGTTACACGTTGTAACGTAATATTATATAACCATATACGTTATAACGTAATATTATGTAACATTATACGTTATAACGTAATATTATATAAAGATATACGTTACAACGTAATACTACATAACGTTATACGTTATTCCATAGTACTATATAACGTTATACGCTATAACGTAATACTACATAACGTTATACGCTATATCGTAATACTACATAACGTTACACGTTGTAACGTAATATTATATAACATTATACGTTATAACGTAATATTATATAACGTTATACGTTGTAACGTAATATTATATAACCATATACGTTATAACTTAATATTATGTAACATTATTCGTTATAACGTAATATTATATAAAGTTATACGCTAGAAAGTAATTCTACATAACGTTATACGTTATACCATAGTACTATATAACGTTATACGTTATAACGTAATACTACATAACGTTATACGCTATAACGTAATACTACATAACGTTACACGTTGTAACGTAATATTATATAACATTATACGCTATAACGTAATACTACATAACGTTACACGTTGTAACGTAATATTATATAACATTATACGTTATAACGTGATACTTTATAACGCTATACGTTATAATGTAATACTACATAACGTTATACGTTTTATCTTAGTACTATATAACGTTATACGTTATAACGTAATACTACACAACGTTATATGTAATAACGTAATATTATATAACGTTATACGCTATAACGTAATACTACATAACGTTACACGTTGTAACGTAATATTATATAACATTATACGTTATAACGTAATATTATATAACGTTATACGTTATAACGTAATACAACATAACGCTATACGTTATAACGTAATACTACATAACGTTATACGTTATAACGTAATACTACATAACGTTATACGTTATAACACAATACTATATAACGTAATACGTTATAACGTAATACTACATTACGTTATACGCTATATCGTAATATTACATAACGTTATATATTATAACGTAATACGACATAACGTTATACGTGATTACGTAGCAGTATATAACGTTATACGTTATAACGTGATAAAATATAACGTTACACGTTATAACGTAATAATAGATAACGTTATACGTTATAACGTAATATTATACAACATTATACGTTATAACGTAATATTATATAGCGTTATACGCTATAACGTAATACTACATAACGTTATACGTGATAACGTAGTAGTATATAATGTTTTACGTTATAACGTGATAAAACATAACGTTACACGTTATAACGTAATAATACATAACGTTATACGTTATTACGTAGTAGTATATAATGTTTTACGTTATAACGTGATACTTTATAACGCTATACGTTATAACGTAATACTACGTAACGTTATACGCTTTATCTTAGTACTATATAACGTTATACGTTATAACGTAATACTACATAACGTTACACGTTATAACGTAATATTATATAACATTATACGTTATAACGTAATATTATACAACATTATACGTTATAACGTAATAATACATAACGTTATACGTTATAACGTAATATTATACAACATTATACGTTATAACGTAATATTAAATAACGTTAAACGTTATAGCGTAATACTACATAACGTTATACGACATAACACAATACTATATAACGTTATACGTTATAACGTAATACTGCATAACGTTATACGTTATAACGCAATATTAAATAACGTTAAACGTTATAGCGTAATACTACATAACGTTATACGACATAACACAATACTATATAACGTTATACGTTATAACGTAATACTACATAACGTTATACACCATAACGTAATACTACATAACGTTATACACCATAACGTGATATTATATCACATTATACGTTATAACGTGATATTATATCACATTATACGTTATAACGTAATATTATATAACGATATACGTTATAACGTAATACTACATAGCGTTATACGTTATTACATAGTACTATATAACGTTATACGTTATAACGTGATACTTTATAACGCTATACGTTATAACGTAATACTACATAACATTATACGTTTTATCTTAGTACTATATAACGTTATACGTTTTATCTTACTACTATATAACGTTATACGTTATAACACAATACTATTTAACGTTATACGTTATAACGTAATACTACATTACGTTATACGCTATATCGTAATATTATATAACGTTATAAGCTATAACGTAATACTACATAACGTTATACGTTATTACGTAGTAGTATATAACGTTATACGTTATAACGTGATAAAATATAACGTTACACGTTATAACGTAATAATACATAACGTTATACGTTATAATGTAATATTATACAACATTATACGTTATAACGTAATAATACATAACGTTATACGTTATAACGTAATATTATACAACATTATACGTTATAACGTAATATTATATAGCGTTATACGTTATAACGTAATATTATACAACATTATACCTTATAACGTAATGTTATATAACATTATACGTTATAACGTAATACTACATAACGCTATACGTTCTAACGTAATACTACATAACGTTATACGTTATAACACAATACTATATAACGTTATACGTTATAACGTAACACTACATTACGTTATACGCTATATCGTAATATTATATAACGTTATACGTTATAACACAATACTATATAACGTTATACGTTATAACGTAACACTACATTACGTTATACGCTATATCGTAATATTATATAGCGTAATACGTTATAACGTAATACTACAAAACGTTATACGTTTTATCTTAGTACTATATAACGTTATACGTTATAACGTAATACTACATAACGCTATACGTTATAACGTAATACTACACAACGTTATACGTAATAACGTAATACTATATAACATTATACGTTATAACGTAATAATACAGAGCGTTATACGTTATTACATAGTACTATATAACGTTATACGTTATAACGTGATACTTTATAACGCTATACGTTATAACGTATTACTACATAACGTTATACGTTATAACGTAATACTACATAAAGTTATACGTTATAACGTGATATTATATCAAATTATACGTTATAACGTAATATTATATAACGATATACGTTATAACGTAATATTATATAACGTTATACGTTATAACGTAATACTACATAGCGTTATACGTTATTACATAGTACTATATAACGTTATACGTTATAACGTGATACTTTATAACGCTATACGTTATAACGTAATACTACATAACATTATACGTTTTATCTTAGTACTATATAACGTTATACGTTTTATCTTACTACTATATAACGTTATACGTTATAACACAATACTATATAACGTAATACGTTATAACGTAATACTGCATTACGTTATACGCTATATCGTAATATTACATAACGTTATATGTTATAACGTAATACGACATAACGTTATACGTGATTACGTAGCAGTATATAACGTTATACGTTACAACGTGATAAAATATAACGTTACACGTTATAACGTAATAATAGATAACGTTATACGTTATAACGTAATATTATACAACATTATACGTTATAACGTAATATTATATAGCGTTATACGCTATAACGTAATACTACATAACGTTATACGTGATAACGTAGTAGTATATAATGTTTTACGTTATAACGTGATAAAATATAACGTTACACGTTATAACGTAATACTGCATTACGTTATACGCTATATCGTAATATTACATAACGTTATATGTTATAACGTAATACGACATAACGTTATACGTGATTACGTAGCAGTATATAACGTTATACGTTACAACGTGATAAAATATAACGTTACACGTTATAACGTAATAATAGATAACGTTATACGTTATAACGTAATACTACATAACGTTACACGTTATAACGTAATATTATATAACATTATACGTTATAACGTAATACTACATTACCTTATACGCTATATCGTAATATTATATAACGTTATACGTTATAACGTACTATTATATAACGTTATACGTTAGACGTATTACTACCTAACGTTACACGTTGTAACGTAATATTATATAACCTTATACGTTATAACGTAATATTATGTAACATTATACGTTATAACGTAATATTATATAACGTTATACGCTATATCGTAATATTATATAACGTTATACGTTAGACGTATTACTACATAACGTTACACGTTGTAACGTTAATATTATATAACCTTATACGTTATAACGTAATATTATGTAACATTATACGTTATAACGTAATATTATATAACGATATACGTTATACCGTAATACTACCTAACGTTATACGTTATAACACAATACTATATAACGTTATACATTATTACGTAGTACTACACGACGTCAGACGTTAGACGTAATACTACATATCGTTATACGTTATAACGCAATATAATATAACATTATACGGCGTAACGTAATATTATATAACGTTATACGTTATAACACAATACTACATAGCGTTATACATTATTACGTAGTACTATATAACGTCAGACGTTTGACGTAATACAACATAACGCTATACGATATAACGTAATACTACATAACGCTATTCGTTATAACGTAATACTACATAACGTTATACGTTATAACACAATACTATATAACGTTATACGTTATAAAGTAATACTGCATTACGTTATACGCTATATCGTAATATTATATAACGTTATACGTTATAACGTAATACTACATAACGTTATACGTGATTACGTAGTAGTATATAACGTTATACGTTATAACGTGATAAAATATAACGTTATACGTTAGACGTATTACTACATAACGTTACGCGTTGTAACGTAATATTATATAACCATATACGTTATAACGTAATATTATGTAACATTATACGTTATAACGTAATATTATATAACGATATACGTTATAACGTAATACTACATAACGTTATACGTTATAACGTAATACTACATAACGTTATACGTTATAACGTAATACTACATAACGCTATTCGTTATAACGTAATACTACATAACGTTATACGTTATAACACAATACTATATAACGTTATACGTTATAAAGTAATACTACATTACGTTATACGCTATATCGTAATATTATATAACGTTATACGTTATAACGTAATACTACATAACGTTATACGTGATTACGTAGTAGTATATAACGTTATACGTTATAACGTGATACAATATAACGTTATACGTTAGACGTATTACTACATAACGTTACACGTTGTAACGTAATATTATATAACCATATACGTTATAACGTAATATTATGTAACATTATACGTTATAACGTAATATTATATAAAGATATACGTTACAACGTAATACTACATAACGTTATACGTTATTCCATAGTACTATATAACGTTATACGCTATAACGTAATACTACATAACGTTATACGCTATATCGTAATACTACATAACGTTACACGTTGTAACGTAATATTATATAACATTATACGTTATAACGTAATATTATATAACATTATACGTTATAACACAATACTATATAACGATATACATTATTACGCAGTACTATATAACGTCAGACGTTTGACGTAATACTACATAACGTTATACGTTATAACGTAAAATTATATAAAGTTATACGTTAGAAAGTAATACTACATAACGTTATACGTTATTCCATAGTACTATATAAGTTATACGTTATAACGTAATACTACATAACGTTATACGCTGTAACGTAATACTACATAACGTTACACGTTGTACCGTAATATTATATAACCATTTACGTTATAACGTAATATTATGTAACATTATACGTTATAACGTAATATTATATAAAGTTAAACGTTAGAAAGTAATACTACATAATTTTATACGTTATTCCATAGTACTATATAACGTTATACGTTATAACGTAATACTACATAACGCTATACGTTTTATCTTAGTACTATATAACGTTATACGTTTTATCTTACTACTATATAACGTTATACGTTATAACACTATACTATTTAACGTTATACGTTATAACGTAATACTACATTACGTTATACGCTATATCGTAATATTATATAACGTTATAAGTTATAACGTAATACTACATAACGTTATACGTTATTACGTAGTAGTATATAACGTTATACGTATAACGTGATAAAATATAACGTTACACGTTATAACGTAATAATACATAACGTTATACGTTATAACGTAATATTATACAACATTATACGTTATAACGTAATAATACATAACGTTATACGTTATAACGTAATATTATACAACATTATACGTTATAACGTAATATTAAATAACGTTAAACGTTATAGCGTAATACTACATAACGTTATACGACATAACACAATACTATATAACGTTATACGTTATAACTTAATACTGCATAACGTTATACGTTATAACGCAATATTAAATAACGTTAAACGTTATAGCGTAATACTACATAACGTTATACGACATAACACAATACTATATAACGTTATACGTTATAACGTAATACTACATAACGTTATACACCATAACGTAATACTACATAACGTTATACGTTATAACGTGATATTATATCACATTATACGTTATAACGTAATATTATATAACGATATACGTTATAACGTAATACTACATAGCGTTATACGTCATTACATAGTACTATATAACGTTATACGTTATAACGTGATACTTTATAACGCTATACGTTATAACGTAATACTACATAACATTATACGTTTTATCTTAGTACTATATAACGTTATACGTTTTATCTTACTACTATATAACGTTATACGTTATAACACAATACTATTTAACGTTATACGTTATAACGTAATACTACATTACGTTATACGCTATATCGTAATATTATATAACGTTATAAGCTATAACGTAATACTACATAACGTTATACGTTATTACGTAGTAGTATATAACGTTATACGTTATAACGTGATAAAATATAACGTTACACGTTATAACGTAATAATACATAACGTTATACGTTATAATGTAATATTATACAACATTATACGTTATAACGTAATAATACATAACGTTATACGTTATAACGTAATATTATACAACATTATACGTTATAACGTAATATTATATAGCGTTATACGTTATAACGTAATATTATACAACATTATACCTTATAACGTAATGTTATATAACATTATACGTTATAACGTAATACTACATAACGCTATACGTTCTAACGTAATACTACATAACGTTATACGTTATAACACAATACTATATAACGTTATACGTTATAACGTAACACTACATTACGTTATACGCTATATCGTAATATTATATAACGTTATACGTTATAACACAATACTATATAACGTTATACGTTATAACGTAACACTACATTACGTTATACGCTATATCGTAATATTATATAGCGTAATACGTTATAACGTAATACTACAAAACGTTATACGTTTTATCTTAGTACTATATAACGTTATACGTTATAACGTAATACTACATAACGCTATACGTTATAACGTAATACTACACAACGTTATACGTAATAACGTAATACTATATAACATTATACGTTATAACGTAATACTACAGAGCGTTATACGTTATTACATAGTACTATATAACGTTATACGTTATAACGTGATACTTTATAACGCTATACGTTATAACGTATTACTACATAACGTTATACGTTATAACGTAATACTACATAAAGTTATACGTTATAACGTGATATTATATCAAATTATACGTTATAACGTAATATTATATAACGATATACGTTATAACGTAATATTATATAACGTTATACGTTATAACGTAATACTACATTACGTTATACGCTATATCGTAATATTATATAACGTTATACGTTATAACGTAATACTACATAACGTTATACGTTATAACGTAATACTACATAACGTTATACGCTATAACGTAATACTACATAACGTTACACGTTGTAACGTAATATTATATAATATTATACGTTATAACGTAATATTATATAACGTTATACGTTATAACGTAATACAACATAACGCTATACGTTATAACGTAATACTACATAACGCTATACGTTATAACGTAATACTACATAACGTTATACGTTATAACACAATACTATATAACGTAATACGTTATAACGTAATACTGCATTACGTTATACGCTATATCGTAATATTACATAACGTTATATGTTATAACGTAATACGACATAACGTTATACGTGATTACGTAGCAGTATATAACGTTATACGTTATAACGTGATAAAATATAACGTTACACGTTATAACGTAATAATAGATAACGTTATACGTTATAACGTAATATTATACAACATTATACGTTATAACGTAATATTATATAGCGTT
The DNA here is from genome assembly GCA_911622165.2 of Bombus sylvestris. Lineage (NCBI taxonomy): Eukaryota > Metazoa > Arthropoda > Insecta > Hymenoptera > Apidae > Bombus > Bombus sylvestris. The sequence continues at coordinate 5,628,039 of OU443153.1, read as the reverse complement.
ATACGCTATAACGTAATACTACATAACGTTATACGTGATAACGTAGTAGTATATAATGTTTTACGTTATAACGTGATAAAATATAACGTTACACGTTATAACGTAATAATACATAACGTTATTCGTTATTACGTAGTAGTATATAATGCTTTACGTTATAACGTGATACTTTATAACGCTATACGTTATAACGTAATACTACGTAACGTTATACGTTTTATCTTAGTACTATATAACGTTATACGTTATAACGTAATACTACATAACGTTACACGTTATAACGTAATATCATATAACGTTATACGTTATAACGTAATACTACATTACGTTATACGCTATATCGTAATATTATATAACGTTATACGTTATAACGTAATACTACATAACGTTATACGTTATAACGTAATACTACATATCGTTATACGCTATAACGTAATACTACATAACGTTACACGTTGTAACGTAATATTATATAACATTATACGTTATAACGTAATATTATATAACGTTATACGTTATAACGTAATACAACATAACGCTATACGTTATAACGTAATACTACATAACGCTATACGTTATAACGTAATACTACATAACGTTATACGTTATAACACAATACTATATAACGTAATACGTTATAACGTAATACTGCATTACGTTATACGCTATATCGTAATATTACATAACGTTATATGTTATAACGTAATACGACATAACGTTATACGTGATTACGTAGCAGTATATAACGTTATACGTTATAACGTGATAAAATATAACGTTACACGTTATAACGTAATAATAGATAACGTTATACGTTATAACGTAATATTATACAACATTATACGTTATAACGTAATATTATATAGCGTTATACGCTATAACGTAATACTACATAACGTTATACGTGATAACGTAGTAGTATATAATGTTTTACGTTATAACGTGATAAAATATAACGTTACACGTTATAACGTAATAATACATAACGTTATTCGTTATTACGTAGTAGTATATAATGCTTTACGTTATAACGTGATACTTTATAACGCTATACGTTATAACGTAATACTACGTAACGTTATACGTTTTATCTTAGTACTATATAACGTTATACGTTATAACGTAATACTACATAACGTTACACGTTATAACGTAATATCATATAACATTATACGTTATAACGTAATACTACATTACGTTATACGCTATATCGTAATATTATATAACGTTATACGTTATAACGTAATATTATATAACGTTATACGTTAGACGTATTACTACATAACGTTACACGTTGTAACGTAATATTGTATAGCCTTATACGTTATAACGTAATGTTATGTAACATTATACGTTATAACGTAATATTATATAACGTTATACGCTATATCGTAATATTATATAACGTTATACGTTATAACGTAATACTACATAACGTTATACGTTATAACGAGATATTATATCACATTATACGTTATAACGTAATATTATATAACGTTGTACGTTAGACGTATTACTACATAACGTTACACGTTGTAACGTTAATATTATATAACCTTATACGTTGTAATGTAATATTATATAACATTATGCGTTATAACGTAATATTATATAACGTTGTACGTTATAACGTAATACTACATTACGTTATACGTTATAACGTAATATTATATAACGTTATACGTTATAACGTAATACTACATTACGTTATACGCTATATCGTAATATTATATAACGTTATACGTTATAACGTAATACTACATAACGTTATACGTTATAACGTAATACTACATAACGTTATACGTTATAACGTATTACTACATAACGTTATACGTTATAACGTAATACTACATAAAGTTATACGTTATAACGTGATATTATATCAAATTATACGTTATAACGTAATATTATATAACGATATACGTTATAACGTAATATTATATAACGTTATACGTTATAACGTAATACTACATTACGTTATACGCTATATCGTAATATTATATAACGTTATACGTTATAACGTAATACTACATAACGTTATACGTTATAACGTAATGCTACATAACGTTATACGCTATAACGTAATACTACATAACGTTACACGTTGTAACGTAATATTATATAACATTATACGTTATAACGTAATATTATATAACGTTATACGTTATAACGTGATAAAATATAACGTTACACGTTATAACGTAATAATAGATAACGTTATACGTTATAACGTAATATTATACAACATTATACGTTATAACGTAATATTATATAGCGTTATACGCTATAACGTAATACTACATAACGTTATACGTGATAACGTAGTAGTATATAATGTTTTACGTTATAACGTGATAAAATATAACGTTACACGTTATAACGTAATACTACATAACGATATACGTTATAACGAGATATTATATCACATTATACGTTATAACGTAATATTATATAACGTTATACGTTAGACGTATTACTACATAACGTTACACGTTGTAACGTTAATATTATATAACCTTATACGTTATAACGTAATATTATGTAACATTATACGTTATAACGTAATATTATATAACGATATACGTTATACCGTAATACTACCTAACGTTATACGTTATAACACAATACTATATAACGTTATACATTATTACGTAGTACTACACGACGTCAGACGTTAGACGTAATACTACATATCGTTATATGTTATAACGCAATATAATATAACATTATACGGCGTAACGTAATATTATATAACGTTATACGTTATAACACAATACTACATAACGTTATACATTATTACGTAGTACTATATAACGTCAGACGTTTGACGTAATACAACATAACGCTATACGATATAACGTAATACTACATAACGCTATTCATTATAACGTAATACTACATAACGTTATACGTTATAACACAATACTATATAACGTTATACGTTATAAAGTAATACTACATAACGTTACACGTTGTAACGTAATATTATATAACATTATACGCTATAACGTAATACTACATAACGTTACACGTTGTAACGTAATATTATATAACATTATACGTTATAACGTAATATTATATAACGTTATACGTTATAACGTAATACAACATAACGCTATACGTTATAACGTAATACTACATAACGTTATACGTTATTACATAGTACTATATAACGTTATACGTTATAACGTGATACTTTATAACGCTATACGTTATAATGTAATACTACATAACGTTATACGTTTTATCTTAGTACTATATAACGTTATACGTTATAACGTAATACTACACAACGTTATATGTAATAACGTAATATTATATAACGTTATACGCTATAACGTAATACTACATAACGTTACACGTTGTAACGTAATATTATATAACATTATACGTTATAACGTAATATTATATAACGTTATACGTTATAACGTAATACAACATAACGCTATACGTTATAACGTAATACTACATAACGCTATACGTTATAACGTAATACTACATAACGTTATACGTTATAACACAATACTATATAACGTAATACGTTATAACGTAATACTACATTACGTTATACGCTATATCGTAATATTACATAACGTTATATATTATAACGTAATACGACATAACGTTATACGTGATTACGTAGCAGTATATAACGTTATACGTTATAACGTGATAAAATATAACGTTACACGTTATAACGTAATAATAGATAACGTTATACGTTATAACGTAATATTATACAACATTATACGTTATAACGTAATATTATATAGCGTTATACGCTATAACGTAATACTACATAACGTTATACGTGATAACGTAGTAGTATATAATGTTTTACGTTATAACGTGATAAAACATAACGTTACACGTTATAACGTAATAATACATAACGTTATACGTTATTACGTAGTAGTATATAATGTTTTACGTTATAACGTGATACTTTATAACGCTATACGTTATAACGTAATACTACGTAACGTTATACGTTTTATCTTAGTACTATATAACGTTATACGTTATAACGTAATACTACATAACGTTACACGTTATAACGTAAAATTATATAAAGTTATACGTTAGAAAGTAATACTACATAACGTTATACGTTATTCCATAGTACTATATAACGTTATACGTTATAACGTAATACTACATAACGTTATACGCTATAACGTAATACTACATAACGTTATACGTTATAACGTAATACTACATAACGTTATACGCTATAACGTAATACTACATAACGTTACACGTTGTAACGTAATATTATATAACATTATACGTTATAACGTGATAAAATATAACGTTATACGTTAGACGTATTACTACATAACGTTACACGTTGTAACGTAATATTATATAACCATATACGTTATAACGTAATACAACATAACGCTATACGTTATAACGTAATACTACATAACGCTATTCGTTATAACGTAATACTACATATCGTTATACGTTATAACGCAATATAATATAACATTATACGGCGTAACGTAATATTATATAACGTTATACGTTATAACACAATACTACATAGCGTTATACATTATTACGTAGTACTATATAACGTCAGACGTTTGACGTAATACAACATAACGCTATACGATATAACACAATACTATATAACGTTATACGTTATAAAGTAATACTACATTACGTTATACGCTATATCGTAATATTATATAACGTTATACGTTATAACGTAATACTACATAACGTTATACGTGATTACGTAGTAGTATATAACGTTATACGTTATAACGTGATAAAATATAACGTTATACGTTAGACGTATTACTACATAACGTTACACGTTGTAACGTAATATTATATAACCATATACGTTATAACGTAATATTATGTAACATTATACGTTATAACGTAATATTATATAAAGATATACGTTACAACGTAATACTACATAACGTTATACGTTATTCCATAGTACTATATAACGTTATACGCTATAACGTAATACTACATAACGTTATACGCTATATCGTAATACTACATAACGTTACACGTTGTAACGTAATATTATATAACATTATACGTTATAACGTAATATTATATAACATTATACGTTATAACACAATACTATATAACGATATACATTATTACGCAGTACTATATAACGTCAGACGTTTGACGTAATACTACATAACGTTATACGTTATAACGTAAAATTATATAAAGTTATACGTTAGAAAGTAATACTACATAACGTTATACGTTATTCCATAGTACTATATAACGTTATACGTTATAACGTAATACTACATAACGTTATACGCTGTAACGTAATACTACATAACGTTACACGTTGTACCGTAATATTATATAACCATTTACGTTATAACGTAATATTATGTAACATTATACGTTATAACGTAATATTATATAAAGTTAAACGTTAGAAAGTAATACTACATAATTTTATACGTTATTCCATAGTACTATATAACGTTATACGTTATAACGTAATACTACATAACGCTATACGTTTTATCTTAGTACTATATAACGTTATACGTTTTATCTTACTACTATATAACGTTATACGTTATAACACTATACTATTTAACGTTATACGTTATAACGTAATACTACATTACGTTATACGCTATATCGTAATATTATATAACGTTATAAGTTATAACGTAATACTACATAACGTTATACGTTATTACGTAGTAGTATATAACGTTATACGTATAACGTGATAAAATATAACGTTACACGTTATAACGTAATAATACATAACGTTATACGTTATAACGTAATATTATACAACATTATACGTTATAACGTAATAATACATAACGTTATACGTTATAACGTAATATTATACAACATTATACGTTATAACGTAATATTAAATAACGTTAAACGTTATAGCGTAATACTACATAACGTTATACGACATAACACAATACTATATAACGTTATACGTTATAACGTAATACTGCATAACGTTATACGTTATAACGCAATATTAAATAACGTTAAACGTTATAGCGTAATACTACATAACGTTATACGACATAACACAATACTATATAACGTTATACGTTATAACGTAATACTACATAACGTTATACACCATAACGTAATTCTACATAACGTTATACGTTATAACGTGATATTATATCACATTATACGTTATAACGTAATATTATATAACGATATACGTTATAACGTAATACTACATAGCGTTATACGTTATTACATAGTACTATATAACGTTATACGTTATAACGTGATACTTTATAACGCTATACGTTATAACGTAATACTACATAACATTATACGTTTTATCTTAGTACTATATAACGTTATACGTTTTATCTTACTACTATATAACGTTATACGTTATAACACAATACTATATAACGTAATACGTTATAACGTAATACTGCATTACGTTATACGCTATATCGTAATATTACATAACGTTATATGTTATAACGTAATACGACATAACGTTATACGTGATTACGTAGCAGTATATAACGTTATACGTTACAACGTGATAAAATATAACGTTACACGTTATAACGTAATAATAGATAACGTTATACGTTATAACGTAATATTATACAACATTATACGTTATAACGTAATATTATATAGCGTTATACGCTATAACGTAATACTACATAACGTTATACGTGATAACGTAGTACTATATAATGTTTTACGTTATAACGTGATAAAATATAACCTTACACGTTATAACGTAATACTGCATTACGTTATACGCTATATCGTAATATTACATAACGTTATATGTTATAACGTAATACGACATAACGTTATACGTGATTACGTAGTAGTATATAACGTTATACGTTACAACGTGATAAAATATAACGTTACACGTTATAACGTAATAATAGATAACGTTATACGTTATAACGTAATACTACATAACGTTACACGTTATAACGTAATATTATATAACATTATACGTTATAACGTAATACTACATTACCTTATACGCTATATCGTAATATTATATAACGTTATACGTTATAACGTAATATTATATAACGTTATACGTTAGACGTATTACTACATAACGTTACACGTTGTAACGTAATATTATATAACCTTATACGTTATAACGTAATATTATGTAACATTATACGTTATAACGTAATATTATATAACGTTATACGCTATATCGTAATATTATATAACGTTATACGTTAGACGTATTACTACATAACGTTACACGTTGTAACGTTAATATTATATAACCTTATACGTTATAACGTAATATTATGTAACATTATACGTTATAACGTAATATTATATAACGATATACGTTATACCGTAATACTACCTAACGTTATACGTTATAACACAATACTATATAACGTTATACATTATTACGTAGTACTACACGACGTCAGACGTTAGACGTAATACTACATATCGTTATACGTTATAACGCAATATAATATAACATTATACGGCGTAACGTAATATTATATAACGTTATACGTTATAACACAATACTACATAGCGTTATACATTATTACGTAGTACTATATAACGTCAGACGTTTGACGTAATACAACATAACGCTATACGATATAACGTAATACTACATAACGCTATTCGTTATAACGTAATACTACATAACGTTATACGTTATAACACAATACTATATAACGTTATACGTTATAAAGTAATACTGCATTACGTTATACGCTATATCGTAATATTATATAACGTTATACGTTATAACGTAATACTACATAACGTTATACGTGATTACGTAGTAGTATATAACGTTATACGTTATAACGTGATAAAATATAACGTTATACGTTAGACGTATTACTACATAACGTTACGCGTTGTAACGTAATATTATATAACCATATACGTTATAACGTAATATTATGTAACATTATACGTTATAACGTAATATTATATAACGATATACGTTATAACGTAATACTACATAACGTTATACGTTATAACGTAATACTACATAACGTTATACGTTATAACGTAATACTACATAACGCTATTCGTTATAACGTAATACTACATAACGTTATACGTTATAACACAATACTATATAACGTTATACGTTATAAAGTAATACTACATTACGTTATACGCTATATCGTAATATTATATAACGTTATACGTTATAACGTAATACTACATAACGTTATACGTGATTACGTAGTAGTATATAACGTTATACGTTATAACGTGATAAAATATAACGTTATACGTTAGACGTATTACTACATAACGTTACACGTTGTAACGTAATATTATATAACCATATACGTTATAACGTAATATTATGTAACATTATACGTTATAACGTAATATTATATAAAGATATACGTTACAACGTAATACTACATAACGTTATACGTTATTCCATAGTACTATATAACGTTATACGCTATAACGTAATACTACATAACGTTATACGCTATATCGTAATACTACATAACGTTACACGTTGTAACGTAATATTATATAACATTATACGTTATAACGTAATATTATATAACATTATACGTTATAACACAATACTATATAACGATATACATTATTACGCAGTACTATATAACGTCAGACGTTTGACGTAATACTACATAACGTTATACGTTATAACGTAAAATTATATAAAGTTACGTTAGAAAGTAATACTACATAACGTTATACGTTATTCCATAGTACTATATAAGTTATACGTTATAACGTAATACTACATAACGTTATACGCTGTAACGTAATACTACATAACGTTACACGTTGTACCGTAATATTATATAACCATTTACGTTATAACGTAATATTATGTAACATTATACGTTATAACGTAATATTATATAAAGTTAAACGTTAGAAAGTAATACTACATAATTTTATACGTTATTCCATAGTACTATATAACGTTATACGTTATAACGTAATACTACATAACGCTATACGTTTTATCTTAGTACTATATAACGTTATACGTTTTATCTTACTACTATATAACGTTATACGTTATAACACTATACTATTTAACGTTATACGTTATAACGTAATACTACATTACGTTATACGCTATATCGTAATATTATATAACGTTATAAGTTATAACGTAATACTACATAACGTTATACGTTATTACGTAGTAGTATATAACGTTATACGTATAACGTGATAAAATATAACGTTACACGTTATAACGTAATAATACATAACGTTATACGTTATAACGTAATATTATACAACATTATACGTTATAACGTAATAATACATAACGTTATACGTTATAACGTAATATTATACAACATTATACGTTATAACGTAATATTAAATAACGTTAAACGTTATAGCGTAATACTACATAACGTTATACGACATAACACAATACTATATAACGTTATACGTTATAACGTAATACTGCATAACGTTATACGTTATAACGCAATATTAAATAACGTTAAACGTTATAGCGTAATACTACATAACGTTATACGACATAACACAATACTATATAACGTTATACGTTATAACGTAATACTACATAACGTTATACACCATAACGTAATACTACATAACGTTATACGTTATAACGTGATATTATATCACATTATACGTTATAACGTAATATTATATAACGATATACGTTATAACGTAATACTACATAGCGTTATACGTTATTACATAGTACTATATAACGTTATACGTTATAACGTAATACTACATAACGTTATACGTTATTACGTAGTAGTATATAACGTTATACGTTATAACGTGATAAAATATAACGTTACACGTTATAACGTAATAATACATAACGTTATACGTTATAATGTAATATTATACAACATTATACGTTATAACGTAATAATACATAACGTTATACGTTATAACGTAATATTATACAACATTATACGTTATAACGTAATATTATATAGCGTTATACGTTATAACGTAATATTATACAACATTATACCTTATAACGTAATGTTATATAACATTATACGTTATAACGTAATACTGCATAACGCTATACGTTCTAACGTAATACTACATAACGTTATACGTTATAACACAATACTATATAACGTTATACGTTATAACGTAACACTACATTACGTTATACGCTATATCGTAATATTATATAACGTTATACGTTATAACACAATACTATATAACGTTATACGTTATAACGTAACACTACATTACGTTATACGCTATATCGTAATATTATATAGCGTAATACGTTATAACGTAATACTACAAAACGTTATACGTTTTATCTTAGTACTATATAACGTTATACGTTATAACGTAATACTACATAACGCTATACGTTATAACGTAATACTACACAACGTTATACGTAATAACGTAATACTATATAACATTATACGTTATAACGTAATACTACAGAGCGTTATACGTTATTACATAGTACTATATAACGTTATACGTTATAACGTGATACTTTATAACGCTATACGTTATAACGTATTACTACATAACGTTATACGTTTTATCTTAGTACTATATAACGTTATACGTTTTATCATAGTTCTATATAACGTTATACGTTATAATGTAATACTACATAACCTTATACGTTATAACGTAATATTAAATAACGTTAAACGTTATAGCGTAATACTACATAACGTTATACGACATAACACAATACTATATAACGTTATACGTTATAACGTAATACTACATAACGTTATACGTTATAACGTAATACTACATAACGTTATACGCCATAACGTAATACTACATAACGTTATACGTGATTACGCAGTAGTATATAACGGTATACGTTATAACGTGATAAAATATAACGTTATACGTTTTATCTTAGTACTATATAACGTTATACGTTATAACGTAATACTACATAACGTTATACGTTATAACGTGATATTATATCACATTGTACATTATAACGTAATATTATATAACGATATACGTTATAACGTAATACTACATAACGTTATACATTATTACATAGTACTATATAACGTTATACGTTATAACGTAATACTACATAACGTCATACGTTTTATCTTAGTACTATATAACGTTATACGTTATAACGTAATACTACATAACGCTATACGTTTTATCTTAGTACTATATAACGTTATACGTTTTATCTTACTACTATATAACGTTATACGTTATAACACAATACTATTTAACGTTATACGTTATAACGTAATACTACATTACGTTATACGCTATATCGTAATATTATATAACGTTATAAGTTATAACGTAATACTACATAACGTTATACGTTATTACGTAGTAGTATATAACGTTATACGTATAACGTGATAAAATATAACGTTACACGTTATAACGTAATAATACATAACGTTATACGTTATAACGTAATATTATACAACATTATACGTTATAACGTAATAATACATAACGTTATACGTTATAACGTAATATTATACAACATTATACGTTATAACGTAATATTATATAGCGTTATACGTTATAACGTAATATTATACAACATTATACGTTATAACGTAATGTTATATAACATTATACGTTATAACGTAATACTACATAACGCTATACGTTCTAACGTAATACTACATAACGTTACACGTTATAACACAATACTATATAACGTTATACGTTATAACGTAACAGTACATTACGTTATACGCTATATCGTAATATTATATAACGTTATACGTTATAACACAATACTATATAACGTTATACGTTATAACGTAACAATACATTACGTTATATGCTATATCGTTATATTATATAGCGTAATACGTTATAACGTAATACTACAATACGTTATACGTTTTATCTTAGTACTATATAATGTTATACGTTATAACGTAATACTACATAACGCTATACGTTATAACGTAATACTACACAACGCTATACGTAATAACGTAATACTATATAACATTATACGTTATAACGTAATACTACATAGCGTTATACGTTATTACATAGTACTATATAACGTTATACGTTATAACGTGATACTTTATAACGCTATACGTTATAACGTATTACTACATAACGTTATACGTTTTATCTTAGTACTATATAACGTTATACGTTTTATCATAGTACTATATAACGTTATACGTTATAATGTAATACTACTTAACCTTATACGTTATAACGTAATATTAAATAACGTTAAACGTTATAGCGTAATACTACATAACGTTATACGACATAACACAATACTATATAACGTTATACGTTATAACGTAATACTGCATAACGTTATACGTTATAACGCAATATTAAATAACGTTAAACGTTATAGCGTAATACTACATAACGTTATACGACATAACACAATACTATATAACGTTATACGTTATAACGTAATACTACATAACGTTATACACCATAACGTAATACTACATAACGTTACACGTTGTAACGTAATATTATATAACATTATACGTTATAACGTAATACTACATTACGTTATACGCTATATCGTAATATTATATAACGTTATACGTTATAACGTAATACTACATAACGTTATACGTGATAACGTAGTAGTATATAATGTTTTACGTTATAACGTGATAAAATATAACGTTACACGTTATAACGTAATAATACATAACGTTATACGTTATAACGTAATATTATACAACATTATACGTTATAACGTAATATTATATAACGTTATACGTTATAACGTAATACTACATAACGCTATACGTTATAACGTAATACTACATAACGTTATACGTTATAACACAATACTATATAACGTTATACGTTATAACGTAATACTACAAAACGTTATACGTTTTATCTTAGTACTATATAACGTTATACGTTATAACGTAATACTACATAACGTTATACGTTATAACGTGATATTATATCACATTATACGTTATAACGTAATATTATATAACGATATACGTTATAACGTAATACTACATAGCGTTATACGTTATTACATAGTACTATATAACGTTATACGTTATAACGTGATACTTTATAACGCTATACGTTATAACGTAATACTACATAACATTATACGTTTTATCTTAGTACTATATAACGTTATACGTTTTATCTTACTACTATATAACGTTATACGTTATAACACAATACTATTTAACGTTATACGTTATAACGTAATACTACATTACGTTATACGCTATATCGTAATATTATATAACGTTATAAGTTATAACGTAATACTACATAACGTTATACGTTATTACGTAGTAGTATATAACGTTATACGTTATAACGTGATAAAATATAACGTTACACGTTATAACGTAATAATACATAACGTTATACGTTATAATGTAATATTATACAACATTATACGTTATAACGTAATAATACATAACGTTATACGTTATAACGTAATATTATACAACATTATACGTTATAACGTAATATTATATAGCGTTATACGTTATAACGTAATATTATACAACATTATACGTTATAACGTAATGTTATATAACATTATACGTTATAACGTAACACTACATAACGCTATACGTTCTAACGTAATACTACATAACGTTATACGTTATAACACAATACTATATAACGTTATACGTTATAACGTAACACTACATTACGTTATACGCTATATCGTAATATTATATAACGTTATACGTTATAACACAATACTATATAACGTTATACGTTATAACGTAACACTACATTACGTTATACGCTATATCGTAATATTATATAGCGTAATACGTTATAACGTAATACTACAAAACGTTATACGTTTTATCTTAGTACTATATAACGTTATACGTTATAACGTAATACTACATAACGCTATACGTTATAACGTAATACTACACAACGTTATACGTAATAACGTAATACTATATAACATTATACGTTATAACGTAATACTACAGAGCGTTATACGTTATTACATAGTACTATATAACGTTATACGTTATAACGTGATACTTTATAACGCTATACGTTATAACGTATTACTACATAACGTTATACGTTTTATCTTAGTACTATATAACGTTATACGTTTTATCATAGTTCTATATAACGTTATACGTTATAATGTAATACTACATAACCTTATACGTTATAACGTAATATTAAATAACGTTAAACGTTATAGCGTAATACTACATAACGTTATACGACATAACACAATACTATATAACGTTATACGTTATAACGTAATACTACATAACGTTATACGTTGTAACGTAATACTACATAACGTTATACGCCATAACGTAATACTACATAACGTTATACGTGATTACGCAGTAGTATATAACGGTATACGTTATAACGTGATAAAATATAACGTTATACGTTTTATCTTAGTACTATATAACGTTATACGTTATAACGTAATACTACATAACGTTATACGTTATAACGTGATATTATATCACATTGTACATTATAACGTAATATTATATAACGATATACGTTATAACGTAATACTACATAACGTTATACATTATTACATAGTACTATATAACGTTATACGTTATAACGTAATACTACATAACGTCATACGTTTTATCTTAGTACTATATAACGTTATACGTTATAACGTAATACTACATAACGCTATACGTTTTATCTTAGTACTATATAACGTTATACGTTTTATCTTACTACTATATAACGTTATACGTTATAACACAATACTATTTAACGTTATACGTTATAACGTAATACTACATTACGTTATACGCTATATCGTAATATTATATAACGTTATAAGTTATAACGTAATACTACATAACGTTATACGTTATTACGTAGTAGTATATAACGTTATACGTATAACGTGATAAAATATAACGTTACACGTTATAACGTAATAATACATAACGTTATACGTTATAACGTAATATTATACAACATTATACGTTATAACGTAATAATACATAACGTTATACGTTATAACGTAATATTATACAACATTATACGTTATAACGTAATATTATATAGCGTTATACGTTATAACGTAATATTATACAACATTATACGATATAACGTAATGTTATATAACATTATACGTTATAACGTAATACTACATAACGCTATACGTTCTAACGTAATACTACATAACGTTACACGTTATAACACAATACTATATAACGTTATACGTTATAACGTAACAGTACATTACGTTATACGCTATATCGTAATATTATATAACGTTATACGTTATAACACAATACTATATAACGTTATACGTTATAACGTAACACTACATTACGTTATATGCTATATCGTTATATTATATAGCGTAATACGTTATAACGTAATACTACAAAACGTTATACGTTTTATCTTAGTACTATATAATGTTATACGTTATAACGTAATACTACATAACGCTATACGTTATAACGTAATACTACATAACGTTATACGTTATAACGTGATATTATATCACATTGTACATTATAACGTAATATTATATAACGATATACGTTATAACGTAATACTACATAACGTTATACATTATTACATAGTACTATATAACGTTATACGTTATAACGTAATACTACATAACGTCATACGTTTTATCTTAGTACTATATAACGTTATACGTTATAACGTAATACTACATAACGCTATACGTTTTATCTTAGTACTATATAACGTTATACGTTTTATCTTACTACTATATAACGTTATACGTTATAACACAATACTATTTAACGTTATACGTTATAACGTAATACTACATTACGTTATACGCTATATCGTAATATTATATAACGTTATAAGTTATAACGTAATACTACATAACGTTATACGTTATTACGTAGTAGTATATAACGTTATACGTATAACGTGATAAAATATAACGTTACACGTTATAACGTAATAATACATAACGTTATACGTTATAACGTAATATTATACAACATTATACGTTATAACGTAATAATACATAACGTTATACGTTATAACGTAATATTATACAACATTATACGTTATAACGTAATATTATATAGCGTTATACGTTATAACGTAATATTATACAACATTATACGATATAACGTAATGTTATATAACATTATACGTTATAACGTAATACTACATAACGCTATACGTTCTAACGTAATACTACATAACGTTACACGTTATAACACAATACTATATAACGTTATACGTTATAACGTAACAGTACATTACGTTATACGCTATATCGTAATATTATATAACGTTATACGTTATAACACAATACTATATAACGTTATACGTTATAACGTAACACTACATTACGTTATATGCTATATCGTTATATTATATAGCGTAATACGTTATAACGTAATACTACAAAACGTTATACGTTTTATCTTAGTACTATATAATGTTATACGTTATAACGTAATACTACATAACGCTATACGTTATAACGTAATACTACACAACGCTATACGTAATAACGTAATACTATATAACATTATACGTTATAACGTAATACTACATAGCGTTATACGTTATTACATAGTACTATATAACGTTATACGTTATAACGTGATACTTTATAACGCTATACGTTATAACGTATTACTACATAACGTTATACGTTTTATCTTAGTACTATATAACGTTATACGTTTTATCATAGTACTATATAACGTTATACGTTATAATGTAATACTACTTAACCTTATACGTTATAACGTAATATTAAATAACGTTAAACGTTATAGCGTAATACTACATAACGTTATACGACATAACACTATACTATATAACGTTATACGTTATAACGTAATACTGCATAACGTTATACGTTATAACGCAATATTAAATAACGTTAAACGTTATAGCGTAATACTACATAACGTTATACGACATAACACAATACTATATAACGTTATACGTTATAACGTAATACTACATAACGTTATACACCATAACGTAATACTACATAACGTTACACGTTGTAACGTAATATTATATAACATTATACGTTATAACGTAATACTACATTACGTTATACGCTATATCGTAATATTATATAACGTTATACGTTATAACGTAATACTACATAACGTTATACGTGATAACGTAGTAGTATATAATGTTTTACGTTATAACGTGATAAAATATAACGTTACACGTTATAACGTAATAATACATAACGTTATACGTTATAACGTAATATTATACAACATTATACGTTATAACGTAATATTATATAACGTTATACGTTATAACGTAATACTACATAACGCTATACGTTATAACGTAATACTACATAACGTTATACGTTATAACACAATACTATATAACGTTATACGTTATAACGTAATACTACAAAACGTTATACGTTTTATCTTAGTACTATATAACGTTATACGTTATAACGTAATACTACATAACGTTATACGTTATAACGTGATATTATATCACATTATACGTTATAACGTAATATTATATAACGATATACGTTATAACGTAATACTACATAGCGTTATACGTTATTACATAGTACTATATAACGTTATACGTTATAACGTGATACTTTATAACGCTATACGTTATAACGTAATACTACATAACATTATACGTTTTATCTTAGTACTATATAACGTTATACGTTTTATCTTACTACTATATAACGTTATACGTTATAACACAATACTATTTAACGTTATACGTTATAACGTAATACTACATTACGTTATACGCTATATCGTAATATTATATAACGTTATAAGTTATAACGTAATACTACATAACGTTATACGTTATTACGTAGTAGTATATAACGTTATACGTTATAACGTGATAAAATATAACGTTACACGTTATAACGTAATAATACATAACGTTATACGTTATAATGTAATATTATACAACATTATACGTTATAACGTAATAATACATAACGTTATACGTTATAACGTAATATTATACAACATTATACGTTATAACGTAATATTATATAGCGTTATACGTTATAACGTAATATTATATAGCGTTATACGTTATAACGTAATATTATACAACATTATACGTTATAACGTAATGTTATATAACATTATACGTTATAACGTAATACTACATAACGCTATACGTTCTAACGTAATACTACATAACGTTATACGTTATAACACAATACTATATAACGTTATACGTTATAACGTAACACTACATTACGTTATACGCTATATCGTAATATTATATAACGTTATACGTTATAACACAATACTATATAACGTTATACGTTATAACGTAACACTACATTACGTTATACGCTATATCGTAATATTATATAGCGTAATACGTTATAACGTAATACTACAAAACGTTATACGTTTTATCTTAGTACTATATAACGTTATACGTTATAACGTAATACTACATAATGCTATACGTTATAACGTAATACTACACAACGTTATACGTAATAACGTAATACTATATAACATTATACGTTATAACGTAATACTACAGAGCGTTATACGTTATTACATAGTACTATATAACGTTATACGTTATAACGTGATACTTTATAACGCTATACGTTATAACGTATTACTACATAACGTTATACGTTTTATCTTAGTACTATATAACGTTATACGTTTTATCATAGTTCTATATAACGTTATACGTTATAATGTAATACTACATAACCTTATACGTTATAACGTAATATTAAATAACGTTAAACGTTATAGCGTAATACAACATAACGTTATACGACATAACACAATACTATATAACGTTATACGTTATAACGTAATACTGCATAACGTTATACGTTATAACGCAATATTAAATAACGTTAAACGTTATAGCGTAATGCTACATAACGTTATACGACATAACACAATACTATATAACGTTATACGTTATAACGTAATACTACATAACGTTACACGTTGTAACGTAATATTATATAACATTATACGTTATAACGAAAAATTATATAACATTATACGTTATAACACAATACTATATAACGTTATACATTATTACGTATTACTATATAACGTCAGACGTTTGACGTAATACTACATAACGCTATACGTTATAACGTAATACTACACAACGTTATATGTAATAACGTAATACTATATAACATTATACGTTATAACGTAATACTACATAACGTTATACGTGATTACGTAGTAGTATATAACGTTATACGTTATAACGTAATACTACATAACGTTATACGTGATTACGCAGTAGTATATAACGTTATACGTTATAACGTGATAAATTATAACGTTACACGTTATAACGTAATAATACATAACGTTATACGTTATTACGTAGCAGTATATAACGTTATACGTTATAACGTGATAAAATATAACGTTACACGTTATAACGTAATAATACATAACGTTATACGTTATAACGTAATATTATACAACATTATGCGTTATAACGTAATATTATATAGCGTTATACGTTATAACGTAATACTACAAAACGTTATACGTTATAACGTAATACTACATAACGTTATACGCCATAACGTAATACTACATAACGTTACACGTTGTAACGTAATATTATATAACATTATACGTTATAACGAAAAATTATATAACATTATACGTTATAACACAATACTATATAACGTTATACATTATTACGTATTACTATATAACGTCAGACGTTTGACGTAATACTACATAACGCTATACGTTATAACGTAATACTACATAACGTTATACGTAATAACGTAATACTATATAACATTATACGTTATAACGTAATACTACATAACGTTATACGTGATTACGTAGTAGTATATAACGTTATACGTTATAACGTAATACTACATAACGTTATACGTGATTACGCAGTAGTATATAACGTTATACGTTATAACGTGATAAATTATAACGTTACACGTTATAACGTAATAATACATAACGTTATACGTTATTACGTAGCAGTATATAACGTTATACGTTATAACGTGATAAAATATAACGTTACACGTTATAACGTAATAATACATAACGTTATACGTTATAACGTAATATTATACAACATTATACGTTATAACGTAATATTATATAGCGTTATACGTTATAACGTAATACTACAAAACGTTATACGTTCTATCTTAGTACTATATAACGGTATACATTATAACGTAATACAACATAACGTTATACGTTATAATGTGATATTATATCACATTATACGTTATAACGTAATATTATATAACGATATACGTTATAACGTAATACTACATAACGTTATACGTTATCACATAGTACTATATAACGTTATCCGTTATAACGTGATACTTTATAACCCTATACGTTATAACGTAATACAACATAACGCTATACGTTATAACGTAATACTACATAACGTTATACGTTATAACACAATACTATATAACGTTATACGTTATAACGTAATACTACATTACGTTATACGCTATATCGTAATATTATATAACGTTATACGTTATAACGTAATACTACATAACGTTATACGTTATAACGTAATATTAAATAACGTTAAACGTTATAGCGTAATACTACATAACGTTATACGACATAACACAATACTATATAACGTTATACGTTATAACGTAATACTGCATAACGTTATACGTTATAACGCAATATTAAATAACGTTAAACGTTATAGCGTAATGCTACATAACGTTATACGACATAACACAATACTACTTAACGTTATACGTTATAACGTAATACTACATAACGTTATACGTTATAACGTAATACTACATAACGTTATACGCCATAACGTAATACTACATAACGTTACACGTTGTAACGTAATATTATATAACATTATACGTTATAACGAAAAATTATATAACATTATACGTTATAACACAATACTATATAACGTTATACATTATTACGTATTACTATATAACGTCAGACGTTTGACGTAATACTACATAACGCTATACGTTATAACGTAATACTACACAACGTTATACGTAATAACGTAATACTATATAACATTATACGTTATAACGTAATACTACATAACGTTATACGTGATTACGTAGTAGTATATAACGTTATACGTTATAACGTAATACTACATAACGTTATACGTGATTACGCAGTAGTATATAACGTTATACGTTATAACGTGATAAATTATAACGTTACACGTTATAACGTAATAATACATAACGTTATACGTTATTACGTAGCAGTATATAACGTTACACGTTATAACGTAATAATACATAACGTTATACGTTATTACGTAGCAGTATATAACGTTATACGTTATAACGTGATAAAATATAACGTTACACGTTATAACGTAATAATACATAACGTTATACGTTATAACGTAATACTACAAAACGTTATACGTTCTATCTTAGTACTATATAACGGTATACATTATAACGTAATACAACATAACGTTATACGTTATAATGTGATATTATATCACATTATACGTTATAACGTAATATTATATAACGATATACGTTATAACGTAATACTACATAACGTTAAACGCTATATCGTAATATTATATAACGTCATACGTTATAACGTAATACTACATAACGTTATACGTGATTACGCAGTAGTATATAACGGTATACGTTATAACGTGATAAAATATAACGTTATACGTTTTATCTTAGTACTATATAACGTTATACGTTATAACGTAATACTACATAACGTTATACGTTATAACGTGATATTATATCACATTGTACATTATAACGTAATATTATATAACGATATACGTTATAACGTAATACTACATAACGTTATACGTTATTACATAGTACTATATAACGTTATACGTTATAACGTAATACTACATAACGTTATACGTTTTATCTTAGTACTATATAACGTTATACGTTATAACGTAATACTACATAACGTTACACGTTATAACGTGATATTATATCACATTATACGTTATAACGTAATATTATATAACGATATACGTTATAACGTAATACTACATAGCGTTATACGTTATTACATAGTACTATATAACGTTATACGTTATAACGTGATACTTTATAACGCTATACGTTATAACGTAATACCACATAACGTTACACGTTTTATCTTAGTACTATATAACGTTATACGTTTTATCTTAGTACTATATAACGTTATACGTTATAACACAATACTATTTAACGGTATACGTTATAACGTAATACTACATTACGTTATACGCTATATCGTAATATTATATAACGTTATACGTTATAACGTAATACTACATAACGTTATACGTTATTACGTAGTAGTATATAACGTTATACGTTATAGCGTGATAAAATATAACGTTACACGTTATAACGTAATAATACATAACGTTATACGTTATAACGTAATATTATATAACATTATACGTTATAACGTAATAATACATAACGTTATACGTTATAACGTAATATTATACAACACTATACGTTATAACGTAATATTATATAGCGTTATACGTTATAACGTAATACTACAAAACGTTATACGTTTTATCTTAGTGCTATATAACGTTATACGTTATAACGTAATACTACATAACGCTATACGTTATAACGTAATACTACATAACGTTATACGTAATAACGTAATACTATATAACATTATACGTTATAACGTAATACTACATAGCGTTATACGTTTTATCTTAGTACTATATAACGTTATACGTTTTATCATAGTTCTATATAAGGTTATACGTTATAATGTAATACTACATAACCTTATACGTTATAACGTAATATTAAATAACGTTAAACGTTATAGCGTAATACTACATAACGTTATACGACATAACACAATACTATATAACGTTATACGTTATAACGTAATACTGCATAACGTTATACGTTATAGCGCAATATTAAATAACGTTAAACGTTATAGCGTAATGCTACATAACGTTATACGACATAACACAATACTATATAACGTTATACGTTATAACGTAATACTACATAACGTTATGCGTTATAACGTAATA
Organism: Bombus sylvestris; assembly: GCA_911622165.2. Classification (NCBI taxonomy): domain Eukaryota; kingdom Metazoa; phylum Arthropoda; class Insecta; order Hymenoptera; family Apidae; genus Bombus; species Bombus sylvestris. Next base: position 5,605,005 of record OU443153.1, on the reverse strand, counting down.
CTACATAACGTTATACGCCATAACGTAATACTACATAACGTTACACGTTGTAACGTAATATTATATAACATTATACGTTATAACGAAAAATTATATAACATTATACGTTATAACACAATACTATATAACGTTATACATTATTACGTATTACTATATAAGGTCAGACGTTTGACGTAATACTACATAACGCTATACGTTATAACGTAATACTACACAACGTTATACGTAATAACGTAATACTATATAACATTATACGTTATAACGTAATACTACATAACGTTATACGTGATTACGTAGTAGTATATAACGTTATACGTTATAACGTAATACTACATAACGTTATACGTGATTACGCAGTAGTATATAACGTTATACGTTATAACGTGATAAATTATAACGTTACGCGTTATAACGTAATGATACATAACGTTATACGTTATTACGTAGCAGTATATAACGTTATACGTTATAACGTGATAAAATATAACGTTACACGTTATAACGTAATAATACATAACGTTATACGTTATAACGTAATATTATACAACATTATACGTTATAACGTAATATTATATAGCGTTATACGTTATAACGTAATACTACAAAACGTTATACGTTCTATCTTAGTACTATATAACGGTATACATTATAACGTAATACAACATAACGTTATACGTTATAATGTGATATTATATCACATTATACGTTATAACGTAATATTATATAACGATATACGTTATAACGTAATACTACATAACGTTATACGTTATCACATATTACTATATAACGTTATCCGTTATAACGTGATACTTTATAACCCTATACGTTATAACGTAATACAACATAACGCTATACGTTATAACGTAATACTACATAACGCTATACGTTATAACGTAATACTACATAACGTTATACGTTATAACACAATACTATATAACGTTATACGTTATAACGTAATACTACATTACGTTATACGCTATATCGTAATATTATATAACGTTATACGTTATAACGTAATACTACATAACGTTATACGTGATTACGCAGTAGTATGTAACGTTATACGTTATAACGTGATAAATTATAACGTTACACGTTATAACGTAATAATACATAACGTTATACGTTATAACGTAATACTACAAAACGTTATACGTTCTATCTTAGTACTATATAACGGTATACATTATATCGTAATACAACATAACGTTATACGTTATAATGTGATATTATATCACATTATACGTTATAACGTAATATTATATAACGATATACGTTATAACGTAATACTACATAACGTTATACGCTATATCGTAATATTATATAACGTCATACGTTATAACGTAATACTACATAACGTTATACGTGATTACGCAGTAGTATATAACGGTATACGTTATAACGTGAAAAAATATAACGTTATACGTTTTATCTTAGTACTATATAACGTTATACGTTATAACGTAATACTACATAACGTTATACGTTATAACGTGATATTATATCACATTGTACATTATAACGTAATATTATATAACGATATACGTTATAACGTAATACTACATAACGTTATACGTTATTACATAGTACTATATAACGTTATACGTTATAACGTAATACTACATAACGTTATACGTTTTATCTTAGTACTATATAACGTTATACGTTATAACGTAATACTACATAACGTTACACGTTATAACGTGATATTATATCACATTATACGTTATAACGTAATATTATATAACGATATACGTTATAACGTAATACTACATAGCGTTATACGTTATTACATAGTACTATATAACGTTATACGTTATAACGTGATACTTTATAACGCTATACGTTATAACGTAATACTACATAACGTTACACGTTTTATCTTAGTACTATATAACGTTATACGTTTTATCTTAGTACTATATAACGTTATACGTTATAACACAATACTATTTAACGGTATACGTTATAACGTAATACTACACTACGTTATACGCTATATCGTAATATTATATAACGTTATACGTTATAACGTAATACTACATAACGTTATACGTTATGACGTAGTAGTATATAACGTTATACGTTATAACGTGATAAAATATAACGTTACACGTTATAACGTAATAATACATAACGTTATACGTTATAACGTAATATTATATAACATTATACGTTATAACGTAATAATACATAACGTTATACGTTATAACGTAATATTATACAACATTATACGTTATAACGTAATATTATATAGCGTTATACGTTATAACGTAATATTATACAACATTATGCGTTATAACGTAATGTTATATAACATTATACGTTATAACGTAATACTACATAACGCTATACGTTCTAACGTATCACTACATAACGTTATACGTTATAACACAATACTATATAACGTTATACGTTATAACGTAACACTACATTACGTTATACGCTATATCGTAATATTATATAACGTCATACGTTATAACGTAATACTACATAACGTTATACGTGATTACGCAGTGGTATATAACGGTATACGTTATAACGTGATAAAATATAACGTTATACGTTTTATCTTAGTACTATATAACGTTATACGTTATAACGTAATACTACATAACGTTATACGTTATAACGTGATATTATATCACATTGTACATTATAACGTAATATTATATAACGATATACGTTATAACGTAATACTACATAACGTTATACGTTATTACATAGTACTATATAACGTTATACGTTATAACGTAATACTACATAACGTTATACGTTTTATCTTAGTACTATATAACGTTATACGTTATAACGTAATACTACATAACGTTATACGCTATATCGTAATATTATATAACGTTATACGTTATAACGTAATACTACATAACGTTATACGTTATAACGTAATACTACATAACGTTATACGTTATAACGTATTACTACATAACGTTATACGTTATAACGTAATACTACATAAAGTTATACGTTATAACGTGATATTATATCAAATTATACGTTATAACGTAATATTATATAACGATATACGTTATAACGTAATATTATATAACGTTATACGTTATAACGTAATACTACATTACGTTATACGCTATATCGTAATATTATATAACGTTATACGTTATAACGTAATACTACATAACGTTATACGTTATAACGTAATACTACATAACGTTATACGCCATAACGTAATACTACATAACGTTACACGTTGTAACGTAATATTATATAACATTATACGTTATAACGTAATATTATATAACATTATACGTTATAACTCAATACTATATAACGTTATACATTATTACGTATTACTATATAACGTCAGACGTTTGACGTAATACTACATAACGTTATACGTGATTACGTAATATTATATAACCTTATACGTTATAACGTAATATTATATAACGTTATACGTTATAACGTAATACTACATTACGTTATAAGCTATATCGTAATATTATATAACGTTATACGTTATAACGTAATACTACATAACGTAATACGTTATAACGTAATACTACATAACGTTATACGTTATAACGTAATACTACATAAAGTTATACGTTATAACGTAATATTATATAAAGTTATACGTTAGAAAGTAATACTACATAACGTTATACGTTATTCCATAGTACTATATAACCTTATACGTTGTAATGTAATATTATATAACATTATACGTTATAACGTAATATTATATAACGTTATACGTTATAACGTAATACTACATTACGTTATACGTTATAACGTAATATTATATAACGTTATACGTTATAACGTAATACTACATTACGTTATACGCTATATCGTAATATTATATAACGTTATACGTTATAACGTAATACTACATAACGTTATACGTTATAACGTAATACTACATAACGTTATACGTTATAACGTATTACTACATAACGTTATACGTTATAACGTAATACTACATAAAGTTATACGTTATAACGTGATATTATATCAAATTATACGTTATAACGTAATATTATATAACGATATACGTTATAACGTAATATTATATAACGTTATACGTTATAACGTAATACTACATTACGTTATACGCTATATCGTAATATTATATAACGTTATACGTTATAACGTAATACTACATAACGTTATACGTTGTAACGTAATATTATATAACATTATACGTTATAACGTAATATTATATAACGTTATACGTTATAACGTAATACAACATAACGCTATACGTTATAACGTAATACTACATAACGCTATACGTTATAACGTAATACTACATAACGTTATACGTTATAACACAATACTATATAACGTTATACGTTATAACGTGATACTTTATAGCGCTATACGTTATAACGTATTACTACATAACGTTATACGTTTTGTCTTAGTACTATATAACGTTATACGTTTTATCATAGTACTATATAACGTTATACGTTATAATGTAATACTACATAACCTTATACGTTATAACGTAATATTAAATAACGTTAAACGTTATAGCGTAATACTACATAACGTTATACGACATAACACAATACTATATAACGTTATACGTTATAACGTAATACTACATAACGTTATACGTTATAACGCAATATTAAATAACGTTAAACGTTATAGCGTAATACTACATAACGTTATACGACATAACACAATACTATATAACGTTATACGTTATAACATAATACTACATAACGTTATACGTTATAACGTAATACTACATAACGTTATACGTTATAACGTATTACTACATAACGTTATACGTTATAACGTAATACTACATAAAGTTATACGTTATAACGTGATATTATATCAAATTATACGTTATAACGTAATATTATATTACGATATACGTTATAACGTAATATTATATAACGTTATACGTTATAACGTAATACTACATTACGTTATACGCTATATCGTAATATTATATAACGTTATACGTTATAACGTAATACTACATAACGTTATACGTTATAACGTAATACTACATAACGTTATACGCTATAACGTAATACTACATAACGTTACACGTTGTAACGTAATATTATATAACATTATACGTTATAACGTAATATTATATAACGTTATACGTTATAACGTAATACAACATAACGCTATACGTTATAACGTAATACTACATAACGCTATACGTTATAACGTAATACTACATAACGTTATACGCCATAACGTAATACTACATAACGTTACACGTTGTAACGTAATATTATATAACATTATACGTTATAACGTAATATTATATAACATTATACGTTATAACTCAATACTATATAACGTTATACATTATTACGTATTACTATATAACGTCAGACGTTTGACGTAATACTACATAACGCTATACGTTATAACGTAATACTACACAACGTTATACGTAATAACGTAATACTATATAACATTATACGTTATAACGTAATACTACATAACGTTATACGTGATTACGTAATATTATATAACCTTATACGTTATAACGTAATATTATATCACATTATACGTTATAACGTAATATTATATAACGTTGTACGTTAGACGTATTACTACATAACGTTACACGTTGTAACGTTAATATTATATAACCTTATACGTTGTAATGTAATATTATATAACATTATACGTTATAACGTAATATTATATAACGTTATACGTTATAACGTAATACTACATTACGTTATACGCTATATCGTAATATTATATAACGTTATACGTTATAACGTAATACTACATAACGTAATACGTTATAACGTAATACTACATAAAGTTATACGTTATAACGTAATATTATATAAAGTTATACGTTAGAAAGTAATACTACATAACGTTATACGTTATTCCATAGTACTATATAACCTTATACGTTGTAATGTAATATTATATAACATTATACGTTATAACGTAATATTATATAACGTTATACGTTATAACGTAATACTACATTACGTTATACGTTATAACGTAATATTATATAACGTTATACGTTATAACGTAATACTACATTACGTTATACGCTATATCGTAATATTATATAACGTTATACGTTATAACGTAATACTACATAACGTTATACGTTATAACGTAATACTACATAACGTTATACGTTATAACGTATTACTACATAACGTTATACGTTATAACGTAATACTACATAAAGTTATACGTTATAGCGTGATATTATATCAAATTATACGTTATAACGTAATATTATATAACGATATACGTTATAACGTAATATTATATAACGTTATACGTTATAACGTAATACTACATTACGTTATACGCTATATCGTAATATTATATAACGTTATACGTTATAACGTAATACTACATAACGTTATACGTTATAACGTAATACTACATAACGTTATACGCTATAACGTAATACTACATAACGTTACACGTTGTAACGTAATATTATATAACATTATACGTTATAACGTAATATTATATAACGTTATACGTTATAACGTAATACAACATAACGCTATACGTTATAACGTAATACTACATAACGCTATACGTTATAACGTAATACTACATAACGTTATACGTTATAACACAATACTATATAACGTAATACGTTATAACGTAATACTGCATTACGTTATACGCTATATCGTAATATTACATTACGTTATATGTTATAACGTAATACGACATAACGTTATACGTGATTACGTAGCAGTATATAACGTTATACGTTATAACGTGATAAAATATAACGTTACACGTTATAACGTAATAATAGATAACGTTATACGTTATAACGTAATATTATACAACATTATACGTTATAACGTAATATTATATAGCGTTATACGCTATAACGTAATACTACATAACGTTATACGTGATAACGTAGTAGTATATAATGTTTTACGTTATATCGTGATAAAATATAACGTTACACGTTATAACGTAATAATACATAACGTTATACGTTATTACGTAGTAGTATATAATGCTTTACGTTATAACGTGATACTTTATAACGCTATACGTTATAACGTAATACTACGTAACGCTATACGTTTTATCTTAGTACTATATAACGTTATACGTTATAACGTAATACTACATAACGTTACACGTTATAACGTAATATTATATAACATTATACGTTATAACGTAATACTACATTACGTTATACGCTATATCGTAATATTATATAACGTTATACGTTATAACGTAATATTATATAACGTTATACGTTAGACGTATTACTACATAACGTTACACGTTGTAACGTTAATATTATATAACCTTATACGTTATAACGTGATCTTATGTAACATTATACGTTATAACGTAATATTATATAACGATATACGTTATACCGTAATACTACCTAACGTTATACGTTATAACACAATACTATATAACGTTATACATTATTACGTAGTACTACACGACGTCAGACGTTAGACGTAATACTACATATCGTTATACGTTATAACGCAATATAATATAACATTATACGGCGTAACGTAATACTATATAACGTTATACGTTATAACACAATACTACATAACGTTATACATTATTACGTAGTACTATATAACGTCAGACGTTTGACGTAATACAACATAACGCTATACGATATAACGTAATACTACATAACGCTATTCGTTATAGCGTAATACTACATAACGTTATACGTTATAACGTAAAATTATATAAAGTTATACGTTAGAAAGTAATACTACATAACGTTATACGTTATTCCATAGTACTATATAACGTTATACGTTATAACGTAATACTACATAACGTTATACGCTATAACGTAATACTACATAACGTTATACGTTATAACGTAATACTACATAACGTTATACGCTATAACGTAATACTACATAACGTTACACGTTGTAACGTAATATTATATAACATTATACGTTATAACGTAATATTATATAACATTATACGTTATAACGTAATATTATATAACGTTATACGTTATAACGTAATACAACATAACGCTATACGTTATAACGTAATACTACATAACGCTATACGTTATAACGTAATACTACATAACGTTATACGTTATAACGTAATACTACATAACGTTATACGCTATAACGTAATACTACATAACGTTACACGTTGTAACGTAATATTATATAACATTATACGTTATAACGTAATATTATATAACATAATACGTTATAACACAATACTATATAACGATATACATTATTACGCAGTACTATATAACGTCAGACGTTTGACGTAATACTACATAACGTTATACGTTATAACGTAAAATTATATAAAGTTATACGTTAGAAAGTAATACTACATAACGTTATACGTTATTCCATAGTACTATATAACGTTATACGTTATAACGTAATACTACATAACGTTATACGCTGTAACGTAATACTACATAACGTTACACGTTGTAACGTAATATTATATAACCATATATGTTATAACGTAATATTATGTAACATTATTCGTTATAACGTAATATTATATAAAGTTATACGCTAGAAAGTAATACTACATAACGTTATACGTTATACCATAGTACTATATAACGTTATACGTTATAACGTAATACTACATAACGTTATACGCTATAACGTAATACTACATAACGTTACACGTTGTAACGTAATATTATATAACATTATACGTTATAACGTAATATTATATAACGTTATACGTTATAACGTAATACTACATTACGTTATACGCTATATCGTAATATTATATAACGTTATACGTTATAACGTAATACTACATAACGTTATACGTTATAACGTAATACTACATAACGTTATACGTTATAACGTAATACTACATAAAGTTATACGTTATAACGTGATATTATATCAAATTATACGTTATAACGTAATATTATATAACGATATACGTTATAACGTAATATTATATAACGATATACGTTATAACGTAATACTACATAACGTTATACGTTATTACATAGTACTATATAACGTTATACGTTATAACGTGATACTTTATAACGCTATACGTTATAACGTAATACTACATAACGTTATACGTTTTATCTTAGTACTATATAACGTTATACGTTATATCGTAATACTACACAACGTTATATGTAATAACGTAATATTATATAACGTTATACGCTATAACGTAATACCACATAACGTTACACGTTGTAACGTAATATTATATAACATTATACGTTATAACGTAATATTATATAACGTTATACGTTATAACGTAATACAACATAACGCTATACGTTATAACGTAATACTACATAACGCTATACGTTATAACGTAATACTACATAACGTTATACGTTATTACGTAGTAGTATATAATGTTTTACGTTATAACGTGATACTTTATAACGCTATACGTTATAACGTAATACTACGTAACGTTATATGTTTTATCTTAGTACTATATAACGTTATACGTTATAACGTAATACTACATAACGTTATATATTATAACGTAATACGACATAACGTTATACGTGATTACGTAGCAGTATATAACGTTATACGTTATAACGTGTTAAAATATAACGTTACACGTTATAACGTAATAATAGATAACGTTATACGTTATAACGTAATATTATACAACATTATACGTTATAACGTAATATTATATAGCGTTATACGCTATAACGTAATACTACATAACGTTATACGTGATAACGTAGTAGTATATAATGTTTTACGTTATAACGTGATAAAATATAACGTTACACGTTATAACGTAATAATACATAACGTTATACGTTATTACGTAGTAGTATATAATGTTTTACGTTATAACGTGATACTTTATAACGCTATACGTTATAACGTAATACTACGTAACGTTATACGTTTTATCTTAGTACTATATAACGTTATACGTTATAACGTAATACTACATAACGTTACACGTTATAACGTAATATTATATAACATTATACGTTATAACGTAATACTACATTACGTTATACGCTATATCGTAATATTATATAACGTTATACGTTATAACGTAATATTATATAACGTTATACGTTAGACGTATTACTACATAACGTTACACGTTGTAACGTTAATATTATATAACCTTATACGTTATAACGTGATCTTATGTAACATTATACGTTATAACGTAATATTATATAACGATATACGTTATACCGTAATACTACCTAACGTTATACGTTATAACACAATACTATATAACGTTATACATTATTACGTAGTACTACACGACGTCAGACGTTAGACGTAATACTACATATCGTTATACGTTATAACGCAATATAATATAACATTATACGGCGTAACGTAATATTATATAACGTTATACGTTATAACACAATACAACATAACGCTATACGTTATAACGTAAGACTACATAACGCTATACGTTATAACGTAATACTACATAACGTTATACGTTATAACACAATACTATATAACGTTATACGTTATAACGTAATACTACATTACGTTATACGCTATATCGTAATATTACATAACGTTATATGTTATAACGTAATACTACATAACGTTATACGTGGTTACGTAGCAGTATATAACGTTATACGTTATAACGTGATAAAATATAACGTTACACGTTATAACGTAATAATAGATAACGTTATACGTTATAACGTAATATTATACAACATTATACGTTATAACGTAATATTATATAGCGTTATACTCTATAACGTAATACTACATAACGTTATACGTGATAACGTAGTAGTATATAATGTTTTACGTTATAACGTGATAAATTATAACGTTATACGTTAGACGTATTACTACATAACATTACACGTTGTAACGTAATATTATATAACCATATACGTTATAACGTAATATTATGTAACATTATACGTTATAACGTAATATTATATAACGATATACGTTATAACGTAATACTACATAACGTTATACGTTATAACGTAATACTACATAACGTTATACGTTATAACGTAATACTACATAACGCTATACGTTTTATCTTAGTACTATATAACGTTACACGTTGTAACGTAATATTATATAACATTATACGTTATAACGTAATACAACATAACGCTATACGCTATAACGTAATACTACATAACGCTATACGTTATAACGTAATACTACATAACGTTATACGTTATAACACAATACTATATAACGTAATACGTTATAACGTAATACTGCATTACGTTATACGCTATATCGTAATATTACATAACGTTATATGTTATAACGTAATACGACATAACGTTATACGTGATTACGTAGCAGTATATAACGTTATACGTTACAACGTGATAAAATATAACGTTACACGTTATAACGTAATAATAGATAACGTTATACGTTATAACGTAATATTATACAACATTATACGTTATAACGTAATATTATATAGCGTTATACGCTATAACGTAATACTACATAACGATATACGTGATAACGTAGTAGTATATAATGTTTTACGTTATAACGTTATAAAATATAACGTTACACGTTATAACGTAATACTGCATTACGTTATACGCTATATCGTAATATTACATAACGTTATATGTTATAACGTAATACGACATAACGTTATACGTGATTACGTAGCAGTATATGACGTTATACGTTACAACGTGATAAAATATAACGTTACACGTTATAACGTAATAATAGATAACGTTATACGTTATAACGTAATACTACATAACGTTACACGTTATAACGTAATATTATATAACATTATACGTTATAACGTAATACTACATTACGTTATACGCTATATCGTAATATTATATAACGTTATACGTTATAACGTAATATTATATAACGTTATACGTTAGACGTATTACTACATAACGTTACACGTTGTAACGTAATATTATATAACCTTATACGTTATAACGTAATATTATGTAACATTATACGTTATAACGTAATATTATATAACGTTATACGCTATACCGTAATATTATATAACGTTATACGTTAGACGTATTACTACATAACGTTACACGTTGTAACGTTAATATTATATAACCTTATACGTTATATCGTAATATTATGTAACATTATACGTTATAACGTAATATTATATAACGATATACGTTATACCGTAATACTACCTAACGTTATACGTTATAACACAATACTATATAACGTTATACATTATTACGTAGTACTACACGACGTCAGACGTTAGACGTAATACTACATATCGTTATACGTTATAACGCAATATAATATAACATTATACGGCGTAACGTAATATTATATAACGTTATACGTTATAACACAATACTACATAGCGTTATACATTATTACGTAGTACTATATAACGTCAGACGTTTGACGTAATACAACATAACGCTATACGATATAACGTAATACTACATAACGCTATTCGTTATAACGTAATACTACATAACGTTATACGTTATAACACAATACTATATAACGTTATACGTTATAAAGCAATACTGCATTACGTTATACGCTATATCGTAATATTATATAACGTTATACGTTATAACGTAATACTACATAACGTTATACGTGATTACGTAGTAGTATATAACGTTATACGTTATAACGTGATAAAACATAACGTTATACGTTAGACGTATTACTACATAACGTTACACGTTGTAACGTAATATTATAATACCATATACGTTATAACGTAATATTATGTAGCATTATACGTTATAACGTAATATTATATAACGATATACGTTACAACGTAATACTACATAACGTTATACGTTATTCCATAGTACTATATAACGTTATACGCTATAACGTAATACTACATAACGTTATACGCTATATCGTAATACTACATAACGTTACACGTTGTAACGTAATATTATATAACATTATACGTTATAACGTAATATTATATAACATTATACGTTATAACACAATACTATATAACGATATACATTATTACGCAGTACTATATAACGTCAGACGTTTGACGTAATACTACATAACGTTATACGTTATAACGTAAAATTATATAAAGTTATACGTTAGAAAGTAATACTACATAACGTTATACGTTATTCCATAGTACTATATAACGTTATACGTTATAACGTAATACTACATATCGTTATACGCTGTAACGTAATACTACATAACGTTACACGTTGTACCGTAATATTATATAACCATTTACGTTATAACGTAATATTATGTAACATTACACGTTATAACGTAATATTATATAAAGTTAAACGTTAGAAAGTAATACTACATAACGTTATACGTTATTCCATAGTACTATATAACGTTATACGTTATAACGTAATACTACATAACGTTATACGCTATAACGTAATACTACATTACGTTACACGTTGTAACGTAATATTATATAACATTATACGTTATAACGTAATATTATATAACGTTATACGTTATAACGTAATACTACATTACGTTATACGCTATATCGTAATATTATATAACGTTATACGTTATAACGTAATATTATATAACGTTATACGTTAGACGTATTACTACATAACGTTACACGTTGTAACGTAATATTATATAACCTTATACGTTATAACGTAATATTATGTAACATTATACGTTATAACGTAATATTATATAACGTTATACGCTATATCGTAATATTATATAACGTTATACGTTATAACGTAATACTACATAACGTTATTCGTTATTACGTAGTAGTATATAACGTTATAGGTTATAACGTAATATTATATAGCGTTATACGTTATAACGTAATACTACAAAACGCTATACGTTTTATCTTAGTACTATATAACGTTATACGTTATAACGTAATACTACATAACGATATACGTTATAACGAGATATTATATCACATTATACGTTATAACGTAATATTATATAACGTTATACGTTAGACGTATTACTACATAACGTTACACGTTGTAACGTTAATATTATATAACCTTATACGTTATAACGTAATATAATGTAACATTATACGTTATAACGTAATATTATATAACGATATACGTTATACCGTAATACTACCTAACGTTATACGTTATAACACAATACTATATAACGTTATACATTATTACGTAGTACTACACGACGTCAGACGTTAGACGTAATACTACATATCGTTATACGTTATAACACAATACTATATAACGTTATACGTTATAAAGTAATACTGCATTACGTTATACGCTATATCGTAATATTATATAACGTTATACGTTATAACGTAATACTACATAACGTTATACGTGATTACGTAGTAGTATATAACGTTATACGTTATAACGTGATAAAATATAACGTTATACGTTAGACGTATTACTACATAACGTTACACGTTGTAACGTAATATTATATAACCATATACGTTATAACGTAATATTATGTAACATTATACGTTATAACGTAATATTATATAACGATATACGTTATAACGTAATACTACATAACGTTATACGTTATAACGTAATACTACCTAACGCTATTCGTTATAACGTAATACTACATAACGTTATACGTTATAACACAATACTATATAACGTTATACGTTATAAAGTAATACTACATTACGTTATACGCTATATCGTAATATTATATAACGTTATACGTTATAACGTAATACTACATAACGTTATACGTGATTACGTAGTAGTATATAACGTTATACGTTATAACGTGATAAAATATAACGTTATACGTTAGACGTATTACTACATAACGTTACACGTTGTAACGTAATATTATATAACCATATACGTTGTAACGTAATATTATATAACCATATACGTTATAACGTAATATTATGTAACATTATACGTTATAACGTAATATTATATAACGATATACGTTACAACGTAATACTACATCACGTTATACGTTATTCCATAGTACTATATAACGTTATACGTTATAACGTAATACTACATAACGTTATACGCTATAACGTAATACTACATAACGTTACACGTTGTAACGTAATATTATATAACATTATACGTTATAACGTAATATTATATAACATTATACGTTATAACACAATACTATATAACGATATACATTATTACGCAGTACTATATAACGTCAGACGTTTGACGTAATACTACATAACGTTATACGTTATAACGTAATACTACATAACGTTATACGTTATAACGTAATACTACATAACGCTATACGTTTTATCTTAGTACTATATAACGTTACACGTTGTAACGTAATATTATATAACATTATACGTTATAACGTAATACAACATAACGCTATACGTTATAACGTAATACTACATAACGCTATACGTTATAACGTAATACTACATAACGTTATACGTTATAACACAATACTATATAACGTAATACGTTATAACGTAATACTGCATTACGTTATACGCTATAACGTAATACTACATAACGTTATACGTTATAACGTAATACTACATAACGTTATACGCTATAACGTAATACTACATAACGTTACACGTTGTAACGTAATATTATATAACATTATACGTTATAACGTAATATTATATAACATTATACGTTATAAGGTAATATTATATAACGTTATACGTTATAACGTAATACAACATAACGCTATACGTTATAACGTAATACTACATAACGCTATACGTTATAACGTAATACTACATAACGTTATACGTTATAACACAATACTATATAACGTTATACGTTATAACGTAATACTACAGTACGTTATACGCTATATCGTAATATTACATAACGTTATATGTTATAACGTAATACTACATAACGTTATACGTTATAACGTAATATTACATAACGTTATACGTTATAACGTAATACTACATAACGCTATTCGTTATAACGTAAAATTATATAAAGTTATACGTTAGAAAGTAATACTACATAACGTTATACGTTATTCCATAGTACTATATAACGTTATACGTTATAACGTAATACTACATAACGTTATACGCTGTAACGTAATACTACATAACGTTACACGTTGTACCGTAATATTATATAACCATATACGTTATAGCGTAATATTATGTAACATTATACGTTATAACGTAATATTATATAACGATATACGTTACAACGTAATACTACATAACGTTATACGTTATTCCATAGTACTATATAACGTTATACGTTATAACGTAATACTACATAACGTTATACGCTATATCGTAATACTACGTAACGTTACACGTTGTAACGTAATATTATATAACATTATACGTTATAACGTAATATTATATAACATTATACGTTATAACACAATACTATATAACGATATACATTATTACGCAGTACTATATAACGTCAGACGTTTGAAGTAATACTACATAACGTTATACGTTATAACGTAAAATTATATAAAGTTATACGTTTGAAGTAATACTACATAACGTTATACGTTATAACGTAAAATTATATAAAGTTATACGTTAGAAAGTAATACTACATAACGTTATACGTTATTCCATAGTACTATATAACGTTATACGTTATAACGGAATACTACATAACGTTATACGCTGTAACGTAATACTACATAACGTTACACGTTGTACCGTAATATTATATAACCATATACGTTATAACGTAATATTATGTAACATTATACGTTATAACGTAATATTATATAAAGTTATACGTTAGAAAGTAATACTACATAACGTTATACGTTATTCCATAGTACTATATAACGTTATACGTTATAACGTAATACTACATAACGTTACACGTTGTAACGTAATATTATATAACATTATACGTTATAACGTAATATTATATAACGTTATACGTTATAACGTAATACTACATTACGTTATACGCTATATCGTAATATTATATAACGTTATACGTTATAACGTAATATTATATAACGTTATACGTTAGACGTATTACTACATAACGTTACACGTTGTGACGTAATATTATATAACCTTATACGTTATAACGTAATATTATGTAACATTATACGTTATAACGTAATATTATATAACGTTATACGCTATATCGTAATATTATATAACGTTATACGTTATAACACAATACTACATAACGTTATACATTATTACGTAGTACTATATAACGTCAGACGTTTGACGTAATACAACATAACGCTATACGATATAACGTAATACTACATAACGCTATTCGTTATAGCGTAATACTACATAACGTTATACGTTATAACGTAAAATTATATAAAGTTATACGTTAGAAAGTAATACTACATAACGTTATACGTTATTCCATAGTACTATATAACGTTATACGTTATAACGTAATACTACATAACGTTATACGCTATAACGTAATACTACATAACGTTATACGTTATAACGTAAAATTATATAAAGTTATACGTTAGAAAGTAATACTACATAACGTTATACGTTATTCCATAGTACTATATAACGTTATACGTTATAACGTAATACTACATAACGTTATTCGTTATTACGTAGTAGTATATAACGTTATACGTTATAACGTAATATTATATAGCGTTATACGTTATAACGTAATACTACAAAACGCTATACGTTTTATCTTAGTACCATATAACGTTATACGTTATAACGTAATACTACATAACGATATACGTTATAACGAGATATTATATAACCTTATACGTTATAACGTAATATTATGTAACATTATACGTTATAACGTAATATCATATAACGATATACGTTATACCGTAATACTACCTAACGTTATACGTTATAACACAATACTATATAACGTTATACATTATTACGTAGTACTACACGACGTCAGACGTTAGACGTAATACTACATATCGTTATACGTTATAACGCAATATAATATAACATTATACGGCGTAACGTAATATTATATAACGTTATACGTTATAACACAATACTACATAACGTTATACATTATTACGTAGTACTATATAACGTCAGACGTTTGACGTAATACAACATAACGCTATACGATATAACGTAATACTACATAACGCTATTCGTTATAACGTAATACTACATAACGTTATACGTTATAACACAATACTATATAACGTTATACGTTATAAAGTAATACTGCATTACGTTATACGCTATATCGTAATATTATATAACGTTATACGTTATAACGTAATACTACATAACGTTATACGTGATTACGTAGTAGTATATAACGTTATACGTTATAACGTGATAAAATATAACGTTATACGTTAGACGTATTACTACATAACGTTACACGTTGTAACGTAATATTATATAACCATATACGTTATAACGTAATATTATGTAACATTATACGTTATAACGTAATATTATATAACGATATACGTTATAACGTAATACTACATAACGTTATACGTTATAACGTAATACTACATAACGTTATACGTTATAACGTAATACTACATGACGCTATTCGTTATAACGTAATACTACATAACGTTATACGTTATAACACAATACTATATAACGTTATACGTTATAAAGTAATACTACATTACGTTATATGCTATATCGTAATATTATATAACGTTATACGTTATAACGTAATACTACATAACGTTATACGTGATTACGTAGTAGTATATAACGTTATACGTTATAACGTGATAAAATATAACGTTATACGTTAGACGTATTACTACATAACGTTACACGTTGTAACGTAATATTATATAACCATATACGTTATAACGTAATATTATGTAACATTATACGTTATAACGTTATATTATATAACATTATACGTTATAACACAATACTATATAACGATATACATTATTACGCAGTACTATATAACGTCAGACGTTTGACGTAATACTACATAACGTTATACGTTATAACGTAATACTACATAACGTTATACGCTATAACGTAATACTACATAACGTTACACGTTGTACCGTAATATTATATAACCATATACGTTATAACGTAATATTATGTAACATTATACGTTATAACGTAATATTATATAACATTATACGTTATAACGTAATATTATATAACATTATACGTTATAACACAATACTACATTACGTTATACGCTATATCGTAATATTATATAACGTTATACGTTATATCGTAATATTATATAACGTTATACGTTATAACGTAATACTACATAACGTTATTCGTTATTACGTAGCAGTATATAACGTTATACGTTATAACGTAATATTATATAGCGTTATACGTTATAACGTAATACTACAAAACGCTATACGTTTTATCTTAGTACTATATAACGTTATACGTTATAACGTAATACTACATAACGATATACGTTATAACGAGATATTATATCACATTATACGTTATAACGTAATATTATGTAACATTATACGTTATAACGTAATATTATATAACGATATACGTTATACCGTAATACTACCTAACGTTATACGTTATAACACAATACTATATAATGTTATACATTATTACGTAGTACTACACGACGTCAGACGTTAGACGTAATACTACATAACGATATACGTTATAACGAGATATTATATCACATTATACGTTATAACGTAATATTATATAACGTTATACGTTATAACACAATACTACATAACGTTATACATTATTACGTAGTATTATATAACGTCAGACGTTTGACGTAATACAACATAACGCTATACGATATAACGTAATACTACATAACGCTATTCGTTATAACGTAATACTACATAACGTTATACGTTATAACACAATACTATATAACGTTATACGTTATAAAGTAATACTGCATTACGTTATACGCTATATCGTAATATTATATAACGTTATACGTTATAACGTAATACTACATAACGTTATACGTTATAACGTGATAAAATATAACGTTATACGTTAGACGTATTACTACATAACGTTACACGTTGTAACGTAATATTATATAACCATATACGTTATAACGTAATATTATGTAACATTATACGTTATAACGTAATATTATATAACGATATACGTTATAACGTAATACTACATAACGTTATACGTTATAACGTAATACTACATAACGTTATACGTTATAACGTAATACTACATAACGCTATACGTTATAACGTAATACTACATAACGTTATACGTTATAACACAATACTATATAACGTTATACGTTATAAAGTAATACTACATTACGTTATACATTATTACGTAGTACTATATAACGTCAGACGTTTGACGTAATACAACATAACGCTATACGATATAACGTAATACTACATAACGCTATTCGTTATAACGTAATACTACATAACGTTATACGTTATAACACAATACTATATAACGTTATACGTTATAAAGTAATACTGCATTACGTTATACGCTATATCGTAATATTATATAACGTTATACGTTATAACGTAATACTACATAACGTTATACGTGATTACGTAGTAGTATATAACGTTATACGTTATAACGTGATAAAATATAACGTTATACGTTAGACGTATTACTACATAACGTTACACGTTGTAACGTAATATTATATAACCATATACGTTATAACGTAATATTATGTAACATTATACGTTATAACGTAATATTATATAACGATATACGTTATAAGGTAATACTACATAACGTTATACGTTATAACGTAATACTACATAACGTTATACGTTATAACGTAATACTACATAACGCTATTCGTTATAACGTAATACTACATAACGTTACACGTTGTAACGTAATATTATATAACATTATACGTTATAACGTAATATTATATAACATTATACGTTATAACACAATACTATATAACGATATACATTATTACGCAGTACTATATAACGTCAGACGTTTGACGTAATACTTCATAACGTTATACGTTATAACGTAAAATTATATAAAGTTATACGTTAGAAAGTAATACTACATAACGTTATACGTTATTCCATAGTACTACATAACGTTACACGTTGTAACGTAATATTATATAACATTATACGTTATAACGTAATATTATATAACGTTATAGGTTATAACGTAATACTACATTACGTTATACGCTATATCGTAATATTATATAACGTTATACGTTATAACGTAATACTACATAACGTTATACGTTATAACGTAATACTACATAACGTTATACGTTATAACGTAATACTACATTACGTTATACGCTATATCGTAATATTACATAACGTTATATGTTATAACGTAATACTACATAACGTTATACGTGGTTACGTAGCAGTATATAACGTTATACGTTATAACGTGATAAAATATAACGTTACACGTTATAACGTAATAATAGATATCGTTATACGTTATAACGTAATATTATACAACATTATACGTTATAACGTAATATTATATAGCGTTATACGCTATAACGTAATACTACATAACGTTATACGTGATAACGTAGTAGTATATAATGTTTTACGTTATAACGTGATAAATTATAACGTTACACGTTATAACGCAATAATACATAACGTTATACGTTATTACGTAGCAGTATATAACGTTATACGTTATAACGTGATAAAATATAACGTTACACGTTATAACGTAATATTATACAACATTATACGTTATAACGTAATATTATATAGCGTTATACGTTATAACGTAATATTACACAATATTATACGTTATAACGTAATATTATATAGCGTTATACGTTATAACGTAATACTACATAACGTTATACGTTATTACATAGTACTATATAACGTTATACGTTATAACGTGATACTTTATAACGCTATACGTTATAACGTAATACTACATAACGCTATACGTTATAACGTAATACTACATAACGTTATACGTTATAACACAATACTATATAACGTTATACGTTATAACGTAATACTACATTACGTTATACGCTATATCGTAATATTATATAACGTTATACGTTATAACGTAATACTACATAACGCTATACGTTATAACGTAATACTACATAACGTTATGCGTTATAACACAATACTATATAACGTTATACGTTATAACGTGATACTGCATTACGTTATACGCTATAACGTAATATTATATAACGTTAAACGTTATAGCGTAATACTACATAACGTTATACGTTATAACGTGATATTATATCACATTATACGTTATAACGTAATATTATATAACGATATACGTTATAACGTAATACTACATAACGTTATACGTTATTACATAGTACTATATAACGTTATACGTTATAACGTGATACTTTATAACGCTATACGTTATAACGTAATTCAACATAACGTTATACGCTATAACGTAATATTATATAACGTTATACGTTTTATCTTAGTACTACGTAACGCTATACGTTATAACATAATACTACATAACGTTATGCGCTATAACACAATACTATATAACGTTATACGTTATAACGTGATACTACATTACGTTATACGCTATAACGTAATATTATATAACGTTATACGTTTTATCTTAGTACTATATAACGTTATACGCTATAACGTAATATTATATAACATTATACGTTATAACGTAATATTATATAACGATATACGTTATAACGTAATACTACATAACGTTATACGTTATTACGTAGTAGTATATAACGTTATACGTTACAACGCGATAAAATATAACGTTATACGTTATAACGTGGTACTTTATAACGCTATACGTTATAACGTAATTCAACATAACGTTATACGTTTTATCTTAGTACTATATAACGTTATACGTTATAACGTAATACTACATAACGTTATACGTTATAACGTAATATTATATAACATTATACGTTATAACGATATACTACATAACGCTATACGTTATAACGTAATACTACATAACGTTATACGTTTTATCTTAGTACTATATAACGTTATACGTTTTATCTTAGTACTATATAACGTTATACGTTATAATGTAATACTACATAACCTTGAACGTTATAACGAAATATTAAATAACGTTAAACGTTATAGCGTAATACTACATAACGTTATACGACATAACACAATACTATATAACGTTATACGATATAAAGTAATACCACATAACGTTATACGTTATTCCATAGTACTATATAACGTTATACGTTATAACGTAATACTACATAACGTTATACGCCATAACGTAATACTACATAATGTTACACGTTGTAACGTAATATTATATAACATTATACGTTATAACGTAATATTATATAACATTATACGTTATAACACAATACTATATAACGTTAGACATTATTACGTATTACTATATAACGTCAGACGTTTGACGTAATACTACATAACGCTATACGTTATAACGTAATACTACATAACGTTATACGTTATAACACAATAGTATATAACGTTATACGTTATGACACAATAGTATATAACGTCAGACGTTTGACGTAATACTACAAAACGTTATACGTTTTATCTTAGTACTATATAACGTTATACGTTATAACGTAATACTACATAACGTTATACGTTATAACGTGATATTATATCACATTATACGTTATAACGTAATATTATATAACGTTATACGTTATAACGTGATACTACATAACGTTATACGTTATTACATAGTACTATATAACGCTATACGTTATAACGTAATACTACATAACGCTATACGTTATAATGTAATACTACATAACGTTACACGTTATAACGTAATACTACATAACGTTATACGTGATTACGTAGTAGCATATAACGTTATACGTTATAACGTGATAAAATATAACGTTACACGTTATAACGTAATACTACATAACGTTATACGTTATAACGTAATACAACATAACGCTATACGTTATAACGTAATACTACATAACGCTATACGTTATAACGTAATACTACATAACGTTATACGTTATAACACAATACTATATAACGTAATACGTTATAACGTAATACTACATTACGTTATACGCTATATCGTAATATTACATAACGTTATATATTATAACGTAATACGACATAACGTTATACGTGATTACGTAGCAGTATATAACGTTATACGTTATAACGTGATAAAATATAACGTTACACGTTATAACGTAATAATAGATAACGTTATACGTTATAACGTAATATTATACAACATTATACGTTATAACCTAATATTATATAGCGTTATACGCTATAACGTAATACTACATAACGTTATACGTGATAACGTAGTAGTATATAATCTTTTACTTTATAACGTGATAAAATATAACGTTACACGTTATAACGTAATAATACATAACGTCATACGTTATTACGTAGTAGTATATAATGTTTTACGTTATAACGTGATAATTTATAACGCTATACGTTATAACGTAATACTACGTAACGTTATACGTTTTATCTTAGTACTATATAACGTTATACGTTATAACGTAATACTACATAACGTTACACGTTATAACGTAATATTATATAACATTATCCGTTATAACGTAATACTACATTACGTTATACGCTATATCGTAATATTATATAACGTTATACGTTATAACGTAATATTATATAACGTTATACGTTAGACGTATTACTACATAACGTTACACGTTGTAACGTAATATTATATAACCTTATACGTTATAACGTAATATTATGTAACATTATACGTTATAACGTAATATTATATAACGTTATACGCTATATCGTAATATTATATAACGTTATACGTTATAACGTAATACTACATAACGTTATTCGTTATTACGTAGTAGTATATAACGTTATACGTTATAACGTAATATTGTATAGCGTTATACGTTATAACGTAATACTACAAAGCGCTATACGTTTTATCTTAGTACTATATAACGTTATACGTTATAACGTAATACTACATAACGATATACGTTACAACGAGATATTATATCACATTATACGTTATAACGTAATATTATATAACGTTATACGTTAGACGTATTACTACATAACGTTACACGTTGTAACGTTAATATTATATAACCTTATACGTTATAACGTAATATTATGTAACATTATACGTTAT
Organism: Bombus sylvestris; assembly: GCA_911622165.2. Lineage (NCBI taxonomy): Eukaryota > Metazoa > Arthropoda > Insecta > Hymenoptera > Apidae > Bombus > Bombus sylvestris. Next base: position 5,580,000 of record OU443153.1, on the reverse strand, counting down.
AACGTAATATTATATAACGATATACGTTATACCGTAATACTACCTAACGTTATACGTTATAACACAATACTATATAACGTTATACATTATTACGTAGTACTATATAACGTCAGACGTTTGACGTAATACAACATAACGCTATACGATATAACGTAATACTACATAACGCTATTCGTTATAACGTAATACTACATAACGTTATACGTTATAACACAATACTATATAACGTTATACGTTATAAAGTAATACTACATTACGTTATACGCTATATCGTAATATTATATAACGTTATACGTTATATCGTAATATTATATAACGTTATACGTTATAACGTAATACTACATAACGTTATTCGTTATTACGTAGCAGTATATAACGTTATACGTTATAACGTAATATTATATAGCGTTATACGTTATAACGTAATACTACAAAACGCTATACGTTTTATCTTAGTACTATATAACGTTATACGTTATAACGTAATACTACATAACGATATACGTTATAACGAGATATTATATCACATTATACGTTATAACGTAATATTATGTAACATTATACGTTATAACGTAATATTATATAACGATATACGTTATACCGTAATACTACCTAACGTTATACGTTATAACACAATACTATATAATGTTATACATTATTACGTAGTACTACACGACGTCAGACGTTAGACGTAATACTACATAACGATATACGTTATAACGAGATATTATATCACATTATACGTTATAACGTAATATTATATAACGTTATACGTTAGACGTATTACTACATAACGTTACACGTTGTAACGTTAATATTATATAACCTTATACGTTATAACGTAATATTATGTAACATTATACGTTATAACGTAATATTATATAACGATATACGTTATACCGTAATACTACCTAACGTTATACGTTATAACACAATACTATATAATGTTATACATTATTACGTAGTACTACACGACGTCAGACGTTAGACGTAATACTACATAACGATATACGTTATAACGAGATATTATATCACATTATACGTTATAACGTAATATTATATAACGTTATACGTTAGACGTATTACTACATAACGTTACACGTTGTAACGTTAATATTATATAACCTTATACGTTATAACGTAATATTATGTAACATTATACGTTATAACGTAATATTATATAACGATATACGTTATACCGTAATACTACCTAACGTTATACGTTATAACACAATACTATATAATGTTATACATTATTACGTAGTACTACACGACGTCAGACGTTAGACGTAATACTACATATCGATATACGTTATAACGCAATATAATATAACATTATACGGCGTAACGTAATATTATATAACGTTATACGTTATAACACAATACTACATAACGTTATACATTATTACGTAGTATTATATAACGTCAGACGTTTGACGTAATACAACATAACGCTATACGATATAACGTAATACTACATAACGCTATTCGTTATAACGTAATACTACATAACGTTATACGTTATAACACAATACTATATAACGTTATACGTTATAAAGTAATACTGCATTACGTTATACGCTATATCGTAATATTATATAACGTTATACGTTATAACGTAATACTACATAACGTTATACGTTATAACGTGATAAAATATAACGTTATACGTTAGACGTATTACTACATAACGTTACACGTTGTAACGTAATATTATATAACCATATACGTTATAACGTAATATTATGTAACATTATACGTTATAACGTAATATTATATAACGATATACGTTATAACGTAATACTACATAACGTTATACGTTATAACGTAATACTACATAACGTTATACGTTATAACGTAATACTACATAACGCTATACGTTATAACGTAATACTACATAACGTTATACGTTATAACACAATACTATATAACGTTATACGTTATAAAGTAATACTACATTACGTTATACATTATTACGTAGTACTATATAACGTCAGACGTTTGACGTAATACAACATAACGCTATACGATATAACGTAATACTACATAACGCTATTCGTTATAACGTAATACTACATAACGTTATACGTTATAACACAATACTATATAACGTAATACGTTATAACGTAATACTACATTACGTTATACGCTATATCGTAATATTACATAACGTTATATATTATAACGTAATACGACATAACGTTATACGTGATTACGTAGCAGTATATAACGTTATACGTTATAACGTGATAAAATATAACGTTACACGTTATAACGTAATAATAGATAACGTTATACGTTATAACGTAATATTATACAACATTATACGTTATAACGTAATATTATATAGCGTTATACGCTATAACGTAATACTACATAACGTTATACGTGATAACGTAGTAGTATATAATCTTTTACTTTATAACGTGATAAAATATAACGTTACACGTTATAACGTAATAATACATAACGTCATACGTTATTACGTAGTAGTATATAATGTTTTACGTTATAACGTGATACTTTATAACGCTATACGTTATAACGTAATACTACGTAACGTTATACGTTTTATCTTAGTACTATATAACGTTATACGTTATAACGTAATACTACATAACGTTACACGTTATAACGTAATATTATATAACATTATCCGTTATAACGTAATACTACATTACGTTATACGCTATATCGTAATATTATATAACGTTATACGTTATAACGTAATATTATATAACGTTATACGTTAGACGTATTACTACATAACGTTACACGTTGTAACGTAATATTATATAACCTTATACGTTATAACGTAATATTATGTAACATTATACGTTATAACGTAATATTATATAACGTTATACGCTATATCGTAATATTATATAACGTTATACGTTATAACGTAATACTACATAACGTTATTCGTTATTACGTAGTAGTATATAACGTTATACGTTATAACGTAATATTGTATAGCGTTATACGTTATAACGTAATACTACAAAGCGCTATACGTTTTATCTTAGTACTATATAACGTTATACGTTATAACGTAATACTACATAACGATATACGTTATAACGAGATATTATATCACATTATACGTTATAACGTAATATTATATAACGTTATACGTTAGACGTATTACTACATAACGTTACACGTTGTAACGTTAATATTATATAACCTTATACGTTATAACGTAATATTATGTAACATTATACGTTATAACGTAATATTATATAACGATATACGTTATACCGTAATACTACCTAACGTTATACGTTATAACACAATACTATATAACGTTATACATTATTACGTAGTACTATATAACGTCAGACGTTTGACGTAATACAACATAACGCTATACGATATAACGTAATACTACATAACGCTATTCGTTATAACGTAATACTACATAACGTTATACGTTATAACACAATACTATATAACGTTATACGTTATAAAGTAATACTACATTACGTTATACGCTATATCGTAATATTATATAACGTTATACGTTATATCGTAATATTATATAACGTTATACGTTATAACGTAATACTACATAACGTTATTCGTTATTACGTAGCAGTATATAACGTTATACGTTATAACGTAATATTATATAGCGTTATACGTTATAACGTAATACTACAAAACGCTATACGTTTTATCTTAGTACTATATAACGTTATACGTTATAACACAATACTATATAATGTTATACATTATTACGTAGTACTACACGACGTCAGACGTTAGACGTAATACTACATATCGATATACGTTATAACGCAATATAATATAACATTATACGGCGTAACGTAATATTATATAACGTTATACGTTATAACACAATACTACATAACGTTATACATTATTACGTAGTATTATATAACGTCAGACGTTTGACGTAATACAACATAACGCTATACGATATAACGTAATACTACATAACGCTATTCGTTATAACGTAATACTACATAACGTTATACGTTATAACACAATACTATATAACGTTATACGTTATAAAGTAATACTGCATTACGTTATACGCTATATCGTAATATTATATAACGTTATACGTTATAACGTAATACTACATAACGTTATACGTTATAACGTGATAAAATATAACGTTATACGTTAGACGTATTACTACATAACGTTACACGTTGTAACGTAATATTATATAACCATATACGTTATAACGTAATATTATGTAACATTATACGTTATAACGTAATATTATATAACGATATACGTTATAACGTAATACTACATAACGTTATACGTTATAACGTAATACTACATAACGTTATACGTTATAACGTAATACTACATAACGCTATACGTTATAACGTAATACTACATAACGTTATACGTTATAACACAATACTATATAACGTTATACGTTATAAAGTAATACTACATTACGTTATACATTATTACGTAGTACTATATAACGTCAGACGTTTGACGTAATACAACATAACGCTATACGATATAACGTAATACTACATAACGCTATTCGTTATAACGTAATACTACATAACGTTATACGTTATAACACAATACTATATAACGTAATACGTTATAACGTAATACTACATTACGTTATACGCTATATCGTAATATTACATAACGTTATATATTATAACGTAATACGACATAACGTTATACGTGATTACGTAGCAGTATATAACGTTATACGTTATAACGTGATAAAATATAACGTTACACGTTATAACGTAATAATAGATAACGTTATACGTTATAACGTAATATTATACAACATTATACGTTATAACGTAATATTATATAGCGTTATACGCTATAACGTAATACTACATAACGTTATACGTGATAACGTAGTAGTATATAATCTTTTACTTTATAACGTGATAAAATATAACGTTACACGTTATAACGTAATAATACATAACGTCATACGTTATTACGTAGTAGTATATAATGTTTTACGTTATAACGTGATACTTTATAACGCTATACGTTATAACGTAATACTACGTAACGTTATACGTTTTATCTTAGTACTATATAACGTTATACGTTATAACGTAATACTACATAACGTTACACGTTATAACGTAATATTATATAACATTATCCGTTATAACGTAATACTACATTACGTTATACGCTATATCGTAATATTATATAACGTTATACGTTATAACGTAATATTATATAACGTTATACGTTAGACGTATTACTACATAACGTTACACGTTGTAACGTAATATTATATAACCTTATACGTTATAACGTAATATTATGTAACATTATACGTTATAACGTAATATTATATAACGTTATACGCTATATCGTAATATTATATAACGTTATACGTTATAACGTAATACTACATAACGTTATTCGTTATTACGTAGTAGTATATAACGTTATACGTTATAACGTAATATTGTATAGCGTTATACGTTATAACGTAATACTACAAAGCGCTATACGTTTTATCTTAGTACTATATAACGTTATACGTTATAACGTAATACTACATAACGATATACGTTATAACGAGATATTATATCACATTATACGTTATAACGTAATATTATATAACGTTATACGTTAGACGTATTACTACATAACGTTACACGTTGTAACGTTAATATTATATAACCTTATACGTTATAACGTAATATTATGTAACATTATACGTTATAACGTAATATTATATAACGATATACGTTATACCGTAATACTACCTAACGTTATACGTTATAACACAATACTATATAACGTTATACATTATTACGTAGTACTATATAACGTCAGACGTTTGACGTAATACAACATAACGCTATACGATATAACGTAATACTACATAACGCTATTCGTTATAACGTAATACTACATAACGTTATACGTTATAACACAATACTATATAACGTTATACGTTATAAAGTAATACTACATTACGTTATACGCTATATCGTAATATTATATAACGTTATACGTTATATCGTAATATTATATAACGTTATACGTTATAACGTAATACTACATAACGTTATTCGTTATTACGTAGCAGTATATAACGTTATACGTTATAACGTAATATTATATAGCGTTATACGTTATAACGTAATACTACAAAACGCTATACGTTTTATCTTAGTACTATATAACGTTATACGTTATAACGTAATACTACATAACGATATACGTTATAACGAGATATTATATCACATTATACGTTATAACGTAATATTATGTAACATTATACGTTATAACGTAATATTATATAACGATATACGTTATACCGTAATACTACCTAACGTTATACGTTATAACACAATACCATATAATGTTATACATTATTACGTAGTACTACACGACGTCTGACGTTAGACGTAATACTACATAACGATATACGTTATAACGAGATATTATATCACATTATACGTTATAACGTAATATTATATAACGTTATACGTTAGACGTATTACTACATAACGTTACACGTTGTAACGTTAATATTATATAACCTTATACGTTATAACGTAATATTATGTAACATTATACGTTATAACGTAATATTATATAACGATATACGTTATACCGTAATACTACCTAACGTTATACGTTATAACACAATACTATATAATGTTATACATTATTACGTAGTACTACACGACGTCAGACGTTAGACGTAATACTACATATCGATATACGTTATAACGCAATATAATATAACATTATACGGCGTAACGTAATATTATATAACGTTATACGTTATAACACAATACTACATAACGTTATACATTATTACGTAGTATTATATAACGTCAGACGTTTGACGTAATACAACATAACGCTATACGATATAACGTAATACTACATAACGCTATTCGTTATAACGTAATACTACATAACGTTATACGTTATAACACAATACTATATAACGTTATACGTTATAAAGTAATACTGCATTACGTTATACGCTATATCGTAATATTATATAACGTTATACGTTATAACGTAATACTACATAACGTTATACGTTATAACGTGATAAAATATAACGTTATACGTTAGACGTATTACTACATAACGTTACACGTTGTAACGTAATATTATATAACCATATACGTTATAACGTAATATTATGTAACATTATACGTTATAACGTAATATTATATAACGATATACGTTATAACGTAATACTACATAACGTTATACGTTATAACGTAATACTACATAACGTTATACGTTATAACGTAATACTACATAACGCTATACGTTATAACGTAATACTACATAACGTTATACGTTATAACACAATACTATATAACGTTATACGTTATAAAGTAATACTACATTACGTTATACATTATTACGTAGTACTATATAACGTCAGACGTTTGACGTAATACAACATAACGCTATACGATATAACGTAATACTACATAACGCTATTCGTTATAACGTAATACTACATAACGTTATACGTTATAACACAATACTATATAACGTTATACGTTATAAAGTAATACTGCATTACGTTATACGCTATATCGTAATATTATATAACGTTATACGTTATAACGTAATACTACATAACGTTATACGTGATTACGTAGTAGTATATAACGTTATACGTTATAACGTGATAAAATATAACGTTATACGTTAGACGTATTACTACATAACGTTACACGTTGTAACGTAATATTATATAACCATATACGTTATAACGTAATATTATGTAACATTATACGTTATAACGTAATATTATATAACGATATACGTTATAAGGTAATACTACATAACGTTATACGTTATAACGTAATACTACATAACGTTATACGTTATAACGTAATACTACATAACGCTATTCGTTATAACGTAATACTACATAACGTTACACGTTGTAACGTAATATTATATAACATTATACGTTATAACGTAATATTATATAACATTATACGTTATAACACAATACTATATAACGATATACATTATTACGCAGTACTATATAACGTCAGACGTTTGACGTAATACTTCATAACGTTATACGTTATAACGTAAAATTATATAAAGTTATACGTTAGAAAGTAATACTACATAACGTTATACGTTATTCCATAGTACTATATAACGTTATACGTTATAACGTAATACTACATAACGTTATACGCTGTAACGTAATACTACATAACGTTACACGTTGTAACGTAATATTATATAACCATATACGTTATAACGTAATATTATGTAACATTATACGTTATAACGTAATATTATATAAAGTTAAACGTTAGAAAGTAATACTACATAACGTTATACGTTATTCCATAGTACTATATAACGTTATACGTTATAACGTAATACTACATAACGTTATACGCTGTAACGTAATACTACATAACGTTACACGTTGTAACGTAATATTATATAACATTATACGTTATAACGTAATATTATATAACGTTATACGTTATAACGTAATACTACATTACGTTATACGCTATATCGTAATATTATATAACGTTATACGTTATAACGTAATACTACATAACGTTATACGTTATAACGTAATACTACATAACGTTATACGTTATAACGTAATACTACATTACGTTATACGCTATATCGTAATATTACATAACGTTATATGTTATAACGTAATACTACATAACGTTATACGTGGTTACGTAGCAGTATATAACGTTATACGTTATAACGTGATAAAATATAACGTTACACGTTATAACGTAATAATAGATATCGTTATACGTTATAACGTAATATTATACAACATTATACGTTATAACGTAATATTATATAGCGTTATACGCTATAACGTAATACTACATAACGTTATACGTGATAACGTAGTAGTATATAATGTTTTACGTTATAACGTGATAAATTATAACGTTACACGTTATAACGCAATAATACATAACGTTATACGTTATTACGTAGCAGTATATAACGTTATACGTTATAACGTGATAAAATATAACGTTACACGTTATAACGTAATATTATACAACATTATACGTTATAACGTAATATTATATAGCGTTATACGTTATAACGTAATATTACACAATATTATACGTTATAACGTAATATTATATAGCGTTATACGTTATAACGTAATACTACATAACGTTATACGTTATTACATAGTACTATATAACGTTATACGTTATAACGTGATACTTTATAACGCTATACGTTATAACGTAATACTACATAACGCTATACGTTATAACGTAATACTACATAACGTTATACGTTATAACACAATACTATATAACGTTATACGTTATAACGTAATACTACATTACGTTATACGCTATATCGTAATATTATATAACGTTATACGTTATAACGTAATACTACATAACGCTATACGTTATAACGTAATACTACATAACGTTATGCGTTATAACACAATACTATATAACGTTATACGTTATAACGTGATACTACATTACGTTATACGCTATAACGTAATATTATATAACGTTAAACGTTATAGCGTAATACTACATAACGTTATACGTTATAACGTGATATTATATCACATTATACGTTATAACGTAATATTATATAACGATATACGTTATAACGTAATACTACATAACGTTATACGTTATTACATAGTACTATATAACGTTATACGTTATAACGTGATACTTTATAACGCTATACGTTATAACGTAATTCAACATAACGTTATACGCTATAACGTAATATTATATAACGTTATACGTTTTATCTTAGTACTACGTAACGCTATACGTTATAACATAATACTACATAACGTTATGCGTTATAACACAATACTATATAACGTTATACGTTATAACGTGATACTACATTACGTTATACGCTATAACGTAATATTATATAACGTTATACGTTTTATCTTAGTACTATATAACGTTATACGCTATAACGTAATATTATATAACATTATACGTTATAACGTAATATTATATAACGATATACGTTATAACGTAATACTACATAACGTTATACGTTATTACGTAGTAGTATATAACGTTATACGTTACAACGCGATAAAATATAACGTTATACGTTATAACGTGGTACTTTATAACGCTATACGTTATAACGTAATTCAACATAACGTTATACGTTTTATCTTAGTACTATATAACGTTATACGTTATAACGTAATACTACATAACGTTATACGTTATAACGTAATATTATATAACATTATACGTTATAACGATATACTACATAACGCTATACGTTATAACGTAATACTACATAACGTTATACGTTTTATCTTAGTACTATATAACGTTATACGTTTTATCTTAGTACTATATAACGTTATACGTTATAATGTAATACTACATAACCTTGAACGTTATAACGAAATATTAAATAACGTTAAACGTTATAGCGTAATACTACATAACGTTATACGACATAACACAATACTATATAACGTTATACGATATAAAGTAATACCACATAACGTTATACGTTATTCCATAGTACTATATAACGTTATACGTTATAACGTAATACTACATAACGTTATACGCCATAACGTAATACTACATAATGTTACACGTTGTAACGTAATATTATATAACATTATACGTTATAACGTAATATTATATAACATTATACGTTATAACACAATACTATATAACGTTATACATTATTACGTATTACTATATAACGTCAGACGTTTGACGTAATACTACATAACGCTATACGTTATAACGTAATACTACATAACGTTATACGTTATAACACAATAGTATATAACGTTATACGTTATAACACAATAGTATATAACGTCAGACGTTTGACGTAATACTACAAAACGTTATACGTTTTATCTTAGTACTATATAACGTTATACGTTATAACGTAATACTACATAACGTTATACGTTATAACGTGATATTATATCACATTATACGTTATAACGTAATATTATATAACGTTATACGTTATAACGTGATACTACATAACGTTATACGTTATTACATAGTACTATATAACGCTATACGTTATAACGTAATACTACATAACGCTATACGTTATAATGTAATACTACATAACGTTACACGTTATAACGTAATACTACATAACGTTATACGTGATTACGTAGTAGTATATAACGTTATACGTTATAACGTGATAAAATATAACGTTACACGTTATAACGTAATACTACATAACGTTATACGTTATAACGTAATACAACATAACGCTATACGTTATAACGTAATACTACATAACGCTATACGTTATAACGTAATACTACATAACGTTATACGTTATAACACAATACTATATAACGTAATACGTTATAACGTAATACTACATTACGTTATACGCTATATCGTAATATTACATAACGTTATATATTATAACGTAATACGACATAACGTTATACGTGATTACGTAGCAGTATATAACGTTATACGTTATAACGTGATAAAATATAACGTTACACGTTATAACGTAATAATAGATAACGTTATACGTTATAACGTAATATTATACAACATTATACGTTATAACGTAATATTATATAGCGTTATACGCTATAACGTAATACTACATAACGTTATACGTGATAACGTAGTAGTATATAATCTTTTACTTTATAACGTGATAAAATATAACGTTACACGTTATAACGTAATAATACATAACGTCATACGTTATTACGTAGTAGTATATAATGTTTTACGTTATAACGTGATACTTTATAACGCTATACGTTATAACGTAATACTACGTAACGTTATACGTTTTATCTTAGTACTATATAACGTTATACGTTATAACGTAATACTACATAACGTTACACGTTATAACGTAATATTATATAACATTATCCGTTATAACGTAATACTACATTACGTTATACGCTATATCGTAATATTATATAACGTTATACGTTATAACGTAATATTATATAACGTTATACGTTAGACGTATTACTACATAACGTTACACGTTGTAACGTAATATTATATAACCTTATACGTTATAACGTAATATTATGTAACATTATACGTTATAACGTAATATTATATAACGTTATACGCTATATCGTAATATTATATAACGTTATACGTTATAACGTAATACTACATAACGTTATTCGTTATTACGTAGTAGTATATAACGTTATACGTTATAACGTAATATTGTATAGCGTTATACGTTATAACGTAATACTACAAAGCGCTATACGTTTTATCTTAGTACTATATAACGTTATACGTTATAACGTAATACTACATAACGATATACGTTATAACGAGATATTATATCACATTATACGTTATAACGTAATATTATATAACGTTATACGTTAGACGTATTACTACATAACGTTACACGTTGTAACGTTAATATTATATAACCTTATACGTTATAACGTAATATTATGTAACATTATACGTTATAACGTAATATTATATAACGATATACGTTATACCGTAATACTACCTAACGTTATACGTTATAACACAATACTATATAACGTTATACATTATTACGTAGTACTATATAACGTCAGACGTTTGACGTAATACAACATAACGCTATAGGATATAACGTAATACTACATAACGCTATTCGTTATAACGTAATACTACATAACGTTATACGTTATAACACAATACTATATAACGTTATACGTTATAAAGTAATACTACATTACGTTATACGCTATATCGTAATATTATATAACGTTATACGTTATAACGTAATACTACATAACGTTATACGTGATTACGTAGTAGTATATAACGTTATACGTTATAACGTGATAAAATATAACGTTATACGTTAGACGTATTACTACATAACGTTACACGTTGTAACGTAATATTATATAACCATATACGTTATAACGTAATATTATGTAACATTATACGTTATAACGTAATATTATATAACGATATACGTTATAACGTAATACTACATAACGTTATACGTTATAACGTAAAATTATATAAAGTTATACGCTAGAAAGTAATACTACATAACGTTATACGTTATTCCATAGTACTATATAACGTTATACGTTATAACGTAATACTACATAACGTTATACTACATAACGTTATACGCTATAACGTAATACTACATAACGTTACACGTTGTAACGTAATATTATATAACATTATACGTTATAACGTAATATTATATAACATTATACGTTATAACACAATAATATATAACGATATACATTATTACGCAGTACGATATAACGTCAGACGTTTGACGTAATACTACATAACGTTATACGTTATTCCATAGTACTATATAACGTTATACGTTATAACGTAATACTACATAACGTTATACGCTATAACGTAATACTACATAACGTTACACGTTGTAACGTAATATTATATAACATTATACGTTATAACGTAATATGATATAACGTTATACGTTATAACGTAATACAACATAACGCTATACGTTATAACGTAATACTACATAAAGTTATACGTTATAACGTGATATTATATCAAATTATACGTTATAACGTAATATTATATAACGATATACGTTATAACGTAATATTATATAACGATATACGTTATAACGTAATACTACATAACGTTATACGTTATTACATAGTACCTTATAACGTTATACGTTATAACGTGATACTTTATAACGCTATACGTTATAACGTAATACTACATAACGTTATACGTTATTACATAGTACTATATAACGTTATACGTTATAACGTGATACTTTATAACGCTATACGTTATAACGTAATACTAAATAACGTTATACGTTTTATCTTAGTACTATATAACGTTATACGTTATAACGTAATACTACACAACGTTATATGTAATAACGTAATATTATATAACGTTATACGCTATAACGTAATACTACATAACGTTACACGTTGTAACGTAATATTATATAACATTATACGTTATAACGTAATATTATATAACGTTATACGTTATAACGTAATACAACATAACGCTATACGTTATAACGTAATACTACATAACGCTATACGTTATAACGTAATATTATACAACATTATACGTTATAACGTAATATTATATAGCGTTATACGCTATAACGTAATACTACATAACGTTATACGTGATAACGTAGTAGTATATAATCTTTTACTTTATAACGTGATAAAATATAACGTTACACGTTATAACGTAATAATACATAACGTCATACGTTATTACGTAGTAGTATATAATGTTTTACGTTATAACGTGATACTTTATAACGCTATACGTTATAACGTAATACTACGTAACGTTATACGTTTTATCTTAGTACTATATAACGTTATACGTTATAACGTAATACTACATAACGTTACACGTTATAACGTAATATTATATAACATTATCCGTTATAACGTAATACTACATTACGTTATACGCTATATCGTAATATTATATAACGTTATACGTTATAACGTAATATTATATAACGTTATACGTTAGACGTATTACTACATAACGTTACACGTTGTAACGTAATATTATATAACCTTATACGTTATAACGTAATATTATGTAACATTATACGTTATAACGTAATATTATATAACGTTATACGCTATATCGTAATATTATATAACGTTATACGTTATAACGTAATACTACATAACGTTATTCGTTATTACGTAGTAGTATATAACGTTATACGTTATAACGTAATATTGTATAGCGTTATACGTTATAACGTAATACTACAAAGCGCTATACGTTTTATCTTAGTACTATATAACGTTATACGTTATAACGTAATACTACATAACGATATACGTTATAACGAGATATTATATCACATTATACGTTATAACGTAATATTATATAACGTTATACGTTAGACGTATTACTACATAACGTTACACGTTGTAACGTTAATATTATATAACCTTATACGTTATAACGTAATATTATGTAACATTATACGTTATAACGTAATATTATATAACGATATACGTTATACCGTAATACTACCTAACGTTATACGTTATAACACAATACTATATAACGTTATACATTATTACGTAGTACTATATAACGTCAGACGTTTGACGTAATACAACATAACGCTATAGGATATAACGTAATACTACATAACGCTATTCGTTATAACGTAATACTACATAACGTTATACGTTATAACACAATACTATATAACGTTATACGTTATAAAGTAATACTACATTACGTTATACGCTATATCGTAATATTATATAACGTTATACGTTATAACGTAATACTACATAACGTTATACGTGATTACGTAGTAGTATATAACGTTATACGTTATAACGTGATAAAATATAACGTTATACGTTAGACGTATTACTACATAACGTTACACGTTGTAACGTAATATTATATAACCATATACGTTATAACGTAATATTATGTAACATTATACGTTATAACGTAATATTATATAACGATATACGTTATAACGTAATACTACATAACGTTATACGTTATAACGTAAAATTATATAAAGTTATACGCTAGAAAGTAATACTACATAACGTTATACGTTATTCCATAGTACTATATAACGTTATACGTTATAACGTAATACTACATAACGTTATACTACATAACGTTATACGCTATAACGTAATACTACATAACGTTACACGTTGTAACGTAATATTATATAACATTATACGTTATAACGTAATATTATATAACATTATACGTTATAACACAATAATATATAACGATATACATTATTACGCAGTACGATATAACGTCAGACGTTTGACGTAATACTACATAACGTTATACGTTATTCCATAGTACTATATAACGTTATACGTTATAACGTAATACTACATAACGTTATACGCTATAACGTAATACTACATAACGTTACACGTTGTAACGTAATATTATATAACATTATACGTTATAACGTAATATGATATAACGTTATACGTTATAACGTAATACAACATAACGCTATACGTTATAACGTAATACTACATAAAGTTATACGTTATAACGTGATATTATATCAAATTATACGTTATAACGTAATATTATATAACGATATACGTTATAACGTAATATTATATAACGATATACGTTATAACGTAATACTACATAACGTTATACGTTATTACATAGTACCTTATAACGTTATACGTTATAACGTGATACTTTATAACGCTATACGTTATAACGTAATACTACATAACGTTATACGTTATTACATAGTACTATATAACGTTATACGTTATAACGTGATACTTTATAACGCTATACGTTATAACGTAATACTAAATAACGTTATACGTTTTATCTTAGTACTATATAACGTTATACGTTATAACGTAATACTACACAACGTTATATGTAATAACGTAATATTATATAACGTTATACGCTATAACGTAATACTACATAACGTTACACGTTGTAACGTAATATTATATAACATTATACGTTATAACGTAATATTATATAACGTTATACGTTATAACGTAATACAACATAACGCTATACGTTATAACGTAATACTACATAACGCTATACGTTATAACGTAATATTATACAACATTATACGTTATAACGTAATATTATATAGCGTTATACGCTATAACGTAATACTACATAACGTTATACGTGATAACGTAGTAGTATATAATGTTTTACTTTATAACGTGATAAAATATAACGTTACACGTTATAACGTAATAATACATAACGTTATACGTTATTACGTAGTAGTATATAATGTTTTACGTTATAACGTGATACTTTATAACGCTATACGTTATAACGTAATACTACGTAACGTTATACGTTTTATCTTAGTACTATATAACGTTATACGTTATAACGTAATACTACATAACGTTACACGTTATAACGTAATACTCCATTACGTTATACGCTATATCGTAATATTATATAACGTTATACGTTATAACGTAATATTATATAACGTTATACGTTAGACGTATTACTACATAACGTTACACGTTGTAACGTAATATTATATAACCTTATACGTTATAACGTAATATTATGTAACATTATACGTTATAACGTAATATTATATAACGTTATACGCTATATCGTAATATTATATAACGTTATACGTTATAACGTAATACTACATAACGTTATTCGTTATTACGTAGTAGTATATAACGTTATACGTTATAACGTAATATTATATAGCGTTATACGTTATAACGTAATACTACGAAACGCTATACGTTTTATCTTAGTACTATAAAACGTTATACGTTATAACGTAATACTACATAACGATATACGTTATAACGAGATATTATATCACATTATACGTTATAACGTAATATTATATAACGTTATACGTTAGACGTATTACTACATAACGTTACACGTTGTAACGTAATATTATATAACCATATACGTTATAACGTAATATTATGTAACATTATACGTTATAACGTAATATTATATAACGATATACGTTATAACGTAATACTACATAACGTTATACGTTATAACGTAAAATTATATAAAGTTATACGTTAGAAAGTAATACTACATAACGTTATACGTTATTCCATAATACTATATAACGTAATACGTTATAACGTAATACTACATAACGTTATACTACATAACGTTATACGCTATAACGTAATACTACATAACGTTACACGTTGTAACGTAATATTATATAACATTATACGTTATAACGTAATATTATATAACATTATACGTTATAACACAATACTATATAACGATATACATTATTACGCAGTACGATATAACGTCAGACGTTTGACGTAATACTACATAACTTTATACGTTATAACGTAAAATTATATAAAGTTATACGTTAGAAAGTAATACTACATAACGTTATACGTTATTCCATAGTACTATATAACGTTATACGATATAACGTAATACTACATAACGTTATACGCTATAACGTAATACTACATAACGTTATACGTTATAACGTAAAATTATATAAAGTTATACGTTAGAAAGTAATACTACATAACGTTATACGTTATTCCATAGTACTATATAACGTTATACGTTATAACGTAATACTACATAACGTTATACGCTATAACGTAATACTACATAACGTTATACGTTATAACGTAATACTACATAACGTTATACGCTATAACGTAATACTACATAACGTTACACGTTGTAACGTAATATTATATAACATTATACGTTATAACGTAATATTATATAACATTATACGTTATAACGTAATATTATATAACGTTATACGTTATAACGTAATACTACATAACGTTATACGTTATAACGTAATATTATATAACATTATACGTTATAACGATATACTACATAACGCTATACGTTATAACGTAATACTACATAACGTTATACGTTTTATCTCAGTACTATATTACGTTATACGTTTTATCTTAGTACTATATAACGTTATACGTTATAATGTATTACTACATAACCTTGTACGTTATAACGAAATATTAAATAACGTTAAACGTTATAGCGTAATACTACATAACGTTATACGACATAACACAATACTATATAACGTTATACGATATAAAGTAATACCACATAACGTTATACGTTATTCCATAGTACTATATAACGTTATACGTTATAACGTAATACTACATAACGTTATGCGCCATAACGTAATACTACATAATGTTACACGTTGTAACGTAATATTATATAACATTATACGTTATAACGTAATATTATATAACATTATACGTTATAACACAATACTATATAACGTTATACATTATTACGTATTACTATATAACGTCAGACGTTTGACGTAATACTACATAACGCTATACGTTATAACGTAATACTACATAACGTTATACGTTATAACACAATAGTATATAACGTTATACGTTATAACACAATAGTATATAACGTCAGACGTTTGACGTAATACTACAAAACGTTATACGTTTTATCTTAGTACTATATAACGTTATACGTTATAACGTAATACTACATAACGTTATACGTTATAACGTGATATTATATCACATTATACGTTATAACGTAATATTATATAACGTTATACGTTATAACGTGATACTACATAACGTTATACGTTATTACATAGTGCTATATAACGCTATACGTTATAACGTAATACTACATAACGCTATACGTTATAATGTAATACTACATAACGTTATACGTTATAACGTAATACTACATAACGTTATACGTGATTACGTAGTAGTATATAACGTTATACGTTATAACGTGATAAAATATAACGTTACACGTTATAACGTAATACTACATAACGTTATACGTTATAACGTAATACTACATAACGTTATACGTTATAACGTAATACTACATAACGTTATACGTTATAACGTAATACTACATAAAGTCATACGTTATAACGTGATATTATATCAAATTATACGTTATAACGTAATACTACATAACGTTATACGCTATAACGTAATACTACATAACGTTACACGGTGTAACGTAATATTATATAACATTACACGTTATAACGTAATATTATATAACGTTATACGTTATAACGTAATACTACATTACGTTATACGCTATATCGTAATATTATATAACGTTATACGTTATAACGTAATACTACATAACGTTATACGTTATAACGTAATACTACATAACGTTATACGTTATAACGTAATACTACATAAAGTTATACGTTATAACGTGATATTATATCAAATTATACGTTATAACGTAATATTATATAACGATATACGTTATAACGTAATATTATATAACGATATACGTTATAACGTAATACTACATAACGTTATACGTTATTACATAGTACCTTATAACGTTATACGTTATAACGTGATACTTTATAACGCTATACGTTATAACGTAATACTACATAACGTTATACGTTATTACATAGTACTATATAACGTTATACGTTATAACGTGATACTTTATAACGCTATACGTTATAACGTAATACTACATATCGTTATACGTTTTATCTTAGTACTATATAACGTTATACGTTATAACGTAATACTACACAACGTTATATGTAATAACGTAATATTATATAACGTTATACGCTATAACGTAATACTACATAACGTTACACGTTGTAACGTAATATTATATAACATTATACGTTATAACGTAATATTATATAACGTTATACGTTATAACGTAATACAACATAACGCTATACGTTATAACGTAATACTACATAACGCTATACGTTATAACGTAATACTACATAACGTTATACGTTATAACACAATACTATATATAGTAATACGTTATAACGTAATACTACATTACGTTATACGCTATATCGTAATATTACATAACGTTATATATTATAACGTAATACGACATAACGTTATACGTGATTACGTAGCAGTATATAACGTCATACGTTATAACGTGATAAAATATAACGTTACACGATATAACGTAATAATAGATAACGTTATACGTTATAACGTAATATTATACAACATTATACGTTATAACGTAATATTATATAGCGTTATACGCTATAACGTAATACTACATAACGTTATACGTGATAACGTAGTAGTATATAATGTTTTACGTTATAACGTGATAAAATATAACGTTACACGTTATAACGTAATAATACATAACGTTATACGTTATTACGTAGTAGTATATAATGTTTTACGTTATAACGTGATACTTTATAACGCTATACGTTATAACGTAATACTACGTAACGTTATACGTTTTATCTTAGTACTATATAACGTTATACGTTATAACGTAATACTACATAACGTTACACGTTATAACGTAATATTATATAACATTATACGTTATAACGTAATACTACATTACGTTATACGCTATATCGTAATATTATATAACGTTATACGTTATAACGTAATATTATATAACGTTATACGTTAGACGTATTACTACAAACGTTACACGTTGTAACGTAATATTATATAACCTTATACGTTATAACGTAATATTATGTAACATTATACGTTATAACGTAATATTATATAACGTTATACGCTATATCGTAATATTATATAACGTTATACGTTATAACGTAATACTACATAACGTTATTCGTTATTACGTAGTAGTATATAACGTTATACGTTATAACGTAATATTATATAGCGTTATACGTTATAACGTAATACTACAAAACGCTATACGTTTTATCTTAGTACTATATAACGTTATACGTTATAACGTAATACTACATAACGATATACGTTATAACGTAATATTATGTAACATTATACGTTATAACGTAATATTATATAACGATATACGTTATACCGTAATACTACCTAACGTTATACGTTATAACACAATACTATATAACGTTATACATTATTACGTAGTACTACACGACGTCAGACGTTAGACGTAATACTACATATCGTTATACGTTATAACACAATACTATATAACGTTATACGTTATAAAGTAATACTACATTACGTTATACGCTATATCGTAATATTATATAACGTTATACGTTATAACGTAATACTACATAACGTTATACGTGATTACGTAGTAGTATATAACGTTATACGTTATAACGTGATAAAATATAACGTTATACGTTAGACGTATTACTACATAACGTTACACGTTGTAACGTAATATTATATAACCATATACGTTATAACGTAATATTATGTAACATTATACGTTATAACGTAATATTATATAACGATATACGTTATAACGTAATACTACATAACGTTATACGTTATAACGTAAAATTATATAAAGTTATACGTTAGAAAGTAATACTACATAACGTTATACGTTATTCCATAGTACTATATAACGTTATACGTTATAACGTAATACTACATAACGTTATACTACATAACGTTATACGCTATAACGTAATACTACATAACGTTACACGTTGTAACGTAATATTATATAACATTATACGTTATAACGTAATATTATATAACATTATACGTTATAACACAATACTATATAACGATATACGTTATAACGTAATACTACATAACGTTATACGCTATAACGTAATACTACATAACGTTATACGTTATAACGTAAAATTATATAAAGTTATACGTTAGAAAGTAATACTACATAACGTTATACGTTATTCCATAGTACTATATAACGTTATACGTTATAACGTAATACTACATAACGTTATACGCTATAACGTAATACTACATAACGTTATATGTTATAACGTAATACTACATAACGTTATACGTGGTTACGTAGCAGTATATAACGTTATACGTTATAACGTGATAAAATATAACGTTACACGTTATAACGTAATAATAGATAACGTTATACGTTATAACGTAATACTACATATCGTTATACGTTTTATCTTAGTACTATATAACGTTATACGTTATAACGTAATACTACACAACGTTATATGTAATAACGTAATATTATATAACGTTATACGCTATAACGTAATACTACATAACGTTACACGTTGTAACGTAATATTATATAACATTATACGTTATAACGTAATATTATATAACGTTATACGTTATAACGTAATACAACATAACGCTATACGTTATAACGTAATACTACATAACGCTATACGTTATAACGTAATACTACATAACGTTATACGTTATAACACAATACTATATATAGTAATACGTTATAACGTAATACTACATTACGTTATACGCTATATCGTAATATTACATAACGTTATATATTATAACGTAATACGACATAACGTTATACGTGATTACGTAGCAGTATATAACGTCATACGTTATAACGTGATAAAATATAACGTTACACGATATAACGTAATAATAGATAACGTTATACGTTATAACGTAATATTATACAACATTATACGTTATAACGTAATATTATATAGCGTTATACGCTATAACGTAATACTACATAACGTTATACGTGATAACGTAGTAGTATATAATGTTTTACGTTATAACGTGATAAAATATAACGTTACACGTTATAACGTAATAATACATAACGTTATACGTTATTACGTAGTAGTATATAATGTTTTACGTTATAACGTGATACTTTATAACGCTATACGTTATAACGTAATACCACGTAACGTTATACGTTTTATCTTAGTACTATATAACGTTATACGTTATAACGTAATACTACATAACGTTACACGTTATAACGTAATATTATATAACATTATACGTTATAACGTAATACTACATTACGTTATACGCTATATCGTAATATTATATAACGTTATACGTTATAACGTAATATTATATAACGTTATACGTTAGACGTATTACTACAAACGTTACACGTTGTAACGTAATATTATATAACCTTATACGTTATAACGTAATATTATGTAACATTATACGTTATAACGTAATATTATATAACGTTATACGCTATATCGTAATATTATATAACGTTATACGTTATAACGTAATACTACATAACGTTATTCGTTATTACGTAGTAGTATATAACGTTATACGTTATAACGTAATATTATATAGCGTTATACGTTATAACGTAATACTACAAAACGCTATACGTTTTATCTTAGTACTATATAACGTTATACGTTATAACGTAATACTACATAACGATATACGTTATAACGTAATATTATGTAACATTATACGTTATAACGTAATATTATATAACGATATACGTTATACCGTAATACTACCTAACGTTATACGTTATAACACAATACTATATAACGTTATACATTATTACGTAGTACTACACGACGTCAGACGTTAGACGTAATACTACATATCGTTATACGTTATAACACAATACTATATAACGTTATACGTTATAAAGTAATACTACATTACGTTATACGCTATATCGTAATATTATATAACGTTATACGTTATAACGTAATACTACATAACGTTATACGTGATTACGTAGTAGTATATAACGTTATACGTTATAACGTGATAAAATATAACGTTATACGTTAGACGTATTACTACATAACGTTACACGTTGTAACGTAATATTATATAACCATATACGTTATAACGTAATATTATGTAACATTATACGTTATAACGTAATATTATATAACGATATACGTTATAACGTAATACTACATAACGTTATACGTTATAACGTAAAATTATATAAAGTTATACGTTAGAAAGTAATACTACATAACGTTATACGTTATTCCATAGTACTATATAACGTTATACGTTATAACGTAATACTACATAACGTTATACTACATAACGTTATACGCTATAACGTAATACTACATAACGTTACACGTTGTAACGTAATATTATATAACATTATACGTTATAACGTAATATTATATAACATTATACGTTATAACACAATACTATATAACGATATACGTTATAACGTAATACTACATAACGTTATACGCTATAACGTAATACTACATAACGTTATACGTTATAACGTAAAATTATATAAAGTTATACGTTAGAAAGTAATACTACATAACGTTATACGTTATTCCATAGTACTATATAACGTTATACGTTATAACGTAATACTACATAACGTTATACGCTATAACGTAATACTACATAACGTTATATGTTATAACGTAATACTACATAACGTTATACGTGGTTACGTAGCAGTATATAACGTTATACGTTATAACGTGATAAAATATAACGTTACACGTTATAACGTAATAATAGATAACGTTATACGTTATAACGTAATATTATACAACATTATACGTTATAACGTAATATTATATAGCGTTATACGCTATAACGTAATACTACATAACGTTATACGTGATAACGTAGTAGTATATAATGTTTTACGTTATAACGTGATAAATTATAACGTTACACGTTATAACGTAATAATACATAACGTTATACGTTATTACGTAGCAGTATATAACGTTATACGTTATAACGTGATAAAATATAACGTTACACGTTATAACGTAATATTATACAACATTATACGTTATAACGTAATATTATATAGCGTTATACGTTATAACGTAATATTACACAATATTATACGTTATAACGTAATATTATATAGCGTTATACGTTATAACGTAATACTACATAACGTTATACGTTATAACGTGATATTATATCACATTATACGTTATAACGTAATATTATATAACGATATACGTTATAACGTAATACTACATAACGTTATACGTTATAACGTAATACTACATAACGCTATACGTTATAACGTAATACTACATAACGTTATGCGTTATAACGTGATACTACATTACGTTATACGCTATAACGTAATATTATATAACGTTAAACGTTATAGCGTAATACTACATAACGTTATACGTTATAACGTGATATTATATCACATTATACGTTATAACGTAATATTATATAACGATATACGTTATAACGTAATACTACATTACGTTATACGCTATATCGTAATATTATATAACGTTATACGTTATAACGTAATACTACATAACGCTATACGTTATAACGTAATACTACATAACGTTATGCGTTATAACGTGATACTACATTACGTTATACGCTATAACGTAATATTATATAACGTTAAACGTTATAGCGTAATACTACATAACGTTATACGTTATAACGTGATATTATATCACATTATACGTTATAACGTAATATTATATAACGATATACGTTATAACGTAATACTACATAACGTTATACGTTATTACATAGTACTATATAACGTTATACGTTATAACGTGATACTTTATAACGCTATACGTTATAACGTAATTCAACATAACGTTATACGCTATAACGTAATATTATATAACGTTATACGTTTTATCTTAGTACTACATAACGCTATACGTTATAACGTAATACTACATAACGTTATGCGTTATAACACAATACTATATAACGTTATACGTTATAACGTGATACTACATTACGTTATACGCTATAACGTAATATTATATAACGTTATACGTTTTATCTTAGTACTATATAACGTTATACGCTATAACGTAATATTATATAACATTATACGTTATAACGTAATATTATATAACGATATACGTTATAACGTAATATTACATAACGTTATACGTTATTACGTAGTAGTATATAACGTTATACGTACAACGCGATAAAATATAACGTTATACGTTATAACGTGATACTTTATAACGCTATACGTTATAACGTAATTCAACATAACGTTATACGTTTTATCTTAGTACTATATAACGTTATACGTTATAACGTAATACTACATAACGTTATACGTTATAACGTAATATTATATAACATTATACGTTATAACGATATACTACATAACGCTATACGTTATAACGTAATACTACATAACGTTATACGTTATAACGTAATACTACATAACGTTATACGTGATTACGTAGTAGTATATAACGTTATACGTTATAACATGATAAAATATAACGTTACACGTTATAACGTAATAATACATAACGTTATACGTTATAACGTAATATTATACAACATTATACGTTATAACGTAATATTATATAGCGTAATACGTTATAACGTAATACTACAAAACGTTATACGTTTTATCTTAGTACTATATAACGTTATACGTTATAACGTAATACTACATAACGTTATACGTTATAACGTGATATTATATCACATTATACGTTATAACGTAATATTATATAACGATATACGTTATAACGTAATACTACATAGCGTTATACGTTATTACATAGTACTATATAACGTTATACGTTATAACGTGATACTTTATAACGCTATACGTTATAACGTAATACTACATAACGCTATACGTTATAACGTAATACTACATAACGTTATACGTTATAACACAATACTATATAACGTTATACGTTATAACGTAATACTACATTACGTTATACGCTATATCGTAATATTATATAACGTTATACGTTATAACGTAATACTACATAACGCTATACGTTATAACGTAATACTACATAACGTTATGCGTTATAACACAATACTATATAACGTTATACGTTATAACGTGATACTACATTACGTTATACGCTATAACGTAATATTATATAACGTTAAACGTTATAGCGTAATACTACATAACGTTATACGTTATAACGTGATACTACATTACGTTATACGCTATAACGTAATATTATATAACGTTATACGTTTTATCTTAGTACTATATAACGTTATACGCTATAACGTAATATTATATAACATTATACGTTATAACGTAATATTATATAACGATATACGTTATAACGTAATACTACATAACGTTATACGTTTTATCTTAGTACTATATAACGTTATACGTTTTATCTTAGTACTATATAACGTTATACGTTATAATGTAATACTACATAACCTTGTACGTTATAACGTAATATTATATAACCATATACGTTATAACGTAATATTATGTAACATTATACGTTATAACGTAATATTATATAACGATATACGTTATAACGTAATACTACATAACGTTATACGTTATAACGTAAAATTATATAAAGTTATACGTTAGAAAGTAATACTACATAACGTTATACGTTATTCCATAGTACTATATAACGTTATACGTTATAACGTTATACTACATAACGTTATACGCTATAACGTAATACTACATAACGTTACACGTTGTAACGTAATATTATATAACATTATACGTTATAACGTAATATTATATAACATTCTACGTTATAACACAATACTATATAACGATATACATTATTACGCAGTACGATATAACGTCAGACGTTTGACGTAATACTACATAACGTTATACGTTATAACGTAAAATTATATAAAGTTATACGTTAGAAAGTAATACTACATAACGTTATACGTTATTCCATAGTACTATATAACGTTATACGTTATAACGTAATACTACATAACGTTATACGCTATAACGTAATACTACATAACGTTATACGTTATAACGTAAAATTATATAAAGTTATACGTTATAACGTGATACTTTATAACGCTATACGTTATAACGTAATTCAACATAACGTTATACGCTATAACGTAATATTATATAACGTTATACGTTTTATCTTAGTACTACATAACGCTATACGTTATAACGTAATACTACATAACGTTATGCGTTATAACACAATACTATATAACGTTATACGTTATAACGTGATACTACATTACGTTATACGCTATAACGTAATATTATATAACGTTATACGTTTTATCTTAGTACTATATAACGTTATACGCTATAACGTAATATTATATAACATTATACGTTATAACGTAATATTATATAACGATATACGTTATAACGTAATATTACATAACGTTATACGTTATTACGTAGTAGTATATAACGTTATACGTTACAACGCGATAAAATATAACGTTATACGTTATAACGTGATACTTTATATCGCTATACGTTATAACGTAATTCAACATAACGTTATACGTTTTATCTTAGTACTATATAACGTTATACGTTATAACGTAATACTACATAACGTTATACGTTATAACGTAATATTATATAACATTATACGTTATAACGATATACTACATAACGCTATACGTTATAACGTAATACTACATAACGTTATACGTTTTATCTTAGTACTATATAACGTTATACGTTTTATCTTAGTACTATATAACGTTATACGTTATAATGTAATACTAGATAACCTTGTACGTTATAACGAAATATTAAATAACGTTAAACGTTATAGCGTAATACTACATAACGTTATACGACATAACACAATACTATATAACGTTATACGATATAAAGTAATACCACATAACGTTATACGTTATTCCATAGTACTATATAACGTTATACGTTATAACGTAATACTACATAACGTTATACGCCATAACGTAATACTACATAATGTTACACGTTGTAACGTAATATTATATAACACTATACGTTATAACGTAATATTATATAACATTATACGTTATAACACAATACTATATAACGTTATACATTATTACGTATTGCTATATAACGTCAGACGTTTGACGTAATACTACATAACGCTATACGTTATAACGTAATACTACATAACGTTATACGTTATAACACAATAGTATATAACGTTATACGTTATAACACAATAGTATATAACGTCAGACGTTTGACGTAATACTACAAAACGTTATACGTTTTATCTTAGTACTATATAACGTTATACGTTATAACGTAATACTATATAACGTTATACGTTATAACGTGATATTATATCACATTATACGTTATAACGTAATATTATATAACGTTATACGTTATAACGTGATACTACATAACGTTATACGTTATTACATAGTACTATATAACGCTATACGTTATAACGTAATACTACATAACGCTATACGTTATAATGTAATACTACATAACGTTATACGTTATAACGTAATACTACATAACGTTATACGTGATTACGTAGTAGTATATAACGTTATACGTTATAACATGATAAAATATAACGTTACACGTTATAACGTAATAATACATAACGTTATACGTTATAACGTAATATTATACAACATTATACGTTATAACGTAATATTATATAGCGTAATACGTTATAACGTAATACTACATAGCGTTATACGTTATTACATAGTACTATATAACGTTATACGTTATAACGTAATACTACATTACGTTATACGCTATATCGTAATATTATATAACGTTATACGTTATAACGTAATACTACATAACGCTATACGTTATAACGTAATACTACATAACGTTATGCGTTATAACACAATACTATATAACGTTATACGTTATAACGTGATACTACATTACGTTATACGCTATAACGTAATATTATATAACGTTAAACGTTATAGCGTAATACTACATAACGTTATACGTTATAACGTGATACTACATTACGTTATACGCTATAACGTAATATTATATAACGTTATACGTTTTATCTTAGTACTATATAACGTTATACGCTATAACGTAATATTATATAACATTATACGTTATAACGTAATATTATATAACGATATACGTTATAACGTAATACTACATAACGTTATACGTTTTATCTTAGTACTATATAACGTTATACGTTTTATCTTAGTACTATATAACGTTATACGTTATAATGTAATACTACATAACCTTGTACGTTATAACGAAATATTAAATAACGTTAAACGTTATAGCGTAATACTACATAACGTTATACGACATAACACAATACTATATAACGTTATACGATATAAAGTAATACCACATAACGTTATACGTTGTTCCATAGTACTATATAACGTTATACGTTATAACGTGATACTTTATAACGCTATACGTTATAACGTAATTCAACATAACGTTATACGCTATAACGTAATATTATATAACGTTATACGTTTTATCTTAGTACTACATAACGCTATACGTTATAACGTAATACTACATAACGTTATGCGTTATAACACAATACTATATAACGTTATACGTTATAACGTGATACTACATTACGTTATACGCTATAACGTAATATTATATAACGTTATACGTTTTATCTTAGTACTATATAACGTTATACGCTATAACGTAATATTATATAACATTATACGTTATAACGTAATATTATATAACGATATACGTTATAACGTAATATTACATAACGTTATACGTTATTACGTAGTAGTATATAACGTTATACGTTACAACGCGATAAAATATAACGTTATACGTTATAACGTGATACTTTATATCGCTATACGTTATAACGTAATTCAACATAACGTTATACGTTTTATCTTAGTACTATATAACGTTATACGTTATAACGTAATACTACATAACGTTATACGTTATAACGTAATATTATATAACATTATACGTTATAACGATATACTACATAACGCTATACGTTATAACGTAATACTACATAACGTTATACGTTTTATCTTAGTACTATATAACGTTATACGTTTTATCTTAGTACTATATAACGTTATACGTTATAATGTAATACTAGATAACCTTGTACGTTATAACGAAATATTAAATAACGTTAAACGTTATAGCGTAATACTACATAACGTTATACGACATAACACAATACTATATAACGTTATACGATATAAAGTAATACCACATAACGTTATACGTTATTCCATAGTACTATATAACGTTATACGTTATAACGTAATACTACATAACGTTATACGCCATAACGTAATACTACATAATGTTACACGTTGTAACGTAATATTATATAACACTATACGTTATAACGTAATATTATATAACATTATACGTTATAACACAATACTATATAACGTTATACATTATTACGTATTACTATATAACGTCAGACGTTTGACGTAATACTACATAACGCTATACGTTATAACGTAATACTACATAACGTTATACGTTATAACACAATAGTATATAACGTCAGACGTTTGACGTAATACTACAAAACGTTATACGTTTTATCTTAGTACTATATAACGTTATACGTTATAACGTAATACTATATAACGTTATACGTTATAACGTGATATTATATCACATTATACGTTATAACGTAATATTATATAACGTTATACGTTATAACGTGATACTACATAACGTTATACGTTATTACATAGTACTATATAACGCTATACGTTATAACGTAATACTACATAACGCTATACGTTATAATGTAATACTACATAACGTTATACGTTATAACGTAATACTACATAACGTTATACGTGATTACGTAGTAGTATATAACGTTATACGTTATAACATGATAAAATATAACGTTACACGTTATAACGTAATAATACATAACGTTATACGTTATAACGTAATATTATACAACATTATACGTTATAACGTAATATTATATAACGATATACGTTATAACGTAATACTACATAGCGTTATACGTTATTACATAGTACTATATAACGTTATACGTTATAACGTAATACTACATTACGTTATACGCTATATCGTAATATTATATAACGTTATACGTTATAACGTAATACTACATAACGCTATACGTTATAACGTAATACTACATAACGTTATGCGTTATAACACAATACTATATAACGTTATACGTTATAACGTGATACTACATTACGTTATACGCTATAACGTAATATTATATAACGTTAAACGTTATAGCGTAATACTACATAACGTTATACGTTATAACGTGATACTACATTACGTTATACGCTATAACGTAATATTATATAACGTTATACGTTTTATCTTAGTACTATATAACGTTATACGCTATAACGTAATATTATATAACATTATACGTTATAACGTAATATTATATAACGATATACGTTATAACGTAATACTACATAACGTTATACGTTTTATCTTAGTACTATATAACGTTATACGTTTTATCTTAGTACTATATAACGTTATACGTTATAATGTAATACTACATAACCTTGTACGTTATAACGAAATATTAAATAACGTTAAACGTTATAGCGTAATACTACATAACGTTATACGACATAACACAATACTATATAACGTTATACGATATAAAGTAATACCACATAACGTTATACGTTGTTCCATAGTACTATATAACGTTATACGTTATAACGTAATACTACATAACGTTATACGCCATAACGTAATACTACATGATGTTACACGTTGTAACGTAATATTATATAACATTATACGTTATAACGTAATATTATATAACATTATACGTTATAACACAATACTATATAACGTTTTACATTATTACGTATTACTATATAACGTCAGACGTTTGACGTAATACTACATAACGCTATACGTTATAACGTAATACTACATAACGTTATACGTTATAACACAATAGTAAATAACGCTATACGTTATAACACAATAGTATATAACGTCAGACGTTTGACGTAATACTACAAAACGTTATACGTTTTATCTTAGTACTATATAACGTTATACGTTATAACGTAATACTACATAACGTTATACGTTATAACGTGATATTGTATCACATTATACGTTATAACGTAATATTATATAACGATATACGTTATAACGTAATACTACATAACGTTATACGTTATTACATAGTACTATATAACGTTATACGTTATAACGTAATATTATATAACATCATACGTTATAACACAATACTATATAACGTTATACATTATTACGTATTACTATATAACGTCAGACGTTTGACGTAATACTACATAACGCTATACGTTATAACGTAATACTACATAACGTTATACGTTATAACGTGATATTATATCACATTATACGTTATAACGTAATATTATACAACGATATACGTTATAACGTAATACTACATAACGTTATACGTTATTACATAGTACTATATAACGTTATACGTTATAACGTGATACTTTATAACGCTATACGTTATAACGTAATATAATATAACGATATACGTTATAACGTAATACTACATTACGAGATACGCTATAACGTAATATTATAGAACATTATACGTTATAACGTAATATTATATAACGATATCCGTTATAACGTAATACTACATAACGTTATACGTTATTACATAGTACTATATAACGTTATACGTTATAACGTAATACTACATAACGTTATACGTTATAACACAATACTAAATAACGTTATACATTATTACGTAGTACCACACGACGTCAGACGTTAGATGTAATACTATATATCGTTATACGTTATAACGTAATACCTCATAACGTTATACGACATAACACAACACTATATAACGTTATACGTTATAACGTAATACTACATAACTTTATACGTTATAACGTAAAATTATATAAATTTATACGTTATAAAGTAATACTACATAACGTTATACGTTATAACGTAATATAATATAACGATATACGTTATAACGTAACACTACATAACGCTATACGTTATAATGTAATACTACATAACGTTATACGTTATAACGTAATACTACATAACGTTATACGTGATTACGTAGTAGTATATAACGTTATACGTTATAACGTGATAAAATATAACGTTACACGTTATAACGTAATAATACATAACGTTATACGTTATAACGTAATATTATACAACATTATACGTTATAACGTAATATTATATAGCGTAATACGTTATAACGTAATACTACAAAACGTTATACGTTTTATCTTAGTACTATATAACGTTATACGTTATAACGTAATATTAAATAACGTTAAACGTTATAGCGTAATACTACATAACGTTATACGACATAACACAATACTATATAACGTTATACGTTATAACGTAATACTACATATCGTTATACGTTATAAGGTAAAATTATATAAAGTTAAGCGTTATAAAGTAATACCTCATAACGTTATACGTTATTCCATAGTGCTATATAACGTTATACGTTATAACGTAATACTACGTAACGTTACACGTTGTAACGTAATATTATATAACATTATACGTTATAACGTAATATTATATAACATTATACGTTATAACACAATACTATATAACGTTATACATTATTACGTGTTACTATATAACGTCAGACGTTTGACGTAATACTACATAACGCTATACGTTATAACGTAATACTACATAACGTTCCACGTTATAACGTAATATTATATAACATTATACGTTATAACGTAATACTACATTACGTTATACGCTATATCGTCATATTATATAACGTTATACGTTATAACGTAATACTACGTAACGTTAAACGTTTTATCTTAGTACTATATAACGTTA
Organism: Bombus sylvestris; assembly: GCA_911622165.2. NCBI lineage: Eukaryota > Metazoa > Arthropoda > Insecta > Hymenoptera > Apidae > Bombus > Bombus sylvestris. The sequence goes on along the minus strand of OU443153.1, from coordinate 5,545,129 downwards.
TACGTTATAACGTAATACTACATAACGTTCCACGTTATAACGTAATATTATATAACATTATACGTTATAACGTAATACTACATTACGTTATACGCTATATCGTCATATTATATAACGTTATACGTTATAACGTGATAAAATATAACGTTACACGTTATAACGTAATAATACATAACGTTATACGTTATAACGTAATATTATACAACATTATACGTTATAACGTAATATTATATAGCGTTATACGTTATAACGTAATATTATACAACATTATACGTTATAACGTAATATTATATAGCGTTAGACGTTATAACGTAATACTACATAACGTTATACGTTATTACATAGTACTATATAACGTTATACGTTATAACGTGATACTTTATAACGCTATACGTTATAACGTAATACTGCATAACAGCTATACGTTATAACGTAATACTACATAACGTTATACGTTATAACACAATACTATATAACGTTATACGTTATAACGTAATACTACATTACGTTATACGCTATATCGTAATATTATATAACGTTATACGTTATAACGTAATACTACATAACGTTATACGTTTTATCTTAGTACTACATAACGTTATACGTGATAACGTAGTAGTATATAATGTTTTACGTTATAACGTGATAAAATATAACGTTACAAGTTACAACGTAATAATACATAACGTTATACGTTATTACGTAGTAGTATATGATGTTTTACGTTATAACGTGATACTTTATATCGCTATACGTTATAACGTAATACTACGTAACGTTATACGTTTTATCTTAGTACTATATCACGTTATACGTTATAACGTAATACTACATAACGTTCCACGTTATAACGTAATATTATATAACATTATACGTTATAACGTAATACTACATTACGTTATACGCTATATCGTAATATTATATAACGTTATACGTTATAACGTGATAAAATATAACGTTACACGTTATAACGTAATAATACATAACGTTATACGTTATAACGTAATATTATACAACATTATACGTTATAACGTAATATTATATAGCGTTATACGTTATAACGTAATATTATACAACATTATACGTTATAACACAATACTATATAACGTTATACGTTATAACGTAATACTACATTACGTTATACGCTATATCGTAATATTATATAACGTTATACGTTATAACGTAATACTACATAACGTTATACGTTTTATCTTAGTACTATATAACGTTACACGTTTTACCTTAGTACTATATAACGTTATACGTTATAATGTAATACTACATAACCTTATACGTTATAACGTAATATTAAATAACGTTAAACGTTATAGCGTAATACTACACAACGTTATACGACATAACACAATACTATATAACGTTATACGTTATAACGTAATACTACATAACGTTATACGTTATTACATAGTACTATATAACGTTATACGTTATAACGTGATACTTTATAACGCTATACGTTATAACGTAATACTACATAACGCTATACGTTATAAAGTAATACTACATAACGTTATACGTTATAACACAATACTATATAACGTTATACGTTATAACGTAATACTACATTACGTTATACGCTATATCGTAATATTATATAACGTTATACGTTATAACGTAATACTACATAACGTTATACGTTTTATCTTAGTACTACATAACGTTATACGTGATAACGTAGTAGTATATAATGTTTTACGTTATAACGTGATAAAATATAACGTTACAAGTTATAACGTAATAATACATAACGTTATACGTTATAACGTAATATTATACAACATTATACGTTATAACGTAATATTATATAGCGTTATACGTTATAACGTAATATTATACAACATTATACGTTATAACGTAATATTATATAGCGTTAGAGGTTATAACGTAATACTACATAACGTTATACGTTATTACATAGTACTATATAACGTTATACGTTATAACGTGATACTTTATAACGCTATACGTTATAACGTAATACTACATAACGCTATACGTTATAACGTAATACTACATAACGTTATACGTTTTAACACAATACTATATAACGTTATACGTTATAACGTAATACTACATTACGTTATACGCTATATCGTAATATTATATAACGTTATACGTTATAACGTAATACTACATAACGTTATACGTTTTATCTTAGTACTATATAACGTTACACGTTTTATCTTAGTACTATATAACGTTATACGTTATAATGTAATACTACATAACCTTATACGTTATAACGTAATATTAAATAACGTTAAACGTTATAGCGTAATACTACATAACGTTATACGACATAACACAATACTATATAACGTTATACGTTATAACGTAATACTACGTAACGTTATACGTTTTATCTTAGTACTATATAACGTTATACGTTATAACGTAATACTACATAACGTTATACGTTATAACACAATACTATATAACGTTATACACTATTACGTAGTACTACACGACGCCAGACGTTAGATGTAATACTATATATCGTTATACGTTATAACGTAATACTACATAACGTTATACGTTTTATCTTAGTACTACATAACGTTATACGTGATAACGTAGTAGTATATAATGTTTTACGTTATAACGTGATAAAATATAACGTTACACGTTATAACGTAATAATACATAACGTTATACGTTATTACGTAGTAGTATATAATGTTTTACGTTATAACGTGATACTTTATAACGCTATACGTTATAACGTAATACTACGTAACGTTATACGTTTTATCTTAGTACTATATAACGTTATACGTTATAGCGTAATACTACATAACGTTATACGTTATTACATAGTACTATATAACGTTATACGTTATAACGTGATACTTTATAACGTTATACGTTATAACGTGATACTTTATAACGCTATACGTTATAACGTAATACTACATAAAGCTATACGTTATAGCGTAATACTACATAACGTTATACGACATAACACAATACTATATAACGTTATACGTTATAACGTAATACTACATATCGTTATACGTTATAAGGTAAAATTATATAAAGTTAAGCGTTATAAAGTAATACCTCATAACGTTATACGTTATTCCATAGTGCTATATAACGTTATACGTTATAACGTAATACTACGTAACGTTACACGTTGTAACGTAATATTATATAACATTATACGTTATAACGTAATATTATATAACATTATACGTTATAACACAATACTATATAACGTTATACATTATTACGTGTTACTATATAACGTCAGACGTTTGACGTAATACTACATAACGCTATACGTTATAACGTAATACTACATAACGTTCCACGTTATAACGTAATATTATATAACATTATACGTTATAACGTAATACTACATTACGTTATACGCTATATCGTCATATTATATAACGTTATACGTTATAACGTAATACTACGTAACGTTAAACGTTTTATCTTAGTACTATATAACGTTATACGTTATAACGTAATACTACATAACGTTCCACGTTATAACGTAATATTATATAACATTATACGTTATAACGTAATACTACATTACGTTATACGCTATATCGTCATATTATATAACGTTATACGTTATAACGTGATAAAATATAACGTTACACGTTATAACGTAATAATACATAACGTTATACGTTATAACGTAATATTATACAACATTATACGTTATAACGTAATATTATATAGCGTTATACGTTATAACGTAATATTATACAACATTATACGTTATAACGTAATATTATATAGCGTTAGACGTTATAACGTAATACTACATAACGTTATACGTTATTACATAGTACTATATAACGTTATACGTTATAACGTGATACTTTATAACGCTATACGTTATAACGTAATACTGCATAACAGCTATACGTTATAACGTAATACTACATAACGTTATACGTTATAACACAATACTATATAACGTTATACGTTATAACGTAATACTACATTACGTTATACGCTATATCGTAATATTATATAACGTTATACGTTATAACGTAATACTACATAACGTTATACGTTTTATCTTAGTACTACATAACGTTATACGTGATAACGTAGTAGTATATAATGTTTTACGTTATAACGTGATAAAATATAACGTTACAAGTTACAACGTAATAATACATAACGTTATACGTTATTACGTAGTAGTATATGATGTTTTACGTTATAACGTGATACTTTATATCGCTATACGTTATAACGTAATACTACGTAACGTTATACGTTTTATCTTAGTACTATATCACGTTATACGTTATAACGTAATACTACATAACGTTCCACGTTATAACGTAATATTATATAACATTATACGTTATAACGTAATACTACATTACGTTATACGCTATATCGTAATATTATATAACGTTATACGTTATAACGTGATAAAATATAACGTTACACGTTATAACGTAATAATACATAACGTTATACGTTATAACGTAATATTATACAACATTATACGTTATAACGTAATATTATATAGCGTTATACGTTATAACGTAATATTATACAACATTATACGTTATAACACAATACTATATAACGTTATACGTTATAACGTAATACTACATTACGTTATACGCTATATCGTAATATTATATAACGTTATACGTTATAACGTAATACTACATAACGTTATACGTTTTATCTTAGTACTATATAACGTTACACGTTTTACCTTAGTACTATATAACGTTATACGTTATAATGTAATACTACATAACCTTATACGTTATAACGTAATATTAAATAACGTTAAACGTTATAGCGTAATACTACACAACGTTATACGACATAACACAATACTATATAACGTTATACGTTATAACGTAATACTACATAACGTTATACGTTATTACATAGTACTATATAACGTTATACGTTATAACGTGATACTTTATAACGCTATACGTTATAACGTAATACTACATAACGCTATACGTTATAAAGTAATACTACATAACGTTATACGTTATAACACAATACTATATAACGTTATACGTTATAACGTAATACTACATTACGTTATACGCTATATCGTAATATTATATAACGTTATACGTTATAACGTAATACTACATAACGTTATACGTTTTATCTTAGTACTACATAACGTTATACGTGATAACGTAGTAGTATATAATGTTTTACGTTATAACGTGATAAAATATAACGTTACAAGTTATAACGTAATAATACATAACGTTATACGTTATAACGTAATATTATACAACATTATACGTTATAACGTAATATTATATAGCGTTATACGTTATAACGTAATATTATACAACATTATACGTTATAACGTAATATTATATAGCGTTAGAGGTTATAACGTAATACTACATAACGTTATACGTTATTACATAGTACTATATAACGTTATACGTTATAACGTGATACTTTATAACGCTATACGTTATAACGTAATACTACATAACGCTATACGTTATAACGTAATACTACATAACGTTATACGTTTTAACACAATACTATATAACGTTATACGTTATAACGTAATACTACATTACGTTATACGCTATATCGTAATATTATATAACGTTATACGTTATAACGTAATACTACATAACGTTATACGTTTTATCTTAGTACTATATAACGTTACACGTTTTATCTTAGTACTATATAACGTTATACGTTATAATGTAATACTACATAACCTTATACGTTATAACGTAATATTAAATAACGTTAAACGTTATAGCGTAATACTACATAACGTTATACGACATAACACAATACTATATAACGTTATACGTTATAACGTAATACTACGTAACGTTATACGTTTTATCTTAGTACTATATAACGTTATACGTTATAACGTAATACTACATAACGTTATACGTTATAACACAATACTATATAACGTTATACACTATTACGTAGTACTACACGACGCCAGACGTTAGATGTAATACTATATATCGTTATACGTTATAACGTAATACTACATAACGTTATACGTTTTATCTTAGTACTACATAACGTTATACGTGATAACGTAGTAGTATATAATGTTTTACGTTATAACGTGATAAAATATAACGTTACACGTTATAACGTAATAATACATAACGTTATACGTTATTACGTAGTAGTATATAATGTTTTACGTTATAACGTGATACTTTATAACGCTATACGTTATAACGTAATACTACGTAACGTTATACGTTTTATCTTAGTACTATATAACGTTATACGTTATAGCGTAATACTACATAACGTTATACGTTATTACATAGTACTATATAACGTTATACGTTATAACGTGATACTTTATAACGTTATACGTTATAACGTGATACTTTATAACGCTATACGTTATAACGTAATACTACATAAAGCTATACGTTATAACGTAATACTACATAACGTTATACGTTATAACACAATACTATATAACGTTATACGTTATAACGTAATACTACATTACGTTATACGCTATATCGTAATATTATATAACGTTATACGTTATAACGTAATACTACATAACGTTATACGTTTTATCTTAGTACTATATAACGTTACACGTTTTACCTTAGTACTATATAACGTTATACGTTATAATGTAATACTACATAACCTTATACGTTATAACGTAATATTAAATAACGTTAAACGTTATAGCGTAATACTACATAACGTTATACGACATAACACAATACTATATAACGTTATACGTTATAACGTAATACTACATAACGTTATACGTTATTACATAGTACTATATAACGTTATACGTTATAACGTGATACTTTATAACGCTATACGTTATAACGTAATACTACATAACGCTATACGTTATAAAGTAATACTACATAACGTTATACGTTATAACACAATACTATATAACGTTATACGTTATAACGTAATACTACATTACGTTATACGCTATATCGTAATATTATATAACGTTATACGTTATAACGTAATACTACATAACGTTATACGTTTTATCTTAGTACTACATAACGTTATACGTGATAACGTAGTAGTATATAATGTTTTACGTTATAACGTGATAAATTATAACGTTACAAGTTATAACGTAATAATACATAACGTTATACGTTATAACGTAATATTATACAACATTATACGTTATAACGTAATATTATATAGCGTTATACGTTATAACGTAATATTATACAACATTATACGTTATAACGTAATATTATATAGCGTTAGAGGTTATAACGTAATACTACATAACGTTATACGTTATTACATAGTACTATATAACGTTATACGTTATAACGTGATACTTTATAACGCTATACGTTATAACGTAATACTACATAACGTTATACGTTATAACACAATACTATATAACGTTATACGTTATAACGTAATACTACATTACGTTATACGCTATATCGTAATATTATATAACGTTATACGTTATAACGTAATACTACATAACGTTATACGTTTTATCTTAGTACTATATAACGTTACACGTTTTATCTTAGTACTATATAACGTTATACGATATAATGTAATACTACATAACCTTATACGTTATAACGTAATATTAAATAACGTTAAACGTTATAGCGTAATACTACATAACGTTATACGACATAACACAATACTATATAACGTTATACGTTATAACGTAATACTACGTAACGTTATACGTTTTATCTTAGTACTATATAACGTTATACGTTATAACGTAATACTACATAACGTTATACGTTATAACGTAATACTACATAACGTTATACGCCATAACGTAATACTACATAACGTTACACGTTGTAACGTAATATTATATAACATTATACGTTATAACGTAATATTATATAACATTATACGTTATAACACAATACTATATAACGTTATACATTATTACGTATTACTATATAACGTCAGACGTTTGACGTAATACTACATAACGCTATACGTTATAACGTAATACTACACAACGTTATACGTAATAACGTAATACTATATAACATTATACGTTATAACGTAATACTACATAACGTTATACGTGATTACGTAGTAGTATATAACGTTACACGTTATAACGTAATAATACATAACGTTATACGTTATTACGTAGCAGTATATAACGTTATACGTTATAACGTGATAAAATATAACGTTACACGTTATAACGTAATATTATACAACATTATACGTTATAACGTAATATTATATAGCGTTATACGTTATAACGTAATACTACAAAACGTTATACGTTCTATCTTAGTACTATTTAACGGTATACGTTATAACGTAATACAACATAACGTTATACGTTATAATGTGATATTATATCACATTATACGTTATAACGTAATATTATATAACGATAAACGTTATAACGTAATACTACATAACGTTATACGTTATAACACAATACTATATAACGTTATACGTTATAACGTAATACTACATTACGTTATACGCTATATCGTAATATTATATAACGTTATACGTTATAACGTAATACTACATAACGTTATACGTTTTATCTTAGTACTACATAACGTTATACGTGATAACGTAGTAGTATATAATGTTTTACGTTATAACGTGATAAAATATAACGTTACACGTTATAACGTAATAATACATAACGTTATACGTTATTACGTAGTAGTATATAATGTTTTACGTTATAGCGTGATACTTTATAACGCTATACGTTATAACGTAATACTACGTAACGTTAAACGTTTTATCTTAGTACTATATAACGTTATACGTTATAACGTAATACTACATAACGTTCCACGTTATAACGTAATATTATATAACATTATACGTTATAACGTAATACTACATTACGTTATACGCTATATCGTCATATTATATAACGTTATACGTTATAACGTGATAAAATATAACGTTACACGTTATAACGTAATAATACATAACGTTATACGTTATAACGTAATATTATACAACATTATACGTTATAACGTAATATTATATAGCGTTATACGTTATAACGTAATATTATACAACATTATACGTTATAACGTAATATTATATAGCGTTAGACGTTATAACGTAATACTACATAACGTTATACGTTATTACATAGTACTATATAACGTTATACGTTATAACGTGATACTTTATAACGCTATACGTTATAACGTAATACTGCATAACAGCTATACGTTATAACGTAATACTACATAACGTTATACGTTATAACACAATACTATATAACGTTATACGTTATAACGTAATACTACATTACGTTATACGCTATATCGTAATATTATATAACGTTATACGTTATAACGTAATACTACATAACGTTATACGTTTTATCTTAGTACTACATAACGTTATACGTGATAACGTAGTAGTATATAATGTTTTACGTTATAACGTGATAAAATATAACGTTACAAGTTACAACGTAATAATACATAACGTTATACGTTATTACGTAGTAGTATATGATGTTTTACGTTATAACGTGATACTTTATATCGCTATACGTTATAACGTAATACTACGTAACGTTATACGTTTTATCTTAGTACTATATCACGTTATACGTTATAACGTAATACTACATAACGTTCCACGTTATAACGTAATATTATATAACATTATACGTTATAACGTAATACTACATTACGTTATACGCTATATCGTAATATTATATAACGTTATACGTTATAACGTGATAAAATATAACGTTACACGTTATAACGTAATAATACATAACGTTTTACGTTATAACGTAATATTATACAACATTATACGTTATAACGTAATATTATATAGCGTTATACGTTATAACGTAATATTATACAACATTATACGTTATAACACAATACTATATAACGTTATACGTTATAACGTAATACTACATTACGTTATACGCTATATCGTAATATTATATAACGTTATACGTTATAACGTAATACTACATAACGTTATACGTTTTATATTAGTACTATATAACGTTACACGTTTTACCTTAGTACTATATAACGTTATACGTTATAATGTAATACTACATAACCTTATACGTTATAACGTAATATTAAATAACGTTAAACGTTATAGCGTAATACTACATAACGTTATACGACATAACACAATACTATATAACGTTATACGTTATAACGTAATACTACATAACGTTATACGTTATTACATAGTACTATATAACGTTATACGTTATAACGTGATACTTTATAACGCTATACGTTATAACGTAATACTACATAACGCTATACGTTATAAAGTAATACTACATAACGTTATACGTTATAACACAATACTATATAACGTTATACGTTATAACGTAATACTACATTACGTTATACGCTATATCGTAATATTATATAACGTTATACGTTATAACGTAATACTACATAACGTTATACGTTTTATCTTAGTACTACATAACGTTATACGTGATAACGTAGTAGTATATAATGTTTTACGTTATAACGTGATAAAATATAACGTTACAAGTTATAACGTAATAATACATAACGTTATACGTTATAACGTAATATTATACAACATTATACGTTATAACGTAATATTATATAGCGTTATACGTTATAACGTAATATTATACAACATTATACGTTATAACGTAATATTATATAGCGTTAGAGGTTATAACGTAATACTACATAACGTTATACGTTATTACATAGTACTATATAACGTTATACGTTATAACGTGATACTTTATAACGCTATACGTTATAACGTAATACTACATAACGCTATACGTTATAACGTAATACTACATAACGTTATACGTTATAACACAATACTATATAACGTTATACGTTATAACGTAATACTACATTACGTTATACGCTATATCGTAATATTATATAACGTTATACGTTATAACGTAATACTACATAACGTTATACGTTTTATCTTAGTACTATATAACGTTACACGTTTTATCTTAGTACTATATAACGTTATACGTTATAATGTAATACTACATAACCTTATACGTTATAACGTAATATTAAATAACGTTAAACGTTATAGCGTAATACTACATAACGTTATACGACATAACACAATACTATATAACGTTATACGTTATAACGTAATACTACGTAACGTTATACGTTTTATCTTAGTACTATATAACGTTATACGTTATAACGTAATACTACATAACGTTATACGTTATAACACAATACTATATAACGTTATACACTATTACGTAGTACTACACGACGCCAGACGTTAGATGTAATACTATATATCGTTATACGTTATAACGTAATACTACATAACGTTATACGTTTTATCTTAGTACTACATAACGTTATACGTGATAACGTAGTAGTATATAATGTTTTACGTTATAACGTGATAAAATATAACGTTACACGTTATAACGTAATAATACATAACGTTATACGTTATTACGTAGTAGTATATAATGTTTTACGTTATAACGTGATACTTTATAACGCTATACGTTATAACGTAATACTACGTAACGTTATACGTTTTACCTTAGTACTATATAACGTTATACGTTATAGCGTAATACTACATAACGTTATACGTTATTACATAGTACTATATAACGTTATACGTTATAACGTGATACTTTATAACGTTATACGTTATAACGTGATACTTTATAACGCTATACGTTATAACGTAATACTACATAAAGCTATACGTTATAACGTAATACTACATAACGTTATACGTTATAACACAATACTATATAACGTTATACGTTATAACGTAATACTACATTACGTTATACGCTATATCGTAATATTATATAACGTTATACGTTATAACGTAATACTACATAACGTTATACGTTTTATCTTAGTACTATATAACGTTACACGTTTTACCTTAGTACTATATAACGTTATACGTTATAATGTAATACTACATAACCTTATACGTTATAACGTAATATTAAATAACGTTAAACGTTATAGCGTAATACTACATAACGTTATACGACATAACACAATACTATATAACGTTATACGTTATAACGTAATACTACATAACGTTATACGTTATTACATAGTACTATATAACGTTATACGTTATAACGTGATACTTTATAACGCTATACGTTATAACGTAATACTACATAACGCTATACGTTATAAAGTAATACTACATAACGTTATACGTTATAACACAATACTATATAACGTTATACGTTATAACGTAATACTACATTACGTTATACGCTATATCGTAATATTATATAACGTTATACGTTATAACGTAATACTACATAACGTTATACGTTTTATCTTAGTACTACATAACGTTATACGTGATAACGTAGTAGTATATAATGTTTTACGTTATAACGTGATAAAATATAACGTTACAAGTTATAACGTAATAATACATAACGTTATACGTTATAACGTAATATTATACAACATTATACGTTATAACGTAATATTATATAGCGTTATACGTTATAACGTAATATTATACAACATTATACGTTATAACGTAATATTATATAGCGTTAGAGGTTATAACGTAATACTACATAACGTTATACGTTATTACATAGTACTATATATCGTTATACGTTATAACGTGATACTTTATAACGCTATACGTTATAACGTAATACTACATAACGCTATACGTTATAACGTAATACTACATAACGTTATACGTTATAACACAATACTATATAACGTTATACGTTATAACGTAATACTACATTACGTTATACGCTATATCGTAATATTATATAACGTTATACGTTATAACGTAATACTACATAACGTTATACGTTTTATCTTAGTACTATATAACGTTACACGTTTTATCTTAGTACTATATAACGTTATACGATATAATGTAATACTACATAACCTTATACGTTATAACGTAATATTAAATAACGTTAAACGTTATAGCGTAATACTACATAACGTTATACGACATAACACAATACTATATAACGTTATACGTTATAACGTAATACTACGTAACGTTATACGTTTTATCTTAGTACTATATAACGTTATACGTTATAACGTAATACTACATAACGTTATACGTTATAACACAATACTATATAACGTTATACACTATTACGTAGTACTACACGACGCCAGACGTTAGATGTAATACTATATATCGTTATACGTTATAACGTAATACTACATAACGTTATACGTTTTATCTTAGTACTACATAACGTTATACGTGATAACGTAGTAGTATATAATGTTTTACGTTATAACGTGATAAAATATAACGTTACACGTTATAACGTAATAATACATAACGTTATACGTTATTACGTAGTAGTATATAATGTTTTACGTTATAACGTGATACTTTATAACGCTATACGTTATAACGTAATACTACGTAACGTTATACGTTTTATCTTAGTACTATATAACGTTATACGTTATAACGCAATACTACATAACGTTCCACGTTATAACGTAATATTATATAACATTATACGTTATAACGTAATACTACATTACGTTATACGCTATATCGTCATATTATATAACGTTATACGTTATAACGTGATAAAATATAACGTTACACGTTATAACGTAATAATACATAACGTTATACGTTATAACGTAATATTATACAACATTATACGTTATAACGTAATACTACATAACGTTATACGTTTTATCTTAGTACTATATAACGTTATACGTTTTATCTTAGTACTATATAACGTTATACGTTATAATGTAATACTACATAACCTTATACGTTATAACGTAATATTAAATAACGTTAAACGTTATAGCGTAATACTACATAACGTTATACGACATAACACAATACTATATAACGTTATACGTTATAACGTAATACTACATAACTTTATACGTTATTACATAGTACTATATAACGTTATACGTTATAACGTGATACTTTATAACGCTATACGTTATAACGTAATACTACATAACAGCTATACGTTATAACGTAATACTACATAACGTTATACGTTATAACACAATACTATATAACGTTATACGTTATAACGTAATACTACATTACGTTATACGCTATATCGTAATATTATATAACGTTATACGTTATAACGTAATACTACATAACGTTATACGTTTTATCTTAGTACTACATTACGTTATACGCTATATCGTAATATTATATAACGTTATACGTTATAACGTGATAAAATATAACGTTACACGTTATAACGTAATAATACATAACGTTATACGTTATAACGTAATATTATACAACATTATACGTTATAACGTAATATTATATAGCGTTATACGTTATAACGTAATATTATACAACATTATACGTTATAACACAATACTATATAACGTTATACGTTATAACGTAATACTACATTACGTTATACGCTATATCGTAATATTATATAACGTTATACGTTATAACGTAATACTACATAACGTTATACGTTTTATCTTAGTACTATATAACGTTACACGTTTTACCTTAGTACTATATAACGTTATACGTTATAATGTAATACTACATAACCTTATACGTTATAACGTAATATTAAATAACGTTAAACGTTATAGCGTAATACTACACAACGTTATACGACATAACACAATACTATATAACGTTATACGTTATAACGTAATACTACATAACGTTATACGTTATTACATAGTACTATATAACGTTATACGTTATAACGTGATACTTTATAACGCTATACGTTATAACGTAATACTACATAACGCTATACGTTATAAAGTAATACTACATAACGTTATACGTTATAACACAATACTATATAACGTTATACGTTATAACGTAATACTACATTACGTTATACGCTATATCGTAATATTATATAACGTTATACGTTATAACGTAATACTACATAACGTTATACGTTTTATCTTAGTACTACATAACGTTATACGTGATAACGTAGTAGTATATAATGTTTTACGTTATAACGTGATAAAATATAACGTTACAAGTTATAACGTAATAATACATAACGTTATACGTTATAACGTAATATTATACAACATTATACGTTATAACGTAATATTATATAGCGTTATACGTTATAACGTAATATTATACAACATTATACGTTATAACGTAATATTATATAGCGTTAGAGGTTATAACGTAATACTACATAACGTTATACGTTATTACATAGTACTATATAACGTTATACGTTATAACGTGATACTTTATAACGCTATACGTTATAACGTAATACTACATAACGCTATACGTTATAACGTAATACTACATAACGTTATACGTTATAACACAATACTATATAACGTTATACGTTATAACGTAATACTACATTACGTTATACGCTATATCGTAATATTATATAACGTTATACGTTATAACGTAATACTACATAACGTTATACGTTTTATCTTAGTACTATATAACGTTACACGTTTTATCTTAGTACTATATAACGTTATACGTTATAATGTAATACTACATAACCTTATACGTTATAACGTAATATTAAATAACGTTAAACGTTATAGCGTAATACTACATAACGTTATACGACATAACACAATACTATATAACGTTATACGTTATAACGTAATACTACGTAACGTTATACGTTTTATCTTAGTACTATATAACGTTATACGTTATAACGTAATACTACATAACGTTATACGTTATAACACAATACTATATAACGTTATACACTATTACGTAGTACTACACGACGCCAGACGTTAGATGTAATACTATATATCGTTATACGTTATAACGTAATACTACATAACGTTATACGTTTTATCTTAGTACTACATAACGTTATACGTGATAACGTAGTAGTATATAATGTTTTACGTTATAACGTGATAAAATATAACGTTACACGTTATAACGTAATAATACATAACGTTATACGTTATTACGTAGTAGTATATAATGTTTTACGTTATAACGTGATACTTTATAACGCTATACGTTATAACGTAATACTACGTAACGTTATACGTTTTATCTTAGTACTATATAACGTTATACGTTATAGCGTAATACTACATAACGTTATACGTTATTACATAGTACTATATAACGTTATACGTTATAACGTGATACTTTATAACGTTATACGTTATAACGTGATACTTTATAACGCTATACGTTATAACGTAATACTACATAAAGCTATACGTTATAACGTAATACTACATAACGTTATACGTTATAACACAATACTATATAACGTTATACGTTATAACGTAATACTACATTACGTTATACGCTATATCGTAATATTATATAACGTTATACGTTATAACGTAATACTACATAACGTTATACGTTTTATCTTAGTACTATATAACGTTACACGTTTTACCTTAGTACTATATAACGTTATACGTTATAATGTAATACTACATAACCTTATACGTTATAACGTAATATTAAATAACGTTAAACGTTATAGCGTAATACTACATAACGTTATACGACATAACACAATACTATATAACGTTATACGTTATAACGTAATACTACATAACGTTATACGTTATTACATAGTACTATATAACGTTATACGTTATAACGTGATACTTTATAACGCTATACGTTATAACGTAATACTACATAACGCTATACGTTATAAAGTAATACTACATAACGTTATACGTTATAACACAATACTATATAACGTTATACGTTATAACGTAATACTACATTACGTTATACGCTATATCGTAATATTATATAACGTTATACGTTATAACGTAATACTACATAACGTTATACGTTTTATCTTAGTACTACATAACGTTATACGTGATAACGTAGTAGTATATAATGTTTTACGTTATAACGTGATAAATTATAACGTTACAAGTTATAACGTAATAATACATAACGTTATACGTTATAACGTAATATTATACAACATTATACGTTATAACGTAATATTATATAGCGTTATACGTTATAACGTAATATTATACAACATTATACGTTATAACGTAATATTATATAGCGTTAGAGGTTATAACGTAATACTACATAACGTTATACGTTATTACATAGTACTATATAACGTTATACGTTATAACGTGATACTTTATAACGCTATACGTTATAACGTAATACTACATAACGTTATACGTTATAACACAATACTATATAACGTTATACGTTATAACGTAATACTACATTACGTTATACGCTATATCGTAATATTATATAACGTTATACGTTATAACGTAATACTACATAACGTTATACGTTTTATCTTAGTACTATATAACGTTACACGTTTTATCTTAGTACTATATAACGTTATACGATATAATGTAATACTACATAACCTTATACGTTATAACGTAATATTAAATAACGTTAAACATTATAGCGTAATACTACATAACGTTATACGACATAACACAATACTATATAACGTTATACGTTATAACGTAATACTACGTAACGTTATACGTTTTATCTTAGTACTATATAACGTTATACGTTATAACGTAATACTACATAACGTTATACGTTATAACGTAATACTACATAACGTTATACGCCATAACGTAATACTACATAACGTTACACGTTGTAACGTAATATTATATAACATTATACGTTATAACGTAATATTATATAACATTATACGTTATAACACAATACTATATAACGTTATACATTATTACGTATTACTATATAACGTCAGACGTTTGACGTAATACTACATAACGCTATACGTTATAACGTAATACTACACAACGTTATACGTAATAACGTAATACTATATAACATTATACGTTATAACGTAATACTACATAACGTTATACGTGATTACGTAGTAGTATATAACGTTACACGTTATAACGTAATAATACATAACGTTATACGTTATTACGTAGCAGTATATAACGTTATACGTTATAACGTGATAAAATATAACGTTACACGTTATAACGTAATATTATACAACATTATACGTTATAACGTAATATTATATAGCGTTATACGTTATAACGTAATACTACAAAACGTTATACGTTCTATCTTAGTACTATTTAACGGTATACGTTATAACGTAATACAACATAACGTTATACGTTATAATGTGATATTATATCACATTATACGTTATAACGTAATATTATATAACGATAAACGTTATAACGTAATACTACATAACGTTATACGTTATAACACAATACTATATAACGTTATACGTTATAACGTAATACTACATTACGTTATACGCTATATCGTAATATTATATAACGTTATACGTTATAACGTAATACTACATAACGTTATACGTTTTATCTTAGTACTACATAACGTTATACGTGATAACGTAGTAGTATATAATGTTTTACGTTATAACGTGATAAAATATAACGTTACACGTTATAACGTAATAATACATAACGTTATACGTTATTACGTAGTAGTATATAATGTTTTACGTTATAGCGTGATACTTTATAACGCTATACGTTATAACGTAATACTACGTAACGTTAAACGTTTTATCTTAGTACTATATAACGTTATACGTTATAACGTAATACTACATAACGTTCCACGTTATAACGTAATATTATATAACATTATACGTTATAACGTAATACTACATTACGTTATACGCTATATCGTCATATTATATAACGTTATACGTTATAACGTGATAAAATATAACGTTACACGTTATAACGTAATAATACATAACGTTATACGTTATAACGTAATATTATACAACATTATACGTTATAACGTAATATTATATAGCGTTATACGTTATAACGTAATATTATACAACATTATACGTTATAACGTAATATTATATAGCGTTAGACGTTATAACGTATTACTACATAACGTTATACGTTATTACATAGTACTATATAACGTTATACGTTATAACGTGATACTTTATAACGCTATACGTTATAACGTAATACTGCATAACAGCTATACGTTATAACGTAATACTACATAACGTTATACGTTATAACACAATACTATATAACGTTATACGTTATAACGTAATACTACATTACGTTATACGCTATATCGTAATATTATATAACGTTATACGTTATAACGTAATACTACATAACGTTATACGTTTTATCTTAGTACTACATAACGTTATACGTGATAACGTAGTAGTATATAATGTTTTACGTTATAACGTGATAAAATATAACGTTACAAGTTACAACGTAATAATACATAACGTTATACGTTATTACGTAGTAGTATATGATGTTTTACGTTATAACGTGATACTTTATATCGCTATACGTTATAACGTAATACTACGTAACGTTATACGTTTTATCTTAGTACTATATCACGTTATACGTTATAACGTAATACTACATAACGTTCCACGTTATAACGTAATATTATATAACATTATACGTTATAACGTAATACTACATTACGTTATACGCTATATCGTAATATTATATAACGTTATACGTTATAACGTGATAAAATATAACGTTACACGTTATAACGTAATAATACATAACGTTTTACGTTATAACGTAATATTATACAACATTATACGTTATAACGTAATATTATATAGCGTTATACGTTATAACGTAATATTATACAACATTATACGTTATAACACAATACTATATAACGTTATACGTTATAATGTAATACTACATAACCTTATACGTTATAACGTAATATTAAATAACGTTAAACGTTATAGCGTAATACTACATAACGTTATACGACATAACACAATACTATATAACGTTATACGTTATAACGTAATACTACATAACGTTATACGTTATTACATAGTACTATATAACGTTATACGTTATAACGTGATACTTTATAACGCTATACGTTATAACGTAATACTACATAACGCTATACGTTATAAAGTAATACTACATAACGTTATACGTTATAACACAATACTATATAACGTTATACGTTATAACGTAATACTACATTACGTTATACGCTATATCGTAATATTATATAACGTTATACGTTATAACGTAATACTACATAACGTTATACGTTTTATCTTAGTACTACATAACGTTATACGTGATAACGTAGTAGTATATAATGTTTTACGTTATAACGTGATAAAATATAACGTTACAAGTTATAACGTAATAATACATAACGTTATACGTTATAACGAAATATTATACAACATTATACGTTATAACGTAATATTATATAGCGTTATACGTTATAACGTAATATTATACAACATTATACGTTATAACGTAATATTATATAGCGTTAGAGGTTATAACGTAATACTACATAACGTTATACGTTATTACATAGTACTATATAACGTTATACGTTATAACGTGATACTTTATAACGCTATACGTTATAACGTAATACTACATAACGCTATACGTTATAACGTAATACTACATAACGTTATACGTTATAACACAATACTATATAACGTTATACGTTATAACGTAATACTACATTACGTTATACGCTATATCGTAATATTATATAACGTTATACGTTATAACGTAATACTACATAACGTTATACGTTTTATCTTAGTACTATATAACGTTACACGTTTTATCTTAGTACTATATAACGTTATACGATATAATGTAATACTACATAACCTTATACGTTATAACGTAATATTAAATAACGTTAAACGTTATAGCGTAATACTACATAACGTTATACGACATAACACAATACTATATAACGTTATACGTTATAACGTAATACTACGTAACGTTATACGTTTTATCTTAGTACTATATAACGTTATACGTTATAACGTAATACTACATAACGTTATACGTTATAACACAATACTATATAACGTTATACACTATTACGTAGTACTACACGACGCCAGACGTTAGATGTAATACTATATATCGTTATACGTTATAACGTAATACTACATAACGTTATACGTTTTATCTTAGTACTACATAACGTTATACGTGATAACGTAGTAGTATATAATGTTTTACGTTATAACGTGATAAAATATAACGTTACACGTTATAACGTAATAATACATAACGTTATACGTTATTACGTAGTAGTATATAATGTTTTACGTTATAACGTGATACTTTATAACGCTATACGTTATAACGTAATACTACGTAACGTTATACGTTTTATCTTAGTACTATATAACGTTATACGTTATAACGCAATACTACATAACGTTCCACGTTATAACGTAATATTATATAACATTATACGTTATAACGTAATACTACATTACGTTATACGCTATATCGTCATATTATATAACGTTATACGTTATAACGTGATAAAATATAACGTTACACGTTATAACGTAATAATACATAACGTTATACGTTATAACGTAATATTATACAACATTATACGTTATAACGTAATACTACATAACGTTATACGTTTTATCTTAGTACTATATAACGTTATACGTTTTATCTTAGTACTATATAACGTTATACGTTATAATGTAATACTACATAACCTTATACGTTATAACGTAATATTAAATAACGTTAAACGTTATAGCGTAATACTACATAACGTTATACGACATAACACAATACTATATAACGTTATACGTTATAACGTAATACTACATAACTTTATACGTTATTACATAGTACTATATAACGTTATACGTTATAACGTGATACTTTATAACGCTATACGTTATAACGTAATACTACATAACAGCTATACGTTATAACGTAATACTACATAACGTTATACGTTATAACACAATACTATATAACGTTATACGTTATAACGTAATACTACATTACGTTATACGCTATATCGTAATATTATATAACGTTATACGTTATAACGTAATACTACATAACGTTATACGTTTTATCTTAGTACTACATAACGTTATACGTGATAACGTAGTAGTATATAATGTTTTACGTTATAACGTGATAAAATATAACGTTACAAGTTATAACGTAATAATACATAACGTTATACGTTATAACGTAATATTATACAACATTATACGTTATAACGTAATATTATATAGCGTTATACGTTATAACGTAATATTATACAACATTATACGTTATAACGTAATATTATATAGCGTTAGAGGTTATAACGTAATACTACATAACGTTATACGTTATTACATAGTACTATATAACGTTATACGTTATAACGTGATACTTTATAACGCTATACGTTATAACGTAATACTACATAACGCTATACGTTATAACGTAATACTACATAACGTTATACGTTATAACACAATACTATATAACGTTATACGTTATAACGTAATACTACATTACGTTATACGCTATATCGTAATATTATATAACGTTATACGTTATAACGTAATACTACATAACGTTATACGTTTTATCTTAGTACTATATAACGTTACACGTTTTATCTTAGTACTATATAACGTTATACTTTATAATGTAATACTACATAACCTTATACGTTATAACGTAATATTAAATAACGTTAAACGTTATAGCGTAATACTACATAACGTTATACGACATAACACAATACTATATAACGTTATACGTTATAACGTAATACTACGTAACGTTATACGTTTTATCTTAGTACTATATAACGTTATACGTTATAACGTGATAAAATATAGCGTTACACGTTATAACGTAATAATACATAACGTTATACGTTATTACGTAGTAGTATATAGTGTTTTACGTTATAACGTGATACTTTATAACGCTATACGTTATAACGTAATACTACGTAACGTTATACGTTTTACCTTAGTACTATATAACGTTATACGTTATAGCGTAATACTACATAACGTTATACGTTATTACATAGTACTATATAACGTTATACGTTATAACGTGATACTTTATAACGTTATACGTTATAACGTGATACTTTATAACGCTATACGTTATAACGTAATACTACATAAAGCTATACGTTATAACGTAATACTACATAACGTTATACGTTATAACACAATACTATATAACGTTATACGTTATAACGTAATACTACATTACGTTATACGCTATATCGTAATATTATATAACGTTATACGTTATAACGTAATACTACATAACGTTATACGTTTTATCTTAGTACTATATAACGTTACACGTTTTACCTTAGTACTATATAACGTTATACGTTATAATGTAATACTACATAACCTTATACGTTATAACGTAATATTAAATAACGTTAAACGTTATAGCGTAATACTACATAACGTTATACGACATAACACAATACTATATAACGTTATACGTTATAACGTAATACTACATAACGTTATACGTTATTACATAGTACTATATAACGTTATACGTTATAACGTGATACTTCATAACGCTATACGTTATAACGTAATACTACATAACGCTATACGTTATAAAGTAATACTACATAACGTTATACGTTATAACACAATACTATATAACGTTATACGTTATAACGTAATACTACATTACGTTATACGCTATATCGTAATATTATATAACGTTATACGTTATAACGTAATACTACATAACGTTATACGTTTTATCTTAGTACTACATAACGTTATACGTGATAACGTAGTAGTATATAATGTTTTACGTTATAACGTGATAAAATATAACGTTACAAGTTATAACGTAATAATACATAACGTTATACGTTATAACGTAATATTATACAACATTATACGTTATAACGTAATATTATATAGCGTTATACGTTATAACGTAATATTATACAACATTATACGTTATAACGTAATATTATATAGCGTTAGAGGTTATAACGTAATACTACATAACGTTATACGTTATTACATAGTACTATATAACGTTATACGTTATAACGTGATACTTTATAACGCTATACGTTATAACGTAATACTACATAACGCTATACGTTATAACGTAATACTACATAACGTTATACGTTATAACACAATACTATATAACGTTATACGTTATAACGTAATACTACATTACGTTATACGCTATATCGTAATATTATATAACGTTATACGTTATAACGTAATACTACATAACGTTATACGTTTTATCTTAGTACTATATAACGTTACACGTTTTATCTTAGTACTATATAACGTTATACGATATAATGTAATACTACATAACCTTATACGTTATAACGTAATATTAAATAACGTTAAACGTTATAGCGTAATACTACATAACGTTATACGACATAACACAATACTATATAACGTTATACGTTATAACGTAATACTACGTAACGTTATACGTTTTATCTTAGTACTATATAACGTTATACGTTATAACGTAATACTACATAACGTTATACGTTATAACACAATACTATATAACGTTATACACTATTACGTAGTACTACACGACGCCAGACGTTAGATGTAATACTATATATCGTTATACGTTATAACGTAATACTACATAACGTTATACGTTTTATCTTAGTACTACATAACGTTATACGTGATAACGTAGTAGTATATAATGTTTTACGTTATAACGTGATAAAATATAACGTTACACGTTATAACGTAATAATACATAACGTTATACGTTATTACGTAGTAGTATATAATGTTTTACGTTATAACGTGATACTTTATAACGCTATACGTTATAACGTAATACTACGTAACGTTATACGTTTTACCTTAGTACTATATAACGTTATACGTTATAGCGTAATACTACATAACGTTATACGTTATTACATAGTACTATATAACGTTATACGTTATAACGTGATACTTTATAACGTTATACGTTATAACGTGATACTTTATAACGCTATACGTTATAACGTAATACTACATAAAGCTATACGTTATAACGTAATACTACATAACGTTATACGTTATAACACAATACTATATAACGTTATACGTTATAACGTAATACTACATTACGTTATACGCTATATCGTAATATTATATAACGTTATACGTTATAACGTAATACTACATAACGTTATACGTTTTATCTTAGTACTATATAACGTTACACGTTTTACCTTAGTACTATATAACGTTATACGTTATAATGTAATACTACATAACCTTATACGTTATAACGTAATATTAAATAACGTTAAACGTTATAGCGTAATACTACATAACGTTATACGACATAACACAATACTATATAACGTTATACGTTATAACGTAATACTACATAACGTTATACGTTATTACATAGTACTATATAACGTTATACGTTATAACGTGATACTTTATAACGCTATACGTTATAACGTAATACTACATAACGCTATACGTTATAAAGTAATACTACATAACGTTATACGTTATAACACAATACTATATAACGTTATACGTTATAACGTAATACTACATTACGTTATACGCTATATCGTAATATTATATAACGTTATACGTTATAACGTAATACTACATAACGTTATACGTTTTATCTTAGTACTACATAACGTTATACGTGATAACGTAGTAGTATATAATGTTTTACGTTATAACGTGATAAAATATAACGTTACAAGTTATAACGTAATAATACATAACGTTATACGTTATAACGTAATATTATACAACATTATACGTTATAACGTAATATTATATAGCGTTATACGTTATAACGTAATATTATACAACATTATACGTTATAACGTAATATTATATAGCGTTATAGGTTATAACGTAATACTACATAACGTTATACGTTATTACATAGTACTATATAACGTTATACGTTATAACGTGATACTTTATAACGCTATACGTTATAACGTAATACTACATAACGCTATACGTTATAACGTAATACTACATAACGTTATACGTTATAACACAATACTATATAACGTTATACGTTATAACGTAATACTACATTACGTTATACGCTATATCGTAATATTATATAACGTTATACGTTATAACGTAATACTACATAACGTTATACGTTTTATCTTAGTACTATATAACGTTACACGTTTTATCTTAGTACTATATAACGTTATACGATATAATGTAATACTACATAACCTTATACGTTATAACGTAATATTAAATAACGTTAAACGTTATAGCGTAATACTACATAACGTTATACGACATAACACAATACTATATAACGTTATACGTTATAACGTAATACTACGTAACGTTATACGTTTTATCTTAGTACTATATAACGTTATACGTTATAACGTAATACTACATAACGTTATACGTTATAACACAATACTATATAACGTTATACACTATTACGTAGTACTACACGACGCCAGACGTTAGATGTAATACTATATATCGTTATACGTTATAACGTAATACTACATAACGTTATACGTTTTATCTTAGTACTACATAACGTTATACGTGATAACGTAGTAGTATATAATGTTTTACGTTATAACGTGATAAAATATAACGTTACACGTTATAACGTAATAATACATAACGTTATACGTTATTACGTAGTAGTATATAATGTTTTACGTTATAACGTGATACTTTATAACGCTATACGTTATAACGTAATACTACGTAACGTTATACGTTTTATCTTAGTACTATATAACGTTATACGTTATAACGCAATACTACATAACGTTCCACGTTATAACGTAATATTATATAACATTATACGTTATAACGTAATACTACATTACGTTATACGCTATATCGTCATATTATATAACGTTATACGTTATAACGTGATAAAATATAACGTTACACGTTATAACGTAATAATACATAACGTTATACGTTATAACGTAATATTATACAACATTATACGTTATAACGTAATACTACATAACGTTATACGTTTTATCTTAGTACTATATAACGTTATACGTTTTATCTTAGTACTATATAACGTTATACGTTATAATGTAATACTACATAACCTTATACGTTATAACGTAATATTAAATAACGTTAAACGTTATAGCGTAATACTACATAACGTTATACGACATAACACAATACTATATAACGTTATACGTTATAACGTAATACTACATAACTTTATACGTTATTACATAGTACTATATAACGTTATACGTTATAACGTGATACTTTATAACGCTATACGTTATAACGTAATACTACATAACAGCTATACGTTATAACGTAATACTACATAACGTTATACGTTATAACACAATACTATATAACGTTATACGTTATAACGTAATACTACATTACGTTATACGCTATATCGTAATATTATATAACGTTATACGTTATAACGTAATACTACATAACGTTATACGTTTTATCTTAGTACTACATAACGTTATACGTGATAACGTAGTAGTATATAATGTTTTACGTTATAACGTGATAAAATATAACGTTACAAGTTATAACGTAATAATACATAACGTTATACGTTATTACGTAGTAGTATATAATGTTTTTCGTTATAACGTGATACTTTATAACGCTATACGTTATAACGTAATACTACGTAACGTTATACGTTTTATCTTAGTACTATATAACGTTATACGTTATAACGTAATACTACATAACGTTCCACGTTATAACGTAATATTATATAACATTATACGTTATAACGTAATACTACATTACGTTATACGCTATATCGTAATATTATATAACGTTATACGTTATAACGTGATAAAATATAACGTTACACGTTATAACGTAATAATACATAACGTTATACGTTATAAAGTAATATTATACAACATTATACGTTATAACGTAATATTATATAGCGTTATACGTTATAACGTAATATTATACAACATTATACGTTATAACGTAATATTATATAGCGTTAGACGTTATAACGTAATACTACATAACGTTATACGTTATTACATAGTACTATATAACGTTATACGTTATAACGTGATACTTTATAACGCTATACGTTATAACGTAATACTACGTAACGTTATACGTTTTATCTTAGTACTATATAACGTTATACGTTATAACGTAATACTACATAACGTTATACGTTATAACACAATACTATATAACGTTATACGTTATAACGTAATACTACATTACGTTATACGCTATATCGTAATATTTTATAACGTTATACGTTATAACGTAGTACTACATAACGTTATACGTTTTATCTTAGTACTATATAACGTTACACGTTTTATCTTAGTACTATATAACGTTATACGTTATAATGTAATACTACATAAGCTTATGCGTTATAACGTAATATTAAATAACGTTAAACGTTATAGCGTAATACTACATAACGTTATACGACATAACACAATACTATATAACGTTATACGTTATAACGTAATACTACATAACGTTATACGTTATTACATAGTACTATATAACGTTATACGTTATAACGTAATACTACATAACGTTATACGTTATAACACAATACTATATAACGTTATACACTATTACGTAGTACTACACGACGCCAGACGTTAGATGTAATACTATATATCGTTATACGTTATAACGTAATACTACATAACGTTATACGTTTTATCTTAGTACTACATAACGTTATACGTGATAACGTAGTAGTATATAATGTTTTACGTTATAACGTGATAAAATATAACGTTACACGTTATAACGTAATAATACATAACGTTATACGTTATTACGTAGTAGTATATAATGTTTTACGTTATAACGTGATACTTTATAACGCTATACGTTATAACGTAATACTACGTAACGTTATACGTTTTATCTTAGTACTATATAACGTTATACGTTATAACGCAATACTACATAACGTTCCACGTTATAACGTAATATTATATAACATTATACGTTATAACGTAATACTACATTACGTTATACGCTATATCGTCATATTATATAACGTTATACGTTATAACGTGATAAAATATAACGTTACACGTTATAACGTAATAATACATAACGTTATACGTTATAACGTAATATTATACAACATTATACGTTATAACGTAATACTACATAACGTTATACGTTTTATCTTAGTACTATATAACGTTATACGTTTTATCTTAGTACTATATAACGTTATACGTTATAATGTAATACTACATAACCTTATACGTTATAACGTAATATTAAATAACGTTAAACGTTATAGCGTAATACTACATAACGTTATACGACATAACACAATACTATATAACGTTATACGTTATAACGTAATACTACATAACTTTATACGTTATTACATAGTACTATATAACGTTATACGTTATAACGTGATACTTTATAACGCTATACGTTATAACGTAATACTACATAACAGCTATACGTTATAACGTAATACTACATAACGTTATACGTTATAACACAATACTATATAACGTTATACGTTATAACGTAATACTACATTACGTTATACGCTATATCGTAATATTATATAACGTTATACGTTATAACGTAATACTACATAACGTTATACGTTTTATCTTAGTACTACATAACGTTATACGTGATAACGTAGTAGTATATAATGTTTTACGTTATAACGTGATAAAATATAACGTTACAAGTTATAACGTAATAATACATAACGTTATACGTTATTACGTAGTAGTATATAATGTTTTTCGTTATAACGTGATACTTTATAACGCTATACGTTATAACGTAATACTACGTAACGTTATACGTTTTATCTTAGTACTATATAACGTTATACGTTATAACGTAATACTACATAACGTTCCACGTTATAACGTAATATTATATAACATTATACGTTATAACGTAATACTACATTACGTTATACGCTATATCGTAATATTATATAACGTTATACGTTATAACGTGATAAAATATAACGTTACACGTTATAACGTAATAATACATAACGTTATACGTTATAAAGTAATATTATACAACATTATACGTTATAACGTAATATTATATAGCGTTATACGTTATAACGTAATATTATACAACATTATACGTTATAACGTAATATTATATAGCGTTAGACGTTATAACGTAATACTACATAACGTTATACGTTATTACATAGTACTATATAACGTTATACGTTATAACGTGATACTTTATAACGCTATACGTTATAACGTAATACTACGTAACGTTATACGTTTTATCTTAGTACTATATAACGTTATACGTTATAACGTAATACTACATAACGTTATACGTTATAACACAATACTATATAACGTTATACGTTATAACGTAATACTACATTACGTTATACGCTATATCGTAATATTTTATAACGTTATACGTTATAACGTAGTACTACATAACGTTATACGTTTTATCTTAGTACTATATAACGTTACACGTTTTATCTTAGTACTATATAACGTTATACGTTATAATGTAATACTACATAACCTTATGCGTTATAACGTAATATTAAATAACGTTAAACGTTATAGCGTAATACTACATAACGTTATACGACATAACACAATACTATATAACGTTATACGTTATAACGTAATACTACATAACGTTATACGTTATTACATAGTACTATATAACGTTATACGTTATAACGTGATACTTTATAACGCTATACGTTATAACGTAATACTACATAACGCTATACGTTATAACGTAATACTACATAACGTTATACGTTATAACACAATACTATATAACGTTATACGTTATAACGTAATACTACATTACGTTATACGCTAAATCGTAATATTATATAACGTTATACGTTATAACGTAATACTACATAACGTTATACGTTTTATCTTAGTACTACATAACGTTATACGTGATAACGTAGTAGTATATAATGTTTTACGTTATAACGTGATAAAATATAACGTTACAAGTTATAACGTAATAATACATAACGTTATACGTTATTACGTAGTAGTATATAATGTTTTACGTTATAACGTGATACTTTATAACGCTATACGTTATAACGTAATACTACGCAACGTTATACGTTTTATCTTAGTACTATATAACGTTATACGTTATAACGTAATACTACATAACGTTATACGTTATAACACAATACTATATAACGTTATACACTATTACGTAGTACTACACGACGTCAGACGTTAGATGTAATACTATATATCGTTATACGTTATAACGTAATACCTCATAACGTTATACGACATAACACAATACTATATAACGTTATACATTATAACGTAATACTACATAACGTTATACGTTATAACGTAAAATTATATAAAGTTATACGTTATAAAGTAATACTACATAACGTTATACGTTATAACGTAATATAATATAACGATATACGTTATAACGTAATACTACATTACGTTATACGCTATATCGTAATATTACATAACGTTATACGTTATAACGTGATAAAATATAACGTTACACGTTATAACGTAATAATAGATAACGTTAAACGTTATAACGTAATATTATACAACATTATACGTTATAACGTAATATTATATAGCGTTATACGTTATAACGTAATACTACATAACGTTATACGTTATTACATAGTACTATATAACGTTATACGTTATAACGTGATACTTTATAACGCTATACGTTATAACGTAATACTACATAACGCTATACGTTATAACGTAATACTACATAACGTTATACGTTATAACACAATACTATATAACGTTATACGTTATAACGTAATACTACATTACGTTATACGCTATATCGTAATATTATATAACGTTATACGTGATAACGTAGTAGTATATAACGTTATACGTTATAACGTGATAAAATATAACGTTACACGTTATAACGTAATAATACATAACGATATACGTTATAACGTAATACTACATTACGTTATACGCTATAACGTAATATTATATAACGATATACGTTATAACGTAATACTACATAACGTTATACGTTATTACATAGTACTATATAACGTTATACGTTATAACGTGATACTTTATAACGCCATTCGTTATAACGTAATTCAACATAACGTTATACGTTTTATCTTAGTACTATATAACGTTATACGTTATAACGTAATACTACATAACGTTATACGTTATAACGTAATATTATATAACATTATACGTTATAACGTAATATAATATAACGATATACGTTATAACGTAATACTACATTACGTTATACGCTATAACGTAATATTATATAACATTATACGTTATAACGTAATATTATATAACGATATACGTTATAACGTAATACTACATAATGTTATACGTTATATCGTAATATTATACAACATTATATGTTATAACGTAATATTATATAGCGTTATACGTTATAACGTAATACTACATAACGTTATACGTTATAACGTAATACTACATAACGTTATACGTTATAACGTAAAATTATATAAAGTTATACGTTATAAAGTAATACTACATAACGTTATACGTTATAACGTAATATAATATAACGATATACGTTATAACGTAATACTACATTACGTTATACGCTATAACGTAATATTATATAACGATATACGTTATAACGTAATACTACATAACGTTATACGTTATTACATAGTACTATATAACGTTATACGTTATAACGTGATACTTTATAACGCCATTCGTTATAACGTAATTCAACATAACGTTATACGTTTTATCTTAGTACTATATAACGTTATACGTTATAACGTAATACTACATAACGTTATACGTTATAACGTAATATTATATAACATTATACGTTATAACGTAATATAATATAACGATATACGTTATAACGTAATACTACATTACGTTATACGTTATAACGTAATACTACATAATGTTATACGTTATAACGTAATATTATACAACATTATATGTTATAACGTAATATTATATAGCGTTATACGTTATAACGTAATGCTACATAACGTTATGCGTTATAACGTAATACTACATAACGTTATACGTTATAACGTAAAATTATATAAAGTTATACGTTATAACGTAATATTATATAACGATATACGTTATAACGTAATACTACATAACGTTATATGTTATTACATAGTACTATATAGCGTTATACGTTATAACGTGATACTTTAAAACGCCATATGTTATAACGTAATTCAACATAACGTTATACGTTTTATCTTAGTACTATATAACGTTATACGTTATAACGTAATACTACATAACGTTATACGTTATAACGTAATATTATATAACATTGTACGTTATAACGTAATATAATATAACGATATACGTTATAACGTAATACTACATTACCTTATAGGCCATAACGTAATATTATATAACATTATACGTTATAACGTAATATTATATAACGATATACGTTATAACGTAATACTACATAATGTTATACGTTATAACGTAATATTATACAACATTATATGTTATAACGTAATATTATATAGCGTTATACGTTATAACGTAATACTACATAACGTTATACGTTATAACGTAATACTACATAACGTTATACGTTATAACGTAAAATTATATAAAGTTATACGTTATAAAGTAATACTACATAACGTTATACGTTATAACGTAATATAATATAACGATATACGTTATAACGTAATACTACATTACGTTATACGCTATAACGTAATATTATATAACGATATACGTTATAACGTAATACTACATAACGTTATACGTTATTACATAGTACTATATAACGTTATACGTTATAACGTGATACTTTATAACGCCATTCGTTCTAACGTAATTCAACATAACGTTATACGTATTATCTTAGTACTATATAACGTTATACGTTATAACGTAATACTACATAACGTTATACGTTATAACGTAATATTATATAACATTATACGTTATAACGTAATATAATATAACGATATACGTTATAACGTAATACTACATTACGTTATACGTTATAACGTAATACTACATAATGTTATACGTTATAACGTAATATTATACAACATTATATGTTATAACGTAATATTATATAGCGTTATACGTTATAACGTAATACTACATAACGTTATACGTTATAACGTAATACTACATAACGTTATACGTTATAACGTAAAATTATATAAAGTTATACGTTATAAAGTAATACTACATAACGTTATACGTTATAACGTAATATAATATAACGATATACGTTATAACGTAATACTACATTACGTTATACGCTATAACGTAATATTATATAACGATATACGTTATAACGTAATACTGCATAACGTTATATGTTATTACATAGTACTATATAGCGTTATACGTTATAACGTGATACTTTAAAACGCCATATGTTATAACGTAATTCAACATAACGTTATACGTTTTATCTTAGTACTATATAACGTTATACGTTATAACGTAATACTACATAACGTTATACGTTATAACGTAATATTATATAACATTGTACGTTATAACGTAATACTACATAACGTTATACGTCATAACGTAGTATTATATAACATTATACGTTATAACGTAATATAATATAACGATACACGTTATAACGTAATACTACATAACGTTATACGTTATAACGTAATACCACATAACGTTATACGTTATTACGTAGTAGTATATAACGTTATACGTTATAACGTGATAAAATATAACGTTATACGTTATAACGTAATATTATACAACATTATCCGTTACAACGTAATACTACACAACGTTATACGTTATTACGTAGTAGTATATAACGTTATACGTTATATCGTGATAAAATATATCGTTATACGTTATGACGTAATAATACATAACGTTACACGTTATAACGTAATAATACATAACGTTATACGTTATAACGTGATAAAATGTAACGTTACACGTTATAACGTAATAATACATAACGTTATACGTTTTATCTTAGTACTATATAACGTTATACGTTATAACGTAATACTACATAACGTTATACGTTATAACGTGATATTATATCACATTATACGTTATAACGTAATATTATATAACGTTATACGTTAGACGTATTACTACATGACGTTACACGTTGTAACGTAATATTATATAACCTTATACGTTATAACGTAATATTATGTAACATTATACGTTATAACATAATATTATATAACGATATACGTTATACCGTAATACTACATAACGTTATACGTTATAACACAATACTATATAACGTTATACATTATTACGTAGTACTACACGACGTCAGACGTTAGACGTAATACTACATATCGTTATACGTTATAACGCAATATAATATAACATTATACGGCGTAACGTAATATTATATAACGTTATACGTTTTAACGTAATACTACATTACGTTAGACGCTATATCGTAATATTATATAACGTTATACGTTATAACGTAATACTACATAACGTTACACGTTGTAACGTAATATTATATAACATTATACGTTACAACGTAATATTATATAACATCATGCGTTATAACACAATACTATATAACGTTATACATTATTACGTAGTGCTATATAACGTCAGACGTTTGACGTAATACTACATAACGCTATACGTTATAACGTAATACTACATAACGTTATACGTTATAACGTAATACTACATAACGTTATACGTTATAACGTAATACTACATAACGTTATACGTTATAACGTAATATTATATAACGTTATACGTTATAACGCGATAAAATATAACGTTATACGTTATCACGTAATACTACATAACGTTATACGTTATAACACAATACTATATAACGTTATACATTATTACGTAGTACTACACGACGTTAGACGTTAGATGTAATACTATATATCGTTATACGTTATAACGTAATACTACATAACGTTATACGCTATAACGTAATATTATATAACATTATACGTTATAACGTAGTACTACATTACGTTATACGCTATAGCGTAATATTATATAACATTATACGTTATAACGTAATATTATATAACGATATACGTTATAACGTAATAGTACATAACGTTATACGTTATAACGTAATATTATATAACATTATACGTTATAACGTAATATAATATAACGATATACGTTATAAAGTTATACTACATTACGTTATACGTTATAACGTAATACTACATTACGTTATACGTTATAACACAATAGTATATAACGTTATACCTTATAACGTAATACTACATTACGTTATACGCTATATCGTAATATTATATAACATTATACGTTATAACGTAATACTACATAACGTTATACGTTATAACGTGATATTATATCACATTATACGTTATAACGTAATATTATATAACGATATACGTTATAACGTAATAGTACATAACGTTATACGTTATATCGTGATAAAATATATCGTTATACGTTATAACGTAATAATACATAACGTTATACGTTATAACGTAATATTATATCACATTATACGTTACAACGTAAAATTATATAAAGTTATACGTTATAAAGTAATACTACATAACGTTATACGCTATAGCGTAATACTACATAACGTTACACGTTGTAACGTAATATTACATAACATTATACGTTATAACGTAATATTATATAACATCATGCGTTATAACACAATACTATATAACGTTATACATTATTACGTAGTGCTATATAACGTCAGACGTTTGATGTAATACTACATAACGCTATACGTTATAACGTAATACTACATAACGTTATACGTTATAACACAATAGTATATAACGTTATACGTTATAACGTAATACTACATTACGTTATACGCTATATCGTAATATTATATAACGTTATACGTTATAACGTAATACTACATAACGTTATACGTTATTACGTAGTAGTATATAACGTTATACGTTATAACGTGATAAAATATAACGTTACACGTTATAACGTAATAATACATAACGTTATACGTTATAACGTGATAAAATATAACGTTACACGTTATAACGTAATAATACATAACGTTATACGCTTTATCTTAGTACTATATAACGTTATACGTTATAACGTAATACTACATAACGTTATACGTTATAACGTAATATTATATCACATTATACGTTACAACGTAAAATTATATAAAGTTATACGTTATAAAGTAATACTACATAGCGTTATACGCTATAGCGTAATACTACATAACGTTACACGTTGTAACGTAATATTACATAACATTATACGTTATAACGTAATATTATATAACATCATGCGTTATAACACAATACTATATATCGTTATACATTATTACGTAGTGCTATATAACGTCAGACGTTTGACGTAATACTACATAACGCTATACGTTATAACGTAATACTACATAACGTTATACGTTATAACACAATAGTATATAACGTTATACGTTATAACGTAATTCTACATTACGTTATACGCTGTATCGTAATATTATATAACGTTATACGTTATAACGTAATACTACATAACGTTATACGTTATTACGTAGTAGTATATAACGTTATACGTTATAACGTGATAAAATATAACGTTACACGTTATAACGTAATAATACATAACGTTATACGTTATAACGTGATAAAATATAACGTTACACGTTATAACGTAATAATACATAACGTTATACGTTTTATCTTAGTACTATATAACGTTATACGTTATAACGTAATACTACATAACGTTATACGTTATAACGTGATATTATATCACATTATACGTTATAACGTAATATTATATAACGTTATACGTTAGACGTATTACTACATGACGTTACACGTTGTAACGTAATATTATATAACCTTATACGTTTTAACGTAATACTACATTACGTTAGACGCTATATCGTAATATTATATAACGTTATACGTTATAACGTAATACTACATAACGTTATACGTGATTACGTAGTAGTATATAACGTTATACGTTATAACGTGATAATACATAACGTTATACGTTATAACGTAATAATACATAACGTTATACGTTATAACACAATACTATATAACGTTATACATTATTACGTAGTACCACACGACGTCAGACGTTAGACGTAATACTACATATCGTTATACGTTATAACGCAATATAATATAACATTATACGGCGTAACGTAATATTATATAACGTTATACGTTTTAACGTAATACTACATTACGTTAGACGCTATATCGTAATATTATATAACGTTATACGTTATAACGTAATACTACATAACGTTATACGTGATTACGTAGTAGTATATAACGTTATACGTTATAACGAGATAAAATATAACGTTACACGTTATAACGTAATAATACATAACGTTATACGTTATTACGTAGCAGTACATAACGTTATGCGTTATAACGTAAAATTATATAACATTATACGTTATAACGTAATACTACATAACGTTATACGTTATAACGTAATACTACATAACGTTATACGTTATTACGTAGTAGTATATAACGTTATACGTTATAACGTGATAAAATATAACGTTATACGTAATGACGTAATAATACATAACGTTATACGTTATAACGTAATATTATACAACATTATCCGTTACAACGTAATACTACATAACGTTATACGTTATTACGTAGTAGTATATAACGTTATACGTTATATCGTGATAAAATATATCGTTATACGTTATAACGTAATAATACATAACGTTATACGTTATAACGTAATATTATATCACATTATACGTTACAACGTAAAATTATATAAAGTTATACGTTATAAAGTAATACTACATAACGTTATACGCTATAGCGTAATACTACATAACGTTACACGTTGTAACGTAATATTACATAACATTATATGTTATAACGTAATATTATATAACATCATGCGTTATAACACAATACTATATATCGTTATACATTATTACGTAGTGCTATATAACGTCAGACGTTTGACGTAATACTACATAACGCTATACGTTATAACGTAATACTACATAACGTTATACGTTATAACACAATAGTATATAACGTTATACGTTATAACGTAATACTACATTACGTTATACGCTATATCGTAATATTATATAACGTTATACGTTATAACGTAATGCTACATAACGTTATACGTTATAACGTAATATTATACAACATTATACGTTATAACGTAATATAATATAACGATATACGTTATAAAGTTATACTACATTACGTTATACGCTATAACGTAATACTACATTACGTTATACGCTATAGCGTAATATTATATAACGTTATACGTTATAACGTAATACTACATAACGTTATACGTGATTACGTAGTAGTATATAACGTTATACGTTATAACGTGATAAAATATAACATTATACGTTATAACGTAATATTATATAACATTATACGTTATAACACAATACTATATAACATTATACATTATTACGTAGTACTATATAACGTCAGACGTTTGACGTAATACTACATAACGCTATACGTTATAACGTAATACTACATAACGTTATACGTTATAACGTAATACTACATAACGTTATACGTTATAACGTAATATTATATAACGTTATACGTTATAACGTAATATTATATAACGTTATACGTTATAACGTAATAGTACATAACGTTATACGTTATAACGTAATATTATATAACATTATACGTTATAACGTAATAGTACATAACGTTATACGTTATAACGTAATATTATATAACATTATACGTTATAACGTAATATAATATAACGATATACGTTATAAAGTTATACTACATTACGTTATACGTTATAACGTAATACTACATTACGTTATACGTTATAACACAATAGTATATAACGTTATACCTTATAACGTAATACTACATTACGTTATACGCTATATCGTAATATTATATAACATTATACGTTATAACGTAATACTACATAACGTTATACGTTATAACGTGATATTATATCACATTATACGTTATAACGTAATATTATATAACGATATACGTTATAACGTAATAGTACATAACGTTATACGTTATATCGTGATAAAATATATCGTTATACGTTATAACGTAATAATACATAACGTTATACGTTATAACGTAATATTATATCACATTATACGTTACAACGTAAAATTATATAAAGTTATACGTTATAAAGTAATACTACATAACGTTATACGCTATAGCGTAATACTACATAACGTTACACGTTGTAACGTAATATTACATAACATTATACGTTATAACGTAATATTATATAACATTATACGTTATAACGTAATATTATATAACGATATACGTTATAACGTAATAGTACATAACGTTATACGTTATAAAGTAATATTATATAACATTATACGTTATAACGTAATATAATATAACGATATACGTTATAAAGTTATACTACATTACGTTATACGTTATAACGTAATACTACATTACGTTATACGTTACAACACAATAGTATATAACGTTATACCTTATAACGTAATACTACATTACGTTATACGCTATATCGTAATATTATATAACATTATACGTTATAACGTAATACTACATAACGTTATACGTTATAACGTGATAAAATATAACGTTACACGTTATAACGTAATAATACATAACGTTATACGTTACTACGTAGCAGTATATAACGTTATACGTTATAACGTAATATTATATAACATTATACGTTATAACGTAATACTACATAACGTTATACGTTTTATCTTAGTACTATATAACGTTATACGTTATAACGTAATACTACATAACGTTATACGTTATAACGTAATATTATATAACATTATACGTTATAACGTAATATAATATAACGATATACGTTATAAAGTTATACTACATTACGTTATACGCTATAACGTAATACTACATTACGTTATACGCTATAGCGTAATATTATATAACGTTATACGTTATAAAGTAATACTACATAACGTTATACGCTATAGCGTAATACTACATAACGTTACACGTTGTAACGTAATATTACATAACATTATACGTTGTAACGTAATATTATATAACATCATGCGTTATAACACAATACTATATAACGTTATACATTATTACGTAGTGCTGTATAACGTCAGACGTTTGACGTAATACTACATAACGCTATACGTTATAACGTAATACTACATAACGTTATACGTTATAACACAATAGTATATAACGTTATACGTTATAACGTAATACTACATTACGTTATACGCTATATCGTAATATTATATAACGTTATACGTTGTAACGTAATACTACATAACGTTATACGTTATTACGTAGTAGTATATAACGTTATACGTTATAACGTGATAAAATATAACGTTACACGTTATAACGTAATAATACATAACGTTATACGTTACAACGTGATAAAATATAACGTTACACGTTATAACGTAATAATACATAACGTTATACGTTTTATCTTAGTACTATATAACGTTATACGTTATAACGTAATACTACATAACGTTATACGTTATAACGTGATATTATATAACATTATACGTTATAACGTAATATTATATAACGTTATACGTTAGACGTATTACTACATGACGTTACACGTTGTAACGTAATATTATATAACCTTATACGTTTTAACGTAATACTACATTACGTTAGACGCTATATCGTAATATTATATAACGTTATACGTTATAACGTAATACTACATAACGTTATACGTGATTACGTAGTAGTATATAACGTTATACGTTATAACGTGATAAAATATAACGTTACACGTTATAACGTAATAATACATAACGTTATACGTTACTACGTAGCAGTATATAACGTTATACGTTATAACGTAATATTATATAACATTATACGTTATAACGTAATACTACATAACGTTATACGTTTTATCTTAGTACTATATAACGTTATACGTTATAACGTAATACTACATTACGTTATACGTTATAACGTAATACTACATTACGTTATACGCTATAACGTAATATTATATAACATTATACGTTATAACGTAATATTATATAACGATATACGTTATAACGTAATAGTACATAACGTTATACGTAATAACGTAATATTATATAACATTATACGTTATAACGTAATATTATGTAACATTATACGTTATAACACAATACTATATAACGTTATACATTATTACGTAGTGCTATATAAAGTCAGACGTTTGACGTAATACTACATAACGCTATACGTTATAACGTAATACTACATAACGTTATACGTTATAACACAATAGTATATAACGTTATACGTTATAACGTAATACTACATAACGTTATACGCTATATCGTAATATTATATAACGTTATACGTTATAACGTATTACTACATAACGTTATACGTTATTACGTAGTAGTATATAACGTTATGCGTTATAACGTGATAAAATATAACGTTATACGTTATAACGTAATAATACATGACGTTATACGTTATAACGTAATATTATACAACATTATCCGCTACAACGTAATACTACATAACGTTATACGTTATTACGTAGTAGTATATAACGTTATACGCTATAACGTGATAAAATATAACGTTATACGTTATATCGTAATAATACATAACGTTATACGTTATAACGTAATATTATATAACATTATACGTTGCAACGTAAAATTATATAAAGTTATACGTTATAACGTAATACTATATAACATTATACGTTATTACGTAGTAGTATATAACGTTAGACGTTAGATGTAATACTATATATCGTTATACGTTATAAAGTAATACTACATAACGTTAAACGTTATAACGTAATACTACATAACGTTATACGTTATTACGTAGTAGTATATAACGTTATACGCTATAACGCGATAAAATATAACGGTATACGTTATAACGTAATACTACATAACGTTATACGTTGTTACGTAGTAGTATATAACGTTATACGTTATAACGCGATAAAATATAACGGTATACGTTAAAACGTAATACTACATAACGTTATACGTTATAACACAATACTATATAACGTTATACGTTATAACGTAATACTACATAACGTTATACGTGATTACGTAGTAGCATATAACGTTATACGTTATAACGTGATAAAATATAACATTATACGTTATAACGTAATATTATATAACATTATACGTTATAACACAATACTATATAACATTATACATTATTACGTAGTACTATATAACGTCAGACGTTTGACGTAATACTACATAACGCTATACGTTATAACGTAATACTACATAACGTTATACGTTATAACGTAATACTACATAACGTTATACGTTTTAACGTAATACTACATAACGTTATACGTTATAACGTAATATTATATAACGTTATACGTTATAACGCGATAAAATATAACGTTATACGTTATCACGTAATACTACATAACGTTATACGTTATAACACAATACTATATAACGTTATACATTATTACGTTGTACTACACGACGTTAGACGTTAGATGTAATACTATATATCGTTATACGTTATAACGTAATACTACATAACGTTATACGTTATAACGTAATATTATATAACATTATACGTTATAACGTAATATAATATAACGATATACGTTATAACGTAATACTACATTACGTTATACGCTATAGCGT
Organism: Bombus sylvestris; assembly: GCA_911622165.2. Taxonomy (NCBI): domain Eukaryota; kingdom Metazoa; phylum Arthropoda; class Insecta; order Hymenoptera; family Apidae; genus Bombus; species Bombus sylvestris. The sequence continues at coordinate 5,501,607 of OU443153.1, read as the reverse complement.
AATATTATATATCATTATACGTTATAACGTAATATTATATAACGATATACGTTATAACGTAATAGTACATAACGTTATACGTTATAACGTAATATTATATAACATTATACGTTATAACGTAATATTATATAACATTATACATTATAACACAATACTATATAACATTATACATTATTACGTAGTACTATATAACGTGAGACGTTTGACGTAATACTACATAACGCTATACGTTATAACGTAATACTACATAACGTTATACGTTATAACACAATAGTATATAACGTTATACGTTATAACGTGATATTATATCACATTATACGTTATAACGTAATATTATATAACGATATACGTTATAACGTAATACTACATAACGTTATACGTTATAACGTGATATTATATCACATTATACGTTATAACGTAATATTATATAACGATATACGTTATAACGTAATACTACATAACGTTACACGTTATTACATAGTACTATATTACGTTATACGTTATAACGTGATACTTTATAACGCTATACATTATAACGTAATTCAACATAACGTTATACTTTTTATCTTAGTACTATATAACGTTATACGTTATAACGTAATACTACATAACGTTATACGTTATAACGAATTATTATATAACATTATACGTTATAACGTATTATAATATAACGATATACGTTATAGCGTAATACTACCTTACGTTATATGCTATAACGTAATATTATATAACATTATACGTTATAACGTAATATTATATAACGATATACGTTATAACGTAATAGTACATAACGTTATACGTTATAACGTAATATTATATAACATTATACGTTATAACGTAATATAATATAACGATATACGTTATAAAGTTATACTACATTACGTTATACGTTATAACGTAATAGTACATAACGTTATACGTAATAACGTAATATTATATAACATTATACGTTATAACGTAATATTATGTAACATTATACGTTATAACACAATACTATATAACGTTATACATTATTACGTAGTGCTATATAACGTCAGACGTTTGACGTAATACTACATAACGCTATACGTTATAACGTAATACTACATAACGTTATACGTTATAACACAATAGTATATAACGTTATACGTTATAACGTAATACTACATAACGTTATACGCTATATCGTAATATTATATAACGTTATACGTTATAACGTATTACTACATAACGTTATACGTTATTACGTAGTAGTATATAACGTTATGCGTTATAACGTGATAAAATATAACGTTATACGTTATAACGTAATAATACATAACGTTATACGTTATAACGTAATATTATACAACATTATCCGCTACAACGTAATACTACATAACGTTATACGTTATTACGTAGTAGTATATAACGTTATACGTTATAACGTGATAAAATATAACGTTATACGTTATATCGTAATAATACATAACGTTATACGTTATAACGTAATATTATATAACATTATACGTTGCAACGTAAAGTTATATAAAGTTATACGTTATAACGTAATACTATATAACATTATACGTTATTACGTAGTAGTATATAACGTTAGACGTTAGATGTAATACTATATATCGTTATACGTTATAAAGTAATACTACATAACGTTAAACGTTATAACGTAATACTACATAACGTTATACGTTATTACGTAGTAGTATATAACGTTATACGCTATAACGTAATACTACATAACGTTACACGTTGTAACATAATATTATATAACATTATACGTTATAACGTAAAACTACATAACGTTATACGTTATTCCATAGTACTATATAACGTTATACGTTATAACGTAATACTACATAACGTTATACGCTATAACGTAATACTACATAACGTTACACGTTGTAACATAATATTATATAACATTATACGTTATAACGTAATATTATATAACATTATACGTTGTATCGTGATATTATATAACGATATACGTTATAACGTAATACTACATAACGTTATACGTTATTACATAGTACTATATAACCTTATACGTTATAACGTGATACTTTATAACGCTATACGTTATAACGTAATTCAACATAACGTTATACGTTTTATCTTAGTACTATATAACGTTATACGTTATAACGTAATACTACATAACGTTACACGTTGTAACATAATATTATATAACATTATACGTTATAACGTAATATTATATAACATTATACGTTATAACGTAATATAATATAACGATATACGTTATAACGTAATACTACATTACGTTATACGCTATAACGTAATATTATATAACATTATACGTTATAACGTAATATTATATAACGATATACGTCATAACGTAATAGTACATAACGTTATACGTTATAACGTAATATTATATAACATTATACGTTATAACGTAATATAATATAACGATTTACGTTATAAAGTTATACTACATTACGTTATACGCTATAACGTAATACTACATTACGTTATACGCTATAGCGTAATATTATATAACGTTATACGATAGACGTATTACTACATAACGTTACACGTTGTAACGTAATATTATATAACCTTATACGTTATAACGTAATATTATGTAACATTATACGTTGTAACACAATACTATATAACGTTATACATTATTACGTAGTGCAATATAACGTCAGACGTTTGACGTAATACTACATAACGCTATACGTTATAACGTAATACTACATAACGTTATACGTTATAACACAATAGTATATAACGTTATACGTTATAACGTATTACTACTTAACGTTATACGTTATAACGTAAAATTATATAACGAGATACGTTATAACGTAGTAGTATATAACGTTAGACGTTAGATATAATACTATATATCGTTATACGTTATAAAGTAATACTACATAACGTTAAACGTTATAACGTAATACTACATAACGTTATACGTTATTACGTAGTAGTATATAACGTTATACGTTATAACGCGATAAAATATAACGGTATACGTTAAAACGTAATACTACATAACGTTATACGTTATAACACAATACTATATAACGTTATACGTTATAACGTAATACTACATAACGTTATACGTTATAAAGTAATATTATATAACATTATACGTTATAACGTAATATAATATAACGATATACGGTATAACGTAATACTACATTACGTTATACGCTATAACGTAATATTATATAACATTATACGTTATAACGTAATATTATATAACGATATACGTTATAACGTTATAGTACATAACGTTATACGTTATTACGTAGTAGTATATAACGTTATACGTTATAACGCGATAAAATATAACGTTATACGTTATAACGTAATACTACATAACGTTGTACGCTATATCGTAATATTATATAACGTTATACGTTATAACGTATTACTACATAACGTTATACGATATTGCGTAGTAGTATATAACGTTATGCGTTATAACGTGATAAAATATAACGTTATACGTTATAACGTAATAATACATAACGTTATACGTTATAACGTAATATTATACAACATTATCCGTTACAACGTAATACTACATAACGTTATACGTTATTACGTAGTAGTATATAACGTTATACGTTATAACGTGATAAAATATAACGTTATACGTTATATCGTAATAATACATAACGTTATACGTTATAACGTAATATTATATAACATTATACGTTGCAACGTAAAATTATATAAAGTTATACGTTATAACGTAATACTATATAACGTTATACGTTATTACGTAGTAGTATATAACGTTAGACGTTAGATGTAATACTATATATCGTTATACGTTATAAAGTAATACTACATAACGTTAAACGTTATAACGTAATACTACATAACGTTATACGTTATTACGTAGTAGTATATAACGTTATACGCTATAACGCGATAAAATATAACGGTATACGTTATAACGTAATACTACATAACGTTATACGTTGTTACGTAGTAGTATATAACGTTATACGTTATAACGCGATAAAATATAACGGTATACGTTATAACGTAATACTACATAACGTTATACGCTATAACGTAATACTACATAACGTTACACGTTGTAACATAATATTATATAACATTATACGTTATAACGTAATATTATATAACATTATACGTTATAACGTGATATTATATAACGATATACGTTATAACGTAATACTACATAACGTTATACGTTATTACATAGTACTATATAACGTTATACTTTATAACCCTATACGTTATAACGTAATTCAACATAACGTTATACGTTTTATCTTAGTACTATATAACGTTATACGTTATAACGTAATACTACATAACGTTATACGTTATAACGTAATATTATATAACATTATACGTTATAACGTAATATAATATAACGATATACGTTATAACGTAATACTACATTACGTTATACGCTATAACGTAATATTATATAACATTATACGTTATAACGTAATATTATATAACGATATACGTCATAACGTAATAGTACATAACGTTATACGTTATAACGTAATATTATATAACATTATACGTTATAACGTAATATAATATAACGATTTACGTTATAATGTTATACTACATTACGTTATACGCTATAACGTAATACTACATTACGTTATACGCTATAGCGTAATATTATATAACGTTATACGTTAGACGTATTACTACATAACGTTACACGTTGTAACGTAATATTATATAACTTTATACGTTATAACGTAATATTATGTAACATTATACGTTATAACACAATACTATATAACGTTATACATTATTACGTAGTGCAATATAACGTCAGACGTTTGACGTAATACTACATAACGCTATACGTTATAACGTAATACTACATAACGTTATACGTTATTACGTAGCAGTTTATAACGTTATACGTTATAACGTAATATTATATAACATTATACGTTATAACGTAATACTACATTACGTTATACGCTATATCGTAATATTATATAACGTTATACGTTATAACGTAATAATACATAACGCTATACGTTATTACGTAGCAGTATATAACGTTATACGTTATAACGTGATACTACATTACGTTATACGCTATATCGTAATTTTATATAACGTTATACGTTATAACGTAATAATACATAACGTTATACGTTACAACGTAATATTATACAACATTATACGTTATAACGTAATATTATATAGCGTTATACGTTATAACGTAATACTACAAAACGTTATACGTTTTATCTTAGTACTATATGACGTTATACGTTATAACGTAATACTACATAACGTTATACGTTATTACGTAGTAGTATATAACGTTAGACGTTAGATGTAATACTATATATCGTTATACGTTATAAAGTAATACTACATAACGTTAAACGTTATAACGTAATATAATATAACGATATACGTTATAACGTAATACTACATTACGTTATACGCTATAACGTAATATTATATAACGAGATACGTTATAACGTAATACTACATAACGTTATACGTTATTACGTAGTAGTATATAACGTTATACGGTATAACGCGATAAAATATAACGTTACACGTTATAACGTAATACTACATAACGTTATACGTTATAACACAATTCTATATAACGTTATACATTATTACGTAGTACTACACGACGTCAGACGTTAGATGTAATACTATATATCGTTATACGCTATAACACAATAGTATATAACGTAATACCTTATAACGTAATACTACATTACGTTATACGCTATATCGTAATATTATATAACGTCATACGTTATAACGTAATACTACATAACGTTATACGTTATAACGTGATATTATATCACATTATACGTTATAACGTAATATTATATAGCGTTATACGTTATAACGTAATACTACAAAACGTTATACGTTTTATCTTAGTACTATATGACGTTATACGTTATAACGTAATACTACATAACGTTATACGTTATTACGTAGTAGTATATAACGTTAGACGTTAGATGTAATACTATATATCGTTATACGTTATAAAGTAATACTACATAACGTTAAACGTTATAACGTAATATAATATAACGATATACGTTATAACGTAATACTACATTACGTTATACGCTATAACGTAATATTATATAACGAGATACGTTATAACGTAATACTACATAACGTTATACGTTATTACGTAGTAGTATATAACGTTATACGGTATAACGCGATAAAATATAACGTTACACGTTATAACGTAATACTACATAACGTTATACGTTATAACACAATTCTATATAACGTTATACATTATTACGTAGTACTACACGACGTCAGACGTTAGATGTAATACTATATATCGTTATACGCTATAACACAATAGTATATAACGTAATACCTTATAACGTAATACTACATTACGTTATACGCTATATCGTAATATTATATAACGTTATACGTTATAACGTAATACTACATAACGTTATACGTTATAACGTGATATTATATCACATTATACGTTATAACGTAATATTATATAACGATATACGTTATAACGTAATACTACATAACGTTATACGTTATTACATAGTACTATATAACGTTATACGTTATAACGTGATACTTTATAACGCTATACGTTATAACGTAATTCAACATAACGTTATACGTTTTATCTTAGTACTATATAACGTTATACGTTATAACGTAATATTATATAACGATATACGTTATAAAGTCATATTACATTACGTTATACGCTATAACGTAATACTACATTACGTTATACGCTATAACGTAAAATTATATAAAGTTATACGTTATAAAGTAAAACTACATAACGTTATACGTTATTCCATAGTACTATATAACGTTATACGTTATAACCTAATACTACATAACGTTATACGCTATAACGCATACTACATAACGTTACACGTTGTAACATAATATTATATAACATTATACGTTATAACACAATACTATATAACGTTATACATTAATACGTAGTACTATATAACGTCAGACGTTTGACGTAATACTACATAACGCTATACGTTATAACGTAATACTACATAATGTTATACGCTATTACGTAGTAGTATATAACGTTATACGTTATAACGTGATAAAATATAACTTTACACGTTATAACGTAATAATACATAACGTTATACGTTATAACGTGATATTATATCAAATTATACGTTATAACGTAATATTATATAACGTTATACGTTAGACGTATTACTACATAACGTTACACGTTGTAACGTAATATTATATAACCTTATACGTTATAACGTAACATTATGTAACATTATACGTTATAACGTAATATTATATAACGATATACGTTATACCGTAATACTACATAACGTTATACGTTATAACACAATACTATATAACGTTATACATTATTACGTAGTACTACACGACGTCAGACGTTAGACGTAATACTACATATCGTTATACGTTATAACGCAATATAACATAACATTATACGGCGTAACGTAATATTATATAACGTTATACGTTATAACGTAATACTACATTACGTTATACGCTATATCGTAATATTATATAACGTTATACGTTATAACGTAATACTACATAACGTTATACGTGATTACGTTGTAGTATATAACGTTATACGTTATAACGTGATAAAATATAACGTTACACGTTATAACGTAATAATACATAACGTTATACGTTATTACGTAGCAGTTTATAACGTTATACGTTATAACGTAATATTATATAACATTATACGTTATAACGTAATACTACATTACGTTATACGCTATATCGTAATATTATATAACGTTATACGTTATAACGTAATAATACATAAGGCTATACGTTATTACGTAGCAGTATATAACGTTATACGTTATAATGTGATACTACATTACGTTATACGCTATATCGTAATTTTATATAACGTTATACGTTATAACGTAATAATACATAACGTTATACGTTACAACGTAATATTATACAACATTATGCGTTATAACGTAATATTATATAGCGTTATACGTTATAACGTAATACTACAAAACGTTATACGATTTATCTTAGTACTATATGACGTTATACGTTATAACGTAATACTACATAACGTTATACGTTATTACGTAGTAGTATATAACGTTAGACGTTAGATGTAATACTATATATCGTTATACGTTATAAAGTAATACTACATAACGTTAAACGTTATAACGTAATATAATATAACGATATACGTTATAACGTAATACTACATTACGTTATACGCTATAACGTAATATTATATAACGAGATACGTTATAACGTAATACTACATAACATTATACGTTATTACGTAGTAGTATATAACGTTATACGGTATAACGCGATAAAATATAACGTTACACGTTATAACGTAATACTACATAACGTTATACGTTATAACACAATTCTATATAACGTTATACATTATTACGTAGTACTACACGACGTCAGACGTTAGATGTAATACTATATATCGTTATACGCTATAACACAATAGTATATAACGTAATACCTTATAACGTAATACTACATAACGTTATACGTTATAACGTGATATTATATCACATTATACGTTATAACGTAATATTATATAACGATATACGTTATAACGTAATACTACATAACGTTATACGTTATTACATAGTACTATATAACGTTATACGTTATAACGTGATACTTTATAACGCTATACGTTATAACGTAATTCAACATAACGTTATACGTTTTATCTTAGTACTATATAACGTTATACGTTATAACGTAATATTATATAACGATATACGTTATAAAGTCATATTACATTACGTTATACGCTATAACGTAATACTACATTACGTTATACGCTATAACGTAAAATTATATAAAGTTATACGTTATAACACAATACTATATAACGTTATACATTAATACGTAGTACTATATAACGTCAGACGTTTGACGTAATACTACATAACGCTATACGTTATAACGTAATACTACATAACGTTATACGTTATAACACAATAGTATATAACGTTATACGTTATAACGTAATACTACATAATGTTATACGCTATTACGTAGTAGTATATAACGTTATACGTTATAACGTGATAAAATATAACTTTACACGTTATAACGTAATAATACATAACGTTATACGTTATAACGTGATATTATATCAAATTATACGTTATAACGTAATATTATATAACGTTATACGTTAGACGTATTACTACATAACGTTACACGTTGTAACGTAATATTATATAACCTTATACGTTATAACGTAACATTATGTAACATTATACGTTATAACGTAATATTATATAACGATATACGTTATACCGTAATACTACATAACGTTATACGTTATAACACAATACTATATAACGTTATACATTATTACGTAGTACTACACGACGTCAGACGTTAGACGTAATACTACATATCGTTATACGTTATAACGCAATATAATATAACATTATACGGCGTAACGTAATATTATATAACGTTATACGTTATAACGTAATACTACATTACGTTATACGCTATATCGTAATATTATATAACGTTATACGTTATAACGTAATACTACATAACGTTATACGTGATTACGTTGTAGTATATAACGTTATACGTTATAACGTGATAAAATATAACGTTACACGTTATAACGTAATAATACATAACGTTATACGTTATTACGTAGCAGTTTATAACGTTATACGTTATAACGTATTATTATATAGCGTTATACGTTATAACGTAATACTACAAAACGTTATACGTTTTATCTTAGTACTATATGACGTTATACGTTATAACGTAATACTACATAACGTTATACGTTATAACGTGATATTATATCACATTATACGTTATAACGTAATACTACATAACGTTATACGTGATTACGTTGTAGTATATAACGTTATACGTTATAACGTGATAAAATATAACGTTACACGTTATAACGTAATACTACATAACGTTATACGTTATTACGTAGTAGTATATAACGTTAGACGTTTGATGTAATACTATATATCTTTATACGTTATAAAGTAATACTACATAACGTTAAACGTTATAACGTAATATAATATAACGATATACGATATAACGTAATACTACATTACGTTATACGCTATAACGTAATATTATATAACGAGATATGTTATAACGTAATACTACATAACGTTATACGTTATTACGTAGTAGTATATAACGTTATACGGTATAACGTAATATTATATAACATTATACGTTATAACGTAATATAATATAACGATTTACGTTATAAAGTTATACTACATTACGTTATACGCTATAACGTAATACTACATTACGTTATACGCTATAGCGTAATATTATATAACGTTATACGTTAGACGTATTACTACATAACGTTACACGTTGTAACGTAATATTATATAACCTTATACGTTATAACGTAATATTATGTAACATTATACGTTATAACACAATACTATATAACGTTATACATTATTACGTAGTGCAATATAACGTCAGACGTTTGACGTAATACTACATAACGCTATACGTTATAACGTAATACTACATAACGTTATACGTTATTACGTAGCAGTTTATAACGTTATACGTTATAACGTAATATTATATAACATTATACGTTATAACGTAATACTACATTACGTTATACGCTATATCGTAATATTATATAACGTTATACGTTATAACGTAATAATACATAACGCTATACGTTATTACGTAGCAGTATATAACGTTATACGTTGTAACGTGATACTACATTACGTTATACGCTATATCGTAATTTTATATAACGTTATACGTTATAACGTAATAATACATAACGTTATACGTTACAACGTAATATTATACAACATTATACGTTATAACGTAATGTTATATAGCGTTATACGTTATAACGTAATACTACAAAACGTTATACGTTTTATCTTAGTACTATATGACGTTATACGTTATAACGTAATACTACATAACGTTATACGTTATTACGTAGTAGTATATAACGTTAGACGTTAGATGTAATACTATATATCGTTATACGTTATAAAGTAATACTACATAACGTTAAACGTTATAACGTAATATAATATAACGATATACGTTATAACGTAATACTACATTACGTTATACGCTATAACGTAATATTATATAACGAGATACGTTATAACGTAATACTACATAACGTTATACGTTATTACGTAGTAGTATATAACGTTAAACGGTATAACGCGATAAAATATAACGTTACACGTTATAACGTAATACTACATAACGTTATACGTTATAACACAATTCTATATAACGTTATACATTATTACGTAGTACTACACGACGTCAGACGTTAGATGTAATACTATATATCGTTATACGCTATAACACAATAGTATATAACGTAATACCTTATAACGTAATACTACATTACGTTATACGCTATATCGTAATATTATATAACGTTATACGTTATAACGTAATACTACATAACGTTATACGTTATAACGTGATATTATATCACATTATACGTTATAACGTAATATTATATAACGATATACGTTATAACGTAATACTACATAACGTTATACGTTATTACATAGTACTATATAACGTTATACGTTATAACGTGATACTTTATAACGCTATACGTTATAACGTAATTCAACATAACGTTATACGTTTTATCTTAGTACTATATAACGTTATACGTTATAACGTAATATTATATAACGATATACGTTAGAAAGTCATATTACATTACGTTATACGCTATAACGTAATACTACATTACGTTATACGCTATAACGTAAAATTATATAAAGTTATACGTTATAACACAATACTATATAACGTTATACATTAATACGTAGTACTATATAACGTCAGACGTTTGACGTAATACTACATAACGCTATACGTTATAACGTAATACTACATAACGTTATACGTTATAACACAATAGTATATAACGTTATACGTTATAACGTAATACTACATAATGTTATACGCTATTACGTAGTAGTATATAACGTTATACGTTATAACGTGATAAAATATAACTTTACACGTTATAACGTAATAATACATAACGTTATACGTTATAACGTGATATTATATCAAATTATACGTTATAACGTAATATTATATAACGTTATACGTTAGACGTATTACTACATAACGTTACACGTTGTAACGTAATATTATATAACCTTATACGTTATAACGTAACATTATGTAACATTATACGTTATAACGTAATATTATATAACGATATACGTTATACCGTAATACTACATAACGTTATACGTTATAACACAATACTATATAACGTTATACATTATTACGTAGTACTACACGACGTCAGACGTTAGACGTAATACTACATATCGTTATACGTTATAACGCAATATAATATAACATTATACGGCGTAACGTAATATTATATAACGTTATACGTTATAACGTAATACTACATTACGTTATACGCTATATCGTAATATTATATAACGTTATACGTTATAACGTAATACTACATAACGTTATACGTGATTACGTTGTAGTATATAACGTTATACGTTATAACGTGATAAAATATAACGTTACACGTTATAACGTAATAATACATAACGTTATACGTTATTACGTAGCAGTTTATAACGTTATACGTTATAACGTAATATTATATAACATTATACGTTATAACGTAATACTACATTACGTTATACGCTATATCGTAATATTATATAACGTTATACGTTATAACGTAATAATACATAAGGCTATACGTTATTACGTAGCAGTATATAACGTTATACGTTATAACGTGATACTACATTACGTTATACGCTATATCGTAATTTTATATAACGTTATACGTTATAACGTAATAATACATAACGTTATACGTTACAACGTAATATTATACAACATTATACGTTATAACGTATTATTATATAGCGTTATACGTTATAACGTAATACTACAAAACGTTATACGTTTTATCTTAGTACTATATGACGTTATACGTTATAACGTAATACTACATAACGTTATACGTTATAACGTGATATTATATCACATTATACGTTATAACGTAATACTACATAACGTTATACGTTATAACGTGATAAAATATAACGTTACACGTTATAACGTAATACTACATAACGTTATACGTTATTACGTAGTAGTATATAACGTTAGACGTTTGATGTAATGCTATATATCTTTATACGTTATAAAGTAATACTACATAACGTTAAACGTTATAACGTAATATAATATAACGATATACGATATAACGTAATACTACATTACGTTATACGCTATAACGTAATATTATATAACGAGATATGTTATAACGTAATACTACATAACGTTATACGTTGTTACGTAGTAGTATATAACGTTATACGGTATAACGCGATAAAAGAGAACGTTATACGTTATTACGTAGTAGTATATAACGTTATACGTTATAACGCGATAAAATATAACGTTATACGTTATAACGTAATACTACATAACGTTATACGTTGTAACACAATACTATATAACGTTATACGCTATAACGTAATACTACATAACGTTACACGTTGTAACGTAATATTATATAACAGTATACGTTATAACGTAATATTATATAACATCATGCGTTATAACACAATACTATATAACGTTATACATTATTACGTAGTGCTATATAGCGTTACACGTTATAACGTAATAATACATAACGTTATACGTTATAACGTAATATTATATAACATTATACGTTATAACGTAATATAATATAACGATATACGTTATAACGTAATACTACATTACGTTATACGCTATAACGTAATATTATATAACATTACACGTTTTAACGTAATATTATATAACGATATACGTCATAACGTAATAGTACATAACGTTATACGTTATAACGTAATATTATATAACATTATACGTTATAACGTAATATAATATAACGATATACGTTATAAAGTTATACTACATTACGTTATACGTTATAACGTAATAATACATAACGTTATACGTTACAACGTAATATTATACAACATTATACGTTATAACGTAATATTATATAGCGTTATACGTTATAACGTAATACTACAAAACGTTATACGTTTTATCTTAGTACTATATGACGTTATACGTTATAACGTAATACTACATAACGTTATACGTTATAACGTGATATTATATCACATTATACGTTATAACGTAATACTACATAACGTTATACGTGATTACGTTGTAGTATATAACGTTATACGTTATAACGTGATAAAATATAACGTTACACGTTATAACGTAATATGATATAACGATATACGTTATAACGTAATACTACATTACGTTATACGCTATAACGTAATATTATATAACATTACACGTTTTAACGTAATATTATATAACGATATACGTCATAACGTAATAGTACATAACGTTATACGTTATAACGTAATATTATATAACATTATACGTTATAACGTAATATAATATAACGATATACGTTATAAAGTTATACTACATTACGTTATACGCTATAACGTGATACTACATTACGTTATACGCTATATCGTAATATTATATAACGTTATACGTTATAACGTAATAATAAATAACGTTATACGTTACAACGTAATATTATACAACATTATACGTTATAACGTAATATTATATAGCGTTATACGTTATAACGTAATACTACAAAACGTTATACGTTTTATCTTAGTACTATATAACGTTATACGTTATAACGTAATAATACATAACGTTATACGTTATTACGTAGCAGTTTATAACGTTATACGTTATAACGTAATATTATATAACATTATACGTTATAACGTAATACTACATTACGTTATACGCTAAATCGTAATATTATATAACGTTATACGTTATAACGTAATAATACATAACGCTATACGTTATTACGTAGCAGTATATGACGTTATACGTTATAACGTGATACTACATTACGTTATACGCTATATCGTAATATTATACAACATTATACGTTATAACGTAATATTATATAGCGTTATACGTTATAACGTAATACTACAAAACGTTATACGTTTTATCTTAGTACTATATGACGTTATATGTTATAACGTAATACTACATAACGTTATACGTTATAACGTGATATTATATCACATTATACGTTATAACGTAATACTACATAACGTTATACGTGATTACGTTGTAGTATATAACGTTATACGTTATAACGTGATAAAATATAACGTTACACGTTATAACGTAATATAATATAACGATATACGTTATAACGTAATACTACATTACGTTATACGCTATAACGTAATATTATATAACATTACACGTTTTAACGTAATATTATATAACGATATACGTCATAACGTAATATTATATAACGTTATACGTTATAACGTAATATTATATAACATTATACGTTATAACGTAATATAATATAACGATATACGTTATAAAGTTATACTACATTACGTTATACGCTATAACGTGATACTACATTACGTTATAGGCTATATCGTAATATTATATAACGTTATACGTTATAACGTAATAATAAATAACGTTATACGTTACAACGTAATATTATACAACATTATACGTTATAACGTAATATTATATAGCGTTATACGTTATAACGTAATACTACAAAACGTTATACGTTATAACGTAATATTATATAACATTATACGTTATAACGTAATACTACATTACGTTATACGCTATATCGTAATATTATATAACGTTATACGTTATAACGTAATAATACATAGCGCTATGCGTTATTACGTAGCAGTATATGACGTTATACGTTATAACGTGATACTACATTACGTTATACGCTATATCGTAATTTTATATAAGGTTATACGTTATAACTTAATAATACATAACGTTATACGTTACAACGTAATATTATACAACATTATACGTTATAACTTAATATTATATAGCGTTATACGTTATAACGTAATACTACAAAACGTTATACGTTTTATCTTAGTACTATATGACGTTATACGTTATAACGTAATACTACATAACGTTATACGTTATAACGTGATATTATATCACATTATACGTTATAACGTAATACTACATAACGTTATACGTGATTACGTTGTAGTATATAACGTTATACGTTATAACGTGATAAAATATAGCGTTACACGTTATAACGTAATACTGCATAACGTTATACGTTATTACGTAGTAGTATATAACGTTAGACGTTTGATGTAATACTATATATCGTTATACGTTATAAAGTAATACTACATAACGTTAAACGTTATAACGTAATATAATATAACGATATACGTTATAACGTAATACTACATTACGTTATACGCTATAACGTAATATTATATAACGAGATATGTTATAACGTAATACTACATAACGTTATACGTTATTACGTAGTAGTATATAACGTTATACGGTATAACGCGATAAAATATAACGTTATACGTTATTACGTAGTAGTATATAACGTTATACGTTATAACGCGATAAAATATAACGTTATACGTTATAACGTAATACTACATAACGTTATACGTTGTAACACAATACTATATAACGTTATACGCTATAACGTAATACTACATAACGTTACACGTTGTAACGTAATATTATATAACATTATACGTTATAACGTAATATTACATAACATCATGCGTTATAACACAATACTATATAAAGTTATACATTATTACGTAGTGCTATATAGCGTTACACGTTATAACGTAATAATACATAACGTTATACGTTGTAACACAATACTATATAACGTTATACGCTATAACGTAATACTACATAACGTTACACGTTGTAACGTAATATTATATAACATCATGCGTTATAACACAATACTATATAACGTTATACATTATTACGTAGTGCTATATAGCGTTACACGTTATAACGTAATAATACATAACGTTATACGTTATAACGTAATATTATACAACATTACACGTTATAACGTAATACTACATTGCGTTATAAGCTATAACGTAATATTATATAACGATATACGTTATAACGTAATACTACATAACGTTATACGTTATTACATAGTACTATATAACGTTATACGTTATAACGTGATACTTTATAACACAATACGTTATAACGCAATACTACATAACGTTATACGTTTTATCTTAGTACTATATAACGTTATACGTTATAACGTAATACTACATAACGTTATACGTTATAACGTAATATAATATAACGATATACGTTATAACGTAATACTACATTGCGTTATACGCTATAACGTAATATTATATAACGAGATATGTTATAACGTAATACTACATAACGTTATACGTTATTACGTAGTAGTATATAACGTTATACGGTATAACGCGATAAAATATAACGTTATACGTTATTACGTAGTAGTATATAACGTTATACGTTATAACGCGATAAAATATAACGTTATACGTTATAACGTAATACTACATAACGTTATACGTTGTAACACAATACTATATAACGTTATACGCTATAACGTAATACTACATAACGTTACACGTTGTAACGTAATATTATATAACATTATACGTTATAACGTAATATTATATAACATCATGCGTTATAACACAATACTATATAACGTTATACATTATTACGTAGTGCTATATAGCGTTACACGTTATAACGTAATAATACATAACGTTATACGTTATGACGTAATATTATATAACATTATACGTTATAACGTAATATAATATAACGATATACGTTATAACGTAATACTACATTACGTTATACGCTATAACGTAATATTATATAACATTACACGTTTTAACGTAATATTATATAACGATATACGTCATAACGTAATAGTACATAACGTTATACGTTATAACGTAATATTATATAACATTATACGTTATAACGTAATATAATATAACGATATACGTTATAAAGTTATACTACATTACGTTATACGCTATAACGTGATACTACATTACGTTATACGTTATAACACAATACTATATAACGTTATACATTATTACGTAGTACTACACGACGTCAGACGTTTGACGTAAAACTACATAACGCTATACGTTATAACATAATACTACATAACGTTATACGTTATAACACAATAGTATATAACGTTATAAGTTATAACGTAATACTGCATTACGTTGTACGCTATATCGTAATATTATATAACGTTATACGTTATAACGTAATACTACATAACGTTATACGTGATTACGTTGTAGTATATAACGTTATACGTTATAACGTGATAAAATATAACGTTACACGGTATAACGTAATACTACATTACGTTATACGCTATATCGTAATATTATATAACGTTATACGTTATAACGTAATAATACATAACGCTATACGTTATTACGTAGCAGTATATAACGTTATACGTTATAACGTGATACTACATTACGTTATACGCTATATCGTAATATTATATAACGTTATACGTTATAACGTAATACTATATAACGTTATACGTGATTACGTAGTAGTATATAACGTTATACGTTATAACGTGATAAAATATAACGTTACACGTTATAACGTAATAATACATAACGTTATACGTAATAACGTAATATTATACAACATTATACGTTATAACGTAATATTATATAGCGTAATACGTTATAACGTAATACTACATTACGTTATACGTTATTACGTAGTAGTATATAACGTTATACGTTATAACGCAATATAATATAACATTATACGGCGTAACGTAATATTATATAACGTTATACGTTATAACGTAATAATACATAACGTTTTACGTTACAACGTAATATTATACAACATTATACGTTATAACATAATATTATATAGCGTTATACGTTATAACGTAATGCTAGAATACGTTATACGTTTTATCTTAGTACTATATAACGTTATACGTTATAACGTAATACTACATAACGTTATACGTTATAACGTGATATTATATCACATTATGCGTTATAACGTAATATTATATAACGTTATACGTTAGACGTATTACTACATAACGTTACACATTATTACGTAGTACTATATAACGTCAGACGTTTGACGTAATACAACATTACGCTATACGTTATAACGTAATACTACATAACGCTATTCGTTATAAAGTAATACTACATAACGTTATGCGTTATAACGTAATACTACATAACGCTATTCGTTATAAAGTAATACTACATAACGTTATACGTTATAACATAATATTATATAGCGCTATACGTTATAACGTAATGCTACAAAACGTTATACGTTTTATCTTAGTACTATATAACGTTATACGTTATAACGTAATACTACATAACGTTATACGTTATAACGTATTATTATATCACATTATACGTTATAACGTAATATTATATAACGTTATACGTTAGACGTATTACTACATAACGTTACACATTATTACGTAGTACTATATAACGTCAGACGTTTGACGTAATACAACATAACGCTATACGTTATAACGTAATACTACATAACGCTATTCGTTATAAAGTAATACTACATAACGTTATACGTTATAACACAATACTATATAACGTTATACGTTATAAAGTAATACTACATTACGTTATACGCTATATCGTAATATTATACAACGTTATACGTTATAACGTAATACTACATAACGTTATACGTTACAACGTGTTAAAATATAACGTTACACGTTATAACGTAATATAATATAGCGTTATACGTTATAACGTAATACTACAAAACGTTATACGTTTTATCTTAGTACTATATAACGTTATACGTTATAACGTAATACTACATAACGTTATACGTTATAACGTAATATTATATAACATTATACGTTATAACGTAATATAATATAACGATATACGTTATAAAGTAATACTACATTACGTTATACGCTATAACGTAATACTACATTACGTTATACGCTATAACGTAATATTATATAACGTTATACGTTAGACGTATTACTACATAACGTTACACGTTGTAACGTAATATTATATAACCTTATACGTTATAACGTAATATTATGTAACATTATACGTTATAACGTAATATTATATAACGATATACGTTATAACGTAATACTACATAACGTTATACGTTATTACGTAGTAGTATATAACGTTATGCGTTATAACGCGATAAAATATAACGGTATACGTTATATCGTAATACTACATAACGTTATACGTTATAACACAATACTATATACCGTTGTACATTATTACGTAGTACTACACGACGTCAGACGTTAGATGTAATACTATATATCGTTATACGTTGTCACGTAATACCACATAACGTTATACGACATTAAGCAATACTATATAACGTTATACGTTATAACGTAATACTACATAACGTTATACGTTATAACGTAAAATTATATAAAGTTATACGTTATAAAGTAATACTACATAACGTTATACGTTATTCCATAGTACTATATAACGTTATACGTTATTACGTAATACTACATAGCGTTATACGTTATTACATAGATCTATATAACGTTATATGTTATAACGTGATACTTTATAACGCTATACGTTATAACGTAATACTACTTAACGTTATAGGTTTTATCTTAGTACTATATAACGTTATACGTTATAACGTAATACTACATAAAGTTATACGTTATAACGTGATATTATATCACATTATACGTTATAACGTAATATTATATAACATTACACGTTATAACGTAATACTACTTTACGTTATACGCTATATCGTAATATTATATAACGTTATACGTTATAACGTAATACTACATAACGTTATACGTGATTACGTAGTAGTATATAACGTTATACGTTATAATGTGATATTATATCACATTATATGTTATAACGTGATAGAATATAACGTTACACGTTATAACGTAATAATACATAACGTTATACGTTATTACGTAGCAGTATATAACGTTATACGTTATAACGTGATAAAATATAACGTTACACGTTATAACGTAATAATACATAACGTTATACGTTATAACGTGGTATTATATCACATTATGCGTTATAACGTAATATTATATAACGTTATACGTTAGACGTATTACTACATAACGTTACACATTATTACGTAGTACTATATAACGTCAGACGTTTGACGTAATACAACATAACGCTATACGTTATAACGTAATACTACATAACGCTATTCGTTATAAAGTAATACTACATAACGTTATACGTTATAACGTAATACTACATAACGCTATTCGTTATAAAGTAATACTACCTAACGTTATACGCTATAACATAATATTATATAGCGTTATACGTTATAACGTAATGCTACAAAACGTTATACGTTTTATCTTAGTACTATATAACGTTATACGTTATAACGTAATACTACATAACGTTATACGTTATAACGTGATATTATATCACATTATACGTTATAATGTAATATTATATAACGTTATACGTTAGACGTATTACTACATAACGTTACACATTATTACGTAGTACTATATAACGTCAGACGTTTGACGTAATACAACATAACGCTATACGTTATAACGTAATACTACATAACGCTATTCGTTATAAAGTAATACTACATAACGTTATACGTTATAACACAATACCATATAACGTTATACGTTATAAAGTAATACTACATTGCGTTATACGCTATATCGTAATATTATATAACGCTATACGTTATAACGTAATACTACATAACGCTATTCGTTATAAAGTAATACTACATAACGTTATACGTTATAACACAATACTATATAACGTTATACGTTATAAAGTAATACTACATTACGTTATACGCTATATCGTAATATTATACAACGTTATACGTTATAACGTAATACTACATAACGTTATACGTTTTATCTTAGTACTATATAACGTTATACGTTTTATCTTAGTACTATATAACGTTATACGTTATAACGTAATACTACATAACGTTATACGTTATAACGTAATATTATATAACATTATACGTTATAACGTAATATAATATAACGATATACGTTATAAAGTAATACTACATTACGTTATACGCTATAACGTAATACTACATTACGTTATACGCTATAACGTAATATTATATAACGTTATACGTTAGACGTATTACTACATAACGTTACACGTTGTAACGTAATATTATATAACCTTATACGTTATAACGTAATATTATGTAACATTATACGTTATAACGTAATATTATATAACGATATACGTTATAACGTAATACTACATAACGTTATACGTTATTACGTAGTAGTATATAACGTTATGCGTTATAACGCGATAAAATATAACGGTATACGTTATATCGTAATACTACATAACGTTATACGTTATAACACAATACTATATACCGTTGTACATTATTACGTAGTACTACACGACGTCAGACGTTAGATGTAATACTATATATCGTTATACGTTGTCACGTAATACCACATAACGTTATACGACATTACACAATACTATATAACGTTATACGTTATAACGTAATACTACATAACGTTATACGTTATAACGTAAAATTATATAAAGTTATACGTTATAAAGTAATACTACATAACGTTATACGTTATTCCATAGTACTATATAACGTTATACGTTATTACGTAATACTACATAACGTTATACGTTATTACGTAATACTACATAACGTTATACGCTATAACGTAATACTACATAACGTAACACGTTGTAACATAATATTATATAACATTATACGTTATAACGTAATATTATATAACATTATACGTTATAACACAATACTATATAACGTTATACATTATTACGTAGTACTATATAACGTCAGACGTTTGATCTAAGACTACTTAACGCTATACGTTATAACGTAATACTACATAGCGTTATACGTTATTACATAGATCTATATAACGTTATATGTTATAACGTGATACTTTATAACGCTATACGTTATAACGTAATACTACTTAACGTTATAGGTTTTATCTTAGTACTATATAACGTTATACGTTATAACGTAATACTACATAAAGTTATACGTTATAACGTGATATTATATCACATTATACGTTATAACGTAATATTATATAACATTACACGTTATAACGTAATACTACTTTACGTTATACGCTATATCGTAATATTATATAACGTTATACGTGATTACGTAGTAGTATATAACGTTATACGTTATAATGTGATATTATATCACATTATATGTTATAACGTGATAGAATATAACGTTACACGTTATAACGTAATAATACATAACGTTATACGTTATTACGTAGCAGTATATAACGTTATACGTTATAACGTGATAAAATATAACGTTACACGTTATAACGTAATAATACATAACGTTATACGTTATAACGTGGTATTATATCACATTATGCGTTATAACGTAATATTATATAACGTTATACGTTAGACGTATTACTACATAACGTTACACATTATTACGTAGTACTATATAACGTCAGACGTTTGACGTAATACAACATAACGCTATACGTTATAACGTAATACTACATAACGCTATTCGTTATAAAGTAATACTACATAACGTTATACGTTATAACGTAATACTACATAACGCTATTCGTTATAAAGTAATACTACCTAACGTTATACGCTATAACATAATATTATATAGCGTTATACGTTATAACGTAATGCTACAAAACGTTATACGTTTTATCTTAGTACTATATAACGTTATACGTTATAACGTAATACTACATAACGTTATACGTTATAACGTGATATTATATCACATTATACGTTATAATGTAATATTATATAACGTTATACGTTAGACGTATTACTACATAACGTTACACATTATTACGTAGTACTATATAACGTCAGACGTTTGACGTAATACAACATAACGCTATACGTTATAACGTAATACTACATAACGCTATTCGTTATAAAGTAATACTACATAACGTTATACGTTATAACACAATACCATATAACGTTATACGTTATAAAGTAATACTACATTGCGTTATACGCTATATCGTAATATTATATAACGCTATACGTTATAACGTAATACTACATAACGCTATTCGTTATAAAGTAATACTACATAACGTTATACGTTATAACACAATACTATATAACGTTATACGTTATAAAGTAATACTACATTACGTTATACGCTATATCGTAATATTATACAACGTTATACGTTATAACGTAATACTACATAACGTTATACGTTTTATCTTAGTACTATATAACGTTATACGTTATAACGTAATACTACATAACGTTATACGTTATAACGTAATATTATATAACATTATACGTTATAACGTAATATAATATAACGATATACGTTATAAAGTAATATTACATTACGTTATACGTTATAAAGTAATATTACATTACGTTATACGCTATAACGTAATACTACATTACGTTATACGCTATAACGTAATATTATATAACGTTATACGTTAGACGTATTACTACATAACGTTACACGTTGTAAGGTAATATTATATAACCTTATACGTTATAACGTAATATTATGTAACATTATACGTTATAACGTAATATTATATAACGATATACGTTATAACGTAATACTACATAACGTTATACGTTATTACGTAGTAGTATATAACGTTATACGTTATAACGCGATAAAATATAACGGTATACGTTATATCGTAATACTGCATAACGTGATACGTTATAACACAATACCATATAACGTTATACGTTATAAAGTAATACTACATTGCGTTATACGCTATATCGTAATATTATATAACGCTATACGTTATAACGTAATACTACATAACGCTATTCGTTATAAAGTAATACTACATAACGTTATACGTTATAACACAATACTATATAACGTTATACGTTATAAAGTAATACTACATTACGTTATACGCTATATCGTAATATTATACAACGTTATACGTTATAACGTAATACTACATAACGTTATACGTTACAACGTGTTAAAATATAACGTTACACGTTATAACGTATTAATACATAACGTTATACGTTATAACGTAATATTATACAACATTATACGTTATAACGTAATATAAAATAGCGTTATACGTTATAACGTAATACTACAAAACGTTATACGTTTTATCTTAGTACTATATAACGTTATACGTTATAACGTAATACTACATAACGTTATACGTTATAACGTGATATTATATCACAATATACGTTATAACGTAATATTATATAACGATATACGTTATAACGTAATACTACATAACGTTATACGTTTTATCTTAGTACTATATAACGTTATACGTTATAACGTAATACTACATAACGTTATACGTTATAACGTGATATTATATCACAATATACGTTATAACGTAATACTACATAACGTTATACGTTATAACGTAATATTATATAACATTATACGTTATAACGTAATATAATATAACGATATACGTTATAAAGTAATATTACATTACGTTATACGCTATAACGTAATACTACATTACGTTATACGCTATAACGTAATATTATATAACGTTATACGTTAGACGTATTACTACATAACGTTACACGTTGTAAGGTAATATTATATAACCTTATACGTTATAACGTAATATTATGTAACATTATACGTTATAACGTAATATTATATAACGATATACGTTATAACGTAATACTACATAACGTTATACGTTATTACGTAGTAGTATATAACGTTATACGTTATAACGCGATAAAATATAACGGTATACGTTATATCGTAATACTACATAACGTGATACGTTATAACACAATACTATATACCGTTGTACATTATTACGTAGTACTACACGACGTCAGACGTTAGATGTAATACTATATATCGTTATACGTTGTCACGCAATACCACATAACGTTATACGACATAACACAATACTATATAACGTTATACGTTATAACGTAATACTACATAACGTTATACGTTATAACGTAATACAACATAACGCTATACGTTATAACGTAATACTACATAACGCTATACGTTATAACGTAATACTACATAACGTTATACGTGATTACGTAGTAGTATATAACGTTATACGTTATAACGTGATAAAATATAACGTTACACGTTATAACGTAATAATACATAACGTTATTCGTTATTGCGTAGTAGTATATAACGTTATACGTTATAACGCGATAAAATATAACGTTATACGTTATGACGTAATACTACAAAACGTTATACGTTTTATCTTAGTACTATATAACGTTATGCGTTATTACGTAATACTACATAACGTTATACGTTATAACGCGATATTATATCACATTGTACGTTATAACGTTATATTATATAACGATATACGTTATAACGTAATACTGCATAACGTTATACGCTATAACGTAATATTATATAACATTATACGTTATAACGTAATATTATGTAACATTATACGTTATAACGTAATATTATATAACGATATACGTTATAACGTAATACTACATAACGTTATACGTTATTACGTAGTAGTATATAACGTTATACGTTATAACGCGATAAAATATAACGGTATACGTTATATCGTAATACTACATAACGTTATACGTTATAACACAATACTATATACCGTTGTACATTATTACGTAGTACTACACGACGTCAGACGTTAGATGTAATACTATATATCGTTATACGTTGTCACGTAATACCACATAACGTTATACGACATAACACAATACTATATAACGTTATACGTTATAACGTAATACTACATAACGTTATACGTTATAACGTAAAATTATATAAAGTTATACGTTATAAAGTAATACTACATAACGTTATACGTTATTCCATAGTACTATATAACGTTATACGTTATTACGTAATACTACATAACGTTATACGTTATTACGTAATACTACATAACGTTATACGCTATAACGTAATACTACATAACGTTACACGTTGTAACATAATATTATATAACATTATACGTTATAACGTAATATTATATAACATTATACGTTATAACACAATACTATATAACGTTATACATTATTACGTAGTACTATATAACGTCAGACGTTTGATCTAAGACTACATAACGCTATACGTTATAACGTAATACTACATAGCGTTATTCGTTATTACATAGATCTATATAACGTTATATGTTATAACGTGATACTTTATAACGCTATACGTTATAACGTAATACTACTTAACGTTATACGTTTTATCTTAGTACTATATAACGTTATACGTTATAACGTAATACTACATAAAGTTATACGTTATAACGTGATATTATATCACATTATACGTTATAACGTAATATTATATAACATTACACGTTATAACGTAATACTACTTTACGTTATACGCTATATCGTAATATTATATTACGTTATACGTTATAACGTAATACTACATAACGTTATACGTGATTACGTAGTAGTATATAACGTTATACGTTATAATGTGATATTATATCACATTATATGTTATAACGTGATAAAATATAACGTTACACGTTATAACGTAATAATACATAACGTTATACGTTATTACGTAGCAGTATATAACGTTATACGTTATAACGTGATAAAATATAACGTTACACGTTATAACGTAATAATACATAACGTTATACGTTATAATGTGATATTATATCACATTATACGTTATAACGTAATATTATATAACGATATACGTTATAACGTAATACTACATAACGTTATACGTTATTACATAGTACTATATAACGTTATACGTTATAACGTGATACTCTATAACGCTATACGTTATAACGTAATACAACATAACGCTATACATTATAACGTAATACTACATAACGCTATACGTTATAACGTAATACTACATAACGTTATACGTGATTACGTAGTAGTACAAAACGTTATACGTTATAACGTGATAAAATATAGTGTTACACGTTATAACGTAATAATACATAACGTTATACGTTATTACGTAGTAGTATATAACGTTATACGTTATAACGTAATAATAAATAACGTTATACGTTACAACGTAATATTATACAACATTATACGTTATAACGTAATATTATATAGCGTTATACGTTACAACGTAATATTATACAACATTATACGTTATAACGTAATATTATATAGCGTTATACGTTATAACGTAATAATACAAAACGTTATACGTTTTATCTTAGTACTATATGACGTTATACGTTATAACGTAATACTACATAACGTTATACGTTATAACGTGATATTATATCACATTATACGTTATAACGTAATACTACATAACGTTATACGTGATTACGTTGTAGTATATAACGTTATACGTTATAACGTGATAAAATATAACGTTACACGTTATAACGTAATACTACATAACGTTATACGTTATTACGTAGTAGTATATAACGTTAGACGTTTGATGTAATACTATATATCGTTATACGTTATAAAGTAATACTACATAACGTTAAACGTTATAACGTAATATAATATAACGATATACGTTATAACGTAATACTACATTACGTTATACGCTATAACGTAATATTATATAACATTACACGTTTTAACGTAATATTATATAACGATATACGTCATAACGTAATAGTACATAACGATATACGTTATAACGTAATATTATATAACATTATACGTTATAACGTAATATCATATAACGATATACGTTACAAAGTTATACTACATTACGTTATACGCTATAACGTGATACTACATTACGTTATACGCTATATCGTAATATTATATAACGTTATACGTTATAACGTAATAATAAATAACGTTATACGTTACAACGTAATATTATACAACCTTATACGTTATAACGTAATATTATATAGCGTTATACGTTATAACGTAATACTACAAAACGTTATACGTTTTATCTTAGTACTATATAACGTTATACGTTATAACGTAATAATACATAACGTTATACGTTATTACGTATCAGTTTATAACGTTATACGTTATAACGTAATATTATATAACATTATACGTTATAACGTAATACTACATTACGTTATACGCTATATCGTAATATTATATAACGTTATACGTTATAACGTAATAATACATAACGCTATACGTTATTACGTAGCAGTATATAACGTTATACGTTATAACGTGATACTACATTACGTTATACGCTATATCGTAATTTTATATAACGTTATACGTTATATCGTAATAATACATAACGTTATACGTTACAACGTAATATTATACAACATTATACGTTATAACGTAATATTATATAGCGTTATACGTTATAACGTAATACTACAAAACGTTATACGTTTTATCTTAGTACTATATGACGTTATACGTTACAACGTAATACTACATAACGTTATACGTTATAACGTGATATTATATCACATTATACGTTATAACGTAATACTACATAACGTTATACGTGATTACGTTGTAGTATATAACGTTATACGTTATAACGTGATAAAATATAACGTTACACGTTATAACGTAATACTACATAACGTTATACGTTATTACGTAGTAGTGTATAACGTTAGACGTTTGATGTAATACTATATATCGTTATACGTTATAAAGTAATACTACATAACGTTAAACGTTATAACGTAATATAATATAACGATATACGTTATAACGTAATACTACATTACGTTATACGCTATAACGTAATATTATATAACGAGATATGTTATAACGTAATACTACATAACGTTATACGTTATTACGTAGTAGTATATAACGTTATACGGTATAACGCGATAAAATATAACGTTATACGTTATTACGTAATAGTATATAGCGTTATACGTTATAACGTAATACTACAAAACGTTATACGTTTTATCTTAGTACTATATAACTTTATACGTTATAACGTAATACTACATAACGTTACACGTTATAACGTGATATTATATCACATTATACATTATAACGTAATATATTATAACGATATACGTTATAACGTAATACTACATATCGTTATACGTTATTACATAGTACTATATAACGTTATACGTTATAACGTGATACTTTATAACACAATACGTTATAACGCAATACTACATAACGTTATACGTTTTATCTTAGTACTATATAACGTTATACGTTATAACGTAATACTACATAACGTTATACGTTATAACGTAATATTATACAACATTATACGTTATAACGTAATATAATATAACGATATACGTTATAACATAATACTACATTACGTTATACGCTATAACGTAATACTACATTACGTTATACGCTATAACGTAATATTATATAACGTTATACGTTAGACGTATTACTACATAACGTTACACGTTGTAACGTAATATTATATAACCTTATACGTTATAACGTAATATAATATAACGATATACGTTATAACATAATACTACATTACGTTATACGTTATAACGTAATAATACATAACGTTATACGTTATTACGTAGCAGTATATAACGTTATACGTTATAACGTGATAAAATATAACGTTACACGTTATAACGTAATAATACATAACGTTATACGTTATAACGTGATTTTATATCACATTATGCGTTATAACGTAATATTATATAACGTTATACGTTAGACGTATTACTACATAACGTTACACATTATTACGTAGTACTATATAACGTCAGACGTTTGACGTAATACAACATAACGCTATACGTTATAACGTAATACTACATAACGCTATTCGTTATAAAGTAATACTACATAACGTTATACGTTATAACGTAATACTACATAACGCTATTCGTTATAAAGTAATACTACCTAACGTTATACGCTATAACATAATATTATATAGCGTTATACGTTATAACGTAATGCTACAAAACGTTATACGTTTTATCTTAGTACTATATAACGTTATACGTTATAACGTAATACTACATAACGTTATACGTTATAACGTGATATTATATCACATTATACGTTATAATGTAATATTATATAACGTTATACGTTAGACGTATTACTACATAACGTTACACATTATTACGTAGTACTATATAACGTCAGACGTTTGACGTAATACAACATAACGCTATACGTTATAACGTAATACTACATAACGCTATTCGTTATAAAGTAATACTACATAACGTTATACGTTATAACACAATACCATATAACGTTATACGTTATAAAGTAATACTACATTGCGTTATACGCTATATCGTAATATTATATAACGCTATACGTTATAACGTAATACTACATAACGCTATTCGTTATAAAGTAATACTACATAACGTTATACGTTATAACACAATACTATATAACGTTATACGTTATAAAGTAATACTACATTACGTTATACGCTATATCGTAATATTATACAACGTTATACGTTATAACGTAATACTACATAACGTTATACGTTACAACGTGTTAAAATATAACGTTACACGTTATAACGTATTAATACATAACGTTATACGTTATAACGTAATATTATACAACATTATACGTTATAACGTAATATAATATAGCGTTATACGTTATAACGTAATACTACAAAACGTTATACGTTTTATCTTAGTACTATATAACGTTATACGTTATAACGTAATACTACATAACGTTATACGTTATAACGTGATATTATATCACAATATACGTTATAACGTAATATTATATAACGATATACGTTATAACGTAATACTACATAACGTTATACGTTTTATCTTAGTACTATATAACGTTATACGTTATAACGTAATACTACATAACGTTATACGTTATAACGTAATATTATATAACATTATACGTTATAACGTAATATAATATAACGATATACGTTATAAAGTAATATTACATTACGTTATACGTTATAAAGTAATATTACATTACGTTATACGCTATAACGTAATACTACATTACGTTATACGCTATAACGTAATATTATATAACGTTATACATTAGACGTATTACTACATAACGTTACACGTTGTAAGGTAATATTATATAACCTTATACGTTATAACGTAATATTATGTAACATTATACGTTATAACGTAATATTATATAACGATATACGTTATAACGTAATACTACATAACGTTATACGTTATTACGTAGTAGTATATAACGTTATACGTTATAACGCGATAAAATATAACGGTATACGTTATATCGTAATACTACATAACGTGATACGTTATTACACAATACCATATAACGTTATACGTTATAAAGTAATACTACATTGCGTTATACGCTATATCGTAATATTATATAACGCTATACGTTATAACGTAATACTACATAACGCTATTCGTTATAAAGTAATACTACATAACGTTATACGTTATAACACAATACTATATAACGTTATACGTTATAAAGTAATACTACATTACGTTATACGCTATATCGTAATATTATACAACGTTATACGTTATAACGTAATACTACATAACGTTATACGTTACAACGTGTTAAAATATAACGTTACACGTTATAACGTATTAATACATAACGTTATACGTTATAACGTAATATTATACAACATTATACGTTATAACGTAATATAATATAGCGTTATACGTTATAACGTAATACTACAAAACGTTATACGTTTTATCTTAGTACTATATAACGTTATACGTTATAACGTAATACTACATAACGTTATACGTTATAACGTGATATTATATCACAATATACGTTATAACGTAATATTATATAACGATATACGTTATAACGTAATACTACATAACGTTATACGTTTTATCTTAGTACTATATAACGTTATACGTTATAACGTAATACTACATAACGTTATACGTTATAACGTGATATTATATCACAATATACGTTATAACGTAATACTACATAACGTTATACGTTATAACGTAATATTATATAACATTATACGTTATAACGTAATATAATATAACGATATACGTTATAAAGTAATATTACATTACGTTATACGCTATAACGTAATACTACATTACGTTATACGCTATAACGTAATATTATATAACGTTATACGTTAGACGTATTACTACATAACGTTACACGTTGTAAGGTAATATTATATAACCTTATACGTTATAACGTAATATTATGTAACATTATACGTTATAACGTAATATTATATAACGATATACGTTATAACGTAATACTACATAACGTTATACGTTATTACGTAGTAGTATATAACGTTATACGTGATAACGCGATAAAATATAACGGTATACGTTATATCGTAATACTACATAACGTGATACGTTATAACACAATACTATATACCGTTGTACATTATTACGTAGTACTACACGACGTCAGACGTTAGATGTAATACTATATATCGTTATACGTTGTCACGCAATACCACATAACGTTATACGACATAACACAATACTATATAACGTTATACGTTATAACGTAATACTACATAACGTTATACGTTATAACGTAATACAACATAACGCTATACGTTATAACGTAATACTACATAACGCTATACGTTATAACGTAATACTACATAACGTTATACGTGATTACGTAGTAGTATATAACGTTATACGTTATAACGTGATAAAATATAACGTTACACGTTATAACGTAATAATACATAACGTTATACGTTATTACGTAGTAGTATATAACGTTATACGTTATAACGTGATAAAATATAACGTTACACGTTATAACGTAGTAATTCATAACGTTATACGTTATAACGTAATATTATACAACATTATACGTTATAACGTAATATTATATAGCGTTATACGTTATAACGTAATACTACAAAACGTTATACGTTTTATCTTAGTACTATATAACGTTATACGTTATAACGTAATACTACATAACGTTATACGGTATAACGTGATATTATATCACATTATACGTTATAACGTAATACTACATAACGTTATACGTGATTACGTAGTAGTATATAATGTTATACGTTATAACGTGATAAAATATAACGTTACCCGTTATAACGTAATAATACATAACGTTATTCGTTATTGCGTAGTAGTATATAACGTTATACGTTATAACGCGATAAAATATAACGTTATACGTTATGACGTAATACTACAAAACGTTATACGTTTTATCTTAGTACTATATAACGTTATACGTTATTACGTAATACTACATAACGTTATACGTTATAACGCGATATTATATCACATTGTACGTTATAACGTTATATTATATAACGATATACGTTATAACGTAATACTGCATAACGTTATACGCTATAACGTAATATTATATAACATTATACGTTATAACGTAATATTATATAACATTATACGTTATAACACAATACTATATAACGTTATACATTATTACGTAGTACTATATAACGTCAGACGTTTGATCTAAGACTACATAACGCTATACGTTATAACGTAATACTACATAGCGTTATTCGTTATTACATAGATCTATATAACGTTATATGTTATAACGTGATACTTTATAACGCTATACGTTATAACGTAATACTACTTAACGTTATACGTTTTATCTTAGTACTATATAACGTTATACGTTATAACGTAATACTACATAAAGTTATACGTTATAACGTGATATTATATCACATTATACGTTATAACGTAATATTATATAACATTACACGTTATAACGTAATACTACTTTACGTTATACGCTATATCGTAATATTATATTACGTTATACGTTATAACGTAATACTACATAACGTTATACGTGATTACGTAGTAGTATATAACGTTATACGTTATAATGTGATATTATATCACATTATATGTTATAACGTGATAGAATATAACGTTACACGTTATAACGTAATAATACATAACGTTATACGTTATTACGTAGCAGTATATAACGTTATACGTTATAACGTGATAAAATATAACGTTACACGTTATAACGTAATAATACATAACGTTATACGTTATAATGTGATATTATATCACATTATACGTTATAACGTAATATTATATAACGATATACGTTATAACGTAATACTACATAACGTTATACGTTATTACATAGTACTATATAACGTTATACGTTATAACGTGATACTCTATAACGCTATACGTTATAACGTAATACAACATAACGCTATACATTATAACGTAATACTACATAACGCTATACGTTATAACGTAATACTACATAACGTTATACGTGATTACGTAGTAGTACAAAACGTTATACGTTATAACGTGATAAAATATAATGTTACACGTTATAACGTAATAATACATAACGTTATACGTTATTACGTAGTAGTATATAACGTTATACGTTATAACGTAATAATAAATAACGTTATACGTTACAACGTAATATTATACAACATTATACGTTATAACGTAATATTATATAGCGTTATACGTTATAACGTAATACTACAAAACGTTATACGTTTTATCTTAGTACTTTATAACGTTATACGTTATAACGTAATAATACATAACGTTATACGTTATTACGTAGCAGTTTATAACGTTATACGTTATAACGTAATATTATATAACATTATACGTTATAACGTAATACTACATTACGTTATACGCTATATCGTAATATTATATAACGTTATACGTTATAACGTAATAATACATAACGCTATACGTTATTACGTAGCAGTATATAACGTTATACGTTATAACGTGATACTACATTACGTTATACGCTATATCGTAATTTTATATAACGTTATACGTTATAACGTAATAATACATAACGTTATACGTTACAACGTAATATTATACAACATTATACGTTATAACGTAATATTATATAGCGTTATACGTTATAACGTAATAATACAAAACGTTATACGTTTTATCTTAGTACTATATGACGTTATACGTTATAACGTAATACTACATAACGTTATACGTTATAACGTGATATTATATCACATTATACGTTATAACGTAATACTACATAACGTTATACGTGATTACGTTGTAGTATATAACGTTATACGTTATAACGTGATAAAATATAACGTTACACGTTATAACGTAATACTACATAACGTTATACGTTATTACGTAGTAGTATATAACGTTAGACGTTTGATGTAATACTATATATCGTTATACGTTATAAAGTAATACTACATAACGTTAAACGTTATAACGTAATATAATATAACGATATACGTTATAACGTAATACTACATTACGTTATACGCTATAACGTAATATTATATAACATTACACGTTTTAACGTAATATTATATAACGATATACGTCATAACGTAATAGTACATAACGATATACGTTATAACGTAATATTATATAACATTATACGTTATAACGTAATATAATATAACGATATACGTTACAAAGTTATACTACATTACGTTATACGCTATAACGTGATACTACATTACGTTATACGCTATATCGTAATATTATATAACGTTATACGTTATAACGTAATAATAAATAACGTTATACGTTACAACGTAATATTATACAACCTTATACGTTATAACGTAATATTATATAGCGTTATACGTTATAACGTAATACTACAAAACGTTATACGTTTTATCTTAGTACTATATAACGTTATACGTTATAACGTAATAATACATAACGTTATACGTTATTACGTAGCAGTTTATAACGTTATACGTTATAACGTAATATTATATAACATTATACGTTATAACGTAATACTACATTACGTTATACGCTATATCGTAATATTATATAACGTTATACGTTATAACGTAATAATACATAACGCTATACGTTATTACGTAGCAGTATATAACGTTATACGTTATAACGTGATACTACATTACGTTATACGCTATATCGTAATTTTATATAACGTTATACGTTATATCGTAATAATACATAACGTTATACGTTACAACGTAATATTATACAACATTATACGTTATAACGTAATATTATATAGCGTTATACGTTATAACGTAATACTACAAAACGTTATACGTTTTATCTTAGTACTATATGACGTTATACGTTATAACGTAATACTACATAACGTTATACGTTATAACGTGATATTATATCACATTATACGTTATAACGTAATACTACATAACGTTATACGTGATTACGTTGTAGTATATAACGTTATACGTTATAACGTGATAAAATATAACGTTACACGTTATAACGTAATACTACATAACGTTATACGTTATTACGTAGTAGTATATAACGTTAGACGTTTGATGTAATACTATATATCGTTATACGTTATAAAGTAATACTACATAACGTTAAACGTTATAACGTAATATAATATAACGATATACGTTATAACGTAATACTACATTACGTTATACGCTATAACGTAATATTATATAACGAGATATGTTATAACGTAATACTACATAACGTTATACGTTATTACGTAGTAGTATATAACGTTATACGGTATAACGCGATAAAATATAACGTTATACGTTATTACGTAATAGTATATAGCGTTATACGTTATAACGTAATACTACAAAACGTTATACGTTTTATCTTAGTACTATATAACTTTATACGTTATAACGTAATACTACATAACGTTACACGTTATAACGTGATATTATATCACATTATACATTATAACGTAATATATTATAACGATATACGTTATAACGTAATACTACACATCGTTATACGTTATTACATAGTACTATATAACGTTATACGTTATAACGTGATACTTTATAACACAATACGTTATAACGCAATACTACATAACGTTATACGTTTTATCTTAGTACTATATAACGTTATACGTTATAACGTAATACTACATAACGTTATACGTTATAACGTAATATTATATAACATTATACGTTATAACGTAATATAATATAACGATATACGTTATAAAGTAATACTACATTACGTTATACGCTATAACGTAATACTACATTACGTTATACGCTATAACGTAATATTATATAACGTTATACGTTAGACGTATTACTACATAACGTTACACGTTGTAACGTAATATTATATAACCTTATACGTTATAACGTAATATTATGTAACATTATACGTTATAACGTAATATTATATAACGATATACGTTATAACGTAATACTACATAACGTTATACGTTATTACGTAGTAGTATATAACGTTATGCGTTATAACGCGATAAAATATAACGGTATACGTTATATCGTAATACTACATAACGTTATACGTTATAACACAATACTATATACCGTTGTACATTATTACGTAGTACTACACGACGTCAGACGTTAGATGTAATACTATATATCGTTATACGTTGTCACGTAATACCACATAACGTTATACGACATAACACAATACTATATAACGTTATACGATATAACGTAATACTACATAACGTTATACGTTATAACGTAAAATTATATAAAGTTATACGTTATAAAGTAATACTACATAACGTTATACGTTATTCCATAGTACTATATAACGTTATACGTTATTACGTAATACTACATAACGTTATACGTTATTACGTAATACTACATAACGTTATACGCTATAACGTAATACTACATAACGTAACACGTTGTAACATAATATTATATAACATTATACGT
This sequence comes from Bombus sylvestris, assembly GCA_911622165.2. Lineage (NCBI taxonomy): Eukaryota > Metazoa > Arthropoda > Insecta > Hymenoptera > Apidae > Bombus > Bombus sylvestris. Next base: position 5,462,940 of record OU443153.1, on the reverse strand, counting down.
TATAACGTAATATTATATAACATTATACGTTATAACACAATACTATATAACGTTATACATTATTACGTAGTACTATATAACGTCAGACGTTTGATCTAAGACTACATAACGCTATACGTTATAACGTAATACTACATAGCGTTATACGTTATTACATAGATCTATATAACGTTATATGTTATAACGTGATACTTTATAACGCTATACGTTATAACGTAATACTACTTAACGTTATAGTTTTTATCTTAGTACTATATAACGTTATACGTTATAACGTAATACTACATAAAGTTATACGTTATAACGTGATATTATATCACATTATACGTTATAACGTAATATTATATAACATTACACGTTATAACGTAATACTACTTTACGTTATACGCTATATCGTAATATTATATAACGTTATACGTTATAACGTAATACTACATAACGTTATACGTGATTACGTAGTAGTATATAACGTTATACGTTATAATGTGATATTATATCACATTATATGTTATAACGTGATAAAATATAACGTTACACGTTATAACGTAATAATACATAACGTTATACGTTATTACGTAGCAGTATATAACGTTATACGTTATAACGTGATAAAATATAACGTTACACGTTATAACGTAATAATACATAACGTTATACGTTATAATGTGATATTATATCACATTATACGTTATAACGTAATATTATATAACGATATACGTTATAACGTAATACTACATAACGTTATACGTTATAACGTGATATTATATCACATTATGCGTTATAACGTAATATTATATAACGTTATACGTTAGACGTATTACTACATAACGTTACACATTATTACGTAGTACTATATAACGTCAGACGTTTGACGTAATACAACATAACGCTATACGTTATAACGTAATACTACATAACGCTATTCGTTATAAAGTAATACTACATAACGTTATACGTTATAACGTAATACTACATAACGCTATTCGTTATAAAGTAATACTACCTAACGTTATACGCTATAACATAATATTATATAGCGTTATACGTTATAACGTAATGCTACAAAACGTTATACGTTTTATCTTAGTACTATATAACGTTATACGTTATAACGTAATACTACATAACGTTATACGTTATAACGTGATATTATATCACATTATACGTTATAATGTAATATTATATAACGTTATACGTTAGACGTATTACTACATAACGTTACACATTATTACGTAGTACTATATAACGTCAGACGTTTGACGTAATACAACATAACGCTATACGTTATAACGTAATACTACATAACGCTATTCGTTATAAAATAATACTACATAACGTTATACGTTATAACACAATACCATATAACGTTATACGTTATAAAGTAATACTACATTGCGTTATACGATATATCGTAATATTATATAACGCTATACGTTATAACGTAATACTACATAACGCTATTCGTTATAAAGTAATACTACATAACGTTATACGTTATAACACAATACTATATAACGTTATACGTTATAAAGTAATACTACATTACGTTATACGCTATATCGTAATATTATACAACGTTATACGTTATAACGTAATACTACATAACGTTATACGTTACAACGTGTTAAAATATAACGTTACACGTTATAACGTATTAATACATAACGTTATACGTTATAACGTAATATTATACAACATTATACGTTATAACGTAATATAATATAGCGTTATACGTTATAACGTAATACTACAAAACGTTATACGTTTTATCTTAGTACTATATAACGTTATACGTTATAACGTAATACTACATAACGTTATACGTTATAACGTGATATTATATCACAATATACGTTATAACGTAATATTATATAACGATATACGTTATAACGTAATACTACATAACGTTATACGTTTTATCTTAGTACTATATAACGTTATACGTTATAACGTAATACTACATAACGTTATACGTTATAACGTAATATTATATAACATTATACGTTATAACGTAATATAATATAACGATATACGTTATAAAGTAATATTACATTACGTTATACGCTATAACGTAATACTACATTACGTTATACGCTATAACGTAATATTATATAACGTTATACGTTAGACGTATTACTACATAACGTTACACGTTGTAAGGTAATATTATATAACCTTATACGTTATAACGTAATATTATGTAACATTATACGTTATAACGTAATATTATATAACGATATACGTTATAACGTAATACTACATAACGTTATACGTTATTACGTAGTAGTATATAACGTTATACGTTATAACGCGATAAAATATAACGGTATACGTTATATCGTAATACTACATAACGTTATACGTTATAACACAATTCTATATACCGTTGTACATTATTACGTAGTACTACACGACGTCAGACGTTAGATGTAATACTATATATCGTTATACGTTGTCACGCAATACCACATAACGTTATACGACATAACACAATACTATATAACGTTATACGTTATAACGTAATACTACATAACGTTATACGTTATAACGTAATACAACATAACGCTATACGTTATAACGTAATACTACATAACGCTATACGTTATAACGTAATACTACATAACGTTATACGTGATTACGTAGTAGTATATAACGTTATACGTTATAACGTGATAAAATATAACGTTACACGTTATAACGTAATAATACATAACGTTATACGTTATTACGTAGTAGTATATAACGTTATACGTTATAACGTGATAAAATATAACGTTACACGTTATAACGTAGTAATTCATAACGTTATACGTTATAACGTAATATTATACAACATTATACGTTATAACGTAATATTATATAGCGTTATACGTTATAACGTAATACTACAAAACGTTATACGTTTTATCTTAGTACTATATAACGTTATACGTTATAACGTAATACTACATAACGTTATACGGTATAACGTGATATTATATCACATTATACGTTATAACGTAATACTACATAACGTTATACGTGATTACGTAGTAGTATATAATGTTATACGTTATAACGTGATAAAATATAACGTTACCCGTTATAACGTAATAATACATAACGTTATTCGTTATTGCGTAGTAGTATATAACGTTATACGTTATAACGCGATAAAATATAACGTTATACGTTATGACGTAATACTACAAAACGTTATACGTTTTATCTTAGTACTATATAACGTTATGCGTTATTACGTAATACTACATAACGTTATACGTTATAACGCGATATTATATCACATTGTACGTTATAACGTTATATTATATAACGATATACGTTATAACGTAATACTGCATAACGTTATACGCTATAACGTAATATTATATAACATTATACGTTATAACGTAATATTATGTAACATTATACGTTATAACGTAATATTATATAACGATATACGTTATAACGTAATACTACATAACGTTATACGTTATTACGTAGTAGTATATAACGTTATACGCTATAACGCGATAAAATATAACGGTATACGTTATATCGTAATACTACATAACGTTATACGTTATAACACAATACTATATACCGTTGTACATTATTACGTAGTACTACACGACGTCAGACGTTAGATGTAATACTATATATCGTTATACGTTGTCACGTAATACCACATAACGTTATACGACATAACACAATACTATATAACGTTATACGTTATAACGTAATACTACATAACGTTATACGTTATAACGTAAAATTATATAAAGTTATACGTTATAAAGTAATACTACATAACGTTATACGTTATTCCATAGTACTATATAACGTTATACGTTATTACGTAATACTACATAACGTTATACGTTATTACGTAATACTACATAACGTTATACGCTATAACGTAATACTACATAACGTTACACGTTGTAACATAATATTATATAACATTATACGTTATAACGTAATATTATATAACATTATACGTTATAACACAATACTATATAACGTTATACATTATTACGTAGTACTATATAACGTCAGACGTTTGATCTAAGACTACATAACGCTATACGTTATAACGTAATACTACATAGCGTTATTCGTTATTACATAGATCTATATAACGTTATATGTTATAACGTGATACTTTATAACGCTATACGTTATAACGTAATACTACTTAACGTTATACGTTTTATCTTAGTACTATATAACGTTATACGTTATAACGTAATACTACATAAAGTTATACGTTATAACGTGATATTATATCACATTATAGGTTATAACGTAATATTATATAACATTACACGTTGTAACGTAATACTACTTTACGTTATACGCTATATCGTAATATTATATAACGTTATACGTTATAACGTAATACTACATAACGTTATACGTGATTACGTAGTAGTATATAACGTTATACGTTATAATGTGATATTATATCACATTATATGTTATAACGTGATAAAATATAACGTTACACGTTATAACGTAATAATACATAACGTTATACGTTATTACGTAGCAGTATATAACGTTATACGTTATAACGTGATAAAATATAACGTTACACGTTATAACGTAATAATACATAACGTTATACGTTATAATGTGATATTATATCACATTATACGTTATAACGTAATATTATATAACGATATACGTTATAACGTAATACTACATAACGTTATACGTTATTACATAGTACTATATAACGTTATACGTTATAACGTGATACTCTATAACGCTATACGTTATAACGTAATACAACATAACGCTATAAATTATAACGTAATACTACATAACGCTATACGTTATAACGTAATACTACATAACGTTATACGTGATTACGTAGTAGTACATAACGTTATACGTTATAACGTGATAAAATATAATGTTACACGTTATAACGTAATAATACATAACGTTATACGTTATTACGTAGTAGTATATAACGTTATACGTTATAACGTGATAAAATATAACGTTACACGTTATAACGTAATAATACATAACGTTATACGTTATAACGTAATAATACATAACGTTATACGTTATAACGTAATATTATACAACATTATACGTTATAACGTAATATTATATAGCGTTATACGTTATAACGTAATACTACAAAACGTTATACGTTATAACGCGATAAAATATAACGTTACACGTAATAACGTAATAATACATAACGTTATACGTTATAACGTAATATTATACAACATTATACGTTATAACGTAATACTACATAACGTTATACGGTATAACGTGATATTATATCACATTATACGTTATAACGTGATAAAATATAACGTCACACGTTATAACGTAACAATACATAACGTTATACGTAATTACGTAGCAGTATATAACGTTATACGTTATAACGTGATAAAATATAACGTTACACGTTATAACGTAATAATACAGAACGTTATACGTTATAATGTGATATTATATCACAATATACGTTATAACGTAATATTATATAACGATATACGTTATAACGTAATACTACATAACGTTATACGTTATTACATAGTACTATATAACGTTATACGTTATAACGTGATACTCTATAACGCTATACGTTATAACGTAATACAACATAACGCTATAGGTTATAACGTAATACTACATAACGCTATACGTTATAACGTAATACTACATAACGTTATACGTGATTACGTAGTAGTATATAACGACATACGTTATAACGTGATAAAATATAACGTTACACGTTATAACGCAATAATACATAACGTTATACGTTATTACGTAGTAGTATATAACGTTATACGTTATAACGTGATAAAATATAACGTTACACGTTATAACGTAGTAATTCATAACGTTATACGTTATAACGTAATATTATACAACATTATACGTTATAACGTAATATTATATAGCGTTATACGTTATAACGTAATACTACAAAACGTTATACGTTTTATCTTAGTACTATATAACGTTATACGTTATAACGTTATACTACATAACGTTATACGGTATAACGTGATATTATATCACATTATACGTTATAACGTAATACTACATAACGTTATACGTGATTACGTAGTAGTATATAATGTTATACGTTATAACGTGATAAAATATAACGTTACCCGTTATAACGTAATAATACATAACGTTATTCGTTATTACGTAGTAGTATATAACGTTATACGTTATAACGCGATAAAATATAACGTTATACGTTATGACGTAATACTACAAAACGTTATACGTTTTATCTTAGTACTATATAACGTTATGCGTTATTACGTAATACTACATAACGTTATACGTTATAACGTGATATTATATCACATTGTACGTTATAACGTTATATTATATAACGATATACGTTATAGCGTAATACTGCATAACGTTATACGCTATAACGTAATATTATATAACATTATACGTTATAACCTAATATTATATAACACTATACGTTATAACACAATACTATATAACGTTATACATTATTACGTATTACTGTATAACGTCAGACGTTTGACGTAAAACTACATAACGCTATACGTTATAACGTAATACTACATAACGTTATACGTTATTACACAATAGTATATAACGTTATACGTTATAGCGTAATACTGCATTACGTTATACGCTATATCGTAATATTATATAACGTTATACGTTACAACGTAATACTACATAACGTTATACGTTATTATGTAGTGGTATATAACGTTATACGTTATAACGTGATAAAATATAACGTTACACGTTATAACGTAATAATACATAACGTTATACGTTAGTACGTAGCAGTATATAACGTTATTTGTTATAACGTGATAAAATATAACGTTACACGTTATAACGTAATAATACATAACGTTATACGTTATTACGTAGCAGTATATAACGTTATACGTTATAACGTGATAAAATATAACGTTACACGTTATAACGTAATAATACATAACGTTATACGTTATAATGTGGTATTATATCACATTATACGTTATAACGTAATATTATATAACGATATACGTTATAACGTAATACTACATAACGTTATACGTTATTACATAGTACTATATAACGTTATACGTTATAACGTGATACTCTATAACGCTATAAGTTATAACGTAATACAACATAACGCTATACATTATAACGTAATACTACATAACGCTATACGTTATAACGTAATACTACATAACGTTATACGTGATTACGTAGTAGTACATAACGTTATACGTTATAACGTGATAAAATATAATGTTACACGTTATAACGTAATAATACATAACGTTATACGTTATAACGTGATACTCTATAACGCTATAAGTTATAACGTAATACAACATAACGCTATACATTATAACGTAATACTACATAACGCTATACGTTATAACGTAATACTACATAACGTTATACGTGATTACGTAGTAGTATATAACGTTATACGTTATAACGTGATAAAATATAACTTTACACGTTATAACGTAATAATACATAACGTTATACGTTATAACGTAATAATAAATAACGTTATACGTTATAACGTAATATTATACAACATTATACGTTATAACGTAATATTATATAGCGTTATACGTTATAACGTAATACTACAAAACGTTATACGTTATAACGCGATAAAATATAACGTTACACGTAATAACGTAATAATACATAACGTTATACGTTATAACGTAATATTATACAACATTATACGTTATAACGTAATACTACATAACGTTATACGGTATAACGTGATATTATATCACATTATACGTTATAACGTGATAAAATATAACGTCACACGTCATAACGTAACAATACATAACGTTATACGTTATTACGTAGCAGTATATAACGTTATACGTTATAACGTGATAAAATATAACGTTACACGTTATAACGTAATAATACAGAACGTTATTCGTTATTACGTAGTAGTATATAACGTTATACGTTATAATGTGATATTATATCACATTATATGTTATAACGTGATAAAATATAACGTCACACGTTATAACGTAACAATACATAACGTTGTACGTAATTACGTAGCAGTATATAACGTTATACGTTATAACGTGATAAAATATAACGTTACACGTTATAACGTAATAATACAGAACGTTATACGTTATAATGTGATATTATATCACAATATACGTTATAACATAATATTATATAACGATATACGTTATAACGTAATACTACATAACGTTGTACGTTATTACATAGTACTATATAACGTTATACGTTATAACGTGATACTCTATAACGCTATACGTTATAACGTAATACAACATAACGCTATACGTTATAACGTAATACTACATAACGCTATACGTTATAACGTAATACTACATAACGTTATACGTGATTACGTAGTAGTATATAACGTTATACGTTATAACGTGATAAAATATAACGTTACACGTTATAACGTAATAATACATAACGTTATACGTTATTACGTAGTAGTATATAACGTTATACGTTATAACGTGATAAAATATAACGTTACACGTTATAACGTAGTAATTCATAACGTTATACGTTATAACGTAATATTATACAACATTATACGTTATAACGTAATATTATATAGCGTTATACGTTATAACGTAATACTACAAAACGTTATACGTTTTATCTTAGTACTATATAACGTTATACGTTATAACGTTATACTACATAACGTTATACGGTATAACGTGATATTATATCACATTATACGTTATAACGTAATACTACATAACGTTATACGTGATTACGTAGTAGTATATAATGTTATACGTTATAACGTGATAAAATATAACGTTACCCGTTATAACGTAATAATACATAACGTTATTCGTTATTACGTAGTAGTATATAACGTTATACGTTATAACGCGATAAAATATAACGTTATACGTTATGACGTAATACTACAAAACGTTATACGTTTTATCTTAGTACTATATAACGTTATGCGTTATTACGTAATACTACATAACGTTATACGTTATAACGTGATATTATATCACATTGTACGTTATAACGTTATATTATATAACGATATACGTTATAACGTAATACTGCATAACGTTATACGTTATAACGTAATATTATATAACATTATACGTTATAACCTAATATTATATAACACTATACGTTATAACACAATACTATATAACGTTATACATTATTACGTATTACTGTATAACGTCAGACGTTTGACGTAAAACTACATAACGCTATACGTTATAACGTAATACTACATAACGTTATACGTTATTACACAATAGTATATAACGTTATACGTTATAGCGTAATACTGCATTACGTTATACGCTATATCGTAATATTATATAACGTTATACGTTACAACGTAATACTACATAACGTTATACGTTATTATGTAGTGGTATATAACGTTATACGTTATAACGTGATAAAATACAACGTTACACGTTATAACGTAATAATACATAACGTTATACGTTAGTACGTAGCAGTATATAACGTTATTTGTTATAACGTGATAGAATATAACGTTACACGTTATAACGTAATAATACATAACGTTATACGTTATTACGTAGCAGTATATAACGTTATACGTTATAACGTGATAAAATATAACGTTACACGTTATAACGTAATAATACATAACGTTATACGTTATAATGTGATATTATATCACATTATACGTTATAACGATATATTATATAACGATATACGTTATAACGTAATACTACATAACGTTATACGTTATTACATAGTACTATATAACGTTATACGTTATAACGTGATACTCTATAACGCTATACGTTATAACGTTATACAACATAACGCTATACATTATAACGTAATACTACATAACGCTGTACGTTATAACGTAATACTACATAACGTTATACGTGATTACGTAGTAGTATATAACGTTATACGTTATAACGTGATAAAATATAATGTTACACGTTATAACGTAATAATACATAACGTTATACGTTATTACGTAGTAGTATATAACGTTATACGTTATAACGTGATAAAATATAACGTTACACGTTATAACGTAATAATACATAACGTTATACGTTATAACGTAATATTATACAACATTATACGTTATAACGTAATATTATATAGCGTTATACGTTATTCCATAGTACTATATAACGTTATACGTTATTACGTAATACTACATAACGTTATACGTTATTACGTAATACTACATAACGTTATACGCTATAACGTAATACTACATAACGTAACACGTTGTAACATAATATTATATAACATTATACGTTATAACGTAATATTATATAACATTATACGTTATAACACAATACTATATAACGTTACACATTATTACGTAGTACTATATAACGTCAGACGTTTGATCTAAGACTACATAACGCTATACGTTATAACGTAATACTACATAGCGTTATACGTTATTACATAGATCTATATAACGTTATATGTTATAACGTGATACTTTATAACGCTATACGTTATAACGTAATACTACTTAACGTTATAGGTTTTATCTTAGTACTATATAACGTTATACGTTATAACGTAATACTACATAAAGTAATACGTTATAACGTGATATTATATCACATTATACGTTATAACGTAATATTATATAACATTACACGTTATAACGTAATACTACTTTACGTTATACGCTATATCGTAATATTATATAACGTTATACGTTATAACGTAATACTACATAACGTTATACGTGATTACGTAGTAGTATATAACGTTATACGTTATAATGTGATATTATATCACATTGTATGTTATAACGTGATAAAATATAACGTTACACGTTATAACGTAATAATACATAACGTTATACGTTATTACGTAGCAGTATATAACGTTATACGTTATAACGTGATAAAATATAACGTTACACGTTATAACGTAATAATACATAACGTTATACGTTATAATGTGATATTATATCACATTATACGTTATAACGTAATATTATATAACGATATACGTTATAACGTAATACTACATAACGTTATACGTTATAACGTGATATTATATCACATTATGCGTTATAACGTAATATTATATAACGTTATACGTTAGACGTATTACTACATAACGTTACACATTATTACGTAGTACTATATAACGTCAGACGTTTGACGTAATACAACATAACGCTATACGTTATAACGTAATACTACATAACGCTATTCGTTATAAAGTAATACTACATAACGTTATACGTTATAACGTAATACTACATAACGCTATTCGTTATAAAGTAATACTACCTAACGTTATACGCTATAACATAATATTATATAGCGTTATACGTTATAACGTAATGCTACAAAACGTTATACGTTTTATCTTAGTACTATATAACGTTATACGTTATAACGTAATACTACATAACGTTATACGTTATAACGTGATATTATATCACATTATACGTTATAATGTAATATTATATAACGTTATACGTTAGACGTATTACTACATAACGTTACACATTATTACGTAGTACTATATAACGTCAGACGTTTGACGTAATACAACATAACGCTATACGTTATAACGTAATACTACATAACGCTATTCGTTATAAAGTAATACTACATAACGTTATACGTTATAACACAATACCATATAACGTTATACGTTATAAAGTAATACTACATTGCGTTATACGCTATATCGTAATATTATATAACGCTATACGTTATAACGTAATACTACATAACGCTATTCGTTATAAAGTAATACTACATAACGTTATACGTTATAACACAATACTATATAACGTTATACGTTATAAAGTAATACTACATTACGTTATACGCTATATCGTAATATTATACAACGTTATACGTTATAACGTAATACTACATAACGTTATACGTTACTACGTGTTAAAATATAACGTTACACGTTATAACGTATTAATACATAACGTTATACGTTATAACGTAATATTATACAACATTATACGTTATAACGTAATATAATATAGCGTTATACGTTATAACGTAATACTACAAAACGTTATACGTTTTATCTTAGTACTATATAACGTTATACGTTATAACGTAATACTACATAACGTTATACGTTATAACGTGATATTATATCACAATATACGTTATAACGTAATATTATATAACGATATACGTTATAACGTAATTCTACATAACGTTATACGTTTTATCTTAGTACTATATAACGTTATACGTTATAACGTAATACTACATAACGTTATACGTTATAACGTAATATTATATAACGATATACGTTATAAAGTAATATTACATTACGTTATACGCTATAACGTAATATTATATAACGTTATACGTTAGACGTATTACTACATAACGTTACACGTTGTAAGGTAATATTATATAACCTTATACGTTATAACGTAATATTATGTAACATTATACGTTATAACGTAATATTATATAACGATATACGTTAGACGTATTACTACATAACGTTACACATTATTACGTAGTACTATATAACGTCAGACGTTTGACGTAATACAACATAACGCTATACGTTATAACGTAATACTACATAACGCTATTCGTTATAAAGTAATACTACATAACGTTATACGTTATAACACAATACTATATAACGTTATACGTTATAAAGTAATACTACATTACGTTATACGCTATATCGTAATATTATACAACGTTATACGTTATAACGTAATACTACATAACGTTATACGTTACAACGTGTTAAAATATAACGTTACATGTTATAACGTAATATAATATAGCGTTATACGTTATAACGTAATACTACAAAACGTTATACGTTTTATCTTAGTACTATATAACGTTATACGTTATAACGTAATACTACATAACGTTATACGTTATAACGTAATATTATATAACATTATACGTTATAACGTAATATAATATAACGATATACGTTATAAAGTAATACTACATTACGTTATACGCTATAACGTAATACTACATTACGTTATACGCTATAACGTAATATTATATAACGTTATACGTTAGACGTATTACTACATAACGTTACACGTTGTAACGTAATATTATATAACCTTATACGTTATAACGTAATATTATGTAACATTATACGTTATAACGTAATATTATATAACGATATACGTTATAACGTAATACTACATAACGTTATACGTTATTACGTAGTAGTATATAACGTTATGCGTTATAACGCGATAAAATATAACGGTATACGTTATATCGTAATACTACATAACGTTATACGTTATAACACAATACTATATACAGTTGTACATTATTACGTAGTACTACACGACGTCAGACGTTAGATGTAATACTATATATCGTTATACGTTGTCACGTAATACCACATAACGTTATACGACATAACACAATACTATATAACGTTATACGTTATAACGTAATACTACATAACGTTATACGTTATAACGTAAAATTATATAAAGTTATACGTTATAAAGTAATACTACATAACGTTATACGTTATTCCATAGTACTATATAACGTTATACGTTATTACGTAATACTACATAACGTTATACGTTATTACGTAATACTACATAACGTTATACGCTATAACGTAATACTACATAACGTAACACGTTGTAACATAATATTATATAACATTATACGTTATAACGTAATATTATATAACATTATACGTTATAACACAATACTATATAACGTTATACATTATTACGTAGTACTATATAACGTCAGACGTTTGATCTAAGACTACATAACGCTATACGTTATAACGTAATACTACATAGCGTTATACGTTATTACATAGATCTATATAACGTTATATGTTATAACGTGATACTTTATAACGCTATACGTTATAACGTAATACTACTTAACGTTATAGGTTTTATCTTAGTACTATATAACGTTATACGTTATAACGTAATACTACATAAAGTTATACGTTATAACGTGATATTATATCACATTATACGTTATAACGTAATATTATATAACATTACACGTTATAACGTAATACTACTTTACGTTATACGCTATATCGTAATATTATATAACGTTATACGTTATAACGTAATACTACATAACGTTATACGTGATTACGTAGTAGTATATAACGTTATACGTTATAATGTGATATTATATCACATTATATGTTATAACGTGATAAAATATAACGTTACACGTTATAACGTAATAATACATAACGTTATACGTTATTACGTAGCAGTATATAACGTTATACGTTATAACGTGATAAAATATAACGTTACACGTTATAACGTAATAATACATAACGTTATACGTTATAATGTGATATTATATCACATTATACGTTATAACGTAATATTATATAACGATATACGTTATAACGTAATACTACATAACGTTATACGTTATAACGTGATATTATATCACATTATGCGTTATAACGTAATATTATATAGCGTTATACGTTAGACGTATTACTACATAACGTTACACATTATTACGTAGTACTATATAACGTCAGACGTTTGACGTAATACAACATAACGCTATACGTTATAACGTAATACTACATAACGCTATTCGTTATAAAGTAATACTACATAACGTTATACGTTATAACACAATACCATATAACGTTATACGTTATAACGTAATACTACATAACGCTATTCGTTATAAAGTAATACTACCTAACGTTATACGCTATAACATAATATTATATAGCGTTATACGTTATAACGTAATGCTACAAAACGTTATACGTTTTATCTTAGTACTATATAACGTTATACGTTATAACGTAATACTACATAACGTTATACGTTATAACGTGATATTATATCACATTATACGTTATAATGTAATATTATATAACGTTATACGTTAGACGTATTACTACATAACGTTACACATTATTACTTAGTACTATATAACGTCAGACGTTTGACGTAATACAACATAACGCTATACGTTATAACGTAATACTACATAACGCTATTCGTTATAAAGTAATACTACATAACGTTATACGTTATAACACAATACCATATAACGTTATACGTTATAAAGTAATACTACATTGCGTTATACGCTATATCGTAATATTATATAACGCTATACGTTATAACGTAATACTACATAACGCTATTCGTTATAAAGTAATACTACATAACGTTATACGTTATAACACAATACTATATAACGTTATACGTTATAAAGTAATACTACATTACGTTATACGCTATATCGTAATATTATACAACGTTATATGTTATAACGTAATACTACATAACGTTATACGTTACAACGTGTTAAAATATAACGTTACACGTTATAACGTATTAATACATAACGTTATACGTTATAACGTAATATTATACAACATTATACGTTATAACGTAATATAATATAGCGTTATACGTTATAACGTAATACTACAAAACGTTATACGTTTTATCTTAGTACTATATAACGTTATACGTTATAACGTAATACTACATAACGTTATACGTTATAACGTAATACTACATAACGTTATACGTTATAACGTGATATTATATCACAATATACGTTATAACGTAATATTATATAACGATATACGTTATAACGTAATACTACATAACGTTATACGTTTTATCTTAGTACTATATAACGTTATACGTTATAACGTAATACTACATAACGTTATACGTTATAACGTAATATTATATAACATTATACGTTATAACGTAATATAATATAACGATATACGTTATAAAGTAATACTACATTACGTTATACGCTATAACGTAATACTACATTACGTTATACGCTATAACGTAATATTATATAACGTTATACGTTAGACGTGTTACTACATAACGTTACACGTTGTAACGTAATATTATATAACCTTATACGTTATAACGTAATATTATGTAACATTATACGTTATAACGTAATATTATATAACGATATACGTTATAACGTAATACTACATAACGTTATACGTTATTACGTAGTAGTATATAACGTTATGCGTTATAACGCGATAAAATATAACGGTATACGTTATATCGTAATACTACATAACGTTATACGTTATAACACAATACTATATACCGTTGTACATTATTACGTAGTACTACACGACGTCAGACGTTAGATGTAATACTATATATCGTTATACGTTGTCACGTAATACCACATAACGTTATACGACATAACACAATACTATATAACGTTATACGTTATAACGTAATACTACATAACGTTATACGTTATAACGTAAAATTATATAAAGTTATACGTTATAAAGTAATACTACATAACGTTATACGTTATTCCATAGTACTATATAACGTTATACGTTATTACGTAATACTACATAACGTTATACGTTATTACGTAATACTACATAACGTTATACGCTATAACGTAATACTACATAACGTAACACGTTGTAACATAATATTATATAACATTATACGTTATAACGTAATATTATATAACATTATACGTTATAACACAATACTATATAACGTTATACATTATTACGTAGTACTATATAACGTCAGACGTTTGATCTAAGACTACATAACGCTATACGTTATAACGTAATACTACATAGCGTTATACGTTATTACATAGATCTATATAACGTTATATGTTATAACGTGATACTTTATAACGCTATACGTTATAACGTAATACTACTTAACGTTATAGGTTTTATCTTAGTACTATATAACGTTATACGTTATAACGTAATACTACATAAAGTTATACGTTATAACGTGATATTATATCACATTATACGTTATAACGTAATATTATATAATATTACACGTTATAACGTAATACTACTTTACGTTATACGCTATATCGTAATATTATATAACGTTATACGTTATAACGTAATACTACATAACGTTATACGTGATTACGTAGTAGTATATAACGTTATACGTTATAATGTGATATTATATCACATTATATGTTATAACGTGATAAAATATAACGTTACACGTTATAACGTAATAATACATAACGTTATACGTTATTACGTAGCAGTATATAACGTTATACGTTATAACGTGATAAAATATAACGTTACACGTTATAACGTAATAATACCTAACGTTATACGTTATAATGTGATATTATATCACATTATACGTTATAACGTAATATTATATAACGATATACGTTATAACGTAATACTACATAACGTTATACGTTATAACGTGATATTATATCACATTATGCGTTATAACGTAATATTATATAACGTTATACGTTAGACGTATTACTACATAACGTTACACATTATTACGTAGTACTATATAACGTCAGACGTTTGACGTAATACAACATAACGCTATACGTTATAACGTAATACTACATAACGCTATTCGTTATAAAGTAATACTACATAACGTTATACGTTATAACACAATTCCATATAACGTTATACGTTATAACGTAATACTACATAACGCTATTCGTTATAAAGTAATACTACCTAACGTTATACGCTATAACATAATATTATATAGCGTTATACGTTATAACGTAATGCTACAAAACGTTATACGTTTTATCTTAGTACTATATAACGTTATACGTTATAACGTAATACTACATAACGTTATACGTTATAACGTGATATTATATCACATTATACGTTATAATGTAATATTATATAACGTTATACGTTAGACGTATTACTACATAACGTTACACATTATTACGTAGTACTATATAACGTCAGACGTTTGACGTAATACAACATAACGCTATACGTTATAACGTAATACTACATAACGCTATTCGTTATAAAGTAATACTACATAACGTTATACGTTATAACACAATACCATATAACGTTATACGTTATAAAGTAATACTACATTGCGTTATACGCTATATCGTAATATTATATAACGCTATACGTTATAACGTAATACTACATAACGCTATTCGTTATAAAGTAATACTACATAACGTTATACGTTATAACACAATACTATATAACGTTATACGTTATAAAGTAATACTACATTACGTTATACGCTATATCGTAATATTATACAACGTTATACGTTATAACGTAATACTACATAACGTTATACGTTACAACGTGTTAAAATATAACGTTACACGTTATAACGTATTAATACAGAACGTTATACGTTATAACGTAATATTATACAACATTATACGTTATAACGTAATATAATATAGCGTTATACGTTATAACGTAATACTACAAAACGTTATACGTTTTATCTTAGTACTATATAACGTTATACGTTATAACGTAATACTACATAACGTTATACGTTATAACGTAATACTACATAACGTTATACGTTATAACGTGATATTATATCACAATATACGTTATAACGTAATATTATATAACGATATACGTTATAACGTAATACTACATAACGTTATACGTTTTATCTTAGTACTATATAACGTTATACGTTATAACGTAATACTACATAACGTTATACGTTATAACGTAATATTATATAACATTATACGTTATAACGTAATATAATATAACGATATACGTTATAAAGTAATATTACATTACGTTATACGCTATAACGTAATACTACATTACGTTATACGCTATAACGTAATATTATATAACGTTATACGTTAGACGTATTACTACAAAACGTTACACGTTGTAAGGTAATATTATATAACCTTATACGTTATAACGTAATATTATGTAACATTATACGTTATAACGTAATATTATATAACGATATACGTTATAACGTAATACTACATAACGTTATACGTTATTACGTAGTAGTATATACCGTTATACGTTATAACGCGATAAAATATAACGGTATACGTTATATCGTAATACTACATAACGTTATACGTTATAACACAATACTATATACCGTTGTACATTATTACGTAGTACTACACGACGTCAGACGTTAGATGTAATACTATATATCGTTATACGTTGTCACGCAATACCACATAACGTTATACGACATAACACAATACTATATAACGTTATACGTTATAACGTAATACTACATAACGTTATACGTTATAACGTAATACAACATAACGCTATACGTTATAACGTAATACTACATAACGCTATACGTTATAACGTAATACTACATAACGTTATACGTGATTACGTAGTAGTATATAACGTTATACGTTATAACGTGATAAAATATAACGTTACACGTTATAACGTAATAATACATAACGTTATACGTTATTACGTAGTAGTATATAACGTTATACGTTATAACGTGATAAAATATAACGTTACACGTTATAACGTAGTAATTCATAACGTTATACGTTATAACGTAATATTATACAACATTATACGTTATAACGTAATATTATATAGCGTTATACGTTATAACGTAATACTACAAAACGTTATACGTTTTATCTTAGTACTATATAACGTTATACGTTATAACGTAATACTACATAACGTTATACGGTATAACGTGATATTATATCACATTATACGTTATAACGTAATACTACATAACGTTATACGTGATCACGTAGTAGTATATAATGTTATACGTTATAACGTGATAAAATATAACGTTACCCGTTATAACGTAATAATACATAACGTTATTCGTTATTGCGTAGTAGTATATAACGTTATACGTTATAACGCGATAAAATATAACGTTATACGTTATGACGTAATACTACAAAACGTTATACGTTTTATCTTAGTACTATATAACGTTATGCGTTATTACGTAATACTACATAACGTTATACGTTATAACGCGATATTATATCACATTGTACGTTATAACGTTATATTATATAACGATATACGTTATAACGTAATACTGCATAACGTTATACGCTATAACGTAATATTATATAACATTATACGTTATAACGTAATATTATGTAACATTATACGTTATAACGTAATATTATATAACGATATACGTTATAACGTAATACTACATAACGTTATACGTTATTACGTAGTAGTATATAACGTTATACGTTATAACGCGATAAAATATAACGGTATACGTTATATCGTAATACTACATAACGTTATACGTTATAACACAATACTATATACCGTTGTACATTATTACGTAGTACTACACGACGTCAGACGTTAGATGTAATACTATATATCGTTATACGTTGTCACGTAATACCACATAACGTTATACGACATAACACAATACTATATAACGTTATACGTTATAACGTAATACTACATAACGTTATACGTTATAACGTAAAATTATATAAAGTTATACGTTATAAAGTAATACTACATAACGTTATACGTTATTCCATAGTACTATATAACGTTATACGTTATTACGTAATACTACATAACGTTATACGTTATTACGTAATACTACATAACGTTATACGCTATAACGTAATACTACATAACGTTACACGTTGTAACATAATATTATATAACATTATACGTTATAACGTAATATTATATAACATTATACGTTATAACACAATACTATATAACGTTATACATTATTACGTAGTACTATATAACGTCAGACGTTTGATCTAAGACTACATAACGCTATACGTTATAACGTAATACTACATAGCGTTATTCGTTATTACATAGATCTATATAACGTTATATGTTATAACGTGATACTTTATAACGCTATACGTTATAACGTAATACTACTTAACGTTATACGTTTTATCTTAGTACTATATAACGTTATACGTTATAACGTAATACTACATAAAGTTATACGTTATAACGTGATATTATATCACATTATAGGTTATAACGTAATATTATATAACATTACACGTTATAACGTAATACTACTTTACGTTATACGCTATATCGTAATATTATATAACGTTATACGTTATAACGTAATACTACATAACGTTATACGTGATTACGTAGTAGTATATAACGTTATACGTTATAATGTGATATTATATCACATTATATGTTATAACGTGATAAAATATAACGTTACACGTTATAACGTAATAATACATAACGTTATACGTTATTACGTAGCAGTATATAACGTTATACGTTATAACGTGATAAAATATAACGTTACACGTTATAACGTAATAATACATAACGTTATACGTTATAATGTGATATTATATCACATTATACGTTATAACGTAATATTATATAACGATATACGTTATAACGTAATACTACATAACGTTATACGTTATTACATAGTACTATATAACGTTATACGTTATAACGTGATACTCTATAACGCCATACGTTATAACGTAATACAACATAACGCTATACATTATAACGTAATACTACATAACGCTATACGTTATAACGTAATACTACATAACGTTATACGTGATTACGTAGTAGTACATAACGTTATACGTTATAACGTGATAAAATATAATGTTACACGTTATAACGTAATAATACATAACGTTATACGTTATTACGTAGTAGTATATAACGTTATACGTTATAACGTGATAAAATATAACGTTACACGTTATAACGTAATAATACATAACGTTATACGTTATAACGTAATAATACATAACGTTATACGTTATAACGTAATATTATACAACATTATACGTTATAACGTAATATTATATAGCGTTATACGTTATAACGTAATACTACAAAACGTTATACGTTATAACGTGATAAAATATAACGTCACACGTTATAACGTAACAATACATAACGTTATACGTTATTACGTAGCAGTATATAACGTTATACGTTATAACGTGATAAAATATAACGTTACACGTTATAACGTAATAATACAGAACGTTATTCGTTATTACGTAGTAGTATATAACGTTATACGTTATAATGTGATATTATATCACATTATATGTTATAACGTGATAAAATATAACGTCACACGTTATAACGTAACAATACATAACGTTATACGTAATTACGTAGCAGTATATAACGTTATACGTTATAACGTGATAAAATATAACGTTACACGTTATAACGTAATAATACAGAACGTTATACGTTATAATGTGATATTATATCACAATATACGTTATAACGTAATATTATATAACGATATACGTTATAACGTAATACTACATAACGTTATACGTTATTACATAGTACTATATAACGTTATACGTTATAACGT
Organism: Bombus sylvestris; assembly: GCA_911622165.2. Classification (NCBI taxonomy): domain Eukaryota; kingdom Metazoa; phylum Arthropoda; class Insecta; order Hymenoptera; family Apidae; genus Bombus; species Bombus sylvestris. Next base: position 5,440,739 of record OU443153.1, on the reverse strand, counting down.
GATACTCTATAACGCTATACGTTATAACGTAATACAACATAACGCTATAGGTTATAACGTAATACTACATAACGCTATACGTTATAACGTAATACTACATAACGTTATACGTGATTACGTAGTAGTATATAACGTTATACGTTATAACGTGATAAAATATAACGTTACACGTTATAACGTAATAATACATAACGTTATACGTTATTACGTAGTAGTATATAACGTTATACGTTATAACGTGATAAAATATAACGTTACACGTTATAACGTAGTAATTCATAACGTTATACGTTATAACGTAATATTATACAACATTATACGTTATAACGTAATATTATATAGCGTTATACGTTATAACGTAATACTACAAAACGTTATACGTTTTATCTTAGTACTATATAACGTTATACGTTATAACGTTATACTACATAACGTTATACGGTATAACGTGATATTATATCACATTATACGTTATAACGTAATACTACATAACGTTATACGTGATTACGTAGTAGTATATAATGTTATACGTTATAACGTGATAAAATATAACGTTACCCGTTATAACGTAATAGTACATAACGTTATTCGTTATTACGTAGTAGTATATAACGTTATACGTTATAACGCGATAAAATATAACGTTATACGTTATGACGTAATACTACAAAACGTTATACGTTTTATCTTAGTACTATATAACGTTATGCGTTATTACGTAATACTACATAACGTTATACGTTATAACGTGATATTATATCACATTGTACGTTATAACGTTATATTATATAACGATATACGTTATAACGTAATACTGCATAACGTTATACGCTATAACGTAATATTATATAACATTATACGTTATAACCTAATATTATATAACACTATACGTTATAACACAATACTATATAACGTTATACATTATTACGTATTACTGTATAACGTCAGACGTTTGACGTAAAACTACATAACGCTATACGTTATAACGTAATACTACATAACGTTATACGTTATTACACAATAGTATATAACGTTATACGTTATAGCGTAATACTGCATTACGTTATACGCTATATCGTAATATTATATAACGTTATACGTTACAACGTAATACTACATAACGTTATACGTTATTATGTAGTGGTATATAACGTTATACGTTATAACGTGATAAAATATAACGTTACACGTTATAACGTAATAATACATAACGTTATACGTTAGTACGTAGCAGTATATAACGTTATTTGTTATAACGTGATAAAATATAACGTTACACGTTATAACGTAATAATACATAACGTTATACGTCATTACGTAGCAGTATATAACGTTATACGTTATAACGTGATAAAATATAACGTTACACGTTATAACGTAATAATACATAACGTTATACGTTATAATGTGATATTATATCACATTATACGTTATAACGATATATTATATAACGATATACGTTATAACGTAATACTACATAACGTTATACGTTATTACATAGTACTATATAACGTTATACGTTATAACGTGATACTCTATAACGCTATACGTTATAACGTAATACAACATAACGCTATACATTATAACGTAATACTACATAACGCTATACGTTATAACGTAATACTACATAACGTTATACGTGATTACGTAGTAGTATATAACGTTATACGTTATAACGTGATAAAATATAATGTTACACGTTATAACGTAATAATACATAACGTTATACGTTATTACGTAGTAGTATATAACGTTATACGTTATAACGTGATAAAATATAACGTTACACGTTATAACGTAATAATACATAACGTTATACGTTATAACGTAATATTATACAACATTATACGTTATAACGTAATATTATATAGCGTTAAACGTTATAACGTAATACTACAAAACGTTATACGTAATAACGTGATAAAATATAACGTTACACGTTATAACGTAATAATACATAACGTTATACGTTATAACGTAATATTATACAACATTATACGTTATAACGTAATACTACATAACGTTATACGGTATAGCGTGATATTATATCACATTATACGTTATAACGTAATACTACATAACGTTATACGTTATAACGTAATATTATACAACATTATACGTTATAACGTAATATTATATAGCGTTATACGTTATAACGTAATACTACAAAACGTTATACGTTATAACGTGATAAAATATAACGTTACACGTTATAACGTAATAATACATAACGTTATTCGTTATTACGTAGTAGTATATAACGTTATACGTTATAACGTGATAAAATATAACGTTACACGTTATAACGTAGTAATTCATAACGTTATACGTTATAACGTAATATTATATAGCGTTATACGTTATAACGTAATACTACAAAACGTTATACGTTTTATCTTAGTACTATATAACGTTATACGTTATAACGTAATACTACATAACGTTATACGGTATAACGTGATATTATATCACATTATACGTTATAACGTAATACTACATAACGTTATACGTGATTACGTAGTAGTATATAATGTTATACGTTATAACGTGATAAAATATAACGTTACCCGTTATAACGTAATAATACATAACGTTATTCGTTATTACGTAGTAGTATATAACGTTATACGTTATAACGCGATAAAATATAACGCTATACGTTATGACGTAATACTACAAAACGTTATACGTTTTATCTTAGTACTATATAACGTTATGCGTTATTACGTAATACTACATAACATTATACGTTATAACGTGATATTATATCACATTGTACGTTATAACGTTATATTATATAACGATATACGTTATAACGTAATACTGCATAACGTTATACGCTATAACGTAATATTATATAACATTATACGTTATAACGTAATATTATATAACATTATACGTTATAACACAATACTATATAACGTTATACATTATTACGTATTACTGTATAACGTCAGACGTTTGACGTAAAACTACATAACGCTATACGTTATAACGTAATACTACATAACGTTATACGTTATAACACAATAGTATATAACGTTATACGTTATAGCGTAATACTGCATTACGTTATACGCTATATCGTAATATTATATAACGTTATACGTTATAACGTAATACTACATAACGTTATACGTTATTATGTAGTGGTATATAACGTTATACGTTATAACGTGATAAAATATAACGTTACACGTTATAACGTAATAATACATAACGTTATACGTTATTACGTAGCAGTATATAACGTTATACGTTATAACGTGATAAAATATAACGTTACACGTTATAACGTAATAATACATAACGTTATACGTTATAACGTAATATTATACAACATTATACGTTATAACGTGATACTTTATAACGCTATACGTTATAACGTAATACAACATAACGCTATACGTTATAACGTAATACTACATAACGCTATACGTTATAACGTAATACTACATAATGTTATACGTTATTACGTAGTAGTATATAACGTTATACGTTATAACGCGATAAAATATAACGGTATACGTTATATCGTAATACTACATAACGTTATACGTTATAACACAATACTATATACCGTTATACATTATTACGTAGTACTACACGACGTCAGACGTTAGATGTAATACTATATATCGTTATACGTTGTCACGTAATACCACATAACGTTATACGACATAACACAATACTATATAACGTTATACGTTATAACGTAATACTACATAACGTTATACGTTATAACGTAAAATTATATAAAGTTATACGTTATAAAGTAATACTACATAACGTTATACGTTATTCCATAGTACTATATAACGTTATACGTTATAACGTAATACTACATAAAGTTATACGTTATAACGTGATATTATATCACATTATACGTTATAACGTAATATTATATAACATTACACGTTATAACGTAATACTACTTTACGTTATACGCTATATCGTAATATTATATAACGTTATACGTTATAACGTAATACTACATAACGTTATACGTGATTACGTAGTAGTATATAACGTTATACGTTATAATGTGATATTATATCACATTATATGTTATAACGTGATAAAATATAACGTTACACGTTATAACGTAATAATACATAACGTTATACGTTATTACGTAGCAGTATATAACGTTATACGTTATAACGTGATAAAATATAACGTTACACGTTATAACGTAATAATACATAACGTTATACGTTATAATGTGATATTATATCACATTATACGTTATAACGTAATATTATATAACCATATACGTTATAACGTAATATTATATAACGTTATACGTTATAAAGTAATACTACATAACGTTATACGTTATAACGTAATACTATATAACGATATACGTTATAACGTAATACTACATAACGTTATACGTTTTATCTTAGTACTGTATAACGTTAAACGTTATAACGTAATACTACATAACTTTATACGTTATAACGTAATACTACATAACGTTATACGATATTACATAGTACCATATAACGTTATACGTTATAACGTGATGCTATATAACGTTATACGTTATTACATAGTACTATATAACGGTATACGTTATAGCGTGATACTATATAACGTTATACGCTATAACGTGATACCATATAACATTATACGTTATAACGTAATACTACATAACGTTATACGTTATAAAGTAATACTGCATAACATTCAACGTTATTACATACTGCTATGTAACGCTATACGTTATAACGTAATACTACATAACGTTATACGTTATTAAGTAGTACTATATAACACTATACGTTGTAACGTAATACTACATAACGTTATACTTTATAACGTAATATTATATAACGATATACGTAATAACGTAATACTATATAACGTTATACGTTATAGCGTGATACTATATAACGTTAGACGTTATAAAGTAATACTACTTAACGTTATACGTTATAACGTGATGCTATATCGCGTTATACGTTATAACGTGATGCTATATAACGTTATACGTTATTACATAGTACTATATAATGTTATACGTTATTACATAGTGCTATATAACGCCATACGTTATAACGTAACACTACATATCGTTATACGTTATAACGTAATATTATATAACGTTATACGTTATAAAGTAATACTACATAACGTTATACGTTATTACATAGTACTATATAACGCTATACGTTATAACGTAATACTACATAACGTTATACGTTATAACGTAATATTATATAACGATATACGTAATAACGTAATACTATATAACGTTATACGTTATAGCGTGATACTATATAACGTTATACGTTATAACGTGATACCATATAACGTTATACGTTATAACGTAATACTACATAACGTTATACGTTATAACGTAATATTATATAACTTTATACGTTATAAAGTAATACTACATTACGTTATACGTTATTACATAGTACTATATAACGCCATACGTTATAGCGTAATACTACATATCGTTATACGTTATAACGTAATATTATATAACGATATACGTAATAACGTAATATTATATAACGTTATACGTTATAGCGTGATACTATATAACGTTATACGTTATAAAGTAATACTACATAACGTTATACTTTATAACGTAATATTATATAACGTTATACGTTATAAAGTAATACTACATAACGTTATACGTTATTACATAGTACTATATAACGCTATACGTTATAACGTAATACTACATAACGTTATACGTTATAACGTAATACTATATAACGATATACGTTATAACGTAATACTACATAACGTTATACTTTATAACGTAATATTATATAACGTTATACGTTATAACGTAATACTACATAACGTTATACGTTTTATCTTAGTACTGTATAACGTTAAACGTTATAACGTAATACTACATAACTTTATACGTTATAACGTAATACTACATAACGTTATACGATATTACATAGTACCATATAACGTTATACGTTATAACGTGATGCTATATAACGTTATACGTTATTACATAGTACTATATAACGTTATACGTTATAACGTGATGCTATATCGCGTTATACGTTATAACGTGATGCTATATAACGTTATACGTTATAACGTAATACTACATAACGTTATACGATATTACATAGTACCATATAACGTTATACGTTATAACGTGATGCTATATAACGTTATACGTTATAACGTAATATTATATAACTTTATACGTTATAAAGTAATACTACATTACGTTATACGTTATTACATAGTACTATATAACGCCATACGTTATAACGTAATACTACATATCGTTATACGTTATAACGTAATATTATATAACGTTATATGTTATAAAGTAATACTACATAACGTTATACTTTATAACGTAATATTATATAACTTTATACGTTATAAAGTAATACTACATTACGTTATACGTTATTACATAGTACTATATAACGCCATACGTTATAACGTAATACTACATATCGTTATACGTTATAACGTAATATTATATAACGTTATATGTTATAAAGTAATACTACATAACGTTATACATTATTACGTAGTACTATATAACGCTATACGTTATAACGTGATACTACATAACGTTATACGTTATAACGTAATATTATATAACGATATACGTAATAACGTAATACTATATAACGTTATACGTTATAGCGTGATACTATATAACGTTATACGTTATAAAGTAATACTACATAACGTTATACTTTATAACGTAATATTATATAACGTTATACGTTATAAAGTAATACTACATAACGTTATACGTTATTACATAGTACTATATAACGCTATACGTTATAACGTAATACTACATAACGTTATACGTTATAACGTAATACTATATAACGATATACGTTATAACGTAATACTACATAACGTTATACTTTATAACGTAATATTATATAACGTTATACGTTATAACGTAATACTACATAACGTTATACGTTTTATCTTAGTACTGTATAACGTTAAACGTTATAACGTAATACTACATAACTTTATACGTTATAACGTAATACTACATAACGTTATACGATATTACATAGTACCATATAACGTTATACGTTATAACGTGATGCTATATAACGTTATACGTTATTACATAGTACTATATAACGGTATACGTTATAGCGTGATACTATATAACGTTATACGTTATAAAGTAATACTACTTAACGTTATACGTTATAACGTGATGCTATATCGCGTTATACGTTATAACGTGATGCTATATAACGTTATACGTTATAACGTAATATTATATAACTTTATACGTTATAAAGTAATACTACGTTACGTTATACGTTATTACATAGTACTATATAACGCCATACGTTATAACGTAATACTACATATCGTTATACGTTATAACGTAATATTATATAACGTTATATGTTATAAAGTAATACTACATAACGTTATACATTATTACGTAGTACTATATAACGCTATACGTTATAACGTAATACTACATAACGTTATACGTTATAACGTAATATTATATAACGATATACGTAATAACGTAATACTATATAACGTTATACGTTATAGCGTGATACTATATAACGTTATACGTTATAAAGTAATACTACATAACGTTATACTTTATAACGTAATATTATATAACGTTATACGTTATAACGTAATACTACATAACGTTATACGCTTTGTCTTAGTACTGTATAACGTTATACGTTATAACGTAATACTACATAACGTTATACGGTATAACGTGATATTATATCACATTATACGTTATAACGTAATACTACATAACGTTATACGTGATTACGTAGTAGTATATAATGTTATACGTTATAACGTGATAAAATATAACGTTACCCGTTGTAACGTAATAATACATAACGTTATTCGTTATTACGTAGTAGTATATAACGTTATACGTTATAACGCGATAAAATATAACGCTATACGTTATGACGTAATACTACAAAACGTTATACGTTTTATCTTAGTACTATATAACGTTATGCGTTATTACGTAATACTACATAACATTATACGTTATAACGTGATATTATATCACATTGTACGTTATAACGTTATATTATATAACGATATACGTTATAACGTAATACTGCATAACGTTATACGCTATAACGTAATATTATATAACATTATACGTTATAACGTAATATTATATAACATTATACGTTATAACACAATACTATATAACGTTATACATTATTACGTATTACTGTATAACGTCAGACGTTTGACGTAAAACTACATAACGCTATACGTTATAACGTAATACCACATAACGTTATACGTTATAACACAATAGTATATAACGTTATACGTTATAGCGTAATACTGCATTACGTTATACGCTATATCGTAATATTATATAACGTTATACGTTATAACGTAATACTACATAACGTTATACGTTATTATGTAGTGGTATATAACGTTATACGTTATAACGTGATAAAATATAACGTTACACGTTATAACGTAATAATACATAACGTTATACGTTATTACGTAGCAGTATATAACGTTATACGTTATAACGTGATAAAATATAACGTTACACGTTATAACGTAATAATACATAACGTTATACGTTATAACGTAATATTATACAACATTATACGTTATAACGTGATACTTTATAACGCTATACGTTATAACGTAATACAACATAACGCTATACGTTATAACGTAATACTACATAACGCTATACGTTATAACGTAATACTACATAATGTTATACGTTATTACGTAGTAGTATATAACGTTATACGTTATAACGCGATAAAATATAACGGTATACGTTATATCGTAATACTACATAACGTTATACGTTATAACACAATACTATATACCGTTATACATTATTACGTAGTACTACACGACGTCAGACGTTAGATGTAATACTATATATCGTTATACGTTGTCACGTAATACCACATAACGTTATACGACATAACACAATACTATATAACGTTATACGTTATAACGTAATACTACATAACGTTATACGTTATAACGTAAAATTATATAAAGTTATACGTTATAAAGTAATACTACATAACGTTATACGTTATTCCATAGTACTATATAACGTTATACGTTATAACGTAATACTACATAAAGTTATACGTTATAACGTGATATTATATCACATTATACGTTATAACGTAATATTATATAACATTACACGTTATAACGTAATACTACTTTACGTTATACGCTATATCGTAATATTATATAACGTTATACGTTATAACGTAATACTACATAACGTTATACGTGATTACGTAGTAGTATATAACGTTATACGTTATAATGTGATATTATATCACATTATAACGTTATACGTTATAATGTGATATTATATCACATTATATGTTATAACGTGATAAAATATAACGTTACACGTTATAACGTAATAATACATAACGTTATACGTTATTACGTAGCAGTATATAACGTTATACGTTATAACGTGATAAAATATAACGTTACACGTTATAACGTAATAATACATAACGTTATACGTTATAATGTGATATTATATCACATTATACGTTATAACGTAATATTATATAACGATATACGTTATAACGTAATATTATATAACGTTATACGTTATAAAGTAATACTACATAACGTTATACGTTATAACGTAATACTATATAACGATATACGTTATAACGTAATACTACATAACGTTATACTTTATAACGTAATATTATATAACGTTATACGTTATAACGTAATACTACATAACGTTATACGTTTTATCTTAGTACTGTATAACGTTAAACGTTATAACGTAATACTACATAACTTTATACGTTATAACGTAATACTACATAACGTTATACGATATTACATAGTACCATATAACGTTATACGTTATAACGTGATGCTATATAACGTTATACGTTATTACATAGTACTATATAACGGTATACGTTATAGCGTGATACTATATAACGTTATACGCTATAACGTGATACCATATAACATTATACGTTATAACGTAATACTACATAACGTTATACGTTATTAAGTAGTACTATATAACACTATACGTTGTAACGTAATACTACATAACGTTATACTTTATAACGTAATATTATATAACGATATGCGTAATAACGTAATACTATATAACGTTATACGTTATAGCGTGATACTATACAACGTTATACGTTATAACGTGATACCCTATAACGTTATACGTTATAACGTAATACTACATAACGTTATACGCTATAACGTAATATTATATAACTTTATACGTTATAAAGTAATACTACAATACGTTATACGTTATTACATAGTACAATATAACGCTATACGTTATAACGTAATACTACATAACGTTATACGTTATAACGTAATATTATATAACGATATACGTAATAACGTAATACTATATAACGTTATACGTTATAGCGTGATACTATATAACGTTATACGTTATAAAGTAATACTACTTAACGTTATACGTTATAACGTGATGCTATATCGCGTTATACGTTATAACGTGATGCTATATAACGTTATACGTTATTACATAGTACTATATAATGTTATACGTTATTACATAGTACTATATAACGCCATACGTTATAACGTAATACTACATATCGTTATACGTTATAACGTAATATTATATAACGTTATACGTTATAAAGTAATACTACATAACGTTATACGTTATTACATAGTACTATATAACGCTATACGTTATAACGTAATACTACATAACGTTATACGTTATAACGTAATATTATATAACGATATACGTAATAACGTAATACTATATAACGTTATACGTTATAGCGTGATACTATATAACGTTATACGTTATAACGTGATACCATATAACGTTATACGTTATAACGTAATACTACATAACGTTATACGTTATAACGTAATACTATATAACGATATACGTTATAACGTAATACTACATAACGTTATACTTTATAACGTAATATTATATAACGTTATACGTTATAACGTAATACTACATAACGTTATACGTTATTACATAGTACTATATAACGCTATACGTTATAACGTAATACTACATAACGTTATACGTTATAACGTAATACTACATAACGTTATACGATATTACATAGTACCATATAACGTTATACGTTATAACGTGATGCTATATAACGTTATACGTTATTACATAGTACTATATAACGTTATACGTTATAACGTGATGCTATATCGCGTTATACGTTATAACGTGATGCTATATAACGTTATACGTTATAACGTAATACTACATAACGTTATACGATATTACATAGTACCATATAACGTTATACGTTATAACGTGATGCTATATAACGTTATACGTTATAACGTAATATTATATAACTTTGTACGTTATAAAGTAATACTACATTACGTTATACGTTATTACATAGTACTATATAACGCCATACGTTATAACGTAATACTACATATCGTTATACGTTATAACGTAATATTATATAACGTTATATGTTATAAAGTAATACTACATAACGTTATACTTTATAACGTAATATTATATAACTTTATACGTTATAAAGTAATACTACATTACGTTATACGTTATTACATAGTACTATATAACGCCATACGTTATAACGTAATACTACATATCGTTATACGTTATAACGTAATATTATATAACGTTATATGTTATAAAGTAATACTACATAACGTTATACATTATTACGTAGTACTATATAACGCTATTCGTTATAACGTGATACTACATAACGTTATACGTTATAACGTAATATTATATAACGATATACGTAATAACGTAATACTATATAACGTTATACGTTATAGCGTGATACTATATAACGTTATACGTTATGAAGTAATACTACATAACGTTATACTTTATAACGTAATATTATATAACGTTATACGTTATAAAGTAATACTACATAACGTTATACGTTATTACATAGTACTATATAACGCTATACGTTATAACGTAATACTACATAACGTTATACGTTATAACGTAATACTATATAACGGTATACGTTATAACGTAATACTACATAACGTTATACTTTATAACGTAATATTATATAACGTTATACGTTATAACGTAATACTACATAACGTTATACGTTTTATCTTAGTACTGTATAACGTTAAACGTTATAACGTAATACTACATAACTTTATACGTTATAACGTAATACTACATAACGTTATACGATATTACATAGTACCATATAACGTTATACGTTATAACGTGTTGCTATATAACGTTATACGTTATTACATAGTACTATATAACGGTATACGTTATAGCGTGATACTATATAACGTTATACGTTATAAAGTAATACTACTTAACGTTATACGTTATAACGTGATGCTATATCGCGTTATACGTTATAACGTGATGCTATATAACGTTATACGTTATAACGTAATACTACATAACGTTATACGATATTACATAGTACCATATAACGTTATACGTTATAACGTGATGCTATATAACGTTATACGTTATAACGTAATATTATATAACTTTATACGTTATAAAGTAATACTACGTTACGTTATACGTTATTACATAGTACTATATAACGCCATACGTTATAACGTAATACTACATATCGTTATACGTTATAACGTAATATTATATAACGTTATATGTTATAAAGTAATACTACATAACGTTATACATTATTACGTAGTACTATATAACGCTATACGTTATAACGTAATACTACATAACGTTATACGTTATAACGTAATATTATATAACGATATACGTAATAACGTAATACTATATAACGTTATACGTTATAGCGTGATACTATATAACGTTATACGTTATAAAGTAATACTACATAACGTTATACTTTATAACGTAATATTATATAACGTTATACGTTATAACGTAATACTACATAACGTTATACGTTTTGTCTTAGTACTGTATAACGTTATACGTTATAACGTAATACTACATAACGTTATACGTTATAACGTAATATTATATAACGATATACGTTATAACGTAATACTACATAACGTTATACTTTATAACGTAATATTATATAACGTTATACGTTATAACGTAATACTACATAACGTTATTCGTTTTATCTTAGTACTGTATAACGTTATACGTTATAACGTAACACTACATAACTTTATACGTTACAACGTAATACTACATAACGTTATACGATATTACATAGTACCATATAACGTTATACGTTATAACGTGATGCTATATAACGTTATACGTTATTACATAGTACTATATAACGGTATACGTTATAACGCAATATTATATAACGTTATACGTTATAAAGTAATACTACATAACGTTATACGTTATTACATAGTACTATATAACGCTATACGTTATAACGTAATACTACATAACGTTATACGTTATAAAGTAATACTGCATAACGTTCAACGTTATTACATAGTACTATATAACGCTATACGTTATAACGTAATACTACATAACGTTATACGTTATAAAGTAATACTGCATAACGTTCAACGTTATTACATACTGCTATATAACGTTATACGTTATAACGTAATATTATATAACTTTATACGTTATAAAGTAATACTACATTACCTATACGTTATAACGTAATACTACATAACGTTATACGTTATAAAGTAATACTGCATAACGTTCAACGTTATTACATACTGCTATATAACGTTATACGTTATAACGTAATATTATATAACTTTATACGTTATAAAGTAATACTACATTACGTTATACGTTATTACATAGTACTATATAACGCCATACTTTATAACGTAATACTACATATCGTTATACGTTATAACGTAATATTATATAACGTTATATGTTATAAAGTAATACTACATAACGTTATACATTATTACGTAGTACTATATAACGCTATACGTTATAACGTAATACTACATAACGTTATACGTTATAACGTAATATTATATAACGATATACGTAATAACGTAATACTATATAACGTTATACGTTATAGCGTGATACTATATAACGTTATACGTTATAAAGTAATACTACATAACGTTATACTTTATAACGTAATATTATATAACGTTATACGTTATAACGTAATACTACATAACGTTATACGTTTTGTCTTAGTACTGTATAACGTTATACGTTATAACGTAATACTACATAACTTTATACGTTATAACGTAATACTACATAACGTTATACGATATTACATAGTACCATATAACGTTATACGTTATAACGTGATGCTATATAACGTTATACGTTATTACATAGTACTATATAACGATATACATTATAACGCAATATTATATAACGTTATACGTTATAAAGTAATACTACATAACGTTATACGTTATTACATAGTACTATATAATGTTATACGTTATAACGTGGTGCTATATCGCGTTATACGTTATAACGTGATGCTATATAACGTTATACGTTATTACATAGTACTATATAATGTTATACGTTATAACGTAATATTATATAACGTTATACGTTATAACGTAATTCTACATAAAGTTATACGTTATAATGTGATACTATATAACGTTATACGTTATAACGTAATATTATATAATGTTATACGTTATAAAGTAATACTACATAACGTTATACGTTATTACATAGTTCTATATAACGCTATACGTTATAACGTAATACTACATAACGTTATACGTTATAACGTAATATTACATAACGTTATAAGTTATAACGTAATATTATATAACATTGTACGTTATAACGTAATATTATATAACGCTATACGTTATAACGTAATACTACATAACGTTATACTTTATAACGTAATATTATATAACGTTATACGTTATAACGTAATACTACATAACGTTATACGTTTTGTCTTAGTACTGTATAACGTTATACGTTATAACGTAATACTACATAACTTTATACGTTATAACGTAATACTACATAACGTTATACGTTATTACATAGTACTATATAACGGTATACATTATAACGCAATATTATATAACGTTATACGTTATAAAGTAATACTACATAACGTTATACGTTATTACATAGTACTATATAATGTTATACGTTATAACGTAATATTATATAACATTGTACGTTATAACGTAATATTATATAACGCTATACTTTATAACGTAATACTACATAACGTTATACTTTATAACGTAATATTATATAACGTTATACGTTATAAAGTAATACTACATACCGTTATACGTTATTACATAGTACTATATAACGCTATACGTTATAACGTAATACTACATAACGTTATACGTTAAAACGTAATATTATATAACATTGTACGTTATAACGTAATATTATATAACGCTATACTTTATAACGTAATACTACATAACGTTATACTTTATAACGTAATATTATATAACGTTATACGTTATAACGTAATACTACATAACGTTATACGTTTTATCTTAGTACTGTATAACGTTATACGTTATAATGTAATACTACATAACTTTATACGTTATAACGTAATACTACATAACGTTATACGATATTACATAGTACTATATAACGTTATACGTTATAACGTGATGCTATATAACGTTATACGTTATTACATAGTACTATATAACGGTATACGTTATAACGCAATATTATATAACGTTATACGTTATAAAGTAATACTACATAACGTTATACGTTATTACATAGTACTATATAACGCTATACGTTATAACGTAATACTACATAACGTTATACGTTATAACAGAATACTATATAACACTATACGTTGTAACGTAATACTACATAACGTTATACTTTATAACGTAATATTATATAACTTTATACGATATAAAGTAATACTACATTACGTTATACGTTATTACATAGTACTATATAACGCCATACGTTATAACGTAATACTACATAACGGTATACGTTATAACGTAATATTATATAACGTTATACGTTATAAAGTAATACTACATAACGTTATACGTTATTACATAGTACTATATACCGCTATACGTTATAACGTAATACTACATAACGTTACACGTTATAACGTGATACCATATAACGTTATACGTTATAACGTAATACTACATAACGTTATACGTTATAACGTAATATTATATAACTTTATACGTTATAAAGTAATACTACATTACGTTATACGTTATTACATAGTACTATATAACGCCATACGTTATAACGTAATACTACATATCGTTATACGTTATAACGTAATATTATATAACGTTATACGTTATAAAGTAATACTACATAACGTTATACGTTATAACGTAATATTATATAACGATATACGTAATAACGTAATACTATATAACGTTATACGTTATAGCGTGATACTATATAACGTTATACGTTATAAAGTAATACTACTTAACGTTATACGTTATAACGTGATGCTATATCGCGTTATACGTTATAACGTGATGCTATATAACGTTATACGTTATTACATAGTACTATATAATGTTATACGATATAACGTAATATTATATAACGTTATACGTTATAACGTAATTCTACATAAAGTTATACGTTATAATGTGATACTATATAACGTTATACGTTATAACGTAATATTATATAATGTTATACGTTATAACGTAATATTATATAACTTTATACGTTATAAAGTAATACTACATAACGTTATACGTTATTACATAGTACTATATAACGCTATACGTTATAACGTAATACTACATAACGTTATAGGTTATAACGTAATACTACATAACGTTATACGTTACAACGTAATATTATATAACATTGTACGTTATAACGTAATATTATATAACGCTATACGTTATAACGTAATACTACATAACGTTATACTTTATAACGTAATATAATATAACGTTATACGTTATAACGTAATACTACATAACGTTATACGTTTTATCTTAGTACTGTATAACGTTATACGTTATAACGTAATACTACATAACTTTATACGATATTACATAGTACCATATAACGTTATACGTGATAACGTGATGCTATATAACGTTATACGTTATTACATAGTACTATATAACGGTATACATTATAACGCAATATTATATAACGTTATACGTTATAAAGTAATACTACATAACGTTATACGTTATTACATAGTACTATATAACGCTATACGTTATAACGTAATACTACATAACGTTATACGTTATAACGTAATACTACATAACGTTATACGTTATAACAGAATACTATATAACGTTATACGTTATAACGTAATACTACATAACGTTATACGTTATAAAGTAATACTGCATAACGTTATACGTTATTACATAGTACTATATAACGCTATACGTTATAACGTAATACTACATAACGTTATACGTTATAACGTAATACTACATAACGTTATACTTTATAACGTAATATTATATAACTTTATACGATATAAAGTAATACTACATTACGTTATACGTTATTACATAGTACTATATAACGCCATACGTTATAACGTAATACTACATAACGGTATACGTTATAACGTAATATTATATAACGTTATACGTTATAAAGTAATACTACATAACGTTATACGTTATAACGTAATACTATATAACGATATACGTTATAACGTAATACTACATAACGTTATACTTTATAACGTAATATTATATAACGTTATACGTTATAACGTAATACTACATAACGTTATACGTTTTATCTTAGTACTGTATAACGTTAAACGTTATAACGTAATACTACATAACTTTATACGTTATAACGTAATACTACATAACGTTATACGATATTACATAGTACCATATAACGTTATACGTTATAACGTGATGCTATATAACGTTATACGTTATTACATAGTACTATATAACGGTATACGTTATAGCGTGATACTATATAACGTTATACGCTATAACGTGATACCATATAACATTATACGTTATAACGTAATACTACATAACGTTATACGTTATAAAGTAATACTGCATAACGTTCAACGTTATTACATACTGCTATGTAACGCTATACGTTATAACGTGATGCTATATAACGTTATACGTTATTACATAGTACTATATAACGTTATACGTTATAGCGTGATACTATACAACGTTATACGTTATAACGTGATACCATATTACGTTATACGTTATAACGTAATACTACATAACGTTATACGTTATAACGTAATATTATATAACTTTATACGTTATAAAGTAATACTACAATACGTTATACGTTATTACATAGTACAATATAACGCTATACGTTATAACGTAATACTACATAACGTTATACGTTATAACGTAATATTATATAACGATATACGTAATAATGTAATACTATATAACGTTATACGTTATAGCGTGATACTATATAACGTTATACGTTATAAAGTAATACTACTTAACGTTATACGTTATAACGTGATGCTATATCGCGTTATACGTTATAACGTGATGCTATATAACGTTATACGTTATTACATAGTACTATATAATGTTATACGTTATTACATAGTACTATATAACGCCATACGTTATAACGTAATACTACATATCGTTATACGTTATAACGTAATATTATATAACGTTATACGTTATAAAGTAATACTACATAACGTTATACGTTATTACATAGTACTATATAACGCTATACGTTATAACGTAATACTACATAACGTTATACGTTATAACGTAATATTATATAACGATATACGTAATAACGTAATACTATATAACGTTATACGTTATAGCGTGATACTATATAACGTTATACGTTATAACGTGATACCATATAACGTTATACGTTATAAAGTACTACTACATAACGTTATACGTTATAACGTAATATTATATAACGTTATACGTTATAACGTAATACTACATAACGTTATACGTTATAACGTAATATTATATAACGATATACGTAATAACGTAATACTATATAACGTTATACGTTATAGCGTGATACTATATAACGTTATACGTTATAAAGTAATACTACTTAACGTTATACTTTATAACGTAATATAATATAACGTTATACGTTATAACGTAATACTACATAACGTTATACGTTTTATCTTAGTACTGTATAACGTTATACGTTATAACGTAATACTACATAACTTTATACGATATTACATAGTACCATATAACGTTATACGTTATAACGTGATGCTATATAACGTTATACGTTATTACATAGTACTATATAACGGTATACGATATAACGTAATATTATATAACGTTATACGTTATAACGTAATTCTACATAAAGTTATACGTTATAATGTGATACTATATAACGTTATACGTTATAACGTAATATTATATAATGTTATACGTTATAACGTAATATTATATAACTTTATACGTTATAAAGTAATACTACATAACGTTATACGTTATTACATAGTACTATATAACGCTATACGTTATAACGTAATACTACATAACGTTATAGGTTATAACGTAATACTACATAACGTTATACGTTATAACGTAATATTATATAACATTGTACGTTATAACGTAATATTATATAACGCTATACGTTATAACGTAATACTACATAACGTTATACTTTATAACGTAATATAATATAACGTTATACGTTATAACGTAATACTACATAACGTTATACGTTTTATCTTAGTACTGTATAACGTTATACGTTATAACGTAATACTACATAACTTTATACGATATTACATAGTACCATATAACGTTATACGTTATAACGTGATGCTATATAACGTTATACGTTATTACATAGTACTATATAACGGTATACATTATAACGCAATATTATATAACGTTATACGTTATAAAGTAATACTACATAACGTTATACGTTATTACATAGTACTATATAACGCTATACGTTATAACGTAATACTACATAACGTTATACGTTATAACGTAATACTACATAACGTTATACGTTATAAAAGAATACTATATAACGTTATACGTTATAACGTAATACTACATAACGTTATACGTTATAAAGTAATACTGCATAACGTTATACGTTATTACATAGTACTATATAACGCTATACGTTATAACGTAATACTACATAACGTTATACGTTATAACGTAATACTACATAACGTTATACTTTATAACGTAATATTATATAACTTTATACGATATAAAGTAATACTACATTACGTTATACGTTATTACATAGTACTATATAACGCCATACGTTATAACGTAATACTACATAACGGTATACGTTATAACGTAATATTATATAACGTTATACGTTATAAAGTAATACTACATAACGTTATACGTTATAACGTATTATACGTTATAACGTGATACCACATAACGTTATACGTTATAACGTAATACTACATAACGTTATACGTTATAACGTAATACTACATAACGTTATACGTTATAACGTAATACTACATAACGTTATACGTTATATCGTGATACTATATAACGTTATACGTTATAACGTAATACTACATAACGTTATACGTTATAACGTAATATTATATAACATTATACGTTATAACGTAATATCATATAACGCTATACGTTATAACGTAATACTACATAACGTTATACTTTATAACGTAATATTAAATAACGTTATACGTTATAACGTAATACTACATAACGTTATACGCTTTATCTTAGTACTGTATAACGTTATACGTTATAACGTAATACTACATAACTTTATACGTTATAACGTAATACTACATAACGTTATACGATATTACATAGTACTATATAACGTTATACGTTATAACGTGATGCTATATAACGTTATACGTTATTACATAGTACTATATAACGGTATACGTTATAACGTAATACCACATAACGTTATACGTTATTACGTAATATTATATAACGATATACGTCATTTCATAGTACTATATAACGCTATACGTTATAACGTAATACTACATAACGTTATACGTTATAACGTAATATTATAAAACGATATACGTAATAACGTAATACTACATAACGTTATACGTTATAACGTAATATTATATAACATTGTACGTTATAACGTAATATTATATAACGTTATACGTTATAACGTGATCCTACATAACGTTATACGTTATAACGTAATATTATAAAACGATATACGTAATAACGTAATACTACATAACGTTATACGTTATAAAGTAATACTGCATAACGTTCAACGTTATTACAAAGTCTATATAACGCTATACGTTATAACGTAATACTACATAACGTTATACGTTATTACGTAGTACTATATAACACTATACGTTGTAACGTAATACTATATAACGGAATACGTTATAACGTAATACTACATAACGTTATACGTTATAACGTAATATTATATAACGTTATACGTTATAAAGTAATACTACATAACGTTATACGCTTTATCTTAGTACTGTATAACGTTATACCTTATAACGTAATACTACATAACTTTATACGTTATAACGTAATACTACATAACGTTATACGATATTACATAGTACTATATAACGCTATACGTTATAACGTAATATTATATAACGATATATGTAATAACGTAATACTATATAACGTTATACGTTATAACATAATACTATATAACGTTATACGTTATAACGTAATACTACATAACGTTATACGCTTTATCTTATTACTGTATAACGTTATACGTTATAACGTAATACTACATAACTTTATACGTTATAACGTAATACTACATAACGTTATACGATATTACATAGTACTATATAACGTTATACGTTATAACGTGATGCTATATAACGTTATACATTATTACATAGTACTATATAACGGTATACGGTATAACGTAATACCACATAACGTTATACGTTATTACGTAATATTATATAACGTTATACGTTATAAAGTAATACTACATAACGTTATACGTTATTACATAGTACTATATAACGCTATACGTTATAACGTAATACTACATAACGTTATACGCTATAACGTAATATTATATAACGATATACGTTATTTCATAGTACTTTATAACGCTATACGTTATAACGTAATACTACATAACGTTATACGCTATAACAGAATACTATATAACGTTATACGTTATAACGTAATATTATATAACGTTATACGTTATAAAGTAATACTACATAACGTTATACGTTATTACATAGTACTATATAACGCTATACGTTATAACGTAATACTACATAACGTTATACGTTATAACGTAATATTATAAAACGATATACGTAATAACGTAATACTACATAACGTTATACGTTATAACGTATTATTATATAACATTGTACGTTATAACGTAATATTATATAACGCTATACGTTATAACGTAATACTACATAACGTTATACATTATAACGTAATATTATATAACGTTATACGTTATAACGTAATCCTACATATCGTTATACGTTTTATCTTAGTACTGTATAACGTTATACGTTATAACGTAATACTACATAACTTTATACGTTAAGACGTAATACTACATAACGTTATACGATATTACATAGTACTATATAACGTTATACGTCATAACGTGATGCTATATAACGTTATACGTTATTACATAGTACTATATAACGGTATACACTATAACGCAATATTATATAACGTTATACGTTATAAAGTAATACTACAAAACGTTATACGTTATTACATAATACTATATAACGCTATACGTTATAACGTAATACTACATAACGTCATACGTTATAACGTAATACTACATAACGTTATACGTTATAACGTATTATACGTTATAACGTTATACCACATAACGTTATACGTTATAACGTAATACTACATAACGTTATACGTTATAACGTAATACTACATAACGTTATACGTTATAACGTAATACTACATAACGTTATACGTTATATCGTGATACTATATAACGTTATACGTTATAACGTAATACTACATAACGTTATACGTTATAACGTAATATTATATAACATTATACGTTATAACGTAATATTATATAACGCTATACGTTATAACGTAATACTACATAACGTTATACTTTATAACGTAATATTAAATAACGATATACGTTATAACGTAATACTACATAACGTTATACGCTTTATCTTAGTACTGTATAACGTTATACGTTATAACGTAATACTACATAACTTTATACGTTATAACGTAATACTACATAACGTTATACGCTATTACATAGTACTATATACCGTTATACGTTATAACGTAATACTACATAACTTTATACGTTATAACGTAATACTACATAACGTTATACGTTATAACGTAATATTATAAAACGATATACGTAATAACGTAATACTACATAACGTTATACGTTATAACGTATTATTATATAACATTGTACGTTATAACGTAATATTATATAACGCTATACGTTATAACGTAATACTACATAACGTTATACATTATAACGTAATATTATATAACGTTATACGTTATAACGTAATCCTACATAACGTTATACGTTTTATCTTAGTACTGTATAACGTTATACGTTATAACGTAATACTACATAACTTTATACGTTAAGACGTAATACTACATAACGTTATACGATATTACATAGTACTATATAACGTTATACGTCATAACGTGATGCTATATAACGTTATACGTTATTACATAGTACTATATAACGGTATACATTATAACGCAATATTATATAACGTTATACGTTATAAAGTAATACTACAAAACGTTATACGTTATTACATAATACTATATAACGCTATACGTTATAACGTAATACTACATAACGTTATACGTTATAACGTAATACTACATAACGTTATACGTTATAACGTATTATACGTTATAACGTTATACCACATAACGTTATACGTTATAACGTAATACTACATAACGTTATACGTTATAACGTAATACTACATAACGTTATACGTTATAGCGTAATACTACATAACGTTATACGTTATATCGTGATACTATATAACGTTATACGTTATAACGTAATACTACATAACGTTATACGTTATAACGTAATATTATATAACATTATGCGTTATAACGTAATATTATATAACGCTATACGTTATAACGTAATACTACATAACGTTATACTTTATAACGTAATATTAAATAACGATATACGTTATAACGTAATACTACATAACGTTATACGCTTTATCTTAGTACTGTATAACGTTATACGTTATAACGTAATACTACATAACTTTATACGTTATAACGTAATACTACATAACGTTATACGCTATTACATAGTACTATATAACGTTATACGTTATAACGTAATACTACATAACTTTATACGTTATAACGTAATACTACATAACGTTATACGCTATTACATAGTACTATATAACGTTATACGTTATAACGTGATGCTATATAACGTTATACGTTATTACATAGTACTATATAACGGTATACGTTATAACGTAATACCACATAACGTTATACGTTATTACGTAATATTATATAACGTTATACGTTATAAAGTAATACTACATAACGTTATACGTTATTACATAGTACTATATAACGCTATACGTTATAACGTAATACTACATAACGTTATACGATATAACGTAATATTATATAACGATATACGTTATTTCATAGTACTATATAACGCTATACGTTATAACGTAATACTACATAACGTTATACGCTATAACAGAATACTATATAACGTTATACGTTATAACGTAATATTATATAACGTTATACGTTATAAAGTAATACTACATAACGTTATACGTTATTACATAGTACTATATAACGCTATACGTTATAACGTAATACTACATAACGTTATACGTTATAACGTAATATTATAAAACGATATACGTAATAACGTAATACGTAATACGTAATAACGTATAATGTTGTATAATATTACGTTATAACGTATAACGCTATATAATATTACGTTATAACGTATAATGTTGTATGATATTACGTTATGACGTATAACGTTATGTATTATTACGTTATAACGTGTAACGTTGTATTTTATCACGTTATAACGTATAACGTTATATACTACTACGTAATCACGTATAACGTTATGTAGTATTACGCTATAACGTATAATGTGATATAATATCACGTTATAACGTATAACGTTATGTAGTATTACGTTATAACGTATAACGTTATATAGTACTAAGATAAGACGTATAACGTTTTGTAGTATTACGTTATAACGTATAACGCTATATAATATTACGTTATAACGTATAATGTTGTATAATATTACGTTATAACGTATAACGTTATGTATTATTACGTTATAACGTGTAACGTTATATTTTATCACGTTATAACGTATGACGTAATATACTGCTACGTAATCACGTATAAGGTTATGTAGTATTACGTTATAACGTATAACGTTATATAATATTACGATATAGCGTATAACGTAATGTAGTATTACGTTATAACGTATAACGTTATTTAGTACTAAGATAAAGCGTATAACGTTATGTAGTATTACGTTATAACGTATAGCGTTATAAAGTATCACGTTATAACGTATAACGTTTTATAGTACTATGTAATAACGTATAACGTTATGTAGTATTACGTTATAACGTATATCGTTATATAATATTACGTTATAACGTACAATGTGATATAATATCACGTTATAACGTATAACGTTATGTAGTATTACGTTATAACGTATAACGTTATATAGTATTGTGTTATGTCGTATAACGTTATGTGGTATTACGTTATAACGTATAACGATATATAGTATTACATCTAACGTCTGACGTCGTGTAGTACTACGTAATAATGTATAACGTTATATAGTATTGTGTTTTAACGTATAACGTTATGTAGTATTGCGTTATAACTTATAACGTTATATTTTATCGCGTTATAACGTATAACGTTATATACTACTACGTAATAACGTATAACGTAATGTAGTATTACGTTATAGCGTATAACGTAATGTAGTATTACGGTATAACGTATATCGTTATATTATATTACGTTATAACGTATACCGTTATGTAGTATTACGTTATAACGTATAACGTTATATAGTACTAAGAAAAAACGTATAACGTCATGTAGTATTACGTTATAACGTATAACGTTATATAGTACTAAGAAAAAACGTATAACGTCATGTAGTATTACGTTATAACGTATAACGTTATATAGTACTAAGATAAAACGTATAACGTTATGTAGTATCACGTTATAACGTATAACGTTATATAGTACTATGTAATAACGTATAACGCTATGTAGTATTACGTTATAACGTATATCGTTATATAATATTACGTTATAACGTATAATGTGATATAACATCACGTTATAACGTATAACGTTATGTAGTATTTCGTTATAACGTATAACGTTATATAGTACTAAGATAAAACGTATAACGTTTTGTAGTATTACGTTATAACGTATTACGCAATATAATATTACGTTATAACGTATAATGTTGTATAATATTACGTTATAACGTATAACGTTATGTATTATTACGTTATAACGTGTAACGTTATATTTTATCACGTTATAACGTTTAACGTTATGTAGTATTACGTTATAACGTATAACGTTATATAGTACTAAGATAAAACGTATAACGTTTTGTAGTATTACGTTATAACGTATAACGCTATATAATATTACGTTATAACGTATAATGTTGTATAATATTACGTTATAACGTATAACGTTATGAATAATTACGTTATAACGTGTAACGTTATATTTTATCACGTTATAACGTATAACGTTATATACTACTACGTAATAACGTATAACGTTATGTATTATTACGTTATAACGTGTAACGTTATATTTTATCACGTTATAACGTATAACGTTATATACTACTACGTAATCACGTATAACGTTATGTAGTATTACGTTATAACGTATAGCGTTATGTAGTATTACGTTATAACGTATAGCGTTATGTTGTATTACGTTATAACGTATAGCGTTATAGAGTATCACGTTATAACGTATAACGTTATATAGTACTATGTAATAACGTATAACGTTATGTAGTATTACGTTATAACGTATAATGTCATATAATATCACATTATAACGTATAACGTTCTGTATTATTACGTTATAACGTGTAACGTTATATTTTATCACGTTATAACGTATAACGTTATATACTTCTACGTAATAACGTATAACGTTATGTATTATTACGTTATAACGTGTAACGTTATATTTTATCACGTTATAACATATAATGTGAAATAATATCACATTATAACGTATAACGTAATGTAGTATTACGTTATAGCGTATAACGTAATGTAGTATTACGTTATAACGTATATCGTTATATTATATTACGTTATAACGTATACCGTTATGTAGTATTACGTTATAACGTATAACGTTATATAGTACTAAGATAAAACGTATAACGTTATGTAGTATTACGTTATAACGTATAACGTTATATAGTACTAAGATAAAACGTATAACGTTATGTAGTATTACGTTATAGCGTATAACGTAATGTAGTATTACGTTATAACGTATATCGTTATATTATATTACGTTATAACGTATACCGTTATGTAGTATTACGTTATAACGTATAACGTTATATAGTACTAAGATAAAACGTATAACGTTATGTAGTATTACGTTATAACGTATAACGTTATATAGTACTAAGATAAAACGTATAACGTTATGTAGTATTACGTTATAACGTATAGCGTTATAAAGTATCACGTTATAACGTATAACGTTATATAGTACTATGTAATAACGTATAACGCTATGTAGTATTACGTTATAACGTATATCGTAATATAATATTACGTTATAACGTATAATGTGATATAACATCACGTTATAACGTATAACGTTATGTAGTATTACGTTATAACGTATAACGTTATATAGTACTAAGATAAAGCGTATAACGTTTTGTAGTATTACGTTATAACGTATAATGTTGTATAATATTACGTTATAACGTATAACGTTATGTATTATTACGTTATAACGTGTAACGTTATATTTTATCACGTTATAACGTATAACGTTATATACTACTACGTAATCACGTATAACGTTATGTAGTATTACGTTATAACGTATAACGTTATATAATATTACGATATAGCGTATAACGTAATGTAGTATTACGTTATAACGTATAACGTTATATAGTATTGTGTTATAACGTATAACGTTATGTAGTATTACGTTATAACGTATAGCGTTATGTAGTATCACGTTATAACGTATAACGTTATATTGTACTATGTAATAACGTATAACGTTATGTAGTATTACGTTATAACCTATAACGCTATATAATATTACGTTATGACGTATAATGTTGTATAATATTACGTTATAACGTATAACGCTATATAATATTACGTTATAACGCATAATGTTGTATGATATTACGTTATGACGTATAACGTTATGTATTATTACGTTATAACGTGTAACGTTGTATTTTATCACGTTATAACGTATAACGTTATATACTACTACGTAATCACGTATAACGTTATGTAGTATTACGCTATAACGTATAATGTGATATAATATCACGTTATAACGTATAACGTTATGTAGTATTACGTTATAACGTATAACGTTATATAGTACTAAGATAAGACGTATAACGTTTTGTAGTATTACGTTATAACGTATAACGCTATATAATATTACGTTATAATGTATAATGTTGTATGATATTACGTTATAACGTATAACGTTATGTATTATTACGTTATAACGTGTAACGTTATATTTTATCACGTTATAACGTATGACGTAATATACTGCTACGTAATCACGTATAAGGTTATGTAGTATTACGTTATAACGTATAACGTTATATAGTATTACGATATAGCGTATAACGTAATGGAGTATTACGTTATAACGTATAACGTTATATAGTACTAAGATAAAGCGTATAACGTTATGTAGTATTACGTTATAACGTATAGCGTTATAAAGTATCACGTTATAACGTATAACGTTTTATAGTACTATGTAATAACGTATAACGTTATGTAGTATTACGTTATAACGTATATCGTTATATAATATTACGTTATAACGTACAATGTGATATAATATCACGTTATAACGTATAACGTTATATACTACTACGTAATAACGTATAACGTAATGTAGTATTACGTTATAGCGTATAACGTAATGTAGTATTACGTTATAACGTATATCGTTATATTATATTACGTTATAACGTATACCGTTATGTAGTATTACGTTATAACGTATAACGTTATATAGTACTAAGAAAAAACGTATAACGTCATGTAGTATTACGTTATAACGTATAACGTTATATAGTACTAAGATAAGACGTATAACGTTTTGTAGTATTACGTTATAACGTATAACGCTATATAATATTACGTTATAACGTATAATGTTGTATAATATTACGTTATAACGTATAACGTTATGTATTATTACGTTATAACGTGTAACGTTATATTTTATCACGTTATAACGTATGACGTAATATACTGCTACGTAATCACGTATAAGGTTATGTAGTATTACGTTATAACGTATAACGTTATATAATATTACGATATAGCGTATAACGTAATGTAGTATTACGTTATAACGTATAACGTTATATAGTACTAAGATAAAGCGTATAACGTTATGTAGTATTACGTTATAACGTATAGCGTTATAAAGTATCACGTTATAACGTATAACGTTTTATAGTACTATGTAATAACGTATAACGTTATGTAGTATTACGTTATAACGTATATCGTTATATAATATTACGTTATAACGTACAATGTGATATAATATCACGTTATAACGTATAACGTTATATACTACTACGTAATAACGTATAACGTAATGTAGTATTACGTTATAGCGTATAACGTAATGTAGTATTACGTTATAACGTATATCGTTATATTATATTACGTTATAACGTATACCGTTATGTAGTATTACGTTATAACGTATAACGTTATATAGTACTAAGAAAAAACGTATAACGTCATGTAGTATTACGTTATAACGTATAACGTTATATAGTACTAAGATAAAACGTATAACGTTACGTAGTATTACGTTATAACGTATAGCGTTATAAAGTATCACGTTATAACGTATAACGTTATATTGTACTATGTAATAACGTATAACGTTATGTAGTATTACGTTATAACGTACATTGTGATATAATATCACGTTATAACGTATAACGTTATGTAGTATTACGTTATAACGCATAACGTTATATAGTACTAAGATAAAACGTATAATGTTTTGTAGTATTACGTCATAACGTGTAACGTTATATTTTATCGCGTTATAACGTATAACGTTATATACTACTACGTAATCACGTATAAGGTTATGTAGTATTACGTTATAACGTATAACGTTATATAATATTACGATATAGCGTATAACGTAATGTAGTATTACGTTATAACGTATAACGTTATATAGTACTAAGATAAAGCGTATAACGTTATGTAGTATTACGTTATAACGTATAGCGTTATAAAGTATCACGTTATAACGTATAACGTTTTATAGTACTATGTAATAACGTATAACATTATATACTACTACGTAATCACGTATAACGTTATGTAGTATTACGTTATAACGTATAACGTTATGTAGTATTACGCTATAACGTATAACGTTATGTAGTATTACGTTATAACGTACAACGTTATATAGTACTAAGATAAAACGTATAACGTCTTGTAGTATTACGTTATAACGTATTACGCAATATAATATTACGTTATAACGTATAATGTTGTATAATATTACGTTATAACGTATAACGTTATGTATTATTACGTTATAACGTGTAACGTTATATTTTATCACGTTATAACGTATAACGTTATATACTACTACGTAATCACGTATAACGTTATGTAGTATTACGTTATAACGTATAACGTTATATAATATTACGATATAGCGTATAACGTAATGTAGTATTACGTTATAACGTATAGGGTTATGTTGTATTACGTTGTAACGTATAGCGTTATAAAGTATCACGTTATAACGTATAACGTTATATTGTACTATGTAATAACGTATAACGTTATGTAGTATTACGTTATAACGTATAGCGCTATATAATATTACGTTATGACGTATAATGTTGTATAATATTACGTTATAACGTATAACGCTATATAATATTACGTTATAACGTATAATGTTGTATAATATTACGTTATAACGTATAACGTTATGTATTATTACGTTATAACGTGTAACGTTATATTTTATCACGTTATAACGTATAACGTTATATACTACTACGTAATCACGTATAACGTTATGTAGTATTACGTTATAACGTATAACGTTATATAGTATTACGTTATAACGTATAACGTTATGTAGTATTACGTTATAACGTATAGTGTTATATAGTACTATGTAATAACGTATAACGATAGGTAGTATTACTTCATAACGTATAACGTTATATAACATTACGTTATAACGTATAACGTTATATAGTATCACGATATAACGTATAACGATAGGTAGTATTACTTCATAACGTATAACGTTATATAACATTACGTTATAACGTATAACGTTATATAGTATCACGATATAACGTATAACGTTATATAATATTACGTTATAACGTATAGCGTTATATAATATTACGTTATAACGTAAAACGTTATGTAGTATTACTTTATAACGTATAACGTTATGTAGTATTACGTTATAATGTATAACGTTATATAGTATTGTGTTATAACGTATAACGCTATGTAGTATTACGTTATTACGTATATCGTTATATAATATTACGTTATAACATATAACGTTAATTAGTATTACTTTATAACGTATAGCGTTATATAGTACTATGTAATAACGTATAACGTTATGTAGTATTACGTTATAACGTATAAAGTTATGTAGTATTACGTTATAACGTATAACGTTATACAGTACTAAGATAAAACGTATAACGTTATGTAGTATTACGTTATAACGTATAACGTTATATAATATTACGTTATAAAGTATAACGTTATGTAGTATTACGTTATAACGTATAGCGTTATATAGTACTATATAATAACGTATAACGTAATGTAGTATTACTTTATAACGTATAACGTTATATAATATTACGTTATAACGTATAACGTTATGTAGTATTACTTTATAACGTATAACGTTATATAATATTACGTTATAACGTATAACGTTATGTAGTATTATGTTATAACGTATAACGTTATGTAGTATTACGTTATAACGTATAACGTTATGTAGTATTACGTTATAACGTATAGCGTTATTTAATATTACGTTATAACGTATAACGTTATGTAGTATTACGCTATAACGTATAACGTTATATAGTATTGTGTTATAACGTATATCGTTATGTAGTATTACGTTATAACGTATAGCGTTATGTAGTACTATGTAATAACGCATAACGTAATGTAGTATTACTTTATAACGTATAACGTTATATAATATTGCGTTATAACGTATAACGTTATGTAGTATTACGTTATAACGTTTAACGTTATATGGTATCACGTTATTACGTATATCGGTATTCAATATTACGTTATAACGTATAACGTTATGTAGTATTACGTTATAACGTATAGCGTTATATAGTACTATGTAATAACGTATAACGTTATGTAGTATTACTTTATAACGTATAACGTTATATAATATTACGTTATAACGTATAACGTTATGTAGTATTACGTTATAACGTATAGCGTTATTTAATATTACGTTATAACGTATAACGTTATGTAGTATTACGCTATAACGTATAACGTTATATAGTATTGTGTTATAACGTATATCGTTATGTAGTATTACGTTATAACGTATATCGTTATATAATATTACGTTATAACGTATAACGTTATGTAGTATTACGCTATAACGTATAGCGTTATATAATATTACGTTATAACGTAAAACGTTATGTAGTATTACTTTATAACGTATAACGTTATGTAGTATTACGTTATAATGTATAACGTTATATAGTATTGTGTTATAACGTATAACGCTATGTAGTATTACGTTATTACGTATATCGTTATATAATATTACGTTATAACATATAACGTTAATTAGTATTACTTTATAACGTATAGCGTTATATAGTACTATGTAATAACGTATAACGTTATGTAGTATTGCGTTATAACGTATAAAGTTATGTAGTATTACGTTATAACGTATAACGTTATACAGTACTAAGATAAAACGTATAACGTTATGTAGTATTACTTTATAACGTATAACGTTATATAATATTACGTTATAACGTATAACGTTATGTAGTATTACGTTATATCGTATAGCGTTATTTAATATTACGTTATAACGTATAACGTTATGTAGTATTACGCTATAACGTATAACGTTATGTAGTATTGCGTTATAACGTATAAAGTTATGTAGTATTACGTTATAACGTATAGCGTTATATAGTACTATATAATAACGTATAACGTAATGTAGTATTACTTTATAACGTATAACGTTATATAATATTACGTTATAACGTATAACGTTATGTAGTATTACTTTATAACGTATAACGTTATATAATATTACGTTATAACGTATAACGTTATGTAGTATTATGTTATAACGTATAACGTTATGTAGTATTACGTTATAACGTATAACGTTATATAGTATTACGTTATTACGCATGTCGTTATATAATATTACGTTATAACGTATAACGTTATGTAGTATTACGTTATAACGTATAGTGTTATATAGTACTATGTGATAACGTATAACGTTATGTAGTATTACTTTATAACGTATAACGTTATATAACATTACGTTATAACGTTTAACGTTATATACTATTACGTTATAACGTTTAACGTTATATACTATTACGTTATAGCGTATAAGGTTATGTAGTATTACGTTATAACGTATAACGTTAGATGGTATCACGTTATAACGTATAACGTTAGATGGTATCACGTTATAACGTATAACGTTATATAGTACTATGTAATATCGTATAACGTTATGTAGTATTACTTTATAACGTATATCGTTTTATAATATTACGTTATAACGTATAACGTTGTGTAGTATTACGATATACCGTATAACGTTATATGGTATCACGTTATAACGTATAATACGTTATAACGTTATATAGTATCACGTTATAACGTATAACGTTATATAGTAGTATGTAATATCGTATAACGTTATGTAGAATTACGTTATAACGTATAACGTTATATAATATTACGTTATAACGTATAACGTTATCTAGTATTACGCTATAACGTATAACGTTATGTAGTATTACGTTATAACGTATAGCGTTATATAGTACTATGTAATAACGTATAACGTTATGTAGTATTACTTTATACCGTATAACGTTATGTAGTATTACATTATAACGTATAACGTTATGTAGTATTACGTTATAACGTATAACGTTATGTGGTATCACGTTATAACGTATAATACGTTATAACGTTATATAGTATCACGTTATAACGTATAACGTTATATAGTAGTACGTAATATCGTATAACGTTATGTAGAATTACGTTATAACGTATAACGTTATATAATATTACGTTATAACGTATAACGTTATATAGTATCACGCTATAACGTATAACGTTATATAGTATTACCTTATTACGTATATCGTTATATAATATTACGTTATAACGTATAACGTTATCTAGTATTACGCTATAACGTATAACGTTATGTGGTATTACGTTATAACGTATAGCGTTACTTAATATTACGTTATAACGTATAACGTTATGTAGTATTACGTTATAACGTATAACGTTATATAATATTACGTTATAAAGTATAACGTTATGTAGTATTACGTTATAACGTATAGCGTTATATAGTACTATATAATAACGTATAACGTATAGTAGTATTACTTTATAACGTATAACGTTATATAATATTACGTTATAACGTATAACGTTATGTAGTATTACTTTATAACGTATAACGTTATATAATATTACGTTATAACGTATAACGTTATGTAGTATTATGTTATAACGTATAACGTTATGTAGTATTACGTTATAACGTATAGCGTTATGTAGTACTACGTAATAACGCATAACGTAATGTAGGATTACTTTATAACGTATAACGTTATATAATATTGCGTTATAACGTATAACGTTATGTAGTATTACGTTATAACGTTTAACGTTATATGGTATCACGTTATTACGTATATCGGTATTTAATATTACGTTATAACGTATAACGTTATGTAGTATTACGTTATAACGTATAGCGTTATATAGTACTATGTAATAACGTATAACGTTATGTAGTATTACTTTATAACGTATAACGTTATATAATATTACGTTATAACGTATAACGTTATGTAGTATTACGTTATAACGTATAGCGTTATTTAATATTACGTTATAACGTATAACGTTATGTAGTATTACGCTATAACGTATAACGTTATATAGTATTGTGTTATAACGTATATCGTTATGTAGTATTACGTTATAACGTATATCGTTATATAATATTACGTTATAACGTATAACGTTATGTAGTATTACGCTATAACGTATAGCGTTATATAATATTACGTTATAACGTATAACGTTATATAGTAGTATGTAATATCGTATAACGTTATGTAGAATTACGTTATAACGTATAACGTTATATAATATTACGTTATAACGTATAACGTTATATAGTATCACGCTATAACGTATAACGTTAATTAGTATTACTTTATAACGTATAGCGTTATATAGTACTATGTAATAACGTATAACGTTATGTAGTATTGCGTTATAACGTATAAAGTTATGTAGTATTACGTTATAACGTATAACGTTATACAGTACTAAGATAAAACGTATAACGTTATGTAGTATTACGTTATAACGTATAACGTTATATAATATTACGTTATAAAG
This sequence comes from Bombus sylvestris, assembly GCA_911622165.2. NCBI lineage: Eukaryota > Metazoa > Arthropoda > Insecta > Hymenoptera > Apidae > Bombus > Bombus sylvestris. The sequence continues at coordinate 5,404,677 of OU443153.1, read as the reverse complement.
TATAACGTTATGTAGTATTACGTTATAACGTATAGCGTTATATAGTACTATATAATAACGTATAACGTAATGTAGTATTACTTTATAACGTATAACGTTATATAATATTACGTTATAACGTATAACGTTATGTAGTATTACTTTATAACGTATAACGTTATATAATATTACGTTATAACGTATAACGTTATGTAGTATTATGTTATAACGTATAACGTTATGTAGTATTACGTTATAACGTATAGCGTTATTTAATATTACGTTATAACGTATAACGTTATGTAGTATTACGCTATAACGTATAACGTTATGTAGTATTGTGTTATAACGTATATCGTTATGTAGTATTACGTTATAACGTATAGCGTTATGTAGTACTATGTAATAACGCATAACGTAATGTAGTATTACTTTATAACGTATAACGTTATATAATATTGCGTTATAACGTATAACGTTATGTAGTATTACGTTATAACGTTTAACGTTATATGGTATCACGTTATTACGTATATCGGTATTTAATATTACGTTATAACGTATAACGTTATGTAGTATTACGTTATAACGTATAACGTTATATAGTATTACGTTATTACGCATGTCGTTATATAATATTACGTTATAACGTATAACGTTATGTAGTATTACGTTATAACGTATAGTGTTATATAGTACTATGTGATAACGTATAACGTTATGTAGTATTACTTTATAACGTATAACGTTATATAACATTACGTTATAACGTTTAACGTTATATACTATTACGTTATAACGTTTAACGTTATATACTATTACGTTATAGCGTATAAGGTTATGTAGTATTACGTTATAACGTATAACGTTAGATGGTATCACGTTATAACGTATAACGTTAGATGGTATCACGTTATAACGTATAACGTTATATAGTACTATGTAATATCGTATAACGTTATGTAGTATTACTTTATAACGTATATCGTTTTATAATATTACGTTATAACGTATAACGTTGTGTAGTATTACGATATACCGTATAACGTTATATGGTATCACGTTATAACGTATAATACGTTATAACGTTATATAGTATCACGTTATAACGTATAACGTTATATAGTAGTATGTAATATCGTATAACGTTATGTAGAATTACGTTATAACGTATAACGTTATATAATATTACGTTATAACGTATAACGTTATCTAGTATTACGCTATAACGTATAACGTTATGTAGTATTACGTTATAACGTATAGCGTTATATAGTACTATGTAATAACGTATAACGTTATGTAGTATTACTTTATACCGTATAACGTTATGTAGTATTACATTATAACGTATAACGTTATGTAGTATTACGTTATAACGTATAACGTTATGTGGTATCACGTTATAACGTATAATACGTTATAACGTTATATAGTATCACGTTATAACGTATAACGTTATATAGTAGTATGTAATATCGTATAACGTTATGTAGAATTACGTTATAACGTATAACGTTATATAATATTACGTTATAACGTATAACGTTATATAGTATCACGCTATAACGTATAACGTTATATAGTATTACCTTATTACGTATATCGTTATATAATATTACGTTATAACGTATAACGTTATCTAGTATTACGCTATAACGTATAACGTTATGTGGTATTACGTTATAACGTATAGCGTTACTTAATATTACGTTATAACGTATAACGTTATGTAGTATTACGTTATAACGTATAACGTTATATAATATTACGTTATAAAGTATAACGTTATGTAGTATTACGTTATAACGTATAGCGTTATATAGTACTATATAATAACGTATAACGTAATGTAGTATTACTTTATAACGTATAACGTTATATAATATTACGTTATAACGTATAACGTTATGTAGTATTACTTTATAACGTATAACGTTATATAATATTACGTTATAACGTATAACGTTATGTAGTATTATGTTATAACGTATAACGTTATGTAGTATTACGTTATAACGTATAGCGTTATGTAGTACTACGTAATAACGCATAACGTAATGTAGGATTACTTTATAACGTATAACGTTATATAATATTGCGTTATAACGTATAACGTTATGTAGTATTACGTTATAACGTTTAACGTTATATGGTATCACGTTATTACGTATATCGGTATTTAATATTACGTTATAACGTATAACGTTATGTAGTATTACGTTATAACGTATAGCGTTATATAGTACTATGTAATAACGTATAACGTTATGTAGTATTACTTTATAACGTATAACGTTATATAATATTACGTTATAACGTATAACGTTATGTAGTATTACGTTATAACGTATAGCGTTATTTAATATTACGTTATAACGTATAACGTTATGTAGTATTACGCTATAACGTATAACGTTATATAGTATTGTGTTATAACGTATATCGTTATGTAGTATTACGTTATAACGTATATCGTTATATAATATTACGTTATAACGTATAACGTTATGTAGTATTACGCTATAACGTATAGCGTTATATAATATTACGTTATAACGTATAACGTTATATAGTAGTATGTAATATCGTATAACGTTATGTAGAATTACGTTATAACGTATAACGTTATATAATATTACGTTATAACGTATAACGTTATATAGTATCACGCTATAACGTATAACGTTAATTAGTATTACTTTATAACGTATAGCGTTATATAGTACTATGTAATAACGTATAACGTTATGTAGTATTGCGTTATAACGTATAAAGTTATGTAGTATTACGTTATAACGTATAACGTTATACAGTACTAAGATAAAACGTATAACGTTATGTAGTATTACGTTATAACGTATAACGTTATATAATATTACGTTATAAAGTATAACGTTATGTAGTATTACGTTATAACGTATAGCGTTATATAGTACTATATAATAACGTATAACGTAATGTAGTATTACTTTATAACGTATAACGTTATATAATATTACGTTATAACGTATAACGTTATGTAGTATTACTTTATAACGTATAACGTTATATAATATTATGTTATAACGTATAACGTTATGTAGTATTATGTTATAACGTATAACGTTATGTAGTATTACGTTATAACGTATAGCGTTATTTAATATTACGTTATAACGTATAACGTTATGTAGTATTACGCTATAACGTATAACGTTATGTAGTATTGTGTTATAACGTATATCGTTATGTAGTATTACGTTATAACGTATAGCGTTATGTAGTACTATGTAATAACGCATAACGTAATGTAGTATTACTTTATAACGTATAACGTTATATAATATTGCGTTATAACGTATAACGTTATGTAGTATTACGTTATAACGTTTAACGTTATATGGTATCACGTTATTACGTATATCGGTATTTAATATTACGTTATAACGTATAACGTTATGTAGTATTACGTTATAACGTATAGCGTTATATAGTACTATGTAATAACGTATAACGTTATGTAGTATTACTTTATAACGTATAACGTTATATAATATTACGTTATAACGTATAACGTTATGTAGTATTACGTTATAACGTATAGCGTTATATAGTACTATGAGATAACGTAGAACGTTATGCAGTATTACTTTATAACGTATAACGTTATGTAGCATTACGCTATAACGTATAACGTTATATAGTATTGTGTTATAACGTATAACGTTATGTAGTATTACGTTATAACGTATAACGTTATATGGTATCACGTTATAACGTATAACGTTATATAGTATCATGCTATAACGTATAACGTTATATAGTATTACGTTATTACGCATGTCGTTATATAATATTACGTTATAACGTATAACGTTATGTAGTATTACGTTATAACGTATAGTGTTATATAGTACTATGTGATAACGTATAACGTTATGTAGTATTACTTTATAACGTATAACGTTATATAACATTACGTTATAACGTTTAACGTTATATACTATTACGTTATAACGTTTAACGTTATATACTATTACGTTATAGCGTATAAGGTTATGTAGTATTACGTTATAACGTATAACGTTAGATGGTATCACGTTATAACGTATAACGTTAGATGGTATCACGTTATAACGTATAACGTTATATAGTACTATGTAATATCGTATAACGTTATGTAGTATTACTTTATAACGTATATCGTTTTATAATATTACGTTATAACGTATAACGTTATGTAGTATTACGATATACCGTATAACGTTATATGGTATCACGATATAACGTATAACGTTATCTAGTATTACGCTATAACGTATAACGTTATGTAGTATTACGTTATAACGTTTAACGTTATATGGTATCACGTTATTACGTATATCGGTATTTAATATTACGTTATAACGTATAACGTTATGTAGTATTACGTTATAACGTATAGCGTTATATAGTACTATGTAATAACGTATAACGTTATGTAGTATTACTTTATAACGTATAACGTTATATAATATTACGTTATAACGTATAACGTTATGTAGTATTACGTTATAACGTATAGCGTTATATAGTACTATGAGATAACGTAGAACGTTATGCAGTATTACTTTATAACGTATAACGTTATGTAGCATTACGCTATAACGTATAACGTTATATAGTATTGTGTTATAACGTATAACGTTATGTAGTATTACGTTATAACGTATAACGTTATATGGTATCACGTTATAACGTATAACGTTATATAGTATCATGCTATAACGTATAACGTTATATAGTATTACGTTATTACGCATGTCGTTATATAATATTACGTTATAACGTATAACGTTATGTAGTATTACGTTATAACGTATAGTGTTATATAGTACTATGTGATAACGTATAACGTTATGTAGTATTACTTTATAACGTATAACGTTATATAACATTACGTTATAACGTTTAACGTTATATACTATTACGTTATAACGTTTAACGTTATATACTATTACGTTATAGCGTATAAGGTTATGTAGTATTACGTTATAACGTATAACGTTAGATGGTATCACGTTATAACGTATAACGTTAGATGGTATCACGTTATAACGTATAACGTTATATAGTACTATGTAATATCGTATAACGTTATGTAGTATTACTTTATAACGTATATCGTTTTATAATATTACGTTATAACGTATAACGTTATGTAGTATTACGATATACCGTATAACGTTATATGGTATCACGATATAACGTATAACGTTATCTAGTATTACGCTATAACGTATAACGTTATGTAGTATTACGTTATAACGTATAGCGTTATTTAATATTACGTTATAACGTATAACGTTATGTAGTATTACGTTATAACGTATAACGTTATATAATATTACGTTATAAAGTATAACGTTATGTAGTATTACGTTATAACGTATAGCGTTATATAGTACTATATAATAACGTATAACGTAATGTAGTATTACTTTATAACGTATAACGTTATATAATATTACGTTATAACGTATAACGTTATGTAGTATTACTTTATAACGTATAACGTTATATAATATTACGTTATAACGTATAACGTTATGTAGTATTATGTTATAACGTATAACGTTATGTAGTATTACGTTATAACGTATAGCGTTATTTAATATTACGTTATAACGTATAACGTTATGTAGTATTACGCTATAACGTATAACGTTATGTAGTATTGTGTTATAACGTATATCGTTATGTAGTATTACGTTATAACGTATAGCGTTATGTAGTACTATGTAATAACGCATAACGTAATGTAGTATTACTTTATAACGTATAACGTTATATAATATTGCGTTATAACGTATAACGTTATGTAGTATTACGTTATAACGTTTAACGTTATATGGTATCACGTTATTACGTATATCGGTATTTAATATTACGTTATAACGTATAACGTTATGTAGTATTACGTTATAACGTATAGCGTTATATAGTACTATGTAATAACGTATAACGTTATGTAGTATTACTTTATAACGTATAACGTTATATAATATTACGTTATAACGTATAACGTTATGTAGTATTACGTTATAACGTATAGCGTTATATAGTACTATGAGATAACGTAGAACGTTATGCAGTATTGCTTTATAACGTATAACGTTATGTAGCATTACGCTATAACGTATAACGTTATATAGTATTGTGTTATAACGTATAACGTTATGTAGTATTACGTTATAACGTATAACGTTATATGGTATCACGTTATAACGTATAACGTTATATAGTATCATGCTATAACGTATAACGTTATATAGTATTACGTTATTACGCATGTCGTTATATAATATTACGTTATAACGTATAACGTTAGATGGTATCACGTTATAACGTATAACGTTATATAGTACTATGTAATATCGTATAACGTTATGTAGTATTACTTTATAACGTATATCGTTTTATAATATTACGTTATAACGTATAACGTTATGTAGTATTACGATATACCGTATAACGTTATATGGTATCACGATATAACGTATAACGTTATGTAGTATTACGTTATAACGTATAACGTTATGTAGTATTACATTATAACGTATAACGTTATGTAGTATTACGTTATAACGTATAACGTTATGTGGTATCACGTTATAACGTATAATACGTTATAACGTTATATAGTATCACGTTATAACGTATAACGTTATATAGTACTATGTAATATCGTATAACGTTATGTAGAATTACGTTATAACGTATAACGTTATATAATATTACGTTATAACGTATAACGTTATATAGTATCACGCTATAACGTATAACGTTATATAGTATTACCTTATTACGTATATCCTTATATAATATTACGTTATAACGTATAACGTTATCTAGTATTACGCTATAACGTATAGCGTTATATAGTACTATGTAATAACGTATAACGTTATGTAGTATTACTTTATAACGTATAACGTTATATAACATTACGTTATAACGTATAACGTTATGTAGTATTACGTTATAACGTTTAACGTTATATAATATTACGTTATAGCGTATAACGTTATTTAGTATCATCATATAACGTACAACGTTATATAGTATTACGTTATTACGCATATCGTTACGTTATAACGTATAACGTTATGTAGTATTACTTTATAACGTATAACGTTATATAATATTACGTTATAACGTATAACTTTGTGTAGAATTACGTTATAACGTATAACGTTATATAATATTACGTTATAACGTATAACGTTATATAATATTACGTTATAACGTATAACTTTGTGTAGAATTACGTTATAACGTATAACGTTTTATAATATTACGTTATAACGTATAACGTTATACAGTATTACGTTATAACGTATAGCGTTATGTAGTACTATGTAATAACGCATAACGTAATGTAGTATTACTTTATAACGTATAACGTTATAAAATATTGCGTTATAACGTATAACGTTATGTAGTATTACGTTATAACGTTTAACGTTATATGGTATCACGTTATTACGTATATCGGTATTTAATATTACGTTATAACGTATAACGTTATGTAGTATTACGTTATAACGTATAGCGTTATATAGTACTATGTAATAACGTATAACGTTATGTAGTATTACTTTATAACGTATAACGTTATATAATATTACGTTATAACGTATAACGTTATGTAGTATTACGTTATAACGTATAGCGTTATATAGTACTATGAGATAACGTAGAACGTTATGCAGTATTGCTTTATAACGTATAACGTTATGTAGCATTACGCTATAACGTATAACGTTATATAGTATTGTGTTATAACGTATAACGTTATGTAGTATTACGTTATAACGTATAACGTTATATGGTATCACGTTATAACGTATAACGTTATATAGTATCATGCTATAACGTATAACGTTATATAGTATTACGTTATTACGCATGTCGTTATATAATATTACGTTATAACGTATAACGTTAGATGGTATCACGTTATAACGTATAACGTTATATAGTACTATGTAATATCGTATAACGTTATGTAGTATTACTTTATAACGTATATCGTTTTATAATATTACGTTATAACGTATAACGTTATGTAGTATTACGATATACCGTATAACGTTATATGGTATCACGATATAACGTATAACGTTATGTAGTATTACGTTATAACGTATAACGTTATGTAGTATTACATTATAACGTATAACGTTATGTAGTATTACGTTATAACGTATAACGTTATGTGGTATCACGTTATAACGTATAATACGTTATAACGTTATATAGTATCACGTTATAACGTATAACGTTATATAGTACTATGTAATATCGTATAACGTTATGTAGAATTACGTTATAACGTATAACGTTATATAATATTACGTTATAACGTATAACGTTATATAGTATCACGCTATAACGTATAACGTTATATAGTATTACCTTATTACGTATATCCTTATATAATATTACGTTATAACGTATAACGTTATCTAGTATTACGCTATAACGTATAGCGTTATATAGTACTATGTAATAACGTATAACGTTATGTAGTATTACTTTATAACGTATAACGTTATATAACATTACGTTATAACGTATAACGTTATGTAGTATTACGTTATAACGTTTAACGTTATAAAATATTACGTTATAGCGTATAACGTTATTTAGTATCATCATATAACGTACAACGTTATATAGTATTACGTTATTACGCATATCGTTACGTTATAACGTATAACGTTATGTAGTATTACTTTATAACGTATAACGTTATATAATATTACGTTATAACGTATAACTTTGTGTAGAATTACGTTATAACGTATAACGTTATATAATATTACGTTATAACGTATAACGTTATATAATATTACGTTATAACGTATAACTTTGTGTAGAATTACGTTATAACGTATAACGTTATATAATATTACGTTATAACGTATAACTTTGTGTAGAATTACGTTATAACGTATAACGTTATATAATATTACGTTATAACGTATAACGTTATATAGTATCACGCTATAACGTATAACGTTATATAGTATTACGTTATTACGTATATCGTTATATAATATTACGTTATAACGTACAACGTTATGTAGTATTACGTTATAACGTATAGCGTTATATAGTACTATGTAATAACGTATAACGTAATGTAGTATTACTTTATAACGTATAACGTTATATAATATTACGTTATAACGTATAACGTTATGTAGTATTACGTTATAACGTATAGTGTTATATAGTACTATGTAATAACGTATAACGATATGTAGTATTACTTCATAACGTATAACGTTATATAACATTACGTTATAACGTATAACGTTATGTAGTATTACGTTATAACGTTTAACGTTATATAATATTACGCTATAACGGATAAGGTTATGTAGTATTACGTTATAACGTATAACGTTATGTGGTATCACGTTATAACGTACAATACGTTATAACGTTATATAGTATCACGTTATAACGTATAACGTTATATAGTACTATGTAATATCGTATAACGTTATGTAGAATTACGTTATAACGTATAACGTTATATAATATTACGTTATAACGTATAACGTTACATAGTATCACGCTATAGCGTATAACGTTATATAGTATTACGTTATTACGTATATCGTTATATAATATTACGTTATAACGTATAACGTTATGTAGTATTACGCTATAACGTATAGCGTTATATAGTACTATGTAATAACGTATAACGTTATGTAGTATTACTTTATAACGTATAACGTTATATAACATTACGTTATAACGTACAACGTTATGTAGTATTACGTTATAACGTTTAACGTTATATAATATTACGTTATAACGTATAACGTTATTTAGTATCATCATATAACGTACAACGTTATATAGTATTACGTTATTACGCATATCCTTATATAATATTACGTTATAACGTATAACGTTATGTAGTATTACTTTATAACGTATAAGGTTATATAATATTACGTTATAACGTATAACTTTGTGTAGAATTACGTTATTACGTATAACGTTATATAATATTACGTTATAACGTATAACGTTATATAGTATCACGCTATAACGTATAACGTTATATAGTATTACGTTATTCCGTATATCGTTATATAATATTACGTTATAACGTACAACTTTATGTAGTATTACGTTATAACGTATAGCGTTATATAGTACTATGTAATAACGTATAACGTAATGTAGTATTACTTTATAACGTATAACGTTATATAATATTACGTTATAACGTATAACGTTATGTAGTATTACGTTATAACGTATAACGTTATGTAGTATTACATTATAACGTATAACGTTATGTAGTATTACGTTATAACGTATAACGTTATGTGGTATCAAGTTATAACGTATAATACGTTATAACGTTATATAGTATCACGTTATAACGTATAACGTTATATAGTACTATGTAATATCGTATAACGTTATGTAGAATTACGTTATAACGTATAACGTTATATAATATTACGTTATAACGTATAACGTTATATAGTATCACGCTATAACGTATAACGTTATATAGTATTACCTTATTACGTATATCGTTATATAATATTACGTTATAACGTATAACGTTATCTAGTATTACGCTATAACGTATAGCGTTATATAGTACTATGTAATAACGTATAACGTTATGTAGTATTACTTTGTAACGTATAACGTTATATAACATTACGTTATAACGTATAACGTTATGTAGTATTACGTTATAACGTTTAACGTTATATAATATTACGTTATAACGTATAACGTTATTTAGTATCATCATATAACGTACAACGTTATATAGTATTACGTTATTACGCATATCGTTACGTTATAACGTATAACGTTATGTAGTATTACTTTATAACGTATAACGTTATATAATATTACGTTATAACGTATAACTATGTGTAGAATTACGTTATAACGTATAACGTTATATAATATTACGTTATAACGTATAACGTTATATAATATTACGTTATAACGTATAACTTTGTGTAGAATTACGTTATAACGTATAACGTTATATAATATTACGTTATAACGTATAACGTTATATAGTATCACGCTATAACGTATAACGTTATATAGTATTACGTTATTACGTATATCGTTATATAATATTACGTTATAACGAACAACGTTATGTAGTATTACGTTATAACGTATAGCGTTATATAGTACTATGTAATAACGTATAACGTAATGTAGTATTACTTTATAACGTATAACGTTAAATAATATTACGTTATAACGTATAACGTTATGTAGTATTACGTTATAACGTATAGTGTTATATAGTACTATGTAATAACGTATAACGATATGTAGTATTACTTCATAACGTATAACGTTATATAACATTACGTTATAACGTATAACGTTATGTAGTATTACGTTATAACGTTTAACGTTATATAATATTACGCTATAACGTATAAGGTTATGTAGTATTACGTTATAACGTATAACGTTATGTGGTATCACGTTATAACGTATAATACGTTATAACGTTATATAGTATCACGTTATAACGTATAACGTTATATAGTACTATGTAATATCGTATAACGTTATGTAGAATTACGTTATAACGTATAACGTTATATAATATTACGTTATAACGTATAACGTTACATAGTATCACGCTATAACGTATAACGTTATATAGTATTACGTTATTACGTATATCGTTATATAATATTACGTTATAACGTATAACGTTATGTAGTATTACGCTATAACGTATAGCGTTATATAGTACTATGTAATAACGTATAACGTTATGTAGTATTACTTTATAACGTATAACGTTATATAATATTACGTTATAACGTATAACGTTATGTAGTATTATGTTATAACGTATAACGTTATGTAGTATTACGTTATAACGTATAACGTTATATAATATTACGTTATAACGTATAACTTTGTGTAGAATTACGTTATAACGTATAACGTTATATAATATTACGTTATAACGTATAACGTTATATAGTATCACGCTATAACGTATAACGTTATATAGTATTACGTTATTACGTATATCGTTATATAATATTACGTTATAACGTACAACGTTATGTAGTATTACGTTATAACGTATAGCGTTATATAGTACTATGTAATAACGTATAACGTTATGTAGTATTACTTTATAAAGTATAACGTTATATAATATTACGTTATAACGTATAACGTTATGTAGTATTACGTTATAACGTATAGTGTTATATAGTACTATGTAATAACGTATAACGATATGTAGTATTACTTCATAACGTATAACGTTATATAACATTACGTTATAACGTATAACGTTATGTAGTATTACGTTATAACGTTTAACGTTATATAATATTACGTTATAACGTATGAGGTTATGTAGTATTACGTTATAACGTATAACGTTAGATGGTATCACGTTATAACGTATAACGTTAGATGGTATCACGTTATAACGTATAACGTTAGATGGTATCACGTTATAACGTATAACGTTATATAGTACTATGTAATATCGTATAACGTTATGTAGTATTACTTTATAACGTATATCGTTATATAATATTACGTTATAACGTATAATGTTATACAATATTACGTTATAACGTATAACGTTATGTAGTATTACGTTATACCGTAAAACGTTATATAGTATCACGATATAACGTATAACGTTATGTAGTATCACGCTATAACGTATAACGTTATATAGTATTACGTTATTACGTATATCGTTATATAATATTACGTTATAACGTATAACGTTAAGTAGTATTACGCTATAACGTATAGCGTTATATAATATTACGTTATAACGTAAAACGTTATGTAGTATTACTTTATAACGTATAACGTTATGTAGTATTACGTTATAATGTATAACGTTATATAGTATTGTGTTATAACGTATAACGCTACGTAGTATTACGTTATTACGTATATCGTTATATAATATTACGTTATAACATATAACGTTAATTAGTATTACTTTATAACGTATAGCGTTATATAGTACTATGTAATAACGTATAACGTTATGTAGTATTACGTTATAACGTATAAAGTTATGTAGTATTACGTTATAACGTATAACGTTATACAGTACTAAGATAAAACGTATAACGTTATGTACTATTACGTTATAACGTATAACGTTATATAATATTACGTTATAAAGTATAACGTTATGTAGTATTACGTTATAACGTATAGCGTTATATAGTACTATATAATAACGTATAACGTAATGTAGTATTACTTTATAACGTATAACGTTATATAATATTACGTTATAACGTATAACGTTATGTAGTATTATGTTAGAACGTATAACGTTATGTAGTATTACGTTATAACGTATAACGTTATGTAGTATTACGTTATAACGTATAGCGTTATTTAATATTACGTTATAACGTATAACGTTATGTAGTATTACGCTATAACGTATAACGTTATATAGTATTGTGTTATAACGTATATCGTTATGTAGTATTACGTTATAACGTATAGCGTTATGTAGTACTATGTAATAACGCATAACGTAATGTAGTATTACTTTATAACGTATAACGTTATATAATATTGCGTTATAACGTATAACGTTATGTAGTATTACGTTATAACGTTTAACGTTATATGGTATCACGTTATTACGTATATCGGTATTTAATATTACGTTATAACGTATAACGTTATGTAGTATTACGTTATAACGTATAGCGTTATATAGTACTATGTAATAACGTATAACGTTATGCAGTATTACTTTATAACGTATAACGTTATGTAGTATTACGCTATAACGTATAACGTTATATAGTATTGTGTTATAACGTATATCGTTATGTAGTATTACGTTATAACGTATATCGTTATATAATATTACGTTATAACGTATAACGTTATGTAGTATTACGCTATAACGTATAGCGTTATATAATATTACGTTATAACGTAAAACGTTATGTAGTATTACTTTATAACGTATAACGTTATGTAGTATTACGTTATAATGTATAACGTTATATAGTATTGTGTTATAACGCATAACGCTATGTAGTATTACGTTATTACGTATATCGTTATATAATATTACGTTATAACATATAACGTTAATTAGTATTACTTTGTAACGTATAGCGTTATATAGTACTATGTAATAACGTATAACGTTATGTAGTATTGCGTTATAACGTATAAAGTTATGTAGTATTACGTTATAACGTATAACGTTATACAGTACTAAGATAAAACGTATAACGTTATGTAGTATTACGTTATAACGTATAACGTTATATAATATTACGTTATAAAGTATAACGTTATGTAGTATTACGTTATAACGTATAGCGTTATATAGTACTATATAATAACGTATAACGTAATGTAGTATTACTTTATAACGTATAACGTTATATAATATTACGTTATAACGTATAACGTTATGTAGTATTACTTTATAACGTATAACGTTATATAATATTACGTTATAACGTATAACGTTATGTAGTATTATGTTATAACGTATAACGTTATGTAGTATTACGTTATAACGTATAGCGTTATTTAATATTACGTTATAACGTATAACGTTATGTAGTATTACGCTATAACGTATAACGTTATATAGTATTGTGTTATAACGTATTCGTTATGTAGTATTACGTTATAACGTATAGCGTTATGTAGTACTATGTAATAACGCATAACGTAATGTAGTATTACTTTATAACGTATAACGTTATATAATATTGCGTTATTACGTATAACGTTATGTAGTATTACGTTATAACGTTTAACGTTATATGGTATCACGTTATTACGTATATCGGTATTTAATATTACGTTATAACGTATAACGTTATGTAGTATTACGTTATAACGTATAGCGTTATATAGTACTATGTAATAACGTATAACGTTATGTAGTATTACTTTATAACGTATAACGTTATATAATATTACGTTATAACGTATAACGTTATGTAGTATTAAGTTATAACGTATAGCGTTATATAATACTATGAGATAACGTAGAACGTTATGCAGTATTACTTTATAACGTCTAACGTTATGTAGCATTACGTTATAACGTATAGCGTTATTTAATATTACGTTATAACGTATAACGTTATGTAGTATTACGCTATAACGTATAACGTTATATAGTATTGTGTTATAACGTATATCGTTATGTAGTATTACGTTATAACGTATAGCGTTATGTAGTACTATGTAATAACGCATAACGTAATGTAGTATTACTTTATAACGTATAACGTTATATAATATTGCGTTATAACGTATAACGTTATGTAGTATTACGTTATAACGTTTAACGTTATATGGTATCACGTTATTACGTATATCGGTATTTAATATTACGTTATAACGTATAACGTTATGTAGTATTACGTTATAACGTATAGCGTTATATAGTACTATGTAATAACGTATAACGTTATGCAGTATTACTTTATAACGTATAACGTTATGTAGTATTACGCTATAACGTATAACGTTATATAGTATTGTGTTATAACGTATATCGTTATGTAGTATTACGTTATAACGTATATCGTTATATAATATTACGTTATAACGTATAACGTTATGTAGTATTACGCTATAACGTATAGCGTTATATAATATTACGTTATAACGTAAAACGTTATGTAGTATTACTTTATAACGTATAACGTTATGTAGTATTACGTTATAATGTATAACGTTATATAGTATTGTGTTATAACGCATAACGCTATGTAGTATTACGTTATTACGTATATCGTTATATAATATTACGTTATAACATATAACGTTAATTAGTATTACTTTGTAACGTATAGCGTTATATAGTACTATGTAATAACGTATAACGTTATGTAGTATTGCGTTATAACGTATAAAGTTATGTAGTATTACGTTATAACGTATAACGTTATACAGTACTAAGATAAAACGTATAACGTTATGTAGTATTACGTTATAACGTATAACGTTATATAATATTACGTTATAAAGTATAACGTTATGTAGTATTACGTTATAACGTATAGCGTTATATAGTACTATATAATAACGTATAACGTAATGTAGTATTACTTTATAACGTATAACGTTATATAATATTACGTTATAACGTATAACGTTATGTAGTATTACTTTATAACGTATAACGTTATATAATATTACGTTATAACGTATAACGTTATGTAGTATTATGTTATAACGTATAACGTTATGTAGTATTACGTTATAACGTATAGCGTTATTTAATATTACGTTATAACGTATAACGTTATGTAGTATTACGCTATAACGTATAACGTTATATAGTATTGTGTTATAACGTATTCGTTATGTAGTATTACGTTATAACGTATAGCGTTATGTAGTACTATGTAATAACGCATAACGTAATGTAGTATTACTTTATAACGTATAACGTTATATAATATTGCGTTATTACGTATAACGTTATGTAGTATTACGTTATAACGTTTAACGTTATATGGTATCACGTTATTACGTATATCGGTATTTAATATTACGTTATAACGTATAACGTTATGTAGTATTACGTTATAACGTATAGCGTTATATAGTACTATGTAATAACGTATAACGTTATGTAGTATTACTTTATAACGTATAACGTTATATAATATTACGTTATAACGTATAACGTTATGTAGTATTAAGTTATAACGTATAGCGTTATATAATACTATGAGATAACGTAGAACGTTATGCAGTATTACTTTATAACGTCTAACGTTATGTAGCATTACGCTATAACGTATAACGTTATATAGTATTGTGTTATAACGTATAACGTTATGTAGTATTACGTTATAACGTATAACGTTATATGGTATCACGTTATAACGTATAACGTTATATAGTATCATGCTATAACGTATAACGTTATATAGTATTACGTTATTACGCATGTCGTTATATAATATTACGTTATAACGTATAACGTTATGTAGTATTACGTTATAACGTATAGTGTTATATAGTACTATGTGATAACGTATAACGTTATGTAGTATTACTTTATAACGTATAACGTTATATAACATTACGTTATAACGTTTAACGTTATATACTATTACGTTATAACGTTTAACGTTATATACTATTACGTTATAGCGTATAAGGTTATGTAGTATTACGTTATAACGTATAACGTTAGATGGTATCACGTTATAACGTATAACGTTAGATGGTATCACGTTATAACGTATAACGTTATATAATATTACGTTATAACGTATAACGTTATGTAGTATTACGTTATAAAGTATAACGTTATGTAGTATTACGTTATAACGTATAACGTTATATAATATTACGTTATAACGTATAACTTTGTGTAGAATTACGTTATAGCGTATAACGTTATATAATATTACGTTATAACGTATAACGTTATATAATATTACGTTATAACGTATAACTTTGTGTAGAATTACGTTATAACGTATAACGTTATATAATATTACGTTATAACGTATAACGTTATATAGTATCACGCTATAACGTATAACGTTATATAGTATTACGTTATTACGTATATCGTTATATAATATTACGTTATAACGTACAACGTTATGTAGTATTACGTTATAACGTATAGCGTTATATAGTACTATGTAATAACGTATAACGTTATGTAGTATTACTTTATAAAGTATAACGTTATATAATATTACGTTATAACGTATAACGTTATGTAGTATTACGTTATAACGTATAGTGTTATATAGTACTATGTAATAACGTATAACGATATGTAGTATTACTTCATAACGTATAACGTTATATAACATTACGTTATAACGTATAACGTTATGTAGTATTACGTTATAACGTTTAACGTTATATAATATTACGTTATAACGTATAAGGTTATGTAGTATTACGTTATAACGTATAACGTTAGATGGTATCACGTTATAACGTATAACGTTATATAGTACTATGTAATATCGTATAACGTTATGTAGTATTACTTTATAACGTATATCGTTATATAATATTACGTTATAACGTATAATGTTATACAATATTACGTTATAACGTATAACGTTATGTAGTATTACGTTATACCGTAAAACGTTATATAGTATCACGATATAACGTATAACGTTATGTAGCATTACGTTATAACGTATAACGTTATGTAGTACTATGTAATATCGTATAACGTTATGTAGAATTACGTTATAACGTATAACGTTATACAGTACTAAGATAAAACGTATAACGTTATGTAGTATTACGTTATAACGTATAACGTTATATAATATTACGTTATAACGTATAACGTTATGTAGTATTACGTTATAACGTATAGCGTTATATAGTACTATGTAATAACGTATAACGTTATGTAGTATTACGTTATAACGTATAAAGTTATGTAGTATTACGTTATAACGTATAACGTTATACAGTACTAAGATAAAACGTATAACGTTATGTAGTATTACGTTATAACGTATAACGTTATATAATATTACGTTATAAAGTATAACGTTATGTAGTATTACGTTATAACGTATAACGTGATGTAGTATTACGTTTTAACGTTTGACGTTATATGGTATCACGTTATTACGTATATCGGTATTTAATATTACGTTATAACGTATAACGTTATGTAGTATTACGTTATAACGTATAGCGTTATATAGTACTATGTAATAACGTATAACGTTATGTAGTATTACTTTATAACGTATAACGTTATATAATATTACGTTATAACGTATAACGTTATGTAGTATTACGTTATAACGTATAGCGTTATTTAATATTACGTTATAACGTATAACGTTATGTAGTATTACTTTATAACGTATAACGTTATGTAGTATTACGTTATAATGTATAACGTTATATAGTATTGTGTTATAACGCATAACGCTATGTAGTATTACGTTATTACGTATATCGTTATATAATATTACGTTATAACATATGACGTTAATTAGTATTACTTTATAACGTATAGCGTTATATAGTACTATGTAATAACGTATAACGTTATGTAGTATTGCGTTATAACGTATAAAGTTATGTAGTATTACGTTATAACGTATAACGTTATACACTACTAAGATAAAACGTATAACGTTATGTAGTATTACGTTATAACGTATAGCGTTATATAGTACTATGTAATATCGTATAACGTTATGTAGTATTATGTTATAACGTATGACGTTATACAGTACTAAGATAAAACGTATAACGTTATGTAGTATTACTTTATAACGTATAACGTTATATAATATTACGTTATAACGTATAACGTTATGTAGTATTACTTTATAACGTATAACGTTATACAGTACTAAGATAAAACGTATAACGTTATGTAGTATTACGTTATAACGTATAACGTTATATAATATTACGTTATAAAGTATAACGTTATGTAGTATTACGTTATAACGTATAACGTGATGTAGTATTACGTTTTAACGTTTGACGTTATATGGTATCACGTTATTACGTATATCGGTATTTAATATTACGTTATAACGTATAACGTTATGTAGTATTACGTTATAACGTATAGCGTTATATAGTACTATGTAATAACGTATAACGTTATGTAGTATTACTTTATAACGTATAACGTTATATAATATTACGTTATAACGTATAACGTTATGTAGTATTACGTTATAACGTATAGCGTTATTTAATATTACGTTATAACGTATAACGTTATGTAGTATTACTTTATAACGTATAACGTTATGTAGTATTACGTTATAATGTATAACGTTATATAGTATTGTGTTATAACGCATAACGCTATGTAGTATTACGTTATTACGTATATCGTTATATAATATTACGTTATAACATATGACGTTAATTAGTATTACTTTATAACGTATAGCGTTATATAGTACTATGTAATAACGTATAACGTTATGTAGTATTGCGTTATAACGTATAAAGTTATGTAGTATTACGTTATAACGTATAACGTTATACACTACTAAGATAAAACGTATAACGTTATGTAGTATTACGTTATAACGTATAGCGTTATATAGTACTATGTAATATCGTATAACGTTATGTAGTATTATGTTATAACGTATGACGTTATACAGTACTAAGATAAAACGTATAACGTTATGTAGTATTACTTTATAACGTATAACGTTATATAATATTACGTTATAACGTATAACGTTATGTAGTATTACTTTATAACGTATAACGTTATATAATATTACGTTATAACGTATAACGTTATGTAGTATTATGTTATAACGTATAACGTTATGTAGTATTACGTTATAACGTATAGCGTTATTTAATATTACGTTATAACGTATAACGTTATGTAGTATTACGCTATAACGTATAACGTTATATAGTATTGTGTTATAACGTATATCGTTATGTAGTATTACGTTATAACGTATAGCGTTATGTAGTACTATGTAATAACGCATAACGTAATGTAGTATTACTTTATAACGTATAACGTTATATAATATTGCGTTATAACGTATAACGTTATGTAGTATTACGTTATAACGTTTAACGTTATATGGTATCACGTTATTACGTATATCGGTATTTAATATTACGTTATAACGTATAACGTTATGTAGTATTACGTCATAACGTATAGCGTTATATAGTACTATGTAATAACGTATAACGTTATGTAGTATTACTTTATAACGTATAACGTTATATAATATTACGTTATAACGTATAACGTTATGTAGTATTACGTTATAACGTATAGCGTCATTTAATATTACGTTATAACGTATAACGTTATGTAGTATTACGCTATAACGTATAACGTTATATAGTATTGTGTTGTAACGTAAAACGTTATGTAGTATTACTTTATAACGTATAACGTTATGTAGTATTACGTTATAATGTATAACGTTATATAGTATTGTGTTATAACGTATAACGCTATGTAGTATTACGTTATTACGTATATCGTTATATAATATTACGTTATAACATATAACGTTAATAAGTATTACTTTATAACGTATAGCGTTATATAGTACTATATAATAACGTATAACGTAATGTAGTATTACTTTATAACGTATAACGTTATATAATATTACATTATAACGTATAACGTTATGTAGTATTACTTTATAACGTATAACGTTATATAATATTACGTTATAACGTATAACGTTATGTAGTATTATGTTATAACGTATAACGTTATGTAGTATTACGTTATAACGTTTAACGTTATATGGTATCACGTTATTACGTATTTCGGTATTTAATATTACGTTATAACGTATAACGTTATGTAGTATTACGTTATAACGTATAGCGTTATATAGTACTATGTAATAACGTATAACGTTATGTAGTATTACTTTATAACGTATAACGTTATATAATATTACGCTATAACGTATAACGTTATGTAGTATTACGTTATAACGTATAGCGTTATATAGTACTATGAGATAACGTAGAACGTTATGCAGTATTACTTTATAACGTATAACGTTATGTAGCATTACGCTATAACGTATAACGTTATATAGTATTGTGTTATAACGTATAACGTTATGTAGTATTACGTTATAACGTATAACGTTATATGGTATCACGTTATAACGTATAACGTTATATACTATCATGCTATAACGTATAACGTTATATAGTACTATGTAATATCGTATAACGTTATGTAGTATTACTTTATAACGTATAACGTTATATAACATTACGTTATAACGTATAACGTTATGTAGTATTACGTTATAACGTTTAACGTTATATACTATTACGTTATAGCGTATAAGGTTATGTAGTATTACGTTATAACGTATAACGTTAGATGGTATCACGTTATAACGTATAACGTTAGATGGTATCACGTTATAACGTATAACGTTATATAGTACTATGTAATATCGTATAACGTTATGTAGTATTACTTTATAACGTATATCGTTTTATAATATTACGTTATAACGTATAATGTTATATAATATTACGTTATAACGTATAACGTTATGTAGTATTACGATATACCGTATAACGTTATATGGTATCACGATATAACGTATAACGTTATGTAGTATTACGTTATAACGTATAACGTTATGTAGTATTACATTATAACGTATAACGTTATGTGGTATCACGTTATAACGTATAATACGTTATAACGTTACATAGTATCACGTTATATCGTATAACGATATATAGTACTATGTAATATCGTATAACGTTATGTAGTATTACGTTATAACGTATAAAGTTATGTAGTATTACGTTATAACGTATAACGTTGTACAGTACTAAGATAAAACGTATAACGTTATGTAGTATTACGTTATAACGTAAAACGTTATGTAGTATTACTTTATAACGTATAACGTTATGCAGTATTACGTTATAATGTATAACGTTATATAGTATTGTGTTATAACGTATAACGCTATGTAGTATTACGTTATTACGTATATCGTTATATAATATTACGTTATAACATATAACGTTAATTAGTATTACATTATAACGTATAGCGTTATATAGTACTATGTAATAACGTATAACGTTATGTAGTATTACGTTATAACGTATAAAGTTATGTAGTATTACGTTATAACGTATAACGTTATGTAGTATTACTTTATAACGTATAACGTTATATAATATTACGTTATAACGTATAACGTTATGTAGTATTATGTTATAGCGTATAACGTTATGTAGTATTACGTTATAACGTATAGCGTTATTTAATATTACGTTATAACGTATAACGTTATGTAGTATTACGCTATAACGTATAACGTTATGTAGTATTACGTTATAACGTTTAACGTTATATACTATTACGTTATAGCGTATAAGGTTATGTAGTATTACGTTATAACGTATAACGTTAGATGGTATCACGTTATAACGTATAACGTTAGATGGTATCACGTTATAACGTATAACGTTATATAGTACTATGTAATATCGTATAACGTTATGTAGTATTACTTTATAACGTATATCGTTTTATAATATTACGTTATAACGTATAATGTTATATAATATTACGTTATAACGTATAACGTTATGTAGTATTACGATATACCGTATAACGTTATATGGTATCACGATATAACGTATAACGTTATGTAGTATTTCGTTATAACGTATAACGTTATGTAGTATTACATTATAACGTATAACGTTATGTGGTATCACGTTATAACGTATAATACGTTATAACGTTACATAGTATCACGTTATATCGTATAACGATATATAGTACTATGTAATATCGTATAACGTTATGTAGTATTACGTTATAACGTATAAAGTTATGTAGTATTACGTTATAACGTATAACGTTGTACAGTACTAAGATAAAACGTATAACGTTATGTAGTATTACGTTATAACGTAAAACGTTATGTAGTATTACTTTATAACGTATAACGTTATGCAGTATTACGTTATAATGTATAACGTTATATAGTATTGTGTTATAACGTATAACGCTATGTAGTATTACGTTATTACGTATATCGTTATATAATATTACGTTATAACATATAACGTTAATTAGTATTACATTATAACGTATAGCGTTATATAGTACTATGTAATAACGTATAACGTTATGTAGTATTACGTTATAACGTATAAAGTTATGTAGTATTACGTTATAACGTATAACGTTATGTAGTATTACTTTATAACGTATAACGTTATATAATATTACGTTATAACGTATAACGTTATGTAGTATTATGTTATAGCGTATAACGTTATGTAGTATTACGTTATAACGTATAGCGTTATTTAATATTACGTTATAACGTATAACGTTATGTAGTATTACGCTATAACGTATAACGTTATATAGTATTGTGTTATAACGTATATCGTTATGTAGTATTACGGTATAACGTATAGCGTTATGTAGTACTATGTAATAACGCATAACGTAATGTAGTATTACTTTATAACGTATAACGTTATATAATATTGCGTTATAACGTATAACGTTATGTAGTATTACGTTATAACGTTTAACGTTATATGGTATCACGTTATTACGTATATCGGTATTTAATATTACGTTATAACGTATAACGTTATGTAGTATTACGTTATAACGTATAGCGTTATATAGTACTATGTAATAACGTATAACGTTATGTAGTATTACTTTATAACGTATAACGTTATATAATATTACGTTATAACGTATAACGTTATGTAGTATTACGTTATAACGTATAGCGTTATTTAATATTACGTTATAACGTATAACGTTATGTAGTTTTACGCTATAACGTATAACGTTATATAGTATTGTGTTATAACGTATATCGTTATGTAGTATTACGTTATAACGTATATCGTTATATAATATTACGTTATAACGTATAACGTTATGTAGTATTACGCTATAACGTATAGCGTTATATAATATTACGTTATAACGTTAAACGTTATGTAGTATTACTTTATGACGTATAACGTTATATAGTATTACGTTATAATGTATAACGTTATATAGTATTGTGTTATAACGTATAACGCTATGTAGTATTACGTTATTACGTATATCGTTATATAATATTACGTTATAACATATAACGTTAATTAGTATTACTTTATAACGTATAGCGTTATATAGTACTATGTAATAACGTATAACGTTATGTAGTATTACGTTATAACGTATAAAGTTATGTAGTATTACGTTATAACGTATAACGTTATACAGTACTAAGATAAAACGTATAACGTTATGTAGTATTACGTTATAACGTATAACGTTATATAATATTACGTTATAAAGTATAACGTTATGTAGTATTACGTTATAACGTATAGCGTTATGTAGTACTATGTAATAACGCATAACGTAATGTAGTATTACTTTATAACGTATAACGTTATATAATATTGCGTTATAACGTATAACGTTATGTAGTATTACGTTATAACGTTTAACGTTATATGGTATCACGTTATTACGTATATCGGTATTTAATATTACGATATAACGTATAACGTTATGTAGTATTACGTTATAACGTATAGCGTTATATAGTACTATGTAATAACGTATAACGTTATGTAGTATTACTTTATAACGTATAACGTTATATGATATTACGTTATAACGTATAACGTTATGTAGTATTACGTTATAACGTATAGCGTTATATAGTACTATGAGATAACGTAGAACGTTATGCAGTATTACTTTATAACGTATAACGTTATGTAGCATTACGCTATAACGTATAACGTTATATAGTATTGTGTTATAACGTATAACGTTATGTAGTATTACGTTATAACGTATAACGTTATGTAGTACTACGTTATAACGTATAACGTTATATGGTATCACGTTATAACGTATAACGTTATATAGTATCATGCTATAACGTATAACGTTATATAGTATTACGTTATTACGCATGTCGTTATATAATATTACGTTATAACGTATAACGCTATGTAGTATTACGTTATAACGTATAGTGTTATATAGTACTATGTGATAACGTATAACGTTATGTAGTATTACTTTATAACGTATAACGTTATATAACATTACGTTATAACGTATAACGTTATGTAGTATTACGTTATAACGTTTAACGTTATATACTATTACGTTATAGCGTATAAGGTTATGTAGTATTACGTTATAACGTATAACGTTAGATGGTATCACGTTATAACGTATAACGTTAGATGGTATCACGTTATAACGTATAACGTTATATAGTACTATGTATATATCGTATAACGTTATGTAGTATTACTTTATAACGTATATCGTTTTATAATATTACGTTATAACGTATAATGTTATATAATATTACGTTATAACGTATAACGTTATGTAGTATTACGATATACCGTATAACGTTATATGGTATCACGATATAACGTATAACGTTATGTAGTATTACGTTATAACGTATAACGTTATGTAGTATTACATTATAACGTATAACGTTATGTGGTATCACTTTATAACGTATAATACGTTATAACGTTACATAGTATCACGTTATATCGTATAACGTTATATAGTACTATGTAATATCGTATAACGTTATGTAGTATTACGTTATAACGTATAAAGTTATGTAGTATTACGTTATAACGTATAACGTTATACAGTACTAAGATAAAACGTATAACGTTATGTAGTATTACGTTATAACGTAAAACGTTATGTAGTATTACTTTATAACGTATAACGTTATGTAGTATTACGTTATAATGTATAACGTTATATAGTATTGTGTTATAACGTATAACGCTATGTAGTATTACGTTATTACGTATATCGTTATATAATATTACGTTATAACATATAACGTTAATTAGTATTACTTTATAACGTATAGCGTTATATAGTACTATGTAATAACGTATAACGTTATGTAGTATTACGTTATAACGTATAAAGTTATGTAGTATTACGTTATAACGTATAACGTTATACAGTACTAAGATAAAACGTATAACGTTATGTAGTATTACGTTATAACGTATAACGTTATATAATATTACGTTATAAAGTATAACGTTATGTAGTATTACGTTATAACGTATAACGTTATATAGTATTACGTTATTACGCCTGTCGTTATATAATATTACGTTATAACGTATAACGTTATGTAGTATTACGTTATAACGTATAACGTTATATAGTATTACGTTATTATGCATGTCGTTATATAATATTACGTTATAACGTATAACGTTATGTAGTATTACGTTATAACGTATAGTGTTATATAGTACTATGTGATAACGTATAACGTTATGTAGTATTACTTTATAACGTATAACGTTATATAACATTACGTTATAACGTATAACGTTATGTAGTATTACGTTATAACGTTTAACGTTATATACTATTACGTTATAGCGTATAAGGTTATGTAGTATTACGTTATAACGTATAACGTTATATAGTACTATGAGATAACGTAGAACGTTATGCAGTATTACTTTATAACGTATAACGTTATGTAGCATTACGCTATAACGTATAACGTTATATAGTATTACGTTATTACGCATGTCGTTATATAATATTACGTTATAACGTATAACGTTATGTAGTATTACGTTATAACGTATAACGTTATATAGTATTACGTTATTATGCATGTCGTTATATAATATTACGTTATAACGTATAACGTTATGTAGTATTACTTTATAACGTATAACTTTATATAATATTACGTTATAACGTATAACGTTATGTAGTATTACGTTATAACGTATAGCGTTATATAGTACTATGAGATAACGTAGAACGTTATGCAGTATTACTTTATAACGTATAACGTTATGTAGCATTACGCTATAACGTATAACGTTATTTAGTATTACGTTATTACGCATGTCGTTATATAATATTACGTTATAACGTATAACGTTATGTAGTATTACGTTATAACGTATAACGTTATATAGTATTACGTTATTATGCATGTCGTTATATAATATTACGTTATAACGTATAACGTTATGTAGTATTACGTTATAACGTATAGTGTTATATAGTACTATGTGATAACGTATAACGTTATGTAGTATTACTTTATAACGTATAACGTTATATAACATTACGTTATAACGTATAACGTTATGTAGTATTACGTTATAACGTTTAACGTTATATACTATTACGTTATAGCGTATAAGGTTATGTAGTATTACGTTATAACGTATAACGTTAGATGGTATCACGTTATAACGTATAACGTTAGATGGTATCACGTTATAACGTATAACGTTATATAGTACTATGTATATATCGTATAACGTTATGTAGTATTACTTTATAACGTATATCGTTTTATAATATTACGTTATAACGTATAATGTTATATAATATTACGTTATAACGTATAACGTTATGTAGTATTACGATATACCGTATAACGTTATATGGTATCACGATATAACGTATAACGTTATGTAGTATTACGTTATAACGTATAACGTTATGTAGTATTACATTATAACGTATAACGTTATGTGGTATCACTTTATAACGTATAATACGTTATAACGTTACATAGTATCACGTTATATCGTATAACGTTATACAGTACTAAGATAAAACGTATAACGTTATGTAGTATTACGTTATAACGTAAAACGTTATGTAGTATTACTTTATAACGTATAACGTTATGTAGTATTACGTTATAATGTATAACGTTATATAGTATTGTGTTATAACGTATAACGCTATGTAGTATTACGTTATTACGTATATCGTTATATAATATTACGTTATAACATATAACGTTAATTAGTATTACTTTATAACGTATAGCGTTATATAGTACTATGTAATAACGTATAACGTTATGTAGTATTACGTTATAACGTATAAAGTTATGTAGTATTACGTTATAACGTATAACGTTATACAGTACTAAGATAAAACGTATAACGTTATGTAGTATTACGTTATAACGTATAACGTTATATAATATTACGTTATAAAGTATAACGTTATGTAGTATTACGTTATAACGTATAGCGTTATATAGTACTATATAATAACGTATAACGTAATGTAGTATTACTTTATAACGTATAACGTTATATAATATTACGTTATAACGTATAACGTTATGTAGTATTACTATATAACGTATAACGTTATATAATATTACGTTATAACGTATAACGTTATGTAGTATTATGTTATAACGTATAACGTTATGTAGTATTACGTTATAACGTATAGCGTTATTTAATATTACGTTATAACGTATAACGTTATGTAGTATTACGCTATAACGTATAACGTTATATAGTATTGTGTTATAACGTATATCGTTATGTAGTATTACGTTATAACGTATAGCGTTATGTAGTACTATGTAATAACGCATAACGTAATGTAGTATTACTTTATAACGTATAACGTTATATAATATTGCGTTATAACGTATAACGTTATGTAGTATTACGCTATAACGTTTAACGTTATATGGTATCACGTTATTACGTATATCGGTATATAATATTACGTTATAACGTATAACGTTATGTAGTATTACGTTATAACGTATAGCGTTATATAGTACTATGTAATAACGTATAACGTTATGTAGTATTACTTTATAACGTATAACGTTATATAATATTACGTTATAACGTATAACGTTATGTAGTATTACGTTATAACGTATAGCGTTATATAGTACTATGAGATAACGTAGAACGTTATGCAGTATTACTTTATAACGTATAACGTTATGTAGCATTACGCTATAACGTATAACGTTATATAGTATTACGTTATTACGCATGTCGTTATATAATATTACGTTATAACGTATAACGTTATGTAGTATTACGTTATAACGTATAACGTTATATAGTATTACGTTATTATGCATGTCGTTATATAATATTACGTTATAACGTATAACGTTATGTAGTATTACGTTATAACGTATAGTGTTATATAGTACTATGTGATAACGTATAACGTTATGTAGTATTACTTTATAACGTATAACGTTATATAACATTACGTTATAACGTATAACGTTATGTAGTATTACGTTATAACGTTTAACGTTATATACTATTACGTTATAGCGTATAAGGTTATGTAGTATTACGTTATAACGTATAACGTTATATAGTACTATGAGATAACGTAGAACGTTATGCAGTATTACTTTATAACGTATAACGTTATGTAGCATTACGCTATAACGTATAACGTTATATAGTATTACGTTATTACGCATGTCGTTATATAATATTACGTTATAACGTATAACGTTATGTAGTATTACGTTATAACGTATAACGTTATATAGTATTACGTTATTATGCATGTCGTTATATAATATTACGTTATAACGTATAACGTTATGTAGTATTACTTTATAACGTATAACTTTATATAATATTACGTTATAACGTATAACGTTATGTAGTATTACGTTATAACGTATAACGTTATGTAGTATTACGTTATAACGTATAACGTTATATAGTATTACGTTATTATGCATGTCGTTATATAATATTACGTTATAACGTATAACGTTATGTAGCATTACGCTATAACGTATAACGTTATATAGTATTACGTTATTACGCATGTCGTTATATAATATTACGTTATAACGTATAACGTTATGTAGTATTACGTTATAACGTATAACGTTATATAGTATTACGTTATTATGCATGTCGTTATATAATATTACGTTATAACGTATAACGTTATGTAGTATTACGTTATAACGTATAGTGTTATATAGTACTATGTGATAACGTATAACGTTATGTAGTATTACTTTATAACGTATAACGTTATATAACATTACGTTATAACGTATAACGTTATGTAGTATTACGTTATAACGTTTAACGTTATATACTATTACGTTATAGCGTATAAGGTTATGTAGTATTACGTTATAACGTATAACGTTAGATGGTATCACGTTATAACGTATAACGTTAGATGGTATCACGTTATAACGTATAACGTTATATAGTACTATGTAATATCGTATAACGTTATGTAGAATTACGTTATAACGTATAACGTTATATAATATTACGTTATAACGTATAACGTTATATAATATTACGTTATAACGTATAACGTTATATAGTATCACGCTATAACGTATAACGTTATATAGTATTACGTTATTACGTATATCGTTATATAATATTACGTTATAACGTATAACGTTATGTAGTATTACGCTATAACGTATAGCGTTATATAATATTACGTTATAACGTAAAAGGTTATGTAGTATTACTTTATAACGTATAACGTTATGAAGTATTACGTTATAATGTATAACGTTATATAGTATTGTGTTATAACGTATAACGTTATGTAGTATTACGTTATTACGTGTATCGTTATATAATATTACGTTATAACATATAACGTTAATTAGTATTACTTTATAACGTATAGCGTTATATAGTACTATGTAATAACGTATAACGTTATGTAGTATTACGTTATAACGTATAAAGTTATGTAGTATTACGTTATAACGTATAACGTTATACAGTACTAAGATAAAACGTATAACGTTATGTAGTATTACGTTATACCGTATAACGTTATATAATATTACGTTATAAAGTATAACGTTATGTAGTATTACGTTATAACGTATAGCGTTATATAGTACTATATAATAACGTATAACGTAATGTAGTATTACTTTATAACGTATAACGTTATATAATATTACGTTATAACGTATAACGTTATGTAGTATTACTTTATAACGTATAACGTTATATAATATTACGTTATAACGTATAACGTTATGTAGTATTATGTTATAACGTATAACGTTATGTAGTATTACGTTATAACGTATAGCGTTATTGAATATTACGTTATAACGTATAACGTTATGTAGTAATACGCTATAACGTATAACGTTATATAGTATTGTGTTATAACGTATATCGTTATGTAGTATTATGTTATAACGTATAGCGTTATGTAGTACTATGTAATAACGCATAACGTAATGTAGTATTACTTTATAACGTATAACGTTATATAATATTGCGTTATAACGTATAACGTTATGTAGTATTACGTTATAACGTTTAACGTTATATGGTATCACGTTATTACGTATATCGGTATTTAATATTACGTTATAACGTATAACGTTATGTAGTATTACGTTATAACGTATAGCGTTATATAGTACTATGTAATAACGTATAACGTTATGTAGTATTACTTTATAACGTATAACGTTATATAATATTACGTTATAACGTATAACGTTATGTAGTATTACGTTATAACGTATAGCGTTATTTAATATTACATTATAACGTATAACGTTATGTAGTATTACGCTATAACGTATAACGTTATATAGTATTGTGTTATAACGTATATCGTTATGTAGTATTACGTTATAACGTATATCGTTATATAATATTACGTTATAACGTATAACGTTATGTAGTATTACGCTATAACGTATAGCGTTATATAATATTACGTTATAACGTAAAACGTTATGTAGTATTACTTTATAACGTATAACGTTATGTAGTATTACGTTATAATGTATAACGTTATATAGTATTGTGTTATAACGTATAACGCTATGTAGTATTACGTTATTACGTATATCGTTATATAATATTACGTTATAACATAAAACGTTAATTAGTATTACTTTATAACGTATAGCGTTATATAGTACTATGTAATAACGTATAACGTTATGTAGTATTACGTTATAACCTATAAAGT
Source organism: Bombus sylvestris (assembly GCA_911622165.2). Classification (NCBI taxonomy): domain Eukaryota; kingdom Metazoa; phylum Arthropoda; class Insecta; order Hymenoptera; family Apidae; genus Bombus; species Bombus sylvestris. Next base: position 5,372,279 of record OU443153.1, on the reverse strand, counting down.
TATGTAGTATTCCGTTATAACGTATAACGTTATACAGTACTAAGATAAAACGTATAACGTTATGTAGTATTACGTTATAACGTATAACGTTATATAATATTACGTTATAAAGTATAACGTTATGTAGTATTACGTTATAACGTATAGCGTTATATAGTACTATATAATAACGTATAACGTAATGTAGTATTACTTTATAACGTATAACGTTATATAATATTACGTTATAACGTATAACGTTATGTAGTATTACTTTATAACGTATAACGTTATATAATATTACGTTATAACGTATAACGTTATGTAGTATTATGTTATAACGTATAACGTTATGTAGTATTACGTTATAACGTATAGCGTTATTTAATATTACGTTATAACGTATAACGTTATGTAGTATTACGCTATAACGTATAACGTTATATAGTATTGTGTTATAACGTATAACGTTATGTAGTATTACGTTATAACGTATAGCGTTATATAGTACTATGTAATAACGTATAACGTTATGTAGTATTACTTTATAACGTATAACGTTATATAATATTACGTTATAACGTATAACGTTATGTAGTATTACGTTATAACGTATAGCGTTATATAGTACTATGAGATAACGTAGAACGTTATGCAGTATTACTTTATAACGTATAACGTTATGTAGCATTACGCTATAACGTATAACGTTATATAGTATTGTGTTATAACGTATAACGTTATGTAGTATTACGTTATAACGTATGACGTTATATGGTATCACGTTATAACGTATAACGTTATATAGTATCATGCTATAACGTATAACATTATATAGTATTACGTTATTACGCATGTCGTTATATAATATTACGTTATAACATATAACGTTGTACAGTACTAAGATAAAACGTATAACGTTATGTAGTATTACGTTATAACGTAAAACGTTATGTAGTATTACTTTATAACGTATAACGTTATGTAGTATTACGTTATAATGTATAACGTTATATAGTATTGTGTTATAACGTATAACGCTATGTAGTATTACGTTATTACGTATATCGTTATATAATATTACGTTATAACATATAACGTTAATTAGTATTACTTTATAACGTATAGCGTTATATAGTACTATGTAATAACGTATAACGTTATGTAGTATTACGTTATAACGTATAAAGTTATGTAGTATTACGTTATAACGTATAACGTTATACAGTACTAAGATAAAACGTATAACGTTATGTAGTATTACGTTATAACGTATAACGTTATATAATATTACGTTATAAAGTATAACGTTATGTAGTATTACGTTATAACGTATAGCGTTATATAGTACTATATAATAACGTATAACGTAATGTAGTATTACTTTATAACGTATAACGTTATATAATATTACGTTATAACGTATAACGTTATGTAGTATTACTTTATAACGTATAACGTTATATAATATTACGTTATAACGTATAACGTTATGTAGTATTATGTTATAACGTATAACGTTATGTAGTATTACGTCATAACGTATAGCGTTATTTAATATTACGTTATAACGTATAACGTTATGTAGTAATACGCTATAACGTATAACGTTATATAGTATTGTGTTATAACGTATATCGTTATGTAGTATTACGTTATAACGTATAGCGTTATGTAGTACTATGTAATAACGCATAACGTAATGTAGTATTACTTTATAACGTATAACGTTATATAATATTGCGTTATAACGTATAACGTTATGTAGTATTACGTTATAACGTATATCGTTTTATAATATTACGTTATAACGTATAATGTTATATAATATTACGTTATAACGTATAACGTTATGTAGTATTACGATATACCGTATAACGTACAACGTTATGTAGTATTACCTTATAACGTATAACGTTATGTGGTATCACGTTATAACGTATAAAGTTATGTAGTATTACGTTATAACGTATAACGTTGTACAGTACTAAGATAAAACGTATAACGTTATGTAGTATTACGTTATGACGTAAAACGTTATGTAGTATTACTTTATAACGTATAACGTTATGTAGTATTACGTTATAATATATAACGTTATATAGTATTGTGTTATAACGTATAACGCTATGTAGTATTACGTTATTACGTATATCGTTATATAATATTACGTTATAACATATAACGCTAATTAGTATTACTTTATAACGTATAGCGTTATATAGTACTATGTAATAACGTATAACGTTATGTAGTATTACGTTATAACGTATAAAGTTATGTAGTATTACGTTATAACGTATAACGTTATACAGTACTAAGATAAAACGTATAACGTTATGTAGTATTACGTTATAACGTATAACGTTATATAATATTACGTTATAAAGTATAACGTTATGTAGTATTACGTTATAACGTATAGCGTTATATAGTACTATATAATAACGTATAATGTAATGTAGTATTACTTTATAACGTATAACGTTATATAATATTACGTTATAACGTATAACGTTATGTAGTATTACTTTATAACGTATAACGTTATATAATATTACGTTATAACGTATAACGTTATGTAGTATTATGTTATAACGTATAACGTTATGTACTATTTCGTCATAACGTATAGCGTTATTTAATATTACGTTATAACGTATAACGTTATGTAGTATTACGCTATAACGTATAACGTTATATAGTATTGTGTTATAACGTATATCGTTATGTAGTATTACGTTATAACGTATAGCGTTATGTAGTACTATGTAATAACGCATAACGTAATGTAGTATTACTTTATAACGTATAACGTTATATAATATTGCGTTATAACGTATAACGTTATGTAGTATTACGTTATAACGTTTAACGTTATATACTATTACGTTATAGCGTATAAGGTTAGATGGTATCACGTTATAACGTATAACGTTAGATGGTATCACGTTATAACGTATAACGTTAGATGGTATCACGTTATAACGTATAACGTTATATAGTACTATGTAATATCGTATAACGTTATGTAGTATTACTTTATAACGTATATCGTTTTATAATATTACGTTATAACGTATAATGTTATATAATATTACGTTATAACGTATAACGTTATGTAGTATTACGATATACCGTATAACGTTATATGGTATCACGATATAAGGTATAACGTTATGTAGTATTACTTTATAACGTATAACGTTATGTAATATTACGTTATAACGTATAACGTTATGTAGTATTACGTTATAACGTATAACGTTATATAATATTACGTTATAAAGTATAACGTTATGTAGTATTACGTTATAACGTATAGCGTCATATAGTACTATGAAATAACGTATAACGTAATGTAGTATTACTTTATAACGTGTAAAGTTATATAATATTATGTTATAACGTATAACGTTATGTAGTATTACGTTATAACGTATAACGTTATATGTAATCACGTTATAACGTATAACGTTATATAGTATCACGCTGTAACGTATAACGTTACATAGTATTACGTTATTACGCATATCGTTATATAATATTACGTTATAACGTATAACGCTATGTAGTATTACGTTACAATGTATAGCGTTACATAGTCCTATGTAATAACGTATAACTTTAAGTAGTATTACTTTATAACGTATAACTTTATATAGTATCACGCTATAACGTATAACGTTATATAGTATTACCTTATTACGTATATCGTTATATAATATTACGTTATAACATATAACGTTAATTAGTATTACTTTATAACGTATAGCGTTATATAGTACTATGTAATAACGTATAACGTTATGTAGTATTACGTTATAACGTATAAAGTTATGTAGTATTACGTTATAACGTATAACGTTATACAGTACTAAGATAAAACGTATAACGTTATGCAGTATTACTTCATAACGTATAACGTTATGTAGTATTACGTTATAACGTAGAACGTTATATAGTACTGTGTTATAACGTATAACGTTATGTAGTATTACGTTATAACGTATAACATTATATGGTATCACGTTATAACGTATATCGTTATATAGTATCATGCTATAACGTATTACGTTATATAGTATTACGTTATAACGTATAACGTTATGTAGTATAACGTTATAACGTGTAAAGTTATGTAGTATTACGTTATAACGCATAACGTTATGTAGTATTAGTTTATAACGTATAACGTTATATAATATTACGTTATAACGTATAACGTTATGTAGTATTACTTTATAACGTATAACGTTATATAATATTACGTTATAACGTATAACGTTATGTAGTATTATGTTATAACGTATAACGTTATGTAGTATTACGTCATAACGTATAGCGTTATTTAATATTACGTTATAACGTATAACGTTATGTAGTATTACGCTATAACGTATAACGTTATATAGTATTGTGTTATAACGTATATCGTTATGTAGTATTACGTTATAACGTATAGCGTTATGTAGTACTATGTAATAACGCATAACGTAATGTAGTATTACTTTATAACGTATAACGTTATATAATATTGCGTTATAACGTATAACGTTATGTAGTATTACGTTATAACGTTTAACGTTATATACTATTACGTTATAGCGTATAAGGTTAGATGGTATCACGTTATAACGTATAACGTTAGATGGTATCACGTTATAACGTATAACGTTAGATGGTATCACGTTATAACGTATAACGTTATATAGTACTATGTAATATCGTATAACGTTATGTAGTATTACTTTATAACGTATATCGTTTTATAATATTACGTTATAACGTATAATGTTATATAATATTACGTTATAACGTATAACGTTATGTAGTATTACGATATACCGTATAACGTTATATGGTATCACGATATAAGGTATAACGTTATGTAGTATTACTTTATAACGTATAACGTTATGTAATATTACGTTATAACGTATAACGTTATGTAGTATTACGTTATAACGTATAACGTTATATAATATTACGTTATAAAGTATAACGTTATGTAGTATTACGTTATAACGTATAGCGTCATATAGTACTATGAAATAACGTATAACGTAATGTAGTATTACTTTATAACGTGTAAAGTTATATAATATTATGTTATAACGTATAACGTTATGTAGTATTACGTTATAACGTATAACGTTATATGTAATCACGTTATAACGTATAACGTTATATAGTATCACGCTGTAACGTATAACGTTACATAGTATTACGTTATTACGCATATCGTTATATAATATTACGTTATAACGTATAACGTTATGTAGTATTACGTTACAATGTATAGCGTTACATAGTCCTATGTAATAACGTATAACTTTAAGTAGTATTACTTTATAACGTATAACTTTATATAGTATCACGCTATAACGTATAACGTTATATAGTATTACCTTATTACGTATATCGTTATATAATATTACGTTATAACATATAACGTTAATTAGTATTACTTTATAACGTATAGCGTTATATAGTACTATGTAATAACGTATAACGTTATGTAGTCTTACGTTATAACGTATAAAGTTATGTAGTATTACGTTATAACGTATAACGTTATACAGTACTAAGATAAAACGTATAACGTTATGCAGTATTACTTTATAACGTATAACGTTATGTAGTATTACGTTATAACGTAGAACGTTATATAGTACTGTGTTATAACGTATAACGTTATGTAGTATTACGTTATAACGTATAACATTATATGGTATCACGTTATAACGTATATCGTTATATAGTATCCTGCTATAACGTATTACGTTATAACGTATAACGTTATGTAGTATAACGTTATAACGTGTAAAGTTATGTAGTATTACGTTATAACGCATAACGTTATGTAGTATTACGTTATTACGTATATCGTTATATAATATTACGTTATAACATATAACGTTAATTAGTATTACTTTATAACGTATAGCGATATATAGTACTATGTAATAACGTATAATGTTATGTAGTATTACGTTATAACGTATAAAGTTATGTAGTATTACGTTATAACGTATAACGTTATACAGTACTAAGATAAAACGTATAACGTTATGTAGTATTACGTTATAACGTATAACGTTATATAATATTACGTTATAAAGTATAACGTTATGTAGTATTACGTTATAACGTATAGCGTTATATAGTACTATGTAATAACGTAGAACGTTATGCAGTATTACTTTACAACGTATAACGTTATGTAGTATTATGTTATAACGTATAACGTTATATAGTATTGTGTTATAACGTATAACGTTATGTAGTATTACGTTATAACGTATAACGTTATGCAGTATTACTTTACAACGTATAACGTTATGTAGTATTATGTTATAACGTATAACGTTATATAGTATTGTGTTATAACGTATAACGTTATGTAGTATTACGTTATAACGTATAACGTTATATGGTATCACGTTATAACGTATAACGTTATATAGTATTACGTTATAACGCATAACGTTATGTAGTATTAGTTTATAACGTATAACGTTATATAATATTACGTTATAACGTATAACGTTATGTAGTATTACTTTATAACGTATAACGTTATATAATATTACGTTATAACGTATAACGTTATGTAGTATTATGTTATAACGTATAACGTTATGTAGTATTACGTCATAACGTATAGCGTTATTTAATATTACGTTATAACGTATAACGTTATGTAGTATTACGCTATAACGTATAACGTTATATAGTATTGTGTTATAACGTATATCGTTATGTAGTATTACGTTATAACGTATAGCGTTATGTAGTACTATGTAATAACGCATAACGTAATGTAGTATTACTTTATAACGTATAACGTTATATAATATTGCGTTATAACGTATAACGTTATGTAGTATTACGTTATAACGTTTAACGTTATATACTATTACGTTATAGCGTATAAGGTTAGATGGTATCACGTTATAACGTATAACGTTAGATGGTATCACGTTATAACGTATAACGTTAGATGGTATCACGTTATAACGTATAACGTTATATAGTACTATGTAATATCGTATAACGTTATGTAGTATTACTTTATAACGTATATCGTTTTATAATATTACGTTATAACGTATAATGTTATATAATATTACGTTATAACGTATAACGTTATGTAGTATTACGATATACCGTATAACGTTATATGGTATCACGATATAAGGTATAACGTTATGTAGTATTACTTTATAACGTATAACGTTATGTAATATTACGTTATAACGTATAACGTTATGTAGTATTACGTTATAACGTATAACGTTATATAATATTACGTTATAAAGTATAACGTTATGTAGTATTACGTTATAACGTATAGCGTCATATAGTACTATGAAATAACGTATAACGTAATGTAGTATTACTTTATAACGTGTAAAGTTATATAATATTATGTTATAACGTATAACGTTATGTAGTATTACGTTATAACGTATAACGTTATATGTAATCACGTTATAACGTATAACGTTATATAGTATCACGCTGTAACGTATAACGTTACATAGTATTACGTTATTACGCATATCGTTATATAATATTACGTTATAACGTATAACGTTATGTAGTATTACGTTACAATGTATAGCGTTACATAGTCCTATGTAATAACGTATAACTTTAAGTAGTATTACTTTATAACGTATAACTTTATATAGTATCACGCTATAACGTATAACGTTATATAGTATTACCTTATTACGTATATCGTTATATAATATTACGTTATAACATATAACGTTAATTAGTATTACTTTATAACGTATAGCGTTATATAGTACTATGTAATAACGTATAACGTTATGTAGTCTTACGTTATAACGTATAAAGTTATGTAGTATTACGTTATAACGTATAACGTTATACAGTACTAAGATAAAACGTATAACGTTATGCAGTATTACTTTATAACGTATAACGTTATGTAGTATTACGTTATAACGTAGAACGTTATATAGTACTGTGTTATAACGTATAACGTTATGTAGTATTACGTTATAACGTATAACATTATATGGTATCACGTTATAACGTATATCGTTATATAGTATCCTGCTATAACGTATTACGTTATAACGTATAACGTTATGTAGTATAACGTTATAACGTGTAAAGTTATGTAGTATTACGTTATAACGCATAACGTTATGTAGTATTACGTTATTACGTATATCGTTATATAATATTACGTTATAACATATAACGTTAATTAGTATTACTTTATAACGTATAGCGTTATATAGTACTATGTAATAACGTATAATGTTATGTAGTATTACGTTATAACGTATAAAGTTATGTAGTATTACGTTATAACGTATAACGTTATACAGTACTAAGATAAAACGTATAACGTTATGTAGTATTACGTTATAACGTATAACGTTATATAATATTACGTTATAAAGTATAACGTTATGTAGTATTACGTTATAACGTATAGCGTTATATAGTACTATGTAATAACGTAGAACGTTATGCAGTATTACTTTACAACGTATAACGTTATGTAGTATTATGTTATAACGTATAACGTTATATAGTATTGTGTTATAACGTATAACGTTATGTAGTATTACGTTATAACGTATAACGTTATGCAGTATTACTTTACAACGTATAACGTTATGTAGTATTATGTTATAACGTATAACGTTATATAGTATTGTGTTATAACGTATAACGTTATGTAGTATTACGTTATAACGTATAACGTTATATGGTATCACGTTATAACGTATAACGTTATATAGTATCATGCTATAACGTATAACGGTATGTAGTATTACGTTATTACGCATATCGTTATATAATATTACGTTATAACGTATAACGTTATGTAGTCTTACTTTATAACGTATAACGTTATATAATATTACGTTATAACGTATAACGTTATGTAGTATTACGTTATAACGTATAACGTTATATAGTATTGTGTTATAACGTATAACGTTATGTAGTATTACGTTATAACGTATAACGTTATATGGTATCACGTTATAACGTATATCGTTATATAGTATCATGCTATAACGTATTACGTTATATAGTATTACGTTATAACGTATAACGTTATGTAGTATAACGTTATAACGTGTAAAGTTATGTAGTATTACGTTATAACGCATAACGTTATGTAGTATTACGTTATTACGTATATCGTTATATAATATTACGTTATAAAGTATAACGTTATGTAGTATTACGTTATAACGCATAGCGTTATATAGTACTATGTAATAATGTATAACGTAATGTAGTATTACTTTATAACGTGTAACGTTATATAATATTGCGTTATAACGTATAACGTTATGCAGTATTACGTTATAACGTATAACGTTATATGGTATCACGTTATTACGTATATCGTTATTTAATATTACGTTATAACGTATAACGTTCTGTAGTATTACGTTATAACGTATAGCGTCATATAGTACTATGTAATAACGTATAACGTTATGTAGTATTACTTTATAACGTATAACGTTATATAATATTACGTTATAACGTATAACGTTATGTAGTATTACGTTATAACGTATAGCGTTATATAGTACTATGTAATAACGTAGAACGTTATGCAGTATTACTTTACAACGTATAACGTTATGTAGTATTATGTTATAACGTACAACGTTATATAGTATTGTGTTATAACGTATAACGTTATGTAGTATTACGTTATAACGTATAACGTTATATGGTATCACGTTATAACGTATAACGTTATATAGTATCATGCTATAACGTATAACGGTATGTAGTATTACGTTATTACGCATATCGTTATATAATATTACGTTATAACGTATAACGTTATGTAGTCTTACTTTATAACGTATAACGTTATATAATATTACGTTATAACGTATAACGTTATGTAGTAATACGTTATAACGTATAACGTTATATAGTATCACGTTATAACGTATAACTTTATGTAGAATTACGTTATAACGTATAACGTTATATAATATTACGTTATAGCGTATAACGTAATGTAGCATTACGTTATAACGTATAACGCTATATAGTATTGTGTTATAACGTATAACGTTATGTAGTATTACGTTATAATGTATATCGTTATATAATATTACGTTATAACGGATAATGTTATGTAATATTACCTTATAGCGTATAACGTTATATAGTATTGTGTTATAACGTATAATGTTATATAATATTACGTTATAACGTATAATGTTATATAATATAACGCTATAACGTATATCGTTATATAGTATTGTGTTATAACGTATAATGATATATAATATTACGTTATAACGTATAATGTTATATAGTACTATGTAATAACGTATAACGTTATGTAGTATTACTTTATAACGTATAACGTTGTGTGGTATAACGTTATTACGTATAATACGTTATAACGTTATATAGTATCACGTTATAACGTATAACGTTATATAGTACTATGCAATATCGTATAACGTTATGTAGTATTACGTTCTAACGTATAAAGTTATGTAGAATTACGTTATAACGTATAACGTTATATAATATTACGTTATAAAGTATAACGTTATATGTAATCACGTTATAACGTATAACGTTTTATAGTATCACGCTATGACGTATAACGTTACATAGTATTACGTTATTACGCATATCGTTATGTAATATTACGTTATAACGTATAACGTTATGTAGTATTACGTTACAATGTATAGCGTTACATAGTACTATGTAATAACGTATAACTTTAAGTAGTATTACTTTATAACGTATAACGTTATGTAGTATTACGTTATAACGTTTAACGTTATATGGTATCACGTTATTACGTATATCGGTATTTAATATTACGTTATAACGTATAACGTTATGTAGTATTACGTTATAACGTATAGCGTTATATAGTACTATGTAATAACGTATAACGTTATGTAGTATTACGTTATAACGTATAAAGTTATGTAGTATTACGTTATAACGTATAACGTTATACAGTACTAAGATAAAACGTATAACGTTATGCAGTATTACTTTATAACGTATAACGTTATGTAGTATTACGTTATAACGTAGAACGTTATATAGTATTGTGTTATAACGTATAACGTTATGTAGTATTACGTTATAACGTATAACGTTATGTAGTATAACGTTATAACGTGTAAAGTTATATAGTATTTCGTTATAACGCAATACGTTATGTAGTATTACGTTATAACGTATAACGTTATGTAGTATTACGTTATAACGCATAACGTTATATGGTATCACGTTATAACGTATATCGTTATATAGTATCATGCTATAACGTATAACGTTATATAGTATTACGTTATAACGTATAACGTTATGTAGTATAACGTTATAACGTGTAAAGTTATGTAGTATTACGTTATTATGCATATCGTTATATAATATTACGTTATAACGTATAACGTTATGTAGTATTACGTTACAACGTATAGCGTTATAGAGTACTATGTAATAACGTATAACGTAATGTAGTATTACTTTATAACGTATAACGTTATATAATATTGCGTTATAACGTATAACGTTATGTAGTATTACGTTATAACGTATAGCGTCATATAGTACTATGTAATAACGTATAACGTTATGTAGTATAACGTTATAACGTGTAAAGTTATGTAGTATTACGTTATAACGTATAGCGTCATATAGTACTATGAAATAACGTATAACGTAATGTAGTATTACTTTATAACGTGTAAAGTTATATAATATTATGTTATAACGTATAACGTTATACAGTACTAAGATAAAACGTATAACGTTATGCAGTATTACTTTATAACGTATAACGTTATGTAGTATTACGTTATAACGTAGAACGTTATGTAGTATTACGTTATAACGTATAACATTATATGGTATCACGTTATAACGTATATCGTTATATAGTATCATGCTATAACGTATTACGTTATATAGTATTACGTTATAACGTATAACGTTATGTAGTATAACGTTATAACGTGTAAAGTTATGTAGTATTACGTTATAACGCATAACGTTATGTAGTATTACGTTATTACGTATATCGTTATATAATATTACGTTATAACATATAACGTTAATTAGTATTACTTTATAACGTATAGCGTTATATAGTACTATGTAATAACGTATAATGTTATGTAGTATTACGTTATAACGTATAAAGTTATGTAGTATTACGTTATAACGTATAACGTTATACAGTACTAAGATAAAACGTATAACGTTATGTAGTATTACGTTATAACGTATAACGTTATATAATATTACGTTATAAAGTATAACGTTATGTAGTATTACGTTATAACGTATAGCGTTATATAGTACTATGTAATAATGTATAACGTAATGTAGTGTTACTTTATAACGTATAACGTTATATAATATTGCGTTATAACGTATAACGTTATGCAGTATTACGTTATAACGTATAACGTTATATGGTATCACGTTATTACGTATATCGTTATTTAATATTACGTTATAACGTATAACGTTCTGTAGTATTACGTTATAACGTATAGCGTCATATAGTACTATGTAATAACGTATAACGTTATGTAGTATTACTTTATAACGTATAACGTTATATAATATTACGTTATAACGTATAACGTTATGTAGTATTACATTATAACGTATAGCGTTATATAGTACTATGTAATAACGTAGAACGTTATGCAGTATTACTTTACAACGTATAACGTTATGTAGTATTATGTTATAACGTATAACGTTATATAGTATTGTGTTATAACGTATAACGTTATGTAGTATTACGTTATAACGTATAACGTTATATGGTATCACGTTATAACGTATAACGTTATATAGTATCATGCTATAACGTATAACGGTATGTAGTATTACGTTATTACGCATATCGTTATATAATATTACGTTATAACGTATAACGTTATGTAGTCTTACTTTATAACGTATAACGTTATATAATATTACGTTATAACGTATAACGTTATGTAGTATTACGTTATAACGTATAGCGTCATATAGTACTATGAAATAACGTATAACGTAATGTAGTATTACTTTATAACGTGTAAAGTTATATAATATTATGTTATAACGTATAACGTTATGTAGTATTACGTTATAACGTATAACGTTATATGTAATCACGTTATAACGTATAACGTTATATAGTATCATGCTATAACGTATAACGTTATATAGTATTACGTTATAACGTATAACGTTATGTAGTATAACGTTATAACGTGTAAAGTTATGTAGTATTACGTTATTATGCATATCGTTATATAATATTACGTTATAACGTATAACGTTATGTAGTATTACGTTACAACGTATAGCGTTATAGAGTACTATGTAATAACGTATAACGTAATGTAGTATTACTTTATAACGTATAACGTTATATAATATTGCGTTATAACGTATAACGTTATGTAGTATTACGTTATAACGTATATCGTCATATAGTACTATGTAATAACGTATAACGTTATGTAGTATAACGTTATAACGTGTAAAGTTATGTAGTATTACGTTATAACGTATAGCGTCATATAGTACTATGAAATAACGTATAACGTAATGTAGTATTACTTTATAACGTGTAAAGTTATATAATATTATGTTATAACGTATAACGTTATGTAGTATTACGTTATAACGTATAACGTTATATGTAATCACGTTATAACGTATAACGTTATATAGTATCACGCTGTAACGTATAACGTTACATAGTATTACGTTATTACGCATATCGTTATATAATATTACGTTATAACGTATAACGTTATGTAGTATTACGTTACAATGTATAGCGTTACATAGTCCTATGTAATAACGTATAACTTTAAGTAGTATTACTTTATAACGTATAACTTTATATAGTATCACGCTATAACGTATAACGTTATATAGTATTACCTTATTACGTATATCGTTATATAATATTACGTTATAACATATAACGTTAATTAGTATTACTTTATAACGTATAGCGTTATATAGTACTATGTAATAACGTATAACGTTATGTAGTATTACGTTATAACGTATAAAGTTATGTAGTATTACGTTATAACGTATAACGTTATACAGTACTAAGATAAAACGTATAACGTTATGCAGTATTACTTTATAACGTATAACGTTATGTAGTATTACGTTATAACGTAGAACGTTATATAGTACTCTGTTATAACGTATAACGTTATGTAGTATTACGTTATAACGTATAACATTATATGGTATCACGTTATAACGTATATCGTTATATAGTATCATGCTATAACGTATTACGTTATATAGTATTACGTTATAACGTATAACGTTATGTAGTATAACGTTATAACGTGTAAAGTTATGTAGTATTACGTTATAACGCATAACGTTATGTAGTATTACGTTATTACGTATATCGTTATATAATATTACGTTATAACATATAACGTTAATTAGTATTACTTTATAACGTATAGCGTTATATAGTACTATGTAATAACGTATAATGTTATGTAGTATTACGTTATAACGTATAAAGTTATGTAGTATTACGTTATAACGTATAACGTTATACAGTACTAAGATAAAACGTATAACGTTATGTAGTATTACGTTATAACGTATAACGTTATATAATATTACGTTATAAAGTATAACGTTATGTAGTATTACGTTATAACGTATAGCGTTATATAGTACTATGTAATAATGTATAACGTAATGTAGTGTTACTTTATAACGTATAACGTTATATAATATTGCGTTATAACGTATAACGTTATGCAGTATTACGTTATAACGTATAACGTTATATGGTATCACGTTATTACGTATATCGTTATTTAATATTACGTTATAACGTATAACGTTCTGTAGTATTACGTTATAACGTATAGCGTCATATAGTACTATGTAATAACGTATAACGTTATGTAGTATTACTTTATAACGTATAACGTTATATAATATTACGTTATAACGTATAACGTTATGTAGTATTACATTATAACGTATAGCGTTATATAGTACTATGTAATAACGTAGAACGTTATGCAGTATTACTTTACAACGTATAACGTTATGTAGTATTATGTTATAACGTATAACGTTATATAGTATTGTGTTATAACGTATAACGTTATGTAGTATTACGTTATAACGTATAACGTTATATGGTATCACGTTATAACGTATAACGTTATATAGTATCATGCTATAACGTATAACGGTATGTAGTATTACGTTATTACGCATATCGTTATATAATATTACGTTATAACGTATAACGTTATGTAGTCTTACTTTATAACGTATAACGTTATATAATATTACGTTATAACGTATAACGTTATGTAGTATTACGTTATAACGTATAGCGTCATATAGTACTATGAAATAACGTATAACGTAATGTAGTATTACTTTATAACGTGTAAAGTTATATAATATTATGTTATAACGTATAACGTTATGTAGTATTACGTTATAACGTATAACGTTATATGTAATCACGTTATAACGTATAACGTTATATAGTATCACGCTGTAACGTATAACGTTACATAGTATTACGTTATTACGCATATCGTTATATAATATTACGTTATAACATATAACGTTAATTAGTATTACTTTATAACGTATAGCGTTATATAGTACTATGTAATAACGTATAACGTTATGTAGTCTTACGTTATAACGTATAAAGTTATGTAGTATTACGTTATAACGTATAACGTTATACAGTACTAAGATAAAACGTATAACGTTATGCAGTATTACTTTATAACGTATAACGTTATGTAGTATTACGTTATAACGTAGAACGTTATATAGTACTGTGTTATAACGTATAACGTTATGTAGTATTACGTTATAACGTATAACATTATATGGTATCACGTTATAACGTATATCGTTATATAGTATCATGCTATAACGTATTACGTTATAACGTATAACGTTATGTAGTATAACGTTATAACGTGTAAAGTTATGTAGTATTACGTTATAACGCATAACGTTATGTAGTATTACGTTATTACGTATATCGTTATATAATATTACGTTATAACATATAACGTTAATTAGTATTACTTTATAACGTATAGCGTTATATAGTACTATGTAATAACGTATAATGTTATGTAGTATTACGTTATAACGTATAAAGTTATGTAGTATTACGTTATAACGTATAACGTTATACAGTACTAAGATAAAACGTATAACGTTATGTAGTATTACGTTATAACGTATAACGTTATATAATATTACGTTATAAAGTATAACGTTATGTAGTATTACGTTATAACGTATAGCGTTATATAGTACTATGTAATAACGTATAACGTTATGCAGTATTACTTTACAACGTATAACGTTATGTAGTATTATGTTATAACGTATAACGTTATATAGTATTGTGTTATAACGTATAACGTTATGTAGTATTACGTTATAACGTATAACGTTATATGGTATCACGTTATAACGTATAACGTTATATAGTATCATGCTATAACGTATAACGGTATGTAGTATTACGTTATTACGCATATCGTTATATAATATTACGTTATAACGTATAACGTTATGTAGTCTTACTTTATAACGTATAACGTTATATAATATTACGTTATAACGTATAACGTTATGTAGTATTACGTTATAACGTATAACGTTATATAGTATTGTGTTATAACGTATAACGTTATGTAGTATTACGTTATAACGTATAACGTTATATGGTATCACGTTATAACGTATATCGTTATATAGTATCATGCTATAACGTATTACGTTATATAGTATTACGTTATAACGTATAACGTTATGTAGTATAACGTTATAACGTGTAAAGTTATGTAGTATTACGTTATAACGCATAACGTTATGTAGTATTACGTTATTACGTATATCGTTATATAATATTACGTTATAAAGTATAACGTTATGTAGTATAACGTTATAACGCATAGCGTTATATAGTACTATGTAATAATGTATAACGTAATGTAGTATTACTTTATAACGTATAACGTTATATAATATTGCGTTATAACGTATAACGTTATGCAGTATTACGTTATAACGTATAACGTTATATGGTATCACGTTATTACGTATATCGTTATTTAATATTACGTTATAACGTATAACGTTCTGTAGTATTACGTTATAACGTATAGCGTCATATAGTACTATGTAATAACGTATAACGTTATGTAGTATTACTTTATAACGTATAACGTTATATAATATTACGTTATAACGTATAACGTTATGTAGTATTACGTTATAACGTATAGCGTTATATAGTACTATGTAATAACGTAGAACGTTATGCAGTATTACTTTACAACGTATAACGTTATGTAGTATTATGTTATAACGTATAACGTTATATAGTATTGTGTTATAACGTATAACGTTATGTAGTATTACGTTATAACGTATAACGTTATATGGTATCACGTTATAACGTATAACGTTATATAGTATCATGCTATAACGTATAACGGTATGTAGTATTACGTTATTACGCATATCGTTATATAATATTACGTTATAACGTATAACGTTATGTAGTCTTACATTATAACGTATAACGTTATATAATATTACGTTATAACGTATAACGTTATGTAGTAATACGTTATAACGTATAACGTTATATAGTATCACGTTATAACGTATAACTTTATGTAGAATTACGTTATAACGTATAACGTTATATAATATTACGTTATAGCGTATAACGTAATGTAGCATTACGTTATAACGTATAACGCTATATAGTATTGTGTTATAACGTATAACGTTATGTAGTATTACGTTATAATGTATATCGTTATATAATATTACGTTATAACGGATAATGTTATGTAATATTACCTTACAGCGTATAACGTTATATAGTATTGTGTTATAACGTATAATGTTATATAATATTACGTTATAACGTATAATGTTATATAATATAACGCTATAACGTATATCGTTATATAGTATTGTGTTATAACGTATAATGATATATAATATTACGTTATAACGTATAATGTTATATAGTACTATGTAATAACGTATAACGTTATGTAGTATTACTTTATAACGTATAACGTTGTGTGGTATAACGTTATAACGTATAATACGTTATAACGTTATATAGTATCACGTTATAACGTATAACGTTATATAGTACTATGCAATATCGTATAACGTTATGTAGTATTACGTTCTAACGTATAAAGTTATGTAGAATTACGTTATAACGTAGAACGTTATATAGTACTGTGTTATAACGTATAACGTTATGTAGTATTACGTTATAACGTATAACATTATATGGTATCACGTTATAACGTATATCGTTATATAGTATCATGCTATAACGTATTACGTTATATAGTATTACGTTATAACGTATAACGTTATGTAGTATAACGTTATAACGTGTAAAGTTATGTAGTATTACGTTATAACGCATAACGTTATGTAGTATTACGTTATTACGTATATCGTTATATAATATTACGTTATAACATATAACGTTAATTAGTATTACTTTATAACGTATAGCGTTATATAGTACTATGTAATAACGTATAATGTTATGTAGTATTACGTTATAACGTATAAAGTTATGTAGTATTACGTTATAACGTATAACGTTATACAGTACTAAGATAAAACGTATAACGTTATGTAGTATTACGTTATAACGTATAACGTTATATAATATTACGTTAGAAAGTATAACGTTATGTAGTATTACGTTATAACGTATAGCGTTATATAGTACTATGTAATAATGTATAACGTAATGTAGTGTTACTTTATAACGTATAACGTTATATAATATTGCGTTATAACGTATAACGTTATGCAGTATTACGTTATAACGTATAACGTTATATGGTATCACGTTATTACGTATATCGTTATTTAATATTACGTTATAACGTATAACGTTCTGTAGTATTACGTTATAACGTATAGCGTCATATAGTACTATGTAATAACGTATAACGTTATGTAGTATTACTTTATAACGTATAACGTTATGTAGTATTACGTTATAACGTATAGCGTTATATAGTACTATGTAATAACGTATAACGTTATGTAGTATTACGTTATAACGTATAAAGTTATGTAGTATTACGTTATAACGTATAACGTTATACAGTACTAAGATAAAACGTATAACGTTATGCAGTATTACTTTATAACGTATAACGTTATGTAGTATTACGTTATAACGTAGAACGTTATATAGTATTGTGTTATAACGTATAACGTTATGTAGTATTACGTTATAACGTATAACGTTATGTAGTATAACGTTATAACGTGTAAAGTTATATAGTATTTCGTTATAACGCAATACGTTATGTAGTATTACGTTATAACGTATAACGTTATGTAGTATTACGTTATAACGCATAACGTTATATGGTATCACGTTATAACGTATATCGTTATATAGTATCATGCTATAACGTATAACGTTATATAGTATTACGTTATAACGTATAACGTTATGTAGTATAACGTTATAACGTGTAAAGTTATGTAGTATTACGTTATTATGCATATCGTTATATAATATTACGTTATAACGTATAACGTTATGTAGTATTACGTTACAACGTATAGCGTTATAGAGTACTATGTAATAACGTATAACGTAATGTAGTATTACTTTATAACGTATAACGTTATATAATATTGCGTTATAACGTATAACGTTATGTAGTATTACGTTATAACGTATAGCGTCATATAGTACTATGTAATAACGTATAACGTTATGTAGTATAACGTTATAACGTGTAAAGTTATGTAGTATTACGTTATAACGTACAGCGTCATATAGTACTATGAAATAACGTATAACGTAATGTAGTATTACTTTATAACGTGTAAAGTTATATAATATTATGTTATAACGTATAACGTTATGTAGTATTACGTTATAACGTATAACGTTATATGTAATCACGTTATAACGTATAACGTTATATAGTATCACGCTGTAACGTATAACGTTACATAGTATTACGTTATTACGCATATCGTTATATAATATTACGTTATAACGTATAACGTTATGTAGTATTACGTTACAATGTATAGCGTTACATAGTCCTATGTAATAACGTATAACTTTAAGTAGTATTACTTTATAACGTATAACTTTATATAGTATCACGCTATAACGTATAACGTTATATAGTATTACCTTATTACGTATATCGTTATATAATATTACGTTATAACATATAACGTTAATTAGTATTACTTTATAACGTATAGCGTTATATAGTACTATGTAATAACGTATAACGTTATGTAGTATTACGTTATAACGTATAAAGTTATGTAGTATTACGTTATAACGTATAACGTTATACAGTACTAAGATAAAACGTATAACGTTATGCAGTATTACTTTATAACGTATAACGTTATGTAGTATTACGTTATAACGTAGAACGTTATATAGTACTGTGTTATAACGTATAACGTTATGTAGTATTACGTTATAACGTATAACATTATATGGTATCACGTTATAACGTATATCGTTATATAGTATCATGCTATAACGTATTACGTTATATAGTATTACGTTATAACGTATAACGTTATGTAGTATAACGTTATAACGTGTAAAGTTATGTAGTATTACGTTATAACGCATAACGTTATGTAGTATTACGTTATTACGTATATCGTTATATAATATTACGTTATAACATATAACGTTAATTAGTATTACTTTATAACGTATAGCGTTATATAGTACTATGTAATAACGTATAATGTTATGTAGTATTACGTTATAACGTATAAAGTTATGTAGTATTACGTTATAACGTATAACGTTATACAGTACTAAGATAAAACGTATAACGTTATGTAGTATTACGTTATAACGTATAACGTTATATAATATTACGTTATAAAGTATAACGTTATGTAGTATTACGTTATAACGTATAGCGTTATATAGTACTATGTAATAATGTATAACGTAATGTAGTGTTACTTTATAACGTATAACGTTATATAATATTGCGTTATAACGTATAACGTTATGCAGTATTACGTTATAACGTATAACGTTATATGGTATCACGTTATTACGTATATCGTTATTTAATATTACGTTATAACGTATAACGTTCTGTAGTATTACGTTATAACGTATAGCGTCATATAGTACTATGTAATAACGTATAACGTTATGTAGTATTACTTTATAACGTATAACGTTATATAATATTACGTTATAACGTATAACGTTATGTAGTATTACGTTATAACGTATAACGTTATATAGTATTGTGTTATAACGTATAACGTTATGTAGTATTACGTTATAACGTATAACGTTATATGGTATCACGTTATAACGTATATCGTTATATAGTATCATGCTATAACGTATTACGTTATATAGTATTACGTTATAACGTATAACGTTATGTAGTATAACGTTATAACGTGTAAAGTTATGTAGTATTACGTTATAACGCATAACGTTATGTAGTATTACGTTATTACGTATATCGTTATATAATATTACGTTATAAAGTATAACGTTATGTAGTATTACGTTATAACGCATAGCGTTATATAGTACTATGTAATAATGTATAACGTAATGTAGTATTACTTTATAACGTATAACGTTATATGGTATCACGTTATAACGTATAACGTTATATAGTATCATGCTATAACGTATAACGGTATGTAGTATTACGTTATTACGCATATCGTTATATAATATTACGTTATAACGTATAACGTTATGTAGTCTTACTTTATAACGTATAACGTTATATAATATTACGTTATAACGTATAACGTTATGTAGTATTACGTTATAACGTATAACGTTATATAGTATTGTGTTATAACGTATAACGTTATGTAGTATTACGTTATAACGTATAACGTTATATGGTATCACGTTATAACGTATATCGTTATATAGTATCATGCTATAACGTATTACTTTATATAGTATTACGTTATAACGTATAACGTTATGTAGTATAACGTTATAACGTGTAAAGTTATGTAGTATTACGTTATAACGCATAACGTTATGTAGTATTACGTTATTACGTATATCGTTATATAATATTACGTTATAAAGTATAACGTTATGTAGTATTACGTTATAACGCATAGCGTTATATAGTACTATGTAATAATGTATAACGTAATGTAGTATTACTTTATAACGTATAACGTTATATAATATTGCGTTATAACGTATAACGTTATGCAGTATTACGTTATAACGTATAACGTTATATGGTATCACGTTATTACGTATATCGTTATTTAATATTACGTTATAACGTATAACGTTCTGTAGTATTACGTTATAACGTATAGCGTCATATAGTACTATGTAATAACGTATAACGTTATGTAGTATTACTTTATAACGTATAACGTTATATAATATTACGTTATAACGTATAACGTTATGTAGTATTACGTTATAACGTATAGCGTTATATAGTACTATGTAATAACGTAGAACGTTATGCAGTATTACTTTACAACGTATAACGTTATGTAGTATTATGTTATAACGTATAACGTTATATAGTATTGTGTTATAACGTATAACGTTATGTAGTATTACGTTATAACGTATAACGTTATATGGTATCACGTTATAACGTATAACGTTGTATAGTATCATGCTATAACGTATAACGGTATGTAGTATTACGTTATTACGCATATCGTTATATAATATTACGTTATAACGTATAACGTTATGTAGTCTTACTTTATAACGTATAACGTTATATAATATTGCGTTATAACGTATAACGTTATGTAGTAATACGTTATAACGTATAACGTTATATAGTATCACGTTATAACGTATAACTTTATGTAGAATTACGTTATAACGTATAAAGTTATATAATATTACGTTATAGCGTATAACGTAATGTAGCATTACGTTATAACGTATAACGCTATATAGTATTGTGTTATAACGTATAACGTTATGTAGTATTACGTTATAATGTATATCGTTATATAATATTACGTTATAACGGATAATGTTATGTAATATTACCTTATAGCGTAAAACGTTATATAGTATTGTGTTATAACGTATAATGTTATATAATATTACGTTATAACGTATAATGTTATATAATATAACGCTATAACGTATATCGTTATATAGTATTGTGTTATAACGTATAATGATATATAATATTACGTTATAACGTATAATGTTATATAGTACTATGTAATAACGTATAACGTTATGTAGTATTACTTTATAACGTATAACGTTATGTGGTATAACGTTATAACGTATAATACGTTACTATATAACGTTATACGTTATAACGTGATACTATATAACGTTATAACGTATAATACGTTATAACGTTATATAGTATCACGTTATAACGTATAACGTTATATAGTACTATGCAATATCGTATAACGTTATGTAGTATTACGTTCTAACGTATAAAGTTATGTAGAATTACGTTATAACGTATAACGTTATATAATATTACGTTATAAAGTATAACGTTATATGTAATCACGTTATAACGTATAACGTTTTATAGTATCACGCTATGACGTATAACGTTACATAGTATTACGTTATTACGCATATCGTTATGTAATATTACGTTATAACGTATAACGTTATGTAGTATTACGTTACAATGTATAGCGTTACATAGTACTATGTAATAACGTATAACTTTAAGTAGTATTACTTTATAACGTATAACGTTAGGTAGTATTACGTTATAACGTTTAACGTTATATGGTATCACGTTATTACGTATATCGGTATTTAATATTACGTTATAACGTATAACGTTATGTAGTATTACGTTATAACGTATAGCGTTATATAGTACTATGTAATAACGTATAACGTTATGTAGTATTACGTTATAACGTATAAAGTTATGTAGTATTACGTTATAACGTATAACGTTATATAATATTACGTTATAAAGTATAATGTTATGTAGTATTACGTTATAACGTATAGCGTTATATAGTACTATGTAATAATGTATAACGTAATGTAGTATTACTTTATAACGTATAACGTTATATAATATTGCGTTATAACGTATAACGTTATGCAGTATTACGTTATAACGTATAACGTTATATGGTATCACGTTATTACGTATATCCTTATTTAATATTACGTTATAACGTATAACGTTCTGTAGTATTACGTTATAACGTATAGCGTCATATAGTACTATGTAATAACGTATAACGTTATGTAGTATTACTTTATAACGTATAACGTTATATAATATTACGTTATAACGTATAACGTTATGTAGTATTACGTTATAACGTATAGCGTTATATAGTACTATGTAATAACGTAGAACGTTATGCAGTATTACTTTACAACGTATAACGTTATGTAGTATTATGTTATAACGTATAACGTTAAATAATATTGTGTTATAACGTATAACGTTATATAATATTACGTTATAACGTATAACGTTATATAATATTACGTTATAACGTATAACGTTATGTAGTATTACGTTATAACGTATAGCGTTATATAGTACTATGTAATAACGTAGAACGTTATGCAGTATTACTTTACAACGTATAACGTTATGTAGTATTATGTTATAACGTATAACGTTATATAATATTGTGTTATAACGTATAACGTTATATAATATTACGTTATAACGTATAACGTTATGTAGTATTACGTTATAACGTATAACGTTATATAGTATAACGTTATAACGTATAACTTTATGTAGAATTACGTTATAATGTATAACGTTATATAATATTACGTTATAGCGTATAACGTAATGCAGCATTACGTTGTAACGTATAACGCTATATAGTATTGTGTTATAACGTATAACGTTATGTAGTAATACGTTATAATGTATATCGTTATATAATATTACGTTATAAAGTATAACGTTAATTAGTATTACTTTATAACGTATAGCGTTATATAGTACTATGTAATAACGTATAACGTTATGTAGTATTACGTTATAACGTATAAAGTTATGTAGTATTACGTTATAACGTATAACGTTATACAGTACTAAGATAAAACGTATAACGTTATGTAGTATTACGTTATAACGTATAACGCTATATAATATTACGTTATAAAGTATAACGTTATGCAGTATTACGTTATAACGTATAACGTTATATGGTATCACGTTATTACGTATATCGTTATTTAATATTACGTTATAACGTATAACGTTCTGTAGTATTACGTTATAACGTATAGCGTCATATACTACTATTTAATAACGTATAACGTTATGTAGAATTACTTTATAACGTGTAACGTTATATAATATTACGTTATAACGTATAACGTTATGTAGTATTACGTGATAATGTATAACGTTGTATGGTATCACGTTATAACGTATAACGTTATATAGTATCATGCTATAACGTATAACGTTATATAGTATTACGATATAACGTATGGCGTTATATAGTACTATGTAATAACGTATAACGTTATGTAGTATTACTTTCTAACGTATAACGTTATATGGTATCACGTTATAACGTATAACGTTATATAGTATCACGTTATAACGTATAACTTTATGTAGAATTACGTTATAACGTATAACGTTATATAATATTACGTTATAAGGTATAAAGTTATGTAGCATTACGTTATAACGTATAACGCTATATAGTATTGTGTTATAACGTATAACGTTATGTAGTATTACGTTATAACGTATAACGTTATGTAGTATTACGTTATAACGTATAACGTTATGTAGTATTACGTTATAACGTATAACGTTATATAATAGTACGTTATAAAGTATAACGTTATGTAGTATTACGTTATAACGTATAACGTTATGTGGTATCACGTTATAACGTATAATACGTTATAACGTTATATAGTATCACGTTATAACGTATAACGTTATATAGTACTATGTAATATCGTATAACGTTATGTAGTATTACGTTATAACGTATAAAGTTATGTAGTATTACGTTATAACGTATAACGTTATGTAGTATTACGTTATAACGTATAACGTTATGTAGTATTACGTTATAACGTATAACGTTATATAATATTACGTTATAACCTATAACGTTATGGAGTATTACGTTATAACGTATAACGTTATATGGTATCACGTTATTACGTATATCGTTATATAATATTACGTTATAACGTATAACGTTATGTAGTATTACTTTATAACGCATAACGTTATATAATATTACGTTATAACGTATAACGTTATGTAGTATTACGTTATAACGTATAACGTTATGTAGTATTACGTTATAACGTATAGCGTTATATAGTACTATGTAATAACGTAGAACGTTATGCAGTATTACTTTACAACGTATAACGTTATGTAGTATTATGTTATAACGTATAACGTTATATAATATTGTGTTATAACGTATAACGTTATATAATATTACGTTATAACGTATAACGTTATGTAGTATTACGTTATAACGTATAACGTTATATAGTATAACGTTATAACGTATAACTTTATGTAGAATTACGTTATAATGTATAACGTTATATAATATTACGTTATAGCGTATAACGTAATGCAGCATTACGTTATAACGTATAACGTTATGTAGTATTACGTTATAATGTATATCGTTATATAATATTACGTTATAACGTATAACGTTATGTAGTATTACTTTATAACGTATAACGTTATGTGGTATAACGTTATAACGTATAATACGTTATAACGTTATATAGTATCACGTTATGTAGTATTACGTTATAACGTATAGCGTCATATAGTACTATGAAATAACGTATAACGTAATGTAGTATTACTTTATAACGTGTAAAGTTATATAATATTATGTTATAACGTATAACGTTATGTAGTATTACGTTAATACGTATAACGTTATATGTAATCACGTTATAACGTATAACGTTATATAGTATCACGCTGTAACGTATAACGTTACATAGTATTACGTTATTATGCATATCGTTATATAATATTACGTTATAACGTATAACGTTATGTAGTATTACGTTACAACGTATAGCGTTATAGAGTACTATGTAATAACGTATAACTTTAAGTAGTATTACTTTATAACGTATAACGTTATATAGTATCACGCTATAACGTATAACGTTATATAGTATTACGTTATTACGTATATCGTTATATAATATTACGTTATAACATATAACGTTAATTAGTATTACTTTATAACGTATAGCGTTATATAGTACTATGTAATAACGTATAACGTTATGTAGTATTACGTTATAACGTATAACGTTAGACAGTACTAAGATAAAACGTATAACGTTATGTAGTATTACGTTATAACGTATAACGTTATATAATATTACGTTATAAAGTATAACGTTATGTAGTATTACGTTATAACGTATAGCGTTATATAGTACTATGTAATAATGTATAACGTAATGTAGTATTACTTTATAACGTATAACGTTATATAATATTGCGTTATAACGTATAACGTTATGCAGTATTACGTTATAACGTATAACGTTATATGGTATCACGTTATTACGTATATCCTTATTTAATATTACGTTATAACGTATAACGTTCTGTAGTATTACGTTATAACGTATAGCGTCATATAGTACTATGTAATAACGTATAACGTTATGTAGTATTACGTTATAACGTATAACGTTATATAGTATAACGTTATAACGTATAACTTTATGTAGAATTACGTTATAATGTATAACGTTATATAATATTACGTTATAGCGTATAACGTAATGCAGCATTACGTTATAACGTATAACGTTATGTAGTATTACGTTATAATGTATATCGTTATATAATATTACGTTATAACGTATAACGTTATGTAGTATTACTTTATAACGTATAACGTTATGTGGTATAACGTTATAACGTATAATACGTTATAACGTTATATAGTATCACGTTATGTAGTATTACGTTATAACGTATAGCGTCATATAGTACTATGAAATAACGTATAACGTAATGTAGTATTACTTTATAACGTGTAAAGTTATATAATATTATGTTATAACGTATAACGTTATGTAGTATTACGTTAATACGTATAACGTTATATGTAATCACGTTATAACGTATAACGTTATATAGTATCACGCTGTAACGTATAACGTTACATAGTATTACGTTATTATGCATATCGTTATATAATATTACGTTATAACGTATAACGTTATGTAGTATTACGTTACAACGTATAGCGTTATAGAGTACTATGTAATAACGTATAACTTTAAGTAGTATTACTTTATAACGTATAACGTTATATAGTATCACGCTATAACGTATAACGTTATATAGTATTACGTTATTACGTATATCGTTATATAATATTACGTTATAACATATAACGTTAATTAGTATTACTTTATAACGTATAGCGTTATATAGTACTATGTAATAACGTATAACGTTATGTAGTATTACGTTATAACGTATAACGTTAGACAGTACTAAGATAAAACGTATAACGTTATGTAGTATTACGTTATAACGTATAACGTTATATAATATTACGTTATAAAGTATAACGATATGTAGTATTACGTTATAACGTATAGCGTTATATAGTACTATGTAATAATGTATAACGTAATGTAGTATTACTTTATAACGTATAACGTTATATAATATTGCGTTATAACGTATAACGTTATGCAGTATTACGTTATAACGTATAACGTTATATGGTATCACGTTATTACGTATATCCTTATTTAATATTACGTTATAACGTATAACGTTCTGTAGTATTACGTTATAACGTATAGCGTCATATAGTACTATGTAATAACGTATAACGTTATGTAGTATTACTTTATAACGTATAACGTTATATAATATTACGTTATAACGTATAACGTTATGTAGTATTACGTTATAACGTATAGCGTTATATAGTACTATGTAATAACGTAGAACGTTATGCAGTATTACTTTACAACGTATAACGTTATGTAGTATTATGTTATAACGTATAACGTTATATAATATTGTGTTATAACGTATAACGTTATATAATATTACGTTATAACGTATAACGTTATGTAGTATTACGTTATAACGTATAACGTTATATAGTATAACGTTATAACGTATAACTTTATGTAGAATTACGTTATAATGTATAACGTTATATAATATTACGTTATAGCGTATAACGTAATGCAGCATTACGTTGTAACGTATAACGCTATATAGTATTGTGTTATAACGTATAACGTTATGTAGTAATACGTTATAATGTATATCGTTATATAATATTACGTTATAAAGTATAACGTTAATTAGTATTACTTTATAACGTATAGCGTTATATAGTACTATGTAATAACGTATAACGTTATGTAGTATTACGTTATAACGTATAAAGTTATGTAGTATTACGTTATAACGTATAACGTTATACAGTACTAAGATAAAACGTATAACGTTATGTAGTATTACGTTATAACGTATAACGCTATATAATATTACGTTATAAAGTATAACGTTATGCAGTATTACGTTATAACGTATAACGTTATATGGTATCACGTTATTACGTATATCGTTATTTAATATTACGTTATAACGTATAACGTTCTGTGGTATTACGTTATAACGTATAGCGTCATATACTACTATGTAATAACGTATAACGTTATGTAGTATTACTTTATAACGTGTAACGTTATATAATATTACGTTATAACGTATAACGTTATGTAGTATTACGTGATAATGTATAACGTTGTATGGTATCACGTTATAACGTATAACGTTATATAGTATCATGCTATAACGTATAACGTTATATAGTATTACGATATAACGTATGGCGTTATATAGTACTATGTAATAACGTATAACGTTATGTAGTAACACTTTATAACGTATAACGTTATATAATATTACGTTATAACGTATAACGTTATGTAGTATTACGTTATAACGTATAGCGCTATATAGTACTATGTAATAACGTATAACGTTATGTAGTATTACTGTCTAACGTATAACGTTATATGGTATCACGTTATAACGTATAACGTTATATAGTATCACGTTATAACGTATAACTTTATGTAGAATTACGTTATAACGTATAACGTTATATAATATTACGTTATAAGGTATAAAGTTATGTAGCATTTCGTTATAACGTATAACGCTATATAGTATTGTGTTATAACGTATAACGTTATGTAGTATTACGTTATAACGTATAACGTTATGTAGTATTACGTTATAACGTATAGCGTCATATAGTACTATGTAATAACGTATAACGTTATGTAGTATTACTTTATAACGTATAACGTTATATAGTATTGTGTTATAACGTATAATGTTATATAATATTACGTTATAACGTATAATGTTATATAATATAACGCTATAACGTATATCGTTATATAGTATTGTGTTATAACGTATAATGATATATAATATTACGTTATAACGTATAATGTTATATAGTACTATGTAATAACGTATAACGTTATGTAGTATTACTTTATAACGTATAACGTTATGTGGTATAACGTTATAACGTATAATACGTTATAACGTTATATAGTATCACGTTATAACGTATAACGTTATATAGTACTATGCAATATCGTATAACGTTATGTAGTATTACGTTCTAACGTATAAAGTTATGTGGAATTACGTTATAACGTATAACGTTATATAATATTACGTTATAAAGTATAACGTTATATGTAATCACGTTATAACGTATAACGTTTTATAGTATCACGCTATGACGTATAACGTTACATAGTATTACGTTATTACGCATATCGTTATGTAATATTACGTTATAACGTATAACGTTATGTAGTATTACGTTACAATGTATAGCGTTACATAGTACTATGTAATAACGTATAACTTTAAGTAGTATTACTTTATAACGTATAACGTTAGGTAGTATTACGTTATAACGTTTAACGTTATATGGTATCACGTTATTACGTATATCGGTATTTAATATTACGTTATAACGTATAACGTTATGTAGTATTACGTTATAACGTATAGCGTTATATAGTACTATGTAATAACGTATAACGTTATGTAGTATTACGTTATAACGTATAAAGTTATGTAGTATTACGTTATAACGTATAACGTTATATAATATTACGTTATAAAGTATAACGTTATGTAGTATTACGTTATAACGTATAGCGTTATATAGTACTATGTAATAATGTATAACGTAATGTAGTATTACTTTATAACGTATAACGTTATATAATATTGCGTTATAACGTATAACGTTATGCAGTATTACGTTATAACGTATAACGTTATATGGTATCACGTTATTACGTATATCCTTATTTAATATTACGTTATAACGTATAACGTTCTGTAGTATTACGTTATAACGTATAGCGTCATATAGTACTATGTAATAACGTATAACGTTATGTAGTATTACTTTATAACGTATAACGTTATATAATATTACGTTATAACGTATAACGTTATGTAGTATTACGTTATAACGTATAGCGTTATATAGTACTATGTAATAACGTAGAACGTTATGCAGTATTACTTTACAACGTATAACGTTATGTAGTATTATGTTATAACGTATAACGTTATATAATATTGTGTTATAACGTATAACGTTATATAATATTACGTTATAACGTATAACGTTATATAATATTACGTTATAACGTATAACGTTATGTAGTATTACGTTATAACGTATAGCGTTATATAGTACTATGTAATAACGTAGAACGTTATGCAGTATTACTTTACAACGTATAACGTTATGTAGTATTATGTTATAACGTATAACGTTATATAATATTGTGTTATAACGTATAACGTTATATAATATTACGTTATAACGTATAACGTTATGTAGTATTACGTTATAACGTATAACGTTATATAGTATAACGTTATAACGTATAACTTTATGTAGAATTACGTTATAATGTATAACGTTATATAATATTACGTTATAGCGTATAACGTAATGCAGCATTACGTTGTAACGTATAACGCTATATAGTATTGTGTTATAACGTATAACGTTATGTAGTAATACGTTATAATGTATATCGTTATATAATATTACGTTATAAAGTATAACGTTAATTAGTATTACTTTATAACGTATAGCGTTATATAGTACTATGTAATAACGTATAACGTTATGTAGTATTACGTTATAACGTATAAAGTTATGTAGTATTACGTTATAACGTATAACGTTATACAGTACTAAGATAAAACGTATAACGTTATGTAGTATTACGTTATAACGTATAACGCTATATAATATTACGTTATAAAGTATAACGTTATGCAGTATTACGTTATAACGTATAACGTTATATGGTATCACGTTATTACGTATATCGTTATTTAATATTACGTTATAACGTATAACGTTCTGTAGTATTACGTTATAACGTATAGCGTCATATACTACTATTTAATAACGTATAACGTTATGTAGAATTACTTTATAACGTGTAACGTTATATAATATTACGTTATAACGTATAACGTTATGTAGTATTACGTGATAATGTATAACGTTGTATGGTATCACGTTATAACGTATAACGTTATATAGTATCATGCTATAACGTATAACGTTATATAGTATTACGATATAACGTATGGCGTTATATAGTACTATGTAATAACGTATAACGTTATGTAGTAACACTTTATAACGTATAACGTTATATAATATTACGTTATAACGTATAACGTTATATAGTATCACGTTATAACGTATAACTTTATGTAGAATTACGTTATAACGTATAACGTTATATAATATTACGTTATAAGGTATAAAGTTATGTAGCATTACGTTATAACGTATAACGCTATATAGTATTGTGTTATAACGTATAACGTTATGTAGTATTACGTTATAACGTATAACGTTATGTAGTATTACGTTATAACGTATAACGTTATGTAGTATTACGTTATAACGTATAACGTTATATAATAGTACGTTATAAAGTATAACGTTATGTAGTATTACGTTATAACGTATAACGTTATGTGGTATCACGTTATAACGTATAATACGTTATAACGTTATATAGTATCACGTTATAACGTATAACGTTATATAGTACTATGTAATATCGTATAACGTTATGTAGTATTACGTTATAACGTATAAAGTTATGTAGTATTACGTTATAACGTATAACGTTATGTAGTATTACGTTATAACGTATAACGTTATGTAGTATTACGTTATAACGTATAACGTTATATAATATTACGTTATAACCTATAACGTTATGGAGTATTACGTTATAACGTATAACGTTATATGGTATCACGTTATTACGTATATCGTTATATAATATTACGTTATAACGTATAACGTTATGTAGTATTACTTTATAACGCATAACGTTATATAATATTACGTTATAACGTATAACGTTATGTAGTATTACGTTATAACGTATAACGTTATGTAGTATTACGTTATAACGTATAGCGTTATATAGTACTATGTAATAACGTAGAACGTTATGCAGTATTACTTTACAACGTATAACGTTATGTAGTATTATGTTATAACGTATAACGTTATATAATATTGTGTTATAACGTATAACGTTATATAATATTACGTTATAACGTATAACGTTATGTAGTATTACGTTATAACGTATAACGTTATATAGTATAACGTTATAACGTATAACTTTATGTAGAATTACGTTATAATGTATAACGTTATATAGTATAACGTTATAACGTATAACTTTATGTAGAATTACGTTATAATGTATAACGTTATATAATATTACGTTATAGCGTATAACGTAATGCAGCATTACGTTATAACGTATAACGTTATGTAGTATTACGTTATAACGTATAGCGTCATATAGTACTATGTAATAACGTATAACGTTATGTAGTATTACGTTATAACGTATAACGTTATATAGTATAACGTTATAACGTATAACTTTATGTAGAATTACGTTATAATGTATAACGTTATATAATATTACGTTATAGCGTATAACGTAATGCAGCATTACGTTATAACGTATAACGTTATGTAGTATTACGTTATAACGTATAGCGTCATATAGTACTATGTAATAACGTATAACGTTATGTAGTATTACGTTATAACGTATAACGTTATATAGTATAACGTTATAACGTATAACTTTATGTAGAATTACTTTATAACGTGTAAAGTTATATAATATTATGTTATAACGTATAACGTTATGTAGTATTACGTTAATACGTATAACGTTATATGTAATCACGTTATAACGTATAACGTTATATAGTATCACGCTGTAACGTATAACGTTACATAGTATTACGTTATTATGCATATCGTTATATAATATTACGTTATAACGTATAACGTTATGTAGTATTACGTTACAACGTATAGCGTTATAGAGTACTATGTAATAACGTATAACTTTAAGTAGTATTACTTTATAACGTATAACGTTATATAGTATCACGCTATAACGTATAACGTTATATAGTATTACGTTATTACGTATATCGTTATATAATATTACGTTATAACATATAACGTTAATTAGTATTACTTTATACCGTATAGCGTTATATAGTACTATGTAATAACGTATAACGTTATGTAGTATTACGTTATAACGTATAACGTTAGACAGTACTAAGATAAAACGTATAACGTTATGTAGTATTACGTTATAACGTATAACGTTATATAATATTACGTTATAAAGTATAACGTTATGTAGTATTACGTTATAACGTATAGCGTTATATAGTACTATGTAATAATGTATAACGTAATGTAGTATTACTTTATAACGTATAACGTTATATAATATTGCGTTATAACGTATAACGTTATGCAGTATTACGTTATAACGTATAACGTTATATGGTATCACGTTATTACGTATATCCTTATTTAATATTACGTTATAACGTATAACGTTCTGTAGTATTACGTTATAACGTATAGCGTCATATAGTACTATGTAATAACGTATAACGTTATGTAGTATTACTTTATAACGTATAACGTTATATAATATTACGTTATAACGTATAACGTTATGTAGTATTACGTTATAACGTATAGCGTTATATAGTACTATGTAATAACGTAGAACGTTATGCAGTATTACTTTACAACGTATAACGTTATGTAGTATTATGTTATAACGTATAACGTTATATAATATTGTGTTATAACGTATAACGTTATATAATATTACGTTATAACGTATAACGTTATGTAGTATTACGTTATAACGTATAACGTTATATAGTATAACGTTATAACGTATAACTTTATGTAGAATTACGTTATAATGTATAACGTTATATAATATTACGTTATAGCGTATAACGTAATGCAGCATTACGTTGTAACGTATAACGCTATATAGTATTGTGTTATAACGTATAACGTTATGTAGTAATACGTTATAATGTATATCGTTATATAATATTACGTTATAAAGTATAACGTTAATTAGTATTACTTTATAACGTATAGCGTTATATAGTACTATGTAATAACGTATAACGTTATGTAGTATTACGTTATAACGTATAAAGTTATGTAGTATTACGTTATAACGTATAACGTTATACAGTACTAAGATAAAACGTATAACGTTATGTAGTATTACGTTATAACGTATAACGCTATATAATATTACGTTATAAAGTATAACGTTATGCAGTATTACGTTATAACGTATAACGTTATATGGTATCACGTTATTACGTATATCGTTATTTAATATTACGTTATAACGTATAACGTTCTGTGGTATTACGTTATAACGTATAGCGTCATATACTACTATGTAATAACGTATAACGTTATGTAGTATTACTTTATAACGTGTAACGTTATATAATATTACGTTATAACGTATAACGTTATGTAGTATTACGTGATAATGTATAACGTTGTATGGTATCACGTTATAACGTATAACGTTATATAGTATCATGCTATAACGTATAACGTTATATAGTATTACGATATAACGTATGGCGTTATATAGTACTATGTAATAACGTATAACGTTATGTAGTAACACTTTATAACGTATAACGTTATATAATATTACGTTATAACGTATAACGTTATGTAGTATTACGTTATAACGTATAGCGCTATATAGTACTATGTAATAACGTATAACGTTATGTAGTATTACTTTCTAACGTATAACGTTATATGGTATCACGTTATAACGTATAACGTTATATAGTATCACGTTATAACGTATAACTTTATGTAGAATTACGTTATAACGTATAACGTTATATAATATTACGTTATAAGGTATAAAGTTATGTAGCATTTCGTTATAACGTATAACGCTATATAGTATTGTGTTATAACGTATAACGTTATGTAGTATTACGTTATAACGTATAACGTTATGTAGTATTACGTTATAACGTATAACGTTATGTAGTATTACGTTATAACGTATAACGTTATATAATAGTACGTTATAAAGTATAACGTTATGTAGTATTACGTTATAACGTATAACGTTATGTGGTATCACGTTATAACGTATAATACGTTATAACGTTATATAGTATCACGTTATAACGTATAACGTTATATAGTACTATGTAATATCGTATAACGTTATGTAGTATTACGTTATAACGTATAACGTTATATAATATTACGTTATAACCTATAACGTTATGGAGTATTACGTTATAACGTATAACGTTATATGGTATAACGTTATTACGTATATCGTTATATAATATTACGTTATAACGTATAACGTTATGTAGTATTACTTTATAACGCATAACGTTATATAATATTACGTTATAACGTATAACGTTATGTAGTATTACGTTATAACGTATAACGTTATGTAGTATTACGTTATAACGTATAACGTTATGTAGTATTACGTTATAACGAATAACGTTATGTAGTATTACGTTATAACGTTTAACGTTATATAATATTACGTTATAACGTATAAGGTTATGTAGTATTACGTTATAACGTATAAAGTTATGTAGAATTACGTTATAACGTATAACGTTATATAATATTACGTTATAACGTATAACGTTATGTAGTATTACGTTATAACGTATAACGTTATGAAGTATTACGTTATAACGTATAACGTTATATAGTATCACGTTATAACGTATAACGTTATGTAGTATTACGTTATAATGTATATCGTTATATAATATTACGTTATAACGGATAATGTTATATAATATTACGTTATAGCGTATAACGTAATGTAGCATTACCTTATAACGTATAACGTTATATAGTACTATGTAATATCGTATAACGTTATGTAGTATTACGTTATAACGTATAAAGTTATGTAGAATTACGTTATAACGTATAACGTTATATAATATTACGTTATAACGTATAACGTTATGTAGTATTACGTTATAACGTATAACGTTATGAAGTATTACGTTATAACGTATAACGTTATATAGTATCACGCTGTAACGTATAACGTTACATAGTATTACGTTATTATGCATATCGTTATATAATATTACGTTATAACGTATAACGTTATGTAGTATTACGTTACAACGTATAGCGTTATAGAGTACTATGTAATAACGTATAACTTTAAGTAGTATTACTTTATAACGTATAACGTTATATAGTATCACGCTATAAGGTATAACGTTATATAGTATTACGTTATTACGTATATCGTTATATAATATTACGTTATAACATATAACGTTAATTAGTATTACTTTATAACGTATAGCGTTATATAGTACTATGTAATAACGTATAACGTTATGTAGTATTACGTTATAACGTATAACGTTAGACAGTACTAAGATAAAACGTATAACGTTATGTAGTATTACGTTATAACGTATAACGTTATATAATATTACGTTATAAAGTATAACGTTATGTAGTATTACGTTATAACGTATAGCGTTATATAGTACTATGTAATAATGTATAACGTAATGTAGTATTACTTTATAACGTATAACGTTATATAATATTGCGTTATAACGTATAACGTTATGCAGTATTACGTTATAACGTATAACGTTATATGGTATCACGTTATTACGTATATCCTTATTTAATATTACGTTATAACGTATAACGTTCTGTAGTATTACGTTATAACGTATAACGTTCTGTAGTATTACGTTATAACGTATAGCGTCATATAGTACTATGTAATAACGTATAACGTTATGTAGTATTACTTTATAACGTATAGCGTTATATAGTACTATGTAATAACGTATAACGTTATGTAGTATTACGTTATAACGTATAAAGTTATGTAGTATTACGTTATAACGTATAACGTTATACAGTACTAAGATAAAACGTATAACGTTATGTAGTATTACGTTATAACGTATAACGCTATATAATATTACGTTATAAAGTATAACGTTATGCAGTATTACGTTATAACGTATAACGTTATATGGTATCACGTTATTACGTATATCGTTATTTAATATTACGTTATAACGTATAACGTTCTGTAGTATTACGTTATAACGTATAGCGTCATATACTACTATGTAATAACGTATAACGTTATGTAGAATTACTTTATAACGTGTAACGTTATATAATATTACGTTATAACGTATAACGTTATGTAGTATTACGTGATAATGTATAACGTTGTATGGTATCACGTTATAACGTATAACGTTATATAGTATCATGCTATAACGTATAACGTTATATAGTATTACGATATAACGTATGGCGTTATATAGTACTATGTAATAACGTATAACGTTATGTAGTAACACTTTATAACGTATAACGTTATATAATATTACGTTATAACGTATAACGTTATGTAGTATTACGTTATAACGTATAGCGTTATATAGTACTATGTAATAACGTATAACGTTATGTAGTATTACTTTCTAACGTATAACGTTATATGGTATCACGTTATAACGTATAACGTTATATAGTATCACGTTATAACGTATAACATTATATAGAATTACGTTATAACGTATAACGTTATATAATATTACGTTATAAGGTATAAAGTTATGTAGCATTACGTTATAACGTATAACGCTATATAGTATTGTGTTATAACGTATAACGTTATGTAGTATTACGTTATAACGTATAACGTTATGTAGTATTACGTTATAACGTATAACGTTATGTAGTATTACGTTATAACGTATAACGTTATATAATAGTACGTTATAAAGTATAACGTTATGTAGTATTACGTTATAACGTAAAACGTTATGTGGTATCACGTTATAACGTATAATACGTTATAACGTTATATAGTATCACGTTATAACGTATAACGTTATATAGTACTATGTAATATCGTATAACGTTATGTAGTATTACGTTATAACGTATAAAGTTATGTAGTATTACGTTATAACGTATAACGTTATGTAGTATTACGTTATAACGTATAACGTTATGTAGTATTACGTTATAACGTATAACGTTATATAATAATACGTTATAACCTATAACGTTATGGAGTATTACGTTATAACGTATAACGTTATATGGTATCACGTTATTACGTATATCGTTATATAATATTACGTTATAACGTATAACGTTATGTAGTATTACTTTATAACGCATAACGTTATATAATATTACGTTATAACGTATAACGTTATGTAGTATTACGTTATAACGTATAACGTTATGTAGTATTACGTTATAACGTATAGCGTTATATAGTAATATGTAATAACGTAGAACGTTATGCAGTATTACTTTACAACGTATAACGTTATGTAGTATTATGTTATAACGTATAACGTTATATAATATTGTGTTATAACGTATAACGTTATATAATATTACGTTATAACGTATAACGTTATGTAGTATTACGTTATAACGTATAACGTTATGTAGTATTACGTTATAACGTATAACGTTATATAGTATAACGTTATAACGTATAACTTTATGTAGAATTACGTTATAATGTATAACGTTATATAATATTACGTTATAGCGTATAACGTAATGCAGCATTACGTTATAACGTATAACGTTATGTAGTATTACGTTATAATGTATATCGTTATATAATATTACGTTATAACGTATAACGTTATGTAGTATTACTTTATAACGTATAACGTTATGTGGTATAACGTTATAACGTATAATACGTTATAACGTTATATAGTATCACGTTATGTAGTATTACGTTACAACGTATAGCGTCATATAGTACTATGAAATAACGTATAACGTAATGTAGTATTACTTTATCACGTGTAAAGTTATATAATATTATGTTATAACGTATAACGTTATGTAGTATTACGTTAATACGTATAACGTTATATGTAATCACGTTATAACGTATAACGTTATATAGTATCACGCTGTAACGTATAACGTTACATAGTATTACGTTATTATGCATATCGTTATATAATATTACGTTATAACGTATAACGTTATGTAGTATTACGTTACAACGTATAGCGTTATAGAGTACTATGTAATAACGTATAACTTTAAGTAGTATTACTTTATAACGTATAACGTTATATAGTATCACGCTATAACGTATAACGTTATATAGTATTACGTTATTACGTATATCGTTATATAATATTACGTTATAACATATAACGTTAATTAGTATTACTTTATAACGTATAGCGTTATATAGTACTATGTAATAACGTATAACGTTATGTAGTATTACGTGATAACGTATAACGTTAGACAGTACTAAGATAAAACGTATAACGTTATGTAGTATTACGTTATAACGTATAACGTTATATAATATTACGTTATAAAGTATAACGTTATGTAGTATTACGTTATAACGTATAGCGTTATATAGTACTATGTAATAATGTATAACGTAATGTAGTATTACTTTATAACGTATAACGTTATATAATATTGCGTTATAACGTATAACGTTATGCAGTATTACGTTATAACGTATAACGTTATATGGTATCACGTTATTACGTATATCCTTATTTAATATTACGTTATAACGTATAACGTTCTGTAGTATTACGTTATAACGTATAGCGTCATATAGTACTATGTAATAACGTATAACGTTATGTAGTATTACTTTATAACGTATAACGTTATATAATATTACGTTATAACGTATAACGTTATGTAGTATTACGTTATAACGTATAGCGTTATATAGTACTATGTAATAACGTATAACGTTATGTAGTATTACTTTCTAACGTATAACGTTATATGGTATCACGTTATAACGTATAACGTTATATAGTATCACGTTATAACGTATAACTTTATGTAGAATTACGTTATAACGTATAACGTTATATAGTATAACGTTATAACGTATAACTTTATGTAGAATTACGTTATAATGTATAACGTTATATAATATTACGTTATAACGTATAACGTTATGAAGTATTACGTTATAACGTATAACGTTATATAGTATCACGTTATAACGTGTAACGTTATGTAGTATTACGTTATAATGTATATCGTTATATAATATTACGTTATAACGGATAATGTTATATAATATTACGTTATAGCGTATAACGTAATGTAGCATTACCTTATAACGTATAACGTTATATAGTACTATGTAATATCGTATAACGTTATGTAGTATTACGTTATAACGTATAAAGTTATGTAGAATTACGTTATAACGTATAACGTTATATAATATTACGTTATAACGTATAACGTTATGTAGTATTACGTTATAATGTATAACGTTATATAGTATCACGTTATAACGTATAACTTTATGTAGAATTACGTTATAACGTATAACGTTATATAATATTACGTTATAGCGTATAACGTAATGTGGCATTACGTTATAACGTATAACGCTATATAGTATTGTGTTATAACGTATAACGTTATGTAGTATTACGTTATAATGTATATCGTTATATAATATTACGTTATAACGGATAATGTTATATAATATTACGTTATAGCGTATAACGTAATGTAGCATTACGTTATAACGTATAACCTTATATAGTACTATGTAATATCGTATAACGTTATGTAGTATTACGTTATAACGTATAAAGTTATGTAGAATTACGTTATAACGTATAACTTTATGTAGAATTACGTTATAACGTATAACGTTATATAATATTACTTTATAACCTATAACGTTAAATAATATTACGTTATAACGTATAACGTTATATAGTATCACGTTATAACGTATAACGTTATATAGTATCACGCTATAACGTATAACGTTATATAGTATTACGTTATTACGTATATCGTTATATAATATTACGTTATAACGTATAACGTTATGTGGTATCACGTTATAACGTATCATACGTTATAAAGTTATATAGTATCACGTTATAACGTATAACGTTATATAGTACTATGTAATATCGTATAACGTTATGTAGTATTACTTTATAACGTATATCGTTATATAATATTACGTTATAACGTATAATGTTATATAATATTACGTTATAACGTATAATGTTATATAATATTACGTTATAACGTATAACGTTATGTAGTATTACGATATACCGTATAACGTTATATAGTATCACGTTATAACGTATAACGTTATATAGTACTATGTAATATCGTATAACGTTATGTAGTATTACGTTAAAAGGTATAAAGTTATGTAGTATTACGT
This sequence comes from Bombus sylvestris, assembly GCA_911622165.2. Classification (NCBI taxonomy): domain Eukaryota; kingdom Metazoa; phylum Arthropoda; class Insecta; order Hymenoptera; family Apidae; genus Bombus; species Bombus sylvestris. Next base: position 5,329,387 of record OU443153.1, on the reverse strand, counting down.
TATAACGTATAACGTTATGTATTATTACGTTATAACGTATAACGTTATGTAGTATTACGTTATAACGTATAACGTTATATAATAGTACGTTATAAAGCGTAACGTTATGTAGTATTACGTTATAACGTATAACGTTATGTAGTATTACGTTATAACGTATAACGTTATGTGGTATCACGTTATAACGTATAATACGTTATAACGTTATATGGTATCACGTTATAACGTATAACGTTATATAGTACTATGTAATATCGTATAACGTTATGAAGTATTACGTTATAACGTATAAAGTTATGTAGTATTACGTTATAACGTATAACGTTATGTAGTATTACGTTATAACGTATAACGTTATGTAGTATTACGTTATAACGTATAACGTTATATAATATTACGTTATAACCTATAACGTTATGGAGTATTACGTTATAACGTATAACGTTATATGGTATCACGTTATTACGTATATCGTTATATAATATTACGTTATAACGTATAACGTTATGTAGTATTACGATATACCGTATAACGTTATATAGTATCACGTTATAACGTATAACGTTATATAGTACTATGTAATATCGTATAACGTTATGTAGTATTACGTTATAAGGTATAAAGTTATGTAGTATTACGTTATAACGTATAACGTTATGTATTATTACGTTATAACGTATAACGTTATGTAGTATTACGTTATAACGTATAACGTTATATAATAGTACGTTATAAAGCATAACGTTATGTAGTATTACGTTATAACGTATAACGTTATGTAGTATTACGTTATAACGTATAACGTTATGTGGTATCACGTTATAACGTATAATACGTTATAACGTTATATGGTATCACGTTATAACGTATAACGTTATATATTACTATGTAATATCGTATAACGTTATGAAGTATTACGTTATAACGTATAAAGTTATGTAGTATTACGTTATAACGTATAACGTTATGTAGTATTACGTTATAACGTATAACGTTATGTAGTATTACGTTATAACGTATAACGTTATGTAGTATTACGTTATAACGTATAACGTTATATGGTATCACGTTATTACGTATATCGTTATATAATATTACGTTATAACGTATAACGTTATGTAGTATTACTTTATAACGCATAACGTTATATAATATTACGTTATAACGTATAACGTTATGTAGTATTACGTTATAACGTATAACGTTATGTAGTATTACGTTATAACGTTCAACGTTATTTAATATTACGTTATAACGTATAAGGTCATGTAGTATTACGTTATAACGTATAACGTTATATGGTATCACGTTATTACGTATATCGTTATATAATATTACGTTATAACGTATAACGTTATGTAGTATTACTTTATAACGCATAACGTTATATAATATTACGTTATAACGTATAATGTAATATAATATTACGTTATAACGTATAACGTTATGTAGTATTACGTTATAACGTATAACGTTATGTAGTATTACGTTATAACGTATAACGTTAAATAGTATTACGTTATAACGTATAAAGTTATGTAGTATTACGCTATAACGTATAACGTTATACAGTACTAAGATAAAACGTATAACGTTATGTAGTATTACGTTATAACGTATAACGTTATATAATATTACGCTATAAAGTATAACGTTATGTAGTATTACGTTATAACGTATAGCGTTATATAGTACTATGTAATAACGTGTAACGTAATGTAGTATTACTTTATAACGTATAACGTTATATAATTTGCGTTATAACTTATAACGTTATGTAGTATTACGTTATAACGTATAAAGTTATGTAGTATTACGTCCATCGTCTGACGTCATAAGGTACTACGTAATAATGTACAACGTTATGTAGTACTGTGTTATAGCGTATAATGTTATATAATATTACGCTATAACGTATATCGTTATATAGTATTGTGTTATAACGTATAATGTTATATAATATTACGTTATAACGTATAATGTTATATAGTACTATGTAATAACGTATAACGTAATGTAGTATTACTTTATAACGTATAACGTTATATAGTATTGTGTTATAACGTATAACGTTATGTAGTATTACGTTACAACGTATAACGTTATATGGTATCACGTTATAACGTATAACGATATATAGTATCATGCTATAACGTATAACGTTATATAGTATTACGTTATTACGCATATCGTTATATAATATTACGTTATAACGTATAACGTTATGTAGTATTACGTTACAACGTATAGCGTTATATAGTATTACGTTATTACGTATATCGTTATATAATATTACGTTATAACATATAACGTTAATTAGTATTACTTTATAACGTATAGCGTTATATAGTACTATGTAATAACGTATAACGTTATATAGTATCACGTTATAACGTATAACTTTATGCAGAATTACGTTATGACGTATAACGTTATATAATATTACGTTATAACGTATAACGTTATGGAGTATTACGCTATAACGTATAACGTTATATGGTATCGCGTTATTACGTATATCGTTATATAATATTACGTTATAACGTATAACGTTATGTAGTATTACTTTATAACGCATAACGTTATATAATATTACGTTATAACGTATAATGTAATATAATATTACGTTATAACGTATAACGTTATGTAGTATTACGTTATAACGTATAACGTTATGTAGTATTACGTTATAACGTATAACGTTAAATAGTATTACGTTATAACGTATAAAGTTATGTAGTATTACGTTATAACGTATAACGTTATACAGTACTAAGATAAAACGTATAACGTTATGTAGTATTACGTTATAACGTATAACGTTATATAATATTACGCTATAAAGTATAACGTTATGTAGTATTACGTTATAACGTATAGCGTTATATAGTACTATGTAATAACGTGTAACGTAATGTAGTATTACTTTATAACGTATAACGTTATATAATTTGCGTTATAACTTATAACGTTATGTAGTATTACGTTATAACGTATAAAGTTATGTAGTATTACGTCTATCGTCTGACGTCATAAGGTACTACGTAATAATGTACAACGTTATGTAGTACTGTGTTATAGCGTATAATGTTATATAATATTACGCTATAACGCATATCGTTATATAGTATTGTGTTATAACGTATAATGTTATATAATATTACGTTATAACGTATAATGTTATATAGTACTATGTAATAACGTATAACGTAATGTAGTATTACTTTATAACGTATAACGTTATATAATATTGCGTTATAACGTATTACGTTATGTAGTATTACGTTATAACGTATAACGTTATATGGTATCACGTTATTACGTATATCGTTATTTAATATTACGTTATAACGTATAACGTTATGTAGTATTACGTTATAACGTATAGCGTCATACAGTACTATGTAATAACGTAGAACGTTATGCAGTATTACTTTACAACGTATAACGTTATGTAGTATTACGTTATAACGTATAAAGTTATATAGTATTGTGTTATAACGTATAACGTTATGTAGTATTACGTTACAACGTATAGCGTTATATAGTATTACGTTATTACGTATATCGTTATATAATCTTACTTTACAACGTATAACGTTATGTAGTATTACGTTATAACGTATAACGTTATATAGTATTGTGTTATAACGTATAACGTTATGTAGTATTACGTTACAACGTATAACGTTATATGGTATCACGTTATAACGTATAACGATATATAGTATCATGCTATAACGTATAACGTTATATAGTATTACGTTATTACGCATATCGTTATATAATATTACGTTATAACGTATAACGTTATGTAGTATTACGTTACAACGTATAGCGTTATATAGTATTACGTTATTACGTATATCGTTATATAATATTACGTTATAACATATAACGTTAATTAGTATTACTTTATAACGTATAGCGTTATATAGTACTATGTAATAACGTATAACGTTATATAGTATCACGTTATAACGTATAACTTTATGCAGAATTACGTTATGACGTATAACGTTATATAATATTACGTTATAACGTATAACGTTATGGAGTATTACGTTATAACGTATAACGTTATATGGTATCGCGTTATTACGTATATCGTTATATAATATTACGTTATAACGTATAACGTTATGTAGTATTACTTTATAACGCATAACGTTATATAATATTACGTTATAACGTATAAGGTTATGTAGTATTACGTTATAACGTATAACGTTAGATGGTATCACGTTATAACGTATAACGTTAGATGGTATCACGTTATAACGTATAACGTTATATAGTACTATGTAATATCGTATAACGTTATGTAGTATTACTTTATAACGTATATCGTTATATAATATTACGTTATAACGTACAATGTTATATAATATTACGTTATAACGTATAATGTTATATAATATTACGTTATAACGTATAACGTTATGTAGTATTACGATATACCGTATAACGTTATATAGTATCACGTTATAACGTATAACGTTATATAGTACTATGTAATATCGTATAACGTTATGTAGTATTACGTTATAAGGTATAAAGTTATGTAGTATTACGTTATAACGTATAACGTTATGTATTATTACGTTATAACGTATAACGTTATGTAGTATTACGTTATAACGTATAACGTTATATAATAGTACGTTATAAAGTATAACGTTATGTAGTATTACGTTATAACGTATAACGTTATGTAGTATTACGTTATAACGTATAACGTTATGTGGTATCACGTTATAACGTATAATACGTTATAACGTTATATAGTATCACGTTATAACGTATAACGTTATATAGTACTATGTAATATCGTATAACGTTATGAAGTATTACGTTATAACGTATAAAGTTATGTAGTATTACGTTATAACGTATAACGTTATGTAGTATTACGTTATAACGTATAACGTTATGTAGTATTACGTTATAACGTATAACGTTATGTAGTATTACGTTATAACGTATAACGTTATATAATATAACGTTATAACCTATAACGTTATGGAGTATTACGTTATAACGTATAACGTTATATGGTATCACGTTATTACGTATATCGTTATATAATATTACGTTATAACGTATAACGTTATGTAGTATTACTTTATAACGCATAACGTTATATAATATTACGTTATAACGTATAACGTTATGTAGTATTACGTTATAACGTATAACGTTATGTAGTATTACGTTATAACGTTTAACGTTATTTAATATTACGTTATAACGTATAAGGTTATGTAGTATTACGTTATAACGTATAACGTTATATGGTATCACGTTATTACGTATATCGTTATATAATATTACGTTATAACGTATAACGTTATGTAGTATTACTTTATAACGCATAACGTTATATAATATTACGTTATAACGTATAATGTAATATAATATTACGTTATAACGTATAACGTTATGTAGTATTACGTTATAACGTATAACGTTAAATAGTATTACGTTATAACGTATAAAGTTATGTAGTATTACGTTATAACGTATAACGTTATACAGTACTAAGATAAAACGTATAACGTTATGTAGTATTACGTTATAACGTATAACGTTATATAATATTACGCTATAAAGTATAACGTTATGTAGTATTACGTTATAACGTATAGCGTTATATAGTACTATGTAATAACGTGTAACGTAATGTAGTATTACTTTATAACGTATAACGTTATATAATTTGCGTTATAACTTATAACGTTATGTAGTATTACGTTATAACGTATAAAGTTATGTAGTATTACGTTATAACGTATAACGTTATATAATATTACGTTATAACCTATAACGTTATGGAGTATTACGTTATAACGTATAACGTTAAATAGTATTACGTTATAACGTATAAAGTTATGTAGTATTACGCTATAACGTATAACGTTATACAGTACTAAGATAAAACGTATAACGTTATATGGTATCACGTTATTACGTATATCGTTATATAATATTACGTTATAACGTATAACGTTATGTAGTATTACTTTATAACGCATAACGTTATATAATATTACGTTATAACGTATAATGTAATATAATATTACGTTATAACGTATAACGTTATGTAGTATTACGTTAAAAGGTATAAAGTTATGTAGTATTACGTTATAACGTATAACGTTATGTATTATTACGTTATAACGTATAACGTTATGTAGTATTACGTTATAACGTATAACGTTATATAATAGTACGTTATAAAGCGTAACGTTATGTAGTATTACGTTATAACGTATAACGCTATATAGTATTGTGTTATAACGTATAACGTTATGTAGTATTACGTTATAACGTATAACGTTATGTAGTATTACGTTATAACGTATAACGTTATGTAGTATTACGTTATAACGTATAACGTTATATAATAGTACGTTATAAAGTATAACGTTATGTAGTATTACGTTATAACGTATAACGTTATGTGGTATCACGTTATAACGTATAATACGTTATAACGTTATATAGTATCACGTTATAACGTATAACGTTATATAGTACTATGTAATATCGTATAACGTTATGTAGTATTACGTTATAACGTATAAAGTTATGTAGTATTACGTTATAACGTATAACGTTATGTAGTATTACGTTATAACGTATAACGTTATGTAGTATTACGTTATAACGTATAACGTTATATAATATTACGTTATAACCTATAACGTTATGGAGTATTACGTTATAACGTATAACGTTATATGGTATCACGTTATTACGTATATCGTTATATAATATTACGTTATAACGTATAACGTTATGTAGTATTACTTTATAACGCATAACGTTATATAATATTACGTTATAACGTATAACGTTATGTAGTATTACGTTATAACGTATAACGTTATGTAGTATTACGTTATAACGTATAACGTTATGTAGTATTACGTTATAACGAATAACGTTATGTAGTATTACGTTATAACGTTTAACGTTATATAATATTACGTTATAACGTATAAGGTTATGTAGTATTACGTTATAACGTATAAAGTTATGTAGAATTACGTTATAACGTATAACGTTATATAATATTACGTTATAACGTATAACGTTATGTAGTATTACGTTATAACGTATAACGTTATGAAGTATTACGTTATAACGTATAACGTTATATAGTATCACGTTATAACGTATAACGTTATGTAGTATTACGTTATAATGTATATCGTTATATAATATTACGTTATAACGGATAATGTTATATAATATTACGTTATAGCGTATAACGTAATGTAGCATTACCTTATAACGTATAACGTTATATAGTACTATGTAATATCGTATAACGTTATGTAGTATTACGTTATAACGTATAAAGTTATGTAGAATTACGTTATAACGTATAACGTTATATAATATTACGTTATAACGTATAACGTTATGTAGTATTACGTTATAATGTATAACGTTATATAGTATCACGTTATAACGTATAACTTTATGTAGAATTACGTTATAACGTATAACGTTATATAATATTACGTTATAGCGTATAACGTAATGTGGCATTACGTTATAACGTATAACGCTATATAGTATTGTGTTATAACGTATAACGTTATGTAGTATTACGTTATAATGTATATCGTTATATAATATTACGTTATAACGGATAATGTTATATAATATTACGTTATAGCGTATAACGTAATGTAGCATTACGTTATAACGTATAACCTTATATAGTACTATGTAATATCGTATAACGTTATGTAGTATTACGTTATAACGTATAAAGTTATGTAGAATTACGTTATAACGTATAACTTTATGTAGAATTACGTTATAACGTATAACGTTATGTAGTATTACGTTATAACGTATAACGTTATGTAGTATTACGTTATAACGTATAACGTTATGTAGTATTACGTTATAACGAATAACGTTATGTAGTATTACGTTATAACGTTTAACGTTATATAATATTACGTTATAACGTATAAGGTTATGTAGTATTACGTTATAACGTATAAAGTTATGTAGAATTACGTTATAACGTATAACGTTATATAATATTACGTTATAACGTATAACGTTATGTAGTATTACGTTATAACGTATAACGTTATGAAGTATTACGTTATAACGTATAACGTTATATAGTATCACGTTATAACGTATAACGTTATGTAGTATTACGTTATAATGTATATCGTTATATAATATTACGTTATAACGGATAATGTTATATAATATTACGTTATAGCGTATAACGTAATGTAGCATTACCTTATAACGTATAACGTTATATAGTACTATGTAATATCGTATAACGATATGTAGTATTACGTTATAACGTATAAAGTTATGTAGAATTACGTTATAACGTATAACGTTATATAATATTACGTTATAACGTATAACGTTATGTAGTATTACGTTATAATGTATAACGTTATATAGTATCACGTTATAACGTATAACTTTATGTAGAATTACGTTATAACGTATAACGTTATATAATATTACGTTATAGCGTATAACGTAATGTGGCATTACGTTATAACGTATAACGCTATATAGTATTGTGTTATAACGTATAACGTTATGTAGTATTACGTTATAATGTATATCGTTATATAATATTACGTTATAACGGATAATGTTATATAATATTACGTTATAGCGTATAACGTAATGTAGCATTACGTTATAACGTATAACCTTATATAGTACTATGTAATATCGTATAACGTTATGTAGTATTACGTTATAACGTATAAAGTTATGTAGAATTACGTTATAACGTATAACTTTATGTAGAATTACGTTATAACGTATAACGTTATATAATATTACTTTATAACCTATAACGTTAAATAATATTACGTTATAACGTATAACGTTATATAGTATCACGTTATAACGTATAACGTTATATAGTATCACGCTATAACGTATAACGTTATATAGTATTACGTTATTACGTATATCGTTATATAATATTACGTTATAACGTATAACGTTATGTGGTATCACGTTATAACGTATCATACGTTATAAAGTTATATAGTATCACGTTATAACGTATAACGTTATATAGTACTATGTAATATCGTATAACGTTATGTAGTATTACTTTATAACGTATATCGTTATATAATATTACGTTATAACGTATAATGTTATATAATATTACGTTATAACGTATAATGTTATATAATATTACGTTATAACGTATAACGTTATGTAGTATTACGATATACCGTATAACGTTATATAGTATCACGTTATAACGTATAACGTTATATAGTACTATGTAATATCGTATAACGTTATGTAGTATTACGTTAAAAGGTATAAAGTTATGTAGTATTACGTTATAACGTATAACGTTATGTATTATTACGTTATAACGTATAACGTTATGTAGTATTACGTTATAACGTATAACGTTATATAATAGTACGTTATAAAGCGTAACGTTATGTAGTATTACGTTATAACGTATAACGTTATGTAGTATTACGTTATAACGTATAACGTTATGTGGTATCACGTTATAACGTATAATACGTTATAACGTTATATGGTATCACGTTATAACGTATAACGTTATATAGTACTATGTAATATCGTATAACGTTATGAAGTATTACGTTATAACGTATAAAGTTATGTAGTATTACGTTATAACGTATAACGTTATGTAGTATTACGTTATAACGTATAACGTTATGTAGTATTACGTTATAACGTATAACGTTATATAATATTACGTTATAACCTATAACGTTATGGAGTATTACGTTATAACGTATAACGTTATATGGTATCACGTTATTACGTATATCGTTATATAATATTACGTTATAACGTATAACGTTATGTAGTATTACGATATACCGTATAACGTTATATAGTATCACGTTATAACGTATAACGTTATATAGTACTATGTAATATCGTATAACGTTATGTAGTATTACGTTATAAGGTATAAAGTTATGTAGTATTACGTTATAACGTATAACGTTATGTATTATTACGTTATAACGTATAACGTTATGTAGTATTACGTTATAACGTATAACGTTATATAATAGTACGTTATAAAGCATAACGTTATGTAGTATTACGTTATAACGTATAACGTTATGTAGTATTACGTTATAACGTATAACGTTATGTGGTATCACGTTATAACGTATAATACGTTATAACGTTATATGGTATCACGTTATAACGTATAATACGTTATAACGTTATATGGTATCACGTTATAACGTATAACGTTATATATTACTATGTAATATCGTATAACGTTATGAAGTATTACGTTATAACGTATAAAGTTATGTAGTATTACGTTATAACGTATAACGTTATGTAGTATTACGTTATAACGTATAACGTTATGTAGTATTACGTTATAACGTATAACGTTATATGGTATCACGTTATTACGTATATCGTTATATAATATTACGTTATAACGTATAACGTTATGTAGTATTACTTTATAACGCATAACGTTATATAATATTACGTTATAACGTATAACGTTATGTAGTATTACGTTATAACGTATAACGTTATGTAGTATTACGTTATAACGTTTAACGTTATTTAATATTACGTTATAACGTATAAGGTCATGTAGTATTACGTTATAACGTATAACGTTATATGGTATCACGTTATTACGTATATCGTTATATAATATTACGTTATAACGTATAACGTTATGTAGTATTACTTTATAACGCATAACGTTATATAATATTACGTTATAACGTATAATGTAATATAATATTACGTTATAACGTATAACGTTATGTAGTATTACGTTATAACGTATAACGTTATGTAGTATTACGTTATAACGTATAACGTTAAATAGTATTACGTTATAACGTATAAAGTTATGTAGTATTACGCTATAACGTATAACGTTATACAGTACTAAGATAAAACGTATAACGTTATGTAGTATTACGTTATAACGTATAACGTTATATAATATTACGCTATAAAGTATAACGTTATGTAGTATTACGTTATAACGTATAGCGTTATATAGTACTATGTAATAACGTGTAACGTAATGTAGTATTACTTTATAACGTATAACGTTATATAATTTGCGTTATAACTTATAACGTTATGTAGTATTACGTTATAACGTATAAAGTTATGTAGTATTACGTCTATCGTCTGACGTCATAAGGTACTACGTAATAATGTACAACGTTATGTAGTACTGTGTTATAGCGTATAATGTTATATAATATTACGCTATAACGTATATCGTTATATAGTATTGTGTTATAACGTATAATGTTATATAATATTACGTTATAACGTATAATGTTATATAGTACTATGTAATAACGTATAACGTAATGTAGTATTACTTTATAACGTATAACGTTATATAGTATTGTGTTATAACGTATAACGTTATGTAGTATTACGTTACAACGTATAACGTTATATGGTATCACGTTATAACGTATAACGATATATAGTATCATGCTATAACGTATAACGTTATATAGTATTACGTTATTACGCATATCGTTATATAATATTACGTTATAACGTATAACGTTATGTAGTATTACGTTACAACGTATAGCGTTATATAGTATTACGTTATTACGTATATCGTTATATAATATTACGTTATAACATATAACGTTAATTAGTATTACTTTATAACGTATAGCGTTATATAGTACTATGTAATAACGTATAACGTTATATAGTATCACGTTATAACGTATAACTTTATGCAGAATTACGTTATGACGTATAACGTTATATAATATTACGTTATAACGTATAACGTTATGGAGTATTACGCTATAATGTATAACGTTATATGGTATCGCGTTATTACGTATATCGTTATATAATATTACGTTATAACGTATAACGTTATGTAGTATTACTTTATAACGCATAACGTTATATAATATTACGTTATAACGTATAATGTAATATAATATTACGTTATAACGTATAACGTTATGTAGTATTACGTTATAACGTATAACGTTATGTAGTATTACGTTATAACGTATAACGTTAAATAGTATTACGTTATAACGTATAAAGTTATGTAGTATTACGTTATAACGTATAACGTTATACAGTACTAAGATAAAACGTATAACGTTATGTAGTATTACGTTATAACGTATAACGTTATATAATATTACGCTATAAAGTATAACGTTATGTAGTATTACGTTATAACGTATAGCGTTATATAGTACTATGTAATAACGTGTAACGTAATGTAGTATTACTTTATAACGTATAACGTTATATAATTTGCGTTATAACTTATAACGTTATGTAGTATTACGTTATAACGTATAAAGTTATGTAGTATTACGTCTATCGTCTGACGTCATAAGGTACTACGTAATAATGTACAACGTTATGTAGTACTGTGTTATAGCGTATAATGTTATATAATATTACGCTATAACGCATATCGTTATATAGTATTGTGTTATAACGTATAATGTTATATAATATTACGTTATAACGTATAATGTTATATAGTACTATGCAATAACGTATAACGTAATGTAGTATTACTTTATAACGTATAACGTTATATAATATTGCGTTATAACGTATTACGTTATGTAGTATTACGTTATAACGTATAACGTTATATGGTATCACGTTATTACGTATATCGTTATTTAATATTACGTTATAACATATAACGTTAATTAGTATTACTTTATAACGTATAGCGTTATATAGTACTATGTAATAACGTATAACGTTATATAGTATCACGTTATAACGTATAACTTTATGCAGAATTACGTTATGACGTATAACGTTATATAATATTACGTTATAACGTATAACGTTATGGAGTATTACGTTATAACGTATAACGTTATATGGTATCGCGTTATTACGTATATCGTTATATAATATTACGTTATAACGTATAACGTTATGTAGTATTACTTTATAACGCATAACGTTATATAATATTACGTTATAACGTATAAGGTTATGTAGTATTACGTTATAACGTATAACGTTAGATGGTATCACGTTATAACGTATAACGTTAGATGGTATCACGTTATAACGTATAACGTTATATAGTACTATGTAATATCGTATAACGTTATGTAGTATTACTTTATAACGTATATCGTTATATAATATTACGTTATAACGTACAATGTTATATAATATTACGTTATAACGTATAATGTTATATAATATTACGTTATAACGTATAACGTTATGTAGTATTACGATATACCGTATAACGTTATATAGTATCACGTTATAACGTATAACGTTATATAGTACTATGTAATATCGTATAACGTTATGAAGTATTACGTTATAACGTATAAAGTTATGTAGTATTACGTTATAACGTATAACGTTATGTAGTATTACGTTATAACGTATAACGTTATGTAGTATTACGTTATAACGTATAACGTTATATAATATAACGTTATAACCTATAACGTTATGGAGTATTACGTTATAACGTATAACGTTATATGGTATCACGTTATTACGTATATCGTTATATAATATTACGTTATAACGTATAACGTTATGTAGTATTACTTTATAACGCATAACGTTATATAATATTACGTTATAACGTATAACGTTATGTAGTATTACGTTATAACGTATAACGTTATGTAGTATTACGTTATAACGTTTAACGTTATTTAATATTACGTTATAACGTATAAGGTTATGTAGTATTACGTTATAACGTATAACGTTATATGGTATCACGTTATTACGTATATCGTTATATAATATTACGTTATAACGTATAACGTTATGTAGTATTACTTTATAACGCATAACGTTATATAATATTACGTTATAACGTATAATGTAATATAATATTACGTTATAACGTATAACGTTATGTAGTATTACGTTATAACGTATAACGTTATGTAGTATTACGTTATAACGTATAACGTTAAATAGTATTACGTTATAACGTATAAAGTTATGTAGTATTACGTTATAACGTATAACGTTATACAGTACTAAGATAAAACGTATAACGTTATGTAGTATTACGTTATAACGTATAACGTTATATAATATTACGCTATAAAGTATAACGTTATGTAGTATTACGTTATAACGTATAGCGTTATATAGTACTATGTAATAACGTGTAACGTAATGTAGTATTACTTTATAACGTATAACGTTATATAATTTGCGTTATAACTTATAACGTTATGTAGTATTACGTTATAACGTATAAAGTTATGTAGTATTACGTTATAACGTATAAAGTTATGTAGTATTACGTCTATCGTCTGACGTCATAAGGTACTACGTAATAATGTACAACGTTATGTAGTACTGTGTTATAGCGTATAATGTTATATAATATTACGCTATAACGTATATCGTTATATAGTATTGTGTTATAACGTATAATGTTATATAATATTACGTTATAACGTATAATGTTATATAGTACTATGTAATAACGTATAACGTAATGTAGTATTACTTTATAACGTATAACGTTATATAATATTGCGTTATAACGTATTACGTTATGCAGTATTACGTTATAACGTATAACGTTATATGGTATCACGTTATTACGTATATCGTTATTTAATATTACGTTATAACGTATAACGTTATGTAGTATTACGTTATAACGTATAGCGTCATACAGTACTATGTAATAACGTATAACGTTATGTAGTATTACTTTATAACGTATAACGTTATGTAGTATTACGTTATAACGTATAACGTTATATAGTACTATGTAATAACGTAGAACGTTATGCAGTATTACTTTACAACGTATAACGTTATGTAGTATTACGTTATAACGTATAACGTTATATAGTATTGTGTTATAACGTATAACGTTATGTAGTATTACGTTACAACGTATAACGTTATATGGTATCACGTTATAACGTATAACGATATATAGTATCATGCTATAACGTATAACGTTATATAGTATTACGTTATAACGTATAACGTTATATAGTATTGTGTTATAACGTATAACGTTATGTAGTATTACGTTACAACGTATAACGTTATATGGTATCACGTTATAACGTATAACGATATATAGTATCATGCTATAACGTATAACGTTATATAGTATTACGTTATTACGCATATCGTTATATAATATTACGTTATAACGTATAACGTTATGTAGTATTACGTTACAACGTATAGCGTTATATAGTATTACGTTATTACGTATATCGTTATATAATATTACGTTATAACATATAACGTTAATTAGTATTACTTTATAACGTATAGCGTTATATAGTGCTATGTAATAACGTATAACGTTATGTAGTATTACGTTATAACGTATAAAGTTATGTAGTATTACGTTATAACGTATAACGTTATACAGTACTAAGATAAAACGTATAACGTTATGTAGTATTACGTTATAACGTATAACGTTATATAATATTACGCTATAAAGTATAACGTTATGTAGTATTACGTTATAACGTATAGCGTTATATAGTACTACGTAATAACGTATAATGTTATATAATATTAAGCTATAACGTATATCGTTATATAGTACTGTGTTATAACGTATAATGATATAGTATTACGTTATAACGTATAACGTTATATAATATTACGTTATAACGTATAGCGTTATACAGTACTATGTAATAACGTATAACGTTATGTAGTATTACTTTATAACGTATAACGTTATATAATATTACGTTATAACGTATAACGTTATGTAGTATTACTTTATAACGTATAACGTTATATAATATTACGTTATAACGTATAGCGTTATACAGTACTATGTAATAACGTATAACGTTATGTAGTATTACTTTATAACGTATAACGTTATATAATATTACGTTATAACGTATAACGTTATGTAGTATTACTTTATAACGTATAACGTTATATAATATTACGTTATAACGTATAACGTTATGTAGTATTACGCTATAACGTATAGCGTTATATAGTACTATGTAATAACGTATAACGTTATGTAGTATTACTTTATAACGTATAACGTTATATAGTATTACGTTATTACGTATATCGTTATATAATATTACGTTATAACATATAACGTTAATTAGTATTACTTTATAACGTATAGCGTTATATAGTACTATGTAATAACGTATAACGTTATGTAGTATTACGTTATAACGTATAAAGTTATGTAGTATTACGTTATAACTTATAACGTTATGTAGTATTACGTTATAACGTGTAACGTTATGTAGTATTACGTCTATCGTCTGACGTCATAAGGTACTACGTAATAATGTACAACGTTATGTAGTACTGTGTTATAACGTATAATGTTATATAATATTACGCTATAACGTATATCGTTATATAGTATTGTGTTATAACGTATAATGTTATATAATATTACGTTATAACGTATAATGTTATATAGTACTATGTAATAACGTATAACTTTAAGTAGTATTACTTTATAACGTATAACGTTATATAGTACCACGCTATAACGTATAACGTTATATAGTATTACGTTATTACGTATATCGTTATATAATATTACGTTATAACATATAACGTTAATTAGTATTACTTTATAGCGTATAGCGTTATATAGTACTATGTAATAACGTATAACGTTATGTAGTATTACGTTATAACGTATAAAGTTATGTAGTATTACGTTATAACGTATAACGTTATGTAGTATTAGGTCTATCGTCTGACGTCATAAGGTACTACGAAATAATGTACAACGTTATGTAGTACTGTGTTATAACGTATAATGTTATATAATATTACGATATTACGTATATCGTTATATAGTATTGTGTTATAACGTATAATGTTATATAATATTACGTTATAACGTATAATGTTATATAGTACTATGTAATAACGTATAACTTTAAGTAGTATTACTTTATAACGTATAACGTTATATAGTATCACGCTATAACGTATAACGTTATATAGTATTACGTTATTACGTATATCGTTATATAATATTACGTTATAACATATAACGTTAATCAGTATTACTTTATAACGTATAGCGTTATGTAGTACTATGTAATAACGTATAACGTTATGTAGTATTACGTTATAACGTATAAAGTTATGTAGTATTACGTTATAACGTATAACGTTATGTAGTATTACGTTATAACGTATAACGCTATATAATATTACGCTATAAAGTATAACGTTATGTAGTATTACGTCATAACGTATAACGCTATATAATGTTGCGCTATAAAGTATAACGTTATGTAGTATTACGTTATAACGTATAGCGTTATATAGTACTATGTAATAACGTGTAACGTAATGTAGTATTACTTTATAACGTATAACGTTATATAATATTGCGTTATAACTTATAACGTTATGTAGTATTACTTTATAACGTATAGCGTTATATAGTACCATGTAATAACGTATAACGTTATGTAGTATTACGTTATAACGTATAAAGTTATGTAGTATTACGTTATAACGTATAACGTTATACAGTACTAAGATAAAACGTATAACGTTATGTAGTATTACGTTATAACGTATAACGTTATATAATATTACGCTATAAAGTATAACGTTATGTAGTATTACGTTATAACGTATAGCGTTATATAGTACTATGTAATAACGTATAATGTTATATAATATTACGCTATAACGTATATCGTTATATAGTATTGTGTTATAACGTATAATGTTATATAGTATTACGTTATAACGTATAACGTTATATAATATTACGTTATATCGTATAGCGTTATACAGTACTATGTAATAACGTATAACGTTATGTAGTATTACTTTATAACGTATAACGTTATATAATATTACGTTATAACGTATAACGTTATGTAGTATTACTTTATAACGTATAACGTTATATAATATTACGTTATAACGTATAGCGTTATATAGTACTATGTAATAACGTATAACGTAATGTAGTATTACTTTATAACGTATAACGTTATATAATATTGCGTTATAACTTATAACGTTATGTAGTATTACGTTATAACGTATAACGTTATGTAGTATTACGTCTATCGTCTGACGTCATAAGGTACTACGTAATAATGTACAACGTTATGTAGTACTGTGTTATAACGTATAATGTTATATAATATTACGCTATAACGTATATCGTTATATAGTATTGTGTTATAACGTATAATGTTATATAATATTACGTTATAACGTATAATGTTATATAGTACTATGTAATAACGTATAACTTTAAGTAGTATTACTTTATAACGTATAACGTTATATAGTATCACGCTATAACGTATAACTTTATATAGTATTACGTTATTCCGTATATCGTTATATAATATTACGTTATAACATATAACGTTAATCAGTATTACTTTATAACGTATAGCGTTATGTAGTACTATGTAATAACGTATAACGTTATGTAGTATTACGTTATAACGTATAAAGTTATGTAGTATTACGTTATAACGTATAACGTTATACAGTACTAAGATAAAACGTATAACGTTATGTAGTATTACGTTATAACGTATAACGCTATATAATATTACGCTATAAAGTATAACGTTATGTAGTATTACGTTATAACGTATAGCGTTATATAGTACTATGTAATAACGTATAACGTAATGTAGTATTACTTTATAACCTATAACGTTATATAATATTGCGTTATAACTTATAACGTTATGTAGTATTACGTTATAACGTATAACGTTATGTAGTATTACGTCTATCGTCTGACGTCATAAGGTACTACGTAATAATGTACAACGTTATGTAGTACTGTGTTATAACGTATAATGTTATATAATATTACGCTATAACGTATATCGTTATATAGTATTGTGTTATAACGTATAATGTTATATAATATTACGTTATAACGTATAATGTTATATAGTACTATGTAATAACGTATAACGTTATGTAGTATTACTTTATTTCGTATAACGTTATATAATATTACGTTATAACGTATAACGTTATGTAGTATTACGCTATAACGTATAGCGTTATATAGTACTATGTAATAACGTATAACGTTATGTAGTATTACTTTATAACGTATAACGTTATATAGTATTACGTTATTACGTATATCGTTATATAATATTACGTTATAACATATAACGTTAATTAGTATTACTTTATAACGTATAGCGTTATATAGTACTATGTAATAACGTATAACGTTATGTAGTATTACGTTATAACGTATAAAGTTATGTAGTATTACGTTATAACTTATAACGTTATGTAGTATTACGTTATAACGTGTAACGTTATGTAGTATTACGTCTATCGTCTGACGTCATAAGGTACTACGTAATAATGTACAACGTTATGTAGTACTGTGTTATAACGTATAATGTTATATAATATTACGCTATAACGTATATCGTTATATAGTATTGTGTTATAACGTATAATGTTATATAATATTACGTTATAACGTATAATGTTATATAGTACTATGTAATAACGTATAACTTTAAGTAGTATTACTTTATAACGTATAACGTTATATAGTACCACGCTATAACGTATAACGTTATATAGTATTACGTTATTACGTATATCGTTATATAATATTACGTTATAACATATAACGTTAATTAGTATTACTTTATAGCGTATAGCGTTATATAGTACTATGTAATAACGTATAACGTTATGTAGTATTACGTTATAACGTATAAAGTTATGTAGTATTACGTTATAACGTATAACGTTATGTAGTATTAGGTCTATCGTCTGACGTCATAAGGTACTACGTAATAATGTACAACGTTATGTAGTACTGTGTTATAACGTATAATGTTATATAATATTACGATATTACGTATATCGTTATATAGTATTGTGTTATAACGTATAATGTTATATAATATTACGTTATAACGTATAATGTTATATAGTACTATGTAATAACGTATAACTTTAAGTAGTATTACTTTATAACGTATAACGTTATATAGTATCACGCTATAACGTATAACGTTATATAGTATTACGTTATTACGTATATCGTTATATAATATTACGTTATAACATATAACGTTAATCAGTATTACTTTATAACGTATAGCGTTATGTAGTACTATGTAATAACGTATAACGTTATGTAGTAATACGTTATAACGTATAAAGTTATGTAGTATTACGTTATAACGTATAACGTTATACAGTACTAAGATAAAACGTATAACGTTATGTAGTATTACGTTATAACGTATAGCGTTATATAGTACTATGTAATAACGTGTAACGTAATGTAGTATTACTTTATAACGTATAACGTTATATAATATTGCGTTATAACTTATAACGTTATGTAGTATTACGTTATAACGTATAACGTTATGTAGTATTACGTCTATCGTCTGACGTCATAAGGTACTACGTAATAATGTACAACGTTATGTAGTACTGTGTTATAACGTATAATGTTATATAATATTACGCTATAACGTATATCGTAATATAGTATTGTGTTATAACGTATAATGTTATATAATATTACGTTATAACGTATAATGTTATATAGTACTATGTAATAACGTATAACGTTATGTAGTATTACTTTATTTCCTATAACGTTATATAATATTACGTTATAACGTATAACGTTATGTAGTATTACGCTATAACGTATAGCGTTATATAGTACTATGTAATAACGTATAACGTTATGTAGTATTACTTTATAACGTATAACGTTATATAGTATTACGTTATTACGTATATCGTTATATAATATTACGTTATAACATATAACGTTAATTAGTATTACTTTATAACGTATAGCGTTATATAGTACTATGTAATAACGTATAACGTTATGGAGTATTACGTTATAACGTATAAAGTTATGTAGTATTACGTTATAACTTATAACGTTATGTAGTATTACGTTATAACGTGTAACGTTATGTAGTATTACGTCTATCGTCTGACGTCATAAGGTACTACGTAATAATGTACTACGTTATGTAGTACTGTGTTATAACGTATAACGTTATATAGTATTACGTTATTACGTATATCGTTATATAATATTACGTTATAACATATAACGTTAATTAGTATTACTTTATAACGTATAGCGTTATATAGTACTATGTAATAACGTATAACGTTATGTAGTATTACGTTATAACGTGTAACGCTATGTAGTATTAAGTCTATCGTCTGACGTCATAAGGTACTACGTAATAATGTACAACGTTATGTAGTACTGTGTTATAACGTATAATGTTATATAATATTACGCTATAACGTATATCGTTATATAGTATTGTGTTATAACGTATAATGTTATATAATATTACGTTATAACGTATAATGTTATATAGTACTATGTAATAACGTATAACTTTAAGTAGTATTACTTTATAACGTATAACGTTATATAGTATCACGCTATAACGTATAACGTTATATAGTATTACGTTATTACGTATATCGTTATATAATATTACGTTATAACATATAACGTTAATTAGTATTACTTTATAGCGTATAGCGTTATATAGTACTATGTAATAACGTATAACGTTATGTGGTATTACGTTATAACGTATAAAGTTATGTAGTATTACGTTATAACGTATAACGTTATACAGTACTAAGATAAAACGTATAACGTTATGTAGTATTACGTTATAACGTATAACGTTATATAATATTACGCTATAAAGTATAACGTTATGTAGTATTACGTTATAACGTATAGCGTTATATAGTACTATGTAATAACGTATAATGTTATATAGTACTATGTAATAACGTATAACGTTATGTAGTATTACGTTATAACGTATAAAGTTATGAAGTATTACGTTATAACGTATAACGTTATACAGTACTAAGATAAATCGTATAACGTTATGTAGTATTACGTTATAACGTATAACGTTATATAATATTACGCTATAAAGTATAACGTTATGTAGTATTACGTTATAACGTATAGCGTTATATAGTACTATGTAATAACGTATAATGTTATATAGTACTATGTAATAACGTATAACGTTATATAATATTGCGTTATAACTTATAACGTTATGTAGTATTACGTTATAACGTATAACGTTATGTAGTATTACGTTATAACGTATAGCGTTATATAGTACTATGTAATAACGTATAACGTTATGTAGTATTACTTTCTAACGTATAACGTTATATGGTATCACGTTATAACGTATAACGTTATATAGTATCACGTTATAACGTATAACTTTATGTAGAATTACGTTATAACGTATAACGTTATATAGTATAACGTTATAACGTATAACTTTATGTAGAATTACGTTATAATGTATAACGTTATATAATATTACGTTATAACGTATAACGTTATGAAGTATTACGTTATAACGTATAACGTTATGTAGTATTACGTTATAACGTGTAACGCTATGTAGTATTAAGTCTATCGTCTGACGTCATAAGGTACTACGTAATAATGTACAACGTTATGTAGTACTGTGTTATAACGTATAATGTTATATAATATTACGCTATAACGTATATCGTTATATAGTATTGTGTTATAACGTATAATGTTATATAATATTACGTTATAACGTATAATGTTATATAGTACTATGTAATAACGTATAACTTTAAGTAGTATTACTTTATAACGTATAACGTTATATAGTATCACGCTATAACGTATAACGTTATATAGTATTACGTTATTACGTATATCGTTATATAATATTACGTTATAACATATAACGTTAATTAGTATTACTTTATAGCGTATAGCGTTATATAGTACTATGTAATAACGTATAACGTTATGTGGTATTACGTTATAACGTATAAAGTTATGTAGTATTACGTTATAACGTATAACGTTATACAGTACTAAGATAAAACGTATAACGTTATGTAGTATTACGTTATAACGTATAACGTTATATAATATTACGCTATAAAGTATAACGTTATGTAGTATTACGTTATAACGTATAGCGTTATATAGTACTATGTAATAACGTATAATGTTATATAGTACTATGTAATAACGTATAACGTTATGTAGTATTACGTTATAACGTATAAAGTTATGAAGTATTACGTTATAACGTATAACGTTATACAGTACTAAGATAAATCGTATAACGTTATGTAGTATTACGTTATAACGTATAACGTTATATAATATTACGCTATAAAGTATAACGTTATGTAGTATTACGTTATAACGTATAGCGTTATATAGTACTATGTAATAACGTATAATGTTATATAGTACTATGTAATAACGTATAACGTTATATAATATTGCGTTATAACTTATAACGTTATGTAGTATTACGTTATAACGTATAACGTTATGTAGTATTACGTCTATCGTCTGACGTCATAAGGTACTACGTAATAATGTACAACGTTATGTAGTACTGTGTTATAACGTATAATGTTATATAATATTACGCTATAACTTATAGCGTTATATAGTATTGTGTTATAACGTATAATGTTATATAATATTACGTTATAACGTATAATGTTATATAGTACTATGTAATAACGTATAACGTTATGTAGTATTACGCTATAACGTATAGCGTTATATAGTACTATGTAATAACGTATAACGTTATGTAGTATTACTTTACAACGTATAACGTTATATAGTATTACGTTATTACGTATATCGTTATATTATATTACGTTATAACATATAACGTTAATTTGTATTACTTTATAACGTATAGCGTTATATAGTACTATGTAATAACGTATAACGTTATGTAGTATTACGTCTATCGTCTGACGTCATAAGGTACTACGTAATAATGTACAACGTTATGTAGTACTGTGATATAACGTATAATGTTATATAATATTACGCTATAACGTATATCGTTATATAGTATTGTGTTATAACGTATAATGTTATATAATATTACGTTATAACGTATAATGTTATATAGTACTATGTAATAACGTATAACGTTATGTAGTATTACTTTATAACGTATAATGTTATATAGTACTATGTAATAACGTATAACGTTTTGTAGTATTACTTTATAACGTATAACGTTATATAATATTACGTTATAACGTATAACGTTATGTAGTATTACGTTATAACTTATAACGTTATGTAGTATTACGTTATAACGTGTAACGTTATGTAGTATTACGTCTATCGTCTGACGTCATAAGGTACTACGTAATAATGTACAACGTTATGTAGTACTGTGTTATAACGTATAATGTTATATAATATTACGTTATAACGTATAATGTTATATAGTACTATGTAAGAACGTATAACGTTATGTAGTATTACTTTATAACGTATAACGTTATATAATATTACGTTATAACGTATAACGTTATGTAGTATTACGCTATAACGTATAGCGTTATATAGTACTATGTAATAACGTATAACGTTATGTAGTATTACTTTATAACGTATAACGTTATATAGTATTACGTTATTACGTATATCGTTATATTATATTACGTTATAACATATAACGTTAATTAGTATTACTTTATAACGTATAGCGTTATATAGTACTATGTAATAACGTATAACGTTATGTAGTATTACGTTATAACGTATAAAGTTATGTAGTATTACGTTATAACTTATAACGTTATGTAGTATTACGTTATAACGTGTAACGTTATGTAGTATTACGTCTATCGTCTGACGTCATAAGGTACTACGTAATAATGTACAACGTTATGTAGTACTGCGTTATAACGTATAATGTTATATAATATTACGCTATAACGTATATCGTTATATAGTATTGTGTTATAACGTATAATGTTATATAATATTACGTTATAATGTATAATGTTATGTAGTATTACGTTATAACTTATAACGTTATGTAGTATTACGTTACAACGTGTAACGTTATGTAGTATTACGTCTATCGTCTGACGTCATAAGGTACTACGTAATAATGTACAACGTTATGTAGTACTGTGTTATAACGTATAATGTTATATAATATTACGTTATAACGTATAATGTTATATAGTACTATGTAAGAACGTATAACGTTATGTAGTATTACTTTATAACGTATAACGTTATATAATATTACGTTATAACGTATAACGTTATGTAGTATTACGCTATAACGTATAGCGTTATATAGTACTATGTAATAACGTATAACGTTATGTAGTATTACTTTATAACGTATAACGTTATATAGTATTACGTTATTACGTATATCGTTATATTATATTACGTTATAACATATAACGTTAATTAGTATTACTTTATAACGTACAGCGTTATATAGTACTATGTAATAACGTATAACGTTATGTAGTATTACGTTATAACGTATAACGTTATGTAGTATTACGTTATAACGTATAAAGTTATGTAGTATTACGTTATAACTTATAACGTTATGTAGTATTCCGTTATAACGTGTAACGTTATGTAGTATTACGTCTATCGTCTGACGTCATAAGGTACTACGTAATAATGTACAACGTTATGTAGTACTGTGTTATAACGTATAATGTTATATAATATTACGCTATAACGTATATCGTTATATAGTATTGTGTTATAACGTATAATGTTATATAATATTACGTTATAATGTATAATGTTATGTAGTATTACGTTATAACTTATAACGTTATGTAGTATTACGTTACAACGTGTAACGTTATGTAGTATTACGTCTATCGTCTGACGTCATAAGATACTACGTAATAATGTACAACGTTATGTAGTACTGTGTTATAACGTATAATGTTATATAATATTACGCTATAACGTATATCGTTATATAGTATTGTGTTATAACGTATAATGTTACATAATATTACGTTATAACGTATAATGTTACATAGTACTATGTAAAAACGTATAACTTTAAGTAGTATTACTTTATAACGTATGACGTTATATAGTATCACGCTATAACGTATAACGTTATATAGTGTTACGTTATTACGTATATCGTTATATAATATTACGTTATAATATATAACGTTAATTAGTATTACTTTATAGCGTATAGCGTTATATAGTACTATGTAATAACGTATAACGTTATGTAGTATTACGTTATAACGTATAAAGTTATGTAGTATTACGTTATAACGTATAACGTTATACAGTACTAAGATAAAACGTATAACGTTATGTAGTATTACGTTATAACGTATAACGTTATATAATATTACGCTATAAAGTATAACGTTATGTAGTATTACGTTATAACGTATAGCGTTATATAGTATTATATAATAACGTATAATGTTATATAGTACTATGTAATAACGTATAACGTTATGTAGTATTACGTTATAACTTATAAAGTTATGTAGTATTACGTTATAACGTATAACGTTATACAGTACTAAGATAAAACGTATAACGTTATGTAGTATTACTTTATAACGTATAACGTTATATAATATTACGCTATATAGTATAACGTTATGTAGTATTACGTTATAACGTATAGCGTTATATAGTACTATGTAATAACGTATAACGTAATGTAGTATTACTTTATAACGTATAACGTTATATAATATTGCGTTATAACTTATAACGTTATGTAGTATTACGTTATAATGTATAACGTTATGTAGTATTACGTCTATCGTCTGACGTCATAAGGTACTACGTAATAATGTACAACGTTATGTAGTACTGTGTTATAACGTATAATGTTATATAATATTACGCTATAACTTATATCGTTATATAGTATTGTGTTATAACGTATAATGTTATATAATATTACGTTATAACGTATAATGTTATATAGTACTATGTAATAACGTATAACGTTATGTAGTATTACTTTATAACGTATAACGTTATATAATATTACGTTATAACGTATAACGTTATGTAGTATTACGCTATAACGTATAGCGTTATATAGTACTATGTAATAACGTATAACGTTATGTAGTATTACTTTATAACGTATAACGTTATATAGTATTACGTTATTACGCGTATCGTTATATTATATTACGTTATAACATATAACGTTAATTTGTATTACTTTATAACGTATAGCGTTATATAGTACTATGTAATAACGTATAACGTTATGTAGTATTACGTTATAACGTATAAAGTTATGTAGTATTACGTTATAACTTATAACGTTATGTAGTATTACGTTATAACGTATAGTGTTATATAGTACTATGTAATAACGTATAACGTTATATAGTATTACGTTATTACGCATATCGTTATATAATATTACGTTATAAAGTATAACGTTATGTAGTATTACGTTACAACATATAACGTTATATGGTATCACGTTATAACGTATAGCGTTATATAGTACTATGTAATAACGTATAACGTTATGTAGTATTACTTTATAACGTATAACGTTATATAATATTGCGTTATAACTTATAACGTTATGTAGTATTACGTTATAACGTATAACGTTATGTAGTATTACGTCTATCGTCTGACGTCATAAGGTACTACGTAATAATGTACAACGTTATGTAGTACTGTGTTATAACGTATAATGTTATATAATATTACGCTATAACGTATATCGTTATATAGTATTGTGTTATAACGTATAACGTTATGTAGTATTACGTTATAACGTATAGTGTTATATAGTACTATGTAATAACGTATAACGTTATGTAGTATTACGTTATTACGCATATCGTTATATAATATTACGTTATAAAGTATAACGTTATGTAGTATTACGTTACAACATATAACGTTATATGGTATCACGTTATAACGTATAGCGTTATATAGTACTATGTAATAACGTATAACGTTATGTAGTATTACTTTCTAACGTATAACGTTATATGGTATCACGTTATAACGTATAACGTTATATATTATCATGCTATAACGTATAACGTTATATAGTATTACGTTATTACGCATATCGTTATATAATATTACGTTATAACGTATAGCGTTATGTAGTATTACTTTATAACGTATAACGTTATATAATATTACGTTATAACGTATAACTTTATGTAGAATTACGTTATAACGTATAACGTTATATAATATTACGTTATAACGTATAACGTTAAATAATATTACGTTATAACGTATAACGTTATATAGTATCACGTTATAACGTATAACGTTATATAGTATCACGCTATAACGTATAACGTTATATAGTATTACGTTATTACGTATATCGTTATATAATATTACGTTATAACGTATAACGTTATGTAGTATTACGTTATACCGTATAACGTTATATAGTATCACGATATAACGCATAACGTTATGTAGTATTACGTTATAACGTATAACGTTATGTAGTATTACGTTATAACGTATAACGTTATGTGGTATCACGTTATAGCGTATCATACGTTATAACGTTATATAGTATCACGTTATAACGTATAACGTTATATAATATTACGTTATAACGTATAGCGTTATGTAGTATTACTTTATAACGTATAACGTTATATAATATTACGTTATAACGTATAACTTTATGTAGAATTACGTTATAACGTATAACGTTATATAATATTACGTTATAACGTATAACGTTAAATAATATTACGTTATAACGTATAACGTTATATAGTATCACGTTATAACTTATAACGTTATATAGTATCACGCTATAACGTATAACGTTATATAGTATCACGCTATAACGTATAACGTTATATAGTATTACGTTATTACGTATATCGTTATATAATATTACGTTATAACGTATAACGTTATGTAGTATTACGTTATACCGTATAACGTAATATAATATTGCGTTATAACTTATAACGTTATGTAGTATTACGTTATAACGTATAACGTTATGTAGTATTACGTCTATCGTCTGACGTCATAAGGTACTACGTAATAATGTACAACGTTATGTAGTACTGTGTTATAACGTATAATGTTATATAATATTACGCTATAACTTATATCGTTATATAGTATTGTGTTATAACGTATAATGTTATATAATATTACGTTATAACGTATAATGTTATATAGTACTATGTAATAACGTATAACGTTATGTAGTATTACTTTATAACGTATAACGTTATATAATATTACGTTATAACGTATAACGTTATGTAGTATTGCGCTATAACGTATAGCGTTATATAGTACTATGTAATAACGTATAACGTTATGTAGTATTACTTTATAACGTATAACGTTATATAGTATTACGTTATTACGCATATCGTTATATTATATTACGTTATAACATATAACGTTAATTTGTATTACTTTATAACGTATAGCGTTATATAGTACTATGTAATAACGTATAACGTTATGTAGTATTACGTTATAACGTATAAAGTTATGTAGTATTACGTTATAACTTATAACGTTATGTAGTATTACGTTATAACGTATAGTGTTATATAGTACTATGTAATAACGTATAACGTTATATAGTATTACGTTATTACGCATATCGTTATATAATATTACGTTATAAAGTATAACGTTATGTAGTATTACGTTACAACATATAACGTTATATGGTATCACGTTATAACGTATAGCGTTATATAGTACTATGTAATAACGTATAACGTTATGTAGTATTACTTTATAACGTACAACGTTATATAATATTGCGTTATAACTTATAACGTTATGTAGTATTACGTTATAACGTATAACGTTATGTAGTATTACGTGTATCGTCTGACGTCATAAGGTACTACGTAATAATGTACAACGTTATGTAGTACTGTGTTATAACGTATAATGTTATATAATATTACGCTATAACGTATATCGTTATATAGTATTGTGTTATAACGTATAACGTTATGTAGTATTACGTTATAACGTATAGTGTTATATAGTACTATGTAATAACGTATAACGTTATATAGTATTACGTTATTACGCATATCGTTATATAATATTACGTTATAAAGTATAACGTTATGTAGTATTACGTTACAACATATAACGTTATATGGTATCACATTATAACGTATAGCGTTATATAGTACTATGTAATAACGTATAACGTTATGTAGTATTACTTTCTAACGTATAACGTTATATGGTATCACGTTATAACGTATAACGTTATATATTATCATGCTATAACGTATAACGTTATATAGTATTACGTTATTACGCATATCGTTATATAATATTACGTTATAACGTATAGCGTTATGTAGTATTACTTTATAACGTATAACGTTATATAATATTACGTTATAACGTATAACTTTATGTAGAATTACGTTATAACGTATAACGTTATATAATATTACGTTATAACGTATAACGTTAAATAATATTACGTTATAACGTATAACGTTATATAGTATCACGTTATAACGTATAACGTTATATAGTATCACGCTATAACGTATAACGTTATATAGTATTACGTTATTACGTATATCGTTATATAATATTACGTTATAACGTATAACGTTATGTAGTATTACGTTATACCGTATAACGTTATATAGTATCACGATATAACGCATAACGTTATATAGTATTACGTTATAACGTATAACGTTATGTAGTATTACGTTATAACGTATAACGTTATGTAGTATTACGTTATACCGTATAACGTTATATAGTATCACGATATAACGCATAACGTTATGTAGTATTACGTTATAACGTATAATGTTATATAGAACTATGTAATAACGTATAACTTTAAGTAGTATTGCTTTATAACGTATAACGTTATACAGTACTAAGATAAAACGTATAACGTTATGTAGTATTACGTTATAACGTATAGCGTTATATAGTACTATGTAATAACGTATAACGTAATGTAGTATTACTTTATAACGTATAACGTTATATAATATTGCGTTATTACGTATATCGTTATATAATATTACGTTATAACATATAACGTTAATTAGTATTACTTTATAACGTATAGCGTTATATAGTACTATGTAATAACGTATAACGTAATGTAGTATTACTTTATAAAGTATAACGTTATATAATATTGCGTTATAACTTATAACGTTATGTAGTATTACCCTATAACGTATAGCGTTATATAGTGCTATGTAATAACGTATAACGTTATGTAGTATTACTTTATAACGTATAACGTTATATAGTATTACGTTATTACGTATATCGTTATATAATATTACGTTATAACATATAACGTTAATTAGTATTACTTTATAACGTATAGCGTTATATAGTACTATGTAATAACGTATAACGTTATGTAGTATTACGTTATAACGTATAAAGTTATGTAGTATTACGTTATAACTTATAACGTTATGTAGTATTACGTTATAACGTATAATGTTATATAGTACTATGTAATAACGTATAACTTTAAGTAGTATTCCTTTATAACGTATAACGTTATATAGTATCACGCTATAACGTATAACGTTATATAGTATTACGTTATTACGTATATCGTTATAAATATTACGTTATAACAAATTACGTTAATTAGTATTACTTTATAGCGTATAGCGTTATATAGTACTATGTAATAACGTATAACGTTATGTAGTATTACGTTATAACGTATAAAGTTATGTAGTATTACGTTATAACGTATAACGTTATACAGTACTAAGATAAAACGTATAACGTTATGTAGTATTGCGTTATAACGTATAACGTTATATAATATTACGCTATAAAGTATAACGTTATGTAGTATTACGTTATAACGTATAGCGTTATATAGTACTATGTAATAACGTATAACGTAATGTAGTATTACTTTATAACGTATAACGTTATATAATATTGCGTTATAACTTATAACGTTATGTAGTATTACGTTATAACGTATAACGTTATGTAGTATTACGTCTATCGTCTGACGTCATAAGGTACTACGTAATAATGTACAACGTTATGTAGTACTGTGTTATAACATATAATGTTATATAATATTACGCTATAACGTATATCGTTATATAGTATTGTGTTATAACGTATAATGTTATATAATATTACGTTATAACGTATAATGTTATATAGTACTATGTAATAACGTATAACGTTATATAGTATTACGTTATTACGTATATCGTTATATAATATTACGTTATAACGTATAACGTTATGTAGTATTACACTATAACGTATAGCGTTATATAGTACTATGTAATAACGTATAACGTTATGTAGTATTACTTTATAACGTATAACGTTATATAATATTGCGTTATAACTTATAACGTTATGTAGTATTACGTTATAACGTATAACGTTATGTAGTATTACGTCTATCGTCTGACGTCATAAGGTACTACGTAATAATGTACAACGTTATGTAGTACTGTGTTATAACGTATAATGTTATATAATATTACGCTATAACGTATATCGTTATATAGTATTGTGTTATAACGTATAACGTTATGTAGTATTACGTTATAACGTATAGTGTTATATAGTACTATGTAATAACGTATAACGTTATATAGTATTACGTTATTACGCATATCGTTATATAATATTACGTTATAAAGTATAACGTTATGTAGTATTACGTTACAACATATAACGTTATATGGTATCACGTTATAACGTATAGCGTTATATAGTACTATGTAATAACGTATAACGTTATGTAGTATTACTTTCTAACGTATAACGTTATATGGTATCACGTTATAACGTATAACGTTATATATTATCATGCTATAACGTATAACGTTATATAGTATTACGTTATTACGCATATCGTTATATAATATTACGTTATAACGTATAGCGTTATGTAGTATTACGTTATACCGTATAACGTTATATAGTATCACGATATAACGCATAACGTTATGTAGTATTACGTTATAACGTATAACGTTATGTAGTATTACGTTATAACGTATAACGTTATGTGGTATCACGTTATAGCGTATCATACGTTATAACGTTATATAGTATCACGTTATAACGTATAACGTTATATAGTACTATGTAATATCGTATAACGTTATGTAGAATTACGTTATAACGTATAATGTTATATAATATTACGTTATAAAGTATAACGTTATGTAGTATTACGTTATAACGTATAACGTTATATGGTATCACGTTATAACGTATAACGTTATATAGTATCATGCTATAACGTATAACGTTATATAGTATTACGTTATAACGTATAGCGTTATATAGTACTATGTAATAACGTATAACGTTATGTAGTAACACTTTATAACGTATAACGTTATATAATATTACGTTATAACGTATAACGTTATGTAGTATTACGTTATAACGTATAGCGTTATATAGTACTATGTAATAACGTATAACGTTATGTAGTATTACTTTCTAACGTATAACGCTATATAATACTACGTTATAACGTATAACGTTATGGAGTATTACGTTATAACGTATAACGTTATATGGTATCACGTTATTACGTATATCGTTATATAATATTACGTTATAACGTATAACGTTATGTAGTATTACTTTATAACGTATAACGTTATATAATATTACGTTATAACGTATAACGTTATGAAGTATTACGTTATAACGTATAACGTTATATGTAATCACGTTATAACGTATAACGATATAGTACTATGTAATATCGTATAACGTTATGTAGTATTACGTTATAACGTATAAAGTTATGTAGTATTACGTTACAGCGTATAACGTTATGTAGTATTACGTTATAACGTATAATGTTATATAGTACTATGTAATAACGTATAACGTTATGTAGTATTACTTTATAACGTATAACGTTATATAATATTACGTTATAACGTATAACGTTATGTAGTATTACGCTATAACGTATAGCGTTATATAGTACTATGTAATAACGTATAACGTTATGTAGTATTACTTTATAACGTATAATGTTATATAGTACTATGAAATAACGTATTACGTAATGTAGTATTACTTTATAACGTATAAAGTTATATAATATTACGTTACAGCGTATAACGTTATGTAGTATTACGTTATAACGTATAATGTTATATAGTACTATGTAATAACGTATAACGTTATGTAGTATTACTTTATAACGTATAACGTTATATAATATTACGTTATAACGTATAACGTTATGTAGTATTACGCTATAACGTATAGCGTTATATAGTACTATGTAATAACGTATAACGTTATGTAGTATTACTTTATAACGTATGATGTTATATAGTACTATGTAATAACGTATAACTTTAAGTAGTATTACATTATAACGTATAACGTTATATAGTATCACGCTATAACGTATAACGTTATATAGTATTGCGTTATTACGTATATCGTTATATAATATTACGTTATAACATATAACGTTAATCAGTATTACTTTATAACGTATAGCGTTATGTAGTACTATGTAATAACGTATAACGTTATGTAGTATTACGTTATAACGTATAAAGTTATGTAGTATTACGTTATAACGTATAACGTTATACAGTACTAAGATAAAACGTATAACGTTATGTAGTATTACGTTATAACGTATAACGCTATATAATATTACGCTATAAAGTATAACGTTATGTAGTATTACGTTATAACGTATAGCGTTATATAGTACTATGTAATAACGTATAACGTAATGTAGTATTACTTTTTAACGTATAACGTTATATAATATTGCGTTATAACTTATAACGTTATGTAGTATTACGTTATAACGTATAACGTTATGTAGTATTACGTCTATCGTCTGACGTCATAAGGTACTACGTAATAATGTACAACGTTATGTAGTACTGTGTTATAACGTATAATGTTATATAATATTACGCTATAACGTATATCGTTATATAGTATTGTGTTATAACGTATAATGTTATATAATATTACGTTATAACGTATAATGTTATATAGTACTATGTAATAACGTATAACGTTATGTAGTATTACTTTATTTCGTATAACGTTATATAATATTACGTTATAACGTATAACGTTATGTAGTATTACGCTATAACGTATAGCGTTATATAGTACTATGTAATAACGTATAACGTTATGTAGTATTACTTTATAACGTATAACGTTATATAGTATTACGTTGTTACGTATATCGTTATATAATATTACGTTATAACATATAACGTTAATTAGTATTACTTTATAACGTATAGCGTTATATAGTACTATGTAATAACGTATAACGTTATGTAGTATTACGTTATAACGTATAAAGTTATGTAGTATTACGTTATAACTTATAACGTTATGTAGTATTACGTTATAACGTGTAACGTTATGTAGTATTACGTCTATCGTCTGACGTCATAAGGTACTACGTAATAATGTACAACGTTATGTAGTACTGTGTTATAACGTATAATGTTATATAATATTACGCTATAACGTATATCGTTATATAGTATTGTGTTATAACGTATAATGTTATATAATATTACGTTATAACGTATAATGTTACATAGTACTATGTAAAAACGTATAACTTTAAGTAGTATTACTTTATAACGTATAACGTTATATAGTATCACGCTATAACGTATAACGTTATATAGTGTTACGTTATTACGTATATCGTTATATAATATTACGTTATAACATATAACGTTAATTAGAATTACTTTATAGCGTATAGCGTTATATAGTACTATGTAATAACGTATAACGTTATGTAGTATTACGTTATAACGTATAAAGTTATGTAGTATTACGTTATAACGTATAACGTTATACAGTACTAAGATAAAACGTATAACGTTATGTAGTATTACGTTATAACGTATAACGTTATATAATATTACGCTATAAAGTATAACGTTATGTAGTATTACGTTATAACGTATAGCGTTATATAGTATTATGTAATAACGTATAATGTTATATAGTACTATGTAATAACGTATAACGTTATGTAGTATTACGTCTATCGTCTGACGTCATAAGGTACTACGTAATAATGTACAACGTTATGTAGTACTGTGTTATAACGTATAATGTTATATAATATTACGCTATAACGTATATCGTTATATAGTATTGTGTTATAACGTATAATGTTATATAATATTACGTTATAACGTATAATGTTACATAGTACTATGTAAAAACGTATAACTTTAAGTAGTATTACTTTATAACGTATAACGTTATATAGTATCACGCTATAACGTATAACGTTATATAGTGTTACGTTATTACGTATATCGTTATATAATATTACGTTATAACATATAACGTTAATTAGAATTACTTTATAGCGTATAGCGTTATATAGTACTATGTAATAACGTATAACGTTATGTAGTATTACTTTATAACGTATAACGTTATATAATATTACGTTATAACGTATAACTTTATGTAGAATTACGTTATAACGTATAACGTTATATAATATTACGTTATAACGTATAACGTTAAATAATATTACGTTATAACGTATAACGTTATATAGTATCACGTTATAACTTATAACGTTATATAGTATCACGCTATAACGTATAACGTTATATAGTATCACGCTATAACGTATAACGTTATATAGTATTACGTTATTACGTATATCGTTATATAATATTACGTTATAACGTATAACGTTATGTAGTATTACGTTATACCGTATAACGTTATATAGTATCACGATATAACGCATAACGTTATGTAGTATTACGTTATAACGTATAATGTTATATAGAACTATGTAATAACGTATAACTTTAAGTAGTATTGCTTTATAACGTATAACGTTATACAGTACTAAGATAAAACGTATAACGTTATGTAGTATTACGTTATAACGTATAGCGTTATATAGTACTATGTAATAACGTATAACGTAATGTAGTATTACTTTATAACGTATAACGTTATATAATATTGCGTTATTACGTATATCGTTATATAATATTACGTTATAACATATAACGTTAATTAGTATTACTTTATAACGTATAGCGTTATATAGTACTATGTAATAACGTATAACGTAATGTAGTATTACTTTATAAAGTATAACGTTATATAATATTGCGTTATAACTTATAACGTTATGTAGTATTACCCTATAACGTATAGCGTTATATAGTACTATGTAATAACGTATAACGTTATGTAGTATTACTTTATAACGTATAACGTTATATAGTATTACGTTATTACGTATATCGTTATATAATATTACGTTATAACATATAACGTTAATTAGTATTACTTTATAACGTATAGCGTTATATAGTACTATGTAATAACGTATAACGTTATGTAGTATTACGTTATAACGTATAAAGTTATGTAGTATTACGTTATAACTTATAACGTTATGTAGTATTACGTTATAACGTATAATGTTATATAGTACTATGTAATAACGTATAACTTTAAGTAGTATTCCTTTATAACGTATAACGTTATATAGTATCACGCTATAACGTATAACGTTATATAGTATTACGTTATTACGTATATCGTTATAAATATTACGTTATAACATATTACGTTAATTAGTATTACTTTATAGCGTATAGCGTTATATAGTACTATGTAATAACGTATAACGTTATGTAGTATTACGTTATAACGTATAAAGTTATGTAGTATTACGTTATAACGTATAACGTTATACAGTACTAAGATAAAACGTATAACGTTATGTAGTATTGCGTTATAACGTATAACGTTATATAATATTACGCTATAAAGTATAACGTTATGTAGTATTACGTTATAACGTAAAGCGTTATATAGTACTATGTAATAACGTATAACGTAATGTAGTATTACTTTATAACGTATAACGTTATATAATATTGCGTTATAACTTATAACGTTATGTAGTATTACGTTATAACGTATAACGTTATGTAGTATTACGTCTATCGTCTGACGTCATAAGGTACTACGTAATAATGTACAACGTTATGTAGTACTGTGTTATAACATATAATGTTATATAATATTACGCTATAACGTATATCGTTATATAGTATTGTGTTATAACGTATAATGTTATATAATATTACGTTATAACGTATAATGTTATATAGTACTATGTAATAACGTATAACGTTATATAGTATTACGTTATTACGTATATCGTTATATAATATTACGTTATAACGTATAACGTTATGTAGTATTACACTATAACGTATAGCGTTATATAGTACTATGTAATAACGTATAACGTTATGTAGTATTACTTTATAACGTATAACGTTATATAATATTGCGTTATAACTTATAACGTTATGTAGTATTACGTTATAACGTATAACGTTATGTAGTATTACGTCTATCGTCTGACGTCATAAGGTACTACGTAATAATGTACAACGTTATGTAGTACTGTGTTATAACGTATAATGTTATATAATATTACGCTATAACGTATATCGTTATATAGTATTGTGTTATAACGTATAACGTTATGTAGTATTACGTTATAACGTATAGTGTTATATAGTACTATGTAATAACGTATAACGTTATATAGTATTACGTTATTACGCATATCGTTATATAATATTACGTTATAAAGTATAACGTTATGTAGTATTACGTTACAACATATAACGTTATATGGTATCACGTTATAACGTATAGCGTTATATAGTACTATGTAATAACGTATAACGTTATGTAGTATTACTTTCTAACGTATAACGTTATATGGTATCACGTTATAACGTATAACGTTATATATTATCATGCTATAACGTATAACGTTATATAGTATTACGTTATTACGCATATCGTTATATAATATTACGTTATAACGTATAGCGTTATGTAGTATTACGTTATACCGTATAACGTTATATAGTATCACGATATAACGCATAACGTTATGTAGTATTACGTTATAACGTATAACGTTATGTAGTATTACGTTATAACGTATAACGTTATGTGGTATCACGTTATAGCGTATCATACGTTATAACGTTATATAGTATCACGTTATAACGTATAACGTTATATAGTACTATGTAATATCGTATAACGTTATGTAGAATTACGTTATAACGTATAATGTTATATAATATTACGTTATAAAGTATAACGTTATGTAGTATTACGTTATAACGTATAACGTTATATGGTATCACGTTATAACGTATAACGTTATATAGTATCATGCTATAACGTATAACGTTATATAGTATTACGTTATAACGTATAGCGTTATATAGTACTATGTAATAACGTATAACGTTATGTAGTAACACTTTATAACGTATAACGTTATATAATATTACGTTATAACGTATAACGTTATGTAGTATTACGTTATAACGTATAGCGTTATATAGTACTATGTAATAACGTATAACGTTATGTAGTATTACTTTCTAACGTATAACGCTATATAATACTACGTTATAACGTATAACGTTATGGAGTATTACGTTATAACGTATAACGTTATATGGTATCACGTTATTACGTATATCGTTATATAATATTACGTTATAACGTATAACGTTATGTAGTATTACTTTATAACGTATAACGTTATATAATATTACGTTATAACGTATAACGTTATGAAGTATTACGTTATAACGTATAACGTTATATGTAATCACGTTATAACGTATAACGATATAGTACTATGTAATATCGTATAACGTTATGTAGTATTACGTTATAACGTATAAAGTTATGTAGTATTACGTTATAACGTATAACGTTATGTAGTATTACGTTATAACGTATAACGTTATGTAGTATTACGTTATAACGTATAACGTTATGTAGTATTACGTTATAACGTATAACGTTATGTAGTATTAAGTTATAACGTATAACGTTATATAATATTACGTTATAAAGTATAACGTTATGTAGTATTACGTTATAACGTATAGCGATATGTAGTACTATGAAATAACGTATTACGTAATGTAGTATTACTTTATAACGTATAAAGTTATATAATATTACGTTACAGCGTATAACGTTATGTAGTATTACGTTATAACGTATAATGTTATATAGTACTATGTAATAACGTATAACGTTATGTAGTATTACTTTATAACGTATAACGTTATATAATATTACGTTATAACGTATAACGTTATGTAGTATTACGCTATAACGTATAGCGTTATATAGTACTATGTAATAACGTATAACGTTATGTAGTATTACTTTATAACGTATAATGTTATATAGTACTATGAAATAACGTATTACGTAATGTAGTATTACGCTATAACGTATAGCGTTATATAGTACTATGTAATAACGTATAACGTTATGTAGTATTACTTTATAACGTATGATGTTATTTAGTACTATGTAATAACGTATAACTTTAAGTAGTATTACATTATAACGTATAACGTTATATAGTATCACGCTATAACGTATAACGTTATATAGTATTGCGTTATTACGTATATCGTTATATAATATTACGTTATAACATATAACGTTAATCAGTATTACTTTATAACGTATAGCGTTATGTAGTACTATGTAATAACGTATAACGTTATGTAGTATTACGTTATAACGTATAAAGTTATGTAGTATTACGTTATAACGTATAACGTTATACAGTACTAAGATAAAACGTATAACGTTATGTAGTATTACGTTATAACGTATAACGCTATATAATATTACGCTATAAAGTATAACGTTATGTAGTATTACGTTATAACGTATAGCGTTATATAGTACTATGTAATAACGTATAACGTAATGTAGTATTACTTTTTAACGTATAACGTTATATAATATTGCGTTATAACTTATAACGTTATGTAGTATTACGTTATAACGTATAACGTTATGTAGTATTACGTCTATCGTCTGACGTCATAAGGTACTACGTAATAATGTACAACGTTATGTAGTACTGTGTTATAACGTATAATGTTATATAATATTACGCTATAACGTATATCGTTATATAGTATTGTGTTATAACGTATAATGTTATATAATATTACGTTATAACGTATAATGTTATATAGTACTATGTAATAACGTATAACGTTATGTAGTATTACTTTATTTCGTATAACGTTATATAATATTACGTTATAACGTATAACGTTATGTAGTATTACGCTATAACGTATAGCGTTATATAGTACTATGTAATAACGTATAACGTTATGTAGTATTACTTTATAACGTATAACGTTATATAGTATTACGTTGTTACGTATATCGTTATATAATATTACGTTATAACATATAACGTTAATTAGTATTACTTTATAACGTATAGCGTTATATAGTACTATGTAATAACGTATAACGTTATGTAGTATTACGTTATAACGTATAAAGTTATGTAGTATTACGTTATAACTTATAACGTTATGTAGTATTACGTTATAACGTGTAACGTTATGTAGTATTACGTCTATCGTCTGACGTCATAAGGTACTACGTAATAATGTACAACGTTATGTAGTACTGTGTTATAACGTATAATGTTATATAATATTACGCTATAACGTATATCGTTATATAGTATTGTGTTATAACGTATAATGTTATATAATATTACGTTATAACGTATAATGTTATATAGTACTATGTAATAACGTATAACGTTATGTAGTATTCCGTTATAACGTATAAAGTTATGTAGTATTACGTTATAACGTATAACGTTATACAGTACTAAGATAAAACGTATAACGTTATGTAGTATTACGTTATAACGTATAACGTTATACAGTACTAAGATAAAACGTATAACGTTATGTAGTATTACGTTATAACGTATAACGTTATATAATATTACGCTATAAAGTATAACGTTATGTAGTATTACGTTATAACGTATAGCGTTATATAGTACTATGTAATAACGTATAACGTAATGTAGCATTACTTTATAACGTATAACGTTATATAATATTGCGTTATAACTTATAACGTTATGTAGTACTACGTTATAACGTATAACGTTATGTAGTATTACGTCTATCGTCTGACGTCATAAGGTACTACGTAATAATGTACAACGTTATGTAGTACTGTGTTATAGCGTATAATGTTATATAATATTACGCTATAACGTATATCGTTATATAGTATTGTGTTATAACGTATAATGTTATATAATATTACGCTATAACGTATAGCGTTATATAGTACTATGTAATAACGTATAACGTTATGTAGTATTACTTTATAACGTATAACGTTATATAGTATTACGTTATTACGTATATCGTTATATTATATTACGTTATAACATATAACGTTAATTAGTATTACTTTATAACGTATAGCGTTATATAGTACTATGTAATAACGTATAACGTTATGTAGTATTACGTTATAACGTATAAAGTTATGTAGTATTACGTTATAACTTATAACGTTATGTAGTATTACGTTATAACGTGTAACGTTATGTAGTATTACGTCTATCGTCTGACGTCATAAGGTACTACGTAATAATGTACAACGTTATGTAGTACTGTGTTATAACGTATAATGTTATATAATATTACGCTATAACGTATATCGTTATATAGTATTGTGATATAACGTATAATGTTATATAGTACTATGTAATAACGTATAACTTTAAGTAGTACTCCTTTATAACGTATAACGTTATATAGTATCACGCTATAACGTATAACGTTATATAGTATTACGTTATTACGCATATCGTTATATAATATTACGTTATAACG
Source organism: Bombus sylvestris (assembly GCA_911622165.2). Lineage (NCBI taxonomy): Eukaryota > Metazoa > Arthropoda > Insecta > Hymenoptera > Apidae > Bombus > Bombus sylvestris. Next base: position 5,286,631 of record OU443153.1, on the reverse strand, counting down.
TATAGCGTTATGTAGTATTACTTTATAACGTATAACGTTATATAATATTACGTTATAACGTATAACTTTATGTAGAATTACGTTATAACGTATAACGTTATATAATATTACGTTATAACGTATAACGTTAAATAATATTACGTTATAACGTATAACGTTATATGGTATCACGTTATAACGTATAACGTTATATAGTATCACGCTATAACGTATAACGTTATATAGTATTACGTTATTACGTATATCGTTATATAATATTACGTTATAACGTATAACGTTATGTAGTATTACGTTATACCGTATAACGTTATATAGTATCACGATATAACGCATAACGTTATGTAGTATTACGTTATAACGTATAACGTTATGTAGTATTACGTTATAACGTATAACGTTATGTGGTATCACGTTATAGCGTATAATACGTTATAACGTTATATAGTATCACGTTATAACGTATAACGTTATATAGTACTATGTAATATCGTATAACGTTATGTAGAATTACGTTATAACGTATAATGTTATATAATATTACGTTATAAAGTATAACGTTATGTAGTATTACGTTATAACGTATAACGTTATATGGTATCACGTTATAACGTATAACGTTATATAGTATCATGCTATAACGTATAACGTTATATAGTATTACGTTATAACGTATAGCGTTATATAGTACTATGTAATAACGTATAACGTTATGTAGTAACACTTTATAACGTATAACGTTATATAATATTACGTTATAACGTATAACGTTATGTAGTATTACGTTATAACGTATAGCGTTATATAGTACTATGTAATAACGTATAACGTTATGTAGTATTACTTTATAACGTATAACGTTATATAATATTACGTTATAACGTATAACGTTATGTAGTATTACGCTATAACGTATAGCGTTATATAGTACTATGTAATAACGTATAACGTTATGTAGTATTACTTTATAACGTATAATGTTATATAGTACTATGAAATAACGTATTACGTAATGTAGTATTACTTTATAACGTATAAAGTTATATGGTATCACGTTATTACGTATATCGTTATATAATATTACGTTATAACGTATAACGTTATGTAGTATTACTTTATAACGTATAACGTTATATAATATTACGTTATAACGTATAACGTTATGAAGTATTACGTTATAACGTATAACGTTATATGTAATCACGTTATAACGTATAACGATATAGTACTATGTAATATCGTATAACGTTATGTAGTATTACGTTATAACGTATAAAGTTATGTAGTATTACGTTATAACGTATAGCGTTATGTAGTACTATGAAATAACGTATTACGTAATGTAGTATTACTTTATAACGTATAAAGTTATATAATATTACGTTATAGCGTATAACGTTATGTAGTATTACGTTATAACGTATAATGTTATATAGTACTATGTAATAACGTATAACGTTATGTAGTATTACTTTATAACGTATAACGTTATATAATATTACGTTATAACGTATAACGTTATGTAGTATTACGCTATAACGTATAGCGTTATATAGTACTATGTAATAACGTATAACGTTATGTAGTATTACTTTATAACGTATAATGTTATATAGTACTATGAAATAACGTATTACGTAATGTAGTATTACTTTATAACGTATAAAGTTATATAATATTACGTTACAGCGTATAACGTTATGTAGTATTACGTTATAACGTATAATGTTATATAGTACTATGTAATAACGTATAACGTTATGTAGTATTACTTTATAACGTATAACGTTATATAATATTACGTTATAACGTATAACGTTATGTAGTATTACGCTATAACGTATAGCGTTATATAGTACTATGTAATAACGTATAACGTTATGTAGTATTACTTTATAACGTATAATGTTATATAGTACTATGTAATAACGTATAACTTTAAGTAGTATTACATTATAACGTATAACGTTATATAGTATCACGCTATAACGTATAACGTTATATAGTATTGCGTTATTACGTATATCGTTATATAATATTACGTTATAACATATAACGTTAATCAGTATTACTTTATAACGTATAGCGTTATGTAGTACTATGTAATAACGTATAACGTTATGTAGTATTACGTTATAACGTATAAAGTTATGTAGTATTACGTTATAACGTATAACGTTATACAGTACTAAGATAAAACGTATAACGTTATGTAGTATTACGTTATAACGTATAACGCTATATAATATTACGCTATAAAGTATAACGTTATGTAGTATTACGTTATAACGTATAGCGTTATATAGTACTATGTAATAACGTATAACGTAATGTAGTATTACTTTTTAACGTATAACGTTATATAATATTGCGTTATAACTTATAACGTTATGTAGTATTACGTTATAACGTATAACGTTATGTAGTATTACGTCTATCGTCTGACGTCATAAGGTACTACGTAATAATGTACAACGTTATGTAGTACTGTGTTATAACGTATAATGTTATATAATATTACGCTATAACGTATATCGTTATATAGTATTGTGTTATAACGTATAATGTTATATAATATTACGTTATAACGTATAATGTTATATAGTACTATGTAATAACGTATAACGTTATGTAGTATTACTTTATTTCGTATAACGTTATATAATATTACGTTATAACGTATAACGTTATGTAGTATTACGCTATAACGTATAGCGTTATATAGTACTATGTAATAACGTATAACGTTATGTAGTGTTACTTTATAACGTATAACGTTATATAGTATTACGTTATTACGTATATCGTTATATAATATTACGTTATAACATATAACGTTAATTAGTATTACTTTATAACGTATAGCGTTATATAGTACTATGTAATAACGTATAACGTTATGTAGTATTACGTTATAACGTATAAAGTTATGTAGTATTACGTTATAACTTATAACGTTATGTAGTACTACGTTATAACGTGTAACGTTATGTAGTATTACGTCTATCGTCTGACGTCATAAGGTACTACGTAATAATGTACAACGTTATGTAGTACTGTGTTATAACGTATAATGTTATATAATATTACGCTATAACTTATATCGTTATATAGTATTGTGTTATAACGTATAATGTTATATAATATTACGTTATAACGTATAATGTTATATAGTACTATGTAATAACGTATAACGTTATGTAGTATTACTTTATAACGTATAACGTTATATAATATTACGTTATAACGTATAACGTTATGTAGTATTACGCTATAACGTATAGCGTTATATAGTACTATGTAATAACGTATAACGTTATGTAGTATTACTTTATAACGTATAACGTTATATAGTATTACGTTATTACGTATATCGTTATATTATATTACGTTATAACATATAACGTTAATTTGTATTACTTTATAACGTATAGCGTTATATAGTACTATGTAATAACGTATAACGTTATGTAGTATAACGTTATAACGTATAAAGTTATGTAGTATTACGTTACAACTTATAACGTTATGTAGTATTACGTTATAACGTGTAACGTTATGTAGTATTACGTCTATCGTCTGACGTCATAAGGTACTACGTAATAATGTACAACGTTATGTAGTACTGTGTTATAACGTATAATGTAATATAATATTACGCTATAACGTATATCGTTATATAGTATTGTGTTATAACGTATAATGTTATATAATATTACGTTATAACGTATAATGTTATATAGTACTATGTAATAACGTATAACGTTATGTAGTATTCCGTTATAACGTATAAAGTTATGTAGTATTACGTTATAACGTATAACGTTATACAGTACTAAGATAAAACGTATAACGTTATGTAGTATTACGTTATAACGTATAACGTTATATAATATTACGCTATAAAGTATAACGTTATGTAGTATTACGTTATAACGTATAGCGTTATATAGTACTATGTAATAACGTATAACGTAATGTAGTATTACTTTATAACGTATAACGTTATATAATATTGCGTTATAACTTATAACGTTATGTAGTACTACGTTATAACGTATAACGTTATGTAGTATTACGTCTATCGTCTGACGTCATAAGGTACTACGTAATAATGTACAACGTTATGTAGTACTGTGTTATAACGTATAATGTTATATAATATTACGCTATAACGGATATCGTTATATAGTATTGTGTTATAACGTATAATGTTATATAATATTACGCTATAACGTATAGCGTTATATAGTACTATGTAATAACGTATAACGTTATGTAGTATTACTTTATAACGTATAACGTTATATAGTATTACGTTATTACGTATATCGTTATATTATATTACGTTATAACATATAACGTTAATTAGTATTACTTTATAACGTATAGCGTTATATAGTACTATGTAATAACGTATAACGTTATGTAGTATTACGTTATAACGTATAAAGTTATGTAGTATTACGTTATAACTTATAACGTTATGTAGTATTACGTTATAACGTGTAACGTTATGTAGTATTACGTCTATCGTCTGACGTCAAAAGGTACTACGTAATAATGTACAACGTTATGTAGTACTGTGTTATAACGTATAATGTTATATAATATTACGCTATAACGTATATCGTTATATAGTATTGTGTTATAACGTATAATGTTATATAATATTACGTTATAACGTATAATGTTATATAGTACTATGTAATAACGTATAACGTTATGTAGTATTACGTTATAACGTATAACCTTATGTAGTATTCCGTTATAACGTATAAGGTTATGTAGTATTACGTTATAACGTATAACGTTATACAGTACTAAGATAAAACGTATAACGTTATGTAGTATTACGTTATAACGTATAACGTTATATAATATTACGCTATAAAGTATAACGTTATGTAGTATTACCCTATAACGTATAGCGTTATATAGTACTATGTAATAACGTATAACGTTATGTAGTATTACTTTATAACGTATAACGTTATATAGTATTACGTTATTACGTATATCATTATATAATATTACGTTATAACATATAACGTTAATTAGTATTACTTTATAACGTATAGCGTTATATAGTACTATGTAATAACGTATAACGTTATGTAGTATTACGTTATAACGTATAAAGTTATGTAGTATTACGTTATAACTTATAACGTTATGTAGTATTACGTTATAACGTGTAACGTTATGTAGTATTACGTCTATCGTCTGACGTCATAAGGTACTACGTAATAATGTACAACGTTATGTAGTACTGTGTTATAACGTATAATGTTATATAATATTACGCTATAACGTATATCGTTATATAGTATTGTGATATAACGTATAATGTTATATAGTACTATGTAATAACGTATAACTTTAAGTAGTACTCCTTTATAACGTATAACGTTATATAGTATCACGCTATAACGTATAACGTTATATAGTATTACGTTATTACGTATATCGTTATAAATATTACGTTATAACATATTACGTTAATTAGTATTACTTTATAGCGTATAGCGTTATATAGTACTATGTAATAACGTATAACGTTATGTAGTATTACGTTATAACGTATAAAGTTATGTAGTATTACGTTATAACGTATAACGTTATACAGTACTAAGATAAAACGTATAACGTTATGTAGTATTACGTTATAACGTATAACGTTATATAATATTACGCTATAAAGTATAACGTTATGTAGTATTACGTTATAACGTATAGCGTTATATAGTACTATGTAATAACGTATAACGTAATGTAGTATTACTTTATAACGTATAACGTTATATAATATTGCGTTATCACTTATAACGTTATGTAGTATTACGTTATAACGTATAACGTTATGTAGTACTACGTTATAACGTATAACGTTATGTAGTATTACGTCTATCGTCTGACGTCATAAGGTACTACGTAATAATGTACAACGTTATGTAGTACTGTGTTATAACGTATAATGTTATATAATATTACGCTATAACGTATATCGTTATATAGTATTGTGTTATAACGTATAATGTTATATAATATTACGCTATAACGTATAGCGTTATATAGTACTATGTAATAACGTATAACGTTATGTAGTATTACTTTATAACGTATAACGTTATATAGTATTACGTTATTACGTATATCGTTATATTATATTACGTTATAACATATAACGTTAATTAGTATTACTTTATAACGAATAGCGTTATATAGTACTATGTAATAACGTATAACGTTATGTAGTATTACGTTATAACGTATAAAGTTATGTAGTATTACGTTATAACTTATAACGTTATGTAGTATTACGTTATAACGTGTAACGTTATGTAGTATTACGTCTATCGTCTGACGTCATAAGGTACTACGTAATAATGTACAACGTTATGTAGTACTGTGTTATAACGTATAATGTTATATAATATTACGCTATAACGTATATCGTTATATAGTATTACGTTATTACGCATATCGTTATAAATATTACGTTATAACATATTACGTTAATTAGTATTACTTTATAGCGTATAGCGTTATATAGTACTATGTAATAACGTATAATGTTATATAGTACTATGTAATAACGTATAACTTTAAGTAGTACTCCTTTATAACGTATAACGTTATATAGTATCACGCTATAACGTATAACGTTATATAGTATTACGTTATTACGCATATCGTTATATAATATTACGTTATAACGTATAGCGTTATGTAGTATTACTTTATAACGTATAACGTTATATAATATTACGTTATAACGTATAACTTTATGTAGAATTACGTTATAACGTATAACGTTATATAATATTACGTTATAACGTATAACGTTAAATAATATTACGTTATAACGTATAACGTTATATGGTATCACGTTATAACGTATAACGTTATATAGTATCACGCTATAACGTATAACGTTATATAGTATTACGTTATTACGTATAACGTTATGTAGTATTACTTTATAACGTATAATGTTATATAGTACTATGTAATAACGTATAACGTTATGTAGTAACACTTTATAACGTATAACGTTATATAATATTACGTTATAACGTATAACGTTATGTAGTATTACGTTATAACGTATAGCGTTATATAGTACTATGTAATAACGTATAACGTTATGTAGTATTACTTTATAACGTATAACGTTATATAATATTACGTTATAACGTATAACGTTATGTAGTATTACGCTATAACGTATAGCGTTATATAGTACTATGTAATAACGTATAACGTTATGTAGTATTACTTTATAACGTATAATGTTATATAGTACTATGAAATAACGTATTACGTAATGTAGTATTACTTTATAACGTATAAAGTTATATGGTATCACGTTATTACGTATATCGTTATATAATATTACGTTATAACGTATAACGTTATGTAGTATTACTTTATAACGTATAACGTTATATAATATTACGTTATAACGTATAACGTTATGAAGTATTACGTTATAACGTATAACGTTATATGTAATCACGTTATAACGTATAACGATATAGTACTATGTAATATCGTATAACGTTATGTAGTATTACGTTATAACGTATAAAGTTATGTAGTATTACGTTATAACGTATAGCGTTATGTAGTACTATGAAATAACGTATTACGTAATGTAGTATTACTTTATAACGTATAAAGTTATATAATATTACGTTACAGCGTATAACGTTATGTAGTATTACGTTATAACGTATAATGTTATATAGTACTATGTAATAACGTATAACGTTATGTAGTATTACTTTATAACGTATAACGTTATATAATATTACGTTATAACGTATAACGTTATGTAGTATTACGCTATAACGTATAGCGTTATATAGTACTATGTAATAACGTATAACGTTATGTAGTATTACTTTATAACGTATGATGTTATATAGTACTATGAAATAACGTATTACGTAATGTAGTATTACTTTATAACGTATAAAGTTATATAATATTACGTTACAGCGTATAACGTTATGTAGTATTACGTTATAACGTATAATGTTATATAGTACTATGTAATAACGTATAACGTTATGTAGTATTACTTTATAACGTATAACGTTATATAATATTACGTTATAACGTATAACGTTATGTAGTATTACGCTATAACGTATAGCGTTATATAGTACTATGTAATAACGTATAACGTTATGTAGTATTACTTTATAACGTATAATGTTATATAGTACTATGTAATAACGTATAACTTTAAGTAGTATTACATTATAACGTATAACGTTATATAGTATCACGCTATAACGTATAACGTTATATAGTATTGCGTTATTACGTATATCGTTATATAATATTACGTTATAACATATAACGTTAATCAGTATTACTTTATAACGTATAGCGTTATGTAGTACTATGTAATAACGTATAACGTTATGTAGTATTACGTTATAACGTATAAAGTTATGTAGTATTACGTTATAACGTATAACGTTATACAGTACTAAGATAAAACGTATAACGTTATGTAGTATTACGTTATAACGTATAACGCTATATAATATTACGCTATAAAGTATAACGTTATGTAGTATTACGTTATAACGTATAGCGTTATATAGTACTATGTAATAACGTATAACGTAATGTAGTATTACTTTTTAACGTATAACGTTATATAATATTGCGTTATAACTTATAACGTTATGTAGTATTACGTTATAACGTATAACGTTATGTAGTATTACGTCTATCGTCTGACGTCATAAGGTACTACGTAATAATGTACAACGTTATGTAGTACTGTGTTATAACGTATAATGTTATATAATATTACGCTATAACGTATATCGTTATATAGTATTGTGTTATAACGTATAATGTTATATAATATTACGTTATAACGTATAATGTTATATAGTACTATGTAATAACGTATAACGTTATGTAGTATTACTTTATTTCGTATAACGTTATATAATATTACGTTATAACGTATAACGTTATGTAGTATTACGCTATAACGTATAGCGTTATATAGTACTATGTAATAACGTATAACGTTATGTAGTGTTACTTTATAACGTATAACGTTATATAGTATTACGTTATTACGTATATCGTTATATAATATTACGTTATAACATATAACGTTAATTAGTATTACTTTATAACGTATAGCGTTATATAGTACTATGTAATAACGTATAACGTTATGTAGTATTACGTTATAACGTATAAAGTTATGTAGTATTACGTTATAACTTATAACGTTATGTAGTATTACGTTATAACGTGTAACGTTATGTAGTATTACGTCTATCGTCTGACGTCATAAGGTACTACGTAATAATGTACAACGTCATGTAGTACTGTGTTATAACGGATTATGTTATATAATATTACGCTATAACGTATATCGTTATATAGTATTGTGTTATACCGTATAATGTTATATAATATTACGTTATAACGTATAATGTTACATAGTACTATGTAAAAACGTATAACTTTAAGTAGTATTACTTTATAACGTATAACGTTATATAGTATCACGCTATAACGTATAACGTTATATAGTGTTACGTTATTACGTATATCGTTATATAATATTACGTTATAACATATAACGTTAATTAGTATTACTTTATAGCGTATAGCGTTATATAGTACTATGTAATAACGTATAACGTTATGTAGTATTACGTTATAACGTATAAAGTTATGTAGTATTACGTTATAACGTATAACGTTATACAGTACTAAGATAAAACGTATAACGTTATGTAGTATTACGTTATAACGTATAAAGTTATGTAGTATTACGTTATAACGTATAACGTTATACAGTACTAAGATAAAACGTATAACGTTATGTAGTATTACGTTATAACGTATAACGTTATATAATATTACGCTATAAAGTATAACGTTATGTAGTATTACGTTATAACGTATAGCGTTATATAGTACTATGTAATAACGTATAACGTAATGTAGTATTACTTTATAACGTATAACGTTATATAATATTGCGTTATAACTTATAACGTTATGTAGTATTACGTTATAACGTATAACGTTATGTAGTATTACGTCTATCGTCTGACGTCATAAGGTACTACGTAATAATGTACAACGTTATGTAGTACTGTGTTATAACGTATAATGTTATATAATATTACGCTATAACTTATATCGTTATATAGTATTGTGTTATAACGTATAATGTTATATAATATTACGTTATAACGTATAATGTTATATAGTACTATGTAATAACGTATAACGTTATGTAGTATTACTTTATAACGTATAACGTTATATAATATTACGTTATAACGTATAACGTTATGTAGTATTACGCTATAACGTATAGCGTTATATAGTACTATGTAATAACGTATAACGTTATGTAGTATTACTTTATAACGTATAACGTTATATAGTATTACGTTATTACGTATATCGTTATATTATATTACGTTATAACATATAACGTTAATTTGTATTACTTTATAACGTATAGCGTTATATAGTACTATGTAATAACGTATAACGTTATGTAGTATTACATTATAACGTATAAAGTTATGTAGTATTACGTTATAACTTATAACGTTATGTAGTATTACGTTATAACGTGTAACGTTATGTAGTATTACGTCTATCGTCTGACGTCATAAGGTACTACGTAATAATGTACAACGTTATGTAGTACTGTGTTATAACGTATAATGTTATATAATATTACGCTATAACTTATATCGTTATATAGTATTGTGTTATAACGTATAATGTTATATAATATTACGTTATAACGTATAATGTTATATAGTACTATGTAATAACGTATAACGTTATGTAGTATTACTTTATAACGTATAACGTTATATAATATTACGTTATAACGTATAACGTTATGTAGTATTACGCTATAACGTATAGCGTTATATAGTACTATGTAATAACGTATAACGTTATGTAGTATTACTTTATAACGTATAACGTTATATAGTATTACGTTATTACGTATATCGTTATATTATATTACGTTATAACATATAACGTTAATTTGTATTACTTTATAACGTATAGCGTTATATAGTACTATGTAATAACGTATAACGTTATGTAGTATTACGTTATAACGTATAAAGTTATGTAGTATTACGTTACAACTTATAACGTTATGTAGTATTACGTTATAACGTGTAACGTTATGTAGTATTACGTCTATCGTCTGACGTCATAAGGTACTACGTAATAATGTACAACGTTATGTAGTACTGTGTTATAACGTATAATGTAATATAATATTACGCTATAACGTATATCGTTATATAGTATTGTGTTATAACGTATAATGTTATATAATATTACGTTATAACGTATAATGTTATATAGTACTATGTAATAACGTATAACGTTATGTAGTATTCCGTTATAACGTATAAAGTTATGTAGTATTACGTTATAACGTATAACGTTATACAGTACTAAGATAAAACGTATAACGTTATGTAGTATTACGTTATAACGTATAACGTTATATAATATTACGCTATAAAGTATAACGTTATGTAGTATTACGTTATAACGTATAGCGTTATATAGTACTATGTAATAACGTATAACGTAATGTAGTATTACTTTATAACGTATAACGTTATATAATATTGCGTTATAACTTATAACGTTATGTAGTACTACGTTATAACGTATAACGTTATGTAGTATTACGTCTATCGTCTGACGTCATAAGGTACTACGTAATAATGTACAACGTTATGTAGTACTGTGTTATAACGTATAATGTTATATAATATTACGCTATAACGGATATCGTTATATAGTATTGTGTTATAACGTATAATGTTATATAATATTACGCTATAACGTATAGCGTTATATAGTACTATGTAATAACGTATAACGTTATGTAGTATTACTTTATAACGTATAACGTTATATAGTATTACGTTATTACGTATATCGTTATATTATATTACGTTATAACATATAACGTTAATTAGTATTACTTTATAACGTATAGCGTTATATAGTACTATGTAATAACGTATAACGTTATGTAGTATTACGTTATAACGTATAAAGTTATGTAGTATTACGTTATAACTTATAACGTTATGTAGTATTACGTTATAACGTGTAACGTTATGTAGTATTACGTCTATCGTCTGACGTCAAAAGGTACTACGTAATAATGTACAACGTTATGTAGTACTGTGTTATAACGTATAATGTTATATAATATTACGCTATAACGTATATCGTTATATAGTATTGTGTTATAACGTATAATGTTATATAATATTACGTTATAACGTATAATGTTATATAGTACTATGTAATAACGTATAACGTTATGTAGTATTACGTTATAACGTATAACCTTATGTAGTATTCCGTTATAACGTATAAGGTTATGTAGTATTACGTTATAACGTATAACGTTATACAGTACTAAGATAAAACGTATAACGTTATGTAGTATTACGTTATAACGTATAACGTTATATAATATTACGCTATAAAGTATAACGTTATGTAGTATTACCCTATAACGTATAGCGTTATATAGTACTATGTAATAACGTATAACGTTATGTAGTATTACTTTATAACGTATAACGTTATATAGTATTACGTTATTACGTATATCGTTATATTATATTACGTTATAACATATAACGTTAATTAGTATTACTTTATAACGTATAGCGTTATATAGTACTATGTAATAACGTATAACGTTATGTAGTATTACGTTATAACGTATAAAGTTATGTAGTATTACGTTATAACTTATAACGTTATGTAGTATTACGTTATAACGTGTAACGTTATGTAGTATTACGTCTATCGTCTGACGTCAAAAGGTACTACGTAATAATGTACAACGTTATGTAGTACTGTGTTATAACGTATAATGTTATATAATATTACGCTATAACGTATATCGTTATATAGTATTGTGTTATAACGTATAATGTTATATAATATTACGTTATAACGTATAATGTTATATAGTACTATGTAATAACGTATAACGTTATGTAGTATTACGTTATAACGTATAACCTTATGTAGTATTCCGTTATAACGTATAAGGTTATGTAGTATTACGTTATAACGTATAACGTTATACAGTACTAAGATAAAACGTATAACGTTATGTAGTATTACGTTATAACGTATAACGTTATATAATATTACGCTATAAAGTATAACGTTATGTAGTATTACCCTATAACGTATAGCGTTATATAGTACTATGTAATAACGTATAACGTTATGTAGTATTACTTTATAACGTATAACGTTATATAGTATTACGTTATTACGTATATCGTTATATAATATTACGTTATAACATATAACGTTAATTAGTATTACTTTATAACGTATAGCGTTATATAGTACTATGTAATAACGTATAACGTTATGTAGTATTACGTTATAACGTATAAAGTTATGTAGTATTACGTTATAACTTATAACGTTATGTAGTATTACGTTATAACGTGTAACGTTATGTAGTATTACGTCTATCGTCTGACGTCATAAGGTACTACGTAATAATGTACAACGTTATGTAGTACTGTGTTATAACGTATAATGTTATATAATATTACGCTATAACGTATATCGTTATATAGTATTGTGATATAACGTATAATGTTATATAGTACTATGTAATAACGTATAACTTTAAGTAGTACTCCTTTATAACGTATAACGTTATATAGTATCACGCTATAACGTATAACGTTATATAGTATTACGTTATTACGTATATCGTTATAAATATTACGTTATAACATATTACGTTAATTAGTATTACTTTATAGCGTATAGCGTTATATAGTACTATGTAATAACGTATAACGTTATGTAGTATTACGTTATAACGTATAAAGTTATGTAGTATTACGTTATAACGTATAACGTTATACAGTACTAAGATAAAACGTATAACGTTATGTAGTATTACGTTATAACGTATAACGTTATATAATATTACGCTATAAAGTATAACGTTATGTAGTATTACGTTATAACGTATAGCGTTATATAGTACTATGTAATAACGTATAACGTAATGTAGTATTACTTTATAACGTATAACGTTATATAATATTGCGTTATAACTTATAACGTTATGTAGTATTACGTTATAACGTATAACGATATGTAGTATTACGTTATAACGTATAACGTTATGTAGTATTACGTCTATCGTCTGACGTCATAAGGTACTAAGTAATAATGTACAACGTTATGTTGTACTGTGTTATAACATATAATGTTATATAATATTACGCTATAACGTATATCGTTATATAGTATTGTGTTAGAACGTATAATGTTATATAATATTACGTTATAACGTATAATGTTATATAGTACTATGTAATAACGTATAACGTTATATAGTATTACGTTATTACGTATATCGTTATATAATATTACGTTATAACGTATAACGTTATGTAGTATTACACTATAACGTATAGCGTTATATAGTACTATGTAATAACGTATAACGTTATGTAGTATTACTTTATAACGTATAACGTTATATAATATTGCGTTATAACTTATAACGTTATGTAGTATTACGTTATAACGTATAACGTTATGTAGTATTACGTTATAACGTATAACGTTATATGGTATCACGTTATTACGTATATCGTTATATAATATTACGTTATAACGTATAACGTTATGTAGTATTACTTTATAACGTATAACGTTATATAATATTACGTTATAACGTATAACGTTATGTAGTATTACGTTATAACGTATAACGTTATATGTAATCACGTTATAACGTATAACGATATGGTACTATGTAATATCGTAAAACGTTATGTAGTATTACGTTATAACGTATAAAGTTATGTAGTATTACGTTATAACGTATAACGTTATGTAGTATTACGTTATAACGTATAACGTTATGTAGTATTACGTTATAACGTATAACGTTATGTAGTATTACGTTATAACGTATAACGTTATGTAGTATTACGTTATAACGTATAACGTTATATAATATTACGTTATAAAGTATAACGTTATGTAGTATTACGTTATAACGTATAGCGTTATGTAGTACTATGAAATAACGTATTACGTAATGTAGTATTACTTTATAACGTATAAAGTTATATAATATTACGTTATAACGTATAACGTTATGTAGTATTACGTTATAACGTATAACGTTATATGTAATCACGTTATAACGTATAACGTTATATAGTATCACGCTATAACGTATATCGTTACATAGTATTACGTTATTACGCATAGCGTTATATAATATTACGTTATAACGTATAACGTTATGTAGTATTACGTTACAATGTATAGCATTACATAGTAGTATGTAATAACGTATAACTTTAAGTAGTATTACTTTATAACGTATAACGTTATATAGTATCACGCTATAACGTATAACGTTATATAGTATTACGTTATTACGTATATCGTTATATAATATTACGTTATAACATATAACGTTAATTAGTATTACTTTATAACGTATAACGTTATATAGTATCATGCTATAACGTATAACGTTATGTAGTATTACGTTATAACGTATAACGTTATATGTAATCACGTTATAACGTATAACGTTATATAGTATCACGCTATAACGTATATCGTTACATAGTATTACGTTATTACGCATAGCGTTATATAATATTACGTTATAACGCATAACGTTATGTAGTATTACGTTACAATGTATAGCATTACATAGTACTATGTAATAACGTATAACTTTAAGTAGTATTACTTTATAACGTATAACGTTATATAGTATCACGCTATAACGTATAACGTTATATAGTATTACGTTATTACGTTTATCGTTATATAATATTACGTTATAACATATAACGTTAATTAGTATTACTTTATAACGTATAGCGTTATATAGTACTATGTAATAACGTATAACGTTATACAGTACTAAGATAAAACGTATAACGTTATGTAGTATTACGTTATAATGTATAACGTTATGTAGTATCACGATATAACGTATAACGTTATGTAGTATTACGTTATAACGTATAACGTTATACAGTAATAAGATAAAACGTATAACGTAATGTAGTATTACTTTATAACGTATAAAGTTATATAATATTACGTTATAACGTATAACGTTATGTAGTATTACGTTATAACGTATAACGTTATGTGGTATCACGTTATAACGTATAATACGTTATAACGTTATATAGTATCACGTTATAACGTATAACGTTATATGGTACTATGTAATATCGTATAACGTTATGTAGTATTACGTTATGACGTATAAAGTTATGTAGTATTACGTTATAACGTATAACGTTACGTAGTATTACGTTATAACGTATAACGTTATGTAGTATTACGTTATAACGTATAACGTTATATAATATTACGTTATAAAGTATAACGTTATGTAGTATTACGTTATAACGTATAGCGTTATATAGTACTATGAAATAACGTATAACGTAATGTAGTATTACTTTATAACGTATAAAGTTATATAATATTACGTTATAACGTATAACGTTATGTAGTATTACTTTATAACGTATAAAGTTATGTAGTATTACGTTATAACGTATAACGTTATGTAGTATTACGTTATAACGTGTAAAGTTATGTAGTATTACGTTATAACGTATAACGTTATGTAGTATTACGTTATAACGTATAACGTTATATAATATTACGTTATAAAGTATAACGTTATGTAGTATTACGTTATAACGTATAGAATTATATAGTACTATGAAATAACGTATAACGTAATGTAGTATTACTTTATAACGTATAAAGTTATATAATACTACGTTATAACGTATAACGTTATGTACTATTACGTTATAACGTATAACGTTATATGTAATCACGTTATAACGTATAACGTTATATGTAATCACGTTATAACGTATAACGTTATATAGTATCACGCTGTAACGTATAACGTTACATAGTATTACGTTATTACGCATATCGTTATATAATATTACGTTATAACGTATAAGGTTATGTAGTATTACGTTATAACGTATAACGTTAGATGGTATCACGTTATAACGTATAACGTTATATAGTACTATGTAATATCGTATAACGTTATGTAGTATTACTTTATAACGTATATCGTTATATAATATTACGTTATAACGTATAACGTTATGTAGTATTACGTTATACCGTATAACGTTATATAGTATCACGATATAACGTATAGCGTTATGTAGTATCACGTTATAACGTATAATGTTATGTAGTATTACGTTATAACGTATAACGTTATGTGGTATCACGTTATAACGTATACCGTTATATAGTACTATGAAATAACGTATAACGTAATGTAGTATTACTTTATAACGTATAAAGTTATATAATATTACGTTATAACGTATAACGTTATGTAGTATTACGTTATAACGTATAACGTTATATGTAATCACGTTATAACGTATAACGTTATATAGTATCACTCTGTAACGTATAAGGTTACATAGTATTACGTTATTACGCATATCGTTATATAATATTACGTTATAACGTATAACGTTATGTAGTATTACGTTACAACGTATAGCGTTATATAGTACTATGTAATAACGTATAACTTTAAGTAGTATTACTTTATAACGTATAACGTTATATAGTATCACGTTATAACGTATAACGTTATATAGTACTATGTAATATCGCATAACGTTATGTAGTATTACGTTATAACGTATAAAGTTATGTAGTATTACGTTATAACGTATAACGTTATGTAGTATTACGTTATAACGTATAACGTTATATAATAGTACGTTATAAAGTGTAACGTTATGTAGTATTACGTTATAACGTATAACGTTATGTAGTATTACGTTATAACGTATAACGTTATGTGGTATCACGTTATAACGTATAACGTTATATAGTACTATGTAATATCGTATAACGTTATGTAGTATTACGTTATAACGTATAACGTTATATGTAATCACGTTATAAAGTATAACGTTATATAGTATCACTCTGTAACGTATAAGGTTACATAGTATTACGTTATTACGCATATCGTTATATAATATTTCGTTATAACGTATAACGTTATGTAGTATTACGTTACAATGTATAGCGTTATATAGTACTATGTAATAACGTATAACTTTAAGTAGTATTACTTTATAACGTATAAAGTTATATAATATTACGTTATAACGTATAACGTTATGTAGTATTACGTTATAACGTATAACGTTATATGTAATCACGTTATAAAGTATAACGTTATATAGTATCACTCTGTAACGTATAAGGTTACATAGTATTACGTTATTACGCATATCGTTATATAATATTTCGTTATAACGTATAACGTTATGTAGTATTACGTTACAATGTATAGCGTTATATAGTACTATGTAATAACGTATAACTTTAAGTAGTATTACTTTATAACGTATAACGTTATGTAGTATTACGTTATAACGTATAACGTTATACAGTACTAAGATAGAACGTATAACGTTATGTAGTATTACGTTATAACGTATAACGTTATATAATATTACGTTATAAAGTATAACGTTATGTAGTATTACGTTAAAACGTATAGCGTTATATAGTACTATGTAATAACGTATAACGTTATGTAGTATTACGTTATAACGTATAAAGTTATGTAGTATTACGTTATAACGTATAACGTTATGTAGTATCACGTTATAACGTATAACGTTATGTAGTATTACGTTATAACGTATAACGTTATATAATATTACGTTATAAAGTATAACGTTATGTAGTATTACGTTATAACGTATAGCGTTATATAGTACTATGAAATAACGTATAACGTAATGTAGTATTACTTTATAACGTATAAAGTTATATAATATTACGTTATAACGTATAACGTTATGTAGTATTACTTTATAACGTATAACGTTATGTAGTATTACGTTGTAACGTATAACGTTATATAGTATTGTGTTATAACGTATAACGTTATGTAGTATTACGTTGTAACGAATAACGTTATATAGTATTGTGTTATAACGTATAACGTTATGTAGTATCACGCTATAACGTATAACGTTATATAGTATTACGTTATAACGTATAACGTTATATAGTATCACGTTATAACGTATAACTCTATGTAGAATTACGTTATAACGTACAACGTTATATAATAATACGTTACAACGTATAGCGTTATATAATATTACGTTATAACGTATAACGTTATGTGGTATCACGTTATAACCTATAATACGTTATAACGTTATATAGTATCACGTTATTACGTATAACGATATATAGTACTATGTAATATCGTATAACGTTATGTAGTATTACGTTATAACGTATAAAGTTATGTAGTATTACGTTATAACGTATAACGTTATGTAGTATTACGTTATAACGTGTAAAGTTATGCAGTATTACGTTATAACGTATAGAATTATATAGTACTATGAAATAACGTATAACGTAATGTAGTATTACTTTATAACGTATAAAGTTATATAATACTACGTTATAACGTATAACGTTATGTAGTGTTACGTTATAACGTATAACGTTATATGTAATCACGTTATAACGTATAACGTTATATGTAATCACGTTATAACGTATAACGTTATATAGTATCACGCTGTAACGTATAACGTTACATAGTATTACGTTATTACGCATATCGTTATATAATATTACGTTATAACGTATAAGGTTATGTAGTATTACGTTATAACGTATAACGTTAGATGGTATCACGTTATAACGTATAACGTTATATAGTATCATGCTATAACGTATAACGTTATATAGTATTACGTTATAACGTATAGCGTTATATAGTACTATGTAATAACGCATAACGTTATGTAGTAACACTTTATAACGTATAACGTTATATAATATTACGTTATAACGTATAACGTTATGTAGTATTACGTTATAACGTATAGCGTTATATAGTACTATGTAATAACGTATAACGTTATGTAGTATTACTTTCTAACGTATAACGCTATATAATACTACGTTATAACGTATAACGTTATGGAGTATTACGTTATAACGTATAACGTTATATGGTATCACGTTATTACGTATATCGTTATATAATATTACGTTATAACGTATAACGTTATGTAGTATTACTTTATAACGTATAACGTTATATAATATTACGTTATAACGTATAACGTTATGTAGTATTACGTTATAACGTATAACGTTATCTGTAATCACGTTATAACGTATAACGATATAGTACTATGTAATATCGTATAACGTTATGTAGTATTACGTTATAACGTATAAAGTTATGTAGTATTACGTTATAACGTATAACGTTATGTAGTATTACGTTATAACGTATAACGTTATGTAGTATTACGTTATAACGTATAACGTTATGTAGTATTACGTTATAACGTATAACGTTATGTAGTATTACGTTATAACGTATAACGTTATATAATATTACGTTATAAAGTATAACGTTATGTAGTATTACGTTATAACGTATAGCGTTATGTAGTACTATGAAATAACGTATTACGTAATGTAGTATTACTTTATAACGTATAAAGTTATATAATATTACGTTATAACGTATAACGTTATATAATATTACGTTATAAAGTATAACGTTATGTAGTATTACGTTATAACGTATAGCGTTATATAGTACTATGAAATAACGTATAACGTAATGTAGTATTACTTTATAACGTATAAAGTTATATAATATTACGTTATAACGTATAACGTTATGTAGTATTACGTTATAACGTATAACGTTATGTAGTATTACGTTATAACGTATAACGTTACATAGTATTACGTTATTACGCATATCGTTATGTAATATTACGTTATAACGTATAACGTTATGTAGTATTACGTTACAATGTATAGCGTTATATAGTACTATGTAATAACGTATAACTTTAAGTAGTATTACTTTATAACGTATAACGTTATGTAGTATTACGTTATAACGTATAACGTTATACAGTACTAAGATAGAACGTATAACGTTATGTAGTATTACGTTATAACGTATAACGTTATATAATATTACGTTATAAAGTATAACGTTATGTAGTATTACGTTAAAACGTATAGCGTTATATAGTACTATGTAATAACGTATAACGTTATGTAGTATTACGTTATAACGTATAAAGTTATGTAGTATTACGTTATAACGTATAACGTTATACAGTACTAAGATAAAACGTATAACGTTATGTAGTGTTACGTTATAACGTATAACGTTATATAATATTACGTTATAAAGTATAACGTTATGTAGTATTACGTTAAAACGTTTAGCGTTATATAGCACTATGTAATAACGTATAACGTTATGTAGTATTACGTTATAACGTATAACGTTATATGGCATCACGTTATTACGTATATCGTTATTTAATATTACGTTATAACGTATAACGTTATGTAGTATTACGTTATAACGTATAACGTTATGTAGTATTACGTTATAACGTATAACGTTATACAGTACTAAGATAAAACGTATAACGTTATGTAGTATTACGTTATAACGTATAACGTTATATAATATTGCGTTATAAAGTATAACGTTATATAATATTGCGTTATAGCGTATAACGTTATGTAGTATTGCGTTATAACGTATAACGTTATACAGTACTAAGATAAAACGTATAACGTTATGTAGTATCACGTTATTACGTATATCGTTATTTAATATTACGTTATAACGTATAACGTTACACAGTACTAAGATAAAACGTATAACGTTATGTAGTATTACGTTATAACGTATAACGTTATGTAGTATCACGTTATTACGTATATCGTTATTTAATATTACGTTATAACGTATAACGTTATACAGTACTAAGATAAAACGTATAACGTTATATAATATTACGTTATAAATTATAACGTTATGTAGTATTACGTTAAAACGTATAGCGTTATATAGTACTATGTAATAACGTATAACGTAATGTAGTATTACTTTATAACGTATAACGTTATATAATATTGCGTTATAACGTATAACGTTATGTAGTATTACGTTATAACGTATAGCGTTATATAGTACTATGTAATAACGTAGAACGTTATGCAGTATTACTTTATAACGTATAACGTTATGTAGTATTACGTTGTAACGTATAACGTTATATAGTATTGTGTTATAACGTATAACGTTATGTAGTACTATGTAATAACGTAGAACGTTATGCAGTATTACTTTATAATGTATAACGTTATGTAGTATTACGTTGTAACGTATAACGTTATATAGTATTGTGTTATAACGTATAACGTTATGTAGTATTACGTTATAACGTATAACGTTATATGGTATCCCGTTATAACGTATAACGTTATATAGTATCATGCTATAACGTATAACGTTATATAGTATTACGTTATAACGTATAATGTTATGTGGTATCGCGTTATAACGTATAACGTTATATAGTACTATGTAATATCGTATAACGTTATGTAGTATTACGTTATAACGTATAAAGTTATGTAGTATTACGTTATAACGTATAACGTTATGTAGTATTACGTTATAACGTGTAAAGTTATGTAGTATTACGTTATAACGTATAACGTTCTGTAGTATTACGTTATAACGTATAACGTTATATAATATTACGATATAAAGTATAACGTTATGTAGTATTACGTTATAACGTATAGCGTTATATAGTACTATGAAATAACGTATAACGTAATGTAGTATTACTTTATAACGTATAACGTTATATGTAATCACGTTATAACGTATAACGTTATATAGTATCACTCTGTAACGTATAAGGTTACATAGTATTACGTTATTACGCATATCGTTATATAATATTAGGTTATAACGTATAACGTTATGTAGTATTGCGTTACAACGTATAGCGTTATATAGTACTATGTAATAACGTATAACGTTGTGTAGTATTACGTTATAACGTATAAAGTTATGTAGTATTACGTTATAACGTATAACGTTATACAGTACTAAGATAAAACGTATAACGTTATGTAGTATTACGTTATAACGTATAACGTTATATAATATTACGTTATAAAGTATAACGTTATGTAGTATTACGTTAAAACGTTTAGCGTTATATAGTACTATGTAATAACGTATAACGTTATGTAGTATTACGTTATAACATATAAAGTTATGTAGTATTACGTTATAACGTATAACGTTATACAGTACTAAGATGAAACGTATAACGTCATGTAGTATTACGTTATAACGTATAACGTTATATAATATTACGTTATAAAGTATAACGTTATGTAGTATTACGTTAAAACGTATAGCGTTATATAGTACTATGTAATAACGTATAACGTTATGTAGTATTACGTTATAACGTATAAAGTTATGTAGTATTACGTTATAACGTATAACGTTATGTAGTATTACGTTATAACGTATAACGTTATGTAGTATTACGTTATAACGTATAACGTTATATAATATTACGTTATAAAGTATAACGTTATGTAGTATTACGTTATAACGTATAGCGTTATATAGTACTATGAAATAACGTATAACGTAATGTAGTATTACTTTATAACGTATAAAGTTATATAATATTATTTTATAACGTATAACGTTATGTAGTATTACTTTATAACGTATAACGTTATGTAGTATTACGTTGTAACGTATAACGTTATATAGTATTGTGTTATAACGTATAACGTTATGTAGTATTACGTTGTAACGTATAACGTTATATAGTATTGTGTTATAACGTATAACGTTATGTAGTATCACGCTATAACGTATAACGTTATATAGTATTACGTTATAACGTATAACGTTATATAGTATCACGTTATAACGTATAACTTTATGTAGAATTACGTTATAACGTACAACGTTATATAATAATACGTTATAACGTATAGCGTTATATAATATTACGTTATAACGTATAACGTTATGTGGTATCACGTTATAACGTATAGAATTATATAGTACTATGAAATAACGTATAACGTAATGTAGTATTACTTTATAACGTATAAAGTTATATAATACTACGTTATAACGTATAACGTTATGTAGTATTACGTTATAACGTATAACGTTATATGTAATCACGTTATAACGTATAACGTTATATGTAATCACGTTATAACGTATAACGTTATATAGTATTACGCTGTAACGTATAACGTTACATAGTATTACGTTATTACGCATATCGTTATATAATATTACGTTATAACGTATAAGGTTATGTAGTATTACGTTATAACGTATAACGTTAGATGGTATCACGTTATAACGTATAACGTTATATAGTACTATGTAATATCGTATAACGTTATGTAGTATTACTTTATAACGTATATCGTTATATAATATTACGTTATAACGTATAACGTTATGTAGTATTACGTTATACCGTATAACGTTATATAGTATCACAATATAACGTATAACGTTATGTAGTATCACGTTATAACGTATAATGTTATTTAGTATTACGTTATAACGTATAACGTTATGTGGTATCACGTTATAACGTATAGCGTTATATAGTACTATGAAATAACGTATAACGTAATGTAGTATTACTTTATAACGTATAAAGTTATATAATATTACGTTATAACGTATAACGTTATGTAGTATTACGTTATAACGTATAACGTTATATGGTATCCCGTTATAACGTATAACGTTATATAGTATCATGCTATAACGTATAACGTTATATAGTATTACGTTATAACGTATAATGTTATGTGGTATCGCGTTATAACGTATAACGTTATATAGTACTATGTAATATCGTATAACGTTATGTAGTATTACGTTATAACGTATAAAGTTATGTAGTATTACGTTATAACGTATAACGTTATGTAGTATTACGTTATAACGTGTAAAGTTATGTAGTATTACGTTATAACGTATAACGTTCTGTAGTATTACGTTATAACGTATAACGTTATATAATATTACGTTATAACGTATAACGTTATGTAGTATTACGTTATAACGTATAACGTTATGTAGTATTACGTTATAACGTATAACGTTATGTAGTATTACGTTATAACGTATAGCGTTATATAGTACTATGTAATAACGTAGAACGTTATGCAGTATTACTTTATAACGTATAACGTTATGTAGTATTACGTTGTAACGTATAACGTTATATAGTATTGTGTTATAACGTATAACGTTATGTAGTACTATGTAATAACGTAGAACGTTATGCAGTATTACTTTATAACGTATAACGTTATGTAGTATTACGTTATAACGTATAACGTTATACAGTACTAAGATAAAACGTATAACGTTATGTAGTATCACGTTATTACGTATATCGTTATTTAATATTACGTTATAACGTATAACGTTACACAGTACTAAGATAAAACGTATAACGTTATGTAGTATTACGTTATAACGTATAACGTTATGTAGTATCACGTTATTACGTATATCGTTATTTAATATTACGTTATAACGTATAACGTTATACAGTACTAAGATAAAACGTATAACGTTATATAATATTACGTTATAAATTATAACGTTATGTAGTATTACGTTAAAACGTATAGCGTTATATAGTACTATGTAATAACGTATAACGTAATGTAGTATTACTTTATAACGTATAACGTTATATAATATTGCGTTATAACGTATAACGTTATGTAGTATTACGTTATAACGTATAGCGTTATATAGTACTATGTAATAACGTAGAACGTTATGCAGTATTACTTTATAACGTATAACGTTATGTAGTATTACGTTGTAACGTATAACGTTATATAGTATTGTGTTATAACGTATAACGTTATGTAGTACTATGTAATAACGTAGAACGTTATGCAGTATTACTTTATAATGTATAACGTTATGTAGTATTACGTTGTAACGTATAACGTTATATAGTATTGTGTTATAACGTATAACGTTATGTAGTATTACGTTATAACGTATAACGTTATATGGTATCCCGTTATAACGTATAACGTTATATAGTATCATGCTATAACGTATAACGTTATATAGTATTACGTTATAACGTATAATGTTATGTGGTATCGCGTTATAACGTATAACGTTATATAGTACTATGTAATATCGTATAACGTTATGTAGTATTACGTTATAACGTATAAAGTTATGTAGTATTACGTTATAACGTATAACGTTATGTAGTATTACGTTATAACGTGTAAAGTTATGTAGTATTACGTTATAACGTATAACGTTCTGTAGTATTACGTTATAACGTATAACGTTATATAATATTACGATATAAAGTATAACGTTATGTAGTATTACGTTATAACGTATAGCGTTATATAGTACTATGAAATAACGTATAACGTAATGTAGTATTACTTTATAACGTATAACGTTATATGTAATCACGTTATAACGTATAACGTTATATAGTATCACTCTGTAACGTATAAGGTTACATAGTATTACGTTATTACGCATATCGTTATATAATATTAGGTTATAACGTATAACGTTATGTAGTATTGCGTTACAACGTATAGCGTTATATAGTACTATGTAATAACGTATAACGTTATGTAGTATTACGTTATAACGTATAAAGTTATGTAGTATTACGTTATAACGTATAACGTTATACAGTACTAAGATAAAACGTATAACGTTATGTAGTATTACGTTATAACGTATAACGTTATATAATATTACGTTATAAAGTATAACGTTATGTAGTATTACGTTAAAACGTTTAGCGTTATATAGTACTATGTAATAACGTATAACGTTATGTAGTATTACGTTATAACATATAAAGTTATGTAGTATTACGTTATAACGTATAACGTTATACAGTACTAAGATGAAACGTATAACGTCATGTAGTATTACGTTATAACGTATAACGTTATATAATATTACGTTATAAAGTATAACGTTATGTAGTATTACGTTAAAACGTATAGCGTTATATAGTACTATGTAATAACGTATAACGTTATGTAGTATTACGTTATAACGTATAAAGTTATGTAGTATTACGTTATAACGTATAACGTTATGTAGTATTACGTTATAACGTATAACGTTATGTAGTATTACGTTATAACGTATAGCGTTATATAGTACTATGAAATAACGTATAACGTAATGTAGTATTACTTTATAACGTATAAAGTTATATAATATTATTTTATAACGTATAACGTTATGTAGTATTACTTTATAACGTATAACGTTATGTAGTATTACGTTGTAACGTATAACGTTATATAGTATTGTGTTATAACGTATAACGTTATGTAGTATTACGTTGTAACGTATAACGTTATATAGTATTGTGTTATAACGTATAACGTTATGTAGTATCACGCTATAACTTATAACGTTATATAGTATTACGTTATAACGTATAACGTTATATAGTATCACGTTATAACGTATAACTTTATGTAGAATTACGTTATAACGTACAACGTTATATAATAATACGTTATAACGTATAGCGTTATATAATATTACGTTATAACGTATAACGTTATGTGGTATCACGTTATAACGTATAGAATTATATAGTACTATGAAATAACGTATAACGTAATGTAGTATTACTTTATAACGTATAAAGTTATATAATACTACGTTATAACGTATAACGTTATGTAGTATTACGTTATAACGTATAACGTTATATGTAATCACGTTATAACGTATAACGTTATATAGTACTATGTAATATCGTATAACGTTATGTAGTATTACTTTATAACGTATATCGTTATATAATATTACGTTATAACGTATAACGTTATGTAGTATTACGTTATACCGTATAACGTTATATAGTATCACGATATAACGTATAACGTTATGTAGTATCACGTTATAACGTATAATGTTATTTAGTATTACGTTATAACGTATAACGTTATGTGGTATCACGTTATAACGTATAGCGTTATATAGTACTATGAAATAACGTATAACGTAATGTAGTATTACTTTATAACGTATAAAGTTATATAATATTACGTTATAACGTATAACGTTATGTAGTATTACGTTATAACGTATAACGTTATATAGTATCACTCTGTAACGTATAAGGTTACATAGTATTACGTTATTACGCATATCGTTATATAATATTACGTTATAACGTATAACGTTATGTAGTATTACGTTACAACGTATAGCGTTATATAGTACTATGTAATAACGTATAACTTTAAGTAGTATTACTTTATGACGTATAACGTTATATAGTATCACGTTATAACGTATAACGTTATATAGTACTATGTAATATCGTATAACGTTATGTAGTATTACGTTATAACGTATAAAGTTATGTAGTATTACGTTATAACGTATAACGTTATGTAGTATTACGTTATAACGTATAACGTTATATAATAGTACGTTATAAAGTGTAACGTTATGTAGTATTACGTTATAACGTATAACGTTATGTAGTATTACGTTATAACGTATAATGTTATGTAGTATTACGTTATAACGTATAACGTTATGTGGTATCACGTTATAACGTATAGCGTTATATAGTACTATGAAATAACGTATAACGTAATGTAGTATTACTTTATAACGTATAAAGTTATATAATATTACGTTATAACGTATAACGTTATGTAGTATTACGTTATAACGTATAACGTTATATGTAATCACGTTATAACGTATAACGTTATATAGTATCACTCTGTAACGTATAAGGTTACATAGTATTACGTTATTACGCATATCGTTATATAATATTACGTTATAACGTATAACGTTATGTAGTATTACGTTACAACGTATAGCGTTATATAGTACTATGTAATAACGTATAACTTTAAGTAGTATTACTTTATGACGTATAACGTTATATAGTATCACGTTATAACGTATAACGTTATATAGTACTATGTAATATCGTATAACGTTATGTAGTATTACGTTATAACGTATAAAGTTATGTAGTATTACGTTATAACGTATAACGTTATGTAGTATTACGTTATAACGTATAACGTTATGTAGTATTACGTTATAACGTATAACGTTATATAATATTACGTTATAAAGTATAACGTTATGTAGTATTACGTTATAACGCATAGCGTTATATAGTACTATGAAATAACGTATAACGTAATGTAGTATTACTTTATAACGTATAAAGTTATATAATATTACGTTATAACGTATAACGTTACATAGTATTACGTTATTACGCATATCGTTATATAATATTACGTTATAACGTATAAGGTTATGTAGTATTACGTTATAACGTATAACGTTAGATGGTATCACGTTATAACGTATAACGTTATATAGTACTATGTAATATCGTATAACGTTATGTAGTATTACTTTATAACGTATATCGTTATATAATATTACGTTATAACGTATAACGTTATGTAGTATTACGTTATACCGTATAACGTTATATAGTATCACGATATAACGTATAACGTTATGTAGTATCACGTTATAACGTATAATGTTATTTAGTATTACGTTATAACGTATAACGTTATGTGGTATCACGTTATAACGTATAGCGTTATATAGTACTATGAAATAACGTATAACGTAATGTAGTATTACTTTATAACGTATAAAGTTATATAATATTACGTTATAACGTATAACGTTATGTAGTATTACGTTATAACGTATAACGTTATATAGTATCACTCTGTAACGTATAAGGTTACATAGTATTACGTTATTACGCATATCGTTATATAATATTACGTTATAACGTATAACGTTATGTAGTATTACGTTACAACGTATAGCGTTATATAGTACTATGTAATAACGTATAACTTTAAGTAGTATTACTTTATGACGTATAACGTTATATAGTATCACGTTATAACGTATAACGTTATATAGTACTATGTAATATCGTATAACGTTATGTAGTATTACGTTATAACGTATAAAGTTATGTAGTATTACGTTATAACGTATAACGTTATGTAGTATTACGTTATAACGCATAGCGTTATATAGTACTATGAAATAACGTATAACGTAATGTAGTATTACTTTATAACGTATAAAGTTATATAATATTACGTTATAACGTATAACGTTACATAGTATTACGTTATTACGCATATCGTTATATAATATTACGTTATAACGTATAAGGTTATGTAGTATTACGTTATAACGTATAACGTTAGATGGTATCACGTTATAACGTATAACGTTATATAGTACTATGTAATATCGTATAACGTTATGTAGTATTACTTTATAACGTATATCGTTATATAATATTACGTTATAACGTATAACGTTATGTAGTATTACGTTATACCGTATAACGTTATATAGTATCACGATATAACGTATAACGTTATGTAGTATCACGTTATAACGTATAATGTTATTTAGTATTACGTTATAACGTATAACGTTATGTGGTATCACGTTATAACGTATAGCGTTATATAGTACTATGAAATAACGTATAACGTAATGTAGTATTACTTTATAACGTATAAAGTTATATAATATTACGTTATAACGTATAACGTTATGTAGTATTACGTTATAACGTATAACGTTATATAGTATCACTCTGTAACGTATAAGGTTACATAGTATTACGTTATTACGCATATCGTTATATAATATTACGTTATAACGTATAACGTTATGTAGTATTACGTTACAACGTATAGCGTTATATAGTACTATGTAATAACGTATAACTTTAAGTAGTATTACTTTATGACGTATAACGTTATATAGTATCACGTTATAACGTATAACGTTATATAGTACTATGTAATATCGTATAACGTTATGTAGTATTACGTTATAACGTATAAAGTTATGTAGTATTACGTTATAACGTATAACGTTATGTAGTATTACGTTATAACGTATAACGTTATATAATAGTACGTTATAAAGTGTAACGTTATGTAGTATTACGTTATAACGTATAACGTTATGTAGTATTACGTTATAACGTATAATGTTATGTAGTATTACGTTATAACGTATAACGTTATGTGGTATCACGTTATAACGTATAGCGTTATATAGTACTATGAAATAACGTATAACGTAATGTAGTATTACTTTATAACGTATAAAGTTATATAATATTACGTTATAACGTATAACGTTATGTAGTATTACGTTATAACGTATAACGTTATATGTAATCACGTTATAACGTATAACGTTATATAGTATCACTCTGTAACGTATAAGGTTACATAGTATTACGTTATTACGCATATCGTTATATAATATTACGTTATAACGTATAACGTTATGTAGTATTACGTTACAACGTATAGCGTTATATAGTACTATGTAATAACGTATAACTTTAAGTAGTATTACTTTATGACGTATAACGTTATATAGTATCACGTTATAACGTATAACGTTATATAGTACTATGTAATATCGTATAACGTTATGTAGTATTACGTTATAACGTATAAAGTTATGTAGTATTACGTTATAACGTATAACGTTATGTAGTATTACGTTATAACGTATAACGTTATGTAGTATTACGTTATAACGTATAACGTTATATAATATTACGTTATAAAGTATAACGTTATGTAGTATTACGTTATAACGCATAGCGTTATATAGTACTATGAAATAACGTATAACGTAATGTAGTATTACTTTATAACGTATAAAGTTATATAATATTACGTTATAACGTATAACGTTATGTAGTATTACGTTATAACGTATAACGTTATATGTAATCACGTTATAACGTATAACGTTATATAGTATCACTCTGTAACGTATAAGGTTACATAGTATTACGTTATTACGCATATCGTTATATAATATTACGTTATAACGTATAACGTTATGTAGTATTACTTTATAACGTATAACGTTATGTAGTATTACGTTGTAACGTATAACGTTATATAGTATTGTGTTATAACGTATAACGTTATGTAGTATTACGTTGTAACGTATAACGTTATATAGTATTGTGTTATAACGTATAACGTTATGTAGTATCACGCTATAACGTATAACGTTATGTAGTATTACGTTATAACGTATAACGTTATGTAGTATTACGTTATAACGTATAACGTTATATAATATTACGTTATAACGTATAACGTTATATGTAATCACGTTATAACGTATAACGTTATATAGTATCACTCTGTAACGTATAAGGTTACATAGTATTACGTTATAACGTATAACGTTATGTAGTATTACGTTACAACGTATAGCGTTATATAGTACTATGTAATAACGTATAACTTTAAGTAGTATTACTTTATGACGTATAACGTTATATAGTATCACGTTATAACGTATAACGTTATATAGTACTATGTAATATCGTATAACGTTATGTAGTATTACGTTATAACGTATAAAGTTATGTAGTATTACGTTATAACGTATAACGTTATGTAGTATTACGTTATAACGTATAACGTTATGTAGTATTACGTTATAACGTATAACGTTATATAATATTACGTTATAAAGTATAACGTTATGTAGTATTACGTTATAACGCATAGCGTTATATAGTACTATGAAATAACGTATAACGTAATGTAGTATTACTTTATAACGTATAAAGTTATATAATATTACGTTATAACGTATAACGTTATGTAGTATTACGTTATAACGTATAACGTTATATGTAATCACGTTATAACGTATAACGTTATATAGTATCACTCTGTAACGTATAAGGTTACATAGTATTACGTTATTACGCATATCGTTATATAATATTAGGTTATAACGTATAACGTTATGTAGTATTGCGTTAGAACGTATAGCGTTATATAGTACTATGTAATAACGTATAACGTTATGTAGTATTACGTTATAACGTATAAAGTTATGTAGTATTACGTTATAACGTATAACGTTATACAGTACTAAGATAAAACGTATAACGTTATGTAGTATTACGTTATAACGTATAACGTTATATAATATTACGTTATAAAGTATAACGTTATGTAGTATTACGTTAAAACGTTTAGCGTTATATAGTACTATGTAATAACGTATAACGTTATGTAGTATTACGTTATAACGTATAAAGTTATGTAGTATTACGTTATAACGTATAACGTTATACAGTACTAAGATAAAACGTATAACGTTATGTAGTATTACGTTATAACGTATAACGTTATATAATATTACGTTATAAAGTATAACGTTATGTAGTATTACGTTAAAACGTATAGCGTTATATAGTACTATGTAATAACGTATAACGTTGTGTAGTATTACGTTATAACGTATAAAGTTATGTAGTATTACGTTATAACGTATAACGTTATGTAGTATTACGCTATAACGTATAACGTTATGTAGTATTACGTTATAACGTATAACGTTATATAATATTACGTTATAAAGTATAACGTTATGTAGTATTACGTTACAACGTATAGCGTTATATAGTACTATGAAATAACGTATAACGTAATGTAGTATCACTTTATAACGTATAAAGTTATATAATATTACGTTATAACGTATAACGTTATGTAGTATTACTTTATAACGTATAACGTTATGTAGTATTACGTTGTAACGTATAACGTTATATAGTATTGTGTTATAACGTATAACGTTATGTAGTATTACGTTGTAACGTATAACGTTATATAGTATTGTGTTATAACGTATAACGTTATGTAGTATCACGCTATAACGTATAACGTTATATAGTATTACGTTATAACGTATAACGTTATATAGTATCACGTTATAACGTATAACGTTATATAGTATCACGTTATAACGTATAACTTTATGTAGAATTACGTTATAACGTACAACGTTATATAATAATACGTTATAACGTATAGCGTTATATAATATTACGTTATAACGTATAACGCTATGTGGTATCACGTTATAACCTATAATACGTTATAACGTTATATAGTATCACGTTATAACGTATAACGATATATAGTACTATGTAATATCGTATAACGTTATGTAGTATTACGTTATAACGTATAAAGTTATGTAGTATTACGTTATAACGTATAACGTTATGTAGTATTACGTTATAACGTGTAAAGTTATGTAGTATTACGTTATAACGTATAACGTTATGTAGTATTACGTTATAACGTATAACGTTATATAATATTACGTTATAAAGTATAACGTTATGTAGTATTACGTTATAACGTATAGAATTATATAGTACTATGAAATAACGTATAACGTAATGTAGTATTACTTTATAACGTATAAAGTTATATAATACTACGTTATAACGTATAACGTTATGTAGTATTACGTTATAACGTATAACGTTATATGTAATCACGTTATAACGTATAACGTTATATGTAATCACGTTATAACGTATAACGTTATATAGTATCACGCTGTAACGTATAACGTTACATAGTATTACGTTATTACGCATATCGTTATATAATATTACGTTATAACGTATAAGGTTATGTAGTATTACGTTATAACGTATAACGTTAGATGGTATCACGTTATAACGTATAACGTTATATAGTACTATGTAATATCGTATAACGTTATGTAGTATTACTTTATAACGTATATCGTTATATAATATTACGTTATAACGTATAACGTTATGTAGTATCACGTTATAACGTATAATGTTATGTAGTATTACGTTATAACGTATAACGTTATGTGGTATCACGTTATAACGTATAGCGTTATATAGTACTCTGAAATAACGTATAACGTAATGTAGTATTACTTTATAACGTATAAAGTTATATAATATTACGTTATAACGTATAACGTTATGTAGTATTACGTTATAACGTATAACGTTATATGTAATCACGTTATAACGTATAACGTTATATAGTATCACTCTGTAACGTATAAGGTTACATAGTATTACGTTATTACGCATATCGTTATATAATATTACGTTATAACGTATAACGTTATGTAGTATTACGTTACAACGTATAGCGTTATATAGTACTATGTAATAACGTATAACTTTAAGTAGTATTACTTTATAACGTATAACGTTATATAGTATCACGTTATAACGTATAACGTTATATAGTACTATGTAATATCGTATAACGTTATGTAGTATTACGTTATAACGTATAACGTTATATAATAGTACGTTATAAAGTGTAACGTTATGTAGTATTACGTTATAACGTATAACGTTATGTAGTATTACGTTATAACGTATAACGTTATGTGGTATCACGTTATAACGTATAACGTTATATAGTACTATGTAATATCGTATAACGTTATGTAGTATTACGTTATAACGTATAACGTTATGTAGTATTACGTTATAACGTGTAAAGTTATGTAGTATTACGTTATAACGTATAACGTTATGTAGTATTACGTTATAACGTATAACGTTATGTAGTATTACGTTATAACGTATAAAGTTATGTAGTATTACGTTATAACGTATAACGTTATACAGTACTAAGATAAAACGTATAACGTTATGTAGTATTACGTTATAACGTATAACGTTATATAATATTACGTTATAAAGTATAACGTTATGTAGTATTACGTTAAAACGTTTAGCGTTATATAGTACTATGTAATAACGTATAACGTTATGTAGTATTACGTTATAACGTATAACGTTATGTAGTACTATGTAATAACGTAGAACGTTATGCAGTATTACTTTATAACGTATAACGTTATGTAGTATTACGTTGTAACGTATAACGTTATATAGTATTGTGTTATAACGTATAACGTTATGTAGTATTACGTTATAACGTATAACGTTATATGGTATCCCGTTATAACGTATAACGTTATATAGTATCATGCTATAACGTATAACGTTATATAGTATTACGTTATAACGTATAACGTTATGTGGTATCGCGTTATAACGTATAACGTTATATAGTACTATGTAATATCGTATAACGTTATGTAGTATTACGTTATAACGTATAAAGTTATGTAGTATTACGTTATAACGTATAAGGTTATGTAGTATTACGTTATAACGTGTAAAGTTATGTAGTATTACGTTATAACGTATAACGTTCTGTAGTATTACGTTATAACGTATAACGTTATATAATATTACGTTATAAAGTATAACGTTATGTATTATTACGTTATAACGTATAGCGTTATATAGTACTATGAAATAACGTATAACGTAATGTAGTATTACTTTATAACGTATAAAGTTATATAATATTACGTTATAACGTATAACGTTATGTAGTATTACGTTATAACGTATAACGTTATATGTAATCACGTTATAACGTATAACGTTATATAGTATCACTCTGTAACGTATAAGGTTACATAGTATTACGTTATTACGCATATCGTTATATAATATTAGGTTATAACGTATAACGTTATGTAGTATTGCGTTAGAACGTATAACGTTATATAGTACTATGTAATAACGTATAACGTTATGTAGTATTACGTTATAACGTATAACGTTATGTAGTATTACGTTATAACGTGTAAAGTTATGTAGTATTACGTTATAACGTATAACGTTATGTAGTATTACGTTATAACGTATAACGTTATGTAGTATTACGTTATAACGTATAAAGTTATGTAGTATTACGTTATAACGTATAACGTTATACAGTACTAAGATAAAACGTATAACGTTATGTAGTATTACGTTATAACGTATAACGTTATATAATATTACGTTATAAAGTATAACGTTATGTAGTATTACGTTAAAACGTTTAGCGTTATATAGTACTATGTAATAACGTATAACGTTATGTAGTATTACGTTATAACGTATAACGTTATGTAGTACTATGTAATAACGTAGAACGTTATGCAGTATTACTTTATAACGTATAACGTTATGTAGTATTACGTTGTAACGTATAACGTTATATAGTATTGTGTTATAACGTATAACGTTATGTAGTATTACGTTATAACGTATAACGTTATATGGTATCCCGTTATAACGTATAACGTTATATAGTATCATGCTATAACGTATAACGTTATATAGTATTACGTTATAACGTATAACGTTATGTGGTATCGCGTTATAACGTATAACGTTATATAGTACTATGTAATATCGTATAACGTTATGTAGTATTACGTTATAACGTATAAAGTTATGTAGTATTACGTTATAACGTATAAGGTTATGTAGTATTACGTTATAACGTGTAAAGTTATGTAGTATTACGTTATAACGTATAACGTTCTGTAGTATTACGTTATAACGTATAACGTTATATAATATTACGTTATAAAGTATAACGTTATGTATTATTACGTTATAACGTATAGCGTTATATAGTACTATGAAATAACGTATAACGTAATGTAGTATTACTTTATAACGTATAAAGTTATATAATATTACGTTATAACGTATAACGTTATGTAGTATTACGTTATAACGTATAACGTTATATGTAATCACGTTATAACGTATAACGTTATATAGTATCACTCTGTAACGTATAAGGTTACATAGTATTACGTTATTACGCATATCGTTATATAATATTAGGTTATAACGTATAACGTTATGTAGTATTGCGTTAGAACGTATAGCGTTATATAGTACTATGTAATAACGTATAACGTTATGTAGTATTACGTTATAACGTATAAAGTTATGTAGTATTACGTTATAACGTATAACGTTATACAGTACTAAGATAAAACGTATAACGTTATGTAGTATTACGTTATAACGTATAACGTTATATAATATTACGTTATAAAGTATAACGTTATGTAGTATTACGTTAAAACGTATAGCGTTATATAGTACTATGTAATAACGTATAACGTTGTGTAGTATTACGTTATAACGTATAAAGTTATGTAGTATTACGTTATAACGTATAACGTTATGTAGTATTACGTTATAACGTATAACGTTATGTAGTATTACGTTATAACGTATAACGTTATATAATATTACGTTATAAAGTATAACGTTATGTAGTATTACGTTATAACGTATAGCGTTATATAGTACTATGAAATAACGTATAACGTAATGTAGTATTACTTTATAACGTATAAAGTTATATAATATTACGTTATAACGTATAACGTTATATAGTATTACGTTATAACGTATAACGTTATATAGTATCACGTTATAACGTATAACTTTATGTAGAATTACGTTATAACGTACAACGTTATATAATAATACGTTATAACGTATAGCGTTATATAATATTACGTTATAACGTATAACGTTATGTGGTATCACGTTATAACCTATAATACGTTATAACGTTATATAGTATCACGTTATAACGTATAACGATATATAGTACTATGTAATATCGTATAACGTTATGTAGTATTACGTTATAACGTATAAAGTTATGTAGTATTACGTTATAACGTATAACGTTATGTAGTATTACGTTATAACGTGTAAAGTTATGTAGTATTACGTTATAACGTATAACGTTATGTAGTATTACGTTATAACGTATAACGTTATATAATATTACGTTATAAAGTATAACGTTATGTAGTATTACGTTATAACGTATAGAATTATATAGTACTATGAAATAACGTATAACGTAATGTAGTATTACTTTATAACGTATAAAGTTATATAATACTACGTTATAACGTATAACGTTATGTAGTATTACGTTATAACGTATAACGTTATATGTAATCACGTTATAACGTATAACGTTATATGTAATCACGTTATAACGTATAACGTTATATAGTATCACGCTGTAACGTATAACGTTACATAGTATTACGTTATTACGCATATCGTTATATAATATTACGTTATAACGTATAAGGTTATGTAGTATTACGTTATAACGTATAACGTTAGATGGTATCACGTTATAACGTATAACGTTATATAGTACTATGTAATATCGTATAACGTTATGTAGTATTACTTTATAACGTATATCGTTATATAATATTACGTTATAACGTATAACGTTATGTAGTATTACGTTATACCGTATAACGTTATATAGTATCACGATATAACGTATAACGTTATGTAGTATCACGTTATAACGTATAATGTTATGTAGTATTACGTTATAACGTATAACGTTATGTGGTATCACGTTATAACGTATAGCGTTATATAGTACTCTGAAATAACGTATAACGTAATGTAGTATTACTTTATAACGTATAAAGTTATATAATATTACGTTATAACGTATAACGTTATGTAGTATTACGTTATAACGTATAACGTTATGTAGTATTACGTTATAACGTATAACGTTATGTGGTATCACGTTATAACGTATAACGTTATATAGTACTATGTAATATCGTATACGTTATGTAGTATTACGTTATAACGTATAAAGTTATGTAGTATTACGTTATAACGTATAACGTTATGTAGTATTACGTTATAACGTGTAAAGTTATGTAGTATTACGTTATAACGTATAACGTTATGTAGTATTACGTTATAACGTATAACGTTATGTAGTATTACGTTATAACGTATAACGTTATATAATATTACGTTATAAAGTATAACGTTATGTAGTATTACGTTATAACGTATAGCGTTATATAGTACTATGAAATAACGTATAACGTAATGTAGTATTACTTTATAACGTATAAAGTTATATAATATTACGTTATAACGTATAACGTTATGTAGTATTACGTTATAACGTATAACGTTATATAGTATCACTCTGTAACGTATAAGGTTACATAGTATTACGTTATTACGCATTTCGTTATATAATATTACGTTATAACGTATAACGTTATGTAGTATTACGTTATAACGTGTAAAGTTATGTAGTATTACGTTATAACGTATAACGTTATGTAGTATTACGTTATAACGTATAACGTTATATAATATTACGTTATAAAGTATAACGTTATGTAGTATTACGTTAAAACGTATAGCGTTATATAGTACTATGTAATAACGTATAACGTTATGTAGTATTACGTTATAACGTATAAAGTTATGTAGTATTACGTTATAACGTATAACGTTATGTAGTATTACGTTATAACGTATAACGTTATGTAGTATTACGTTATAACGTATAACGTTATATAATATTACGTTATAAAGTATAACGTTATGTAGTATTACGTTATAACGTATAGCGTTATATAGTACTATGAAATAACGTATAACGTAATGTAGTATTACTTTATAACGTATAAAGTTATATAATATTACGTTATAACGTATAACGTTATGTAGTATTACTTTATAACGTATAACGTTATGTAGTATTACGTTGTAACGTATAACGTTATATAGTATTGTGTTATAACGTATAACGTTATGTAGTATTACGTTGTAACGTATAACGTTATATAGTATTGTGTTATAACGTATAACGTTATGTAGTATCACGCTATAACGTATAACGTTATATAGTATTACGTTATAACGTGTAACGTTATATAGTATCACGTTATAACGTATAACTCTATGTAGAATTACGTTATAACGTACAACGTTATATAATAATACGTTATAACGTATAGCGTTATATAATATTACGTTATAACGTATAACGTTATGTGGTATCACGTTATAACCTATAATACGTTATAACGTTATATAGTATCACGTTATAACGTATAACGATATATAGTACTATGTAATATCGTATAACGTTATGTAGTATTACGTTATAACGTATAAAGTTATGTAGTATTACGTTATAACGTATAACGTTATGTAGTATTACGTTATTACGTGTAAAGTTATGTAGTATTACGTTATAACGTATAACGTTATGTAGTATTACGTTATAACGTATAACGTTATATAATATTACGTTATAAAGTATAACGTTATGTAGTATTACGTTATAACGTATAGAATTATATAGTACTATGAAATAACGTATAACGTAATGTAGTATTACTTTATAACGTATAAAGTTATATAATACTACGTTATAACGTATAACGTTATGTAGTATTACGTTATAACCTATAACGCTATATGTAATCACGTTATAACGTATAACGTTATATGTAATCACGTTATAACGTATAACGTTATATAGTATCACGCTGTAACGTATAACGTTACATAGTATTACGTTATTACGCATATCGTTATATAATATTACGTTATAACGTATAAGGTTATGTAGTATTACGTTATAACGTATAACGTTATATAATAGTACGTTATAAAGTATAACTTTATGTAGTATTACGTTATAACGTATAACGTTATGTAGTATTACGTTATAACGTATAACGTTATGTGGTATCACGTTATAACGTATAACGTTATATAGTACTATGTAATATCGTATAACGTTATGTAGTATTACGTTATAACGTATAAAGTTATGTAGTATTACGTTATAACGTATAACGTTATGTAGTATTACGTTATAACGTGTAAAGTTATGTTGTATTACGTTATAACGTATAACGTTATGTAGTATTACGTTATAACGTGTAAAGTTATGTAGTATTACGTTATAACGTATAACGTTATGTAGTATTACGTTATAACGTATAAAGTTATATGGTATCACGCTGTTACGTATATCGTTATATAATATTACGTTATAACGTATAATGTTATGTAGTATTACTTTATAAAGTATAAAGTTATATAATATTACGTTATAACGTATAACGTTATGTAGTATTACGTTATAACGTATAACGTTATATAATATTACGTTATAAAGTATAACGTTATGTAGTATTACGTTAAAACGTATAGCGTTATATAGTACTATGTAATAACGTATAACGTAATGTAGTATTACTTTATAACGTATAACGTTATATAATATTGCGTTATAACGTATAACGTTATGTAGTATTACGTTATAACGTATAACGTTATATGTAATCACGTTATAACGTATAACGTTATATGTAACCACGTTATAACGTATAACGTTATATAGTATCACGCTGTAACGTATAACGTTACATAGTATTACGTTATTACGCATATCGTTATATAATATTACGTTATAACGTATAAGGTTATGTAGTATTACGTTATAACGTATAACGTTAGATGGTATCACGTTATAACGTATAACGTTATATAGTACTATGTAATATCGTATAACGTTATGTAGTATTACTTTATAACGTATATCGTTATATAATATTACGTTATAACGTATAACGTTATGTAGTATTACGTTATACCGTATAACGTTATATAGTATCACGATATAACGTATAACGTTATGTAGTATCACGTTATAACGTATAATGTTATGTAGTATTACGTTATAACGTATAACGTTATGTGGTATCACGTTATAACGTATAGCGTTATATAGTACTCTGAAATAACGTATAACGTAATGTAGTATTACTTTATAACGTATAAAGTTATATAATATTACGTTATAACGTATAACGTTATGTAGTATTACGTTATAACGTATAACGTTATATGTAATCACGTTATAACGTATAACGTTATATAGTATCACTCTGTAACGTATAAGGTTACATAGTATTACGTTATTACGCATATCGTTATATAATATTACGTTATAACGTATAACGTTATGTAGTATTACGTTACAACGTATAGCGTTATATAGTACTATGTAATAACGTATAACTTTAAGTAGTATTACTTTATAACGTATAACGTTATATAGTATCACGTTATAACGTATAACGTTATATAGTACTATGTAATATCGTATAACGTTATGTAGTATTACGTTATAACGTATAACGTTATATAATAGTACGTTATAAAGTGTAACGTTATGTAGTATTACGTTATAACGTATAACGTTATGTAGTATTACGTTATAACGTATAACGTTATGTGGTATCACGTTATAACGTATAACGTTATATAGTACTATGTAATATCGTATAACGTTATGTAGTATTACGTTATAACGTATAAAGTTATGTAGTATTACGTTATAACGTATAACGTTATGTAGTATTACGTTATAACGTGTAAAGTTATGTAGTATTACGTTATAACGTATAACGTTATGTAGTATTACGTTATAACGTATAACGTTATGTAGTATTACGTTATAACGTATAACGTTATATAATATTACGTTATAAAGTATAACGTTATGTAGTATTACGTTATAACGTATAGCGTTATATAGTACTATGAAATAACGTATAACGTAATGTAGTATTACTTTATAACGTATAAAGTTATATAATATTACGTTATAACGTATAACGTTATGTAGTATTACGTTATATCGTATAACGTTATATAGTATCACTCTGTAACGTATAAGGTTACATAGTATTACGTTATTACGCATTTCGTTATATAATATTACGTTATAACGTATAACGTTATGTAGTATTACGTTACAATGTATAGCGTTATATAGTACTATGTAATAACGTACAACTTTAAGTAGTATTACTTTATAACGTATAACGTTATGCAGTATTACGTTATAACGTATAACGTTATACAGTACTAAGATAGAACGTATAACGTTATGTAGTATTACGTTATAACGTATAACGTTATATAATATTACGTTATAAAGTATAACGTTATGTAGTATTACGTTAAAACGTATAGCGTTATATAGTACTATGTAATAACGTATAACGTTATGTAGTATTACGTTATAACGTATAAAGTTATGTAGTATTACGTTATAACGTATAACGTTATGTAGTATTACGTTATAACGTATAACGTTATGTAGTATTACGTTATAACGTATAACGTTATATAATATTACGTTATAAAGTATAACGTTATGTAGTATTACGTTATAACGTATAGCGTTATATAGTACTATGAAATAACGTATAACGTAATGTAGTATTACTTTATAACGTATAAAGTTATATAATATTACGTTATAACGTATAACGTTATGTAGTATTACTTTATAACGTATAACGTTATGTAGTATTACGTTGTAACGTATAACGTTATATAGTATTGTGTTATAACGTATAACGTTATGTAGTATTACGTTGTAACGTATAACGTTATATAGTATTGTGTTATAACGTATAACGTTATGTAGTATCACGCTATAACGTATAACGTTATATAGTATTACGTTATAACGTATAACGTTATATAGTATCACGTTATAACGTATAACTTTATGTAGAATTACGTTATAACGTACAACGTTATATAATAATACGTTATAACGTATAGCGTTATATAATATTACGTTATAACGTATAACGTTATGTGGTATCACGTTATAACCTATAATACGTTATAACGTTATATAGTATCACGTTATAACGTATAACGATATATAGTACTATGTAATATCGTATAACGTTATGTAGTATTACGTTATAACGTATAAAGTTATGTAGTATTACGTTATAACGTATAACGTTATGTAGTATTACGTTATTACGTGTAAAGTTATGTAGTATTACGTTATAACGTATAACGTTATGTAGTATTACGTTATAACGTATAACGTTATATAATATTACGTTATAAAGTATAACGTTATGTAGTATTACGTTATAACGTATAGAATTATATAGTACTATGAGATAACGTATAACGTAATGTAGTATTACTTTATAA
This sequence comes from Bombus sylvestris, assembly GCA_911622165.2. Lineage (NCBI taxonomy): Eukaryota > Metazoa > Arthropoda > Insecta > Hymenoptera > Apidae > Bombus > Bombus sylvestris. The sequence goes on along the minus strand of OU443153.1, from coordinate 5,241,893 downwards.
CGTATAAAGTTATATAATACTACGTTATAACGTATAACGTTATGTAGTATTACGTTATAACCTATAACGCTATATGTAATCACGTTATAACGTATAACGTTATATGTAATCACGTTATAACGTATAACGTTATATAGTATCACGCTGTAACGTATAACGTTACATAGTATTACGTTATTACGCATATCGTTATATAATATTACGTTATAACGTATAAGGTTATGTAGTATTACGTTATAACGTATAACGTTATATAATAGTACGTTATAAAGTATAACTTTATGTAGTATTACGTTATAACGTATAACGTTATGTAGTATTACGTTATAACGTATAACGTTATGTGGTATCACGTTATAACGTATAACGTTATATAGTACTATGTAATATCGTATAACGTTATGTAGTATTACGTTATAACGTATAAAGTTATGTAGTATTACGTTATAACGTATAACGTTATGTAGTATTACGTTATAACGTGTAAAGTTATGTTGTATTACGTTATAACGTATAACGTTATGTAGTATTACGTTATAACGTGTAAAGTTATGTAGTATTACGTTATAACGTATAACGTTATGTAGTATTACGTTATAACGTATAAAGTTATATGGTATCACGCTGTTACGTATATCGTTATATAATATTACGTTATAACGTATAATGTTATGTAGTATTACTTTATAACGTATAAAGTTATATAATATTACGTTATAACGTATAACGTTATGTAGTATTACGTTATAACGTATAACGTTATATAATATTACGTTATAAAGTATAACGTTATGTAGTATTACGTTAAAACGTATAGCGTTATATAGTACTATGTAATAACGTATAACGTAATGTAGTATTACTTTATAACGTATAACGTTATATAATATTGCGTTATAACGTATAACGTTATGTAGTATTACGTTATAACGTATAACGTTATATGGTATCACGTTATTACGTATATCGTTATTTAATATTACGTTATAACGTATAACGTTATGTAGTATTACGTTATAACGTATAACGTTATGTAGTATTACGTTATAACGTATAAAGTTATGTAGTATTACGTTATAACGTATAACGTTATGTAGTATTACGTTATTACGTGTAAAGTTATGTAGTATTACGTTATAACGTATAACGTTATGTAGTATTACGTTATAACGTATAACGTTATATAATATTACGTTATAAAGTATAACGTTATGTAGTATTACGTTATAACGTATAGAATTATATAGTACTATGAGATAACGTATAACGTAATGTAGTATTACTTTATAACGTATAAAGTTATATAATACTACGTTATAACGTATAACGTTATGTAGTATTACGTTATAACCTATAACGCTATATGTAATCACGTTATAACGTATAACGTTATATGTAATCACGTTATAACGTATAACGTTATATAGTATCACGCTGTAACGTATAACGTTACATAGTATTACGTTATTACGCATATCGTTATATAATATTACGTTATAACGTATAAGGTTATGTAGTATTACGTTATAACGTATAACGTTATGTAGTATTACGTTATAACGTATAACGTTATGTGGTATCACGTTATAACGTATAACGTTATATAGTACTATGTAATATCGTATAACGTTATGTAGTATTACGTTATAACGTATAAAGTTATGTAGTATTACGTTATAACGTATAACGTTATGTAGTATTACGTTATAACGTGTAAAGTTATGTTGTATTACGTTATAACGTATAACGTTATGTAGTATTACGTTATAACGTGTAAAGTTATGTAGTATTACGTTATAACGTATAACGTTATGTAGTATTACGTTATAACGTATAAAGTTATATGGTATCACGCTGTTACGTATATCGTTATATAATATTACGTTATAACGTATAATGTTATGTAGTATTACTTTATAACGTATAAAGTTATATAATATTACGTTATAACGTATAACGTTATGTAGTATTACGTTATAACGTATAACGTTATATAATATTACGTTATAAAGTATAACGTTATGTAGTATTACGTTAAAACGTATAGCGTTATATAGTACTATGTAATAACGTATAACGTAATGTAGTATTACTTTATAACGTATAACGTTATATAATATTGCGTTATAACGTATAACGTTATGTAGTATTACGTTATAACGTATAACGTTATATGGTATCACGTTATTACGTATATCGTTATTTAATATTACGTTATAACGTATAACGTTATGTAGTATTACGTTATAACGTATAACGTTATGTAGTATTACGTTATAACGTATAGCGTTATATAGTACTATGTAATAACGTAGAACGTTATGCAGTATTACTTTATAACGTATAACGTTATGTAGTATTACGTTGTAACGTATAACGTTATGTAGTATTACGTTATAACGTATAAAGTTATGTAGTATTACGTTATAACGTATAACGTTATATAGTATCACGTTATAACGTATATCGTTATATAGTACTATGTAATATCGTATAACGTTATGTAGTATTACGTTATAACGTATAAAGTTATGTAGTATTACGTTATAACGTATAACGTTATATAATATTACGTTATAAAGTATAACGTTATGTAGTATTACGTTATAACGTATAGCGTTATATAGTACTATGAAATAACGTATAACGTAATGTAGTATTACGTTATAACGTATAAAGTTATGTAGTATTACGTTATAACGTATAACGTTATATAGTATCACGTTATAACGTATATCGTTATATAGTACTATGTAATATCGTATAACGTTATGTAGTATTACGTTATAACGTATAAAGTTATGTAGTATTACGTTATAACGTATAACGTTATATAGTATCACGTTATAACGTATAGCGTTATATAGTACTATGAAATAACGTATAACGTAATGTAGTATTACGTTATAACGTATAAAGTTATGTAGTATTACGTTATAACGTATAACGTTATATAGTATCACGTTATAACGTATATCGTTATATAGTACTATGTAATATCGTATAACGTTATGTAGTATTACGTTATAACGTATAAAGTTATATAGTACTATGTAATAACGTATAACGTAATGTAGTATTACTTTATAACGTATAACGTTATATAATATTGCGTTATAACGTATAACGTTATGTAGTATTACGTTATAACGAATAACGTTATATGGTATCACGTTATAACGTATAACGTTATATAGTATCATGCTATAACGTTTAACGTTATATAGTATTGTGTTATAACGTATAACGTTATATAATATTACGTTATAACGTATAACGTTATGTAGTATTACGTTATAACGTATAAAGTTATGTAGTATTACGTTATAACGTATAACGTTATATAGTATCACGTTATAACGTATATCGTTATATAGTACTATGTAATATCGTATAACGTTATGTAGTATTACGTTATAACGTATAAAGTTATGTAGTATTACGTTATAACGTATAACGTTATATAATATTACGTTATAAAGTATAACGTTATGTAGTATTACGTTATAACGTATAGCGTTATATAGTACTATGAAATAACGTATAACGTAATGTAGTATTACTTTATAACGTATAAAGTTATATAATATTACGTTATAACGTATAACGTTATGTAGTATTACTTTATAACGTATAACGTTATGTAGTATTACGTTGTAACGTATAACGTTATATAGTATTGTGTTATAACGTATAACGTTATGTAGTATTACGTTGTAACGTATAACGTTATATAGTATTGTGTTATAACGTATAACGTTATGTAGTATCACGCTATAACGTATAACGTTATATAGTATTACGTTATAACGTATAACGTTATATAGTATCACGTTATAACGTATAACTTTATTGTAGAATTACGTTATAACGTACAACGTTATATAATAATACGTTATAACGTATAGCGTTATATAATATTACGTTATAACGTATAACGTTATGTGGTATCACGTTATAACCTATAATACGTTATAACGTTATATAGTATCACGTTATAACGTATAACGATATATAGTACTATGTAATATCGTATAACGTTATGTAGTATTACGTTATAACGTATAAAGTTATGTAGTATCACGTTATAACGTATAACGTTATGTAGTATTACGTTATAACGTATAGAATTGTATAGTACTATGAAATAACGTATAACGTAATGTAGTATTACTTTATAACGTATAAAGTTATATAATACTACGTTATAACGTATAACGTTATGTAGTATTACGTTATAACGTATAACGTTATATGTAATCACGTTATAACGTATAACGTTATATGTAATCACGTTATAACGTATAACGTTATATAGTATCACGCTGTAACGTATAACGTTACATAGTAGTACGTTATTACGCATATCGTTATATAATATTACGTTATAACGTATAAGGTTATGTAGTATTACGTTATAACGTATAACGTTATATAATATTACGTTATAAAGTATAACGTTATGTAGTATTACGTTAAAACGTATAGCGTTATATAGTACTATGTAATAACGTATAACGTTATGTAGTATTACGTTATAACGTATAAAGTTATGTAGTATTACGTTATAACGTATAACGTTATGTAGTATTACGTTATAACGTATAACGTTATGTAGTATTACGTTATAACGTATAACGTTATATAATATTACGTTATAAAGTATAACGTTATGTAGTATTACGTTATAACGTATAGCGTTATATAGTACTATGAAATAACGTATAACGTAATGTAGTATTACTTTATAACGTATAAAGTTATATAATATTACGTTATAACGTATAACGTTATGTAGTATTACTTTATAACGTATAACGTTATGTAGTATTACGTTGTAACGTATAACGTTATATAGTATTACGTTATAACGTATAACGTTATGTAGTATTACGTTGTAACGTATAACGTTATATAGTATTGTGTTATAACGTATAACGTTATGTAGTATCACGCTATAACGTATAACGTTATATAGTATTACGTTATAACGTATAACGTTATATAGTATCACGTTATAACGTATAACTTTATGTAGAATTACGTTATAACGTACAACGTTATATAATAATACGTTATAACGTATAGCGTTATATAATATTACGTTATAACGTATAACGTTATGTGGTATCACGTTATAACCTATAATACGTTATAACGTTATATAGTATCACGTTATAACGTATAACGATATATAGTACTATGTAATATCGTATAACGTTATGTAGTATTACGTTATAACGTATAAAGTTATGTAGTATTACGTTATAACGTATAACGTTATGTAGTATTACGTTATTACGTGTAAAGTTATGTAGTATTACGTTATAACGTATAACGTTATGTAGTATTACGTTATAACGTATAACGTTATATAATATTACGTTATAAAGTATAACGTTATGTAGTATTACGTTATAACGTATAGAATTATATAGTACTATGAAATAACGTATAACGTAATGTAGTATTACTTTATAACGTATAAAGTTATATAATACTACGTTATAACGTATAACGTTATGTAGTATTACGTTATAACCTATAACGCTATATGTAATCACGTTATAACGTATAACGTTATATGTAATCACGTTATAACGTATAACGTTATATAGTATCACGCTGTAACGTATAACGTTACATAGTATTACGTTATTACGCATATCGTTATATAATATTACGTTATAACGTATAAGGTTATGTAGTATTACGTTATAACGTATAACGTTATATAATAGTACGTTATAAAGTATAACTTTATGTAGTATTACGTTATAACGTATAACGTTATGTAGTATTACGTTATAACGTATAACGTTATGTGGTATCACGTTATAACGTATAACGTTATATAGTACTATGTAATATCGTATAACGTTATGTAGTATTACGTTATAACGTATAAAGTTATGTAGTATTACGTTATAACGTATAACGTTATGTAGTATTACGTTATAACGTGTAAAGTTATGTTGTATTACGTTATAACGTATAACGTTATGTAGTATTACGTTATAACGTGTAAAGTTATGTAGTATTACGTTATAACGTATAACGTTATGTAGTATTACGTTATAACGTATAAAGTTATATGGTATCACGCTGTTACGTATATCGTTATATAATATTACGTTATAACGTATAATGTTATGTAGTATTACTTTATAACGTATAAAGTTATATAATAATACGTTATAACGTATAACGTTATGTAGTATTACGTTATAACGTATAACGTTATATAATATTACGTTATAAAGTATAACGTTATGTAGTATTACGTTAAAACGTATAGCGTTATATAGTACTATGTAATAACGTATAACGTAATGTAGTATTACTTTATAACGTATAACGTTATATAATATTGCGTTATAACGTATAACGTTATGTAGTATTACGTTATAACGTATAACGTTATATGGTATCACGTTATTACGTATATCGTTATTTAATATTACGTTATAACGTATAACGTTATGTAGTATTACGTTATAACGTATAACGTTATGTAGTATTACGTTATAACGTATAGCGTTATATAGTACTATGTAATAACGTAGAACGTTATGCAGTATTACTTTATAACGTATAACGTTATGTAGTATTACGTTGTAACGTATAACGTTATGTAGTATTACGTTATAACGTATAAAGTTATGTAGTATTACGTTATAACGTATAACGTTATATAGTATCACGTTATAACGTATATCGTTATATAGTACTATGTAATATCGTATAACGTTATGTAGTATTACGTTATAACGTATAAAGTTATGTAGTATTACGTTATAACGTATAACGTTATATAATATTACGTTATAAAGTATAACGTTATGTAGTATTACGTTATAACGTATAGCGTTATATAGTACTATGAAATAACGTATAACGTAATGTAGTATTACGTTATAACGTATAAAGTTATGTAGTATTACGTTATAACGTATAACGTTATATAGTATCACGTTATAACGTATATCGTTATATAGTACTATGTAATATCGTATAACGTTATGTAGTATTACGTTATAACGTATAAAGTTATGTAGTATTACGTTATAACGTATAACGTTATATAGTATCACGTTATAACGTATAGCGTTATATAGTACTATGAAATAACGTATAACGTAATGTAGTATTACGTTATAACGTATAAAGTTATGTAGTATTACGTTATAACGTATAACGTTATATAGTATCACGTTATAACGTATATCGTTATATAGTACTATGTAATATCGTATAACGTTATGTAGTATTACGTTATAACGTATAAAGTTATATAGTACTATGTAATAACGTATAACGTAATGTAGTATTACTTTATAACGTATAACGTTATATAATATTGCGTTATAACGTATAACGTTATGTAGTATTACGTTATAACGTATAACGTTATATGGTATCACGTTATTACGTATATCGTTATTTAATATTACGTTATAACGTATAACGTTATGTAGTATTGTGTTATAACGTATAACGTTATGTAGTATTACGTTATAACGAATAACGTTATATGGTATCACGTTATAACGTATAACGTTATATAGTATCATGCTATAACGTTTAACGTTATATAGTATTGTGTTATAACGTATAACGTTATATAATATTACGTTATAACGTATAACGTTATGTAGTATTACGTTATAACGTATAAAGTTATGTAGTATTACGTTATAACGTATAACGTTATATAGTATCACGTTATAACGTATATCGTTATATAGTACTATGTAATATCGTATAACGTTATGTAGTATTACGTTATAACGTATAAAGTTATGTAGTATTACGTTATAACGTATAACGTTATATAATATTACGTTATAAAGTATAACGTTATGTAGTATTACGTTATAACGTATAGCGTTATATAGTACTATGAAATAACGTATAACGTAATGTAGTATTACTTTATAACGTATAAAGTTATATAATATTACGTTATAACGTATAACGTTATGTAGTATTACTTTATAACGTATAACGTTATGTAGTATTACGTTGTAACGTATAACGTTATATAGTATTGTGTTATAACGTATAACGTTATGTAGTATTACGTTGTAACGTATAACGTTATATAGTATTGTGTTATAACGTATAACGTTATGTAGTATCACGCTATAACGTATAACGTTATATAGTATTACGTTATAACGTATAACGTTATATAGTATCACGTTATAACGTATAACTTTATGTAGAATTACGTTATAACGTACAACGTTATATAATAATACGTTATAACGTATAGCGTTATATAATATTACGTTATAACGTATAACGTTATGTGGTATCACGTTATAACCTATAATACGTTATAACGTTATATAGTATCACGTTATAACGTATAACGATATATAGTACTATGTAATATCGTATAACGTTATGTAGTATTACGTTATAACGTATAAAGTTATGTAGTATTACGTTATAACGTATAACGTTATGTAGTATTACGTTATAACGTATAGAATTATATAGTACTATGAAATAACGTATAACGTAATGTAGTATTACTTTATAACGTATAAAGTTATATAATACTACGTTATAACGTATAACGTTATGTAGTATTACGTTATAACGTATAACGTTATATGTAATCACGTTATAACGTATAACGTTATATGTAATCACGTTATAACGTATAACGTTATATAGTATCACGCTGTAACGTATAACGTTACATAGTAGTACGTTATTACGCATATCGTTATATAATATTACGTTATAACGTATAAGGTTATGTAGTATTACGTTATAACGTATAACGTTAGATGGTATCACGTTATAACGTATAACGTTATATAGTACTATGTAATATCGTATAACGTTATGTAGTATTACTTTATAACGTATATCGTTATATAATATTACGTTATAACGTATAACGTTATGTAGTATTACGTTATACCTTATAACGTTATATAGTATCACGATATAACGTATAACGTTATGTAGTATCACGTTATAACGTATAATGTTATGTAGTATTACGTTATAACGTATAACGTTATGTGGTATCACGTTATAACGTATAGCGTTATATAGTACTATGAAATAACGTATAACGTAATGTAGTATTACTTTATAACGTATAAAGTTATATAATATTACGTTATAACGTATAACGTTATGTAGTATTACGTTATAACGTATAACGTTATATGTAATCACGTTATAACGTATAACGTTATATAGTATCACTCTGTAACGTCTAAGGTTACATAGTATTACGTTATTACGCATATCGTTATATAATATTACGTTATAACGTATAACGTTATGTAGTATTACGTTACAACGTATAGCGTTATATAGTACTATGTAATAACGTATAACTTTAAGTAGTATTACTTTATAACGTATAACGTTATATAGTATCACGTTATAACGTATATCGTTATATAGTACTATGTAATATCGTATAACGTTATGTAGTATTACGTTATAACGTATAAAGTTATGTAGTATTACGTTATAACGTATAACGTTATGTAGTATTACGTTATAACGTATAACGTTATATAATAGTACGTTATAAAGTGTAACGTTATGTAGTATTACGTTATAACGTATAACGTTATGTAGTATTACGTTATAACGTATAACGTTATGTGGTATCACGTTATAACGTATAACGTTATATAGTACTATGTAATATCGTATAACGTTATGTAGTATTACGTTATAACGTATAAAGTTTTGTAGTATTACGTTATAACGTATAACGTTATATAATATTACGTTATAAAGTATAACGTTATGTAGTATTACGTTATAACGTATAGCGTTATATAGCACTATGAAATAACGTATAACGTAATGTAGTATTACTTTATAACGTATAAAGTTATATAATATTACGTTATAACGTATAACGTTATGGAGTATTACGTTATAACGTATAACGTTATATGTAATCACGTTATAACGCATAACGTTATATAGTATCACTCTGTAACGTATAAGGTTACATAGTATTACGTTATTACGCATATCGTTATATAATATTACGTTATAACGTATAACGTTATGTAGTATTACGTTACAATGTATAGCGTTATATAGTACTATGTAATAACGTATAACTTTATGTAGTATTACTTTATAACGTATAACGTTATGTAGTATTACGTTATAACGTATAACGTTATACAGTACTAAGATAGAACGTATAACGTTATGTAGTATTACGTTATAACGTATAACGTTATATAATATTACGTTATAAAGTATAACGTTATGTAGTATTACGTTAAAACGTATAGCGTTATGTAGTATTACGTTATAACGTATAACGTTATATAATATTACGTTATAAAGTATAACGTTATATAATATTACGTTATAAAGTATAACGTTATGTAGTATTACGTTAAAACGTATAGCGTTATATAGTACTATGTAATAACGTATAACGTAATGTAGTATTACTTTATAACGTATAACGTTATATAATATTGCGTTATAACGTATAACGTTATGTAGTATTGCGTTATAACGTATAACGTTATATGGTATCACGTTATTACGTATATCGTTATTTAATATTACGTTATAACGTATAACGTTATGTAGTATTACGTTATAACGTATAAAGTTATGTAGTATTACGTTATAACGTATAACGTTATGTAGTATTACGTTATAACGTATAACGTTATATAATAGTACGTTATAAAGTATAACTTTATGTAGTATTACGTTATAACGTATAACGTTATGTAGTATTACGTTATAACGTATAACGTTATATAGTACTATGTAATATCGTATAACGTTATGTTGTATTACGTTATAACGTATAAAGTTATGTAGTATTACGTTATAACGTATAACGTTATGTAGTATTACGTTATAACGTGTAAAGTTATGTAGTATTACGTTATAACGTATAACGTTATGTAGTATTACGTTATAACGTGTAAAGTTATGTAGTATTACGTTATAACGTATAACGTTATGTAGTATTACGTTATAACGTATAACGTTATATGGTATCACGTTATTACGTATATCGTTATATAATATTACGTTATAACGCATAATGTTATGTAGTATTACTTTATAACGTATAAAGTTATATAATATTACGTTATAACGTATAACGTTATGTAGTATTACGTTATAACGTATAACGTTATATAATATTACGTTATAAAGTATAACGTTATGTAGTATTACGTTAAAACGTATAGCGTTATATAGTACTATGTAATAACGTATAACGTAATGTAGTATTACTTTATAACGTATAACGTTATATAATATTGCGTTATAACGTATAACGTTATATAGTATTGTGTTATAACGTATAACGTTATGTAGTATTACGTTATAACGTATAACGTTATATGGTATCACGTTATAACGTATAACGTTATATAGTATCATGCTATAACGTTTAACGTTATATAGTATTGTGTTATAACGTATAACGTTATATAATATTACGTTATAACGTATAACGTTATATAGTATTACGTTATAACGTATAGCGTTATATAGTACTATGTAATAACGTAGAACGTTATGGAGTATTACCTTATAACGTATAACGTTATGTAGTATTACGTTGTAACGTATAACGTTATATAGTATGGTGTTATAACGTATAACGTTATGTAGTGTTACGTTATAACGTATAACGTTATATGGTATCACGTTATAACGTATAACGTTATATAGTATCATGCTATAACGTATAACGTTATATAGTATTACGTTATAACGTATAACGTTATGTGGTATCACGTTATAACGTATAACGTTATATAGTACTATGTAATATCGTATAACGTTATGTAGTATTACGCTATAACGTATAAAGTTATGTAGAATTACGTTATAACGTATAACGTTATGTAGTATTACGTTATAACGTGTAAAGTTATGTAGTATTACGTTATAACGTATAACGTTCTGTAGTATTACGTTATAACGTATAACGTTATATAATATTACGTTATAAGGTATAACGTTATGTAGTGTTACGTTATAACGTATAGCGTTATATAGTACTATGAAATAACGTATAACGTAATGTAGTATTACTTTATAACGTATAAAGTTATATAATATTACGTTATAACGTATAACGTTATGTAGTATTACGTTATAACGTATAACGTTATATGCAATCACGTTATAACGTATAACGTTATATAATATTACGTTATAACGTATAATGTTATGTAGTATTACTTTATAACGTATAAAGTTATATAATATTACGTTATAACGTATAACGTTATATGGTATCACGTTATAACGTATAACGTTATATAGTATCATGCTATAACGTTTAACGTTATATAGTATTGTGTTATAACGTATAACGTTATATAATATTACGTTATAACGTATAACGTTATGTAGTATTACGTTAAAACGTATAGCGTTATATAGTACTATGTAATAACGTATAACGTAATGTAGTATTACTTTATAACGTATAACGTTATATAATATTGCGTTATAAGGTATAACGTTATGTAGTATTGCGTTATAACGTATAACGTTATATGGTATCACGTTATTACGTATATCGTTATTTAATATTACGTTATAACGTATAACGTTATGTAGTATTACGTTATAACGTATAAAGTTATGTAGTATTACGTTATAACGTATAACGTTATGTAGTATTACGTTATAACGTATAACGTTATATAATAGTACGTTATAAAGTATAACTTTATGTAGTATTACGTTATAACGTATAACGTTATGTAGTATTACGTTATGACGTATAACGTTATGTGGTATCACGTTATAACGTATAACGTTATATAGTATTATGTAATATCGTATAACGTTATGTAGTATTACGTTATAACGTATAAAGTTATGTAGTATTACGTTATAACGTATAACGTTATGTAGTATTACGTTATAAAGTGTAAAGTTATGTAGTATTACGTTATAACGTATAACGTTATGTAGTATTACGTTATAACGTGTAAAGTTATGTAGTATTACGTTATAACGTATAACGTTATGTAGTATTACGTTATAACGTATAACGTTATATGGTATCACGTTATTACGTATATCGTTATATAATATTACGTTATAACGTATAATGTTATGTAGTATTACTTTATAACGTATAAAGTTATATAATATTACGTTATAACGTATAACGTTATGTAGTATTACGTTATAACGTATAACGTTATATAATATTACGTTATAAAGTATAACGTTATGAAGTATTACGTTAAAACGTATAGCGTTATATGGTACTATGTAATAACGTATAACGTAATGTAGTATTACTTTATAACGTATAACGTTATATAATACTGCGTTATATCGTATAACGTTATGTAGTATTACGTTATAACGTATAACGTTATATGGTATCACGTTATTACGTATATCGTTATTTAATATTACGTTATAACGTATAACGTTATGTAGTATTACGTTATAACGTATAACGTTATATAGTATTGTGTTATAACGTATAACGTTATGTAGTATTACGTTATAACGTATAACGTTATGTAGTATTACGTTATAACGTATAACGTTATATGGTATCACGTTATAACGTATAACGTTATATAGTATCATGCTATAACGTTTAACGTTATATAGTATTGTGTTATAACGTATAACGTTATATAATATTACGTTATAACGTATAACGTTATGTAGTATTACGTTATAACGTATAGCGTTATATAGTACTATGTAATAACGTAGAACGTTATGCAGTATTACCTTATAACGTATAACGTTATGTAGTATTACGTTGTAACGTATAACGTTATATAGTATGGTGTTATAACGTATAACGTTATGTAGTATTACGTTATAACGTATAACGTTATATGGTATCACGTTATAACGTATAACGTTATATAGTATCATGCTATAACGTATAACGTTATATAGTATTACGTTATAACGTATAACGTAATGTGGTATGACGTTATAACGTATAACGTTATATAGTACTATGTAATATCGTATAACGTTATGTAGTATTACGTTATAACGTATAAAGTTATGTAGAATTACGTTATAACGTATAACGTTATGTAGTGTTACGTTATAACGTGTAAAGTTATGTAGTATTACGTTATAACGTATAACGTTCTGTAGTACTACGTTATAACGTATAACGTTATATAATATTACGTTATAAAGTATAACGTTATGTAGTATTACGTTATAACGTATAGCGTTATATAGTACTATGAAATAACGTATAACGTAATGTAGTATTACTTTATAACGTATAAAGTTATATAATATTACGTTATAACGTATAACGTTATGTAGTATTACGTTATAACGTATAACGTTATATGTAATCACGTTATAACGTATAACGTTATATAGTATCACTCTGTAACGTATAAGGTTACATAGTATTACGTTATTACGCATATCGTTATATAATATTAGGTTATAACGTATAACGTTATGTAGTATTGCGTTACAACGTATAGCGTTATATAGTACTATGTAATAACGTATAACGTTATGTAGTATTACGTTATAACGTATAAAGTTATGTAGTAATACGTTATAACGTATAACGATATACAGTTCTAAGATAAAACGTATAACGTTATGTAGTATTACGTTATAACGTATAACGTTATATAATATTGCGTTATAACGTATAACGTTATATAATATTGCGTTATAGCGTATAACGTTATGTAGTATTGCGTTATAACGTATAACGTTATACAGTACTAAGATAAAACGTATAACGTTATGTAGTATCACGTTATTACGTATATCGTTATTTAATATTACGTTATAACGTATAACGTTATACAGTACTAAGATAAAACGTATAACGTTATGTAGTATTACGTTATAACGTATAACGTTATGTAGTATCACGTTATTACGTATATCATTATTTAATATTACGTTATAACGTATAACGTTATACAGTACTAAGATAAAACGTATAACGTTATGTAGTATTACGTTATAACGTATAACGTTATGTAGTATTACGTTATAACGTATAACGTTATATGGTATCACGTTATAACGTATAACGTTATATAGTATCATGCTATAACGTTTAACGTTATATAGTATTGTGTTATAACGTATAACGTTATATAATATTACGTTATAACGTATAACGTTATGTAGTATTACGTTATAACGTATAGCGTTATATAGTACTATGTAATAACGTAGAACGTTATGCAGTATTACCTTATAACGTATAACGTTATGTAGTATTACGTTGTAACGTATAACGTTATATAGTATGGTGTTATAACGTATAACGTTATGTAGTATTACGTTATAACGTATAACGTTATATGGTATCACGTTATAACGTATAACGTTATATAGTATCATGCTATAACGTATAACGTTATATAGTATTACGTTATAACGTATAACGTAATGTGGTATGACGTTATAACGTATAACGTTATATAGTACTATGTAATATCGTATAACGTTATGTAGTATTACGTTATAACGTATAAAGTTATGTAGAATTACGTTATAACGTATAACGTTATGTAGTATTACGTTATAACGTGTAAAGTTATGTAGTATTACGTTATAACGTATAACGTTCTGTAGTACTACGTTATAACGTATAACGTTATATAATATTACGTTATAAAGTATAACGTTATGTAGTATTACGTTATAACGTATAGCGTTATATAGTACTATGAAATAACGTATAACGTAATGTAGTATTACTTTATAACGTATAAAGTTATATAATATTACGTTATAACGTATAACGTTATGTAGTATTACGTTATAACGTATAACGTTATATGTAATCACGTTATAACGTATAACGTTATATAGTATCACTCTGTAACGTATAAGGTTACATAGTATTACGTTATTACGCATATCGTTATATAATATTAGGTTATAACGTATAACGTTATGTAGTATTGCGTTACAACGTATAGCGTTATATAGTACTATGTAATAACGTATAACGTTATGCAGTATTACGTTATAACGTATAATGTTATGTAGTAATACGTTATAACGTATAACGTTATACAGTTCTAAGATAAAACGTATAACGTTATGTAGTATTACGTTATAACGTATAACGTTATATAATATTGCGTTATAACGTATAACGTTATATAATATTGCGTTATAGCGTATAACGTTATGTAGTATTGCGTTATAACGTATAACGTTATACAGTACTAAGATAAAACGTATAACGTTATGTAGTATCACGTTATTACGTATATCGTTATTTAATATTACGTTATAACGTATAACGTTATACAGTACTAAGATAAAACGTATAACGTTATGTAGTATTACGTTAAAACGTATAGCGTTATATAGTACTATGTAATAACGTATAACGTTATGTAGTATTACGTTATAACGTATAAAGTTATGTAGTATTACGTTATAACGTATAACGTTATGTAGTATTACGTTATAGCGTATAACGTTATGTAGTATTACGTTATAACGTATAACGTTATATAATATTACGTTATAAAGCATAACGTTATGTAGTATTACGTTATAACGTATAGCGTTATATAGTACTATGAAATAACGTATAACGTAATGTAGTATTACTTTATAACGTATAAAGTTATATAATATTACGTTATAACGTATAACGTTATGTAGTATTACTTTATAACGTATAACGTTATGTAGTATTACGTTGTAACGTATAACGTTATATAGTATTGTGTTATAACGTATAACGTTATGTAGTATTACGTTGTAACGTATAACGTTATATAGTATTACGTTATAACGTATAACGTTATGTAGTATCACGCTATAACGTATAACGTTATATAGTATTACGTTATAACGTATAACGTTATATAGTAACACGTTATAACGTATAACTTTATGTAGAATTACGTTATAACGTACAACGTTATATAATAATACGTTATAACGTATAGCGTTATATAATATTACGTTATAACGTATAACGTTATATAGTAACACGTTATAACGTATAACTTTATGTAGAATTACGTTATAACGTATAAAGTTATGTAGTATTACGTTATAACGTATAACGTTATGTAGTATTACGTTATAACGTGTAAAGTTATGTAGTATTACGTTATAACGTATAACGTTATGTAGTATTACGTTATAACGTATAACGTTATATAATATTACGTTATAAAGTATAACGTTATGTAGTATTACGTTATAACGTATAGAATTATATAGTACTATGAAATAACGTATAACGTAATGTAGTATTACTTTATAACGTATAAAGTTATGTAGTATTACGTTATAACGTATAACGTTATGTAGTATTACGTTATAACGTATAACGTTATATAATATTACGTTATAAAGTATAACGTTATGTAGTATTACGTTATAACGTATAGCGTTATATAGTACTATGAAATAACGTATAACGTAATGTAGTATTACTTTATAACGTATAAAGTTATATAATGTTACGTTATAACGTATAACGTTATGTAGTATTACTTTATAACGTATAACGTTATGTAGTATTACGTTGTAACGTATAACGTTATGTAGTATTACGTTAAAACGTATAGCGTTATATAGTACTATGTAATAACGTATAACGTTATGTAGTATTACGTTATAACGTATAAAGTTATGTAGTATTACGTTATAACGTATAACGTTAGATGGTATCACGTTATAACGTATAACGTTATATAGTACTATGTAATATCGTATAACGTTATGTAGTATTACTTTATAACGTATATCGTTATATAATATTACGTTATAACGTATAACGTTATGTAGTATTACGTTATACCGTATAACGTTATATAGTATCACGATATAACGTATAACGTTATGTAGTATCACGTTATAACGTATAATGTTATGTAGTATTACGTTATAACGTATAACGTTATGTGGTATCACGTTATAACGTATAGCGTTATATAGTACTATGAAATAACGTATAACGTAATGTAGTATTACTTTATAACGTATAAAGTTATATAATATTACGTTATAACGTATAACGTTATGTAGTATTACGTCATAACGTATAACGTTATATGTAATCACGTTATAACGTATAACGTTATATAGTATCACTCTGTAACGTATAAGGTTACATTGTATTACGTTATTACGCATATCTTTATATAATATTAGGTTATAACGTATAACGTTATGTAGTATTGCGTTACAACGTATAGCGTTATATAGTACTATGTAATAACGTATAACGTTATGTAGTATTACGTTATATCGTATAAAGTTATGTAGTATTACGTTATAACGTATAACGTTATACAGTACTAAGATAAAACGTATAACGTTATGTAGTATTACGTTATAACGCATAACGTTATATAATATTACGTTATAAAGTATAACGTTATGTAGTATTACGTTAAAACGTTTAGCGTTATATAGTACTATGTAATAACGTATAACGTTATGTAGTATTACGTTATAACGTATAAAGTTATGTAGTATTACGTTATAACGTATAAAGTTATGTAGTATTACGTTATAACGTATAACGTTATGTAATATTACGTTATAACGTATAACGTTATGTGGTATCACGTTATAACGTATAATACGTTATAACGTTATATAGTATCACGTTATAACGTTTAACGTTATATAGAACTATGTAATATCGTATAATGTTATGTAGTATTACGTTATAACGTATAAAGTTATGTAGTATTACGTTATAACGTATAACATTATGTAGTATTACGTTATAACGTATAACGTTATGTAGTATGACGTTATAACGTATAACGTTATATAATATTACGTTATAAAGCATAACGCTATGTAGTATTACGTTAAAACGTATAGCGTTATATAGTACTATGTAATAACGTATAACGTAATGTAGTATTACTTTATAACGTATAACGTTATATAATATTGCGTTATAACGTATAACGTTATGTAGTATTGCGTTATAACGTATAACGTTATATGGTATCACGTTATTACGTATATCGTTATTTAATATTACGTTATAACGTATAACGTTATGTAGTATTACGTTATAACGTATAAAGTTATGTAGTATTACGTTATAACGTATAACGTTATGTAGTATTACGTTATAACGTATAACGTTATATAATAGTACGTTATAAAGTATAACTATATGTAGTATTACGTTATAACGTATAACGATATGTAGTATTACGTTGTAACGTATAACGTTATGTGGTATCACGTTATAACGTATAACGTTATATAGTACTATGTAATATCGTATAACGTTATGTAGTATTACGTTATAAAGTATAAAGTTATGTAGTATTACGTTATAACGTATAACGTTATATAGTATTGTGTTATAACGTATAACGTTATGTAGTATTACGTTATAACGTATAACGTTATATGGTATCACGTTATAACGTATAACGTTATATAGTATCATGCTATAACGTTTAACGTTATATAGTATTGTGTTATAACGTATAACGTTATATAATATTACGTTATAACGTATAACGTTATGTAGTATTACGTTATAACGTATAGCGTTATATAGTACTATGTAATAACGTAGAACGTTATGCAGTATTACCTTATAACGTATAACGTTATGTAGTATTACGTTGTAACGTATAACGTTATATAGTATGGTGTTATAACGTATAACGTTATGTAGTATTACATTATAACGTATAACGTTATATGGTATCACGTTATAACGTATAACGTTATATAGTATCATGCTATAACGTATAACGTTATATAGTATTACGTTATAACGTATAACGTTATGTGGTATGACGTTATAACGTATAACGTTATATAGTACTATGTAATATCGTATAACGTTATGTAGTATTACGTTATAACGTATAAAGTTATGTAGAATTACGTTATAACGTATAACGTTATGTAGTATTACGTTATAACGTGTAAAGTTATGTAGTATTACGTTATAACGTATAACGTTCTGTAGTACTACGTTATAACGTATAACGTTATATAATATTACGTTATAAAGTATAACGTTATGTAGTATTACGTTATAACGTATAGCGTTATATAGTACTATGAAATAACGTATAACGTAATGTAGTATTACTTTATAACGTATAAAGTTATATAATATTACGTTATAACGTATAACGTTATGTAGTATTACGTTATAACGTATAACGTTATATGTAATCACGTTATAACGTATAACGTTATATAGTATCACTCTGTAACGTATAAGGTTACATAGTATTACGTTATTACGCATATCGTTATATAATATTAGGTTATAACGTATAACGTTATGTAGTATTGCGTTACAACGTATAGCGTTATATAGTACTATGTAATAACGTATAACGTTATGCAGTATTACGTTATAACGTATAATGTTATGTAGTAATACGTTATAACGTATAACGTTATACAGTTCTAAGATAAAACGTATAACGTTATGTAGTATTACGTTATAACGTATAACGTTATATAATATTGCGTTATAACGTATAACGTTATATAATATTGCGTTATAGCGTATAACGTTATGTAGTATTGCGTTATAACGTATAACGTTATACAGTACTAAGATAAAACGTATAACGTTATGTAGTATCACGTTATTACGTATATCGTTATTTAATATTACGTTATAACGTATAACGTTATACAGTACTAAGATAAAACGTATAACGTTATGTAGTATTACGTTAAAACGTATAGCGTTATATAGTACTATGTAATAACGTATAACGTTATGTAGTATTACGTTATAACGTATAAAGTTATGTAGTATTACGTTATAACGTATAACGTTATGTAGTATTACGTTATAGCGTATAACGTTATGTAGTATTACGTTATAACGTATAACGTTATATAATATTACGTTATAAAGCATAACGTTATGTAGTATTACGTTATAACGTATAGCGTTATATAGTACTATGAAATAACGTATAACGTAATGTAGTATTACTTTATAACGTATAAAGTTATATAATATTACGTTATAACGTATAACGTTATGTAGTATTACTTTATAACGTATAACGTTATGTAGTATTACGTTGTAACGTATAACGTTATATAGTATTGTGTTATAACGTATAACGTTATGTAGTATTACGTTGTAACGTATAACGTTATATAGTATTACGTTATAACGTATAACGTTATGTAGTATCACGCTATAACGTATAACGTTATATAGTATTACGTTATAACGTATAACGTTATATAGTAACACGTTATAACGTATAACTTTATGTAGAATTACGTTATAACGTACAACGTTATATAATAATACGTTATAACGTATAGCGTTATATAATATTACGTTATAACGTATAACGTTATATAGTAACACGTTATAACGTATAACTTTATGTAGAATTACGTTATAACGTATAAAGTTATGTAGTATTACGTTATAACGTATAACGTTATGTAGTATTACGTTATAACGTGTAAAGTTATGTAGTATTACGTTATAACGTATAACGTTATGTAGTATTACGTTATAACGTATAACGTTATATAATATTACGTTATAAAGTATAACGTTATGTAGTATTACGTTATAACGTATAGAATTATATAGTACTATGAAATAACGTATAACGTAATGTAGTATTACTTTATAACGTATAAAGTTATGTAGTATTACGTTATAACGTATAACGTTATGTAGTATTACGTTATAACGTATAACGTTATATAATATTACGTTATAAAGTATAACGTTATGTAGTATTACGTTATAACGTATAGCGTTATATAGTACTATGAAATAACGTATAACGTAATGTAGTATTACTTTATAACGTATAAAGTTATATAATGTTACGTTATAACGTATAACGTTATGTAGTATTACTTTATAACGTATAACGTTATGTAGTATTACGTTGTAACGTATAACGTTATGTAGTATTACGTTAAAACGTATAGCGTTATATAGTACTATGTAATAACGTATAACGTTATGTAGTATTACGTTATAACGTATAAAGTTATGTAGTATTACGTTATAACGTATAACGTTAGATGGTATCACGTTATAACGTATAACGTTATATAGTACTATGTAATATCGTATAACGTTATGTAGTATTACTTTATAACGTATATCGTTATATAATATTACGTTATAACGTATAACGTTATGTAGTATTACGTTATACCGTATAACGTTATATAGTATCACGATATAACGTATAACGTTATGTAGTATCACGTTATAACGTATAATGTTATGTAGTATTACGTTATAACGTATAACGTTATGTGGTATCACGTTATAACGTATAGCGTTATATAGTACTATGAAATAACGTATAACGTAATGTAGTATTACTTTATAACGTATAAAGTTATATAATATTACGTTATAACGTATAACGTTATGTAGTATTACGTCATAACGTATAACGTTATATGTAATCACGTTATAACGTATAACGTTATATAGTATCACTCTGTAACGTATAAGGTTACATTGTATTACGTTATTACGCATATCTTTATATAATATTAGGTTATAACGTATAACGTTATGTAGTATTGCGTTACAACGTATAGCGTTATATAGTACTATGTAATAACGTATAACGTTATGTAGTATTACGTTATATCGTATAAAGTTATGTAGTATTACGTTATAACGTATAACGTTATACAGTACTAAGATAAAACGTATAACGTTATGTAGTATTACGTTATAACGCATAACGTTATATAATATTACGTTATAAAGTATAACGTTATGTAGTATTACGTTAAAACGTTTAGCGTTATATAGTACTATGTAATAACGTATAACGTTATGTAGTATTACGTTATAACGTATAAAGTTATGTAGTATTACGTTATAACGTATAAAGTTATGTAGTATTACGTTATAACGTATAACGTTATGTAATATTACGTTATAACGTATAACGTTATGTGGTATCACGTTATAACGTATAATACGTTATAACGTTATATAGTATCACGTTATAACGTTTAACGTTATATAGTACTATGTAATATCGTATAATGTTATGTAGTATTACGTTATAACGTATAAAGTTATGTAGTATTACGTTATAACGTATAACATTATGTAGTATTACGTTATAACGTATAACGTTATGTAGTATGACGTTATAACGTATAACGTTATATAATATTACGTTATAAAGCATAACGCTATGTAGTATTACGTTAAAACGTATAGCGTTATATAGTACTATGTAATAACGTATAACGTAATGTAGTATTACTTTATAACGTATAACGTTATATAATATTGCGTTATAACGTATAACGTTATGTAGTATTGCGTTATAACGTATAACGTTATATGGTATCACGTTATTACGTATAACGTTATATAGTATCATGCTATAACGTTTAACGTTATATAGTATTGTGTTATAACGTATAACGTTATATAATATTACGTTATAACGTATAACGTTATGTAGTATTACGTTATAACGTATAGCGTTATGTAGTATTACGTTATAACGTATAACGTTATATAATAGTACGTTATAAAGTATAACTTTATGTAGTATTACGTTATAACGTATAACGATATGTAGTATTACGTTGTAACGTATAACGTTATGTGGTATCACGTTATAACGTATAACGTTATATAGTACTATGTAATATCGTATAACGTTATGTAGTATTACGTTATAACGTATAACGTTATGTAGTATTACGTTATAACGTATAAAGTTATGTAGTATTACGTTATAACGTATAACGTTATGTAGTATTACGTTATAACGTATAACGTTATATAATAGTACGTTATAAAGTATAACTTTATGTAGTATTACGTTATAACGTATAACGATATGTAGTATTACGTTGTAACGTATAACGTTATGTGGTATCACGTTATAACGTATAACGTTATATAGTACTATGTAATATCGTATAACGTTATGTAGTATTACGTTATAAAGTATAAAGTTATGTAGTATTACGTTATAACGTATAACGTTATATAGTATTGTGTTATAACGTATAACGTTATGTAGTATTACGTTATAACGTATAACGTTATATGGTATCACGTTATAACGTATAACGTTATATAGTATCATGCTATAACGTTTAACGTTATATAGTATTGTGTTATAACGTATAACGTTATATAATATTACGTTATAACGTATAACGTTATGTAGTATTACGTTATAACGTATAGCGTTATATAGTACTATGTAATAACGTAGAACGTTATGCAGTATTACCTTATAACGTATAACGTTATGTAGTATTACGTTGTAACGTATAACGTTATATAGTATGGTGTTATAACGTATAACGTTATGTAGTATTACATTATAACGTATAACGTTATATGGTATCACGTTATAACGTATAACGTTATATAGTATCATGCTATAACGTATAACGTTATATAGTATTACGTTATAACGTATAACGTTATGTGGTATGACGTTATAACGTATAACGTTATATAGTACTATGTAATATCGTATAACGTTATGTAGTATTACGTTATAACGTATAAAGTTATGTAGAATTACGTTATAACGTATAACGTTATGTAGTATTACGTTATAACGTGTAAAGTTATGTAGTATTACGTTATAACGTATAACGTTCTGTGGTATTACGTTATAACGTATAACGTTATATAATATTACGTTATAAAGTATAACGTTATGTAGTATTACGTTATAACGTATAGCGTTATATAGTACTATGAAATAACGTATAACGTAATGTAGTATTACTTTATAACGTATAAAGTTATATAATATTACGTTATAACGTATAACGTTATGTAGTATTACGTTATAACGTATAACGTTATATGTAATCACGTTATAACGTATAACGTTATATAGTATCACTCTGTAACGTATAAGGTTACATAGTATTACGTTATTACGCATATCGTTATATAATATTAGGTTATAACGTATAACGTTATGTAGTATTGCGTTACAACGTATAGCGTTATATAGTACTATGTAATAACGTATAACGTTATGTAGTATTACGTTATAACGTATAAAGTTATGTAGTAATACGTTATAACGTATAACGTTATACAGTACTAAGATAAAACGTATAACGTTATGTAGTATTACGTTATAACGTATAACGTTATATAATATTGCGTTATAACGTATAACGTTATATAATATTGCGTTATAGCGTATAACGTTATGTAGTATTGCGTTATAACGTATAACGTTATACAGTACTAAGATGAAACGTATAACGTTATGTAGTATCACGTTATTACGTATATCGTTATTTAATAATACGTTATAACGTATAACGTTATACAGTACTAAGATAAAACGTATAACGTTATGTAGTATTACGTTATAACGTATAACGTTATGTAGTATCACGTTATTACGTATATCATTATTTAATATTACGTTATAACGTATAACGTTATACAGTACTAAGATAAAACGTATAACGTTATGTAGTATTACGTTATAACGTATAACGTTATATAATATTACGTTATAAAGTATAACGTTATGTAGTATTACGTTAAAACGCATAGCGTTATATAGTACTATGTAATAACGTATAACGTAATGTAGTATTACTTTATAACGTATAACGTTATATAATATTGCGTTATAACGTATAACGTTATGTAGTATTACGTTATAACGTATAACGTTATATGGTATCACGTTATTACGTATATCGTTATTTAATATTACGTTATAACGTATAACGTTATGTAGTATTACGTTATAACGTATAACGTTATGTAGTATTACGTTATAACGTATAACGTTATGTAGTATTACGTTATAACGTATAGCGTTATATAGTACTATGTAATAACGTAGAACGTTATGCAGTATTACCTTATAACGTATAACGTTATGTAGTATTACGTTGTAACGTATAACGTTATATAGTATGGTGTTATAACGTATAACGTTATGTAGTATTACATTATAACGTATAACGTTATATGGTATCACGTTATAACGTATAACGTTATATAGTATCATGCTATAACGTATAACGTTATATAGTATTACGTTATAACGTATAACGTTATGTGGTATGACGTTATAACGTATAACGTTATATAGTACTATGTAATATCGTATAACGTTATGTAGTATTACGTTATAACGTATAAAGTTATGTAGAATTACGTTATAACGTATAACGTTATGTAGTATTACGTTATAACGTGTAAAGTTATGTAGTATTACGTTATAACGTATAACGTTCTGTGGTATTACGTTATAACGTATAACGTTATATAATATTACGTTATAAAGTATAACGTTATGTAGTATTACGTTATAACGTATAGCGTTATATAGTACTATGAAATAACGTATAACGTAATGTAGTATTACTTTATAACGTATAAAGTTATATAATATTACGTTATAACGTATAACGTTATGTAGTATTACGTTATAACGTATAACGTTATATGTAATCACGTTATAACGTATAACGTTATATAGTATCACTCTGTAACGTATAAGGTTACATAGTATTACGTTATTACGCATATCGTTATATAATATTAGGTTATAACGTATAACGTTATGTAGTATTGCGTTACAACGTATAGCGTTATATAGTACTATGTAATAACGTATAACGTTATGTAGTATTACGTTATAACGTATAAAGTTATGTAGTAATACGTTATAACGTATAACGTTATACAGTACTAAGATAAAACGTATAACGTTATGTAGTATTACGTTATAACGTATAACGTTATATAATATTGCGTTATAACGTATAACGTTATATAATATTGCGTTATAGCGTATAACGTTATGTAGTATTGCGTTATAACGTATAACGTTATACAGTACTAAGATGAAACGTATAACGTTATGTAGTATCACGTTATTACGTATATCGTTATTTAATATTACGTTATAACGTATAACGTTATACAGTACTAAGATAAAACGTATAACGTTATGTAGTATTACGTTATAACGTATAACGTTATGTAGTATCACGTTATTACGTATATCATTATTTAATATTACGTTATAACGTATAACGTTATACAGTACTAAGATAAAACGTATAACGTTATGTAGTATTACGTTATAACGTATAACGTTATATAATATTACGTTATAAAGTATAACGTTATGTAGTATTACGTTAAAACGCATAGCGTTATATAGTACTATGTAATAACGTATAACGTAATGTAGTATTACTTTATAACGTATAACGTTATATAATATTGCGTTATAACGTATAACGTTATGTAGTATTACGTTATAACGTATAACGTTATATGGTATCACGTTATTACGTATATCGTTATTTAATATTACGTTATAACGTATAACGTTATGTAGTATTACGTTATAACGTATAACGTTATGTAGTATTACGTTATAACGTATAACGTTATGTAGTATTACGTTATAACGTATAGCGTTATATAGTACTATGTAATAACGTAGAACGTTATGCAGTATTACTTTATAACGTATAACGTTATACAGTACTAAGATAAAACGTATAACGTTATGTAGTATCACGTTATTACGTATATCATTATTTAATATTACGTTATAACGTATAACGTTATACAGTACTAAGATAAAACGTATAACGTTATGTAGTATTACGTTATAACGTATAACGTTATATAATATTACGTTATAAAGTATAACGTTATGTAGTATTACGTTAAAACGTATAGCGTTATATAGTACTATGTAATAACGTATAACGTAATGTAGTATTACTTTATAACGTATAACGTTATATAATATTGCGTTATAACGTATAACGTTATGTAGTATTACGTTATAACGTATAACGTTATATGGTATCACGTTATTACGTATATCGTTATTTAATATTACGTTATAACGTATAACGTTATGTAGTATTACGTTATAACGTATAACGTTATGTAGTATTACGTTATAACGTATAACGTTATGTAGTATTACGTTATAACGTATAGCGTTATATAGTACTATGTAATAACGTAGAACGTTATGCAGTATTACTTTAATACGTATAACGTTATGTAGTATTACGTTGTAACGTATAACGTTATATAGTATTGTGTTATAACGTATAACGTTATGTAGTACTATGTAATAACGTAGAACGTTATGCAGTATTACTTTATAACGTATAACGTTATGTAGTATTACGTTGTAACGTATAACGTTATATAGTATTGTGTTATAACGTATAACGTTATGTAGTATTACGTTATAACGTATAACGTTATATGGTATCCCGTTATAACGTATAACGTTATATAGTATCATGCTATAACATATAACGTTATATAGTATTACGTTATAACGTATAACGTTATGTGGTATCGCGTTATAACGTATAACGTTATATAGTACTATGTAATATCGTATAACGTTATGTAGTATTACGTTATAACGTATAAAGTTATGTAGTATTACGTTATAACGTATAACGTTATGTAGTATTACGTTATAACGTGTAAAGTTATGTAGTATTACGTTATAACGTATAACGTTCTGTAGTATTACGTTATAACGTATAACGTTATATAATATTACGTTATAAAGTATAACGTTATGTAGTATTACGTTATAACGTATAGCGTTATATAGTACTATGAAATAACGTACAACGTAATGTAGTATTACTTTATAACGTATAAAGTTATATAATATTACGTTATAACGTATAACGTTATGTAGTATTACTTTATAACGTATAACGTTATGTAGTATTACGTTGTAACGTATAACGTTATGTAGTATTACGTTAAAACGTATAGCGTTATATAGTACTATGTAATAACGTATAACGTTATGTAGTATTACGTTATAACGTATAAAGTTATGTAGTATTACGTTATAACGTATAACGTTATGTAGTATTACGTTATAGCGTATAACGTTATGTAGTATTACGTTATAACGTATAACGTTATATAATATTACGTTATAAAGTATAACGTTATGTAGTATAACGTTATAACGTATAGCGTTATATAGTACTATGAAATAACGTATAACGTAATGTAGTATTACTTTATAACGTATAAAGTTATATAATATTACGTTATAACGTATAACGTTATGTAGTATTACTTTATAACGTATAACGTTATGTAGTATTACGTTGTAACGTATAACGTTATATAGTATTGTGTTATAACGTATAACGTTATGTAGTATTACGTTGTAACGTATAACGTTATATAGTATTGTGTTATAACGTATAACGTTATGTAGTATCACGCTATAACGTATAACGTTATATAGTATTACGTTATAACGTATAACGTTATATAGTATCACGTTATAACGTATAACTTTATGTAGAATTACGTTATAACGTACAACGTTATATAATAATACGTTATAACGTATAGCGTTATATAATATTACGTTATAACGTATAACGTTATGTGGTATCACGTTATAACCTATAATACGTTATAACGTTATATAGTATCACGTTATAACGTATAACGATATATAGTACTATGTAATATCGTATAACGTTATGTAGTATTACGTTATAACGTATAAAGTTATGTAGTATTACGTTATAACGTATAACGTTATGTAGTATTACGTTATAACGTGTAAAGTTATGTAGTATTACGTTATAACGTATAACGTTATGTAGTATTACGTTATAACGTATAACGTTATATAATATTACGTTATAAAGTATAACGTTATGTAGTATTACGTTATAACGTATAGAATTATATAGTACTATGAAATAACGTATAACGTAATGTAGTATTACTTTATAACGTATAAAGTTATATAATACTACGTTATAACGTATAACGTTATGTAGTATTACGTTATAACGTATAACGTTATATGTAATCACGTTATAACGTATAACGTTATATAGTATCACTCTGTAACGTATGAGGTTACATAGTATTACGTTATTACGCATATCGTTATATAATATTACGTTATAAAGTATAACGTTATGTAGTATTACGTTATAACGTATAGCGTTATATAGTACTATGAAATAACGTATAACGTAATGTAGTATTACTTTATAACGTATAAAGTTATATAATATTACGTTATAACGTATAACGTTATGTAGTATTACTTTATAACGTATAACGTTATGTAGTATTACGTTGTAACGTATAACGTTATATAGTATTGTGTTATAACGTATAACGTTATGTAGTATTACGTTGTAACGTATAACGTTATATAGTATTGTGTTATAACGTATAACGTTATGTAGTATCACGCTATAACGTATAACGTTATATAGTATTACGTTATAACGTATAACGTTATATAGTATCACGTTATAACGTATAACTTTATGTAGAATTACGTTATAACGTACAACGTTATATAATAATACGTTATAACGTATAGCGTTATATAATATTACGTTATAACGTATAACGTTATGTGGTATCACGTTATAACCTATAATACGTTATAACGTTATATAGTATCACGTTATAACGTATAACGATATATAGTACTATGTAATATCGTATAACGTTATGTAGTATTACGTTATAACGTATAAAGTTATGTAGTATTACGTTATAACGTATAACGTTATGTAGTATTACGTTATAACGTGTAAAGTTATGTAGTATTACGTTATAACGTATAACGTTATGTAGTATTACGTTATAACGTATAACGTTATATAATATTACGTTATAAAGTATAACGTTATGTAGTATTACGTTATAACGTATAGAATTATATAGTACTATGAAATAACGTATAACGTAATGTAGTATTACTTTATAACGTATAAAGTTATATAATACTACGTTATAACGTATAACGTTATGTAGTATTACGTTATAACGTATAACGTTATATGTAATCACGTTATAACGTATAACGTTATATAGTATCACTCTGTAACGTATAAGGTTACATAGTATTACGTTATTACGCATATCGTTATATAATATTACGTTATAAAGTATAACGTTATGTAGTATTACGTTATAACGTATAGAATTATATAGTACTATGAAATAACGTATAACGTAATGTAGTATTACTTTATAACGTATAAAGTTATATAATACTACGTTATAACGTATAACGTTATGTAGTATTACTTTATAACGTATATCGTTATATAATATTACGTTATAACGTATAACGTTATGTAGTATTACGTTATACCGTATAACGTTATATAGTATCACGATATAACGTATAACGTTATGTAGTATCACGTTATAACGTATAATGTTCTGTAGTATTACGTTATAACGTATAACGTTATGTGGTATCACGTTATAACGTATAGCGTTATATAGTACTATGAAATAACGTATAACGTAATGTAGTATTACTTTATAACGTATAAAGTTATATAATATTACGTTATAACGTATAACGTTATGTAGTATTACGTTATAACGTATAACGTTATATGTAATCACGTTATAACGTATAACGTTATATAGTATCACTCTGTAACGTATAAGGTTACATAGTATTACGTTATTACGCATATCGTTATATAATATTACGTTATAACGTATAACGTTATGTAGTATTACGTTACAACGTATAGCGTTATATAGTACTATGTAATAACGTATAACTTTAAGTAGTGTTACTTTATAACGTATAACGTTATATAGTATCACGTTATAACGTATAACGTTATATAGTACTCTGTAATATCGTATAACGTTATGTAGTATTACGTTATAACGTATAAAGTTATGTAGTATTACGTTATAACGTATAACGTTATGTAGTATTACGTTATAACGTATAACGTTATATAATAGTACGTTATAAAGTGTAACGTTATGTAGTATTACGTTATAACGTATAACGTTATGTAGTATCACGTTATAACGTATAACGTTATATAGTACTATGTAATATCGTATAACGTTATGTAGTATTACGTTATAACGTATAAAGTTATGTAGTATTACGTTATAACGTATAACGTTATGTAGTATTACG
This sequence comes from Bombus sylvestris, assembly GCA_911622165.2. Lineage (NCBI taxonomy): Eukaryota > Metazoa > Arthropoda > Insecta > Hymenoptera > Apidae > Bombus > Bombus sylvestris. Next base: position 5,209,908 of record OU443153.1, on the reverse strand, counting down.
TTATAACGTGTAAAGTTATGTAGTATTACGTTATAACGTATAACGTTATGTAGTATTACGATATAACGTGTAAAGTTATGTAGTATTACGTTATAACGTATAACGTTATGTAGTATTACGTTATAACGTATAACGTTATGTAGTATTACGTTATAACGTATAACGTTATATAATATTACGTTATAACGTATAACGTTATATAGTATCACGTTATAACGTATAACTTTATGTAGAATTACGTTATAACGTACAACGTTATGTAGTATTACGTTATAACGTATAACGTTATGTAGTATTACGTTATAACGTATAACGTTATGTAGTATTACGTTATAACGTATAACGTTATATAATATTACGTTATAACGTATAACGTTATATAGTATCACGTTATAACGTATAACTTTATGTAGAATTACGTTATAACGTACAACGTTATGTAGTATTACGTTACAACGTATAGCGTTATATAGTACTATGTAATAACGTATAACTTTAAGTAGTGTTACTTTATAACGTATAACGTTATATAGTATCACGTTATAACGTATAACGTTATATAGTACTATGTAATATCGTATAACGTTATGTAGTATTACGTTATAACGTATAAAGTTATGTAGTATTACGTTATAACGTATAACGTTATGTAGTACTATGTAATAACGTAGAACGTTATGCAGTATTACTTTAATACGTATAACGTTATGTAGTATTACGTTGTAACGTATAACGTTATATAGTATTGTGTTATAACGTATAACGTTATGTAGTACTATGTAATAACGTAGAACGTTATGCAGTATTACTTTATAACGTATAACGTTATGTAGTATTACGTTGTAACGTATAACGTTATATAGTATTGTGTTATAACGTATAACGTTATGTAGTATTACGTTATAACGTATAACGTTATATGGTATCCCGTTATAACGTATAACGTTATATAGTATCATGCTATAACATATAACGTTATATAGTATTACGTTATAACGAATAACGTTATGTGGTATCGCGTTATGACGTATAACGTTATATAGTACTATGTAATATCGTATAACGTTATGTAGTATTACGTTATAACGTATAAAGTTATGTAGTATTACGTTATAACGTATAACGTTATGTAGTATTACGTTATAACGTGTAAAGTTATGTAGTATTACGTTATAACGTATAACGTTCTGTAGTATTACGTTATAACGTATAACGTTATATAATATTACGTTATAAAGTATAACGTTATGTAGTATTACGTTATAACGTATAGCGTTATATAGTACTATGAAATAACGTACAACGTAATGTAGTATTACTTTATAACGTATAAAGTTATATAATATTACGTTATAACGTATAACGTTATGTAGTATTACTTTATAACGTATAACGTTATGTAGTATTACGTTGTAACGTATAACGTTATGTAGTATTACGTTAAAACGTATAGCGTTATATAGTACTATGTAATAACGTATAACGTTATGTAGTATTACGTTATAACGTATAAAGTTATGTAGTATTACGTTATAACGTATAACGTTATGTAGTATTACGTTATAGCGTATAACGTTATGTAGTATTACGTTATAACGTATAACGTTATATAATATTACGTTATAAAGTATAACGTTATGTAGTATAACGTTATAACGTATAGCGTTATATAGTACTATGAAATAACGTATAACGTAATGTAGTATTACTTTATAACGTATAAAGTTATATAATATTACGTTATAACGTATAACGTTATGTAGTATTACTTTATAACGTATAACGTTATGTAGTATTACGCTGTAACGTATAACGTTATATAGTATTGTGTTATAACGTATAACGTTATGTAGTATTACGTTGTAACGTATAACGTTATATAGTATTGTGTTATAACGTATAACGTTATGTAGTATCACGCTATAACGTATAACGTTATATAGTATTACGTTATAACGTATAACGTTATATAGTATCACGTTATAACGTATAACTTTATGTAGAATTACGTTATAACGTACAACGTTATATAATAATACGTTATAACGTATAGCGTTATATAATATTACGTTATAACGTATAACGTTATGTGGTATCACGTTATAACCTATAATACGTTATAACGTTATATAGTATCACGTTATAACGTATAACGATATATAGTACTATGTAATATCGTATAACGTTATGTAGTATTACGTTATAACGTATAAAGTTATGTAGTATTACGTTATAACGTATAACGTTATGTAGTATTACGTTATAACGTGTAAAGTTATGTAGTATTACGTTATAACGTATAACGTTATGTAGTATTACGTTATAACGTATAACGTTATATAATATTACGTTATAAAGTATAACGTTATGTAGTATTACGTTATAACGTATAGAATTATATAGTACTATGAAATAACGTATAACGTAATGTAGTATTACTTTATAACGTATAACGTTATATGTAATCACGTTATAACGTATAACGTTATATGTAATCACGTTATAACGTATAACGTTATATGTATCACGCTGTAACGTATAACGTTACATAGTATTACGTTATTACGCATATCGTTATATAATATTACGTTATAACGTATAAGGTTATGTAGTATTACGTTATAACGTATAACGTTAGATGGTATCACGTTATAACGTATAACGTTATGTAGTATTACGTTGTAACGTATAACGTTATATAGTATTGTGTTATAACGTATAACGTTATGTAGTATTACGTTGTAACGTATAACGTTATATAGTATTGTGTTATAACGTATAACGTTATGTAGTATCACGCTATAACGTATAACGTTATATAGTATTACGTTATAACGTATAACGTTATATAGTATCACGTTATAACGTATAACTTTATGTAGAATTACGTTATAACGTACAACGTTATGTAGTATTACGTTACAACGTATAGCGTTATATAGTACTATGTAATAACGTATAACTTTAAGTAGTGTTACTTTATAACGTATAACGTTATATAGTATCACGTTATAACGTATAACGTTATATAGTACTATGTAATATCGTATAACGTTATGTAGTATTACGTTATAACGTATAAAGTTATGTAGTATTACGTTATAACGTATAACGTTATGTAGTACTATGTAATAACGTAGAACGTTATGCAGTATTACTTTAATACGTATAACGTTATGTAGTATTACGTTGTAACGTATAACGTTATATAGTATTGTGTTATAACGTATAACGTTATGTAGTACTATGTAATAACGTAGAACGTTATGCAGTATTACTTTATAACGTATAACGTTATGTAGTATTACGTTGTAACGTATAACGTTATATAGTATTGTGTTATAACGTATAACGTTATGTAGTATTACGTTATAACGTATAACGTTATATGGTATCCCGTTATAACGTATAACGTTATATAGTATCATGCTATAACATATAACGTTATATAGTATTACGTTATAACGTATAACGTTATGTGGTATCGCGTTATGACGTATAACGTTATATAGTACTATGTAATATCGTATAACGTTATGTAGTATTACGTTATAACGTATAAAGTTATGTAGTATTACGTTATAACGTATAACGTTATGTAGTATTACGTTATAACGTGTAAAGTTATGTAGTATTACGTTATAACGTATAACGTTCTGTAGTATTACGTTATAACGTATAACGTTATATAATATTACGTTATAAAGTATAACGTTATGTAGTATTACGTTATAACGTATAGCGTTATATAGTACTATGAAATAACGTACAACGTAATGTAGTATTACTTTATAACGTATAAAGTTATATAATATTACGTTATAACGTATAACGTTATGTAGTATTACTTTATAACGTATAACGTTATGTAGTATTACGTTGTAACGTATAACGTTATGTAGTATTACGTTAAAACGTATAGCGTTATATAGTACTATGTAATAACGTATAACGTTATGTAGTATTACGTTATAACGTATAAAGTTATGTAGTATTACGTTATAACGTATAACGTTATGTAGTATTACGTTATAGCGTATAACGTTATGTAGTATTACGTTATAACGTATAACGTTATATAATATTACGTTATAAAGTATAACGTTATGTAGTATAACGTTATAACGTATAGCGTTATATAGTACTATGAAATAACGTATAACGTAATGTAGTATTACTTTATAACGTATAAAGTTATATAATATTACGTTATAACGTATAACGTTATGTAGTATTACTTTATAACGTATAACGTTATGTAGTATTACGTTGTAACGTATAACGTTATATAGTATTGTGTTATAACGTATAACGTTATGTAGTATTACGTTGTAACGTATAACGTTATATAGTATTGTGTTATAACGTATAACGTTATGTAGTATCACGCTATAACGTATAACGTTATATAGTATTACGTTATAACGTATAACGTTATATAGTATCACGTTATAACGTATAACTTTATGTAGAATTACGTTATAACGTACAACGTTATATAATAATACGTTATAACGTATAGCGTTATATAATATTACGTTATAACGTATAACGTTATGTGGTATCACGTTATAACCTATAATACGTTATAACGTTATATAGTATCACGTTATAACGTATAACGATATATAGTACTATGTAATATCGTATAACGTTATGTAGTATTACGCTATAACGTATAAAGTTATGTAGTATTACGTTATAACGTATAACGTTATGTAGTATTACGTTATAACGTGTAAAGTTATGTAGTATTACGTTATAACGTATAACGTTATGTAGTATTACGTTATAACGTATAACGTTATATAATATTACGTTATAAAGTATAACGTTATGTAGTATTACGTTATAACGTATAGAATTATATAGTACTATGAAATAACGTATAACGTAATGTAGTATTACTTTATAACGTATAAAGTTATATAATACTACGTTATAACGTATAACGTTATGTAGTATTACGTTATAACGTATAACGTTATATGTAATCACGTTATAACGTATAACGTTATATGTAATCACGTTATAACGTATAACGTTATATGTATCACGCTGTAACGTATAACGTTACATAGTATTACGTTATTACGCATATCGTTATATAATATTACGTTATAACGTATAAGGTTATGTAGTATTACGTTATAACGTATAACGTTAGATGGTATCACGTTATAACGTATAACGTTATATAGTACTATGTAATATCGTATAACGTTATGTAGTATTACTTTATAACGTATATCGTTATGTAGTATCACGTTATAACGTATAATGTTCTGTAGTATTACGTTATAACGTATAACGTTATGTGGTATCACGTTATAACGTATAGCGTTATATAGTACTATGAAATAACGTATAACGTAATGTAGTATTACTTTATAACGTATAAAGTTATATAATATTACGTTATAACGTATAACGTTATGTAGTATTACGTTATAACGTATAACGTTATATGTAATCACGTTATAACGTATAACGTTATATAGTATCACTCTGTAACGTATAAGGTTACATAGTATTACGTTATTACGCATATCGTTATATAATATTACGTTATAACGTATAACGTTATGTAGTATTACGTTACAACGTATAGCGTTATATAGTACTATGTAATAACGTATAACTTTAAGTAGTGTTACTTTATAACGTATAACGTTATATAGTATCACGTTATAACGTATAACGTTATATAGTACTATGTAATATCGTATAACGTTATGTAGTATTACGTTATAACGTATAAAGTTATGTAGTATTACGTTATAACGTATAACGTTATGTAGTATTACGTTATAACGTATAACGTTATATAATAGTACGTTATAAAGTGTAACGTTATGTAGTATTACGTTATAACGTATAACGTTATGTAGTATTACGTTATAACGTATAACGTTATGTGGTATCACGTTATAACGTATAACGTTATATAGTACTATGTAATATCGTATAACGTTATGTAGTATTACGTTATAACGTATAAAGTTATGTAGTATTACGTTATAACGTATAACGTTATGTAGTATTACGTTATAACGTGTAAAGTTATGTAGTATTACGTTATAACGTATAACGTTATGTAGTATTACGTTATAACGTATAACGTTATGTAGTATTACGTTATAACGTATAACGTTATATAATATTACGTTATAACGTATAACGTTATATAGTATCACGTTATAACGTATAACTTTATGTAGAATTACGTTATAACGTACAACGTTATGTAGTATTACGTTACAACGTATAGCGTTATATAGTACTATGTAATAACGTATAACTTTAAGTAGTGTTACTTTATAACGTATAACGTTATATAGTATCACGTTATAACGTATAACGTTATATAGTACTATGTAATATCGTATAACGTTATGTAGTATTACGTTATAACGTATAAAGTTATGTAGTATTACGTTATAACGTATAACGTTATGTAGTATTACGTTATAACGTATAACGTTATATAATAGTACGTTATAAAGTGTAACGTTATGTAGTATTACGTTATAACGTATAACGTTATGTAGTATTACGTTATAACGTATAACGTTATGTGGTATCACGTTATAACGTATAACGTTATATAGTACTATGTAATATCGTATAACGTTATGTAGTATTACGGTATAACGTATAAAGTTATGTAGTATTACGTTATAACGTATAACGTTATGTAGTATTACGTTATAACGTGAAAAGTTATGTAGTATTACGTTATAACGTATAACGTTATGTAGTATTACGTTATAACGTACAACGTTATGTAGTATTACATTATAACATTTAACGTTATATAATATTACGTTATTACGTATAAAGTTATGTAGTATTACGTTATAACGTATAACGTTATATAGTACTATGATAAAACGTATAACGTTTTGTAGCATTACTTTATAACGTATAACGTTATGTAGTATTACGTTATAACGTATAGCGTTATATAGTACTATGTAGTAACGTATAACGTTATGTAGTATTACTTTATAACGTATAACGTTATGTAGTATAACGTTATAACGTATAGCGTCATATAGTACTATGTAATAACGTATAACGTTATGTAGTATTACTTTATAACGTATAACGTTATATAATATTACGTTATAACGTATAACGTTATGTAGTATTACGTTATGACGTATAACGTTATATAGTACTATGTCATAACGTATAACGTTATGTAGTATTACCTTATAACGTATAACGCTATATAGTATTGCGTTATAACGTATAACGTTATGTAGTATTACATTATAACATTTAACGTTATATAATATTACGTTATTACGTATAAAGTTATGCAGTATTACGTTATAACGTATAACGTTATATAGTACTATGATAAAACGTATAACGTTATGTAGTATTACGTTATAACGTATAACGTTATATAGTACTATGATAAAACGTATAACGTTTTGTAGCATTACTTTATAACGTATAACGTTATGTAGTATTACGTTATAACGTATAGCGTTATATAGTACTATGTAATAACGTATAACGTTATGTAGTATTACTTTATAACGTAAAACGTTGTGTAATATTACGTTATAACGTATAACGTTCTGTAGTATTACGTTATAACGTATAGCTTTATATAGTACTATGTAATAACGTATAACGTTATGTAGTATTACTTTATAACGTATAACGTTATATAATATTACGTTATAACGTATAACGTTATGTAGTGTTACGTTATAACGTATAACGTTATGTAGTATTGTGTTATAACGTATAACGATATGTATTATTACGTTATAACGTTTAACGTTATATAATATTACGTCATAACGTATAAGGTTATGTAGTATTACGTTATAACGTATAACGTTATATAGAACTAAGATAAAACGTAAAACGCTTTGTAGTATTACGTTATAACGTATAACGTTATGTAGTATTACGCTATAACGTATGTCGTTATATAATATTACGTTATAACGTATAACGTTACGTAGTACTAAGATAAAGCGTAAAACGCTTTTTGTATTACGTTATAACGTTTAACGTTATATAGTACTATGTAATAACGTATAACGTTATGTAGTATTACGTTTCAACGTATAACGTTATATGGTATCACGTTATAACGTATAACGTTATATAGTATCACGATATAACGTATAGCGTTATATAGTATTACGTTATTACGTATATCGTTACATAATATTACGTTATAACGTATAACGTTATGTAGTATTACGTTATACCGTATAGCGATATATAGTACTATGTAATACCGTATAACGTTATATAGTACTACGTAATAACGTATAACGTTATATAATATTACGTTATAACGTATAACGTTATATAGTATTGTGTTATAACGTATAACGTTATGTATTATTACGTTATAATGTTTAAAGTTATATAATATTACGTTATTACGTATAAAGTTATGTAGTATTACGTTATAACGTATAACGTTATATAGTACTAAGATAAAACGTATAACGTTATGTAGTATTACGTTATAACGTATAACGTTATATAGTACTATGTCATAACGTATTACGTTATGTAGTATTACCTTATAACGTATAACGTTATATAATATTACGTTATAACGTATAACGTTATGTAGTATTACGTTATAACGTATAACGTTATATAGTATTGCGTTATAACGTACAACGTTATGTAGTATTACATTATAACATTTAACGTTATATAATATTACGTTATTACGTATAAAGTTATGTAGTATTACGTTATAACGTATAACGTTATATAGTACTATGATAAAACGTATAACGTTTTATAGCATTACTTTATAACGTATAACGTTATGTAGTATTACTTTATAACGTATAGCGTTATATAGTACTATGTAGTAACGTATAACGTTATATAGTATTACGTTATTACGTATATCGTTATGTAATATTACGTTATAACGTATAACGTTATGTAGTATTACGTCATCACGAATAGCGTTATATAGTACTATGAGAAAACGCATAACGTTATGTAGTATTACTTTATATCGTATAACGTTGTATAATATTACGTTATAACGTATAACGTTATGTAGTATTACGTTATAACGTATAGCGTTATATAGTACTATGATAAAACGTATAACGTTTTGTAGCATTACTTTATAACGTATAACGTTATGTAGTATTACTTTATAACGTATAACGTTATATAGTATTACGTTATTACGTATATCGTTATATAATATTACGTTATAACGTATAACGTTATGTAGTATTACGTTATAACGTATAACGTTATATAGTATTGCGTTATAACGTACAACGTTATGTAGTATTACATTATAACATTTAACGTTATATAATATTACGTTATTACGTATAAAGTTATGTAGTATTACGTTATAACGTATAACGTTATATAGTACTATGATAAAACGTATAACGTTTTGTAGCATTACTTTATAACGTATAACGTTATGTAGTATTACTTTATAACGTATAGCGTTATATAGTACTATGTAGTAACGTATAACGTTATGTAGTATTACTTTATAACGTATAACGTTATGTAGTATAACGTTATAACGTATAGCGTCATATAGTACTATGTAATAACGTATAACGTTATGTAGTATTACTTTATAACGTATAACGTTATATAATATTACGTTATAACGTATAACGTTATGTAGTATTACGTTATGACGTATAACGTTATATAGTACTATGTCATAACGTATAACGTTATGTAGTATTACCTTATAACGTATAACGCTATATAGTATTGCGTTATAACGTATAACGTTATGTAGTATTACATTATAACATTTAACGTTATATAATATTACGTTATTACGTATAAAGTTATGCAGTATTACGTTATAACGTATAACGTTATATAGTACTATGATAAAACGTATAACGTTATGTAGTATTACGTTATAACGTATAACGTTATGTAGTATTACGTTATAACGTATAGCGTTATATAGTACTATGTAATAACGTATAACGTAATGTAGTATTTCGTTGTAACGTATAGCGTTATATAGTATTATGTAATAACGTATAACGTTATGTAGTATTACTTTATAACGTATAACGTTATGTAATATTACGTTAGAACGTTAAACGCTATGTAGCAACACGTCTAACGTATAACGTTATATAATATTACGTTATAACATTTAACATTATATAATATTACGTTATAACGTATAATGTTATATAATATTACGTTATAACGTATAGTGTTATATAATATTACGTTATAACGTATAACGTTATGTAGTATTACGTTATAACGTTTAACGTTATATAATATTACGTTATAACGTATAAGGTTATCTAGTATTACGTAATAAAGTATAATGTTATGTTATATTATGTTATAACGTATAATGTTATGTAGTATTACGTTATAACGTATAACGTTATATGGTATCACGTTATAACGTATAACGTTATATAGCACTATGTAATAACGTATAACGTTATGTAGTATTACGTTATAACGTATAACGTTATATAATATTACGTTATAGCGTATAACGTTATGTAGTATTACGTTATAACGTATAACGTTATATGGTATCACGTTATAACGTATAACGTTTTATAGTATCACGTTATAACGTATAACGTTATATAGTATTACGTTATAACGTATAACGATATATAGTATCACGTTATAACGTATAACGTTATGTAGTATTACGTTATAACGTATAACGTTATATAGTACTAAGATAAAACGTACAACGTTATGTAGTATTACGTTATAACGTATAGCGTTATATTATATTACGTCATAAAGTATAATGTTATATAATATTACGTTATAACGTATGACGCTATGTAGTAATACGTCTAACGTATATTGTTATATAATACTACGTTATACCGTGTAGTGTTATATTATATTACGTTATAACGTATAACGTTATGTAGTATTACGTTATAACGTATAACGTTATATAATATTACGTTATAAAGTATAATGTTATATAATATTACGTTATAACGTATAACGCTATGTAGTAATACGTCTAACGTATAACGTTATATAATATTAAGTTATACCGTGTAGTACTATATTATATTACGTTATAACGTATAACGTTATGTACTATCACGTTATAACGTATAACGTTATATAGTACTATGTAATAACGTATAACGTTATGTAGTATTACGTTATAACGTATATTGTTGTATAATATTACGTTATAACTTATAATGTTATATAATATTACGTTATAACGTATAACGTTATGTAGTATTACGTTATAACGTATAGCGTTATATAGTACTATGTAATAACGTATAACATTATGTAGTATTACGTTTTAACGTATAACGTTATATGGTATCACGTTATAACGTATAACGTTATATAGTATCACGATATAACGTATAGCGTTATATAGTATTACGTTATTACGTATATCGTTACATAATATTACGTTATAACGTATAACGTTATGTAGTATTACGTTATAACGTATAGCGTTATATAGTACTATGTAATAACGTATAACATTATGTAGTATTACGTTTTAACGTATAACGTTATATGGTATCACGTTATAACGTATAACGTTATATAGTATCACGATATAACGTATAGCGTTATATAGTATTACGTTATTACGTATATCGTTACATAATATTACGTTATAACGTATAACGTTATGTAGTATTACGTCATAACGTATAGCGATATATAGTACTATGTAATACCGTATAACGTTATGTAGTATTACGTTATATCGTATAATGTTATGTATTATTACGTTATAACGTATAACGTTATACAGTACTAAGATAAAACGTATAACGTTATGTAGTATTACGTTATAACGTATAGCGTTATATAGTACTATGTAATAACGTATAACGTAATGTTGTATTACTTTATAACGCGTAACGTTATATAATATTATGTTATAACGTATAACGTTATAACGTATAACGTTATATGGTATCACGTTATAACGTATAACGTTATATAGTACTATGGAATATCGTATAACGATATGTAGTATTACTTTATAACGTATATCGTTATATAATATTACGTTATAACCTATAATGTTATATAATATTACGTTATAACGTGTAACGTTATGTGGTATTACGTTATAACGTATAACGTTATGTGGTATTACGTTATAACGTATAACGTTATATAGTATTACGTTATTACGTATATCGTTATATAATATTACGTTATAACGTATAACGCTATGTAGTATTACGTCATAACGTATAGCGTTATATAGTACTATGTAATAACGTATAACGTTATGTAGTATTACTTTATAACGTAAAACGTTGTGTAATATTACGTTATAACGTATAACGTTCTGTAGTATTACGTTATAACGTATAGCTTTATATAGTACTATGTAATAACGTATAACGTTATGTAGTATTACTTTATAACGTATAACGTTATATAATATTACGTTATAACGTATAACGTTATGTAGTGTTACGTTATAACGTATAACGTTATGTAGTATTGTGTTATAACGTATAACGTTATGTATTATTACGTTATAACGTTTAACGTTATATAATATTACGTTATAACGTATAAGGTTATGTAGTATTACGTTATAACGTATAACGTTATATAGTACTAAGATAAAACGTAAAACGCTTTGTAGTATTACGTTATAACGTATAACGTTATGTAGTATTACGCTATAACGTATGTCGTTATATAATATTACGTTATAACGTATAACGTTACGTAGTACTAAGATAAAGCGTAAAACGCTTTTTGTATTACGTTGTAACGTTTAACGTTATATAGTACTATGTAATAACGTATAACGTTATGTAGTATTACGTTTCAACGTATAACGTTATATGGTATCACGTTATAACGTATAACGTTATATAGTATCACGATATAACGTATAGCGTTATATAGTATTACGTTATTACGTATATCGTTACATAATATTACGTTATAACGTATAACGTTATGTAGTATTACGTCATACCGTATAGCGATATATAGTACTATGTAATACCGCATAACGTTATATAGTACTATGTAATAACGTATAACGTTATATAATATTACGTTATAACGTATAACGTTATATAGTATTGTGTTATAACGTATAACGTTATGTATTATTACGTTATAATGTTTAAAGTTATATAATATTACGTTATTACGTATAAAGTTATGTAGTATTACGTTATAACGTATAACGTTATATAGTACTAAGATAAAACGTATAACGTTATGTAGTATTACGTTATAACGTATAACGTTATATAGTACTATGTCATAACGTATTACGTTATGTAGTATTACCTTATAACGTATAACGTTATATAATATTACGTTATAACGTATAACGTTATGTAGTATTACGTTATAACGTATAACGTTATATAGTATTGCGTTATAACGTACAACGTTATGTAGTATTACATTATAACATTAAACGTTATATAATATTACGTTATTACGTATAAAGTTATGTAGTATTACGTTATAACGTATAACGTTATATAGTACTATGATAAAACGTATAACGTTTTGTAGCATTACTTTATAACGTATAACGTTATGTAGTATTACGTTATAACGTATAGCGTTATATAGTACTATGTAGTAACGTATAACGTTATGTAGTATTACTTTATAACGTATAACGTTATGTAGTATAACGTTATAACGTATAGCGTCATATAGTACTATGTAATAACGTATAACGTTATGTAGTAATACTTTATAACGTATAACGTTATATAATATTACGTTATAACGTATAACGTTATGTAGTATTACGTTATGACGTATAACGTTATATAGTACTATGTCATAACGTATAACGTTATGTAGTATTACCTTATAACGTATAACGCTATATAATATTACGTTATGACGTATAACGTTATGTAGTATTACGTTATAACGTATAACGTTATATAGTATTGCGTTATAACGTATAACGTTATGTAGTATTACATTATAACATTTAACGTTATATAATATTACGTTATTACGTATAAAGTTATGTAGTATTACGTTATAACGTATAACGTTATATAGTATTGCGTTATAACGTATAACGTTATGTAGTATTACATTATAACATTTAACGTTATATAATATTACGTTATTACGTATAAAGTTATGCAGTATTACGTTATAACGTATAGCGTTATATAGTACTATGTAATAACGTATAACGTAATGTAGTATTACGTTGTAACGTATAGCGTTATATAGTATTATGTAATAACGTATAACGTTATGTAGTATTACTTTATAACGTATAACGTTATATAATATTACGTTATAACGTATAACGTTATATAGTATTGTGTTATAACGTATAACGTTATGTATTAATACGTTATAATGTTTAAAGTTATATAATATTACGTTATTACGTATAAAGTTATGTAGTATTACGTTATAACGTATAACGTTATATAGTACTAAGATAAAACGTATAACGTTATGTAGTATTACGTTATAACGTATAACGTTATATAGTACTATGTCATAACGTATAATGTTATGTAGTATTACGTTATAACTTATAACGTTATATGGTATCACGTTATAACGTATAACGTCATGTAGTATTACGTTATAACGTATAGCGTTATATAGTACTATGTAATAACGTATATCGTTATGTAGTATTACTTTATAACGTATAACGTTATGTAGTATTACGTTATAACGTATAGCGTTATATAGTAATATGTAATAACGTATAACGTTATGTAGTATTACGTTATAACGTATAATGTTATGTATTGTTACGTTATAACGTATAACGTTATACAGTACTAAGATAAAACGTATAACGTTATGTAGTATTACGTTATAACGTATAGCGTTATATAGTACAATGTAATAACGTATAACGTAATGTTGTATTACTTTATTACGTATAACGTTATATAATATTACGTTATAACGTATAACGTTATGTAGTATTACGTTATAACGTATAACGTTATATAGTATTGTGTTCCAACGTATAACGTTATGTATTATTACGTTATAACGTTTAACGTTAAATAATATTACGTTATATCGTATAAAGTTATATAGTATCATGTTATAACGTATAACGTTATATAGTACTATGTAATATCGTATAACGTTATGTAGTATTACGTTATATCGTATAATGTTATGTATTATTACGTTATAACGTATAACGTTATACAGTACTAAGATAAAACGTATAACGTTATGTAGTATTACGTTATAACGTATAGCGTTATATAGTACTATGTAATAACGTATAACGTAATGTTGTATTACTTTATAACGCGTAACGTTATATAATATTACGTTATAACGTATAACGTTATGTAGTATTACGTTATAACGTATAACGTTATATAGTATTGTGTTCCAACGTATAACGTTATGTATTATTACGTTATAACGTTTAACGTTAAATAATATTACGTTATATCGTGTAAAGTTATATAGTATCATGTTATAACGTATAACGTTATATAGTACTATGTAATATCGTATAACGTTATGTAGTATTACGTTATATCGTATAATGTTATGTATTATTACATTATAACGTATAACGTTATACAGTACTAAGATAGAACGTATAACGTTATGTAGTATTACGTTATAACGTATAGCGTTATATAGTACTATGTAATAACGTATAACGTAATGTTGTATTACTTTATAACGCGTAACGTTATATAATATTATGTTATAACGTATAACGTTATAACGTATAACGTCATATGGTATCACGTTATAACGTATAACGTTATATAGTATCACGTTATAACGTATAACGCTATGTAGTAATACGTCTAACGTATATCGTTATATAATACTACGTTATACCGTGTAGTGTTATATTATATTACGTTATAACGTATAACGTTATGTAGTATTACGTTATAAAGTATAAGGTTATATGGTATCACGTTATAACGTATAACGTTATATAGTACTATGGAATATCGTATAACGATATGTAGTATTACTTTATAACGTATATCGTTATATAATATTACGTTATAACCTATAATGTTATATAATATTACGTTATAACGTATAACGTTATGTGGTATTACGTTATAACGTATAACGTTATATAGTATCACGCTATAACGTATAACGTTATATAGTATTACGTTATTACGTATATCGTTATATAATATTACGTTATAACGTATAACGCTATGTAGTATTACGTCATAACGTATAGCGTTATATAGTACTATGTAATAACGTATAACGTTATGTAGTATTACTTTATAACGTATAACGTTATATAATATTACGTTATAACGTATAACGTTATATAGTATTGTGTTATAACGTATAACGTTATGTATTAATACGTTATAATGTTTAAAGTTATATAATATTACGTTATTACGTATAAAGTTATGTAGTATTACGTTATAACGTATAACGTTATATAGTACTAAGATAAAACGTATAACGTTATGTAGTATTACGTTATAACGTATAACGTTATATAGTACTATGTCATAACGTATAATGTTATGTAGTATTACGTTATAACTTATAACGTTATATGGTATCACGTTATAACGTATAACGTCATGTAGTATTACGTTATAACGTATAGCGTTATATAGTACTATGTAATAACGTATATCGTTATGTAGTATTACTTTATAACGTATAACGTTATGTAGTATTACGTTATAACGTATAGCGTTATATAGTAATATGTAATAACGTATAACGTTATGTAGTATTACGTTATAACGTATAATGTTATGTATTGTTACGTTATAACGTATAACGTTATACAGTACTAAGATAAAACGTATAACGTTATGTAGTATTACGTTATAACGTATAGCGTTATATAGTACAATGTAATAACGTATAACGTAATGTTGTATTACTTTATTACGTATAACGTTATATAATATTACGTTATAACGTATAACGTTATGTAGTATTACGTTATAACGTATAACGTTATATAGTATTGTGTTCCAACGTATAACGTTATGTATTATTACGTTATAACGTTTAACGTTAAATAATATTACGTTATATCGTATAAAGTTATATAGTATCATGTTATAACGTATAACGTTATATAGTACTATGTAATATCGTATAACGTTATGTAGTATTACGTTATATCGTATAATGTTATGTATTATTACGTTATAACGTATAACGTTATACAGTACTAAGATAAAACGTATAACGTTATGTAGTATTACGTTATAACGTATAGCGTTATATAGTACTATGTAATAACGTATAACGTAATGTTGTATTACTTTATAACGCGTAACGTTATATAATATTACGTTATAACGTATAACGTTATGTAGTATTACGTTATAACGTATAACGTTATATAGTATTGTGTTCCAACGTATAACGTTATGTATTATTACGTTATAACGTTTAACGTTAAATAATATTACGTTATATCGTGTAAAGTTATATAGTATCATGTTATAACGTATAACGTTATATAGTACTATGTAATATCGTATAACGTTATGTAGTATTACGTTATATCGTATAATGTTATGTATTATTACATTATAACGTATAACGTTATACAGTACTAAGATAGAACGTATAACGTTATGTAGTATTACGTTATAACGTATAGCGTTATATAGTACTATGTAATAACGTATAACGTAATGTTGTATTACTTTATAACGCGTAACGTTATATAATATTATGTTATAACGTATAACGTTATAACGTATAACGTCATATGGTATCACGTTATAACGTATAACGTTATATAGTATCACGTTATAACGTATAACGCTATGTAGTAATACGTCTAACGTATATCGTTATATAATACTACGTTATACCGTGTAGTGTTATATTATATTACGTTATAACGTATAACGTTATGTAGTATTACGTTATAAAGTATAAGGTTATATGGTATCACGTTATAACGTATAACGTTATATAGTACTATGGAATATCGTATAACGATATGTAGTATTACTTTATAACGTATATCGTTATATAATATTACGTTATAACCTATAATGTTATATAATATTACGTTATAACGTATAACGTTATGTGGTATTACGTTATAACGTATAACGTTATATAGTATCACGCTATAACGTATAACGTTATATAGTATTACGTTATTACGTATATCGTTATATAATATTACGTTATAACGTATAACGCTATGTAGTATTACGTCATAACGTATAGCGTTATATAGTACTATGTAATAACGTATAACGTTATGTAGTATTACTTTATAACGTAAAACGTTGTATAGTATCACGTTATAACGTATAACGCTATGTATCATTACGTTATAACGTTTAACGTTATATAATATTACGTTATAACGTATAAGGTTATGTAGTATTACGTTATAACGTATAACGTTATATAGTACTAAGGTAAAACGTATATCGTTATATCATATTACGTTATAACGTATAATGTTATATAATATTACGTTATAACGTATAACGTTATGTAATATTACGTTAGAACGTTAAACGCTATGTAGCAATACGTCTAACGTATAACGTTATATAATATTACGTTATAACATTTAACGTTATATAATATTACGTTATAACGTATAATGTTATATAATATTACGTTATAACGTATAGTGTTATATAATATTACGTTATAACGTATAACGTTATGTAGTATTACGTTATAACGTTTAACGTTATATAATATTACGTTATAACGTATAAGGTTATCTAGTATTACGTAATAAAGTATAATGTTATGTAATATTACGTTATAACGTATAACGTTATGTAGTATTACGTCATCACGAATAGCGTTATATAGTACTATGTAAAAACGCATAACGTTATGTAGTATTACTTTATATCGTATAACGTTGTATAATATTACGTTATAACGTATAACGTTATGTAGTATTACGTTATAACGTATAGCTTTATATAGTACTATGTAATAACGTGTGACGTTATGTAGTATTACTTTATAACTCATAACGTTATATAATATTACGTTATAACGTATAACGTTATGTAGTATTACGTTATAACGTATAACGTTATATAGTATTGTGTTCCAACGTATAACGTTATGTATTATTACGTTATAACGTTTAACGTTAAATAATATTACGTTATATCGTATAAAGTTATATAGTATCATGTTATAACGTATAACGTTATATAGTACTAAGTAATATCGTATAACGTTATGTAGTATTACGTTATATCGTATAATGTTATGTATTATTACGTTATAACGTATAACGTTATACAGTACTAAGATAAAACGTATAACGTTATGTAGTATTACGTTATAACGTATAGCGTTATATAGTACTATGTAATAACGTATAACGTAATGTTGTATTACTTTATAACGCGTAACGTTATATAATATTATGTTATAACGTATAACGTTATAACGTATAACGTTATATGGTATCACGTTATAACGTATAACGTTATATAGTATCACGTTATAACGTATAACGCTATGTAGTAATACGTCTAACGTATATCGTTATATAATACTACGTTATACCGTGTAGTGTTATATTATATTACGTTATAACGTATAACGTTATGTAGTATTACGTTATAAAGTATAAAGTTATATGGTATCACGTTATAACGTATAACGTTATATAGTACTATGGAATATCGTATAACGATATGTAGTATTACTTTATAACGTATATCGTTATATAATATTACGTTATAACCTATAATGTTATATAATGTTACGTTATAACGTATAACGTTATGTGGTATTACGTTATAACGTATAACGTTATGTGGTATTACGTTATAACGTATAACGTTATATAGTATTACGTTATTACGTATATCGTTATATAATATTACGTTATAACGTATAACGCTATGTAGTATTACGTCATAACGTATAGCGTTATATAGTACTATGTAATAACGTATAACGTTATGTAGTATTACTTTATAACGTAAAACGTTGTGTAATATTACGTTATAACGTATAACGTTCTGTAGTATTACGTTATAACGTATAACGTTATATAGTATTGCGTTATAACGTATAACGTTATGTAGTATTACATTATAACATTTAACGTTATATAATATTACGTTATTACGTATAAAGTTATGCAGTATTACGTTATAACGTATAACGTTATATAGTACTATGATAAAACGTATAACGTTATGTAGTATTACGTTATAACGTATAACGTTATGTAGTATTACGTTATAACGTATAGCGTTATATAGTACTATGTAATAACGTATGACGTAATGTAGTATTACGTTGTAACGTATAGCGTTATATAGTATTATGTAATAACGTATAACGTTATGTAGTATTACTTTATAACGTATAACGTTATATAATATTACGTTATAACGTATAACGTTATATAGTATTGTGTTATAACGTATAACGTTATGTATTATTACGTTATAATGTTTAAAGTTATATAATATTACGTTATTACGTGCAAAGTTATGTAGTATTACGTTATAACGTATAACGTTATATAGTACTAAGATAAAACGTATAACGTTATGTAGTATTACGTTATAACGTATAACGTTATATAGTACTATGTCATAACGTATAATGTTATGTAGTATTACGTTATAACGTATAACGTTATATGGTATCACGTTATAACGTATAACGTCATGTAGTATTACGTTATAACGTATAGCGTTATATAGTACTATGTAATAACGTATATCGTTATGTAGTATTACTTTATAACGTATAACGTTATGTAGTATTACGTTATAACGTATAGCGTTATATAGTAATATGTAATAACGTATAACGTTATGTAGTATTACGTTATAACGTATAATGTTATGTATTGTTACGTTATAACGTATAACGTTATACAGTACTAAGATAAAACGTATAACGTTATGTAGTATTACGTTATAACGTATAGCGTTATATAGTACAATGTAATAACGTATAACGTAATGTTGTATTACTTTATTACGTATAACGTTATATAATATTACGTTATAACGTATAACGTTATGTAGTATTACGTTATAACGTAAAACGTTATATAGTATTGTGTTCCAACGTATAACGTTATGTATTATTACGTTATAACGTTTAACGTTAAATAATATTACGTTATATCGTATAAAGTTATATAGTATCATGTTATAACGTATAACGTTATATAGTACTATGTAATATCGTATAACGTTATGTAGTATTACGTTATATCGTATAATGTTATGTATTATTACGTTATAACGTATAACGTTATACAGTACTAAGATAAAACGTATAACGTTATGTAGTATTACGTTATAACGTATAGCGTTATATAGTACTATGTAATAACGTATAACGTAATGTTGTATTACTTTATAACGCGTAACGTTATATAATATTACGTTATAACGTATAACGTTATGTAGTATTACGTTATAACGTATAACGTTATATAGTATTGTGTTCCAACGTATAACGTTATGTATTATTACGTTATAACGTTTAACGTTAAATAATATTACGTTATATCGTGTAAAGTTATATAGTATCATGTTATAACGTATAACGTTATATAGTACTATGTAATATCGTATAACGTTATGTAGTATTACGTTATATCGTATAATGTTATGTATTATTACGTTATAACGTATAACGTTATACAGTACTAAGATAAAACGTATAACGTTATGTAGTATTACGTTATAACGTATAGCGTTATATAGTACTATGTAATAACGTATAACGTAATGTTGTATTACTTTATAACGCGTAACGTTATATAATATTACGTTATAACGTATAACGTTATGTAGTATTACGTTATAACGTATAACGTTATATAGTATTGTGTTCCAACGTATAACGTTATGTATTATTACGTTATAACGTTTAACGTTAAATAATATTACGTTATATCGTGTAAAGTTATATAGTATCATGTTATAACGTATAACGTTATATAGTACTATGTAATATCGTATAACGTTATGTAGTATTACGTTATATCGTATAATGTTATGTATTATTACGTTATAACGTATAACGTTATACAGTACTAAGATAGAACGTATAACGTTATGTAGTATTACGTTATAACGTATAGCGTTATATAGTACTATGTAATAACGTATAACGTAATGTTGTATTACTTTATAACGCGTAACGTTATATAATATTATGTTATAACGTATAACGTTATAACGTATAACGTCATATGGTATCACGTTATAACGTATAACGTTATATAGTATCACGTTATAACGTATAACGCTATGTAGTAATACGTCTAACGTATATCGTTATATAATACTACGTTATACCGTGTAGTGTTATATTATATTACGTTATAACGTATAACGTTATGTAGTATTACGTTATAAAGTATAAGGTTATATGGTATCACGTTATAACGTATAACGTTATATAGTACTATGGAATATCGTATAACGATATGTAGTATTACTTTATAACGTATATCGTTATATAATATTACGTTATAACCTATAATGTTATATAATATTACGTTATAACGTATAACGTTATGTGGTATTACGTTATAACGTATAACGTTATATAGTATCACGCTATAACGTATAACGTTATATAGTATTACGTTATTACGTATATCGTTATATAATATTACGTTATAACGTATAACGCTATGTAGTATTACGTCATGACGTATAGCGTTATATAGTACTATGTAATAACGTATAACGTTATGTAGTATTACTTTATAACGTAAAACGTTGTATAATATTACGTTATAACGTATAACGTTCTGTAGTATTACGTTATAACGTATAGCTTTATATAGTACTATGTAATAACGTATAACGTTATGTAGTATTACTTTATAACGTATAACGTTATATAATATTACGTTATAACGTATATCGTTATGTAGTGTTACGTTATAACGTATAACGTTATGTAGTATTGTGTTATAACGTATAACGTTATGTATTATTACGTTATAACGTTTAACGTTATATAATATTACGTTATTACGTATAAAGTTATGCAGTATTACGTTATAACGTATAACGTTATATAGTACTATGATAAAACGTATAACGTTATGTAGTATTACGTTATAACGTATAACGTTATGTAGTATTACGTTATAACGTATAGCGTTATATAGTACTATGTAATAACGTATAACGTAATGTAGTATTACGTTGTAACGTATAGCGTTATATAGTATTATGTAATAACGTATAACGTTATGTAGTATTACTTTATAACGTATAACGTTATATAATATTACGTTATAACGTATAACGTTATATAGTATTGTGTTATAACGTATAACGTTATGTATTATTACGTTATAATGTTTAAAGTTATATAATATTACGTTATTACGTATAAAGTTATGTAGTATTACGTTATAACGTATAACGTTATATAGTACTATGTCATAACGTATAATGTTATGTAGTATTACGTTATAACGTATAACGTTATATGGTATCACGTTATAACGTATAACGTCATGTAGTATTACGTTATAACGTATAGCGTTATATAGTACTATGTAATAACGTATATCGTTATGTAGTATTACTTTATAACGTATAACGTTATGTAGTATTACGTTATAACGTATAGCGTTATATAGTAATATGTAATAACGTATAACGTTATGTAGTATTACGTTATAACGTATAATGTTATGTATTGTTACGTTATAACGTATAACGTTATACAGTACTAAGATAAAACGTATAACGTTATGTAGTATTACGTTATAACGTATAGCGTTATATAGTACAATGTAATAACGTATAACGTAATGTTGTATTACTTTATTACGTATAACGTTATATAATATTACGTTATAACGTATAACGTTATGTAGTATTACGTTATAACGTATAACGTTATATAGTATTGTGTTCCAACGTATAACGTTATGTATTATTACGTTATAACGTTTAACGTTAAATAATATTACGTTATATCGTATAAAGTTATATAGTATCATGTTATAACGTATAACGTTATATAGTACTATGTAATATCGTATAACGTTATGTAGTATTACGTTATATCGTATAATGTTATGTATTATTACGTTATAACGTATAACGTTATACAGTACTAAGATAAAACGTATAACGTTATGTAGTATTACGTTATAACGTATAGCGTTATATAGTACTATGTAATAACGTATAATGTAATGTTGTATTACTTTATAACGCGTAACGTTATATAATATTATGTTATAACGTATAACGTTATAACGTATAACGTCATATGGTATCACGTTATAACGTATAACGTTATATAGTATCACGTTATAACGTATAACGCTATGTAGTAATACGTCTAACGTATATCGTTATATAATACTACGTTATACCGTGTAGTGTTATATTATATTACGTTATAACGTATAACGTTATGTAGTATTACGTTATAAAGTATAAGGTTATATGGTATCACGTTATAACGTATAACGTTATATAGTACTATGGAATATCGTATAACGATATGTAGTATTACTTTATAACGTATATCGTTATATAATATTACGTTATAACCTATAATGTTATATAATATTACGTTATAACGTATAACGTTATGTGGTATTACGTTATAACGTATAACGTTATATAGTATCACGCTATAACGTATAACGTTATATAGTATTACGTTATTACGTATATCGTTATATAATATTACGTTATAACGTATAACGCTATGTAGTATTACGTCATAACGTATAGCGTTATATAGTACTATGTAATAACGTATAACGTTATGTAGTATTACTTTATAACGTAAAACGTTGTATAATATTACGTTATAACGTATAACGTTCTGTAGTATTACGTTATAACGTATAGCTTTATATAGTACTATGTAATAACGTATAACGTTATGTAGTATTACTTTATAACGTATAACGTTATATAATATTACGTTATAACGTATATCGTTATGTAGTGTTACGTTATAACGTATAACGTTATGTAGTATTGTGTTATAACGTATAACGTTATGTATTATTACGTTATAACGTTTAACGTTATATAATATTACGTTATAACGTATAATGTTATGTAGTATTACGTTATAACGTATAACGTTATATAGTACTAAGATAAAACGTAAAACGCTTTGTAGTATTACGCTATAACGTATAACGCTATGTAGTATTACGCTATAACGTATATCGTTATATAATATTACGTTATAACGTATAACGTTATGTAGTACTAAGATAAAGCGTAAAACGCTTTGCAGTATTACGTTATAACGTTTAACGTTATATAATATTACGTTATAACGTATAAGGTTATGTAGTATTACGTTATAACGTATAACGTTATATAGTATCACGCTATAACGAATAACGTTATATAGTATTACGTTATAACGTATATCGTTATATAATATTACGTTATAACGTATAACGTTATGTAGTATTACGTTATAACGTATAGCGTTATATAGTACTATGTAATAACGTATAACGTTATGTAGTATTACGTTTCAACGTATAACGTTATATAATATTACGTTATAACGTATAACGTTATATAGTAATGTGTTATAATATATAACGTTATGTATTATTACGTTATAATGTTTAAAGTTATATAGTATTACGTTATTACGTATAAAGTTATGTAGTATTACGTTATAACGTATAACGTTATATAGTACTAAGATAAAACGTATAACGTTATGTAGTATTACGTTATAACGTATAACGTTATATAGTACTATGTCATAACGTATTACGTTATGTAGTATTACGTTATAATGTTTAAAGTTATATAGTATTACGTTATTACGTATAAAGTTATGTAGTATTACGTTATAACGTATAACGTTATGTAGTATTACGTTATAACGTATAACGTTATATAGTATTGCGTTATAACGTATAACCTTATGTAGTATTACGTTATAACGTATAACGTTATATAGTATTGTGTTCCAACGTATAACGTTATGTATTATTACGTTATAACGTTTAACGTTAAATAATATTACGTTATATCGTGTAAAGTTATATAGTATCATGTTATAACGTATAACGTTATATAGTACTATGTAATATCGTATAACGTTATGTAGTATTACGTTATATCGTATAATGTTATGTATTATTACGTTATAACGTATAACGTTATACAGTACTAAGATAAAACGTATAACGTTATGTAGTATTACGTTATAACGTATAGCGTTATATAGTACTATGTAATAACGTATAACGTAATGTTGTATTACTTTATAACGCGTAACGTTATATAATATTATGTTATAACGTATAACGTTATAACGTATAACGTCATATGGTATCACGTTACAACGTATAACGTTATATAGTACTATGGAATATCGTATAACGATATGTAGTATTACTTTATAACGTATATCGTTATATAATATTACGTTATAACCTATAATGTTATATAATATTACGTTATAACGTATAACGTTATGTGGTATTACGTTATAACGTATAACGTTATATAGTATCACGCTATAACGTATAACGTTATATAGTATTACGTTATTACGTATATCGTTATATAATATTACGTTATAACGTATAACGCTATGTAGTATTACGTCATAACGTATAGCGTTATATAGTACTATGTAATAACGTATAACGTTATGTAGTATTACTTTATAACGTATAACGTTGTATAATATTACGGTATAACGTATAACGTTCTGTAGTATTACGTTATAACGTATAGCTTTATATAGTACTATGTAATAACGTATAACGTTATGTAGTATTACTTTATAACGTATAACGTTATATAATATTACGTTATAACGTATATCGTTATGTAGTGTTACGTTATAACGTATAACGTTATGTAGTATTGTGTTATAACGTATAACGTTATGTATTATTACGTTATAACGTTTAACGTTATATAATATTACGTTATAACGTATAATGTTATGTAGTATTACGTTATAACGTATAACGTTATATAGTACTAAGATAAAACGTAAAACGCTTTGTAGTATTACGTTATAACGTATAACGTTATGTAGTACTAAGATAAAGCGTAAAACGCTTTGCAGTATTGCGTTATAACGTTTAACGTTATATAATATTACGTTATAACGTATAAGGTTATGTAGTATTACGTTATAACGTATAACGTTATATAGTATCACGCTATAACGAATAACGTTATATAGTATTACGTTATTACGTATATCGTTATATAATATTACGTTATAACGTATAACGTTATGTAGTATTACGTTATAACGTATAGCGTTATATAGTACTATGTAATAACGTATAACGTTATGTAGTATTACGTTTCAACGTATAACGTTATATAATATTACGTTATAACGTATAACGTTATATAGTATTGTGTTATAACGTATAACGTTATGTATTATTACGTTATAATGTTTAAAGTTATATAGTATTACGTTATTACGTATAAAGTTATGTAGTATTACGTAATAACGTATAACGTTATATAGTACTAAGATAAAACGTATAACGTTATGTAGTATTACGTTATAACGTATAACGTTATATAGTACTATGTCATAACGTATTACGTTATGTAGTATTACGTTATAATGTTTAAAGTTATATAGTATTACGTTATTACGTATAAAGTTATGTAGTATTACGTTATAACGTATAACGTTATGTAGTATTACGTTATAACGTATAACGTTATATAGTATTGCGTTATAACGTATAACGTTATGTAGTATTACATTATAACATTTAACGTTATATAATATTACGTTATTACGTATAAAGTTATGTAGTATTACGTTATAACGTATAACGTTATATAGTACTATGATAAAACGTATAACGTTTTGTAGCATTACTTTATAACGTATAACGTTATGTAGTATTACGTTATAACGTATAGCGTTATATAGTACTATGTAGTAACGTATAACGTTATGTAGTATTACTTTATAACGTATAACGTTATGTAGTATAACGTTATAACGTATAGCGTTATATAGTACTATGTAATAACGTATAACGTTATGTAGTATTACTTTATAACGTATAACGTTATATAATATTACGTTATAACGTATAACGTTATGTAGTATTACGTTATGACGTATAACGTTATATAGTACTATGTCATAACGTATAACGTTATGTAGTATTACCTTATAACGTATAACGCTATATAATATTACGTTATGACGTATAACGTTATGTAGTATTACGTTATAACGTATAACGTTATATAGTATTGCGTTATAACGTATAACGTTATGTAGTATTACATTATAACATTTAACGTTATATAATATTACGTTATTACGTATAAAGTTATGTAGTATTACGTTATAACGTATAATGTTATGTATTGTTACGTTATAACGTATAACGTTATACAGTACTAAGATAAAACGTATAACGTTATGTAGTATTACGTTATAACGTATAGCGTTATATAGTACAATGTAATAACGTATAACGTAATGTTGTATTACTTTATTACGTATAACGTTATATAATATTACGTTATTACGCGTAACGTTATGTAGTATCACGTTATAACGTATAACGTTATGTAGTATTACGTTATAACGTATAACGTTATATAGTATTACGTTATTACGTATATCGTTATGTAATATTACGTTATAACGTATAACGTTATGTAGTATTACGTCATCACGAATAGCGTTATATAGTACTATGTAAAAACGCATAACGTTATGTAGTATTACTTTATATCGTATAACGTTGTATAATATTACGTTATAACGTATAACGTTATGTAGTATTACGTTATAACGTATAGCTTTTTATAGTACTATGTAATAACGTGTGACGTTATGTAGTATTACTTTATAACTCATAACGTTATATAATATTACGTTATAACGTATAACGTTATGTAGTATTACGTTATAACGTATAACGTTATATAGTATTGTGTTCCAACGTATAACGTTATGTATTATTACGTTATAACGTTTAACGTTAAATAATATTACGTTATATCGTATAAAGTTATATAGTATCATGTTATAACGTATAACGTTATATAGTACTATGTAATATCGTATAACGTTATGTAGTATTACGTTATATCGTATAATGTTATGTATTATTACGTTATAACGTATAACGTTATACAGTACTAAGATAAAACGTATAACGTTATGTAGTATTACGTTATAACGTATAGCGTTATATAGTACTATGTAATAACGTATAACGTATTGTTGTATTACTTTATAACGCGTAACGTTATATAATATTATGTTATAACGTATAACGTTATAACGTATAACGTTATATGGTATCACGTTATAACGTATAACGTTATATAGTATCACGTTATAACGTATAACGCTATGTAGTAATACGTCTAACGTATATCGTTATATAATACTACGTTATACCGTGTAGTGTTATATTATATTACGTTATAACGTATAACGTTATATAGTATTGTGTTCCAACGTATAACGTTATGTATTATTACGTTATAACGTTTAACGTTAAATAATATTACGTTATATCGTATAAAGTTATATAGTATCATGTTATAACGTATAACGTTATATAGTACTATGGAATATCGTATGACGATATGTAGTATTACTTTATAACGTATATCGTTATATAATATTACGTTATAACCCATAATGTTATATAATATTACGTTATAACGTATAACGTTATGTGGTATTACGTTATAACGTATAACGTTATACAGTATCACGCTATAACGTATAACGTTATATAGTATTACGTTATTACGTATATCGTTATATAATATTACGTTATAACGTATAACGCTATGTAGTATTACGTCATAACGTATAGCGTTATATAGTACTATGTAATAACGTATAACGTTATGTAGTATTACTGTATAACGGAAAACGTTGTATAATATTACGTTATAACGTATAACGTTCTGTAGTATTACGTCATAACGTATAGCGTTATATAGTACTATGTAATAACGTATAACGTTATGTAGTATTACGCTATAACGTACATCGTTATATAATATTACGTTATAACGTATAACGTTATGTAGTACTAAGATAAAGCGTAAAACGCTTTGTAGTATTACGTTATAACGTTTAACGTTATATAATATTACGTTATAACGTATAAGGTTATGTAGTATTAGGTTATAACGTATAACGTTATATAGTATCACGCTATAACGAATAACGTTATATAGTATTACGTTATTACGTATATCGTTATATAATATTACGTTATAACGTATAACGTTATGTAGTATTACGTTATAACGTATAGCGTTATATAGTACTATGTAATAACGTATAACGTTATGTAGTATTACGTTTCAACGTATAACGTTATATGGTATCACGTTATAACGTATAACGTTATATAGTATCACGATATAACGTATAGCGTTATATAGTATTACGTTATTACGTATATCGTTACATAATATTACGTTATAACGTATAACGTTATGTAGTATTACGTCATAACGTATAGCGATATATAGTACTATGTAATACCGTATAACGTTATGTAGTATTACTTTATAACGTATAACGTTATATAATATTACGCTATACCCTGTAGTGTTATATTATATTACGTTATAACGCATAACGTTATGTAGTATTACGTTATAACGTATAACGCTATATGGTACCACGTTATAACGTATAACACGTTATAACGATGTATAGTATCACGTTATAACGTATAACGTTATATAGTACTATGTAATATCGTATAACGTTATGTAGTATTACGTTATAACGTATAATGTTATGTATTATTAGGTTATAACGTATAACGTTATACAGTACTAAGATAAAACGTATAACGTTATGTAGTATTACGTTATAACGTATAGCGTTATATAGTACTATGTAATAACGTATAACGTAATGTTGTATTACTTTATAACGTATAACGTTATATAATATTACGTTATAACGTATAACGTTATAACGTATAACGTTATGTAGTATTACGTTATAACGTATAACGTTATATGGTATCACGTTATAACGTATAACGTTATATAGTATCACGCTATAACGTATAACGTTATATAGTATCACGTTATTACGTATATCGTTATATAATATTACGTTATAACGTATAGCTTTATATAGTACTATGTAATAACGTATAACGTTATATAATATTACGTTATAACGTATAGCTTTATATAGTACTATGTAATAACGTATAACGTTATGTAGTATTACGTTATAACGTATAGCGTTATATAGTACTATGTAATAACGTATAACGTTATGTAGTATTACGTTTCAACGTATAACGTTATATAATATTACGTTATAACGTATAACGTTATATAGTAATGTGTTATAATATATAACGTTATGTATTATTACGTTATAATGTTTAAAGTTATATAGTATTACGTTATTACGTATAAAGTTATGTAGTATTACGTTATAACGTATAACGTTATATAGTACTAAGATAAAACGTATAACGTTATGTAGTATTACGTTATAACGTATAACGTTATATAGTACTATGTCATAACGTATTACGTTATGTAGTATTACGTTATAATGTTTAAAGTTATATAGTATTACGTTATTACGTATAAAGTTATGTAGTATTACGTTATAACGTATAACGTTATGGAGTATTACGTTATAACGTATAACGTTATATAGTATTGCGTTATAACGTATAACGTTATGTAGTATTACGTTATAACGTATAACGTTATATAGTATTGTGTTCCAACGTATAACGTTATGTATTATTACGTTATAACGTTTAACGTTAAATAATATTACGTTATATCGTGTAAAGTTATATAGTATCATGTTATAACGTATAACGTTATATAGTACTATGTAATATCGTATAACGTTATGTAGTATTACGTTATATCGTATAATGTTATGTATTATTACGTTATAACGTATAACGTTATACAGTACTAAGATAAAACGTATAACGTTATGTAGTATTACGTTATAACGTATAGCGTTATATAGTACTATGTAATAACGTATAACGTAATGTTGTATTACTTTATAACGCGTAACGTTATATAATATTATGTTATAACGTATAACGTTATAACGTATAACGTCATATGGTATCACGTTACAACGTATAACGTTATATAGTACTATGGAATATCGTATAACGATATGTAGTATTACTTTATAACGTATATCGTTATATAATATTACGTTATAACCTATAATGTTATATAATATTACGTTATAACGTATAACGTTATGTGGTATTACGTTATAACGTATAACGTTATATAGTATCACGCTATAACGTATAACGTTATATAGTATTACGTTATTACGTATATCGTTATATAATATTACGTTATAACGTATAACGCTATGTAGTATTACGTCATAACGTATAGCGTTATATAGTACTATGTAATAACGTATAACGTTATGTAGTATTACTTTATAACGTATAACGTTGTATAATATTACGTTATAACGTATAACGTTCTGTAGTATTACGTTATAACGTATAGCTTTATATAGTACTATGTAATAACGTATAACGTTATGTAGTATTACTTTATAACGTATAACGTTATATAATATTACGTTATAACGTATATCGTTATGTAGTGTTACGTTATAACGTATAACGTTATGTAGTATTGTGTTATAACGTATAACGTTATGTATTATTACGTTATAACGTTTAACGTTATATAATATTACGTTATAACGTATAATGTTATGTAGTATTACGTTATAACGTATAACGTTATATAGTACTAAGATAAAACGTAAAACGCTTTGTAGTATTACGTTATAACGTGTAACGTTATGTAGTATTACGCTATAACGTATATCGTTATATAATATTACGTTATAACGTATAACGTTATGTAGTACTAAGATAAAGCGTAAAACGCTTTGCAGTATTACGTTATAACGTTTAACGTTATATAATATTACGTTATAACGTATAAGGTTATGTAGTATTACGTTATAACGTATAACGTTATATAGTATCACGCTATAACGAGTAACGTTATATAGTATTACGTTATTACGTATATCGTTATATAATATTACGTTATAACGTATAACGTTATGTAGTATTACGTTATAACGTATAGCGTTATATAGTACTATGTAATAACGTATAACGTTATGTAGTATTACGTTTCAACGTATAACGTTATATAATATTACGTTATAACGTATAACGTTATATAGTATTGTGTTATAACGTATAACGTTATGTATTATTACGTTATAATGTTTAAAGTTATATAGTATTACGTTATTACGTATAAAGTTATGTAGTATTACGTAATAACGTATAACGTTATATAGTACTAAGATAAAACGTATAACGTTATGTAGTATTACGTTATAACGTATAACGTTATATAGTACTATGTCATAACGTATTACGTTATGTAGTATTACGTTATAATGTTTAAAGTTATATAGTATTACGTTATTACGTATAAAGTTATGTAGTATTACGTTATAACGTATAACGTTATGTAGTATTACGTTATAACGTATAACGTTATATAGTATTGCGTTATAACGTATAACGTTATGTAGTATTACATTATAACATTTAACGTTATATAATATTACGTTATTACGTATAAAGTTATGTAGTATTACGTTATAACGTATAACGTTATATAGTACTATGATAAAACGTATAACGTTTTGTAGCATTACTTTATAACGTACAACGTTATGTAGTATTACGTTATAACGTATAGCGTTATATAGTACTATGTAGTAACGTATAACGTTATGTAGTATTACTTTATAACGTATAACGTTATGTAGTATAACGTTATAACGTATAGCGTTATATAGTACTATGTAATAACGTATAACGTTATGTAGTATTACTTTATAACGTATAACGTTATATAATATTACGTTATAACGTATAACGTTATGTAGTATTACGTTATGACGTATAACGTTATATAGTACTATGTCATAACGTATAACGTTATGTAGTATTACCTTATAACGTATAACGCTATATAATATTACGTTATGACGTATAACGTTATGTAGTATTACGTTATAACGTATAACGTTATATAGTATTGCGTTATAACGTATAACGTTATGTAGTATTACATTATAACATTTAACGTTATATAATATTACGTTATTACGTATAAAGTTATGTAGTATTACGTTATAACGTATAATGTTATGTATTGTTACGTTATAACGTATAACGTTATACAGTACTAAGATAAAACGTATAACGTTATGTAGTATTACGTTATAACGTATAGCGTTATATAGTACAATGTAATAACGTATAACGTAATGTTGTATTACTTTATTACGTATAACGTTATATAATATTACGTTATTACGTGTAACGTTATGTAGTATCACGTTATAACGTATAACGTTATGTAGTATTACGTTATAACGTATAACGTTATATAGTATTACGTTATTACGTATATCGTTATGTAATATTACGTTATAACGTATAACGTTATGTAGTATTACGTCATCACGAATAGCGTTATATAGTACTATGTAAA
The DNA here is from genome assembly GCA_911622165.2 of Bombus sylvestris. Taxonomy (NCBI): domain Eukaryota; kingdom Metazoa; phylum Arthropoda; class Insecta; order Hymenoptera; family Apidae; genus Bombus; species Bombus sylvestris. The sequence goes on along the minus strand of OU443153.1, from coordinate 5,175,358 downwards.
AACGCATAACGTTATGTAGTATTACTTTATATCGTATAACGTTGTATAATATTACGTTATAACGTATAACGTTATGTAGTATTACGTTATAACGTATAGCTTTATATAGTACTATGTAATAACGTGTGACGTTATGTAGTATTACTTTATAACTCATAACGTTATATAATATTACGTTATAACGTATAACGTTATGTAGTATTACGTTATAACGTATAACGTTATATAGTATTGTGTTCCAACGTATAACGTTATGTATTATTACGTTATAACGTTTAACGTTAAATAATATTACGTTATATCGTATAAAGTTATATAGTATCATGTTATAACGTATAACGTTATAACGTATAACGTTATATGGTATCACGTTATAACGTATAACGTTATATAGTATCACGTTATAACGTATAACGCTATGTAGTAATACGTCTAACGTATATCGTTATATAATACTACGTTATACCGTGTAGTGTTATATTATATTACGTTATAACGTATAACGTTATATAGTATTGTGTTCCAACGTATAACGTTATGTATTATTACGTTATAACGTTTAACGTTAAATAATATTACGTTATATCGTATAAAGTTATATAGTATCATGTTATAACGTATAACGTTATATAGTACTATGGAATATCGTATGACGATATGTAGTATTACGTTATAACGTATATCGTTATATAATATTACGTTATAACCCATAATGTTATATAATATTACGTTATAACGTATAACGTTATGTGGTATTACGTTATAACGTATAACGTTATACAGTATCACGCTATAACGTATAACGTTATATAGTATTACGTTATTACGTATATCGTTATATAATATTACGTTATAACGTATAACGCTATGTAGTATTACGTCATAACGTATAGCGTTATATAGTACTATGTAATAACGTATAACGTTATGTAGTATTACTGTATAACGGAAAACGTTGTATAATATTACGTTATAACGTATAACGTTCTGTAGTATTACGTCATAACGTATAGCGTTATATAGTACTATGTAATAACGTATAACGTTATGTAGTATTACGCTATAACGTACATCGTTATATAATATTACGTTATAACGTATAACGTTATGTAGTACTAAGATAAAGCGTAAAACGCTTTGTAGTATTACGTTATAACGTTTAACGTTATATATTATTACGTTATAACGTATAAGGTTATGTAGTATTAGGTTATAACGTATAACGTTATATAGTATCACGCTATAACGAATAACGTTATATAGTATTACGTTATTACGTATATCGTTATATAATATTACGTTATAACGTATAACGTTATGTAGTATTACGTTATAACGTATAGCGTTATATAGTACTATGTAATAACGTATAACGTAATGTTGTATTACTTTATAACGTATAACGTTATATAATATTACGTTATAACGTATAACGTTATAACGTATAACGTTATGTAGTATTACGTTATAACGTATAACGTTATATGGTATCACGTTATAACGTATAACGTTATATAGTATCACGCTATAACGTATAACGTTATATAGTATCACGTTATTACGTATATCGTTATATAATATTACGTTATAACGTATAGCTTTATATAGTACTATGTAATAACGTATAACGTTATGTAGTATTACGTTATAACGTATAGCGTTATATAGTACTATGTAATAACGTATAACGTTATGTAGTATTACTTTATAACGTATAACGTTATGTAGTATTACATTATAACATTTAACGTTATATAATATTACGTTATTACGTATAAAGTTATGTAGTATTACGTTATAACGTATAACGTTATATAGTACTATGATAAAACGTATAACGTTTTGTAGCATTACTTTATAACGTATAACGTTATGTAGTATTACGTTATAACGTATAGCGTTATATAGTACTATGTAGTAACGTATAACGTTATGTAGTATTACTTTATAACGTATAACGTTATGTAGTATAACGTTATAACGTATAGCGTTATATAGTACTATGTAATAACGTATAACGTTATGTAGTATTACTTTATAACGTATAACGTTATGTAGTATTACGTTATAACGTATAACGTTATTTAATATTACGTTATAACGTATAACGTTATGTAGTATTACGTTATAACGTATAACGTTATATAGTATTGTGTTATAACGTATAACGTTATGTAGGATTACTTTATAACGTATAACGTTATTTAATATTACGTTATAACGTATAACGTTATATAATATTACGCTATACCCTGTAGTGTTATATTATATTACGTTATAACGCATAACGTTATGTAGTATGACGTTATATCGTATAACACGTTATAACGATGTATAGAATCACGTTATAACGTATAACGTTATATAGTACTATGTAATATCGTATAACGTTATGTAGTATTACGTTATAACGTATAATGTTATGTATTATTAGGTTATAACGTATAACGTTATACAGTACTAAGATAAAACGTATAACGTTATATAATATTACGTTATAACGTATAACGTTATGTAGTATTACGTCATAACGTATAGCGTTATATAGTACTATATAATAACGTATAACGTTATGTAGTATTACTTTATAACGTATAACGGTATGTAGTATTACGTTATAACGTATAGCGTTATGTAGTATTACGTTATAACGTATAACGTTATATAGTATTGTGTTATAACGTATAACGTTATGTAGTATTACGTTATAACGTATAACGTTATATGGTATCACGTTATAACGTATAACGTTATATAGTATAACGCTATAACGTATAACGTTATATAGTATTACGTTATTACGTATATCGTTATATAATATTACGTTATAACGTATAACGCTATGTAGTAATACGTCTAACGTATAACGTTATATAATATTACGCTATACCCTGTACTGTTATATTATATTACGTTATAACGCATAACGTTATGTAGTCTTACGTTATAACGTATAACACGTTATAACGATGTATAGTATCACGTTATAACGTATAACGTTATATAGTACTATGTAATATCGTATAACGTTATGTAGTATTACGTTATAACGTATAATGTTATGTATTATTAGGTTATAACGTATAACGTTATACAGTACTAAGATAAAACGTATAACGTTATATAATATTACGTTATAACGTATAACGTTATGTAGTATTACGTCATAACGTATAGCGTTATATAGTACTATGTAATAACGTATAACGTTATGTAGTATTACTTTATAACGTATAACGGTATGTAGTATTACGTTATAACGTATAGCGTTATGTAGTATTACGTTATAACGTATAACGTTATGTAGTATTACGTTATATCGTATAATGTTATGTATTATTACGTTATAACGTATAACGTTATACAGTACTAAGATAAAACGTATAACGTTATGTAGTATTACGTTATAACGTATAGCGTTATATAGTACTATGTAATAACGTATAACGTAATGTTGTATTACTTTATAACGCGTAACGTTATATAATATTATGTTATAACGTATAACGTTATAACGTATAACGTCATATGGTATCACGTTACAACGTATAACGTTATATAGTACTATGGAATATCGTATAACGATATGTAGTATTACTTTATAACGTATATCGTTATATAATATTACGTTATAACCTATAATGTTATATAATATTACGTTATAACGTATAACGTTATGTGGTATTACGTTATAACGTATAACGTTATATAGTATCACGCTATAACGTATAACGTTATATAGTATTACGTTATTACGTATATCGTTATATAATATTACGTTATAACGTATAACGCTATGTAGTATTACGTCATAACGTATAGCGTTATATAGTACTATGTAATAACGTATAACGTTATGTAGTATTACTTTATAACGTATAACGTTGTATAATATTACGTTATAACGTATAACGTTCTGTAGTATTACGTTATAACGTATAGCTTTATATAGTACTATGTAATAACGTATAACGTTATGTAGTATTACTTTATAACGTATAACGTTATATAATATTACGTTATAACGTATATCGTTATGTAGTGTTACGTTATAACGTATAACGTTATGTAGTATTGTGTTATAACGTATAACGTTATGTATTATTACGTTATAACGTTTAACGTTATATAATATTACGTTATAACGTATAATGTTATGTAGTATTACGTTATAACGTATAACGTTATATAGTACTAAGATAAAACGTAAAACGCTTTGTAGTATTACGTTATAACGTGTAACGTTATGTAGTATTACGCTATAACGTATATCGTTATATAATATTACGTTATAACGTATAACGTTATGTAGTACTAAGATAAAGCGTAAAACGCTTTGCAGTATTACGTTATAACGTTTAACGTTATATAATATTACGTTATAACGTATAAGGTTATGTAGTATTACGTTATAACGTATAACGTTATATAGTATCACGCTATAACGAATAACGTTATATAGTATTACGTTATTACGTATATCGTTATATAATATTACGTTATAACGTATAACGTTATGTAGTATTACGTTATAACGTATAGCGTTATATAGTACTATGTAATAACGTATAACGTTATGTAGTATTACGTTTCAACGTATAACGTTATATAATATTACGTTATAACGTATAACGTTATATAGTATTGTGTTATAACGTATAACGTTATGTATTATTACGTTATAATGTTTAAAGTTATATAGTATTACGTTATTACGTATAAAGTTATGTAGTATTACGTAATAACGTATAACGTTATATAGTACTAAGATAAAACGTATAACGTTATGTAGTATTACGTTATAACGTATAACGTTATATAGTACTATGTCATAACGTATTACGTTATGTAGTATTACGTTATAATGTTTAAAGTTATATAGTATTACGTTATTACGTATAAAGTTATGTAGTATTACGTTATAACGTATAACGTTATGTAGTATTACGTTATAACGTATAACGTTATATAGTATTGCGTTATAACGTATAACGTTATGTAGTATTACATTATAACATTTAACGTTATATAATATTACGTTATTACGTATAAAGTTATGTAGTATTACGTTATAACGTATAACGTTATATAGTACTATGATAAAACGTATAACGTTTTGTAGCATTACTTTATAACGTATAACGTTATGTAGTATTACGTTATAACGTATAGCGTTATATAGTACTATGTAGTAACGTATAACGTTATGTAGTATTACTTTATAACGTATAACGTTATGTAGTATAACGTTATAACGTATAGCGTTATATAGTACTATGTAATAACGTATAACGTTATGTAGTATTACTTTATAACGTATAACGTTATATAATATTACGTTATAACGTATAACGTTATGTAGTATTACGTTATGACGTATAACGTTATATAGTACTATGTCATAACGTATAACGTTATGTAGTATTACCTTATAACGTATAACGCTATATAATATTACGTTATGACGTATAACGTTATGTAGTATTACGTTATAACGTATAACGTTATATAGTATTGCGTTATAACGTATAACGTTATGTAGTATTACATTATAACATTTAACGTTATATAATATTACGTTATTACGTATAAAGTTATGTAGTATTACGTTATAACGTATAATGTTATGTATTGTTACGTTATAACGTATAACGTTATACAGTACTAAGATAAAACGTATAACGTTATGTAGTATTACGTTATAACGTATAGCGTTATATAGTACAATGTAATAACGTATAACGTAATGTTGTATTACTTTATTACGTATAACGTTATATAATATTACGTTATTACGTGTAACGTTATGTAGTATCACGTTATAACGTATAACGTTATGTAGTATTACGTTATAACGTATAACGTTATATAGTATTACGTTATTACGTATATCGTTATGTAATATTACGTTATAACGTATAACGTTATGTAGTATTACGTCATCACGAATAGCGTTATATAGTACTATGTAAAAACGCATAACGTTATGTAGTATTACTTTATATCGTATAACGTTGTATAATATTACGTTATAACGTATAACGTTATGTAGTATTACGTTATAACGTATAGCTTTATATAGTACTATGTAATAACGTGTGACGTTATGTAGTATTACTTTATAACTCATAACGTTATATAATATTACGTTATAACGTATAACGTTATGTAGTATTACGTTATAACGTATAACGTTATATAGTATTGTGTTCCAACGTATAACGTTATGTATTATTACGTTATAACGTTTAACGTTAAATAATATTACGTTATATCGTATAAAGTTATATAGTATCATGTTATAACGTATAACGTTATATAGTACTATGTAATATCGTATAACGTTATGTAGTATTACGTTATATCGTATAATGTTATGTATTATTACGTTATAACGTATAACGTTATACAGTACTAAGATAAAACGTATAACGTTATGTAGTATTACGTTATAACGTATAGCGTTATATAGTACTATGTAATAACGTATAACGTAATGTTGTATTACTTTATAACGCGTAACGTTATATAATATTATGTTATAACGTATAACGTTATAACGTATAACGTTATATGGTATCACGTTATAACGTATAACGTTATATAGTATCACGTTATAACGTATAACGCTATGTAGTAATACGTCTAACGTATATCGTTATATAATACTACGTTATACCGTGTAGTGTTATATTATATTACGTTATAACGTATAACGTTATATAGTATTGTGTTCCAACGTATAACGTTATGTATTATTACGTTATAACGTTTAACGTTAAATAATATTACGTTATATCGTATAAAGTTATATAGTATCATGTTATAACGTATAACGTTATATAGTACTATGGAATATCGTATGACGATATGTAGTATTACTTTATAACGTATATCGTTATATAATATTACGTTATAACCCATAATGTTATATAATATTACGTTATAACGTATAACGTTATGTGGTATTACGTTATAACGTATAACGTTATACAGTATCACGCTATAACGTATAACGTTATATAGTATTACGTTATTACGTATATCGTTATATAATATTACGTTATAACGTATAACGCTATGTAGTATTACGTCATAACGTATAGCGTTATATAGTACTATGTAATAACGTATAACGTTATGTAGTATTACTGTATAACGGAAAACGTTGTATAATATTACGTTATAACGTATAACGTTCTGTAGTATTACGTCATAACGTATAGCGTTATATAGTACTATGTAATAACGTATAACGTTATGTAGTATTACGCTATAACGTACATCGTTATATAATATTACGTTATAACGTATAACGTTATGTAGTACTAAGATAAAGCGTAAAACGCTTTGTAGTATTACGTTATAACGTTTAACGTTATATATTATTACGTTATAACGTATAAGGTTATGTAGTATTAGGTTATAACGTATAACGTTATATAGTATCACGCTATAACGAATAACGTTATATAGTATTACGTTATTACGTATATCGTTATATAATATTACGTTATAACGTATAACGTTATGTAGTATTACGTTATAACGTATAGCGTTATATAGTACTATGTAATAACGTATAACGTAATGTTGTATTACTTTATAACGTATAACGTTATATAATATTACGTTATAACGTATAACGTTATAACGTATAACGTTATGTAGTATTACGTTATAACGTATAACGTTATATGGTATCACGTTATAACGTATAACGTTATATAGTATCACGCTATAACGTATAACGTTATATAGTATCACGTTATTACGTATATCGTTATATAATATTACGTTATAACGTATAGCTTTATATAGTACTATGTAATAACGTATAACGTTATGTAGTATTACGTTATAACGTATAGCGTTATATAGTACTATGTAATAACGTATAACGTTATGTAGTATTACTTTATAACGTATAACGTTATGTAGTATTACATTATAACATTTAACGTTATATAATATTACGTTATTACGTATAAAGTTATGTAGTATTACGTTATAACGTATAACGTTATATAGTACTATGATAAAACGTATAACGTTTTGTAGCATTACTTTATAACGTATAACGTTATGTAGTATTACGTTATAACGTTTAGCGTTATATAGTACTATGTAGTAACGTATAACGTTATGTAGTATTACTTTATAACGTATAACGTTATGTAGTATAACGTTATAACGTATAGCGTTATATAGTACTATGTAATAACGTATAACGTTATGTAGTATTACTTTATAACGTATAACGTTATGTAGTATTACGTTATAACGTATAACGTTATTTAATATTACGTTATAACGCATAACGTTATGTAGTATGACGTTATATCGTATAACACGTTATAACGATGTATAGAATCACGTTATAACGTATAACGTTATATAGTACTATGTAATATCGTATAACGTTATGTAGTATTACGTTATAACGTATAATGTTATGTATTATTAGGTTATAACGTATAACGTTATACAGTACTAAGATAAAACGTATAACGTTATATAATATTACGTTATAACGTATAACGTTATGTAGTATTACGTCATAACGTATAGCGTTATATAGTACTATATAATAACGTATAACGTTATGTAGTATTACTTTATAACGTATAACGGTATGTAGTATTACGTTATAACGTATAGCGTTATGTAGTATTACGTTATAACGTATAACGTTATATAGTATTGTGTTATAACGTATAACGTTATGTAGTATTACGTTATAACGTATAACGTTATATGGTATCACGTTATAACGTATAACGTTATATAGTATAACGCTATAACGTATAACGTTATATAGTATTACGTTATTACGTATATCGTTATATAATATTACGTTATAACGTATAACGCTATGTAGTAATACGTCTAACGTATAACGTTATATAATATTACGCTATACCCTGTACTGTTATATTATATTACGTTATAACGCATAACGTTATGTAGTCTTACGTTATAACGTATAACACGTTATAACGATGTATAGTATCACGTTATAACGTATAACGTTATATAGTACTATGTAATATCGTATAACGTTATGTAGTATTACGTTATAACGTATAATGTTATGTATTATTAGGTTATAACGTATAACGTTATACAGTACTAAGATAAAACGTATAACGTTATATAATATTACGTTATAACGTATAACGTTATGTAGTATTACGTCATAACGTATAGCGTTATATAGTACTATGTAATAACGTATAACGTTATGTAGTATTACTTTATAACGTATAACGGTATGTAGTATTACGTTATAACGTATAGCGTTATGTAGTATTACGTTATAACGTATAACGTTATATAGTATTGTGTTATAACGTATAACGTTTTGTAGTATTACGTTATAACGTATAACGTTATATGGTATCACGTTATAACGTATAACGTTATATAGTATCACGCTATAACGTATAACGTTATATAGTATTACGTTATTACGTATATCGTTATATAATATTACGTTATAACGTATAACGTTATGTAGTATTACGTCATAACGTATAGCGTTATATAGTACTATGTAATAACGTATAACGTTATGTAGTATTACTTTATAACGTATAACGTTGTATAATATTACGTTATAACGTATAACGTTATGTAGTATTACGTTATAACGTATAGCTTTATATAGTACTATGTAATAACTTATAACGTTATGTAGTATTACTTTATAACGTTTAACGTTATATAATATTACGTTGTAACGTATAACGTTATATAGTACTAAGATAAAACGTAAAACGCTTTGTAGTTTTACGCTATAACGTATAACGTTATGTAGTATTACGTTATAACGTATAACGTTATGTGGTATCACGTTATAACGTATAATACGTTATATAGTATTACGTTATAACGTATAACGTCATATAGTATCACGTTATAACGTATAACGTTATATAGCATTATGTAATAACGTATAACGTTATGTAGTATTACGTTATAACGTATAACGTTATATAGTACTATGATAAAGCGTGTAACGTTATGTAGTATTACTTTATAACGTATAACGGTATATAATATTACGTTATAACGTATAACGTTATATAGTATTGTGTTATAACGTATAACGTTATGTAGTATTACGTTATAACGTATAACGTTATATAGTATCACGTTATAACGTATAACGTGATGTAGTATTACGTTATAACGTATAACGTTATGTAGTATTGTGTTATAACGTATAACGTTATGTAGGATTACTTTATAACGTATAACGTTATTTAATATTACGTTATAACGTATAACGTTATATAATATTACGCTATACCCTGTAGTGTTATATTATATTACGTTATAACGTATAACGTTATATAGTACTAAGATAAAACGTAAAACGCTTTGTAGTTTTACGTTATAACGTATAACGTTATGTGGTATCACGTTATAACGTATAACGTTATATAGTACTAAGATAAATCCTATAACGTTATGTAGTATTACGTTATAACGTATAACGTTGTATAAAATTACGTTATAACGTATAAAGTTATATAGCATTATGTAATAACGTATAACGCTATGCAGTAATACGTTATAACGTATAACGTTATATAGTATCACGTTATAACGTATAACGTTATATATTACTATGTAATAACGTATATCGTTATGTAGTATTACGTTATAACGTATAACGTTATATAATACTACGGTATAGCGTATAACGTTATGTAGTATTACGTTATAACGTATAACGTTATATAGTATCACGTTATAACGTATAACGCTATATAGTACTATTTAACATCGTATAACGTTATGTAGTATTACTTTATAACGTATATCGTTATATAATATTACGTTATAACGTATAATGTTATGTAGTATTACGTTATAACGTATAACGTTATATAGTACTATGATAAAGCGTATAACGTTATGTAGTATTACTTTATAACGTATAACGTTATATAATATTACGTTATAACGTATAACGTTATATAGTATTGTGTTATAACGTATAACGTTATGTAGTATTACGTTATAACGTATAACGTTATATAGTATCACGCTATAACGTATAACGTTATATAGTATTACGTTATTACGTATATCGTTATATAATATTACGTTATAACGTATAGCTTTATATAGTACTATGTAATAACGTATAACGTTATGTAGTATTACGTTATAACGTATAGCGTTATATAGTACTATGTAATAACGTATAACGTTATGTAGTATTACTTTATAACGTATAACGTTATGTAGTATTACGTTATAACGTATAGCGTTATATAGTACTATGTAATAACGTATAACGTTATGTAGTATTACTTTATAACGTATAACGTTATGTAGTATTAAGTAATAACGTATAGCGTTATATAGTACTATGTAATAACGTATAACGTTATGTAGGATTACTTTATAACGTATAACGTTATATAATATTACGTTATAACGTATAACGTTATGTAGTATTACGTTATAACGTATAACGTTATATAGTATTGTGTTATAACGTATAACGTTATGTAGTATTACGTTATAACGTATAACGTATAAAATATTACGTAATAAGTATAATGTTATATAATATTACGTTATAACGTATAACGCTATGTAGTAATACGTCTAACGTATAACGTTATATAATATTACGCTATACCCTGTAGTGTTATATTATATTACGTTATAACGCATAACGTTATGTAGTATTACGTTATAACGTATAACACGTTATAACGATGTATAGTATCACGTTATAACGTATAACGTTATATAGTACTATGTAATATCGTATAACGTTATGTAGTATTACGTTATAACGTATAATGTTATGTATTATTAGGTTATAACATATAACGTTATACAGTACTAAGATAAAACGTATAACGTTATATAATATTACGTTATAACGTATAACGTTATGTAGTATTACGTCATAACGTATAGCGTTATATAGTACTATGTAATAACGTATAACGTTATGTAGTATTACTTTATAACGTATAACGGTATGTAGTATTACGTCATAACGTATAGCGTTATGTAGTATTACGTTATAACGTATAACGTTATATAGTATTGTGTTATAACGTATAACGTTATGTAGTATTACGTTATAACGTATAACGTTATATGGTACCACGTTATAACGTATAACGTTATATAGTATCACGTTATAACGTATAACGCTATGTAGTAATACGTCTAACGTATATCGTTATATAATACTACGTTATACCGTGTAGTGTTATATTATATTACGTTATAACGTATAACGTTATATAGTATTGTGTTCCAACGTATAACGTTATGTATTATTACGTTATAACGTTTAACGTTAAATAATATTACGTTATATCGTATAAAGTTATATAGTATCATGTTATAACGTATAACGTTATATAGTACTATGGAATATCGTATGACGATATGTAGTATTACTTTATAACGTATATCGTTATATAATATTACGTTATAACGTATAACGCTATGTAGTATTACGTCATAACGTATAGCGTTATATAGTACTATGTAATAACGTATAACGTTATGTAGTATTACTGTATAACGGAAAACGTTGTATAATATTACGTTATAACGTATAACGTTCTGTAGTATTACGTCATAACGTATAGCGTTATATAGTACTATGTAATAACGTATAACGTTATGTAGTATTACGCTATAACGTACATCGTTATATAATATTACGTTATAACGTATAACGTTATGTAGTACTAAGATAAAGCGTAAAACGCTTTGTAGTATTACGTTATAACGTTTAACGTTATATATTATTACGTTATAACGTATAAGGTTATGTAGTATTAGGTTATAACGTATAACGTTATATAGTATCACGCTATAACGAATAACGTTATATAGTATTACGTTATTACGTATATCGTTATATAATATTACGTTATAACGTATAACGTTATGTAGTATTACGTTATAACGTATAGCGTTATATAGTACTATGTAATAACGTATAACGTAATGTTGTATTACTTTATAACGTATAACGTTATATAATATTACGTTATAACGTATAACGTTATAACGTATAACGTTATGTAGTATTACGTTATAACGTATAACGTTATATGGTATCACGTTATAACGTATAACGTTATATAGTATCACGCTATAACGTATAACGTTATATAGTATCACGTTATTACGTATATCGTTATATAATATTACGTTATAACGTATAGCTTTATATAGTACTATGTAATAACGTATAACGTTATGTAGTATTACGTTATAACGTATAGCGTTATATAGTACTATGTAATAACGTATAACGTTATGTAGTATTACTTTATAACGTATAACGTTATGTAGTATTACATTATAACATTTAACGTTATATAATATTACGTTATTACGTATAAAGTTATGTAGTATTACGTTATAACGTATAACGTTATATAGTACTATGATAAAACGTATAACGTTTTGTAGCATTACTTTATAACGTATAACGTTATGTAGTATTACGTTATAACGTATAGCGTTATATAGTACTATGTAGTAACGTATAACGTTATGTAGTATTACTTTATAACGTATAACGTTATGTAGTATAACGTTATAACGTATAGCGTTATATAGTACTATGTAATAACGTATAACGTTATGTAGTATTACTTTATAACGTATAACGTTATGTAGTATTACGTTATAACGTATAACGTTATTTAATATTACGTTATAACGTATAACGTTATGTAGTATTACGTTATAACGTATAACGTTATATAGTATTGTGTTATAACGTATAACGTTATGTAGGATTACTTTATAACGTATAACGTTATTTAATATTACGTTATAACGTATAACGTTATATAATATTACGCTATACCCTGTAGTGTTATATTATATTACGTTATAACGCATAACGTTATGTAGTATGACGTTATATCGTATAACACGTTATAACGATGTATAGAATCACGTTATAACGTATAACGTTATATAGTACTATGTAATATCGTATAACGTTATGTAGTATTACGTTATAACGTATAATGTTATGTATTATTAGGTTATAACATATAACGTTATACAGTACTAAGATAAAACGTATAACGTTATATAATATTACGTTATAACGTATAACGTTATATAGTATTGTGTTATAACGTATAACGTTCTGTAGTATTACGTTATAACGTATAACGTTATATGGTACCACGTTATAACGTATAACGTTATATAGTATCACGCTATAACGTATAACGTTATATAGTATTACGTTATTACGTATATCGTTATATAATATTACGTTATAACGTATAACGTTATGTAGTATTACGTCATAACGTATAGCGTTATATAGTACTATGTAATAACGTATAACGTTATGTAGTATTACTTTATAACGTATAACGTTATATAATATTACGTTATAACGTATAACGTTATGTAGTATTACGTTATAACGTATAGCGTTATATAGTACTATGTAATAACGTATAACGTTATGTAGTATTACTTTATAACGTATAACGGTATGTAGTATTACGTTATAACGTATAACGTTATATAGTACTAAGATAAAACGTAAAACGCTTTGTAGTTTTACGCTATAACGTATAACGTTATGTAGTATTACGTTATAACGTATAACGTTATGTGGTATCACGTTATAACGTATAATACGTTATATAGTATCACGCTATAACGTATAACGTTATATAGTATTACGTTATTACGTATATCGTTATATAATATTACGTTATAACGTATAACGTTATGTAGTATTACGTCATAACGTATAGCGTTATATAGTACTATGTAATAACGTATAACGTTATGTAGTATTACTTTAGAACGTTTAACGTTATATAATATTACGTTATAACGTATAACGTTATATAGTACTAAGATAAAACGTAAAACGCTTTGTAGTTTTACGCTATAACGTATAACGTTATGTAGTATTACGTTATAACGTATAACGTTATTTAATATTACGTTGTAACGTATAACGTTATGTAGTATTACGTTATAACGTATAACATTATATAGTATTGTGTTATAACGTATAACGTTATGTAGGATTACTTTATAACGTATAACGTTATTTAATATTACGTTATAACGTATAACGTTATATAATATTACGCTATACCCTGTAGTGTTATATTATATTACGTTATAACGCATAACGTTATGTAGTATTACGTTATATCGTATAACACGTTATAACGATGTATAGAATCACGTTATAACGTATAACGTTATATAGTACTATGTAATATCGTATAACGTTATGTAGTATTACGTTATAACGTATAATGTTATGTATTATTAGGTTATAACGTATAACGTTATACAGTACTAAGATAAAACGTATAACGTTATATAATATTACGTTATAACGTATAACGTTATGTAGTATTACGTCATAACGTATAGCGTTATATAGTACTATATAATAACGTATAACGTTATGTAGTATTACTTTATAACGTATAACGGTATGTAGTATTACGTTATAACGTATAGCGTTATGTAGTATTACGTTATAACGTATAACGTTATATAGTATTGTGTTATAACGTATAACGTTATGTAGTATTACGTTATAACGTATAACGTTATATGGTATCACGTTATAACGTATAACGTTATATAGTATCACGCTATAACGTATAACGTTATATAGTATTACGTTATTACGTATATCGTTATATAATATTACGTTATAACGTATAACGCTATGTAGTAATACGTCTAACGTATAACGTTATATAATATTACGCTATACCCTGTACTGTTATATTATATTACGTTATAACGCATAACGTTATGTAGTATTACGTTATAACGTATAACACGTTATAACGATGTATAGTATCACGTTATAACGTATAACGTTATATAGTACTATGTAATATCTTATAACGTTATGTAGTATTACGTTATAACGTATAATGTTATGTATTATTAGGTTATAACGTATAACGTTATACAGTACTAAGATAAAACGTATAACGTTATATAATATTACGTTATAACGTATAACGTTATGTAGTATTACGTCATAACGTATAGCGTTATATAGTACTATGTAATAACGTATAACGTTATGTAGTATTACTTTATAACGTATAACGTTGTATAATATTACGTTATAACGTATAACGTTATGTAGTATTACGTTATAACGTATAGCTTTATATAGTACTATGTAATAACTTATAACGTTATGTAGTATTACTTTATAACGTTTAACGTTATATAATATTACGTTGTAACGTATAACGTTATATAGTACTAAGATAAAACGTAAAACGCTTTGTAGTTTTACGCTATAACGTATAACGTTATGTAGTATTACGTTATAACGTATAACGTTATGTGGTATCACGTTATAACGTATAATACGTTATATAGTATTACGTTACAACGTATAACTTCATATAGTATCACGTTATAACGTATAACGTTATATAGCATTATGTAATAACGTATAACGTTATGTAGTATTACGTTATAACGTATAACGTTATATAGTATCACGTTATAACGTATAACGTTATATAGTACTATGATAAAGCGTATAACGTTATGTAGTATTACTTTATAACGTATAACGGTATATAATATTACGTTATAACGTATAACGTTATGTGGTATCACGTTATAACGTATAACGTTATATAGTACTAAGATAAATCGTATAACGTTATGTAGTATTACGTTATAACGTATAACGTTGTATAAAATTACGTTATAACGTATAACGTTATATAGCATTATGTAATAACGTATAACGCTATGCAGTAATACGTTATAACGTATAACGTTATATAGTATCACGTTATAACGTATAACGTTATATATTACTATGTAATAACGTATATCGTTATGTAGTATTACGTTATAACGTATAACGTTATATAATACTACGGTATAGCGTATAACGTTATGTAGTATTACGTTATAACGTATAACGTTATATAGTATCACGTTATAACGTATAACGCTATATAGTACTATTTAACATCGTATAACGTTATGTAGTATTACTTTATAACGTATATCGTTATATAATATTACGTTATAACGTATAATGTTATGTAGTATTACGTTATAACGTATAACGTTATATAGTACTATGATAAAGCGTATAACGTTATGTAGTATTACTTTATAACGTATATCGTTATATAATATTACGTTATAACGTATAACGTTATATAGTATCACGCTATAACGTATAACGTTATATAGTATTACGTTATTACGTATATCGTTATATAATATTACGTTATAACGTATAACGTTATGTAGTATTACGTCATAACGTATAGCGTTATATAGTACTATGTAATAACGTATAACGTTATGTAGTATTACTTTATAACGTATAACGTTATATAATATTACGTTATAACGTATAACGTTATGTAGTATTACGTTATAACGTATAGCGTTATATAGTACTATGTAATAACGTATAACGTTATGTAGTATTACTTTATAACGTATAACGGTATGTAGTATTACGTTATAACGTATAACGTTATATAGTACTAAGATAAAACGTAAAACGCTTTGTAGTTTTACGCTATAACGTATAACGTTATGTAGTATTACGTTATAACGTATAACGTTATGTGGTATCACGTTATAACGTATAATACGTTATATAGTATCACGCTATAACGTATAACGTTATATAGTATTACGTTATTACGTATATCGTTATATAATATTACGTTATAACGTATAACGTTATGTAGTATTACGTCATAACGTATAGCGTTATATAGTACTATGTAATAACGTATAACGTTATGTAGTATTACTTTAGAACGTTTAACGTTATATAATATTACGTTATAACGTATAACGTTATATAGTACTAAGATAAAACGTAAAACGCTTTGTAGTTTTACGCTATAACGTATAACGTTATGTAGTATTACGTTATAACGTATAACGTTATTTAATATTACGTTGTAACGTATAACGTTATGTAGTATTACGTTATAACGTATAACATTATATAGTATTGTGTTATAACGTATAACGTTATGTAGGATTACTTTATAACGTATAACGTTATTTAATATTACGTTATAACGTATAACGTTATATAATATTACGCTATACCCTGTAGTGTTATATTATATTACGTTATAACGCATAACGTTATGTAGTATTACGTTATATCGTATAACACGTTATAACGATGTATAGAATCACGTTATAACGTATAACGTTATATAGTACTATGTAATATCGTATAACGTTATGTAGTATTACGTTATAACGTATAATGTTATGTATTATTAGGTTATAACGTATAACGTTATACAGTACTAAGATAAAACGTATAACGTTATATAATATTACGTTATAACGTATAACGTTATGTAGTATTACGTCATAACGTATAGCGTTATATAGTACTATATAATAACGTATAACGTTATGTAGTATTACTTTATAACGTATAACGGTATGTAGTATTACGTTATAACGTATAGCGTTATGTAGTATTACGTTATAACGTATAACGTTATATAGTATTGTGTTATAACGTATAACGTTATGTAGTATTACGTTATAACGTATAACGTTATATGGTATCACGTTATAACGTATAACGTTATATAGTATCACGCTATAACGTATAACGTTATATAGTATTACGTTATTACGTATATCGTTATATAATATTACGTTATAACGTATAACGCTATGTAGTAATACGTCTAACGTATAACGTTATATAATATTACGCTATACCCTGTACTGTTATATTATATTACGTTATAACGCATAACGTTATGTAGTATTACGTTATAACGTATAACACGTTATAACGATGTATAGTATCACGTTATAACGTATAACGTTATATAGTACTATGTAATATCTTATAACGTTATGTAGTATTACGTTATAACGTATAATGTTATGTATTATTAGGTTATAACGTATAACGTTATACAGTACTAAGATAAAACGTATAACGTTATATAATATTACGTTATAACGTATAACGTTATGTAGTATTACGTCATAACGTATAGCGTTATATAGTACTATGTAATAACGTATAACGTTATGTAGTATTACTTTATAACGTATAACGTTGTATAATATTACGTTATAACGTATAACGTTATGTAGTATTACGTTATAACGTATAGCTTTATATAGTACTATGTAATAACTTATAACGTTATGTAGTATTACTTTATAACGTTTAACGTTATATAATATTACGTTGTAACGTATAACGTTATATAGTACTAAGATAAAACGTAAAACGCTTTGTAGTTTTACGCTATAACGTATAACGTTATGTAGTATTACGTTATAACGTATAACGTTATGTGGTATCACGTTATAACGTATAATACGTTATATAGTATTACGTTACAACGTATAACTTCATATAGTATCACGTTATAACGTATAACGTTATATAGCATTATGTAATAACGTATAACGTTATGTAGTATTACGTTATAACGTATAACGTTATATAGTATCACGTTATAACGTATAACGTTATATAGTACTATGATAAAGCGTATAACGTTATGTAGTATTACTTTATAACGTATAACGGTATATAATATTACGTTATAACGTATAACGTTATGTGGTATCACGTTATAACGTATAACGTTATATAGTACTAAGATAAATCGTATAACGTTATGTAGTATTACGTTATAACGTATAACGTTGTATAAAATTACGTTATAACGTATAACGTTATATAGCATTATGTAATAACGTATAACGCTATGCAGTAATACGTTATAACGTATAACGTTATATAGTATCACGTTATAACGTATAACGTTATATATTACTATGTAATAACGTATATCGTTATGTAGTATTACGTTATAACGTATAACGTTATATAATACTACGGTATAGCGTATAACGTTATGTAGTATTACGTTATAACGTATAACGTTATATAGTATCACGTTATAACGTATAACGCTATATAGTACTATTTAACATCGTATAACGTTATGTAGTATTACTTTATAACGTATATCGTTATATAATATTACGTTATAACGTATAATGTTATGTAGTATTACGTTATAACGTATAACGTTATATAGTACTATGATAAAGCGTATAACGTTATGTAGTATTACTTTATAACGTATAACGTTATATAATATTACGTTATAACGTATAACGTTATATAGTATTGTGTTATAACGTATAACATTATATAGTATCACGTTATAACGTATAACGCTATATAGTACTATTTAACATCGTATAACGTTATGTAGTATTACTTTATAACGTATATCGTTATATAATATTACGTTATAACGTATAATGTTATGTAGTATTACGTTATAACGTATAACGTTATATAGTACTATGATAAAGCGTATAACGTTATGTAGTATTACTTTATAACGTATAACGTTATGTAGTATTACTTTATAACGTATAACGGTATGTAGTATTACGTTATAACGTATAACGTTATATAGTACTAAGATAAAACGTAAAACGCTTTGTAGTTTTACGCTATAACGTATAACGTTATGTAGTATTACGTTATAACGTATAACGTTATGTGGTATCACGTTATAACGTATAATACGTTATATAGTATCACGCTATAACGTATAACGTTATATAGTATTACGTTATTACGTATATCGTTATATAATATTACGTTATAACGTATAACGTTATGTAGTATTACGTCATAACGTATAGCGTTATATAGTACTATGTAATAACGTATAACGTTATGTAGTATTACTTTAGAACGTTTAACGTTATATAATATTACGTTATAACGTATAACGTTATATAGTACTAAGATAAAACGTAAAACGCTTTGTAGTTTTACGCTATAACGTATAACGTTATGTAGTATTACGTTATAACGTATAACGTTATGTGGTATCACGTTATAACGTATAATGCGTTATATAGTATTACGTTATAACGTATAACGTCATATAGTATCACGTTATAACGTATAACGTTATATAGCATTATGTAATAACGTATAACGTTATGTAGTATTACGTTATAACGTATAACGTTATATAGTACTTTGATAAAGCGTATAACGTTATGTAGTATTACTTTATAACGTATAACGTTATATAATATTACGTTATAACGTATAACGTTATATAGTATTGTGTTATAACGTATAACGTTATGTAGTATTACGTTATAACGTATAACGTTATATAGTATCACGTTATAACGTATAACGTTATGTGGTATCACGTTATAACGTATAACGTTATATAGTACTAAGATAAAACGTATAACGTTATGTAGTATTACGTTATAACGTATAACGTTGTATAAAATTACGTTATAACGTATAACGTTATGTAGTATTACGTTATAACGTATAGCTTTATATAGTACTATGTAATAACGTATAACGTTATGTAGTATTGCTTTATAACGTTTATCGTTATATAATATTACGTTATAACGTATAAGGTTATGTAGTATTACGTTATAACGTATAACGTTATATAGTACTAAGATAAAACGTAAAACGCTTTGTAGTTTTACGTTATAACGTATAACGTTATGTGGTATCACGTTATAACGTATAATACGTTATATAGTATTACGTTATAACGTATAACGTCACATAGTATCACGTTATAACGTATAACGCTCTATAGCATTATGTAATAACGTATAACGCTATGCAGTAATACGTTATAACGTATAACGTTATATAGTATCACGTTATAACGTATAATGTTATGTAGTATTACGTTATAACGTATAACGTTATATAGTACTATGATAAAGCGTATAACGTTATGTAGTATTACTTTATAACGTATAACGTTATATAATATTACGTTATAACGTATAACGTTATATAGTATTGTGTTATAACGTATAACGTTATGTAGTATTACGTTATAACGTATAACGTTATATAGTATCACGTTATAACGTATAACGTTATGTAGTATTACGTTATAACGTATAACGTTATGTAGTATTGTGTTATAACGTATAACGTTATGTATTATTACGTTATAACGTGTAACGTTATGTAGTATTACGTTATAGCGTATAACGTCATATAGTATCACGTTATAACGTATAACGTTATATAGCACTATGTAATAACGTATAACGTTATGTAGTATTACGTTATAACGTATAACGTTATGTAGTATTACGCTATAACGTATAACGTTATGTAGTATTACGTTATAACGTATAACACGTTATAACGATGTATAGTATCACGTTATAACGTATAACGTTATATAGCACTATGTAATATCGTATAACGTTATGTAGTATTACGTTATAACGTATAATGTTATGTATTATTAGGTTATAACATATAACGTGATACAGTACTAAGATAAAACGTATAACGTTATGTAGTATTACGTTATAACGTATAGCGTTATATAGTACTATGTAATAACGTATAACGTAATGTTGTATTACTTTATAACGTATAACGTTATGTAGTATTACGTTATAACGTATAACGTTATATGGTATCACGTTATAACGTATAACGTTATGTAGTATTACGTTATAACGTATAACGTTATATAGTATCACGTTATAACGTATAACGTTATGTAGTATTACGTTATAACGTATCACGTTATGTAGTATTACGTTATAACGTATAACGTTATGTGGTATCACGGTATAACGTATAACGTTATATAGTACTAAGATAAAACGTATAACGTTATGTAGTATTACGTTATAACGTATAACGTTATGTAGTATTACGTTATAACGTATAACGTTATGTAATATTACGTTATAACATTTAACGTTATATAATATTACGTTATTACGTATAAAGTTATGTAGTATTACGTTATAACGCATAACGTTATATAGTACTATGATAAAACGTATAACGTTATGTAGAATTACTTTATAACGTATAACGTTATATAATATTACGTTATAACCTATAACGTTATATAGTATTGTGTTATAACGTATAACGTTATGTATTATTACGTTATAACGTGTAACGTTATGTAGTATTACGTTATAACGTATAACGTCATATAGTATCACGTTATAACGTGTAACGATATGTAGTATTACGCTATAACGTATAACGTTATGTAGTATTACGTTATAACATATAACGTTATGTAGTATTACGTTATAACGTATAGCGTTATATAGTACTATGTAATAACGTATAACGTTTTGTAGTATGACTTTATAACGTATAACGTTATATAATATTACGTTATAACGTATAACGTTATGTAGAATTACGTTATAACGTATAACGTTATATAGTATTGTTTTATAACGTATAACGTTATATAGTATTGTTTTATAACGTATAACGTTATGTAGTATTACGTTA
Organism: Bombus sylvestris; assembly: GCA_911622165.2. NCBI lineage: Eukaryota > Metazoa > Arthropoda > Insecta > Hymenoptera > Apidae > Bombus > Bombus sylvestris. Next base: position 5,151,963 of record OU443153.1, on the reverse strand, counting down.
TAACGTATAGCGTTATATAGTACTATGTAATAACGTATAACGTTTTGTAGTATGACTTTATAACGTATAACGTTATATAATATTACGTTATAACGTATAACGTTATGTAGTATTACATTATAACGTATAACGTTACATAGTATTACGCTATAACGTATAAAGTTATGTAGTATTACGTTATAACGTATAACGCTATATAGTACTATGATAAAACGTATAACGTTATGTAGTATTACGTTATAACAGATAACGTATTATAATATTACGTTATAAAGTATAATATTATATAATATTACGTTATAACGTATAACGCTATGTAGTGATACGTCTAACGTATAACGTTATATATTATTACGTTATACCGTGTAGTGTTATATTATATTACGTTATAACGTATAACGTTATATAGTACTATGTAATAACGTATAACGTTTTGTAGTATGACTTTATAACGTATAGCGTTATATAATATTACGTTATAACGTATAACGTTATGTAGTATTACGTTATAACGTATAACGTTATATAATATTACGTTATACCGTGTAGTGTTATATCATATTACGTTATAACGTATAACGTTATGTAGTATTACGTTATAACGTATAACGTTATATAATATCACGTTATAACTTATAATGTTATATAATATTATGTTATAACGTATAACGCTATGTAGTAATACGACTAACGTATAACGTTATATAATATTACGTTATACCGTGTAGTGTTATATTATATTACGTTATAACGTATAACGTTATGTAGTATTACGTTATAACGCATAACGTTATGTGGTATCACGTTATAACGTATAACGTTACGTAGTATTACGTTATAACGTATAACGTTATATAGTATCACGTTATAACGTATAACGTTATGTAGTATTACGTTATAACGTATAACGTTATATAATATTACGTTATAAAGTATAATATTATATAATATTACGTTATAACGTATAACGCTATGTAGTGATACGTCTAACGTATAACGTTATATAGTATCACGTTACAAAGTATAACGTTATATAGTATCACGTTACAAAGTATAACGTTATATAGCACCATGTAATAACGTGTAACGTTATGTAGTATCACGTTATAACGTATAACGTTATATAGTATTGTGTTATAACGTATAACGTTATGTAGTATTACGTTATAACGTATAACGTTATATAGTATCACGTTATAACGTATAACGTTATGTAGTATCACGTTATAACGTATAACGTTATATAGTACTAAGATCAAACGTATAACGTTATGTAGTATTACGTTATAACGTATAACGTTGTATAAAATTACGTTATAACGTATAACGTTATGTAGTATTACGTTATAACGTATAGCTTTATATAGTACTATGTAATAACGTATAACGTTATGTAGTATTGCTTTATAACGTTTATCGTTATATAATATTACGTTATAACGTATAAGGTTATGTAGTATTACGTTATAACGTATAACGTTATATAGTACTAAGATAAAACGTAAAACGCTTTGTAGTTTTACGTTATAACGTATAACGTTATGTGGTATCACGTTATAACGTATAATACGTTATATAGTATTACGTTATAACGTATAACGTCACATAGTATCACGTTATAACGTATAACGCTCTATAGCATTATGTAATAACGTATAACGCTATGCAGTAATACGTTATAACGTATAACGTTATATAGTATCACGTTATAACGTATAATGTTATGTAGTATTACGTTATAACGTATAACGTTATATAGTACTATGATAAAGCGTATAACGTTATGTAGTATTACTTTATAACGTATAACGTTATATAATATTACGTTATAACGTATAACGTTATATAGTATTGTGTTATAACGTATAACGTTATGTAGTATTACGTTATAACGTATAACGTTATATAGTATCACGTTATAACGTATAACGTTATGTAGTATTACGTTATAACGTATAACGTTATGTAGTATTGTGTTATAACGTATAACGTTATGTATTATTACGTTATAACGTGTAACGTTATGTAGTATTACGTTATAGCGTATAACGTCATATAGTATCACGTTATAACGTATAACGTTATATAGCACTATGTAATAACGTATAACGTTATGTAGTATTACGTTATAACGTATAACGTTATGTAGTATTACGCTATAACGTATAACGTTATGTAGTATTACGTTATAACGTATAACACGTTATAACGATGTATAGTATCACGTTATAACGTATAACGTTATATAGCACTATGTAATATCGTATAACGTTATGTAGTATTACGTTATAACGTATAATGTTATGTATTATTAGGTTATAACATATAACGTGATACAGTACTAAGATAAAACGTATAACGTTATGTAGTATTACGTTATAACGTATAGCGTTATATAGTACTATGTAATAACGTATAACGTAATGTTGTATTACTTTATAACGTATAACGTTATGTAGTATTACGTTATAACGTATAACGTTATATGGTATCACGTTATAACGTATAACGTTATGTAGTATTACGTTATAACGTATAACGTTATATAGTATCACGTTATAACGTATAACGTTATGTAGTATTACGTTATAACGTATCACGTTATGTAGTATTACGTTATAACGTATAACGTTATGTGGTATCACGGTATAACGTATAACGTTATATAGTACTAAGATAAAACGTATAACGTTATGTAGTATTACGTTATAACGTATAACGTTATGTAGTATTACGTTATAACGTATAACGTTATGTAATATTACGTTATAACATTTAACGTTATATAATATTACGTTATTACGTATAAAGTTATGTAGTATTACGTTATAACGCATAACGTTATATAGTACTATGATAAAACGTATAACGTTATGTAGAATTACTTTATAACGTATAACGTTATATAATATTACGTTATAACCTATAACGTTATATAGTATTGTGTTATAACGTATAACGTTATGTATTATTACGTTATAACGTGTAACGTTATGTAGTATTACGTTATAACGTATAACGTCATATAGTATCACGTTATAACGTGTAACGATATGTAGTATTACGCTATAACGTATAACGTTATGTAGTATTACGTTATAACATATAACGTTATGTAGTATTACGTTATAACGTATAGCGTTATATAGTACTATGTAATAACGTATAACGTTTTGTAGTATGACTTTATAACGTATAACGTTATATAATATTACGTTATAACGTATAACGTTATGTAGAATTACGTTATAACGTATAACGTTATATAGTATTGTTTTATAACGTATAACGTTATATAGTATTGTTTTATAACGTATAACGTTATGTAGTATTACGTTATAACGTATAGCGTTATATAGTACTATGTAATAACGTATAACGTTTTGTAGTATGACTTTATAACGTATAACGTTATATAATATTACGTTATAACGTATAACGTTATGTAGTATTACATTATAACGTATAACGTTACATAGTATTACGCTATAACGTATAAAGTTATGTAGTATTACGTTATAACGTATAACGCTATATAGTACTATGATAAAACGTATAACGTTATGTAGTATTACGTTATAACAGATAACGTATTATAATATTACGTTATAAAGTATAATATTATATAATATTACGTTATAACGTATAACGCTATGTAGTGATACGTCTAACGTATAACGTTATATATTATTACGTTATACCGTGTAGTGTTATATTATATTACGTTATAACGTATAACGTTATATAGTACTATGTAATAACGTATAACGTTTTGTAGTATGACTTTATAACGTATAGCGTTATATAATATTACGTTATAACGTATAACGTTATGTAGTATTACGTTATAACGTATAACGTTATATAATATTACGTTATACCGTGTAGTGTTATATCATATTACGTTATAACGTATAACGTTATGTAGTATTACGTTATAACGTATAACGTTATATAATATCACGTTATAACTTATAATGTTATATAATATTATGTTATAACGTATAACGCTATGTAGTAATACGACTAACGTATAACGTTATATAATATTACGTTATACCGTGTAGTGTTATATTATATTACGTTATAACGTATAACGTTATGTAGTATTACGTTATAACGCATAACGTTATGTGGTATCACGTTATAACGTATAACGTTACGTAGTATTACGTTATAACGTATAACGTTATATAGTATCACGTTATAACGTATAACGTTATGTAGTATTACGTTATAACGTATAACGTTATATAATATTACGTTATAAAGTATAATATTATATAATATTACGTTATAACGTATAACGCTATGTAGTGATACGTCTAACGTATAACGTTATATAGTATCACGTTACAAAGTATAACGTTATATAGTATCACGTTACAAAGTATAACGTTATATAGCACCATGTAATAACGTGTAACGTTATGTAGTATCACGTTATAACGTATAACGTTATATAGCACTATGTAATAGCGTATAACGTTATGTAGTATTACGTTATAACGTATAACGTTATGTAGTATTACGTTATACCGTGTAGTGTTATATTATATTACGTTATAACGTATAACGTTATGTAGTATTACGTTATAACGCATAACGTTATGTGGTATCACGTTATAACGTATAACGTTATGTAGTATTACGTTATAACGTATAACGTTATATAGTATCACGTTATAACGTATAACGTTATGTAGTATTACGTTATAACGTATAACGTTATATAATATTACGTTATAAAGTATAATATTATATAATATAACGTTATAACGTATAACGCTATGTAGTGATACGTATAACGTATAACGTCATATGATATTACGTTATACCGTGTAGTGTTATATTATATTACGTTATAACGTATAACGTTATGTAGTATTACGTTATAACGTATAACGTTATATAGTATTGTGTTATAACGTATAACGTTATGTAGTATTACTTTATAACATATATCGTTATATAATATTACGTTATAACGTATAACGTTATGTAGTATCACGTTATAACGTATAACGTTATATAGTATCACGCTACAAAGTATAACGTTATATAGTACTATGTAATAACGTATAACGTTTTGTAGTATGACTTTATAACGTATAACGTTATATAATATTACGTTATAACGTATAGCGTTATGTAGTATTACGTTATAACGTATAGCGTTATATAGTACTATGTAATAACGTATAACGTTTTGTAGTATGACTTTATAACGTATAACGTTATATAATATTACGTTATAACGTATAACGTTATGTAGTATTACGTTATAACGTATAACGTTATATAGTATTACGCTATAACGTATAAAGTTATGTAGTATTACGTTATAACGTATAACGCTATATAGTACTATGATAAAACGTATAACGTTATGTAGTATTACGTTATAACAGATAACGTATTATAATATTACGTTATAAAGTATAATATTATATAATATTACGTTATAACGTATAACGCTATGTAGTGATACGTCTAACGTATAACGTTATATATTATTACGTTATACCGTGTAGTGTTATATTATATTACGTTATAACGTATAACGTTATATAGTACTATGTAATAACGTATAACGTTTTGTAGTATGACTTTATAACGTATAGCGTTATATAATATTACGTTATAACGTATAACGTTATGTAGTATTACGTTATAACGTATAACGTTATATAATATTACGTTATACCGTGTAGTGTTATATCATATTACGTTATAACGTATAACGTTATGTAGTATTACGTTATAACGTATAACGTTATGTAGTATTACGTTATAACGTATAACGTTATATAGTATCACGTTATAACGTATAACGTTATGTAGTATTACGTTATATGGTATTACGTTATAACGTATAACGTTATATAATATCACGTTATAACTTATAATGTTATATAGTATCACGTACTAACTTATAACGTTATATAGCACTATGTAATAACGTATAACGTTATGCAGTATTACGTTACAACGTATAACGTTATGTAGTATTACGTTATAACGTGTAACGTTATGTAGTATTACGCTATAACGTATAACGTTATATAGTATTACGTTATAACGTATAACGTTATATAATATCACGTTATAACTTATAATGTTATATAATATTATGTTATAACGTATAACGCTATGTAGTAATACGACTAACGTATAACGTTATATAATATTACGTTATATCGTGTAGTGTTATATTATATTACGTTATAACGTATAACGTTATGTAGTATTACGTTATAACGCATAACGTTATGTGGTATCACGTTATAACGTATAACGTTACGTAGTATTACGTTATAACGTATAACGTTATATAGTGTCACGTTATAACGTATAACGTTATGTAGTATTACGTTATAACGTATAACGTTATATAATATTACGTTATAAAGTATAATATTATATAATATTACGTTATAACGTATAACGCTATGTAGTGATACGTCTAACGTATAACGTTATATAGTATCACGTTACAAAGTATAACGTTATATAGTATCACGTTACAAAGTATAACGTTATATAGCACCATGTAATAACGTGTAACGTTATGTAGTATCACGTTATAACGTATAACGTTATATAGCACTATGTAATAGCGTATAACGTTATGTAGTATTACGTTATAACGTATAACGTTATGTAGTATTACGTTATACCGTGTAGTGTTATATTATATTACGTTATAACGTATAACGTTATGTAGTATTACGTTATAACGCATAACGTTATGTGGTATCACGTTATAACGTATAACGTTATGTAGTATTACGTTATAACGTATAACGTTATATAGTATCACGTTATAACGTATAACGTTATGTAGTATTACGTTATAACGTATAACGTTATATAATATTACGTTATAAAGTATAATATTATATAATATAACGTTATAACGTATAACGCTATGTAGTGATACGTCTAACGTGTAACGTTATGTAGTATCACGTTATAACGTATAACGTTATATAGCACTTTGTAATAGCGTATAACGTTATGTAGTATTACGTTATGACGTATAACGTTATGTAGTATTACGTTATAACGCATAACGTTATGTGGTATCACGTTATAACGTATAACGTTATGTAGTATTACGTTATAACGTATAACGTTATATAGTATCACGTTATAACGTATAACGTTATGTAGTATTACGTTATAACGTATAACGTTATATAATATTACGTTATAAAGTATAATATTATATAATATAACGTTATAACGTATAACGCTATGTAGTGATACGTCTAACGTATAACGTTATATGATATTACGTTATACCGTGTAGTGTTATATTATATTACGTTATAACGTATAACGTTATGTAGTATTACGTTATAACGTATAACGTTATATAGTATTGTGTTATAACGTATAACGTTATGTAGTATTACTTTATAACATATATCGTTATATAATATTACGTTATAACGTATAACGTTATGTAGTATCACGTTATAACGTATAACGTTATATAGTATCACGCTACAAAGTATAACGTTATATAGTATCACGTTACAAAGTATAACGTTATATAGCACCATGTAATAACGTGTAACGTTATGTAGTATCACGTTATAACGTATAACGTTATATAGCACTATGTAATAGCGTATAACGTTATGTAGTATTACGTTATAACGTATAACGTTATGTAGTATTACGTTATGTAGTATTACGTTATAACGTATAACGTTATGTAGTATTACCCTATAACGTATAACGTTATATAGTATCACGTTATAACGTATAACGTTATGTAGTATTACGTTATATAGTATTACGTTATAACGTATAACGTTATATAATATCACGTTATAACTTATAATGTTATATAATATTATGTTATAATGTATAACGCTATGTAGTGATACGTCTAACGTATAACGTTATATAATATTACGCTATACCGTGTAGTGTTATATTATATTACGTTATAACGTATAACGTTAGGTAGTATTACGTTATAACGTATAACGTTATGTGGTATCACGTTATAAGGCATAACGTTATATAGTACTATTTAATATCGTATAACGTTATGTAGTATTACTTTATAACGTATATCGTTATATAATATTACGTTATAACGTATAACGTTATGTAGTATTACATTATAACGTATAACGTCATATAGTATCACGTTATAACGCATAATACGTTATAACGTTATAAAGTATCACGTTATAAGGCATAACGTTATATAGTACTATTTAATATCGTATAACGTTATGTAGTATTACTTTATAACGTATATCGTTATATAATATTACGTTATAACGTATAACGTTATGTAGTATTACATTATAACGTATAACGTTATATAGTATTGCGTTATAACGTATAACGTTATATAGTATTGCGTTATAACGCATAACGTTATATAGTATTGCGTTATAACGTATAACGTGATATAGTATCACGTTATAACGTATAACGTTATGTAGTGTTACGTTATAACGTATATCGTTATATAATATTACGTTATAACGTATAATGTTATATAATATTACGCTATAACGAATAACGTTATATAGTATTGTGTTATAACGTATAACGTTACGTAGTATTACTTTATAACGTATAACGTTACGTAGTATTACTTTATAACGTATAACGTTACGTAGTATTACTTTATAACGTATAATGTTATGTAGTATCACGTAATGACGTATAACGTCATATAGTATCACGTTATAAAGTATAACGTTATATAGCACTATGTAATAACGTATAACGTTATGTAGTATCACGCTATAACGTATAACGTTATATAGCGCTATGTAATAACGTATAACGTTATGTAGTATTACGTTATAACGTATAACGTTATGTAGTATTACGCTATAACGTATAACGTTATGTAGTATTACGTTATAACGTATAACGTTATGTAGTACTATGTAGTAACGTATAACGTTATGTAGTATTACTTTATAACGTATAACGTTATATAATATTACGTTATAACGTATAACGTTATGTAGTATTACGTTATAACGTATAACGTTATGTAGTATTACGTTATAACGTATAACGTTATATAGTATTGTGTTATAACGTATAACGTTATGCAGTACTACGTTATAACGTACAGCGTTATAGAGTACTATGTAATAACGTATAACGTTATGTAGTGTTACGTTATAACGTATATCGTTATATAATATTACGTTATAACGTATAACGTTATGTAGTATTACGTTATAACGTATAGCGTTATATAGTACTATGTAATAACGTATATCGTTATGTAGTATTACGTTATAACGTATAACGTTATATAATATTACGTTATAACGTATAACGTTATATAGTACTAAGAGAAAACGTATAACGTTATGTAGTATTACGTTATAACGTATAATACGTTATAATGTTATAAAGTATCACGTTATAAGGCATAACGTTATATAGTACTATTTAATATCGTATAACGTTATGTAGTATTACTTTATAACGTATATCGTTATATAATATTACGTTATAACGTATAACGTTATGTAGTATTACATTATAACGTATAACGTTATATAGTATTGCGTTATAACGTATAACGTTATATAGTATTGCGTTATAACGCATAACGTTATATAGTATTGCGTTATAACGTATAACGTGATATAGTATCACGTTATAACGTATAACGTTATGTAGTGTTACGTTATAACGTATATCGTTATATAATATTACGTTATAACGTATAATGTTATATAATATTACGCTATAACGAATAACGTTATATAGTATTGTGTTATAACGTATAACGTTACGTAGTATTACTTTATAACGTATAACGTTACGTAGTATTACTTTATAACGTATAATGTTATGTAGTATCACGTAATGACGTATAACGTCATATAGTATCACGTTATAAAGTATAACGTTATATAGCACTATGTAATAACGTATAACGTTATGTAGTATCACGCTATAACGTATAACGTTATATAGCGCTATGTAATAACGTATAACGTTATGTAGTATTACGTTATAACGTCTAACGTTATGTAGTATTACGCTATAACGTATAACGTTATGTAGTATTACGTTATAACGTATAACGTTATGTAGTACTATGTAGTAACGTATAACGTTATGTAGTATTACTTTATAACGTATAACGTTATATAATATTACGTTATAACGTATAACGTTATGTAGTATTACGTTATAACGTATAACGTTATGTAGTATTACGTTATAACGTATAACGTTATATAGTATTGTGTTATAACGTATAACGTTATATAGTATTGTGTTATAACGTATAACGTTATGCAGTACTACGTTATAACGTACAGCGTTATAGAGTACTATGTAATAACGTATAACGTTATGTAGTGTTACTTTATAACGTATAACGTTATATAATATTACGTTATAACGAATAACGTTATGTAGTATTACGTTATAACGTATAACGTTATGTAGTATTACGTTATAACGTATATTGTTATATAGTACTATGTAATAACGTATAACGTTATGTAGTATTACTTTATAACGTATAACGTTATATAATATTACGTTATAACGTATAACGTTATGTAGTATTGTGTAATAACGTATAACGTTATGAAGTGTTACGTTATAACGTCTAGCGTTATATAGTACTATGTAATAACGTATAACGTTATGTAGTATTACTTTATAACGTATAACGTTATATAATATTACGTTATAACGAATAACGTTATGTAGTATTACGTTATAACGTATAAAGTTATGTAGTATTACGTTATAACGTATAGCGTTATATAGTACTATGTAATAACGTAGAACGTTATGTAGTATTACTTTATAACGTATAACGTTATATAATATTACGTTATAACGTATAATGTTATATAATATTACGTTATAACGTATAACGTTGAGTATTATTACGTTATAACGTATAGCGTTATATAGTACCATGTAATAACGTATAACGTTATGTAGTATTACTTTATCACGTATAACGTTGTATAATATTACGTTATAACGAATAACGTTATGTAGTATTACGTTATACCGTACAGCGTTATATAGTACTATGTAATAACGTATAACGTTATATAATTTTACGTTATAATGTATAACGTTATGTAATATTACGTTATAACGTATAACGTTATATAGTATTGTGTTATAACGTATAACGTTATGTAGTATTACGTTATAACGTACAGCGTTATATAGTACTATGTGATAACGTATAACGTTATATAGTATCACGTTATAACGTATAACGTTATGTAGTATTACGTTATATAGTATTACGTTATAACGTATAACGTTATATAATATCACGTTATAACTTATAATGTTATATAATATTATGTTATAACGTATAACGCTATGTAGTAATACGTCTAACGTATAACGTTATATAATATTACGTTATACCGTGTAGTGTTATATTATATTACGTTATAACGTATAACGTTATGTAGTATTACGTTATAACGTATAACGTTATGTAGTATTACGTTATAACGTATAACGTTATATAGTATCACGTTATAACGTATAACGTTATGTAGTACTATGTAATAACGTATAAAGTTATGTAGTATTACGTTATAACGTATAACGCTATATAGTACTATGATAAAGCGTATAACGTTATGTAGTATTACGTTATAACGTATAACGGTATATAGTATTACGTTATAAAGTATAATATTATATAATATTACGTTATAACGTATAACGCTATGTAGTAATACGTCTAACGTATAACGTTATATAATATTACGTTATACCGTGTAGTGTTATATTATATTACGTTATAACGTATAACGTTATGTAGTATTACGTTATAACGTATAACGTTATGTAGTACTATGTAATAACGTATAACGAAATGTAGTATTACTTTATAACGTATAACGTTATATAATATTACGTTATAACGTATAACGTTATGTAGTATTACGTTATAACGTATAACGTTATGTAGAATTACGTTATAACGTATAACGTTATATAGTATTGTGTTATAACGTATAACGTTATGTAGTATTACGTTATAACGTACAGCGTTTTATAGTACTATGTAATAACGTATAACGTTATGTAGTGTTACGTTATAACGTATATCGTTATATAATATTACGTTATAACGTATAACGTTATGTAGTATTACGTTATAACGTATAGCGTTATATAGTACTATGTAATAACGTATAACGTTATGTAGTATTACTATATAACGTATAACGTTATATAATATTACGTTATAACGTATAACGTTATGTAGTATTACGTTATAACGTATAACGATATGTAGTATTACGTTATAACGTATAACGTTATATAGTATTGTGTTATAACGTATAACGTTATGTAGTATTACGTTATAACGTATAACGTCATGTAGTACTATGTAATAACGTATAACATTATGTAATATTACGTTATAACGTATAACGTTATGTAATATTACGTTATAACGTTAAACGCTATGTAGCAATACGTCTAACGTATAACGTTATATAATATTACGTTATAACATTTAACGTTATATAATATTACGTTATTACGTATAACGTTACGTAGTATTACTATATAACGTATATCGTTATATAATATTACGTTATAACGTATAACGTTATGTAGTATTACGTTATAACGTATAGCGTTATATAGTCCTATGTAATAACGTATAACGTTATGTAGTATTACTATATAACGTATAACGTTATATAATATTACGTTATAACGTATAACGTTATGTAGTACTATGTAATAACGTATAACGTTATGTAATATTAGGTTATAACGTATAACGTTATATAGTATTGTGTTATAACGTATAACGTTATGTAGTATTACGTTATAACGTTTAACGTTATATAATATTACGTTATAACGTATAAGGATATGTAGTATTACGTTATAACCTACAACGTTATATAGTACTAAGATAAAACGTATAACGCTATGTAGTAATACGTCTAACGTATAACGTTATATAATATTACGTTATACCGTGTAGTGTTATATTATATTACGTTATAACGTATAACGTTATGTACTATTACGTTATAACGTATAACGTTATATGATATCACGTTATAACTTATTACGTTATATAGTATTACGTTATAACGTATAACGTTATATGGTATCACGTTATAGCGTATAACGTTATATGGTATCACGTTATAACGTATAACGTTATATAATATTACGTTATAAGGTATAACGTTATAACGTATAACGTTATATAATATTACGTTATAAGGTATAACGTTATATAGTACTATGTAATAACGTATACCGTTATGTAGTGTTACGTTATAACGTATATGGTCATATAATATTACGTTATAACGTATAATGTTATATAATATTACGTTATAACGTATAACGTTATGTGGCATTACGTTATAACGTATAGCATTATATAGTATGATGTAATAACGTATAACGTTATGTAGTATTACTTTATAACGTATAACGTTATATAGTATTACGTTATAACGTATAACGTTATATGGTATCACGTTATAGCGTATAACGTTATATGGTATCACGTTATAACGTATAACGTTATATAATATTACGTTATAACGTATAACGTTATGTAGTATTACTTTATAACGTATATCGTTATATAATATTACGTTATAACGTATAATGTTATATAATATTACGTTATAACGTATAACGATATGTAGTATTACGTTATGACGTATAAAGTTATATAGTATCACGTTATAACGTATAACGTTATATAGTACTATGTAATAACGTATACCGTTATGTAGTGTTACGTTATAACGTATAATGTTATATAATATTACGTTATAACGTATAACGTTATGTGGCATTACGTTATAACGTATAGCATTATATAGTATGATGTAATAACGTATAACGTTATGTAGTATTACTTTATAACGTATAACGTTATATAGTATTACGTTATAACGTATAACGTTATATGGTATCACGTTACAGCGTATAACGTTATATGGTATCACGTTATAACGTATAACGTTATATAATATTACGTTATAACGTATAACGTTATGTAGTATTACGTTATAACGTATAACGTTATGTGGTACTAAGATATAACGTATAACGTTTTGTAGTATTACGTTATAACGTATAACGTTTTGTAGTATTACGTTATAACGTATAACGTTATGTAGTATTACGTTATAACGTATAACGTTATATAGTACTATGTCATAACCTATAACGTTATGTAGTATCACGTTATAACGTATAACATTATATAGTATTACGTCATTACGTATATCGTTATATAATATTACGTTATAACGTATAACGTTATATGGTATCACGTTATAGCGTATAACGTTATATAGTACTATGTAATAACGTATAATGTTATTTAATATTACGTTATAACGTATAAAGTTATATAGTATCACGTTATAACGTATAACGTTATATAGTACTATGTAATAACGTATAATGTTATTTAATATTACGTTATAACGTATAACGTTATATAATATTACGTTATAACGTATAACGTTATGTAGCATTACGTTATAGCGTATAGCGTTATATAGTATGATGTAATAACGTATAACGTTATATAGTATTACGTTATAACGTATAACGATATATGGTATCACGTTATAGCGTATAACGTTATATGGTATCACGTTATAACGTATAACGTTATGTAGCATTACGTTATAACGTATAGCGTTATATATAATGATGTAATAACGTATAACGTTATGTAGTATTACTTTATAACGTATAACGTTATATAGTATTACGTTATAACGTATAACGTTATATGGTATCACGTTATAGCGTATAACGTTATATGGTATCACGTTATAGCGTATAACGTTATATGGTATCACGTTATAACGTATAACGTTATGTAGTATTACGTTATAACGTATAAGGTTATGTGGTATTAGGATATAACGTATAACGTTATATAGTACTAAGATAAAACGTATAACGTTATGTCGTATTACGTTATAACGTATAACGTTATACAGTATTGTGTTATAACGTATAACGTTGTATAGTATTGTGTTATAACGCATAACGTTATATAGTATTGTGTTATAACGTATAACGTTATGTAGTATTACGTTATAACGTATAAGGTTATGTGGTATTAGGATATAACGTATAACGTTATATAGTACTAAGATAAAACGTATAACGTTATATAGTATTGTGTTATAACGTATAACGTTATGTAGTATTACGTTATAACGTATAAGGTTATGTGGTATTAGGATATAACGTATAACGTTATATAGTACTAAGATAAAACGTATAACGTTATGTAGTATTACGTTATAGCGTATATCGTTATATAATATTACGTTATAACGTATAATGTTATATAATATTACGTTATAACGTATAACGTTATGCAGTATTACGTTATAACGTGTAACGTTATATAGTATCACGTTATAACGTACAACGTTATGTAGTATTACGTTATAACGAATAAAGTTATATAGTATCACGTTATAACGTATAACGTTATATAGTACTATGTAATAACGTATAACGCTATGTAGTGTTACGTTATAACGTATATCGTTATATTATATTAGGTTATAACGTATAATGTTATATAATATTACGTTATAACGTATAACGTTATGTGGTATTAGGATATAACGTATAACGTTATATAGTACTAAGATAAAACGTATAACGTTATGTAGTATTACGTTATACCGTATAACGTTATATAATATTACGTTATAAAGTATAATGTTATATAATATTACGTTATAACGTTAAACGCTATGTAGTAATACGTCTAACGTATAACGTTATATAATATTACGTTATACCGTGTAGTGTTATATAATATTACGTTATAACGTATAACGTTATGTAGTATTACGTTATAACGTATAACGTTATATGGTATCACGTTATAACGTATAAAGTTATATAGTATCACGTTATAACGTATAACGTTATATAGTACTATAGAATGTCGTATAACGTTATGTAGTATTACTTTATAACGTATATCGTTACATAATATTACGTTATAACGTATAATGTTATATAATATTACGTTATAACGTATAACGATATGTAGTATTACGTTATAACGTATAAAGTTTTATAGTATCACGTTATAACGTATAACGTTATATAGTACTATGTAATAACGTATAACGTTATGTAGTGTTACGTTATAACGTATAACGTTATATAGTATTGCGTTATTACGTATAACGTTATGTAGTATTACGTTATGACGTTTAACGTTATATAATATTACGTTATAACGTATAACGTTATATAGTACTAAGATAAAACGTATAACGCTATTCAGTATTATGTAGTAACGTATAACGTCATGTAGTATTACGTTATAACGTATATCGTTATATAATATTACGTAATAACGTATAACGTTATATAATATTACGTCATAACGTATAACGTTATATAGTGTTACGTTATAACGTATAACGTTATACAGTAACACGTTATAACGTATAACGTTATATAGTACTATGTCATAACCTATAACGTTATGTAGTATCACGTTATAACGTATAGCATTATGTAGTACTATGTAATAACGTATAACATTATGTAGTATTACTTTATACCGTATAACGTTATGTAGTATTACTTTATAACGTATAACGTTATATAACATTACGTTATAACGTATAACGTTATGTAGTATTACGTTATAACGTGTAACGTTATACAGTAACACGTTATAACGTATAACGTTATATAGTACTATGTCATAACCCATAACGTTATGTAGTATCACGTTATAACGTATAACGTTATATAGTATTGCGTTACAACGTATAACGTTATGTAGTATTACGTTATAACGTATAGCGTTATATACTACTATGTAATAACGTATAACGTTATGTAGTATTACTTTATAACGTATAACGTTATGTAATATTACGTTATAACGCATAGCGTTATGTAGTACTATGTAATAACGTATAACGTTATGTAGTATTACTTTATAACGTATAACGTCATATAATATTACGTAATAACGTATAACGTTATGTAGTATTACGTTATGACGTTTAACGTTAAATAATATTACGTTATAACGTATAACGTTATATAGTACTAAGATAGAACGTATAACATTATACAGTACTATGTAATAACGTATAACGTTATGTAGTATTACGTTATAACGTATAGCGTTATGTAGTACTATGTAATAACGTATAACGTTATGTAGTATTACGTTATAACGTATAACATTATATAATATTACGTTATAACGTATAACGTTATGTAGTATTACGTTATAACGTATAGCGTTATATAGTACTATGTAATAACGTATAACGTTATGTAGTATTACTTTATAACGTATAACGTTATATAATATTACGTTATAACGTATAACGTTATGTAGTATTACGTTATAACGTATAGCGTTATGTAGTACTATGTAATAACGTATAACGTTATGTAGTATTACGTTATAACGTATAACATTATATAATATTACGTTATAACGTATAACGTTATGTAGTATTACGTTATAACGTATAGCGTTATATAGTACTATGTAATAACGTATAACGTTATGTAGTATTACTTTATAACGTATAACGTTATATAATATTACGTTATAACGTATAACGTTATGTAGTATTACTTTATAACGTATAACGTTATATAATATTACGTCATAACGAATAAAGTTATATAGTATCACGTTATAACGTATAACGTTATATAGTACTATGTAATAACGTATAACGCTATGTAGTGTTACGTTATAACGTATATCGTTATATTATATTAGGTTATAACGTATAATGTTATATAATATTACGTTATAACGTATAACGTTATGTGGTATTAGGATATAACGTATAACGTTATATAGTACTAAGATAAAACGTATAACGTTATGTAGTATTACGTTATACCGTATAACGTTATATAATATTACGTTATAAAGTATAATGTTATATAATATTACGTTATAACGTTAAACGCTATGTAGTAATACGTCTAACGTATAACGTTATATAATATTACGTTATACCGTGTAGTGTTATATAATATTACGTTATAACGTATAACGTTATGTAGTATTACGTTATAACGTATAACGTTATATGGTATCACGTTATAACGTATAAAGTTATATAGTATCACGTTATAACGTATAACGTTATATAGTACTATAGAATGTCGTATAACGTTATGTAGTATTACTTTATAACGTATATCGTTACATAATATTACGTTATAACGTATAATGTTATATAATATTACGTTATAACGTATAACGATATGTAGTATTACGTTATAACGTATAAAGTTTTATAGTATCACGTTATAACGTATAACGTTATATAGTACTATGTAATAACGTATAACGTTATGTAGTGTTACGTTATAACGTATAACGTTATATAGTATTGCGTTATTACGTATAACGTTATGTAGTATTACGTTATGACGTTTAACGTTATATAATATTACGTTATAACGTATAACGTTATATAGTACTAAGATAAAACGTATAACGCTATTCAGTATTATGTAGTAACGTATAACGTCATGTAGTATTACGTTATAACGTATATCGTTATATAATATTACGTAATAACGTATAACGTTATATAATATTACGTCATAACGTATAACGTTATATAGTGTTACGTTATAACGTATAACGTTATACAGTAACACGTTATAACGTATAACGTTATATAGTACTATGTCATAACCTATAACGTTATGTAGTATCACGTTATAACGTATAGCATTATGTAGTACTATGTAATAACGTATAACATTATGTAGTATTACTTTATACCGTATAACGTTATGTAGTATTACTTTATAACGTATAACGTTATATAACATTACGTTATAACGTATAACGTTATGTAGTATTACGTTATAACGTGTAACGTTATACAGTAACACGTTATAACGTATAACGTTATATAGTACTATGTCATAACCCATAACGTTATGTAGTATCACGTTATAACGTATAACGTTATATAGTATTGCGTTACAACGTATAACGTTATGTAGTATTACGTTATAACGTATAGCGTTATATACTACTATGTAATAACGTATAACGTTATGTAGTATTACTTTATAACGTATAACGTTATATAATATTACGTTATAACGCATAGCGTTATGTAGTACTATGTAATAACGTATAACGTTATGTAGTATTACTTTATAACGTATAACGTCATATAATATTACGTAATAACGTATAACGTTATGTAGTATTACGTTATGACGTTTAACGTTAAATAATATTACGTTATAACGTATAACGTTATATAGTACTAAGATAGAACGTATAACATTATACAGTACTATGTAATAACGTATAACGTTATGTAGTATTACGTTATAACGTATAGCGTTATGTAGTACTATGTAATAACGTATAACGTTATGTAGTATTACGTTATAACGTATAACATTATATAATATTACGTTATAACGTATAACGTTATGTAGTATTACGTTATAACGTATAGCGTTATATAGTACTATGTAATAACGTATAACGTTATGTAGTATTACTTTATAACGTATAACGTTATATAATATTACGTTATAACGTATAACGTTATGTAGTATTACTTTATAACGTATAACGTTATATAATATTACGTCATAACGTATAACGTTATGTAGTGTCACGTTATAACGTATAGCGTTATGTAGTACTATGTAATAACGTATAACGTTATGTAGTGTTACGTTATAACGTATATCGTTATATAATATTACGTTATAACGTATAATGTTATAGAATATTACGCTATAACGAATAACGTTATACAGTATTGTGTTATAACGTATAACGTTATGTAGTATTACGTTATAACGTATAACGTTATATAGTACTATGTAATAACGTATAACATTATGTAGTATTACGTTATAACGTATAGCGTTATATAGTACTATGTAATAACGTATAAAGTTATATAGTATCACGTTATAACGTATAACGTTATATAGTACTATGTAATAACGTATAACGTTATTTAATATTACGTTATAACGTATAACGTTATATAATATTGCGTTATATCGTATAACGTTATGTAGCATTACGTTATAACGTATAGCGTTATATAGTATGATGTAATAACGTATAACGTTATGTAGTATTACTTTATAACGTATAACGTTATATAGAGTTACGTTATAACGTATAACGTTATATGGTATCACGTTATAGCGTATAATCGTTATATGGTATCACGTTATAACGTATATCGTTATATAATATTACGTTATAACGTATAACGTTATATGGTATCACGTTATAGCGTATAACGTTATATAATATTACGTTATATCGTATAACGTTATGTAGCATTACGTTATAACGTATAGCGTTATATAGTATGATGTAATAACGTATAACGTTATGTAGTATTACTTTATAACGTATAACGTTATATAGTACTATGTCATAACCTATAACGTTATGTAGTATCACGTTATAACGTATAACATTATATAGTATTACGTCATTACGTATATCGTTATATAATATTACGTTATAACGTATAACGTTATATGGTATCACGTTATAGCGTATAACGTTATATGGTATCACGTTATAACGTATAACGTTATATAATACTACGTTATAACGTATAACGTAATGTAGTATTACGTTATAACGTATAACGTTATGTGGTATTAGGATATAACGTATAACGTTATGTAGTACTAAGTTAAAACGTATAACGTTAAGTAGTATTACGTTATAACGTATAAGGTTATGTGGTATTAGGATGTAACGTATAACGTTATATAGTACTAAGATAAAACGTATAACGTTATATAGTACTAAGATAAAACCTATAACGTTATGTAGTATTACGTTATAACGTATAGCGTTATATCGTATTGTGTTATAACGTATAACGTTATGTGGTATTACGTTATAACGTTTAACGTTATATAATATTCCGTTATAACGTATAACGTTATGTAGTATTTCGTCATAACGTATAGCGTTATATAGTACTATGCAATAACGTATAAAGTTATATAGTATCACGTTATAACGTATAACGTTATATAGTACTATGTAATAACGTATAATGTTATTTGATATTACGTTATAACGTATAACGTTATATAATATTACGTTATAACGTATAACGTTATGTAGCATTACGTTATAGCGTATAGCGTTATAGAGTATGATGTAATAACGTATAACGTTATGTAGTATTACTTTATAACGTATAACGTTATATAGTATTACGTTATAACGTATAACGTTATATGGTATCACGTTATAACGTATAACGTTATATAACATTACGTTATAACGTATAACGTTATGTAGCATTACGTTATAACGTATAGCGTTATATAGTATGATGTAATAACGTATAACGTTATGTAGTATTACTTTATAACGTATAACGTTATATAGTATTACGTTATAACGTATAACGTTATATGGTATCACGTTATAGCGTATAACGTTATATGGTATCACGTTATAACGTATAACGTTATGTAGCATTACGTTATAACGTATAGCGTTATATAGTATGATGTAATAACGTATAACGTTATGTAGTATTACTTTATAACGTATAACGTTATATAGTATTACGTTATAACGTAGAACGTTATATGGTATCACGTTATAGCGTATAACGTTATATGGTATCACGTTATAGCGTATAACGTTATATGGTATCACGTTATAACGTATAACGTTATGTAGTATTACGTTATAACGTATAAGGTTATGTGGTATTAGGATATAACGTATAACGTTATATAGTACTAAGATAAAACGTATAACGTTATGTCGTATTACGTTATAACGTATAACGTTATATAGTATTGTGTTATAACGTATAACGTTGTATAGTATTGTGTTATAACGCATAACGTTATATAGTATTGTGTTATAACGTATAACGTTATGTAGTATTACGTTATAACGTATAAGGTTATGTAGTGTTACGTTATAACGTATATCGTTATATTATATTAGGTTATAACGTATAATGTTATATAATATTACGTTATAACGTATAACGTTATGTGGTATTAGGATATAACGTATAACGTTATATAGTACTAAGATAAAACGTATAACGTTATATAGTATTGAGTTATAACGTATAACGTTATGTAGTATTACGTTATAACGTATAAGGTTATGTGGTATTAGGATATAACGTATAACGTTATATAGTACTAAGATAAAACGTATAACGTTATATAGTATTGTGTTATAACGTATAACGTTATATAGTATTACGTTATAACGTATAACGTTATATGGTATCACGTTATAGCGTATAACGTTATATGGTATCACGTTATAGCGTATAACGTTATATGGTATCACGTTATAACGTATAACGTTATATAATACTACGTTATAACGTATAACGTAATGTAGTATTACGTTATAACGTACAACGTTATGTGGTATTAGGATATAACGTATAACGTTATATAGTACTAAGATAAAACGTATAACGTTATATAGTATTGTGTTATAACGTATAACGTTATATAGTATTACGTTATAACGTATAACGTTATATGGTATCACGTTATAGCGTATAACGTTATATGGTATCACGTTATAGCGTACAACGTTATATGGTATCACGTTATAGCGTATAACGTTATATGGTATCACGTTATAACGTATAACGTTATATAATACTACGTTATAACGTATAACGTAATGTAGTATTACGTTATAACGTACAACGTTATGTGGTATTAGGATATAACGTATAACGTTATGTAGTACTAAGTTAAAACGTATAACGTTATGTAGTATTACGTTATAACGTATAATGTTATATAATATTACGTTATAACGTATAACGTTATGTGGTATTAGGATATAACGTATAACGTTATATAGTACTAAGATAAAACGTATAACGTTATATAGTATTGTGTTATAACGTATAACGTTATATAGTATTACGTTATAACGTATAACGTTATATGGTATCACGTTATAGCGTATAACGTTATATGGTATCACGTTATAGCGTATAACGTTATATGGTATCACGTTATAACGTATAACGTTATATAATACTACGTTATAACGTATAACGTAATGTAGTATTACGTTATAACGTACAACGTTATGTGGTATTAGGATATAACGTATAACGTTATGTAGTACTAAGTTAAAACGTATAACGTTATGTAGTATTACGTTATAACGTATAAGGTTATGTGGTATTAGGATATAACGTATAATGTTATATAGTACTAAGATAAAACGTATAACGTTATATAGTACTAAGATAAAACCTATAACGTTATGTAGTCTTACGTTATAACGTATAGCGTTATGTCGTATTGTGTTATAACGTATAACGTTATGTGGTATTACGTTATAACGTTTAACGTTATATAATATTCCGTTATAACGTATAACGTTATGTAGTATTACGTTATAACGTATAGCGTTATATAGTACTATGTAATAACGTATAAAGTTATATAGTATCACGTTATAACGTATAACGTTATATAGTACTATGTAATAACGTATAATGTTATTTAATATTACGTTATAACGTATAACGTTATATAATATTACGTTATAACGTATAACGTTATATAATATTACGTTATAACGTATAATATTATGTAGTATTACGTTATAACGTATAACGTTATATAGTATTGCGTTATTACGTATAACGTTATGTAGTATTACGTTATGACGTTTAACGTTATATAATATTACGTTATAACGTATAACGTTATATAGTACTAAGATAAAACGTATAACGTAATTCAGTACTATGTAGTAACGTATAACGTTATGTAGTATTATGTTATAACGTGTATCGTTATATAATATTACGTAATAACGGATAACGTTATATAATATTACGTCATAACGTATAACGTTATATAGTGTTACGTTATAACGTATAACGTTATACAGTAACACGTTATAACGTATAACGTTATATAGTACTATGTCATAACCTATAACGTTATGTAGTACCACGTTATAACGTATAGCATTATGTAGTACTATGTAATAACGTATAACGTTATGTAGTATTACTTTATACCGTATAACGTTATGTAGTATTACCTTATAACGTATAACGTTATATAACATTACGTTATAACGTATAACGTTATGTAGTATTACGTTATAACGTGTAACGTTATACAGTAACACGTTATAACGTATAACGTTATATAGTACTATGTCATAACCCATAACGTTATGTAGTATCACGTTATAACGTATAACGTTATATAGTATTGCGTTACAACGTATAACGTTATGTAGTATTACGTTATGACGTTTAACTTTATATAATATTACGTTATAACGTATAACGTTATATAGTACTAAGATAAAACGTATAACGTTATATAGTACTATGTCATAACCTATAACGTTATGTAATATCACGTTATAACCTATAACGTTATATAGTATTACGTTATTACGTATATCGTTATATAATATTACGTTGTAACGTATAACGTTATGTAGTATTACGTTATAACGTATAGCGTTATATACTACTACGTAATAACGTATAACGTTATGTAGTATTACTTTATAACGTATAACGTTATATAATATTACGTTATAACGTATAGCGTTATGTAGTACTATGTAATAACGTATAACGTTATGTAGTATTACTTTATAACGTATAACGTCATATAATATTACGTAATAACGTATAACGTTATGTAGTATTACGTTGTGACGTTTAACGTTAAATAATATTACGTTATAACGTATAGCGTTATGTAGTACTATGTAATAACGTATAACGTTATGTAGTATTACTTTATAACGTATAACATTATATAATATTACGTTATAACGTATAATGTTATGTAGTATTACGTTATAACGTATAGCGTTATATAGTACTATGTAATAACGTATAACGTTATGTAGTATTACTTTATAACGTATAACGTTATATAATATTACGTTATAACGTATAATGATATGTAGTATTACGTTATAACGTATAACGTTATATAGTATTGTGTTATAACGTATAACGTTATGTGGTTTTACGTTATAACGTTTAACGTTATATAATATTACGTTATAACGTATAACGTTATGTAGTATTACGTTATAACGTATAGCGTTATATAGTACTATGTAATAACGTATAACGTTATGTAGTATTACTTTATAACGTATAACGTTATATAATATTACGTTATAACGTATAATGATATGTAGTATTACGTTATAACGTACAACGTTATGTAGTATTGTGTTATAACGTATAACGTTATGCAGTATTACGTTATAACGTTTAACGTTATATAATATTACGTTATAACGTATAACGTTATGTAGTATTACGTTATAACGTGTAACGTTATATAGTATTGCGTTATAACGTATAACGTTATGTAGTATTACGTTATAACGTATAACGTTATATAGTACTATGATAAAACGTATAACATTATGTAGTATTACGTTACAACGTATAACGTTATATAATATTACGTTATAAAGTATAATGTTATATAATAATACGTTATAACGTATAACGTTATGTAGTATTACGTTATAACGTATAACGTTATATAGTATTGCGTTATAACGTACAACGTTATATAGTATTGCGTTATAACGTACAACGTTATATAGTATTGCGTTATAACGTACAACGTTATGTAGTATTGTGTTATAACGTATAACGTTATATAGTATTGTGTTATAACGTATAACGTTATATAATATTACGTCATAACGTATAACGTTATGTAGTGTCACGTTATAACGTATAGCGTTATGTAGTACTATGTAATAACGTATAACGTTATGTAGTGTTACGTTATAACGTATATCGTTATATAATATTACGTTATAACGTATAATGTTATAGAATATTACGCTATAACGAATAACGTTATACAGTATTGTGTTATAACGTATAACGTTATGTAGTATTACGTTATAACGTATAGCGTTATGTAGTACTATGTAATAACGTATAACGTTATGTAGTATTACGTTATAACGTATAGCGTTATGTAGTACTATGTAATAACGTATAACGTTATGTAGTATTACTTTATAACGTATAACATTATATAATATTACGTTATAACGTATAACGTCATATAGTACTATGTAATAACGTATAACATTATGTAGTATTACGTTATAACGTATAGCGTTATATAGTACTATGTAATAACGTATAAAGTTATATGGTATCACGTTATAAAGTATAACGTTATATAGTACTATGTAATAACGTATAACGTTATATGGTATCACGTTATAGCGTATAACGTTATACGGTATCACGTTATAACGCATATCGTTATATAATATTACGTCATAACGTATAACGTCATATGGTATCACGTTATAGCGTATAACGTTATATGGTATCACGTTATAACGTATATCGTTATATAATATTACGTCATAACGTATAACGTCATATGGTATCACGTTATAGCGTATAACGTTATATAATATTACGTTATATCGTATAACGTTATGTAGCATTACGTTATAACGTATAGCGTTATGTAGCATTACGTTATAACGTATAGCGTTATATAGTATGATGTAATAACGTATAACGTTATGTAGTATTACTTTATAACGTATAACGTTATATAGTACTATGTCGTAACCTATAACGTTATGTAGTATCACGTTATAACGTATAACATTATATAGTATTACGTCATTACGTATATCGTTATATAATATTACGTTATAACGTATAACGTTATATGGTATCACGTTATAGCGTATAACGTTATATGGTATCACGTTATAACGTATAACGTTATATAATACTACGTTATAACGTATAACGTAATGTAGTATTACGTTATAACGTACAACGTTATGTGGTATTAGGATATAACGTATAACGTTATGTAGTACTAAGTTAAAACGTATAACGTTATGTAGTATTACGTTATAACGTATAAGGTTATGTGGTATTAGGATATAACGTATAACGTTATATAGTACTAAGATAAAACGTATAACGTTATATAGTACTAAGATAAAACCTATAACGTTATGTAGTATTACGTTATAACGTATAGCGTTATATCGTATTGTGTTATAACGTATAACGTTATGTGGTATTACGTTATAACGTTTAACGTTATATAATATTCCGTTATAACGTATAACGTTATGTAGTATTACGTTATAACGTATAGCGTTATATAGTACTATGTAATAACGTATAAAGTTATATAGTATCACGTTATAACGTATAACGTTATATAGTACTATGTAATAACGTATAATGTTATTTAATATTACGTTATAACGTATAACGTTATATAATATTACGTTATAACGTATAACGTTATGTAGCATTACGTTATAGCGTATAGCGTTATATAGTATGATGTAATAACGTATAACGTTATGTAGTATTACTTTATAACGTATAACGTTATATAGTATTACGTTATAACGTATAACGTTATATGGTATCACGTTATAGCGTATAACGTTATATGGTATCACGTTATAACGTATAACGTTATGTAGCATTACGTTATAACGTATAGCGTTATATAGTATGATGTAATAACGTATAACGTTATGTAGTATTACTTTATAACGTATAACGTTATATAGTATTACGTTATAACGTATAACGTTATATGGTATCACGTTATAGCGTATAACGTTATATGGTATCACGTTATAGCGTATAACGTTATATGGTATCACGTTATAACGTATAACGTTATGTAGTATTACGTTATAACGTTTAACGTTATATAATATTACGTTATAACGTATAACGTTATGTAGTATTACGTTATAACGTGTAACGTTATATAGTATTGCGTTATAACGTATAACGTTATGTAGTATTACGTTATAACGTATAACGTTATATAGTACTATGATAAAACGTATAACATTATGTAGTATTACGTTACAACGTATAACGTTATATAATATTACGTTATAAAGTATAATGTTATATAATAATACGTTATAACGTATAACGTTATGTAGTATTACGTTATAACGTATAACGTTATATAGTATTGCGTTATAACGTACAACGTTATATAGTATTGCGTTATAACGTACAACGTTATATAGTATTGCGTTATAACGTACAACGTTATGTAGTATTGTGTTATAACGTATAACGTTATATAGTATTGTGTTATAACTTATAACGTTATATAATATTACGTCATAACGTATAACGTTATGTAGTGTCACGTTATAACGTATAGCGTTATGTAGTACTATGTAATAACGTATAACGTTATGTAGTGTTACGTTATAACGTATATCGTTATATAATATTACGTTATAACGTATAATGTTATAGAATATTACGCTATAACGAATAACGTTATACAGTATTGTGTTATAACGTATAACGTTATGTAGTATTACGTTATAACGTATAACGTCATATAGTACTATGTAATAACGTATAACATTATGTAGTATTACGTTATAACGTATAGCGTTATATAGTACTATGTAATAACGTATAAAGTTATATAGTATCACGTTATAACGTATAACGTTATATAGTACTATGTAATAACGTATAACGTTATTTAATATTACGTTATAACGTATAACGTTATATAATATTACGTTATATCGTATAACGTTATGTAGCATTACGTTATAACGTATAACGTTATGTAGCATTACGTTATAACGTATAGCGTTATATAGTATGATGTAATAACGTATAACGTTATGTAGTATTACTTTATAACGTATAACGTTATATAGTGTTACGTTATAACGTATAACGTTATATGGTATCACGTTATAGCGTATAACGTTATATGGTATCACGTTATAACGTATATCGTTATATAATATTACGTCATAACGTATAACGTCATATGGTATCACGTTATAGCGTATAACGTTATATAATATTACGTTATATCGTATAACGTTATGTAGCATTACGTTATAAAGTATAGCGTTATATAGTATGATGTAATAACGTATAACGTTATGTAGTATTACTTTATAACGTATAACGTTATATAGTACTATGTCGTAACCTATAACGTTATGTAGTATCACGTTATAACGTATAACATTATATAGTATTACGTCATTACGTATATCGTTATATAATATTACGTTATAACGTATAACGTTATATGGTATCACGTTATAGCGTATAACGTTATATGGTATCACGTTATAACGTATAACGTTATATAATACTACGTTATAACGTATAACGTAATGTAGTATTACGTTATAACGTACAACGTTATGTGGTATTAGGATATAACGTATAACGTTATGTAGTACTAAGTTAAAACGTATAACGTTATGTAGTATTACGTTATAACGTATAAGGTTATGTGGTATTAGGATATAACGTATAACGTTATATAGTACTAAGATAAAACGTATAACGTTATATAGTACTAAGATAAAACCTATAACGTTATGTAGTATTACGTTATAACGTATAGCGTTATATCGTATTGTGTTATAACGTATAACGTTATGTGGTATTACGTTATAACGTTTAACGTTATATAATATTACGTTATAACGTATAACGTTATGTAGCATTACGTTATAGCGTATAGCGTTATATAGTATGATGTAATAACGTATAACGTTATGTAGTATTACTTTATAACGTATAACGTTATATAGTATTACGTTATAACGTATAACGTTATATGGTATCACGTTATAGCGTATAACGTTATATGGTATCACGTTATAACGTATAACGTTATGTAGCATTACGTTATAACGTATAGCGTTATATAGTATGATGTAATAACGTATAACGTTATGTAGTATTACTTTATAACGTATAACGTTATATAGTATTACGTTATAACGTATAACGTTATATGGTATCACGTTATAGCGTATAACGTTATATGGTATCACGTTATAGCGTATAACGTTATATGGTATCACGTTATAACGTATAACGTTATGTAGTATTACGTTATAACGTATAAGGTTATGTGGTATTAGGATATAACGTATAACGTTATATAGTACTAAGATAAAACGTATAACGTTATGTCGTATTACGTTATAACGTATAACGTTATATAGTATTGTGTTATAACGTATAACGTTGTATAGTATTGTGTTATAACGCATAACGTTATATAGTATTGTGTTATAACGTATAACGTTATGTAGTATTACGTTATAACGTATAAGGTTATGTGGTATTAGGATATAACGTATAACGTTATATAGTACTAAGATAAAACGTATAACGTTATACAGTATTGTGTTATAACGTATAACGTTATGTAATATTACGTTATAACGTATAACGTTATATAGTACTATGTAATAACGTATAACATTATGTAGTATTACGTTATAACGTATAAGGTTATGTGGTATTAGGATATAACGTATAACGTTATATAGTACTAAGATAAAACGTATAACGTTATATAGTATTGTGTTATAACGTATAACGTTATGTAGTATTACGTTATAACGTATAACGTTATATAGTACTATGTAATAACGTATAACATTATGTAGTATTACGTTATAACGTATAGCGTTATATAGTACTATGTAATAACGTATAACGTTATGTAGTATTACTTTATAACGTATAACGTTATATAGTGTTACGTTATAACGTATAAGGTTATGTGGTATTAGGATATAACGTATAACGTTATATAGTACTAAGATAAAACGTATAACGTTATGTAGTATTACGTTATACCGTATAACGTTATATAATATTACGTTATAAAGTATAATGTTATATAATATTACGTTATAACGTTAAACGCTATGTAGTAATACGTCTAACGTATAACGTTATATAATATTACGTTATACCGTGTAGTGTTATATTATATTACGTTATAACGTATAACGTTATGTAGTATTACGTTATAACGTATAACGTTATACAGTAGCACGTTATAACGTATAACGTTATATAGTACCATGTAATAACGTATAACGTTATGAAGTATTATGTTATAACGTATATCGTTATATAATATTACGTTATAACATATAATGTTATATAATATTACGTTATAACGTATAACGTTGTGTAGTATTACGTTATAACGTATAACGTTATGTAGTATTACGTTATAACGTATAACGTTATGTAGTATTACGTTATAACGCTTAACGTTATATAATATTACGGTATAACGTATAAGGTTATGTAGTATTACGTTATAACCTACAACGTTATATAGTACTATGGAATATCGTATAACGTTATGTAGTATTACTTTATAACGTATATCGTTATATAATATTACGTTATAACGTATAACGTTATGTAGTATTACGTTATAACGTATAACGTTATATGGTATCACGTTATAACGTATAAAGTTATATAGTATCACGTTATAACGTATAACGTTATATAGTACTATGGAATATCGTATAACGTTATGTAGTATTACTTTATAACGTATATCGTTATATAATATTACGTTATAACGTATAATGTTATATAATATTACGTTATAACGTATAACGATAAGTAGTATTACGTTATAACGTATAAAGTTATATAGTATCACGTTATAACGTATAACGTTATATAGTACTATGTAATAACGTATAACGTTATGTAGTGTTACGTTATAACGTATATGGTTATATAATATTACGTTATAACGTTTAATGTTATATAATATTACGTTATAACGAATAATGTTATATAATATTACGTTATAACGTATAACGTTATGTAGTATTACGTTATAACGTATAACGTTATATAGTATTGCGTTATTACGTATAACGTTATGTAGTATTACGTTATGACGTTTAACGTTATATAATATTACGTTATAACGTACAACGTTATATAGTACTAAGATAAAACGTATAACGTTATTCAGTACTATGTAGTAATGTATAACGTCATGTAGTATTACGTTATAACGTATATCGTTATATAATATTACGTTATAACGTTTAACGTTATATAATATTACGTTATAAAGTATAATGTTATATAATAATACGTTATAACGTATAACGTTATGTAGTATTACGTTATAACGTATAACGTTATATAGTATTGCGTTATAACGTACAACGTTATATAGTATTGCGTTATCACGTACAACGTTATATAGTATTGCGTTATAACGTACAACGTTATGTAGTATTGTGTTATAACGTATAACGTTATATAGTGTTACGTTATAACGTATAACGTTATATGGTATCACATTATAGCGTATAACGTTATGTAGTATTACGTTATAACGTATAGCGTTATATACTACTATGTAATAACGTATAACGTTATGTAGTATTACTTTATAACGTATAACGTTATATAATATTACGTTATAACGTATAGCGTTATGTAGTACTATGTAATAACGTATAACGTTATGTAGTATTACTTTATAACGTATAACGTCATATAATATTACGTAATAACGTATAACGTTATGTAGTATTACGTTTTAACGTATAACGTTATATAGTACTAAGATAGAACGTATAACATTATACAGTACTATGTAATAACGTATAACGTTATGTAGTATTACGTTATAACGTATAGCGTTATGTAGTACTATGTAATAACGTATAACGTTATGTAGTATTACTTTATAACGTATAACGTCATATAATATTACTTTATAACGTATAACGTTATATAATATTACTTTATAACGTATAACGTTATATAATATTACGTTATAACGTATAATGTTATGTAGTATTACGTTTTAACGTATAACGTTATATAGTACTAAGATAGAACGTATAACATTATACAGTACTATGTAATAACGTATAACGTTATGTAGTATTACGTTATAACGTATAGCGTTATGTAGTACTATGTAATAACGTATAACGTTATGTAGTATTACTTTATAACGTATAACGTCATATAATATTACTTTATAACGTATAACGTTATATAATATTACGTTATAACGTATAATGTTATAGAATATTACGCTATAACGAATAACGTTATACAGTATTGTGTTATAACGTATAACGTTATGTAGTATTACGTTATAACGTATAACGTTATATGGTATCACGTTATAGCGTATAACGTTATATGGTATCACGTTATAACGTATAACGTTATGTAGTGTCACGTTATAACGTATAGCGTTATGTAGTACTGTGTAATAACGTATAACGTTATTTAATATTACGTTATAGCGTATAACGTTATATGGTATCACGTTATAACGTATAACGATATGTAGTATTACGTTATAACGTATAACGTTATATAGTATTGTGTTATAACGTATAACGTTATGTGGTTTTACGTTCTAACGTTTAACGTTATATAATATTACGTTATAAAGTATAATGTTATATAATAATACGTTATAACGTATAACGTTATGTAGTATTACGTTATAACGTATAACGTTATATAGTATAGCGTTATAACGTACAACGTTATATAGTATTGCGCTATAACGTACAACGTTATATAGTATTGCGTTATAACGTACAACGTTATGTAGTATTGTGTTATAACGTATAACGTTATATAGTATTGTGTTATAACGTATAACGTTATATAATATTACGTCATAACGTATAACGTTATGTAGTGTCACGTTATAACGTATAGCGTTATGTAGTACTATGTAATAACGTATAACGTTATGTAGTGTTACGTTATAACGTATATCGTTATATAATATTACTTTATAACGTATAACATTATATAATATTACGTTATAACGTATAACGTTATGTAGTATTACGTTATAACGTATAGCGTTATATAGTACTATGTAATAACGTATAACGTTATGTAGTATTACTTTATAACGTATAACG
This sequence comes from Bombus sylvestris, assembly GCA_911622165.2. Lineage (NCBI taxonomy): Eukaryota > Metazoa > Arthropoda > Insecta > Hymenoptera > Apidae > Bombus > Bombus sylvestris. Next base: position 5,118,083 of record OU443153.1, on the reverse strand, counting down.
TTATATAATATTACGTTATAACGTATAACGATATGTAGTATTACGTTATAACGTATAACGTTATATAGTATTGTGTTATAACGTATAACGTTATGTGGTTTTACGTTATAACGTTTAACGTTATATAATATTACGTTATAAAGTATAATGTTATATAATAATACGTTATAACGTATAACGTTATGTAGTATTACGTTATAACGTATAACGTTATATAGTATTGCGTTATAACGTACAACGTTATATAGTATTGCGTTATCACGTACAACGGTATATAGTATTGCGTTATAACGTACAACGTTATGTAGTATTGTGTTATAACGTATAACGTTATATAGTATTGTGTTATAACGTATAACGTTATATAATATTGCGTCATAACGTATAACGTTATGTAGTGTCACGTTATAACGTATAGCGTTATGTAGTACTATGTAATAACGTATAACGTTATGTAGTGTTACGTTATAACGTATATCGTTATATAATATTACGTTATAACGTATAATGTTATAGAATATTGCGCTATAACGAATAACGTTATACAGTATTGTGTTATAACGTATAACGTTATGTAGTATTACGTTATAACGTATAACGTTATATAGTACTATGTAATAACGTATAACATTATGCAGTATTACGTTATAACGTATAGCGTTATATAGTACTATGTAATAACGTATAAAGTTATATAGTATCACGTTATAACGTATAACGTTATATAGTACTATGTAATAACGTATAACGTTATTTAATATTACGTTATAACGTATAACGTTATATAATATTACGTTATATCGTATAACGTTATGTAGTATTACGTTATAACGTATAGCGTTATGTAGTACTATGTAATAATGTATAACGTTATGAAGTATTACTTTATAACGTATAACATTATATAATATTACGTTATAACGTATAACGTTATGTAGTATCACGTTATAACGTATAACGTTATATAGTACTATGGAAAATCGTATAACGTTATGTAATATCACGTTATAACCTATAACGTTATATAGTATTACGTTATTACGTATATCGTTATATAATATTACGTTGTAACGTATAACGTTATGTAGTATTACGTTATAACGTATAGCGTTATATACTACTATGTAATAACGTATAACGTTATGTAGTATTACTTTATAACGTATAACGTTATATAATATTACGTTATAACGTATAGCGTTATGTAGTACTATGTAATAACGTATAACGTTATGTAGTATTACTTTATAACGTATAACGTCATATTATATTACGTAATAACGTATAACGTTATGTAGTATTACTTTATAACGTATAACGTTATATAATATTACGTTATAACGTATAGCGTTATGTAGTACTATGTAATAACGTATAACGTTATGTAGTATTACGTTATAACGTATAGCGTTATGTAGTACTATGTAATAACGTATAACGTTATGTAGTATTACTTTATAACGTATAACATTATATAATATTACGTTATAACGTATAACGCTATGTAGTGTTACGTTATAACGTATATCGTTATATTATATTAGGTTATAACGTATAATGTTATATAATATTACGTTATAACGTATAACGTTATGTGGTATTAGGATATAACGTATAACGTTATATAGTACTAAGATAAAACGTATAACGTTATGTAGTATTACGTTATACCGTATAACGTTGTATAATATTACGTTATAAAGTATAATGTTATATAATATTACGTTATAACGTTAAACGCTATGTAGTAATACGTCTAACGTATAACGTTATATAATATTACGTTATACCGTGTAGTGTTATATTATATTACGTTATAACGTATAACGTTATGTAGTATTACGTTATAACGTATAACGTTACACAGTAGCACGTTATAACGTATAACGTTATATAGTACCATGTAATAACGTATAACGTTATGAAGTATTATGTTATAACGTATATCGTTATATAATATTACGTTATAACATATAATGTTATATAATATTACGTTATAACGTATAACGTTATGTAGTATTACGTTATAACGTATAACGTTATGTAGTATTACGTTATAACGTATAACGTTATATAGTATTGTGTTATAACGTATAACGTTATGTAGTATTACGTTATAACGCTTAACGTTATATAATATTACGGTATAACGTATAAGGTTATGTAGTATTACGTTATAACCTACAACGTTATATAGTACTAAGATAAAAAGTATAACGCTATGTAGTAATACGTCTAACGTATAACGTTATATAATATAACGTTATACCGTGTAGTGTTATATAATATTACGCTATAACGAATAACGTTATACAGTATTGTGTTATAACGTATAACGTTATGTAGTATTACGTTATAACGTATAACGTTATATGGTATCACGTTATAGCGTATAACGTTATATGGTATCACGTTATAACGTATAACGTTATGTAGTGTCACGTTATAACGTACAACGTTATGTAGTATTGTGTTATAACGTATAACGTTATATAGTATTGCGTTATAACGTACAACGTTATATAGTATTGCGTTATCACGTACAACGTTATATAGTATTGCGTTATAACGTACAACGTTATGTAGTATTGTGTTATAACGTATAACGTTATATAGTATTGTGTTATAACGTATAACGTTATATAATATTGCGTCATAACGTATAACGTTATGTAGTGTCACGTTATAACGTATAGCGTTATGTAGTACTATGTAATAACGTATAACGTTATGTAGTGTTACGTTATAACGTATATCGTTATATAATATTACGTTATAACGTATAATGTTATAGAATATTGCGCTATAACGAATAACGTTATACAGTATTGTGTTATAACGTATAACGTTATGTAGTATTACGTTATAACGTATAACGTTATATAGTACTATGTAATAACGTATAACATTATGTAGTATTACGTTATAACGTATAGCGTTATATAGTACTATGTAATAACGTATAAAGTTATATAGTATCACGTTATAACGTATAACGTTATATAGTACTATGTAATAACGTATAACGTTTTTTAATATTACGTTATAACGTATAACGTTATATAATATTACGTTATATCGTATAACGTTATGTAGCATTACGTTATAACGTATAGCGTTATATAGTATGATGTAATAACGTATAACGTTATGTAGTATTACTTTATAACGTATAACGTTATATAGTGTTACGTTATAACGTATAACGTTATATGGTATCACGTTATAGCGTATAACGTTATATGGTATCACGTTATAACGTATAACGTTATGTAGCATTACGTTATAACGTATAGCGTTATATAGTATGATGTAATAACGTATAACGTTATGTAGTATTACTTTATAACGTATAACGTTATATAGTATTACGTTATAACGTATATCGTTATATAATATTACGTTATAACGTATAATGTTATAGAATATTACGCTATAACGAATAACGTTATACAGTATTGTGTTATAACGTATAACGTTATATGGTATCACGTTATAACGTATAACGTTATGTAGTATTACGTTATAACGTATAAGGTTATGTGGTATTAGGATATAACGTATAACGTTATATAGTACTAAGATAAAACGTATAACGTTATGTCGTATTACGTTATAACGTATAACGTTATATAGTATTGTGTTATAACGTATAGCGTTGTATAGTATTGTGTTATAACGCATAACGTTATATAGTATTGTGTTATAACGTATAACGTTATGTAGTATTACGTTATAACGTATAAGGTTATGTGGTATTAGGATATAACGTATAACGTTATATAGTACTAAGATAAAACGTATAACGTTATATAGTAGCACGTTATAACGTATATCGTTATATAATATTACGTTATAACATATAATGTTATATAATATTACGTTATAACGTATAACGTTATGTAGTATTACGTTATAACGTATAACGTTATATAGTATCACGTTATAACGTACAACGTTATGTAGTATTACGTTATAACGAATAAAGTTATATAGTATCACGTTATAACGTATAACGTTATATAGTACTAAGATAGAACGTATAACATTATACAGTACTATGTAATAACGTATAACGTTATGTAGTATTACGTTATAACGTATAGCGTTATGTAGTACTATGTAATAACGTATAACGTTATGTAGTATTACGTTATAACGTATAGCGTTATGTAGTACTATGTAATAACGTATAACGTTATGTAGTATTACTTTATAACGTATAACATTATATAATATTACGTTATAACGTATAACGTTATGTAGTATTACGTTATAACGTATAGCGTTATATAGTACTATGTAATAACGTATAACGTTATGTAGTATTACTTTATAACGTATAACGTTATATAATATTACGTTATAACGTATAACGATATGTAGTATTACGTTATAACGTATAACGTAATATAGTATTGTGTTATAACGTATAACGTTATGTGGTTTTACGTTATAACGTTTAACGTTATATAATATTACGTTATAAAGTATAATGTTATATAATAATACGTTATAACGTATAACGTTATGTAGTATTACGTTATAACGTATAACGTTATATAGTATTGCGTTATAACGTACTACGTTATATAGTATTGCGTTATCACGTACAACGTTATATAGTATTGCGTTATAACGTACAACGTTATGTAGTATTGTGTTATAACGTATAAGGTTATGTGGTATTAGGATATAACGTATAACGTTATATAGTACTAAGATAAAACGTATAACGGTATATGGTATCACGTTATAGCGTATAACGTTATATGGTATCACGTTATAGCGTATAACGTTATATGGTATCACGTTATAGCGTATAACGTTATATGGTATCACGGTATAGCGTATAACGTTATATGGTATCACGTTATAACGTGTAACGTTATGTAGTATTACGTTATAACGTATAAGGTTATGTGGTATTAGGATATAACGTATAACGTTATATAGTACTAAGATAAAACGTATAACGTTATGTCGTATTACGTTATAACGTATAACGTTATATAGTATTGTGTTATAACGTATAGCGTTGTATAGTATTGTGTTATAACGCATAACGTTATATAGTATTGTGTTATAACGTATAACGTTATGTAGTATTACGTTATAACGTATAAGGTTATGTGGTATTAGGATATAACGTATAACGTTATATAGTACTAAGATAAAACGTATAACGTTATATAGTAGCACGTTATAACGTATATCGTTATATAATATTACGTTATAACATATAATGTTATATAATATTACGTTATAACGTATAACGTTATGTAGTATTACGTTATAACGTATAACGTTATATAGTATCACGTTATAACGTACAACGTTATGTAGTATTACGTTATAACGAATAAAGTTATATAGTATCACGTTATAACGTATAACGTTATATAGTACTAAGATAGAACGTATAACATTATACAGTACTATGTAATAACGTATAACGTTATGTAGTATTACGTTATAACGTATAGCGTTATGTAGTACTATGTAATAACGTATAACGTTATGTAGTATTACGTTATAACGTATAGCGTTATGTAGTACTATGTAATAACGTATAACGTTATGTAGTATTACTTTATAACGTATAACATTATATAATATTACGTTATAACGTATAACGTTATGTAGTATTACGTTATAACGTATAGCGTTATATAGTACTATGTAATAACGTATAACGTTATGTAGTATTACTTTATAACGTATAACGTTATATAATATTACGTTATAACGTATAACGATATGTAGTATTACGTTATAACGTATAACGTTATATAGTATTGTGTTATAACGTATAACGTTATGTGGTTTTACGTTATAACGTTTAACGTTATATAATATTACGTTATAAAGTATAATGTTATATAATAATACGTTATAACGTATAACGTTATGTAGTATTACGTTATAACGTATAACGTTATATAGTATTGCTTTATAACGTACTACGTTATATAGTATTGCGTTATCACGTACAACGTTATATAGTATTGCGTTATAACGTACAACGTTATGTAGTATTGTGTTATAACGTATAACGTTATATAGTATTGTGTTATAACGTATAACGTTTTATAATATTACGTGGTAACGTATAACGTTATGTAGTGTCACGTTATAACGTATAGCGTTATGTAGTACTATGTAATAACGTATAACGTTATGTAGTGTTACGTTATAACGTATATCGTTATATAATATTACGTTATAACGTATAATGTTATAGAATATTACGCTATAACGAATAACGTTATACAGTATTGTGTTATAACGTATAACGTTATACAGTATTGTGTTATAACGTATAACGTTATATAATATTACGTTATAACGTATAACGTTATATAATATTACGTTATATCGTATAACGTTATGTAGCATTACGTTATAACGTATAGCGTTATATAGTATGATGTAATAACGTATAACGTTATGTAGTATTACTTTATAACGTATAACGTTATATAGTCTTACGTTATAACGTATAACGTTATATGGTATCACGTTATAGCGTATAACGTTATATGGTATCACGTTATAGCGTATAACGTTATATGGTATCACGTTATAACGTATAACGTTTATGTAGCATTACGTTATAACGTATAGCGTTATATAGTATGATGTAATAACGTATAACGTTATGTAGTATTACTTTATAACGTATAACGTTATATAGTATTACGTTATAACGTATAACGTTATATGGTATCACGTTATAGCGTATAACGTTATATGGTATCACGTTATAACGTATAACGTTATGTAGTATTACGTTATAACGTATAAGGTTATGTGGTATTAGGATATAACGTATAACGTTATATAGTACTAAGATAAAACGTATAACGTTATGTCGTATTACGTTATAACGTATAACGTTATATAGTATTGTGTTATAACGTATAGCGTTGTATAGTATTGTGTTATAACGCATAACGTTATATAGTATTGTGTTATAACGTATAACGTTATGTAGTATTACGTTATAACGTATAAGGTTATGTGGTATTAGGATATAACGTATAACGTTATATAGTACTAAGATAAAACGTATAACGTTATATAGTATTGTGTTATAACGTATAACGTTATGTAGTATTACGTTATAACGTATCAGGTTATGTGGTATTAGGATATAACGTATAACGTTATATAGTACTAAGATAAAACGTATAACGTTATGTAGTATTACGTTATAGCGTATAACGTTATATAGTACTAAGATAAAACGTATAACGTTATGTAGTATTACGTTATACCGTATAACGTTATATAATATTACGTTATAAAGTATAATGTTATATAATATTACGTTATAACGTTAAACGCTATGTAGTAATACGTATAACGTATAACGTTATATAATATTACGTTATACCGTGTAGTGTTATATTATATTACGTTATAACGTATAACGTTATGTAGTATTACGTTATAACGTATAACGTTATATAGTAGCACGTTATAACGTATAACGTTATATAGAACCATGTAATAACGTATAACGTTATGAAGTATTATGTTATAACGTATATCGTTATATAATATTACGTTATAACATATAATATAATATAATATTACGTTATAACGTATAACGTTATGTAGTATTACGTTATAACGTATAACGTTATATAGTATTGCTTTATTACGTATAACGTTATGTAGTATTACGTTATGACGTTTAACGTTATATAATATTACGTTATAACGTATAACGTTATATAGTACTAAGATAAAACGTATAACGTTATTCAGTACTATGTAGTAACGTATAACGTCATGTAGTATTACGTTATAACGTATATCGTTATATAATATTACGTAATAACGTATAACGTTATATAATATTACGTCATAACGTATAACGTTATGTAGTGTTACGTTATAACGTATAACGTTATATAGTATTGTGTTATAACGTATAACGTTATGTAGTATTACGTTATAACGTATAAGGTTATGTGGTATTAGGATATAACGTATAACGTTATATAGTACTAAGATAAAACGTATAACGTTATATAGTATTGCGTTATAACGTATAACGTTATGTAGTATTACGTTATAACGTATAAGGTTATGTGGTATTAGGATATAACGTATAACGTTATATAGTACTAAGATAAAACGTATAACGTTATGTAGTATTACGTTATAGCGTATATCGTTATATAATATTACGTTATATCGTATAATGTTATATAATATTACGTTATAACGTATAACGTTATGCAGTATTACGTTATAACGTATAACGTTATATAGTATCACGTTATAACGTACAACGTTATGTAGTATTACGTTATAACGAATAAAGTTATATAGTATCACGTTATAACGTATAACGTTATATAGTACTATGTAATAACGTATAACGCTATGTAGTGTTACGTTATAACGTATATCGTTATATTATATTAGGTTATAACGTATAATGTTATATAATATTACGTTATAACTTATAACGTTATGTAGTATTGTGTTATAACGTATAACGTTATGCAGTATTACGTTATAACGTTTAACGTTATATAATATTACGTTATAACGTATAACGTTATGTAGTATTACGTTATAACGTGTAACGTTATATAGTATTGCGTTATAACGTATAACGTTATGTAGTATTACGTTATAACGTATAACGTTATATAGTACTATGATAAAACGTATAACATTATGTAGTATTACGTTATAACGTATAACGTTATATAATATTACGTTATAAAGTATAATGTTATATAATATTACGTTATAACGTATAACGTTATGTAGTATTACGTTATAACGTATAGCGTTATATAGTACTATGTAATAACGTATAACGTTATGTAGTATTACTTTATAACGTATAACGTTATATAATATTACGTTATAACGTATAACGATATGTAGTATTACGTTATAACGTATAACGTTATATAGTATTGTGTTATAACGTATAACGTTATGTGGTTTTACGTTATAACGTTTAACGTTATATAATATTACGTTATAAAGTATAATGTTATATAATAATACGTTATAACGTATAACGTTATGTAGTATTACGTTATAACGTATAACGTTATATAGTATTGCGTTATAACGTACAACGTTATATAGTATTGCGTTATCACGTACAACGTTATATAGTATTGCGTTATAACGTACAACGTTATGTAGTATTGTGTTATAACGTATAACGTTATATAGTATTGTGTTATAACGTATAACGTTATATAAGATTACGTGGTAACGTATAACGTTATGTAGTGTCACGTTATAACGTATAGCGTTATGTAGTACTATGTAATAACGTATAACGTTATGTAGTGTTACGTTATAACGTATATCGTTATATAATATTACGTTATAACGTATAATGTTATAGAATATTACGCTATAACGAATAACGTTATACAGTATTGTGTTATAACGTATAACGATATGTAGTATTACATTATAACGTATAACGTTATATAATATTACGTTATAACGTATAACGTTATATAATATTACGTTATATCGTATAACGTTATGTAGCATTACGTTATAACGTATAGCGTTATATAGTATGATGTAATAACGTATAACGTTATGTAGTATTACTTTATAACGTATAACGTTATATAGTGTTACGTTATAACGTATAACGTTATATGGTATCACGTTATAGCGTATAACGTTATATAGTGTTACGTTATAACGTATAACGTTATATGGTATTGCGTTATAACGTACAACGTTATGTAGTATTGTGTTATAACATATAACGTTATATAGTATTGTGTTATAACGTATAACGTTATATAATATTACGTTATAACGTATAACGTTATATAATATTACGTTATATCGTGTAACGTTATGTAGCATTACGTTATAACGTATAGCGTTATATAGTATGATGTAATAACGTATAACGTTATGTAGTATTACTTTATAACGTATAACGTTATATAGTGTTACGTTATAACGTATAACGTTATATGGTATCACGTTATAGCGTATAACGTTATATGGTATCACGTTATAACGTATAACGTTATGTAGCATTACGTTATAACGTATAGCGTTATATAGTATGATGTAATAACGTATAACGTTATGTAGTATTACTTTATAACGTATAACGTTATATAGTATTACGTTATAACGTATAACGTTATATGGTATCACGTTATAGCGTATAACGTTATATGGTATCACGTTATAACGTATAACGTTATGTAGTATTACGTTATAACGTATAAGGTTATGTGGTATTAGGATATAACGTATAACGTTATATAGTACTAAGATAAAACGTATAACGTTATGTCGTATTACGTTATAACGTATAACGTTATATAGTATTGTGTTATAACGTATAGCGTTGTATAGTATTGTGTTATAACGCATAACGTTATATAGTATTGTGTTATAACGTATAACGTTATGTAGTATTACGTTATAACGTATAAGGTTATGTGGTATTAGGATATAACGTATAACGTTATATAGTACTAAGATAAAACGTATAACGTTATATAGTATTGTGTTATAACGTATAACGTTATGTAGTATTACGTTATAACGTATAAGGTTATGTGGTATTAGGATATAACGTATAACGTTATATAGTACTAAGATAAAACGTATAACGTTATGTAGTATTACGTTATAGCGTATATCGTTATATAATATTACGTTATAACGTATAATGTTATATAATATTACGTTATAACGTATAACGTTATGCAGTATTACGTTATAACGTATAACGTTATATAGTATCACGTTATAACGTACAACGTTATGTAGTATTACGTTATAACGAATAAAGTTATATAGTATCACGTTATAACGTATAACGTTATATAGTACTATGTAATAACGTATAACGCTATGTAGTGTTACGTTATAACGTATATCGTTATATTATATTAGGTTATAACGTATAATGTTATATAATATTACGTTATAACGTATAACGTTATGTGGTATTAGGATATAACGTATAACGTTATATAGTACTAAGATAAAACGTATAACGTTATGTAGTATTACGTTATACCGTATAACGTTATATAATATTACGTTATAAAGTATAATGTTATATAATATTACGTTATAACGTTAAACGCTATGTAGTAATACGTATAACGTATAACGTTATATAATATTACGTTATACCGTGTAGTGTTATATTATATTACGTTATAACGTATAACGTTATGAAGTATTACGTTATAACGTATAACGTTATATAGTAGCACGTTATAACGTACAACGTTATATAGTACCATGTAATAACGTATAACGTTATGAAGTATTATGTTATAACGTATATCGTTATATAATATTACGTTATAACATATAATATTATATAATATTACGTTATAACGTATAACGTTATGTAGTATTACGTTATAACGTATAACGTTATGTAGTATTACGTTATAACGTATAACGTTATATAGTATTGCGTTATTACGTATAACGTTATGTAGTATTACGTTAGGACGTTTAACGTTATATAATATTACGTTATAACGTATAACGTTATATAGTACTAAGATAAAACGTATAACGTTATTCAGTACTATGTAGTAACGTATAACGTCATGTAGTATTACGTTATAACGTATATCGTTATATAATATTACGTCATAACGTATAACGTTATGTAGTGTTACGTTATAACGTATAACGTTATATAGTATTGTGTTATAACGTATAGCGTTGTATAGTATTGTGTTATAACGCATAACGTTATATAGTATTGTGTTATAACGTATAACGTTATGTAGTATTACGTTATAACGTATAAGGTTATGTGGTATTAGGATATAACGTATAACGTTATATAGTACTAAGATAAAACGTATAACGTTATATAGTAGTGTGTTATAACGTATAACGTTATGTAGTATTACGTTATAACGTATAAGGTTATGTGGTATTAGGATATAACGTATAACGTTATATAGTACTAAGATAAAACGTATAACGTTATGTAGTATTACGTTATAGCGCATATCGTTATATAATATTACGTTATAACGTATAATGTTATATAATATTACGTTATAACGTATAACGTTATGCAGTATTACGTTATAACGTATAACGTTATATAGTATCACGTTATAACGTACAACGTTATGTAGTATTACGTTATAACGAATAAAGTTATATAGTATCACGTTATAACGTATAACGTTATATAGTACTATGTAATAACGTATAACGCTATGTAGTGTTACGTTATAACGTATATCGTTATATTATATTAGGTTATAACGTATAATGTTATATAATATTACGTTATAACGTATAACGTTATGTAGTATTGTGTTATAACGTATAACGTTATGCAGTATTACGTTATAACGTTTAACGTTATATAATATTACGTTATAACGTATAACGTTATGTAGTATTACGTTATAACGTGTAACGTTATATAGTATTGCGTTATAACGTATAACGTTATGTAGTATTACGTTATAACGTATAACGTTATATAGTACTATGATAAAACGTATAACATTATGTAGTATTACGTTATAACGTATAACGTTATATAATATTACGTTATAAAGTATAATGTTATATAATAATACGTTATAACGTATAACGTTATGTAGTATTACGTTATAACGTATAACGTTATATAGTATTGCGTTATAACGTACAACGTTATATAATATTACGTAATAACGTATAACGTTATGTAGTATTACGTTATGACGTTTAACGTTAAATAATATTACGTTATAACGTATAACGTTATATAGTACTAAGATAGAACGTATAACATTATACAGTACTATGTAATAACGTATAACGTTATGTAGTATTACGTTATAACGTATAGCGTTATGTAGTACTGTGTAATAACGTATAACGTTATGTAGTATTACTTTATAACGTATAAGATTATATAATGTTACGTTATAACGTATAACGTTATGTAGTATTACTTCATAACGTATAGCGTTATATAGTACTATGTAATAACGTATAACGTTATGTAGTATTACTTTATAACGTATAACGTTATATAATATTACGTTATAACGTATAACGATATGTAGTATTACGTTATAACGTATAACGTTATATAGTATTGTGTTATAACGTATAACGTTATGTGGTTTTACGTTATAACGTTTAACGTTATATAATATTACGTTATAACGTATAAGGTTATGTGGTATTAGGATATAACGTATAACGTTATATAGTACTAAGATAAAACGCATAACGTTATGTAGTATTACGATATAACGTATAACGTTATATAATATTACGTTATAACGTATAACGATATGTAGTATTACGTTATAACGTATAACGTTATATAGTATTGTGTTATAACGTATAACGTTATGTGGTTTTACGTTATAACGTTTAACGTTATATAATATTACGTTATAACGTATAAGGTTATGTGGTATTAGGATATAACGTATAACGTTATATAGTACTAAGATAAAACGCACAACGTTATGTAGTATTACGATATAACGTATAACGTTATATAGTATTGTGTTATAACGTACAACGTTATGTAGTATTACGTTATAACGTATATCGATATGCAGTATTACGTTATAATGTATAACGTTATATAGTACTACGTAATAACGTATAACGTTATATAGTATTGTGATATAACGTATAACGTTATGTAGTATTACGTTATGACGTATAACGTTATGTAGTATTACGTTATAACGTATAACGTTATATAGTACAACGTAATAACGTATAATGTTATATAGTATTGTGATATAACGTATATCGTTATATAATATTACGTTATATCGTATAACGTTATGTAGAATCACGTTATAATAAATAACGTTATATAGTACAACGTAATAGCGTATAATGTTATATAGTATTGTGTTATAATGAATAACGTTATGTAGTATTACGTTATAATGTGTAACGTTATATAGTATTACGTTATAACGTCTAATGTTATAAAGTTGTACGTAATACCGTATAACGTTATATAATACAATGTTATAACGTATAACGGTAAATAGGCTATCATTATAACGTGTAACGTTATATAGCATTACGTTATAACGTATAACTTTATACATTACTACGATATAACGTATAACGTTATGTAGTACTACGTTATAACGTATAACGTTATATAGTACAACGTAATAGCGTATAATGTTATATAGTATTGTGTTATATTGAATAACGTTATGTAGTATTACGTTATAACGTATAACGTTATATAGTATTACGTTATAACGTATAACGTTATATAGTACAACGTAATAACGTATAATGTTATATAGTAATGTGTTATAATGAATAACGTTATGTAGAATTACGTTATAACGTACAACGCTATGTAGTATTACGATATAACGTCTAACGTTATGTAGTATCACGATATAACGTATAACGTTATGTAGTATCACGATATAACGTATAACGTTATGTAGTATTGCGTTATAACGTATAACGTTATATAGTACTACGTAAGAACGTATAACGTTATACAGTACTAAAATATAACGTATAAAGTTATATAATATTACGTTATAACGTATAACGTTATGTAGTATTACGTTATAACGTATAACATTATGTAGTATTACGTTATAACGTATAACGTTATATAATATTACGTTATAACGTCTAACGTTATATAATATTACGTTATAAAGTATAATGTTATATAATATTACGTTATAACGTTAAACGCTATGTAGTAATACGTATAACGTATAACGTTATATAATATTACGTTATACCGTGTAGTGTTATATTATATTACGTTATAACGTATAACGTTATGTAGTATTACGTTATAACGTATAACGTTATATAGTAGCACGTTATAACGTACAACGTTATATAGTACCATGTAATAACGTATAACGTTATGAAGTATTATGTTATAACGTATATCGTTATATAATATTACGTTATAACATATAATATTATATAATATTACGTTATAACGTATAACGTTATGTAGTATTACGTTATAACGTATAACGTTATGTAGTATTACGTTATAACGTATAACGTTATATAGTATTGCGTTATTACGTATAACGTTATGTAGTATTACGTTAGGACGTTTAACGTTATATAATATTACGTTATAACGTATAACGTTATATAGTACTAAGATAAAACGTATAACGTTATTCAGTACTATGTAGTAACGTATAACGTCATGTAGTATTACGTTATAACGTATATCGTTATATAATATTACGTCATAACGTATAACGTTATGTAGTGTTACGTTATAACGTATAACGTTATATAGTATTGTGTTATAACGTATAGCGTTGTATAGTATTGTGTTATAACGCATAACGTTATATAGTATTGTGTTATAACGTATAACGTTATGTAGTATTACGTTATAACGTATAAGGTTATGTGGTATTAGGATATAACGTATAACGTTATATAGTACTAAGATAAAACGTATAACGTTATATAGTAGTGTGTTATAACGTATAACGTTATGTAGTATTACGTTATAACGTATAAGGTTATGTGGTATTAGGATATAACGTATAACGTTATATAGTACTAAGATAAAACGTATAACGTTATGTAGTATTACGTTATAGCGTATATCGTTATATAATATTACGTTATAACGTATAATGTTATATAATATTACGTTATAACGTATAACGTTATGCAGTATTACGTTATAACGTATAACGTTATATAGTATCACGTTATAACGTACAACGTTATGTAGTATTACGTTATAACGAATAAAGTTATATAGTATCACGTTATAACGTATAACGTTATATAGTACTATGTAATAACGTATAACGCTATGTAGTGTTACGTTATAACGTATATCGTCATATTATATTAGGTTATAACGTATAATGTTATATAATATTACGTTATAACGTATAACGTTATGTAGTATTACGTTATAACGTGTAACGTTATATAGTATTGCGTTATAACGTATAACGTTATGTAGTATTACGTTATAACGTATAACGTTATATAGTACTATGATAAAACGTATAACATTATGTAGTATTACGTTATAACGTATAACGTTATATAATATTACGTTATAAAGTATAATATTATATAATAATACGTTATAACGTATAACGTTATGTAGTATTACGTTATAACGTATAACGTTATATAGTATTGCGTTATAACGTACAACGTTATATAATATTACGTAATAACGTATAACGTTATGTAGTATTACGTTATGACGTTTAACGTTAAATAATATTACGTTATAACGTATAACGTTATATAGTACTAAGATAGAACGTATAACATTATACAGTACTATGTAATAACGTATAACGTTATGTAGTATTACGTTATAACGTATAGCGTTATGTAGTACTGTGTAATAACGTATAACGTTATGTAGTATTACTTTATAACGTATAACATTATATAATGTTACGTTATAACGTATAACGTTATGTAGTATTACTTCATAACGTATAGCGTTATATAGTACTATGTAATAACGTATAACGTTATGTAGTATTACTTTATAACGTATAACGTTATATAATATTACGTTATAACGTATAACGATATGTAGTATTACGTTATAACGTATAACGTTATATAGTATTGTGTTATAACGTATAACGTTATGTGGTTTTACGTTATAACGTTTAACGTTATATAATATTACGTTGTAACGTATAAGGTTATGTGGTATTAGGATATAACGTATAACGTTATATAGTACTAAGATAAAACGCATAACGTTATGTAGTATTACGATATAACGTATAACGTTATATAATATTACGTTATAACGTATAACGATATGTAGTATTACGTTATAACGTATAACGTTATATAGTATTGTGTTATAACGTATAACGTTATGTGGTTTTACGTTATAACGTTTAACGTTATATAATATTACGTTATAACGTATAAGGTTATGTGGTATTAGGATATAACGTATAACGTTATATAGTACTAAGATAAAACGCACAACGTTATGTAGTATTACGATATAACGTATAACGTTATATAGTATTGTGTTATAACGTACAACGTTATGTAGTATTACGTTATAACGTATATCGGTATGCAGTATTACGTTATAATGTATAACGTTATATAGTACTACGTAATAACGTATAACGTTATATAGTACTACGTAATAACGTATAACGTTATGTAGTATTACGTTATGACGTATAACGTTATGTAGTATTACGTTATAACGTATAACGTTATATAGTACAACGTAATAACGTATAATGTTATATAGTATTGTGATATAACGTATATCGTTATATAATATTACGTTATATCGTATAACGTTATGTAGAATCACGTTATAATAAATAACGTTATATAGTACAACGTAATAGCGTATAATGTTATATAGTATTGTGTTATAATGAATAACGTTATGTAGTATTACGTTATAATGTGTAACGTTATATAGTATTACGTTATAACGTCTAATGTTATAAAGTTGTACGTAATACCGTATAACGTTATATAATACAATGTTATAACGTATAACGGTAAATAGGCTATCATTATAACGTGTAACGTTATATAGCATTACGTTATAACGTATAACTTTATACATTACTACGATATAACGTATAACGTTATGTAGTACTACGTTATAACGTATAACGTTATATAGTACAACGTAATAGCGTATAATGTTATATAGTATTGTGTTATATTGAATAACGTTATGTAGTATTACGTTATAACGTATAACGTTATATAGTATTACGTTATAACGTATAACGTTATATAGTACAACGTAATAACGTATAATGTTATATAGTAATGTGTTATAATGAATAACGTTATGTAGAATTACGTTATAACGTACAACGCTATGTAGTATTACGATATAACGTCTAACGTTATGTAGTATCACGATATAACGTATAACGTTATGTAGTATCACGATATAACGTATAACGTTATGTAGTATTGCGTTATAACGTATAACGTTATATAGTACTACGTAACAACGTATAACGTTATACAGTACTAAAATATAACGTATAAAGTTATATAATATTACGTTATAACGTATAACGTTATGTAGTATTACGTTATAACGTATAACATTATGTAGTATTACGTTATAACGTATAACGTTATATAATATTACGTTATAACGTCTAACGTTATATAATATTACGTTATAAAGTATAATGTTATATAATATTACGTTATAACGTTAAACGCTATGTAGTAATACGTACAACGTATAACGTTATATAATATTACGTTATACCGTGTAGTGTTATATTATATTACGTTATAACGTATAACGTTATGTAGTATTACGTTATAACGTATAACGTTATATAGTAGCACGTTATAACGTACAACGTTATATAGTACCATGTAATAACGTATAACGTTATGAAGTATTATGTTATAACGTATATCGTTATACAATATTACGTTATAACATATAATATTATATAATATTACGTTATAACGTATAACGTTATGTAGTATTACGTTATAACGTATAACGTTATGTAGTATTACGTTATAACGTATAACGTTATATAGTATTGCGTTATTACGTATAACGTTATGTAGTATTACGTTAGGACGTTTAACGTTATATAATATTACGTTATAACGTATAACGTTATATAGTACTAAGATAAAACGTATAACGTTATTCAGTACTATGTAGTAACGTATAACGTCATGTAGTATTACGTTATAACGTATATCGTTATATAATATTACGTCATAACGTATAACGTTATGTAGTGTTACGTTATAACGTATAACGTTATATAGTATTGTGTTATAACGTATAGCGTTGTATAGTATTGTGTTATAACGCATAACGTTATATAGTATTGTGTTATAACGTATAACGTTATGTAGTATTACGTTATAACGTATAAGGTTATGTGGTATTAGGATATAACGTATAACGTTATATAGTACTAAGATAAAACGTATAACGTTATATAGTAGTGTGTTATAACGTATAACGTTATGTAGTATTACGTTATAACGTATAAGGTTATGTGGTATTAGGATATAACGTATAACGTTATATAGTACTAAGATAAAACGTATAACGTTATGTAGTATTACGTTATAGCGCATATCGTTATATAATATTACGTTATAACGTATAATGTTATATAATATTACGTTATAACGTATAACGTTATGCAGTATTACGTTATAACGTATAACGTTATATAGTATCACGTTATAACGTACAACGTTATGTAGTATTACGTTATAACGAATAAAGTTATATAGTATCACGTTATAACGTATAACGTTATATAGTACTATGTAATAACGTATAACGCTATGTAGTGTTACGTTATAACGTATATCGTTATATTATATTAGGTTATAACGTATAATGTTATATAATATTACGTTATAACGTATAACGTTATGTAGTATTGTGTTATAACGTATAACGTTATGCAGTATTACGTTATAACGTTTAACGTTATATAATATTACGTTATAACGTATAACGTTATGTAGTATTACGTTATAACGTGTAACGTTATATAGTATTGCGTTATAACGTATAACGTTATGTAGTATTACGTTATAACGTATAACGTTATATAGTACTATGATAAAACGTATAACATTATGTAGTATTACGTTATAACGTATAACGTTATATAATATTACGTTATAAAGTATAATGTTATATAATAATACGTTATAACGTATAACGTTATGTAGTATTACGTTATAACGTATAACGTTATATAGTATTGCGTTATAACGTACAACGTTATATAATATTACGTAATAACGTATAACGTTATGTAGTATTACGTTATGACGTTTAACGTTAAATAATATTACGTTATAACGTATAACGTTATATAGTACTAAGATAGAACGTATAACATTATACAGTACTATGTAATAACGTATAACGTTATGTAGTATTACGTTATAACGTATAGCGTTATGTAGTACTGTGTAATAACGTATAACGTTATGTAGTATTACTTTATAACGTATAAGATTATATAATGTTACGTTATAACGTATAACGTTATGTAGTATTACTTCATAACGTATAGCGTTATATAGTACTATGTAATAACGTATAACGTTATGTAGTATTACTTTATAACGTATAACGTTATATAATATTACGTTATAACGTATAACGATATGTAGTATTACGTTATAACGTATAACGTTATATAGTATTGTGTTATAACGTATAACGTTATGTGGTTTTACGTTATAACGTTTAACGTTATATAATATTACGTTATAACGTATAAGGTTATGTGGTATTAGGATATAACGTATAACGTTATATAGTACTAAGATAAAACGCATAACGTTATGTAGTATTACGATATAACGTATAACGTTATATAATATTACGTTATAACGTATAACGATATGTAGTATTACGTTATAACGTATAACGTTATATAGTATTGTGTTATAACGTATAACGTTATGTGGTTTTACGTTATAACGTTTAACGTTATATAATATTACGTTATAACGTATAAGGTTATGTGGTATTAGGATATAACGTATAACGTTATATAGTACTAAGATAAAACGCACAACGTTATGTAGTATTACGATATAACGTATAACGTTATATAGTATTGTGTTATAACGTACAACGTTATGTAGTATTACGTTATAACGTATATCGATATGCAGTATTACGTTATAATGTATAACGTTATATAGTACTACGTAATAACGTATAACGTTATATAGTATTGTGATATAACGTATAACGTTATGTAGTATTACGTTATGACGTATAACGTTATGTAGTATTACGTTATAACGTATAACGTTATATAGTACAACGTAATAACGTATAATGTTATATAGTATTGTGATATAACGTATATCGTTATATAATATTACGTTATATCGTATAACGTTATGTAGAATCACGTTATAATAAATAACGTTATATAGTACAACGTAATAGCGTATAATGTTATATAGTATTGTGTTATAATGAATAACGTTATGTAGTATTACGTTATAATGTGTAACGTTATATAGTATTACGTTATAACGTCTAATGTTATAAAGTTGTACGTAATACCGTATAACGTTATATAATACAATGTTATAACGTATAACGGTAAATAGGCTATCATTATAACGTGTAACGTTATATAGCATTACGTTATAACGTATAACTTTATACATTACTACGATATAACGTATAACGTTATGTAGTACTACGTTATAACGTATAACGTTATATAGTACAACGTAATAGCGTATAATGTTATATAGTATTGTGTTATATTGAATAACGTTATGTAGTATTACGTTATAACGTATAACGTTATATAGTATTACGTTATAACGTATAACGTTATATAGTACAACGTAATAACGTATAATGTTATATAGTAATGTGTTATAATGAATAACGTTATGTAGAATTACGTTATAACGTACAACGCTATGTAGTATTACGATATAACGTCTAACGTTATGTAGTATCACGATATAACGTATAACGTTATGTAGTATCACGATATAACGTATAACGTTATGTAGTATTGCGTTATAACGTATAACGTTATATAGTACTACGTAAGAACGTATAACGTTATACAGTACTAAAATATAACGTATAAAGTTATATAATATTACGTTATAACGTATAACGTTATGTAGTATTACGTTATAACGTATAACATTATGTAGTATTACGTTATAACGTATAACGTTATATAATATTACGTTATAACGTCTAACGTTATATAATATTACGTTATAAAGTATAATGTTATATAATATTACGTTATAACGTTAAACGCTATGTAGTAATACGTATAACGTATAACGTTATATAATATTACGTTATACCGTGTAGTGTTATATTATATTACGTTATAACGTATAACGTTATGTAGTATTACGTTATAACGTATAACGTTATATAGTAGCACGTTATAACGTACAACGTTATATAGTACCATGTAATAACGTATAACGTTATGAAGTATTATGTTATAACGTATATCGTTATATAATATTACGTTATAACATATAATATTATATAATATTACGTTATAACGTATAACGTTATGTAGTATTACGTTATAACGTATAACGTTATGTAGTATTACGTTATAACGTATAACGTTATATAGTATTGCGTTATTACGTATAACGTTATGTAGTATTACGTTAGGACGTTTAACGTTATATAATATTACGTTATAACGTATAACGTTATATAGTACTAAGATAAAACGTATAACGTTATTCAGTACTATGTAGTAACGTATAACGTCATGTAGTATTACGTTATAACGTATATCGTTATATAATATTACGTCATAACGTATAACGTTATGTAGTGTTACGTTATAACGTATAACGTTATATAGTATTGTGTTATAACGTATAGCGTTGTATAGTATTGTGTTATAACGCATAACGTTATATAGTATTGTGTTATAACGTATAACGTTATGTAGTATTACGTTATAACGTATAAGGTTATGTGGTATTAGGATATAACGTATAACGTTATATAGTACTAAGATAAAACGTATAACGTTATATAGTAGTGTGTTATAACGTATAACGTTATGTAGTATTACGTTATAACGTATAAGGTTATGTGGTATTAGGATATAACGTATAACGTTATATAGTACTAAGATAAAACGTATAACGTTATGTAGTATTACGTTATAGCGTATATCGTTATATAATATTACGTTATAACGTATAATGTTATATAATATTACGTTATAACGTATAACGTTATGCAGTATTACGTTATAACGTATAACGTTATATAGTATCACGTTATAACGTACAACGTTATGTAGTATTACGTTATAACGAATAAAGTTATATAGTATCACGTTATAACGTATAACGTTATATAGTACTATGTAATAACGTATAACGCTATGTAGTGTTACGTTATAACGTATATCGTTATATTATATTAGGTTATAACGTATAATGTTATATAATATTACGTTATAACGTATAACGTTATGTAGTATTACGTTATAACGTGTAACGTTATATAGTATTGCGTTATAACGTATAACGTTATGTAGTATTACGTTATAACGTATAACGTTATATAGTACTATGATAAAACGTATAACATTATGTAGTATTACGTTATAACGTATAACGTTATATAATATTACGTTATAAAGTATAATATTATATAATAATACGTTATAACGTATAACGTTATGTAGTATTACGTTATAACGTATAACGTTATATAGTATTGCGTTATAACGTACAACGTTATATAATATTACGTAATAACGTATAACGTTATGTAGTATTACGTTATGACGTTTAACGTTAAATAATATTACGTTATAACGTATAACGTTATATAGTACTAAGATAGAACGTATAACATTATACAGTACTATGTAATAACGTATAACGTTATGTAGTATTACGTTATAACGTATAGCGTTATGTAGTACTGTGTAATAACGTATAACGTTATGTAGTATTACTTTATAACGTATAACATTATATAATGTTACGTTATAACGTATAACGTTATGTAGTATTACTTCATAACGTATAGCGTTATATAGTACTATGTAATAACGTATAACGTTATGTAGTATTACTTTATAACGTATAACGTTATATAATATTACGTTATAACGTATAACGATATGTAGTATTACGTTATAACGTATAACGTTATATAGTATTGTGTTATAACGTATAACGTTATGTGGTTTTACGTTATAACGTTTAACGTTATATAATATTACGTTGTAACGTATAAGGTTATGTGGTATTAGGATATAACGTATAACGTTATATAGTACTAAGATAAAACGCATAACGTTATGTAGTATTACGATATAACGTATAACGTTATATAATATTACGTTATAACGTATAACGATATGTAGTATTACGTTATAACGTATAACGTTATATAGTATTGTGTTATAACGTATAACGTTATGTGGTTTTACGTTATAACGTTTAACGTTATATAATATTACGTTATAACGTATAAGGTTATGTGGTATTAGGATATAACGTATAACGTTATATAGTACTAAGATAAAACGCACAACGTTATGTAGTATTACGATATAACGTATAACGTTATATAGTATTGTGTTATAACGTACAACGTTATGTAGTATTACGTTATAACGTATATCGGTATGCAGTATTACGTTATAATGTATAACGTTATATAGTACTACGTAATAACGTATAACGTTATATAGTACTACGTAATAACGTATAACGTTATGTAGTATTACGTTATGACGTATAACGTTATGTAGTATTACGTTATAACGTATAACGTTATATAGTACAACGTAATAACGTATAATGTTATATAGTATTGTGATATAACGTATATCGTTATATAATATTACGTTATATCGTATAACGTTATGTAGAATCACGTTATAATAAATAACGTTATATAGTACAACGTAATAGCGTATAATGTTATATAGTATTGTGTTATAATGAATAACGTTATGTAGTATTACGTTATAATGTGTAACGTTATATAGTATTACGTTATAACGTCTAATGTTATAAAGTTGTACGTAATACCGTATAACGTTATATAATACAATGTTATAACGTATAACGGTAAATAGGCTATCATTATAACGTGTAACGTTATATAGCATTACGTTATAACGTATAACTTTATACATTACTACGATATAACGTATAACGTTATGTAGTACTACGTTATAACGTATAACGTTATATAGTACAACGTAATAGCGTATAATGTTATATAGTATTGTGTTATATTGAATAACGTTATGTAGTATTACGTTATAACGTATAACGTTATATAGTATTACGTTATAACGTATAACGTTATATAGTACAACGTAATAACGTATAATGTTATATAGTAATGTGTTATAATGAATAACGTTATGTAGAATTACGTTATAACGTACAACGCTATGTAGTATTACGATATAACGTCTAACGTTATGTAGTATCACGATATAACGTATAACGTTATGTAGTATCACGATATAACGTATAACGTTATGTAGTATTGCGTTATAACGTATAACGTTATATAGTACTACGTAAGAACGTATAACGTTATACAGTACTAAAATATAACGTATAAAGTTATATAATATTACGTTATAACGTATAACGTTATGTAGTATTACGTTATAACGTATAACATTATGTAGTATTACGTTATAACGTATAACGTTATATAATATTACGTTATAACGTCTAACGTTATATAATATTACGTTATAAAGTATAATGTTATATAATATTACGTTATAACGTTAAACGCTATGTAGTAATACGTATAACGTATAACGTTATATAATATTACGTTATACCGTGTAGTGTTATATTATATTACGTTATAACGTATAACGTTATGTAGTATTACGTTATAACGTATAACGTTATATAGTAGCACGTTATAACGTACAACGTTATATAGTACCATGTAATAACGTATAACGTTATGAAGTATTATGTTATAACGTATATCGTTATATAATATTACGTTATAACATATAATATTATATAATATTACGTTATAACGTATAACGTTATGTAGTATTACGTTATAACGTATAACGTTATGTAGTATTACGTTATAACGTATAACGTTATATAGTATTGCGTTATTACGTATAACGTTATGTAGTATTACGTTAGGACGTTTAACGTTATATAATATTACGTTATAACGTATAACGTTATATAGTACTAAGATAAAACGTATAACGTTATTCAGTACTATGTAGTAACGTATAACGTCATGTAGTATTACGTTATAACGTATATCGTTATATAATATTACGTCATAACGTATAACGTTATGTAGTGTTACGTTATAACGTATAACGTTATATAGTATTGTGTTATAACGTATAGCGTTGTATAGTATTGTGTTATAACGCATAACGTTATATAGTATTGTGTTATAACGTATAACGTTATGTAGTATTACGTTATAACGTATAAGGTTATGTGGTATTAGGATATAACGTATAACGTTATATAGTACTAAGATAAAACGTATAACGTTATATAGTAGTGTGTTATAACGTATAACGTTATGTAGTATTACGTTATAACGTATAAGGTTATGTGGTATTAGGATATAACGTATAACGTTATATAGTACTAAGATAAAACGTATAACGTTATGTAGTATTACGTTATAGCGTATATCGTTATATAATATTACGTTATAACGTATAATGTTATATAATATTACGTTATAACGTATAACGTTATGCAGTATTACGTTATAACGTATAACGTTATATAGTATCACGTTATAACGTACAACGTTATGTAGTATTACGTTATAACGAATAAAGTTATATAGTATCACGTTATAACGTATAACGTTATATAGTACTATGTAATAACGTATAACGCTATGTAGTGTTACGTTATAACGTATATCGTTATATTATATTAGGTTATAACGTATAATGTTATATAATATTACGTTATAACGTATAACGTTATGTAGTATTACGTTATAACGTGTAACGTTATATAGTATTGCGTTATAACGTATAACGTTATGTAGTATTACGTTATAACGTATAACGTTATATAGTACTATGATAAAACGTATAACATTATGTAGTATTACGTTATAACGTATAACGTTATATAATATTACGTTATAAAGTATAATATTATATAATAATACGTTATAACGTATAACGTTATGTAGTATTACGTTATAACGTATAACGTTATATAGTATTGCGTTATAACGTACAACGTTATATAATATTACGTAATAACGTATAACGTTATGTAGTATTACGTTATGACGTTTAACGTTAAATAATATTACGTTATAACGTATAACGTTATATAGTACTAAGATAGAACGTATAACATTATACAGTACTATGTAATAACGTATAACGTTATGTAGTATTACGTTATAACGTATAGCGTTATGTAGTACTGTGTAATAACGTATAACGTTATGTAGTATTACTTTATAACGTATAACATTATATAATGTTACGTTATAACGTATAACGTTATGTAGTATTACTTCATAACGTATAGCGTTATATAGTACTATGTAATAACGTATAACGTTATGTAGTATTACTTTATAACGTATAACGTTATATAATATTACGTTATAACGTATAACGATATGTAGTATTACGTTATAACGTATAACGTTATATAGTATTGTGTTATAACGTATAACGTTATGTGGTTTTACGTTATAACGTTTAACGTTATATAATATTACGTTGTAACGTATAAGGTTATGTGGTATTAGGATATAACGTATAACGTTATATAGTACTAAGATAAAACGCATAACGTTATGTAGTATTACGATATAACGTATAACGTTATATAATATTACGTTATAACGTATAACGATATGTAGTATTACGTTATAACGTATAACGTTATATAGTATTGTGTTATAACGTATAACGTTATGTGGTTTTACGTTATAACGTTTAACGTTATATAATATTACGTTATAACGTATAAGGTTATGTGGTATTAGGATATAACGTATAACGTTATATAGTACTAAGATAAAACGCACAACGTTATGTAGTATTACGATATAACGTATAACGTTATATAGTATTGTGTTATAACGTACAACGTTATGTAGTATTACGTTATAACGTATATCGGTATGCAGTATTACGTTATAATGTATAACGTTATATAGTACTACGTAATAACGTATAACGTTATATAGTACTACGTAATAACGTATAACGTTATGTAGTATTACGTTATGACGTATAACGTTATGTAGTATTACGTTATAACGTATAACGTTATATAGTACAACGTAATAACGTATAATGTTATATAGTATTGTGATATAACGTATATCGTTATATAATATTACGTTATATCGTATAACGTTATGTAGAATCACGTTATAATAAATAACGTTATATAGTACAACGTAATAGCGTATAATGTTATATAGTATTGTGTTATAATGAATAACGTTATGTAGTATTACGTTATAATGTGTAACGTTATATAGTATTACGTTATAACGTCTAATGTTATAAAGTTGTACGTAATACCGTATAACGTTATATAATACAATGTTATAACGTATAACGGTAAATAGGCTATCATTATAACGTGTAACGTTATATAGCATTACGTTATAACGTATAACTTTATACATTACTACGATATAACGTATAACGTTATGTAGTACTACGTTATAACGTATAACGTTATATAGTACAACGTAATAGCGTATAATGTTATATAGTATTGTGTTATATTGAATAACGTTATGTAGTATTACGTTATAACGTATAACGTTATATAGTATTACGTTATAACGTATAACGTTATATAGTACAACGTAATAACGTATAATGTTATATAGTAATGTGTTATAATGAATAACGTTATGTAGAATTACGTTATAACGTACAACGCTATGTAGTATTACGATATAACGTCTAACGTTATGTAGTATCACGATATAACGTATAACGTTATGTAGTATCACGATATAACGTATAACGTTATGTAGTATTGCGTTATAACGTATAACGTTATATAGTACTACGTAACAACGTATAACGTTATACAGTACTAAAATATAACGTATAAAGTTATATAATATTACGTTATAACGTATAACGTTATGTAGTATTACGTTATAACGTATAACATTATGTAGTATTACGTTATAACGTATAACGTTATATAATATTACGTTATAACGTCTAACGTTATATAATATTACGTTATAAAGTATAATGTTATATAATATTACGTTATAACGTTAAACGCTATGTAGTAATACGTACAACGTATAACGTTATATAATATTACGTTATACCGTGTAGTGTTATATTATATTACGTTATAACGTATAACGTTATGTAGTATTACGTTATAACGTATAACGTTATATAGTAGCACGTTATAACGTACAACGTTATATAGTACCATGTAATAACGTATAACGTTATGAAGTATTATGTTATAACGTATATCGTTATACAATATTACGTTATAACATATAATATTATATAATATTACGTTATAACGTATAACGTTATGTAGTATTACGTTATAACGTATAACGTTATGTAGTATTACGTTATAACGTATAACGTTATATAGTATTGCGTTATTACGTATAACGTTATGTAGTATTACGTTAGGACGTTTAACGTTATATAATATTACGTTATAACGTATAACGTTATATAGTACTAAGATAAAACGTATAACGTTATTCAGTACTATGTAGTAACGTATAACGTCATGTAGTATTACGTTATAACGTATATCGTTATATAATATTACGTCATAACGTATAACGTTATGTAGTGTTACGTTATAACGTATAACGTTATATAGTATTGTGTTATAACGTATAGCGTTGTATAGTATTGTGTTATAACGCATAACGTTATATAGTATTGTGTTATAACGTATAACGTTATGTAGTATTACGTTATAACGTATAAGGTTATGTGGTATTAGGATATAACGTATAACGTTATATAGTACTAAGATAAAACGTATAACGTTATATAGTAGTGTGTTATAACGTATAACGTTATGTAGTATTACGTTATAACGTATAAGGTTATGTGGTATTAGGATATAACGTATAACGTTATATAGTACTAAGATAAAACGTATAACGTTATGTAGTATTACGTTATAGCGTATATCGTTATATAATATTACGTTATAACGTATAATGTTATATAATATTACGTTATAACGTATAACGTTATGCAGTATTACGTTATAACGTATAACGTTATATAGTATCACGTTATAACGTACAACGTTATGTAGTATTACGTTATAACGAATAAAGTTATATAGTATCACGTTATAACGTATAACGTTATATAGTACTATGTAATAACGTATAACGCTATGTAGTGTTACGTTATAACGTATATCGTTATATTATATTAGGTTATAACGTATAATGTTATATAATATTACGTTATAACGTATAACGTTATGTAGTATTGTGTTATAACGTATAACGTTATGCAGTATTACGTTATAACGTTTAACGTTATATAATATTACGTTATAACGTATAACGTTATGTAGTATTACGTTATAACGTGTAACGTTATATAGTATTGCGTTATAACGTATAACGTTATGTAGTATTACGTTATAACGTATAACGTTATATAGTACTATGATAAAACGTATAACATTATGTAGTATTACGTTATAACGTATAACGTTATATAATATTACGTTATAAAGTATAATGTTATATAATAATACGTTATAACGTATAACGTTATGTAGTATTACGTTATAACGTATAACGTTATATAGTATTGCGTTATAACGTACAACGTTATATAATATTACGTAATAACGTATAACGTTATGTAGTATTACGTTATGACGTTTAACGTTAAATAATATTACGTTATAACGTATAACGTTATATAGTACTAAGATAGAACGTATAACATTATACAGTACTATGTAATAACGTATAACGTTATGTAGTATTACGTTATAACGTATAGCGTTATGTAGTACTGTGTAATAACGTATAACGTTATGTAGTATTACTTTATAACGTATAACATTATATAATGTTACGTTATAACGTATAACGTTATGTAGTATTACTTCATAACGTATAGCGTTATATAGTACTATGTAATAACGTATAACGTTATGTAGTATTACTTTATAACGTATAACGTTATATAATATTACGTTATAACGTATAACGATATGTAGTATTACGTTATAACGTATAACGTTATATAGTATTGTGTTATAACGTATAACGTTATGTGGTTTTACGTTATAACGTTTAACGTTATATAATATTACGTTATAACGTATAAGGTTATGTGGTATTAGGATATAACGTATAACGTTATATAGTACTAAGATAAAACGCATAACGTTATGTAGTATTACGATATAACGTATAACGTTATATAATATTACGTTATAACGTATAACGATATGTAGTATTACGTTATAACGTATAACGTTATATAGTATTGTGTTATAACGTATAACGTTATGTGGTTTTACGTTATAACGTTTAACGCTATATAATATTACGTTATAACGTATAAGGTTATGTGGTATTAGGATATAACGTATAACGTTATATAGTACTAAGATAAAACGCACAACGTTATGTAGTATTACGATATAACGTATAACGTTATATAGTATTGTGTTATAACGTACAACGTTATGTAGTATTACGTTATAACGTATATCGATATGCAGTATTACGTTATAATGTATAACGTTATATAGTACTACGTAATAACGTATAACGTTATATAGTATTGTGATATAACGTATAACGTTATGTAGTATTACGTTATGACGTATAACGTTATGTAGTATTACGTTATAACGTATAACGTTATATAGTACAACGTAATAACGTATAATGTTATATAGTATTGTGATATAACGTATATCGTTATATAATATTACGTTATATCGTATAACGTTATGTAGAATCACGTTATAATAAATAACGTTATATAGTACAACGTAATAGCGTATAATGTTATATAGTATTGTGTTATAATGAATAACGTTATGTGGTTTTACGTTATAACGTTTAACGCTATATAATATTACGTTATAACGTATAAGGTTATGTGGTATTAGGATATAACGTATAACGTTATATAGTACTAAGATAAAACGCACAACGTTATGTAGTATTACGATATAACGTATAACGTTATATAGTATTGTGTTATAACGTACAACGTTATGTAGTATTACGTTATAACGTATATCGATATGCAGTATTACGTTATAATGTATAACGTTATATAGTACTACGTAATAACGTATAACGTTATATAGTATTGTGATATAACGTATAACGTTATATAGTACAACGTAATAGCGTATAATGTTATATAGTATTGTGTTATATTGAATAACGTTATGTAGTATTACGTTATAACGTATAACGTTATATAGTATTACGTTATAACGTATAACGTTATATAGTACAACGTAATAACGTATAATGTTATATAGTAATGTGTTATAATGAATAACGTTATGTAGAATTACGTTATAACGTACAACGCTATGTAGTATTACGATATAACGTCTAACGTTATGTAGTATCACGATATAACGTATAACGTTATGTAGTATCACGATATAACGTATAACGTTATGTAGTATTGCGTTATAACGTATAACGTTATATAGTACTACGTAACAACGTATAACGTTATACAGTACTAAAATATAACGTATAAAGTTATATAATATTACGTTATAACGTATAACGTTATGTAGTATTACGTTATAACGTATAACATTATGTAGTATTACGTTATAACGTATAACGTTATATAATATTACGTTATAACGTCTAACGTTATAAAGTAGTACGTAATAACGTATAGCGTTATATAATACAATGTTATAACGTATAACGGTAAATAGGCTATCATTATAACGTGTAACGTTATATAGCATTACGTTATAACGTATAACTTTATACATTACTACGATATAACGTATAACGTTATGTAGTACTACGTTATAACGTATAACGTTATATAGTACAACGTAATAGCGTATAATGTTATATAGTATTGTGTTATATTGAATAACGTTATGTAGTATTATGTTATAACGTATAACGTTATATAATATTACGTTATAACGTCTAACGTTATAAAGTAGTACGTAATACCGTATAACGTTATATAGTACAATGTTATAACGTATAGCGTTATATAGGATATCAGTATAACGCATAAGGTTATATAGTATTGCGTTATAACGTATAACGTTATGTAGTATTACGTTATAACTTATAACGTTATATAATATTACGTTATAACGTATAACGTTATGTAGTATTACGTTATAACGTATAACGTTATGTAGTATTACGTTATTACGTATAACGTTATATAATATTACGTTATAACGTATAGCGTTATGTAGTATTACGTTATAACGTATAACGTTATGTAGTATTACGTTATAACGTATAACGTTATGTAGTATTACGTTATAATGTATAACGTTATATAGAACTACGTAATAACGTATAACGTTATATAGTATTGTGTTATAATGAATAACGTTATGTAGAATTACGTTATAACGTACAACGTTATGTAGTATTACGATATAACGTCTAACGTTATGTAGTATCACGATATAACGTCTAACGTTATGTAGTATCACGATATAACGTATAACGTTATGTAGTATTGCGTTATAACGTATAACGTTATATAGTACTACGTAACAGCGTATAACGTTGTACAGTACTAAAATATAACGTATAAAGTTATATAATATTATGTTATAACGTATAACGTTATGTAGTATTACGTTATAACGTATAACGTTATATAATATTACGTTATAACGTATAAGGTTATATAATATTACGTTATAACGTCTAACGTTATAAAGTAGTACGTAATACCGTATAACGTTATATAATACAATGTTATAACGTATAACTGTAAATAGGCTATCATTATAACGTGTAACGTTATATAGCATTACGTTATAACGTATAACTTTATACATTACAACGATATAACGTATAACGTTATGTAGTATTACGTTATAACGTTTAACGTTATATAATATTACGTTATAACGTATAAGGTTATGTGGTATTAGGATATAACGTATAACGTTATATAGTACTAAGATAAAACGCATAACGTTATGTAGTATTACGATATAACGTATAACGTTATATAATATTACGTTATAACGTATAACGATATGTAGTATTACGTTATAACGTATAACGTTATATAGTATTGTGTTATAACGTATAACGTTATGTGGTTTTACGTTATAACGTTTAACGTTATATAATATTACGTTATAACGTATAAGGTTATGTGGTATTAGGATATAACGTATAACGTTATATAGTACTAAGATAAAACGCACAACGTTATGTAGTATTACGATATAACGTATAACGTTATATAGTATTGTGTTATAACGTACAACGTTATGTAGTATTACGTTATAACGTATATCGATATGCAGTATTACGTTATAATGTATAACGTTATATAGTACTACCTAATAACGTATAACGTTATATAGTATTGTGATATAACGTATAACGTTATGTAGTATTACGTTATGACGTATAACGTTATGTAGTATTACGTTATAACGTATAACGTTATATAGTACAACGTAATAACGTATAATGTTATATAGTATTGTGATATAACGTATATCGTTATATAATATTACGTTATATCGTATAACGTTATGTAGAATCACGTTATAATAAATAACGTTATATAGTACAACGTAATAGCGTATAATGTTATATAGTATTGTGTTATAATGAATAACGTTATGTAGTATTACGTTATAATGTGTAACGTTATATAGTATTACGTTATAACGTCTAATGTTATAAAGTTGTACGTAATACCGTATAACGTTATATAATACAATGTTATAACGTATAACGGTAAATAGGCTATCATTATAACGTGTAACGTTATATAGCATTACGTTATAACGTATAACTTTATACATTACTACGATATAACGTATAACGTTATGTAGTACTACGTTATAACGTATAACGTTATATAGTACAACGTAATAGCGTATAATGTTATATAGTATTGTGTTATATTGAATAACGTTATGTAGTATTACGTTATAACGTATAACGTTATATAGTATTACGTTATAACGTATAACGTTATATAGTACAACGTAATAACGTATAATGTTATATAGTAATGTGTTATAATGAATAACGTTATGTAGAATTACGTTATAACGTACAACGCTATGTAGTATTACGATATAACGTCTAACGTTATGTAGTATCACGATATAACGTATAACGTTATGTAGTATCACGATATAACGTATAACGTTATGTAGTATTGCGTTATAACGTATAACGTTATATAGTACTACGTAACAACGTATAACGTTATACAGTACTAAAATATAACGTATAAAGTTATATAATATTACGTTATAACGTATAACGTTATGTAGTATTACGTTATAACGTATAACATTATGTAGTATTACGTTATAACGTATAACGTTATATAATATTACGTTATAACGTCTAACGTTATAAAGTAGTACGTAATAACGTATAGCGTTATATAATACAATGTTATAACGTATAACGGTAAATAGGCTATCATTATAACGTGTAACGTTATATAGCATTACGTTATAACGTATAACTTTATACATTACTACGATATAACGTATAACGTTATGTAGTACTACGTTATAACGTATAACGTTATATAGTACAACGTAATAGCGTATAATGTTATATAGTATTGTGTTATATTGAATAACGTTATGTAGTATTATGTTATAACGTATAACGTTATATAATATTACGTTATAACGTCTAACGTTATAAAGTAGTACGTAATACCGTATAACGTTATATAGTACAATGTTATAACGTATAGCGTTATATAGGATATCAGTATAACGCATAAGGTTATATAGTATTGCGTTATAACGTATAACGTTATGTAGTATTACGTTATAACTTATAACGTTATATAATATTACGTTATAACGTATAACGTTATGTAGTATTACGTTATAACGTATAACGTTATGTAGTATTACGTTATTACGTATAACGTTATATAATATTACGTTATAACGTATAGCGTTATGTAGTATTACGTTATAACGTATAACGTTATGTAGTATTACGTTATAACGTATAACGTTATGTAGTATTACGTTATAATGTATAACGTTATATAGAACTACGTAATAACGTATAACGTTATATAGTATTGTGTTATAATGAATAACGTTATGTAGTATAACGTTATAACGTATAAGGTTAAGTAGTATTACGTTATAACGTATAACGTTATGTAGTATTACGTTATAACGTATAACGTTATATAGTACAACATAATAACGTTTAATGTTATATAGTATTGTGTTATAATGAATAACGTTATGTAGAATTACGTTATAACGTACAACGTTATGTAGTATTACGATATAACGTCTAACGTTATGTAGTATCGCGATATAACGTCTAACGTTATGTAGTATCACGATATAACGTATAACGTTATGTAGTATTGCGTTATAACGTATAACGTTATATAGTACTACGTAACAACGTATAACGTTATACAGTACTAAAATATAACGTATAAAGTTATATAATATTACGTTATAACGTATAACGTTATGTAGTATTACGTTATAACGTATAACGTTATATAATATTACGTTATAACGTATAAGGTTATATAATATTACGTTATAACGTCTAACGTTATAAAGTAGTACGTAATACCGTATAACGTTACATAATACAATGTTATAACGTATAACTGTAAATAGGCTATCATTATAACGTGTAACGTTATATAGCATTACGTTATAACGTATAACTTTATACATTACAACGATATAACGTATAACGTTATGTAGTATTACGTTATAACGTATAACGTTATGTAGTATTACGTTATAACGTATAACGTTATGTAGTATTACGTTATAACGAATAACGTTATATAGTACAACGTAATAGCGTATAATGTTATATAGTATTGTGTTATAATTAATAACGTTATGTAGTATTACGTTATAACGTATAACGTTATATAATATTACGTTATAACGTCTAACGTTATAAAGTAGTACGTAATACCGTATACCGTTATATAGTACAATGATATAACGTATAGCGTTATATAGGATATCAGTATAACGTATAAGGTTATATAGTATTGCGTTATAACGTATAACGTTATGTAGTATTACGTTATAACGTATAACGTTATATAATATTACGTTATAACGTAAAACGTTATGTAGTATTACGTTATAACGTATAACGTTATGTAGTATTACGTTATAACGTATAACGTTATATAATATTACGTTATAACGTATAACGTTATGTAGTATTACGTTATAATGTATAACGTTATATAGTACTACGTAATAACGTATAACGTTATATAGTATTGTGTTATAATGAATAACGTTATGTAGTATAACGTTATAACGTATAACGTTATATAATATTACGTTATAACGTCTAACGTTATAAAGTAGTACGTAATACGGTATAACGTTATATAGTACAATGATATAACGTATAGCGTTATATAGGATATCAGTATAACGTATAAGGTTATATAGTATTGCGTTATAACGTATAACGTTATGTAGTATTACGTTATAACGTATAACGTTATATAATATTACGTTATAACGTCTAACGTTATAAAGTAGTACGTAATACCGTATAACGTTATATAATACAATGTTATAACGTATAACGGTAAATAGGCTTTCATTATAACGTGTACCGTTATATAGCATTACGTTATAACGTATAACTTTATACGTTACTACGATATAACGTATAACGTTATGTAGTATTACGTTATAACGTATAACGTTATGTAGTATTACGTTATAACGTATAACGTTATATAGTACAACCTAATAACGTATAATGTTATATAGTATTGTGTTATAATGAATAACGTTATGTAGAATTACGTTATAACGTACAACGTTATGTAGTATTACGATATAATGTCTAACGTTATGTAGTATCACGATATAACGTCTAACGTTATGTAGTATCACGATATAACGTATAACGGTATGGAGTATTGCGTTATAACGTATAACGTTATATAGTACTACGTAACAACGTATAACGTTATACAGTACTAAAATATAACGTATAAAGTTATATAATATTACGTTATAACGTATAACGTTATGTAGTATTACGTTATAACGTATAACGTTATGTAGTATTACGTTATAACGTATAACGTTATGTAGTATTACGTTATAACGTATAACGTTATATAATATTACGTTGTAACGTATAACGTTATCTAATATTACGTTATAACGTATAACGTTATATAATATTACGTTATAACGAATAACGTTATATAGTACAACGTAATAGCGTATAATGTTATATAGTATTGTGTTATAATGAATAACGTTATGTAGTATTACGTTATAACGTATAACGTTATATAATATTACGTTATAACGTCTAACGTTATAAAGTAGTACGTAATACCGTATAACGTTATATAGTACGATGATATAACGTATGGCGTTATATAGGATATCAGTATAACGTATAAGGTTATATAGTATTGCGTTATAACGTATAACGTTATGTAGTATTACGTTATAACGTATAACGTTATATAGTACAACGTAATAACGTATAATGTTCTATAGTATTGTGTTATAATGAATAACGTTATGTAGAATTACGTTATAACGTATAACGTTATATAATATTACGTTATAACGTCTAACGTTATAAAGTAGTACGTAATACCGTATAACGTTATATAATACAATGTTATAACGTATAACGGTAAATAGGCTTTCATTATAACGTGTACCGTTATATAGCATTACGTTATAACGTATAACTTTATACGTTACTACGATATAACGTATAACGTTATGTAGTATTACGTTATAACGTATAACGTTATGTAGTATTACGTTATAACGTATAACGTTATATAGTACAACCTAATTACGTATAATGTTATATAGTATTGTGTTATAATGAATAACGTTATGTAGAATTACGTTATAACGTACAACGTTATGTAATATTACGATATAACGTCTAACGTTATGTAGTATCACGATATAACGTATAACGTTATGTAGTATTGCGTTATAACGTATAACGTTATATAGTACTACGTAACAACGTATAACGTTATACAGTACTAAAATATAACGTATAAAGTTATATAATATTACGTTATAACGTATAACGTTATGTAGTATTACGTTATAACGTATAACGTTATGTAGTATTACGTTATAACGTATAACGTTATATAATATTACGTTATAACGTATAACGTTATATAATATTACGTTATAACGTCTAACGTTATAAAGTAGTACGTAATACCGTATAACGTTATATAATACAATGTTATAACGTATAACGGTAAATAGGCTATCATTATAACGTGTAACGTTATATAGCATTACGTTATAACGTATAACTTTATACATTACTACGATATAACGTATAACGTTATGTAGTATTACGTTATAACGTATAACGTTATATAGTACAACGTAATAGCCTATAATGTTATATAGTATTGTGTTATATTGAATAGCGTTATGTAGTATTACGTTATAACGAATAACGTTATATAATATTACGTTATAACGTCTAACGCTATAAAGTAGTACGTAATACCGTATAACGTTATATAGTACAATGTTATAACGTATAGCGTTATATAGGAAATCAGTATAACGCATAAGGTTATATAGTATTGCGTTATAACGTATAACGTTATGTAGTATTACGTTATAACGTATAACGTTATATAATATTACGTTATAACGTATAACGTTATGTAGTATTACGTTATAACGTATAACGTTATGTAGTATTACGTTATAACGTATAACGTTATGTAGTATTACGTTATAACGTATAACGTTATGTGGTATTACGTTATAATGTATAACGTTATATAGTACTACGTAATAACGTATAACGTTATATAGTATTGTGTTATAATGAATAACGTTATATAATATTACGTTATAACGTATAACGTTATATAATATTACGTTATAACGTCTAACGTTATAAAGTAGTACGTAATAACGTATAACGTTATATAATACAATGTTATAACGTATAACGGTAAATAGGCTATCATTATAACGTGTAACGTTATATAGCATTACGTTATAACGTATAACTTTATACATTACTACGATATAACGTATAACGTTATGTAGTATTACGTTATAACGTATAACGTTATATAGTACAACGTAATAGCGTATAATGTTATATAGTATTGTTATATATTGAATAACGTTTTGTAGTATTACGTTATAACGTATAACGTTATATAATATTACGTTATAACGTCTAACGTTATAAAGTAGTACGTAATACCGTATAACGTTATATAGTACAATGTTATAACGTATAGCGTTATATAGGATATCAGTATAACGCATAAGGTTATATAGTATTGCGTTATAACGTATAACGATATGTAGTATTACGTTATAACGTATAACGTTATATAATATTACGTTATAACGTATAACGTTATGTAGTATTACGTTATAACGTATAACGTTATGTAGTATTACGTTATAACGTATAACGTTATATAATATTACGTTATAACGTATAGCGTTATGTAGTATTACGTTATAACGTATAACGTTATGTAGTATTACGTTATAACGTATAACGTTATATAATATTACGTTATAACGTATAACGTTATGTAGTATTACGTTATAATGTATAACGTTATATAGTACTACGTAATAACGTATAACGTTATATAATATTACGTTATAACGTATAGCGTTATGTAGTATTACGTTATAACGTATAACGTTATGTAGTATTACGTTATAACGTATAACGTTATATAATATTACGTTATAACGTATAACGTTATATAATATTACGTTATAACGTCTAACGTTATAAAGTAGTACGTAATAACGTATAACGTTATATAATACAATGTTATAACGTATAACGGTAAATAGGCTATCATTATAACGTGTAACGTTATATGGCATTACGTTATAACGTATAACGTTGTGTAGTATTACGTTATAACGTATAACGTTATGTAGTATTACGTTATAACGTATAACGTTATATAATATTACGTTATAACGTATAGCGTTATGTAGTATTACGTTATAACGTATAACGTTATATAGTACAACGTAATAACGTATAATGTTCTATAGTATTGTGTTATAATGAATAACGTTTTGTAGTATTACGTTATAACGTATAACGTTATATAGTATTGTGTTATAATGAATAACGTTATGTAGTATAACGTTATAACGTATAACGTTATATAATATTATGTTATAATGTATAACGTTATATAGTACTACGTAATAACGTATAACGTTATATAGTATTGTGTTATAATGAATAACGCTATGTAGTATAACGTGATATAATATTATGTTATAACGTATAACGTTATATAGCATCACATTATAACGTATATCGTTATACAGT
Source organism: Bombus sylvestris (assembly GCA_911622165.2). Taxonomy (NCBI): domain Eukaryota; kingdom Metazoa; phylum Arthropoda; class Insecta; order Hymenoptera; family Apidae; genus Bombus; species Bombus sylvestris. The sequence continues at coordinate 5,076,907 of OU443153.1, read as the reverse complement.
ACAACGTAATAACGTATAATGTTATATAGTATTGTGATATAACGTATAACGTTATGTAGTATTACGTTATGACGTATAACGTTATATAATATTACGTTATAACGTCTAACGTTATAAAGTAGTACGTAATACCGTATAACGTTATATAATACAATGTTATAACGTATAACGGTAAATAGGCTTTCATTATAACGTGTACCGTTATATAGCATTACGTTATAACGTATAACGTTACAAAGTAGTACGTAATACCGTATAACGTTATATAGTACAATGATATAACGTATAGCGTTATATAGGATATCAGTATAACGTATAAGGTTATATAGTATTGCGTTATAACGTATAACGTTATGTAGTATTACGTTATAACGTATAACGTTATATAATATTACGTTATAATGTAAAACGTTATGTAGTATTACGTTATAACGTATAACGTTATGTAGTATTACGTTATAACGTATAACGTTATATAATATTACGTTATAACGTATAACGTTATATAGTATTGTGTTATAATGAATAACGTTATGTAGTATTACGTTATAAGGTATAACGTTATATAATATTACGTTAGAACGTATAACGTTATGTAGTATTAGGTTATAACGTATAACGTTATATAGTATTGTGCTATAATGAATAACGTTATGTAGTATTACGTTATAACGTATAACGTTATATAATATTACGTTATAACGTCTAACGTTATAAAGTAGTACGTAATAACATATAACGTTATATAATACAATGTTATAACGTATAACGGTAAATAGGCTATCATTGTAACGTGTAACGTTATATGGCATTACGTTATAACGTATAACATTATACATTACTACGATATAACGTATAACGTTATGTAGTATTACGTTATAACGTATAACGTTATATAGTACAACGTAATAGCGTATAATGTTATATAGTATTGTGTTATATTGAATAACGTTATGTAGTATTACGTTATAACGTATAACGTTATATAATATTACGTTATAACGTCTAACGTTATAAAGTAGTACGTAATACCGTATAACGTTATATAGTACAATGTTATAACGTATAGCGTTATATAGGATAACAGTATAACGCATAAGGTTATATAGTATTGCGTTATAACGTATAACGTTATGTAGTATTACGTTATAACGTATAACGTTGTGTAGTATTACGTTATAACGTATAACGTTATGTAGTATTACGTTATAACGTATAACGTTATATAATATTACGTTATAACGTATAGCGTTAAGTAGTATTACGTTATAACGTATAACGTTATGTAGTATTACGTTATAACGTATAACGTTATATAATATTACGTTATAACGTATAACGTTATGTAGTATTACGTTATAATGTATAACGTTATATAGTACTACGTAATAACGTATAACGTTATATAGTATTGTGTTATAATGAATAACGTTATGTAGTATAACGTTATAACGTATAACGTTATATAATATTATGTTATAATGTATAACGTTATATAGTACTACGTAATAACGTATAACGTTATATAGTATTGTGTTATAATGAATAACGCTATGTAGTATAACGTGATATAATATTATGTTATAACGTATAACGTTATATAGCATCACATTATAACGTATATCGTTATACAGTACAACGTAATAACGTATAATGTTATATAGTATTGTGATATAACGTATAACGTTATGTAGTATTACGTTATGACGTATAACGTTATATAATATTACGTTATAACGTCTAACGTTATAAAGTAGTACGTAATACCGTATAACGTTATATAATACAATGTTATAACGTATAACGGTAAATAGGCTTTCATTATAACGTGTACCGTTATATAGCATTACGTTATAACGTATAACGTTACAAAGTAGTACGTAATACCGTATAACGTTATATAGTACAATGATATAACGTATAGCGTTATATAGGATATCAGTATAACGTATAAGGTTATATAGTATTGCGTTATAACGTATAACGTTATGTAGTATTACGTTATAACGTATAACGTTATATAATATTACGTTATAATGTAAAACGTTATGTAGTATTACGTTATAACGTATAACGTTATGTAGTATTACGTTATAACGTATAACGTTATATAATATTACGTTATAACGTATAACGTTATATAGTATTGTGTTATAATGAATAACGTTATGTAGTATTACGTTATAAGGTATAACGTTATATAATATTACGTTAGAACGTATAACGTTATGTAGTATTAGGTTATAACGTATAACGTTATATAGTATTGTGCTATAATGAATAACGTTATGTAGTATTACGTTATAACGTATAACGTTATATAATATTACGTTATAACGTCTAACGTTATAAAGTAGCACGTAATACCGTATAACGTTATATAATACAATGTTATAACGTATAACGGTAAATAGGCTATCATTATAGCGTGTAACGTTATATAGCATTACGTTATAACGTACAACGTTATGTAGTATTACGATATAACGTCTAACGTTATGTAGTATCACGATATAACGTATAACGTTATGTAGTATCACGATATAACGTATAACGATATGTAGTATTGCGTTATAACGTATAACGTTATATAGTACTACGTAACAACGTATAACGTTATACAGTACTAAAATATAACGTATAAAGTTATATAATATTACGTTATAACGAATAACGTTATGTAGTATAACGTTGCAACGTATAACGTTATAAAGTAGTACGTAATTACGTATAACGTTATATAGTACAATGTTATAACGTATAGCGTTATATAGGATATCAGTATAACGTATAAGGTTATATAGTATTGCGTTGTAACGTATAACGTTATGTAGTATTACGTTATAACGTATAACGTTGTATAATATTACGTTATAACGTATAACGTTATGTAGGATTACGTTATAACGTATAACGTTATATAGTACAACGTAATAACGTATAATGTTATATAGTATTGTGATATAACGTATATCGTTATATAATATTACGTTATATCGTATAACGTTATGTAGTATCACGTTATAACGAATAACGTTATACAGTACAACGTAATAGCGTATAATGTTATATAGTATTGTGTTATAATGAATAACGTTATGTAGTATTTGTTATAACGTATAACGTTATATAATATTACGTTATAACGTCTAACGTTATAAAGTAGTACGTAATACCGTATAACGTTATATAATACAATGTTATAACGTATAACGGTAAATAGGCTTTCATTATAACGTGTACCGTTATATAGCATTACGTTATAACGTATAACGTTATAAAGTACAACATAATAACGTATAATGTTATATAGTATTGTGTTATAATGAATAACGTTATGTAGAATTACGTTATAACGTACAACGTTATGTAGTATTACGATATAACGTCTAACGTTATGTAGCATCACGATATAACGTCTAACGTTATGTAGTATCACGATATAACGTATAACGTTATGTAGTATTGCGTTATAACGTATAACGTTATGTAGTATTACGTTATAACGTATAACGTTATGTGGTATTAGGTTATAACGTATAACGTTATGTAGTATTACGTTATAATGTATAACGTTATATAGTACTACGTAATAACGTATAACGTGATATAGTATTGTGTTATAATGAATAACGTTATGTAGTATAACGTTATAACGTATAACGTTATATAATATTACGTTATAACGTATAACGTTATATAGTATTGTGCTATAATGAATAACGTTATGTAGTATTACGTTATAACATATAACGTTATATAATATTACGTTATAACGTCTAACGTTATGTAGTATTGCGTTATAACGTATAACGTTATGTAGTATTACGTTATAACGTATAACGTTATATAATATTACGTTATAACGTATAACGTTGTATAATATTACGTTATAACGTATAACGTTATGCAGGATTACGTTATAACGTATAACGTTATATAGTACAACGTAATAACGTATAATGTTATATAGTATTGTGATATAACGTATATCGTTATATAATATTACGTTATATCGTATAACGTTATGTAGTATTACGTTATAACGAATAACGTTATATAGTACAACGTAATAGCGTATAATGTTATATAGTATTGTGTTATAATGAATAACGTTATGTAGTATTACGTTATAACGTATAACGTTATATAATATTACGTTATAACGTCTAACGTTATAAAGTAGTACGTAATACCGTATAACGTTATATAGTACAATGATATAACGTATAGCGTTATATAGGATATCAGTATAACGTATAAGGTTATATAGTATTGCGTTATAACGTATAACTTTATACATTACTACGATATAACGTATAACGTTATATAGTATTGTGTTATAATGAATAACGTTATGTAGAATTACGTTATAACGTACAACGTTATGTAGTATTACGATATAACGTCTAACGTTATGTAGTATCACGATATAACGTCTAACGTTATGTAGTATCACGATATAACGTATAACGTTATATAATATTACGTTATAACGTATAACGTTATATAGAATTGTGTTATAATGAATAACGTTATGTAGTATAACGTTATAACGTATAACGTTATATAATATTACGTTATAACGTATAACGTTATGTAGTATTACGTTATAACGTATAACGTTATATAATATTACGTTATAACGTATAACGTTATATAGAATTGTGTTATAATGAATAACGTTATGTAGTATTACGTTATAACGTATAACGTTATATAATATTACGTTAGAACGTATAACGTTATGTAGTATTACGTTATAACGTATAACGTTATATAGTATTGTGCTATAATGAATAACGTTATGTAGTATTACGTTATAACGTATAACGTTATACAGTACAACGTAATAACGTATAATGTTATATAGTATTGTGATATAACGTATATCGTTATATAATATTACGTTATATCGTATAACGTTATGTAGTATTGTGCTATAATGAATAACGTTATGTAGTATTACGTTATAACGAATAACGTTATACAGTACAACGTAATAGCGTATAATGTTATATAGTATTGTGTTATAATGAATAACGTTATGTAGTATTTGTTATAACGTATAACGTTATATAATATTACGTTATAACGTCTAACGTTATAAAGTAGTACGTAATACCGTACAACGTTATATAATACAATGTTATAACGTATAACGGTAAATAGGCTTTCATTATAACGTGTACCGTTATATAGCATTACGTTATAACGTATAACTTTATACATTACTACGATATAACGTATAACGTTATATAGTATTGTGTTATAATGAATAACGTTATGTAGAATTAGGTTATAACGTACAACGTTATGTAGTATTACGATATAACGTCTAACGTTATGTAGTATCACGATATAACGTCTAACGTTATGTAGTATCACGATATAACGTATAACGTTATGTAGTATTGCGTTATAACGTATAACGTTATATAATATTACGTTATAACGTATAACGTTATGTAGTATTACGTTATAACGTACAACGTTATGTAGTATTACGATATAACGTCTAACGTTATGTAGTATCACGATATAACGTCTAACGTTATGTAGTATCACGATATAACGTATAACGTTATGTAGTATTGCGTTATAACGTATAACGTTATATAGTATTGTGCTATAATGAATAACGTTATGTAGTATTACGTTATAACGTATAACGTTATATAATATTACGTTATAACGTATAACGTTATGTAGGATTACGTTATAACGTATAACGTTATATAGTACAACGTAATAACGTATAATGTTATATAGTATTGTGATATAACGTATATCGTTATATAATATTACGTTATATCGTATAACGTTATGTAGTATTACGTTATAACGTATAACGTTATATAATATTACGTTATAACGTATAACGTTATATAGTACAATGATATAACGTATAGCGTTATATAGGATATCAGTATAACGTATAAGGTTATATAGTATTGCGTTATAACGTATAACGTTATGTAGTATTACGTTATAACGTATAACGTTATATAATATTACGTTATAACGTAAAACGTTATGTAGTATTACGTTATAACGTATAACGTTATGTAGTATTACGTTATAACGTATAACGTTATATAATATTACGTTATAACGTATAACGTTATAAAGTAGAACGTAATACCGTATAACGTTATATAGTACAATGATATAACGTATAGCGTTATATAGGATATCAGTATAACGTATATCGTTATATAATATTACGTTATATCGTATAACGTTATGTAGTATTACGTTATAACGAATAACGTTATATAGTACAACGTAATAGCGTATAATGTTATATAGTATTGTGTTATAATGAATAACGTTATGTAGTATTACGTTATAACGTATAACGTTATATAATATTACGTTATAACGTCTAACGTTATAAAGTAGTACGTAATACCGTATAACGTTATATAGTACAATGATATAACGTATAGCGTTATATAGGATATCAGTATAACGTATAAGGTTATATAGTATTGCGTTATAACGTATAACGTTATGTAGTATTACGTTATAACGTATAACGTTATATAATATTACGTTATAACGTAAAACGTTATGTAGTATTACGTTATAACGTATAACGTTATATAATATTACGTTATAACGTATAACGTTATGTAGTATTGTGTTATAATGAATAACGTTATGTAGTATTACGTTATAACGTAGACCGTTATATAGTACAACGTCATAACGTATAATGTTATATAGTATTGTGTTATAATGAATAACGTTATGTAGAATTACGTTATAACGTACAACGTTATGTAGTATTACGATATAACGTCTAACGTTATGTAGTATCACGATATAACGTATAACGTTATGTAGTATCACGATATAACGTATAACGTTATGTAGTATCACGATATAACGTCTAACGTTATGTAGTATCACGATATAACGTATAACGTTATATAATATTACGTTATAACGTATAACGTTGTATAATATTACGTTATAACGTATAACGTTATGTAGTATTACATTATAACGTATAACGTTATATAATATTACGTTATAACGTATAACGTTATATAGTATTGTGTTATAATGAATAACGTTATGTAGTATTACGTTATAACGTATAACGTTATATAATATTACGTTATAACGTATAACGTTATATAATATTACGTTATAACGTATAACGTTATGTAGTATTACGTTATAACGTATAACGTTATGTAGTATTACGTTATAACGTATAACGTTATATAATATTACGTTATAACGTATAACGTTATGTAGTATTGCGTTATAACGTATAACGTTATATAGTACAATGTTATAACGTATAGCGTTATATAGGATATCAGTATAACGTATAAGGTTATATAGTATTGCGTTGTAACGTATAACGTTATGTAGTATTACGTTATAACGTATAACGTTATATAATATTACGTTATAACGTATAACGTTATATAATATTACGTTACAACGTATAACGTTATGTAGTATTACGTTATAACGTATAACGTTATGTAGTATTACGTTATAACGTATAACGTTATATAATATTACGTTATAACGTATAACGTTATGTAGTATTGCGTTATAACGTATAACGTTATATACTACTCCGTAACAACGTATAACGTTATACAGTACTAAAATATAACGTATAAAGTTATATGATATTACGTTATAACGTATAACGTTATGTAGTATTGTGCTATAATGAATAACGTTATGTAGTATTACGTTATAACGTATAACGTTATATAATATTACGTTATAATGTCTAACGTTATAAAGTAGCACGTAATACCGTATAACGTTATATAATACAATGTTATAACGTATAACGGTAAATAGGCTATCATTAGAGCGTGTAACGATATATAGCATTACGTTATAACGTATAAAGTTATATAATATTACGTTATAACGTATAACGTAATGTAGTATTACGTTATAACGTATAACGTTATATAGTACAACGTAATAACGTATAATGTTATATAGTATTGTGTTATAATGAATAACGTTATGTAGAATTACGTTATAACGTACAACGTTATGTAGTATTACGATATAACGTCTAACGTTATGTAGTATCACGATATAACGTATAACGTTATGTAGTATCATGATATAACGTATAACGTTATGTAGTATCACGATATAACGTCTAACGTTATGTAGTATCACGATATAACGTATAACGTTATATAATATTACGTTATAACGTCTAACGTTATGTAGTATTACGTTATAACGTATAACGTTATGTAGTATTACGTTATAACGTATAACGTTATATAATATTACGTTATAACGTATAACGTTATATAGTACAATGATATAACGTATAGCGTTATATAGGATATCAGTATAACGTATAAGGTTATATAGTATTGCGTTATAACGTATAACGTTATGTAGTATTACGTTATAACGTATAACGTTATATAATATTACGTTATAACGTAAAACGTTATGTAGTATTACGTTATAACGCATAACGTTATGTAGTATTACGTTATAACGTATAACGTTATATAATATTACGTTATAACGTATAACGTTATAAAGTAGTACGTAATACCGTATAACGTTATATAGTACAATGATATAACGTATAGCGTTATATAGGATATCAGTATAACGTAAAAGGTTATATAGTATTGCGTTATAACGTATAACGTTATGTAGTATTACGTTATAACGTATAACGTTATATAATATTACGTTATAACGTATAACGTTGTATAATATTACGTTATAACGTATAACGTTATGTAGGATTACGTTATAACGTATAACGTTATATAGTAAAACGTAATAACGTATAATGTTATATAGTATTGTGATATAACGTATATCGTTATATAATATTACGTTATATCGTATAACGTTATGTAGTATTACGTTATAACGAATAACGTTATATAGTACAACGTAATAGCGTATAATGTTATATAGTATTGTGTTATAATGAATAACGTTATGTAGTATTACGTTATAACGTATAACGTTATATAATATTACGTTATAACGTCTAACGTTATAAAGTAGTACGTAATACCGTATAACGTTATATAGTACAATGATATAACGTATAGCGTTATATAGGATATCAGTATAACGTATAAGGTTATATAGTATTGCGTTATAACGTATAACGTTATGTAGTATTACGTTGTAACGTATAACGTTATATAATATTACGTTATAACGTAAAACGTTATGTAGTATTACGTTATAACGTATAACGTTATGTAGTATTACGTTATAACGTATAACGTTATATAATATTACGTTATAACGTATAACGTTATATAGTATTGTGTTATAATGAATAACGTTATGTAGTATTACGTTATAACGTATAACGTTATATAATATTACGTTAGAACGTATAACGTTATGTAGTATTACGTTATAACGTATAACGTTATATAGTATTGTGCTATAATGAATAACGTTATGTAGTATTACGTTATAACGTATAACGTTATATAATATTACGTTATAACGTCTAACGTTATAAAGTAGCACGTAATACCGTATAACGTTATATAATACAATATTATAACGTATAACGGTAAATAGGCTATCATTATAGCGTGTAACGATATATAGCATTACGTTAGAACGTATAACGTTATGTAGTATTACGTTATAACGTATAACGTTATATAGTATTGTGCTATAATGAATAACGTTATGTAGTATTACGTTATAACGTATAACGTTATTTAATATTACGTTATAACGTATAACGTTATATAATATTACGTTATAACGTATAACGTTATATAATATTACGTTATAACGTATAACGTTATATAATATTACGTTATAACGTATAACGTTATGTAGTATTACGTTATAACGTCTAACGTTATAAAGTAGTACGTAATACCGTATAACGTTATATAATATTACGTTATAACGTCTAACGTTATAAAGTAGTACGTAATACCGTATAACGTTATATAATATTACGTTATAACGTCTAACGTTATAAAGTAGTACGTTATACCGTATAACGTTATATAGTACAATGATATAACGTATAGCGTTATATAGGATATCAGTATAACGTATAAGGTTATATAGTATTGCGTTATAACGTATAACGTTATATAATATTACGTTATAACGTAATGTAGTATTACGTTATAACGTATAACGTTATGTAGTATCACGATATAACGTATAACGTTATATAATATTACGTTATAACGTCTAACGTTATGTAGTATTACGTTATAACGTATAACGTTATGTAGTATTACGTTATAACGTATAACGTTATATAATATTACGTTATAACGTCTAACGTTATGTAGTATTACGTTATAACGTATAACGTTATGTAGTATTACGTTATAACGTATAACGTTATATAATATTACGTTATAACGTATAACGTTATATAGTATTGTGTTATAATGAATAACGTTATGTAGTATTACGTTATAACGTATAACGTTATATAATATTACGTTAGAACGTATAACGTTATGTAGTATTACGTTATAACGTATAACGTTATATAGTATTGTGCTATAATGAATAACGTTATGTAGTATTACGTTATAACGTATAACGTTATACAGTACAACGTAATAACGTATACTGTTATATAGTATTGTGATATAACGTATATCGTTATATAATATTATGTTATATCGTATAACGTTATGTAGTATTGTGCTATAATGAATAACGTTATGTAGTATTACGTTATAACGAATAACGTTATACAGTACAACGTAATAGCGTATAATGTTATATAGTATTGTGTTATAATGAATAACGTTATGTAGTATTTGTTATAACGTATAACGTTATTTAATATTACGTTATAACGTCTAACGTTATAAAGTAGTACGTAATACCGTATAACGTTATATAATACAATGTTATAACGTATAACGGTAAATAGGCTTTCATTATAACGTGTACCGTTATATAGCATTACGTTATAACGTATAACGTTATATAATATCACGTTATAACGTATAACGTTATGTAGTATTACGTTATAACGTATAACGTTATGTGGTATTACGTTATAACGTATAACGTTATGTAGTATTACGTTATAATGTATAACGTTATATAGTACTACGTAATAACGTATAACGTTATATAGTATTGTGTTATAATGAATAACGTTATATAATATTACGTTATAACGTCTAACGTTATGTAGTATTACGTTATAACGTATAACGTTATGTAGTATTACGTTATAACGTATAACGTTATATAATATTACGTTATAACGTAAAACGTTATGTAGTATTACGTTATAACGTATAACGTTATGTAGTATTACGTTATAACGTATAACGTTATGTAGTATCACGATATAACGTATAACGTTATATAATATTACGTTATAACGGCTAACGTTATGTAGTATTACGTTATAACGTATAACGTTATGTAGTATTACGTTATAACGTATAACGTTATATAATATTACGTTATAACGTCTAACGTTATGTAGTATTACGTTATAACGTATAACGTTATGTAGTATTACGTTATAACGTATAACGTTATATAATATTACGTTATAACGTATAACGTTATATAGTACAATGATATAACGTATAGCGTTATATAGGATATCAGTATAACGTATAAGGTTATATAGTATTGCGTTATAACGTATAACGTTATGTAGTATTACGTTATAACGTATAACGTTATATAATATTACGTTATAACGTAAAACGTTATGTAGTATTACGTTATAACGTATAACGTTATGTAGTATTACGTTATAACGTATAACGTTATATAATATTACGTTATAACGTATAACGTTATAAAGTAGTACGTAATACCGTATAACGTTATATAGTACAATGTTATAACGTATAACGGTAAATAGGCAATCATTATAGCGTGTAACGATATATAGCATTACGTTATAACGTATAACATTATATAATATTACGTTATAACGTATAACGTTATGTAGTATTACGTTATAACGTATAACGTTATATAATATTACGTTATAACGTATAACGTTATATAATATTACGTTATAACGTATAACGTTACATAATATTACGTTATAACGTCTAACGTTATAAAGTAGTACGTAATACCGTATAACGTTATATAATATTACGTTATAACGTCTAACGTTATAAAGTAGTACGTAATACCGTATAACGTTATATAATATTACGTTATAACGTCTAACGTTATAAAGTAGTACGTTATACCGTATAACGTTATATAGTACAATGTTATAACGTATAGCGTTATATAGGATATCAGTATAACGTATAAGGTTATATAGTATCGCGTTATAACGTATAACGTTATGTAGTATTACGTTATAACGTATAACGTTATATAATATTACGTTATAACGTAAAACGTTATGTAGTATTACGTTATAACGTATAACGCTATGTAGTATTACGTTATAACGTATAACGTTATGTAGTATCACGATATAACGTATAACGTTATATAATATTACGTTATAACGTCTAACGTTATGTAGTATTACGTTATAACGTATAACGTTATGTAGTATTACGTTATAACGTATAGCGTTATATAATATTACGTTATAACGTCTAGAGTTATGTAGTATTACGTTATAACGTATAACGTTATATAATATTACGTTATAACGTATAACGTTATATAGTACAATGATATAACGTATAGCGTTATATAGGATATCAGTATAACGTATAAGGTTATATAGTATTGCGTTATAACGTATAACGTTATGTAGTATTACGTTATAACGTATAACGTTATATAATATTACGTTATAACGTAAAACGTTATGTAGTATTACGTTATAACGTATAACGTTATGTAGTATTACGTTATAACGTATAACGTTACATAATATTACGTTATAACGTATAACGTTATAAAGTAGTACGTAATACCGTTTAACGATATATAGTACAATGATATAACGTATAGCGTTATATAGGATATCAGTATAACGTATAAGGTTATATAGTATTGCGTTATAACGTATAACGTTATGTAGTATTACGTTATAACGTATAACGTTATATAATATTACGTTATAACGTATAACGTTGTATAATATTACGTTATAACTTATAACGTTATGCAGGATTACGTTATAACGTATAACGTTATATAGTACAACGTAATAACGTATAATGTTATATAGTATTGTGATATAACGTATATCGTTATATAATATTACGTTATATCGTATAACGTTATGTAGTATTACGTTATAACGAATAACGTTATATAGTACAACGTAATAGCGTATAATGTTATATAGTATTGTGTTATAATGAATAACGTTATGTAGTATTACGTTATAACGTATAACGTTATATAATATTACGTTATAACGTCTAACGTTATAAAGTAGTACGTAATACCGTATAACGTTATAGTACAATGATATAACGTATAGCGTTATATAGGATATCAGTATAACGTATAAGGTTATATAGTATTGCGTTATAACGTATAACGTTATGTAGTATTACGTTATAACGTATAACGTTATATAATATTACGTTATAACGTAAAACGTTATGTAGTATTACGTTATAACGTATAACGTTATGTAGTATTACGTTATAACGTATAACGTTATATAATATTACGTTATAACGTATAACGTTATATAGTATTGTGTTATAATGAATAACGTTATGTAGTATTACGTTATAACGTATAACGTTATATAATATTACGTTAGAACGTATAACGTTATGTAGTATTACGTTATAACGTATAATGTTATATAGTATTGTGCTATAATGAATAACGTTATGTAGTATTACGTTATAACGTAAAACGTTATGTAGTATTACGGTATAACGTATAACGTTATGTAGTATTACGTTATAACGTATAACGTTATGTAGTATCACGATATAACGTATAACGTTATATAATATTACGTTATAACGTCTAACGTTATGTAGTATTACGTTATAACGTATAACGTTATGCAGTATTACGTTATAACGTATAACGTTATATAATATTACGTTATAACGTCTAGAGTTATGTAGTATTACGTTATAACGTATAACGTTATATAATATTACGTTATAACGTATAACGTTATATAGTACAATGATATAACGTATAGCGTTATATAGGATATCAGTATAACGTATAAGGTTATATAGTATTGCGTTATAACGTATAACGTTATGTAGTATTACGTTATAACGTATAACGTTATATAATATTACGTTATAACGTAAAACGTTATGTAGTATTACGTTATAACGTATAACGTTATGTAGTATTACGTTATAACGTATAACGTTACATAATATTACGTTATAACGTATAACGTTATAAAGTAGTACGTAATACCGTATAACGATATATAGTACAATGATATAACGTATAGCGTTATATAGGATATCAGTATAACGTATAAGGTTATATAGTATTGCGTTATAACGTATAACGTTATGTAGTATTACGTTATAACGTATAACGTTATATAATATACGTTATAACGTATAACGTTGTATAATATTACGTTATAACTTATAACGTTATGCAGGATTACGTTATAACGTATAACGTTATATAGTACAACGTAATAACGTATAATGTTATATAGTATTGTGATATAACGTATATCGTTATATAATATTACGTTATATCGTATAACGTTATGTAGTATTACGTTATAACGAATAACGTTATATAGTACAACGTAATAGCGTATAATGTTATATAGTATTGTGTTATAATGAATAACGTTATGTAGTATTACGTTATAACGTATAACGTTATATAATATTACGTTATAACGTCTAACGTTATAAAGTAGTACGTAATACCGTATAACGTTATAGTACAATGATATAACGTATAGCGTTATATAGGATATCAGTATAACGTATAAGGTTATATAGTATTGCGTTATAACGTATAACGTTATGTAGTATTACGTTATAACGTATAACGTTATATAATATTACGTTATAACGTAAAACGTTATGTAGTATTACGTTATAACGTATAACGTTATGTAGTATTACGTTATGACGTATAACGTTATATAATATTACGTTATAACGTATAACGTTATATAGTATTGTGTTATAATGAATAACGTTATGTAGTATTACGTTATAACGTATAACGTTATATAATATTACGTTAGAACGTATAACGTTATGTAGTATTACGTTATAACGTATAACGTTATATAGTATTGTGCTATAATGAATAACGTTATGTAGTATTACGTTATAACGTATAACGTTATACAGTACAACGTAATAACGTATACTGTTATATAGTATTGTGATATAACGTATATCGTTATATAATATTATGTTATATCGTATAACGTTATGTAGTATTGTGCTATAATGAATAACGTTATGTAGTATTACGTTATAACGAATAACGTTATACAGTACAACGTAATAGCGTATAATGTTATATAGTATTGTGTTATAATGAATAACGTTATGTAGTATTTGTTATAACGTATAACGTTATTTAATATTACGTTATAACGTCTAACGTTATAAAGTAGTACGTAATACCGTATAACGTTATATAATACAATGTTATAACGTATAACGGTAAATAGGCTTTCATTATAACGTGTACCGTTATATAGCATTACGTTATAACGTATAACTTTATACATTACTACGATATAACGTATAACGTTATGTAGTATTACGTTATAACGTATAACGTTATGTAGTATTACGTTATAACGTATAACGTTATGTAGTATTACGTTATAACGTATAACGTTATATAGTACAACATAATAACGTATAATGTTATATAGTATTGTGTTATAATGAATAACGTTATGTAGAATTACGTTATAACGTACAACGTTATGTAGTATTACGATATAACGTCTAACGTTATGTAGTATCACGATATAACGTCTAACGTTATGTAGTATCACGATATAACGTATAACGTTATGTAGTATTGCGTTATAACGTATAACGTTATATAATATCACGTTATAACGTATAACGTTATGTAGTATTACGTTATAACGTATAACGTTATGTGGTATTACGTTATAACGTATAACGTTATGTAGTATTACGTTATAATGTATAACGTTATATAGTACTACGTAATAACGTATAACGTTATATAGTATTGTGTTATAATGAATAACGTTATGTAGTATAACGTTATAACGTATAACGTTATATAATATTACGTTATAACGTATAACGTTATATAGTATTGTGCTATAATGAATAACGTTATGTAGTACAATGATATAACGTATAGCGTTATATAGGATATCAGTATAACGTATAAGGTTATATAGTATTGCGTTATAACGTATAACGTTATGTAGTATTACGTTATAACGTATAACGTTATACAATATTACGTTATAACGTAAAACGTTATGTAGTATTACGTTATAACGTATAACGTTATGTAGTATTACGTTATAACGTATAACGTTATATAATATTACGTTATAACGTATAACGTTATAAAGTAGTACGTAATACCGTATAACGTTATATAGTACAATGATATAACGTATAGCGTTATATAGGATATCAGTATAACGTATAAGGTTATATAGTATTGCGTTATAACGTATAACGTTATGTAGTATTACGTTATAACGTATAACGTTATATAGTATTACGTTATAACGTGTAACGTTGTATAATATTACGTTATAACGTATAACGTTATGTAGGATTACGTTATAACGTATAACGTTATATAGTACAACGTAATAACGTATAATGTTATATAGTATTGTGATATAACGTATATCGTTATATAATATTACGTTATATCGTATAACGTTATGTAGTATTACGTTATAACGAATAACGTTATATAGTACAACGTAATAGCGTATAATGTTATATAGTATTGTGTTATAATGAATAACGTTATGTAGTATTACGTTATAACGTATAACGTTATATAATATTACGTTATAACGTCTAACGTTATAAAGTAGTACGTAATACCGTATAAAGTTATATAGTACAACGTAATAACGTATAATGTTATATAGTATTGTGATATAACGTATATCGTTATATAATATTACGTTATATCGTATAACGTTATGTAGTATTACGTTATAACGAATAACGTTATATAGTACAACGTAATAGCGTATAATGTTATATAGTATTGTGTTATAATGAATAACGTTATGTAGTATTACGTTATAACGTATAACGTTATATAATATTACGTTATAACGTCTAACGTTATAAAGTAGTACGTAATACCGTATAAAGTTATATAGTACAATGATATAACGTATAGCGTTATATAGGATATCAGTATAACGTATAAGGTTATATAGTATTGCGTTATAACGTATAACGTTATGTAGTATTACGTTATAACGTACAACGTTATATAATATTACGTTATAACGTAAAACGTTATGCAGTATTACGTTATAACGTATAACGTTATGTAGTATTACGTTATAACGTATAACGTTATATAATATTACGTTATAACGTATAACGTTATATAGTATTGTGTTATAATGAATAACGTTATGTAGTATTACGTTATACCGTATAACGTTATATAATATTACGTTAGAACGTATAACGTTATGTAGTATTACGTTATAACGTATAACGTTATATAGTATTGTGCTATAATGAATAACGTTATGTGTTATTACGTTATAACGTATAACGTTATATAATATTACGTTATAACGTCTAACGTTATAAAGTAGCACGTAATACCGTATAACGTTATATAATACAATGTTATAACGTATAACGGTAAATAGGCTATCATTATAGCGTGTAACGATATATAGCATTACGTTATAACGTATAAAGTTATATAATATTACGTTATAACGTATAACGTAATGTAGTATTGCGTTATAACGTATAACGTTATGTAGTATTACGTTATAACGTATAACGTTATATAGTACAACGTAATAACGGATAATGTTATATAGTATTGTGTTATAATGAATAACGTTATGTAGAATTACGTTATAACGTACAACGTTATGTAGTATTACGATATAACGTCTAACGTTATGTAGTATCACGATATAACGTATAACGTTATGTAGTATCACGATATAACGTATAACGTTATGTAGTATCACGATATAACGTATAACGTTATGTAGTATTGCGTTATAACGTATAACGTTATGTAGTATTGCGTTATAACGAATAACGTTATATAGTACTACGTAACAACGTATAACGTTATACAGTACTAAAATATAACGTATAAAGTTATATAATATTACGTTATAACGAATAACGTTATGTAGTATAACGTTGCAACGTATAACGTTATAAAGTAGTACGTAATTACGTATAACGTTATATAGTATTACGTTATAACGTATAACGTTATATAATATTACGTTATAACGTATAACGTTATATAATATTACGTTATAACGTATAACGTTATGTAGTATTACGTTATAACGTATAACGTTATGTAGTATTACGTTATAACGTATAACGTTATATAATATTACGTTATAACGTATAACGTTATGTAGTATTGCGTTATAACGTATAACGTTATACAGTACAACGTAATAGCGTATAATGTTATATAGTATTGTGTTATAATGAATAACGTTATGTAGTATTTGTTATAACGTATGACGTTATATAATATTACGTTATAACGTCTAACGTTATAAAGTAGTACGTAATACCGTATAACGTTATATAATACAATGTTATAACGTATAACGGTAAATAGGCTTTCATTATACCGTGTACCGTTATATAGCATTACGTTATAACGTATAACGTTATGTAGTATTGCGTTATAACGTATAACGTTATACAGTACAACGTAATAGCGTATAATGTTATATAGTATTGTGTTATAATGAATAACGTTATGTAGAATTAAGTTATAACGTAGAACGTTATGTAGTATTACGATATAACGTCTAACGTTATGTAGTAACGCGATATAACGTATAACGTTATGTAGTATCACGATATAACGTATAACGTTATGTAGTATTGCGTTATAACGTATAACGTTATATAGTACTACGTAACAACGTATAACGTTATACAGTACTAAAATATAACGTATAAAGTTATATAATATTACGTTATAACGTATAACGTCATGTAGTATTACGTTATAACGTATAACGTTATATAGTACTACGTAACAACGTATAACGTTATGTAGTATTACGTTATAACGTATAACGTAATATAGTATTGTGTTATAACGTATAACGGTATGTAGTATTACGTTATAACGTATAACGGTATGTAGTATTACGTTATAACGTATAACATTACATAATATTACTTTATAACGTCTAACGTTATGTAGTATTACGTTATAACGTATAACGTTATATAATATTACGTTATAACGTCAAACGTTATGTTGTATTGCGTTATAACGTATAACGTTATATGGTACTACGTAACAACGTATAACGTTATACAGTACTAAAATATAACGTATAAAGTTATATAATATTTCGTTATAACGTATAGCGTTATATAATATTACGTTATAACGTATAACGTTATGTTGTATTACGTTATAACGTATAACGTTATGTAGTATTACGTTATAACGTATAACGTTATATAATATTACGTTAGAACGTATAACGTTATGTAGTATTACGTTATAACGTATAACGTTATATAGTATTGTGCTATAATGAATAACGTTATGTAGTATTACGTTATAACGTTTAACGTTATATAATATTACGTTATAACGTCTAACGTTATAAAGTAGCACGTAATACCGTGTAACGTTATATAATACAATGTTATAACGTATAACGGTAAATAGGCTATCATTATAACGTGTAACGTTATATAGCATTACGTTATAACGTACAACGCTATGTAGTATTACGATATAACGTCTAACGTTATGTAGTATCGCGATATAACGTCTAACGTTATGTAGTATCACGTTATAACGTATAACGTTATGTTGTATTACGTTATAACGTATAACGTTATATAATATTACGTTATAACGTATAACGTTATATAGTATTGTGTTATAATGAATAACGTTATGTAGTATTACGTTATACCGTATAACGTTATATAATATTACGTTAGAACGTATAACGTTATGTAGTATTACGTTATAACGTATAACGTTATATAGTATTGTGCTATAATGAATAACGTTATGTGTTATTACGTTATAACGTATAACGTTATATAATATTACGTTATAACGTCTAACGTTATAAAGTAGCACGTAATACCGTATAACGTTATATAATACAATGTTATAACGTATAACGGTAAATAGGCTATCATTATAGCGTGTAACGATATATAGCATTACGTTATAACGTATAAAGTTATATAATATTACGTTATAACGTATAACGTAATGTAGTATTGCGTTATAACGTATAACGTTATGTAGTATTACGTTATAGCGTATAACGTTATATAGTACAACGTAATAACGGATAATGTTATATAGTATTGTGTTATAATGAATAACGTTATGTAGAATTACGTTATAACGTACAACGTTATGTAGTATTACGATATAACGTCTAACGTTATGTAGTATCACGATATAACGTATAACGTTATGTAGTATCACGATATAACGTATAACGTTATGTAGTATTGCGTTATAACGTATAACGTTATGTAGTATTGCGTTATAACGAATAACGTTATATAGTACTACGTAACAACGTATAACGTTATACAGTACTAAAATATAACGTATAAAGTTATATAATATTACGTTATAACGAATAACGTTATGTAGTATAACGTTGCAACGTATAACGTTATAAAGTAGTACGTAATTACGTATAACGTTATATAGTATTACGTTATAACGTATAACGTTATATAATATTACGTTATAACGTATAACGTTATATAATATTACGTTATAACGTATAACGTTATGTAGTATTACGTTATAACGTATAACGTTATGTAGTATTACGTTATAACGTATAACGTTATGTAGTATTACGTTATAACGTATAACGTTATGTAGTATTGCGTTATAACGTATAACGTTATACAGTACAACGTAATAGCGTATAATGTTATATAGTATTGTGTTATAATGAATAACGTTATGTAGTATTTGTTATAACGTATGACGTTATATAATATTACGTTATAACGTCTAACGTTATAAAGTAGTACGTAATACCGTATAACGTTATATAATACAATGTTATAACGTATAACGGTAAATAGGCTTTCATTATACCGTGTACCGTTATATAGCATTACGTTATAACGTATAACGTTATAAAGTAGTACGTAATACCGTATAACGTTATATAATATTACGTTATAACGTCTAACGTTATAAAGTAGTACGTAATACCGTATAACGTTATATAATATTACGTTATAACGTCTAACGTTATAAAGTAGTACGTAATACCGTATAACGTTATATAGTACAATGATATAACGTATAGCGTTATATAGGATATCAGTATAACGTATAAGGTTATATAGTATTGCGTTATAACGTATAACGTTATGTAGTATTACGTTATAACGTATAACGTTATATAATATTACGTTATAACGTAAAACGTTATGTAGTATTACGTTATAACGTCTAACGTTATATAGTAGCACGTAATACCGTATAACGTTATATAATACAATGTTATAACGTATAACGGTAAATAGGCTATCATTATAACGTGTAACGTTATATAGCATTACGTTATAACCTACAACGTTATGTAGTATTACGATATAACGTCTAACGTTATGTAGTATCACGATATAACGTATAACGTTATGTAGTATCACGATATAACGTATAACGTTATGTAGTATTGCGTTATAACGTATAACGTTATATAATATTACGTTATAACGTATAACGTTATGTAGTATTACGTTATAACGTATACCGTTATATAGTACAACGTAATAACGTATAATGTTATATAGTATTGTGTTATAATGAATAACGTTATGTAGAATTAAGTTATAACGTACAACGTTATGTAGTATTACGATATAACGTCTAACGTTATGTAGTAACGCGATATAACGTATAACGTTAGGTAGTATCACGATATAACGTATAACGTTATGTAGTATTGCGTTATAAAGTATAACGTTATATAGTACTACGTAACAACGTATAACGTTATACAGTACTAAAATATAACGTATAAAGTTATATAATATTACGTTATAACGTATAACGTCATGTAGTATTACGTTATAACGTATAACGTTATATAGTACTACGTAACAACGTATAACGTTATGTAGTATTACGTTATAACGTATAACGTAATATAGTATTGTGTTATAACGTATAACGGTATGTAGTATTACGTTATAACGTATAACGGTATGTAGTATTACGTTATAACGTATAACATTACATAATATTACTTTATAACGTCTAACGTTATGTAGTATTACGTTATAACGTATAACGTTATATAATATTACGTTATAACGTCAAACGTTATGTTGTATTGCGTTATAACGTATAACGTTATATGGTACTACGTAACAACGTATAACGTTATACAGTACTAAAATATAACGTATAAAGTTATATAATATTTCGTTATAACGTATAGCGTTATATAATATTACGTTATAACGTATAACGTTATGTTGTATTACGTTATAACGTATAACGTTATGTAGTATTACGTTATAACGTATAACGTTATATAATATTACGTTAGAACGTATAACGTTATGTAGTATTACGTTATAACGTATAACGTTATATAGTATTGTGCTATAATGAATAACGTTATGTAGTATTACGTTATAACGTATAACGTTATATAATATTACGTTATAACGTCTAACGTTATAAAGTAGCACGTAATACCGTATAACGTTATATAATACAATGTTATAACGTATAACGGTAAATAGGCTATCATTATAACGTGTAACGTTATATAGCATTACGTTATAACGTACAACGCTATGTAGTATTACGATATAACGTCTAACGTTATGTAGTATCGCGATATAACGTCTAACGTTATGTAGTATCACGTTATAACGTATAACGTTATGTTGTATTACGTTATAACGTATAACGTTATATAATATTACGTTATAACTTATAACGTTATATAGTATTGTGTTATAATGAATAACGTTATGTAGTATCGCGATATAACGTCTAACGTTATGTAGTATCACGTTATAACGTATAACGTTATGTTGTATTACGTTATAACGTATAACGTTATATAATATTACGTTATAACGTATAACGTTATATAGTATTGTGTTATAATGAATAACGTTATGTAGTATTACGTTATACCGTATAACGTTATATAATATTACGTTAGAACGTATAAAGTTATGTAGTATTACGTTATAACGTATAACGTTATATAGTATTGTGCTATAATGAATAACGTTATGTGTTATTACGTTATAACGTATAACGTTATATAATATTACGTTATAACGTCTAACGTTATAAAGTAGCACGTAATACCGTATAACGTTATATAATACAATGTTATAACGTATAACGGTAAATAGGCTATCATTATAGCGTGTAACGATATATAGCATTACGTTATAACGTATAAAGTTATATAATATTACGTTATAACGTATAACGTAATGTAGTATTGCGTTATAACGTATAACGTTATGTAGTATTACGTTATAACGTATAACGTTATATAGTACAACGTAATAACGGATAATGTTATATAGTATTGTGTTATAATGAATAACGTTATGTAGAATTACGTTATAACGTACAACGTTATGTAGTATTACGATATAACGTCTAACGTTATGTAGTATCACGATATAACGTATAACGTTATGTAGTATCACGATATAACGTATAACGTTATGTAGTATTGCGTTATAACGTATAACGTTATGTAGTATTGCGTTATAACGAATAACGTTATATAGTACTACGTAACAACGTATAACGTTATACAGTACTAAAATATAACGTATAAAGTTATATAATATTACGTTATAACGAATAACGATATGTAGTATAACGTTGCAACGTATAACGTTATAAAGTAGTACGTAATTACGTATAACGTTATATAGTATTACGTTATAACGTATAACGTTACATAATATTACGTTATAACGTATAACGTTATATAATATTACGTTATAACGTATAACGTTATGTAGTATTACGTTATAACGTATAACGTTATGTAGTATTACGTTATAACGTATAACGTTATATAATATTACGTTATAACGTATAACGTTATGTAGTATTGCGTTATAACGTATAACGTTATACAGTACAACGTAATAGCGTATAATGTTATATAGTATTGTGTTATAATGAATAACGTTATGTAGTATTTGTTATAACGTATGACGTTATATAATATTACGTTATAACGTATAACGGTAAATAGGCTTTCATTATACCGTGTACCGTTATATAGCATTACGTTATAACGTATAACTTTATACATTACTACGATATAACGTATAACGTTATGTAGTATTACGTTATAACGTATAACGTTATATAATATTACGTTATAACGTATAGCGTTGTATAATATTACGTTATAACGTATAACGTTATGTAGGATTACGTTATAACGTATAACGTTATATAGTACAACGTAATAACGTATAATGTTATATGGTATTGTGATATAACGTATATCGTTATATAATATTACGTTATATCGTATAACGTTATGTAGTATTACGTTATAACGAATAACGTTATATAGTACAACGTAATAGCGTATAATGTTATATAGTATTGTGTTATAATGAATAACGTTATGTAGTATTACGTTATAACGTATAACGTTATATAATATTACGTTATAACGTCTAACGTTATAAAGTAGTACGTAATACCGTATAACGTTATATAGTACAATGATATAACGTATAGCGTTATATAGGATATCAGTATAACGTTTAAGGTTATATAGTATTGCGTTATAACGTATGACGTTATGTAGTATTACGTTATAACGTATAACGTTATATAATATTACGTTATAACGTAAAACGTTATGTAGTATTACGTTATAACGTATAACGTTATGTAGTATTACGTTATAACGTATAACGTTATATAATATTACGTTCTAACGTATAACGTTATATAGTATTGTCTTATAATGAATAACGTTATGTAGTATTACGTTATAACGTATAACGTTATATAATATTACGTTAGAACGTATAACGTTATGTAGTATTACGTTATAACGTATAACGTTATATAGTATTGTGCTATAATGAATAACGTTATGTAGTATTACGTGATAACGTATAACGTTATATAGTACTACGTAACAACGTATAACGTTATGTAGTATTACGTTATAACGTATAACGTAATATAGTATTGTGTTATAACGTATAACGGTATGTAGTATTACGGTATAACGTATAACGGTATGTAGTATTACGTTATAACGTATAACATTACATAATATTACTTTATAACGTCTAACGTTATGTAGTATTACGTTATAACGTATAACGTTATATAATATTACGTTATAACGTATAACATTATGTAGTATTACGTTATAACGTATAACGTTATATAATATTACGTTATAACTTATAACGTTATATAGTATTGTGTTATAATGAATAACGTTATGTAGTATCGCGATATAACGTCTAACGTTATGTAGTATCACGTTATAACGTATAACGTTATGTTGTATTACGTTATAACGTATAACGTTATATAATATTACGTTATAACGTATAACGTTATATAGTATTGTGTTATAATGAATAACGTTATGTAGTATTACGTTATACCGTATAACGTTATATAATATTACGTTAGAACGTATAAAGTTATGTAGTATTACGTTATAACGTATAACGTTATATAGTATTGTGCTATAATGAATAACGTTATGTGTTATTACGTTATAACGTATAACGTTATATAATATTACGTTATAACGTCTAACGTTATAAAGTAGCACGTAATACCGTATAACGTTATATAATACAATGTTATAACGTATAACGGTAAATAGGCTATCATTATAGCGTGTAACGATATATAGCATTACGTTATAACGTATAAAGTTATATAATATTACGTTATAACGTATAACGTAATGTAGTATTGCGTTATAACGTATAACGTTATGTAGTATTACGTTATAACGTATAACGTTATATAGTACAACGTAATAACGGATAATGTTATATAGTATTGTGTTATAATGAATAACGTTATGTAGAATTACGTTATAACGTATAACGTTATGTAGTATTACGATATAACGTCTAACGTTATGTAGTATCACGATATAACGTATAACGTTATGTAGTATCACGATATAACGTATAACGTTATGTAGTATTGCGTTATAACGTATAACGTTATGTAGTATTGCGTTATAACGAATAACGTTATATAGTACTACGTAACAACGTATAACGTTATACAGTACTAAAATATAACGTATAAAGTTATATAATATTACGTTATAACGAATAACGATATGTAGTATAACGTTGCAACGTATAACGTTATAAAGTAGTACGTAATTACGTATAACGTTATATAGTATTACGTTATAACGTATAACGTTACATAATATTACGTTATAACGTATAACGTTATATAATATTACGTTATAACGTATAACGTTATGTAGTATTACGTTATAACGTATAACGTTATGTAGTATTACGTTATAACGTATAACGTTATATAATATTACGTTATAACGTATAACGTTATGTAGTATTGCGTTATAACGTATAACGTTATACAGTACAACGTAATAGCGTATAATGTTATATAGTATTGTGTTATAATGAATAACGTTATGTAGTATTTGTTATAACGTATGACGTTATATAATATTACGTTATAACGTATAACGGTAAATAGGCTTTCATTATACCGTGTACCGTTATATAGCATTACGTTATAACGTATAACTTTATACATTACTACGATATAACGTATAACGTTATGTAGTATTACGTTATAACGTATAACGTTATATAATATTACGTTATAACGTATAGCGTTGTATAATATTACGTTATAACGTATAACGTTATGTAGGATTACGTTATAACGTATAACGTTATATAGTACAACGTAATAACGTATAATGTTATATGGTATTGTGATATAACGTATATCGTTATATAATATTACGTTATATCGTATAACGTTATGTAGTATTACGTTATAACGAATAACGTTATATAGTACAACGTAATAGCGTATAATGTTATATAGTATTGTGTTATAATGAATAACGTTATGTAGTATTACGTTATAACGTATAACGTTATATAATATTACGTTATAACGTCTAACGTTATAAAGTAGTACGTAATACCGTATAACGTTATATAGTACAATGATATAACGTATAGCGTTATATAGGATATCAGTATAACGTTTAAGGTTATATAGTATTGCGTTATAACGTATGACGTTATGTAGTATTACGTTATAACGTATAACGTTATATAATATTACGTTATAACGTAAAACGTTATGTAGTATTACGTTATAACGTATAACGTTATGTAGTATTACGTTATAACGTATAACGTTATATAATATTACGTTCTAACGTATAACGTTATATAGTATTGTCTTATAATGAATAACGTTATGTAGTATTACGTTATAACGTATAACGTTATATAATATTACGTTAGAACGTATAACGTTATGTAGTATTACGTTATAACGTATAACGTTATATAGTATTGTGCTATAATGAATAACGTTATGTAGTATTACGTGATAACGTATAACGTTATATAGTACTACGTAACAACGTATAACGTTATGTAGTATTACGTTATAACGTATAACGTAATATAGTATTGTGTTATAACGTATAACGGTATGTAGTATTACGGTATAACGTATAACGGTATGTAGTATTACGTTATAACGTATAACATTACATAATATTACTTTATAACGTCTAACGTTATGTAGTATTACGTTATAACGTATAACGTTATATAATATTACGTTATAACGTATAACATTATGTAGTATTACGTTATAACGTATAACGTTATAAAGTAGCACGTAATACCGTATAACGTTATATAATACAATGTTATAACGTATAACGGTAAATAGGCTATCATTATAGCGTGTAACGATATATAGCATTACGTTATAACGTATAAAGTTATATAATATTACGTTATAACGTATAACGTAATGTAGTATTACGTTATAACGTATAACGTTATGTAGTATCACGATATAACGTATAACGTTAAGTAGTATCACGATATAACGTATAACGTTATGTAGTATTGCGTTATAACGTATAACGTTATATAATATTACGTTATAACGTATAACGTTATAAAGTAGTACGTAATACCGTATAACGTTATATAGTACAATGATATAACGTATAGCGTTATATAGGATATCAGTATAACGTATAAGGTTATATAGTATTGCGTTATAACGTATAACGTTATGTAGTATTACGTTATAACGTATAACGTTATATGATATTACGTTATAACGTAAAACGTTATGTAGTATTACGTTATAACGTCTAACGTTATATAGTAGCACGTAATACCGTATAACGTTATATAATACAATGTTATAACGTATAACGGTAAATAGGCTATCATTATAACGTGTAACGTTATATAGCATTACGTTATAACCTACAACGTTATGTAGTATTACGATATAACGTCTAACGTTATGTAGTATCACGATATAACGTATAACGTTATGTAGTATCACGATATAACGTATAACGTTATGTAGTATTGCGTTATAACGTATAACGTTATATAATATTACGTTATAACGTATAACGTTATGTAGTATTACGTTATAACGTATACCGTTATATAGTACAACGTAATAACGTATAATGTTATATAGTA
The DNA here is from genome assembly GCA_911622165.2 of Bombus sylvestris. Classification (NCBI taxonomy): domain Eukaryota; kingdom Metazoa; phylum Arthropoda; class Insecta; order Hymenoptera; family Apidae; genus Bombus; species Bombus sylvestris. The sequence goes on along the minus strand of OU443153.1, from coordinate 5,047,991 downwards.
TTGTGTTATAATGAATAACGTTATGTAGAATTAAGTTATAACGTACAACGTTATGTAGTATTACGATATAACGTCTAACGTTATGTAGTAACGCGATATAACGTATAACGTTATGTAGTATCACGATATAACGTATAACGTTATGTAGTATTGCGTTATAACGTATAACGTTATATAGTACTACGTAACAACGTATAACGTTATACAGTACTAAAATATAACGTATAAAGTTATATAATATTACGTTATAACGTATAACGTCATGTAGTATTACGTTATAACGTATAACGTTATATAGTACTACGTAACAACGTATAACGTTATGTAGTATTACGTTATAACGTATAACGTAATATAGTATTGTGTTATAACGTATAACGGTATGTAGTATTACGTTATAACGTATAACGGTATGTAGTATTACGTTATAACGTATAACATTACATAATATTACTTTATAACGTCTAACGTTATGTAGTATTACGTTATAACGTATAACGTTATATAATATTACGTTATAACGTCAAACGTTATGTTGTATTGCGTTATAACGTATAACGTTATATGGTACTACGTAACAACGTATAACGTTATACAGTACTAAAATATAACGTATAAAGTTATATAATATTTCGTTATAACGTATAGCGTTATATAATATTACGTTATAACGTATAACGTTATGTTGTATTACGTTATAACGTATAACGTTATGTAGTATTACGTTATAACGTATAACGTTATATAATATTACGTTAGAACGTATAACGTTATGTAGTATTACGTTATAACGTATAACGTTATATAGTATTGTGCTATAATGAATAACGTTATGTAGTATTACGTTATAACGTTTAACGTTATATAATATTACGTTATAACGTCTAACGTTATAAAGTAGCACGTAATACCGTGTAACGTTATATAATACAATGTTATAACGTATAACGGTAAATAGGCTATCATTATAACGTGTAACGTTATATAGCATTACGTTATAACGTACAACGCTATGTAGTATTACGATATAACGTCTAACGTTATGTAGTATCGCGATATAACGTCTAACGTTATGTAGTATCACGTTATAACGTATAACGTTATGTTGTATTACGTTATAACGTATAACGTTATATAATATTACGTTATAACGTATAACGTTATATAGTATTGTGTTATAATGAATAACGTTATGTAGTATTACGTTATACCGTATAACGTTATATAATATTACGTTAGAACGTATAACGTTATGTAGTATTACGTTATAACGTATAACGTTATATAGTATTGTGCTATAATGAATAACGTTATGTGTTATTACGTTATAACGTATAACGTTATATAATATTACGTTATAACGTCTAACGTTATAAAGTAGCACGTAATACCGTATAACGTTATATAATACAATGTTATAACGTATAACGGTAAATAGGCTATCATTATAGCGTGTAACGATATATAGCATTACGTTATAACGTATAAAGTTATATAATATTACGTTATAACGTATAACGTAATGTAGTATTGCGTTATAACGTATAACGTTATGTAGTATTACGTTATAGCGTATAACGTTATATAGTACAACGTAATAACGGATAATGTTATATAGTATTGTGTTATAATGAATAACGTTATGTAGAATTACGTTATAACGTACAACGTTATGTAGTATTACGATATAACGTCTAACGTTATGTAGTATCACGATATAACGTATAACGTTATGTAGTATCACGATATAACGTATAACGTTATGTAGTATTGCGTTATAACGTATAACGTTATGTAGTATTGCGTTATAACGAATAACGTTATATAGTACTACGTAACAACGTATAACGTTATACAGTACTAAAATATAACGTATAAAGTTATATAATATTACGTTATAACGAATAACGTTATGTAGTATAACGTTGCAACGTATAACGTTATAAAGTAGTACGTAATTACGTATAACGTTATATAGTATTACGTTATAACGTATAACGTTATATAATATTACGTTATAACGTATAACGTTATATAATATTACGTTATAACGTATAACGTTATGTAGTATTACGTTATAACGTATAACGTTATGTAGTATTACGTTATAACGTATAACGTTATGTAGTATTACGTTATAACGTATAACGTTATGTAGTATTGCGTTATAACGTATAACGTTATACAGTACAACGTAATAGCGTATAATGTTATATAGTATTGTGTTATAATGAATAACGTTATGTAGTATTTGTTATAACGTATGACGTTATATAATATTACGTTATAACGTCTAACGTTATAAAGTAGTACGTAATACCGTATAACGTTATATAATACAATGTTATAACGTATAACGGTAAATAGGCTTTCATTATACCGTGTACCGTTATATAGCATTACGTTATAACGTATAACGTTATAAAGTAGTACGTAATACCGAATAACGTTATATAATATTACGTTATAACGTCTAACGTTATAAAGTAGTACGTAATACCGTATAACGTTATATAATATTACGTTATAACGTCTAACGTTATAAAGTAGTACGTAATACCGTATAACGTTATATAGTACAATGATATAACGTATAGCGTTATATAGGATATCAGTATAACGTATAAGGTTATATAGTATTGCGTTATAACGTATAACGTTATGTAGTATTACGTTATAACGTATAACGTTATATAATATTACGTTATAACGTAAAACGTTATGTAGTATTACGTTATAACGTCTAACGTTATATAGTAGCACGTAATACCGTATAACGTTATATAATACAATGTTATAACGTATAACGGTAAATAGGCTATCATTATAACGTGTAACGTTATATAGCATTACGTTATAACCTACAACGTTATGTAGTATTACGATATAACGTCTAACGTTATGTAGTATCACGATATAACGTATAACGTTATGTAGTATCACGATATAACGTATAACGTTATGTAGTATTGCGTTATAACGTATAACGTTATATAATATTACGTTATAACGTATAACGTTATGTAGTATTACGTTATAACGTATACCGTTATATAGTACAACGTAATAACGTATAATGTTATATAGTATTGTGTTATAATGAATAACGTTATGTAGAATTAAGTTATAACGTACAACGTTATGTAGTATTACGATATAACGTCTAACGTTATGTAGTAACGCGATATAACGTATAACGTTATGTAGTATCACGATATAACGTATAACGTTATGTAGTATTGCGTTATAACGTATAACGTTATATAGTACTACGTAACAACGTATAACGTTATACAGTACTAAAATATAACGTATAAAGTTATATAATATTACGTTATAACGTATAACGTCATGTAGTATTACGTTATAACGTATAACGTTATATAGTACTACGTAACAACGTATAACGTTATGTAGTATTACGTTATAACGTATAACGTAATATAGTATTGTGTTATAACGTATAACGGTATGTAGTATTACGTTATAACGTATAACGGTATGTAGTATTACGTTATAACGTATAACATTACATAATATTACTTTATAACGTCTAACGTTATGTAGTATTACGTTATAACGTATAACGTTATATAATATTACGTTATAACGTCAAACGTTATGTTGTATTGCGTTATAACGTATAACGTTATATGGTACTACGTAACAACGTATAACGTTATACAGTACTAAAATATAACGTATAAAGTTATATAATATTTCGTTATAACGTATAGCGTTATATAATATTACGTTATAACGTATAACGTTATGTTGTATTACGTTATAACGTATAACGTTATGTAGTATTACGTTATAACGTATAACGTTATATAATATTACGTTAGAACGTATAACGTTATGTAGTATTACGTTATAACGTATAACGTTATATAGTATTGTGCTATAATGAATAACGTTATGTAGTATTACGTTATAACGTATAACGTTATATAATATTACGTTATAACGTCTAACGTTATAAAGTAGCACGTAATACCGTATAACGTTATATAATACAATGTTATAACGTATAACGGTAAATAGGCTATCATTATAACGTGTAACGTTATATAGCATTACGTTATAACGTACAACGCTATGTAGTATTACGATATAACGTCTAACGTTATGTAGTATCGCGATATAACGTCTAACGTTATGTAGTATCACGTTATAACGTATAACGTTATGTTGTATTACGTTATAACGTATAACGTTATATAATATTACGTTATAACGTATAACGTTATATAGTATTGTGTTATAATGAATAACGTTATGTAGTATCGCGATATAACGTCTAACGTTATGTAGTATCACGTTATAACGTATAACGTTATGTTGTATTACGTTATAACGTATAACGTTATATAATATTACGTTATAACGTATAACGTTATATAGTATTGTGTTATAATGAATAACGTTATGTAGTATTACGTTATACAGTATAACGTTATATAATATTACGTTAGAACGTATAAAGTTATGTAGTATTACGTTATAACGTATAACGTTATATAGTATTGTGCTATAATGAATAACGTTATGTGTTATTACGTTATAACGTATAACGTTATATAATATTACGTTATAACGTCTAACGTTATAAAGTAGCACGTAATACCGTATAACGTTATATAATACAATGTTATAACGTATAACGGTAAATAGGCTATCATTATAGCGTGTAACGATATATAGCATTACGTTATAACGTATAAAGTTATATAATATTACGTTATAACGTATAACGTAATGTAGTATTGCGTTATAACGTATAACGTTATGTAGTATTACGTTATAACGTATAACGTTATATAGTACAACGTAATAACGGATAATGTTATATAGTATTGTGTTATAATGAATAACGTTATGTAGAATTACGTTATAACGTACAACGTTATGTAGTATTACGATATAACGTCTAACGTTATGTAGTATCACGATATAACGTATAACGTTATGTAGTATCACGATATAACGTATAACGTTATGTAGTATTGCGTTATAACGTATAACGTTATGTAGTATTGCGTTATAACGAATAACGTTATATAGTACTACGTAACAACGTATAACGTTATACAGTACTAAAATATAACGTATAAAGTTATATAATATTACGTTATAACGAATAACGATATGTAGTATAACGTTGCAACGTATAACGTTATAAAGTAGTACGTAATTACGTATAACGTTATATAGTATTACGTTATAACGTATAACGTTACATAATATTACGTTATAACGTATAACGTTATATAATATTACGTTATAACGTATAACGTTATGTAGTATTACGTTATAACGTATAACGTTATGTAGTATTACGTTATAACGTATAACGTTATATAATATTACGTTATAACGTATAACGTTATGTAGTATTGCGTTATAACGTATAACGTTATACAGTACAACGTAATAGCGTATAATGTTATATAGTATTGTGTTATAATGAATAACGTTATGTAGTATTTGTTATAACGTATGACGTTATATAATATTACGTTATAACGTCTAACGTTATAAAGTAGTACGTAATACCGTATAACGTTATATAATACAATGTTATAACGTATAACGGTAAATAGGCTTTCATTATACCGTGTACCGTTATATAGCATTACGTTATAACGTATAACTTTATACATTACTACGATATAACGTATAACGTTATGTAGTATTACGTTATAACGTATAACGTTATATAATATTACGTTATAACGTCTAACGTTATAAAGTAGTACGTAATACCGTATAACGTTATATAGTACAATGATATAACGTATAGCGTTATATAGGATATCAGTATAACGTTTAAGGTTATATAGTATTGCGTTATAACGTATGACGTTATGTAGTATTACGTTATAACGTATAACGTTATATAATATTACGTTATAACGTAAAACGTTATGTAGTATTACGTTATAACGTATAACGTTATGTAGTATTACGTTATAACGTATAACGTTATATAATATTACGTTCTAACGTATAACGTTATATAGTATTGTCTTATAATGAATAACGTTATGTAGTATTACGTTATAACGTATAACGTTATATAATATTACGTTAGAACGTATAACGTTATGTAGTATTACGTTATAACGTATAACGTTATATAGTATTGTGCTATAATGAATAACGTTATGTAGTATTACGTGATAACGTATAACGTTATATAGTACTACGTAACAACGTATAACGTTATGTAGTATTACGTTATAACGTATAACGTAATATAGTATTGTGTTATAACGTATAACGGTATGTAGTATTACGGTATAACGTATAACGGTATGTAGTATTACGTTATAACGTATAACATTACATAATATTACTTTATAACGTCTAACGTTATGTAGTATTACGTTATAACGTATAACGTTATATAATATTACGTTATAACGTATAACATTATGTAGTATTACGTTATAACGTATAACGTTATAAAGTAGCACGTAATACCGTATAACGTTATATAATACAATGTTATAACGTATAACGGTAAATAGGCTATCATTATAGCGTGTAACGATATATAGCATTACGTTATAACGTAGAAAGTTATATAATATTACGTTATAACGTATAACGTAATGTAGTATTACGTTATAACGTATAACGTTATGTAGTATCACGATATAACGTATAACGTTAAGTAGTATCACGATATAACGTATAACGTTATGTAGTATTGCGTTATAACGTATAACGTTATATAATATTACGTTATAACGTATAACGTTATAAAGTAGTACGTAATACCGTATAACGTTATATAGTACAATGATATAACGTATAGCGTTATATAGGATATCAGTATAACGTATAAGGTTATATAGTATTGCGTTATAACGTATAACGTTATGTAGTATTACGTTATAACGTATAACGTTATATAATATTACGTTATAACGTAAAACGTTATGTAGTATTACGTTATAACGTCTAACGTTATATAGTAGCACGTAATACCGTATAACGTTATATAATACAATGTTATAACGTATAACGGTAAATAGGCTATCATTATAACGTGTAACGTTATATAGCATTACGTTATAACCTACAACGTTATGTAGTATTACGATATAACGTCTAACGTTATGTAGTATCACGATATAACGTATAACGTTATGTAGTATCACGATATAACGTATAACGTTATGTAGTATTGCGTTATAACGTATAACGTTATATAATATTACGTTATAACGTATAACGTTATGTAGTATTACGTTATAACGTATACCGTTATATAGTACAACGTAATAACGTATAATGTTATATAGTATTGTGTTATAATGAATAACGTTATGTAGAATTAAGTTATAACGTACAACGTTATGTAGTATTACGATATAACGTCTAACGTTATGTAGTAACGCGATATAACGTATAACGTTATGTAGTATCACGATATAACGTATAACGTTATGTAGTATTGCGTTATAACGTATAACGTTATATAGTACTACGTAACAACGTATAACGTTATACAGTACTAAAATATAACGTATAAAGTTATATAATATTACGTTATAACGTATAACGTCATGTAGTATTACGTTATAACGTATAACGTTATGTAGTATTACGTTATAACGTATAACGTTATGTAGTATTGCGTTATAACGTATAACGTTATACAGTACAACGTAATAGCGTATAATGTTATATAGTATTGTGTTATAATGAATAACGTTATGTAGTATTTGTTATAACGTATGACGTTATATAATATTACGTTATAACGTCTAACGTTATAAAGTAGTACGTAATACCGTATAACGTTATATAATACAATGTTATAACGTATAACGGTAAATAGGCTTTCATTATACCGTGTACCGTTATATAGCATTACGTTATAACGTATAACGTTATAAAGTAGTACGTAATACCGTATAACGTTATATAATATTACGTTATAACGTCTAACGTTATAAAGTAGTACGTAATACCGTATAACGTTATATAATATTACGTTATAACGTCTAACGTTATAAAGTAGTACGTAATACCGTATAACGTTATATAGTACAATGATATAACGTATAGCGTTATATAGGATATCAGTATAACGTATAAGGTTATATAGTATTGCGTTATAACGTATAACGTTATGTAGTATTACGTTATAACGTATAACGTTATATAATATTACGTTATAACGTAAAACGTTATGTAGTATTACGTTATAACGTCTAACGTTATATAGTAGCACGTAATACCGTATAACGTTATATAATACAATGTTATAACGTATAACGGTAAATAGGCTATCATTATAACGTGTAACGTTATATAGCATTACGTTATAACCTACAACGTTATGTAGTATTACGATATAACGTCTAACGTTATGTAGTATCACGATATAACGTATAACGTTATGTAGTATCACGATATAACGTATAACGTTATGTAGTATTGCGTTATAACGTATAACGTTATATAATATTACGTTATAACGTATAACGTTATGTAGTATTACGTTATAACGTATACCGTTATATAGTACAACGTAATAACGTATAATGTTATATAGTATTGTGTTATAATGAATAACGTTATGTAGAATTAAGTTATAACGTATAACGTTATGTAGTATTACGATATAACGTCTAACGTTATGTAGTAACGCGATATAACGTATAACGTTATGTAGTATCACGATATAACGTATAACGTTATGTAGTATTGCGTTATAACGTATAACGTTATATAGTACTACGTAACAACGTATAACGTTATACAGTACTAAAATATAACGTATAAAGTTATATAATATTACGTTATAACGTATAACGTCATGTAGTATTACGTTATAACGTATAACGTTATATAGTACTACGTAACAACGTATAACGTTATGTAGTATTACGTTATAACGTATAACGTAATATAGTATTGTGTTATAACGTATAACGGTATGTAGTATTACGTTATAACGTATAACGGTATGTAGTATTACGTTATAACGTATAACATTACATAATATTACTTTATAACGTCTAACGTTATGTAGTATTACGTTATAACGTATAACGTTATATAATATTACGTTATAACGTCAAACGTTATGTTGTATTGCGTTATAACGTATAACGTTATATGGTACTACGTAACAACGTATAACGTTATACAGTACTAAAATATAACGTATAAAGTTATATAATATTTCGTTATAACGTATAGCGTTATATAATATTACGTTATAACGTATAACGTTATGTTGTATTACGTTATAACGTATAACGTTATGTAGTATTACGTTATAACGTATAACGTTATATAATATTACGTTAGAACGTATAACGTTATGTAGTATTACGTTATAACGTATAACGTTATATAGTATTGTGCTATAATGAATAACGTTATGTAGTATTACGTTATAACGTATAACGTTATATAATATTACGTTATAACGTCTAACGTTATAAAGTAGCACGTAATACCGTATAACGTTATATAATGCAATGTTATAACGTATAACGGTAAATAGGCTATCATTATAACGTGTAACGTTATATAGCATTACGTTATAATGTACAACGCTATGTAGTATTACGATATAACGTCTAACGTTATGTAGTATCGCGATATAACGTCTAACGTTATGTAGTATCACGTTATAACGTATAACGTTATGTTGTATTACGTTATAACGTATAACGTTATATAATATTACGTTATAACGTATAACGTTATATAGTATTGTGTTATAATGAATAACGTTATGTAGTATCGCGATATAACGTCTAACGTTATGTAGTATCACGTTATAACGTATAACGTTATGTTGTATTACGTTATAACGTATAACGTTATATAATATTACGTTATAACGTATAACGTTATATAGTATTGTGTTATAATGAATAACGTTATGTAGTATTACGTTATACCGTATAACGTTATATAATATTACGTTAGAACGTATAAAGTTATGTAGTATTACGTTATAACGTATAACGTTATATAGTATTGTGCTATAATGAATAACGTTATGTGTTATTACGTTATAACGTATAACGTTATATAATATTACGTTATAACGTCTAACGTTATAAAGTAGCACGTAATACCGTATAACGTTATATAATACAATGTTATAACGTATAACGGTAAATAGGCTATCATTATAGCGTGTAACGATATATAGCATTACGTTATAACGTATAAAGTTATATAATATTACGTTATAACGTATAACGTAATGTAGTATTGCGTTATAACGTATAACGTTATGTAGTATTACGTTATAACGTATAACGTTATATAGTACAACGTAATAACGGATAATGTTATATAGTATTGTGTTATAATGAATAACGTTATGTAGAATTACGTTATAACGTACAACGTTATGTAGTATTACGATATAACGTCTAACGTTATGTAGTATCACGATATAACGTATAACGTTATGTAGTATCACGATATAACGTATAACGTTATGTAGTATTGCGTTATAACGTATAACGTTATGTAGTATTGCGTTATAACGAATAACGTTATATAGTACTACGTAACAACGTATAACGTTATACAGTACAACGTAATAGCGTATAATGTTATATAGTATTGTGTTATAATGAATAACGTTATGTAGTATTTGTTATAACGTATGACGTTATATAATATTACGTTATAACGTCTAACGTTATAAAGTAGTACGTAATACCGTATAACGTTATATAATACAATGTTATAACGTATAACGGTAAATAGGCTTTCATTATACCGTGTACCGTTATATAGCATTACGTTATAACGTATAACTTTATACATTACTACGATATAACGTATAACGTTATGTAGTATTACGTTATAACGTATAACGTTATATAATATTACGTTATAACGTCTAACGTTATAAAGTAGTACGTAATACCGTATAACGTTATATAGTACAATGATATAACGTATAGCGTTATATAGGATATCAGTATAACGTTTAAGGTTATATAGTATTGCGTTATAACGTATGACGTTATGTAGTATTACGTTATAACGTATAACGTTATATAATATTACGTTATAACGTAAAACGTTATGTAGTATTACGTTATAACGTATAACGTTATGTAGTATTACGTTATAACGTATAACGTTATATAATATTACGTTCTAACGTATAACGTTATATAGTATTGTCTTATAATGAATAACGTTATGTAGTATTACGTTATAACGTATAACGTTATATAATATTACGTTAGAACGTATAACGTTATGTAGTATTACGTTATAACGTATAACGTTATATAGTATTGTGCTATAATGAATAACGTTATGTAGTATTACGTGATAACGTATAACGTTATATAGTACTACGTAACAACGTATAACGTTATGTAGTATTACGTTATAACGTATAACGTAATATAGTATTGTGTTATAACGTATAACGGTATGTAGTATTACGGTATAACGTATAACGGTATGTAGTATTACGTTATAACGTATAACATTACATAATATTACTTTATAACGTCTAACGTTATGTAGTATTACGTTATAACGTATAACGTTATATAATATTACGTTATAACGTATAACATTATGTAGTATTACGTTATAACGTATAACGTTATAAAGTAGCACGTAATACCGTATAACGTTATATAATACAATGTTATAACGTATAACGGTAAATAGGCTATCATTATAGCGTGTAACGATATATAGCATTACGTTATAACGTATAAAGTTATATAATATTACGTTATAACGTATAACGTAATGTAGTATTACGTTATAACGTATAACGTTATGTAGTATCACGATATAACGTATAACGTTAAGTAGTATCACGATATAACGTATAACGTTATGTAGTATTGCGTTATAACGTATAACGTTATATAATATTACGTTATAACGTATAACGTTATAAAGTAGTACGTAATACCGTATAACGTTATATAGTACAATGATATAACGTATAGCGTTATATAGGATATCAGTATAACGTATAAGGTTATATAGTATTGCGTTATAACGTATAACGTTATGTAGTATTACGTTATAACGTATAACGTTATATAATATTACGTTATAACGTAAAACGTTATGTAGTATTACGTTATAACGTCTAACGTTATATAGTAGCACGTAATACCGTATAACGTTATATAATACAATGTTATAACGTATAACGGTAAATAGGCTATCATTATAACGTGTAACGTTATATAGCATTACGTTATAACCTACAACGTTATGTAGTATTACGATATAACGTCTAACGTTATGTAGTATCACGATATAACGTATAACGTTATGTAGTATCACGATATAACGTATAACGTTATGTAGTATTGCGTTATAACGTATAACGTTATATAATATTACGTTATAACGTATAACGTTATGTAGTATTACGTTATAACGTATACCGTTATATAGTACAACGTAATAACGTATAATGTTATATAGTATTGTGTTATAATGAATAACGTTATGTAGAATTAAGTTATAACGTACAACGTTATGTAGTATTACGATATAACGTCTAACGTTATGTAGTAACGCGATATAACGTATAACGTTATGTAGTATCACGATATAACGTATAACGTTATGTAGTATTGCGTTATAACGTATAACGTTATATAGTACTACGTAACAACGTATAACGTTATACAGTACTAAAATATAACGTATAAAGTTATATAATATTACGTTATAACGTATAACGTCATGTAGTATTACGTTATAACGTATAACGTTATGTAGTATTACGTTATAACGTATAACGTTATGTAGTATTGCGTTATAACGTATAACGTTATACAGTACAACGTAATAGCGTATAATGTTATATAGTATTGTGTTATAATGAATAACGTTATGTAGTATTTGTTATAACGTATGACGTTATATAATATTACGTTATAACGTCTAACGTTATAAAGTAGTACGTAATACCGTATAACGTTATATAATACAATGTTATAACGTATAACGGTAAATAGGCTTTCATTATACCGTGTACCGTTATATAGCATTACGTTATAACGTATAACGTTATAAAGTAGTACGTAATACCGTATAACGTTATATAATATTACGTTATAACGTCTAACGTTATAAAGTAGTACGTAATACCGTATAACGTTATATAATATTACGTTATAACGTCTAACGTTATAAAGTAGTACGTAATACCGTATAACGTTATATAGTACAATGATATAACGTATAGCGTTATATAGGATATCAGTATAACGTATAAGGTTATATAGTATTGCGTTATAACGTATAACGTTATGTAGTATTACGTTATAACGTATAACGTTATATAATATTACGTTATAACGTAAAACGTTATGTAGTATTACGTTATAACGTCTAACGTTATATAGTAGCACGTAATACCGTATAACGTTATATAATACAATGTTATAACGTATAACGGTAAATAGGCTATCATTATAACGTGTAACGTTATATAGCATTACGTTATAACCTACAACGTTATGTAGTATTACGATATAACGTCTAACGTTATGTAGTATCACGATATAACGTATAACGTTATGTAGTATCACGATATAACGTATAACGTTATGTAGTATTGCGTTATAACGTATAACGTTATATAATATTACGTTATAACGTATAACGTTATGTAGTATTACGTTATAACGTATACCGTTATATAGTACAACGTAATAACGTATAATGTTATATAGTATTGTGTTATAATGAATAACGTTATGTAGAATTAAGTTATAACGTATAACGTTATGTAGTATTACGATATAACGTCTAACGTTATGTAGTAACGCGATATAACGTATAACGTTATGTAGTATCACGATATAACGTATAACGTTATGTAGTATTGCGTTATAACGTATAACGTTATATAGTACTACGTAACAACGTATAACGTTATACAGTACTAAAATATAACGTATAAAGTTATATAATATTACGTTATAACGTATAACGTCATGTAGTATTACGTTATAACGTATAACGTTATATAGTACTACGTAACAACGTATAACGTTATGTAGTATTACGTTATAACGTATAACGTAATATAGTATTGTGTTATAACGTATAACGGTATGTAGTATTACGTTATAACGTATAACGGTATGTAGTATTACGTTATAACGTATAACATTACATAATATTACTTTATAACGTCTAACGTTATGTAGTATTACGTTATAACGTATAACGTTATATAATATTACGTTATAACGTCAAACGTTATGTTGTATTGCGTTATAACGTATAACGTTATATGGTACTACGTAACAACGTATAACGTTATACAGTACTAAAATATAACGTATAAAGTTATATAATATTTCGTTATAACGTATAGCGTTATATAATATTACGTTATAACGTATAACGTTATGTTGTATTACGTTATAACGTATAACGTTATGTAGTATTACGTTATAACGTATAACGTTATATAATATTACGTTAGAACGTATAACGTTATGTAGTATTACGTTATAACGTATAACGTTATATAGTATTGTGCTATAATGAATAACGTTATGTAGTATTACGTTATAACGTATAACGTTATATAATATTACGTTATAACGTCTAACGTTATAAAGTAGCACGTAATACCGTATAACGTTATATAATACAATGTTATAACGTATAACGGTAAATAGGCTATCATTATAACGTGTAACGTTATATAGCATTACGTTATAACGTACAACGCTATGTAGTATTACGATATAACGTCTAACGTTATGTAGTATCGCGATATAACGTCTAACGTTATGTAGTATCACGTTATAACGTATAACGTTATGTTGTATTACGTTATAACGTATAACGTTATATAATATTACGTTATAACGTATAACGTTATATAGTATTGTGTTATAATGAATAACGTTATGTAGTATCGCGATATAACGTCTAACGTTATGTAGTATCACGTTATAACGTATAACGTTATGTTGTATTACGTTATAACGTATAACGTTATATAATATTACGTTATAACGTATAACGTTATATAGTATTGTGTTATAATGAATAACGTTATGTAGTATTACGTTATACCGTATAACGTTATATAATATTACGTTAGAACGTATAAAGTTATGTAGTATTACGTTATAACGTATAACGTTATATAGTATTGTGCTATAATGAATAACGTTATGTGTTATTACGTTATAACGTATAACGTTATATAATATTACGTTATAACGTCTAACGTTATAAAGTAGCACGTAATACCGTATAACGTTATATAATACAATGTTATAACGTATAACGGTAAATAGGCTATCATTATAGCGTGTAACGATATATAGCATTACGTTATAACGTATAAAGTTATATAATATTACGTTATAACGTATAACGTAATGTAGTATTGCGTTATAACGTATAACGTTATGTAGTATTACGTTATAACGTATAACGTTATATAGTACAACGTAATAACGGATAATGTTATATAGTATTGTGTTATAATGAATAACGTTATGTAGAATTACGTTATAACGTACAACGTTATGTAGTATTACGATATAACGTCTAACGTTATGTAGTATCACGATATAACGTATAACGTTATGTAGTATCACGATATAACGTATAACGTTATGTAGTATTGCGTTATAACGTATAACGTTATGTAGTATTGCGTTATAACGAATAACGTTATATAGTACTACGTAACAACGTATAACGTTATACAGTACTAAAATATAACGTATAAAGTTATATAATATTACGTTATAACGAATAACGATATGTAGTATAACGTTGCAACGTATAACGTTATAAAGTAGTACGTAATTACGTATAACGTTATATAGTATTACGTTATAACGTATAACGTTACATAATATTACGTTATAACGTATAACGTTATATAATATTACGTTATAACGTATAACGTTATGTAGTATTACGTTATAACGTATAACGTTATGTAGTATTACGTTATAACGTATAACGTTATATAATATTACGTTATAACGTATAACGTTATGTAGTATTGCGTTATAACGTATAACGTTATACAGTACAACGTAATAGCGTATAATGTTATATAGTATTGTGTTATAATGAATAACGTTATGTAGTATTTGTTATAACGTATGACGTTATATAATATTACGTTATAACGTCTAACGTTATAAAGTAGTACGTAATACCGTATAACGTTATATAATACAATGTTATAACGTATAACGGTAAATAGGCTTTCATTATACCGTGTACCGTTATATAGCATTACGTTATAACGTATAACTTTATACATTACTACGATATAACGTATAACGTTATGTAGTATTACGTTATAACGTATAACGTTATATAATATTACGTTATAACGTATAACGTTGTATAATATTACGTTATAACGTATATCGTTATGTAGGATTACGTTATAACGTATAACGTTATATAGTACAACGTAATAACGTATAATGTTATATGGTATTGTGATATAACGTATATCGTTATATAATATTACGTTATATCGTATAACGTTATGTAGTATTACGTTATAACGAATAACGTTATATAGTACAACGTAATAGCGTATAATGTTATATAGTATTGTATTATAATGAATAACGTTATGTAGTATTACGTTATAACGTATAACGTTATATAATATTACGTTATAACGTCTAACGTTATAAAGTAGTACGTAATACCGTATAACGTTATATAGTACAATGATATAACGTATAGCGTTATATAGGATATCAGTATAACGTTTAAGGTTATATAGTATTGCGTTATAACGTATGACGTTATGTAGTATTACGTTATAACGTATAACGTTATATAATATTACGTTATAACGTAAAACGTTATGTAGTATTACGTTATAACGTATAACGTTATGTAGTATTACGTTATAACGTATAACGTTATATAATATTACGTTCTAACGTATAACGTTATATAGTATTGTCTTATAATGAATAACGTTATGTAGTATTACGTTATAACGTATAACGTTATATAATATTACGTTAGAACGTATAACGTTATGTAGTATTACGTTATAACGTATAACGTTATATAGTATTGTGCTATAATGAATAACGTTATGTAGTATTACGTGATAACGTATAACGTTATATAGTACTACGTAACAACGTATAACGTTATGTAGTATTACGTTATAACGTATAACGTAATATAGTATTGTGTTATAACGTATAACGGTATGTAGTATTACGGTATAACGTATAACGGTATGTAGTATTACGTTATAACGTATAACATTACATAATATTACTTTATAACGTCTAACGTTATGTAGTATTACGTTATAACGTATAACGTTATATAATATTACGTTATAACGTATAACATTATGTAGTATTACGTTAAAACGTATAACGTTATAAAGTAGCACGTAATACCGTATAACGTTATATAATACAATGTTATAACGTATAACGGTAAATAGGCTATCATTATAGCGTGTAACGATATATAGCATTACGTTATAACGTATAAAGTTATATAATATTACGTTATAACGTATAACGTAATGTAGTATTACGTTATAACGTATAACGTTATGTAGTATCACGATATAACGTATAACGTTAAGTAGTATCACGATATAACGTATAACGTTATGTAGTATTGCGTTATAACGTATAACGTTATATAATATTACGTTATAACGTATAACGTTATAAAGTAGTACGTAATACCGTATAACGTTATATAGTACAATGATATAACGTATAGCGTTATATAGGATATCAGTATAACGTATAAGGTTATATAGTATTGCGTTATAACGTATAACGTTATGTAGTATTACGTTATAACGTATAACGTTATATAATATTACGTTATAACGTAAAACGTTATGTAGTATTACGTTATAACGTCTAACGTTATATAGTAGCACGTAATACCGTATAACGTTATATAATACAATGTTATAACGTATAACGGTAAATAGGCTATCATTATAACGTGTAACGTTATATAGCATTACGTTATAACCTACAACGTTATGTAGTATTACGATATAACGTCTAACGTTATGTAGTATCACGATATAACGTATAACGTTATGTAGTATCACGATATAACGTATAACGTTATGTAGTATTGCGTTATAACGTATAACGTTATATAATATTACGTTATAACGTATAACGTTATGTAGTATTACGTTATAACGTATACCGTTATATAGTACAACGTAATAACGTATAATGTTATATAGTATTGTGTTATAATGAATAACGTTATGTAGAATTAAGTTATAACGTACAACGTTATGTAGTATTACGATATAACGTCTAACGTTATGTAGTAACGCGATATAACGTATAACGTTATGTAGTATCACGATATAACGTATAACGTTATGTAGTATTGCGTTATAACGTATAACGTTATATAGTACTACGTAACAACGTATAACGTTATACAGTACTAAAATATAACGTATAAAGTTATATAATATTACGTTATAACGTATAACGTCATGTAGTATTACGTTATAACGTATAACGTTATATAGTACTACGTAACAACGTATAACGTTATGTAGTATTACGTTATAACGTATAACGTAATATAGTATTGTGTTATAACGTATAACGGTATGTAGTATTACGTTATAACGTATAACGGTATGTAGTATTACGTTATAACGTATAACATTACATAATATTACTTTATAACGTCTAACGTTATGTAGTATTACGTTATAACGTATAACGTTATATAATATTACGTTATAACGTCAAACGTTATGTTGTATTGCTTTATAACGTATAACGTTATATGGTACTACGTAACAACGTATAACGTTATACAGTACTAAAATATAACGTATAAAGTTATATAATATTTCGTTATAACGTATAGCGTTATATAATATTACGTTATAACGTATAACGTTATATAATATTACGTTATAACGTCTAACGTTATAAAGTAGCACGTAATACCGTATAACGTTATATAATACAATGTTATAACGTATAACGGTAAATAGGCTATCATTATAACGTGTAACGTTATATAGCATTACGTTATAACGTACAACGCTATGTAGTATTACGATATAACGTCTAACGTTATGTAGTATCGCGATATAACGTCTAACGTTATGTAGTATCACGATATAACGTATAACGTTATGTTGTATTACGTTATAACGTATAACGTTATATAGTATTGTGTTATAATGTATAACGTTATGTAGTATTACATTATAACGTATAACGTTGTTTAGTACTACATTATAACGTATAACGTTGTATAGTACTACCTTATACCGTATAACGTTATGCTGTAACAGGATATAACGTATAACGTTATGTTGTATTACATTATAACGTATGACGTTGTATAGTACTACCTTATAACGTATAACGTTATATAGTAAGACGTAGTGACGTACGACGTTTTAGAGTTTTTTGTTATAGCTTATAACGTTATATAGTATTACGTTATAACGTATAACGTTATGTAGTATTACATTATAACGTATAACGTTGTTTAGTACTACCTTATAACGTATAACGTTATACTGTAATACGATATAACGTATAACGTTATGTAGTATTACATTATAACGTATGAAGTTTTATAGTACTACCTTATAACGTATAACGTTATATAGTATTGTGTTATAATGAATAACGTTATGTAGTATAACGTTATAACGTATAACGTTATATAATATTACGTTATAACGTCTAACGTTATGAAGTAGCACGTAATACCGTATAACGTTATATAATGCAATGTTATAACGTATAACGGTAAATAGGCTATCATTATAGCGTGTAACGTTATATAGCATTACGTTATAACGTATAAAGTTATATAATATTACGTTATAACGTATAACGTAATGTAGTATTACGTTATAACGTATAACGTTATGTAGTATTACGTTATAACGTATAACGTTATGTAGTATTACGTTATAACGTATAACGTTATGTAGTATTACGTTATAACGTATAACGTTATGTAGTATTACGTTATAACGTATAACGTTATGTAGTATTACGTTATAACGTATAACGTTATATAATATTACGTTATAACGTAAAACGTTATGTAGTATTACGTTATAACGTATAACGTTATGTAGTATTACGTTATAACGTATAACGTTATATAATATTACGTTATAACGTCTAAAGTTATAAAGTAGTACGTAATACCGTATAACGTTATATAGTACAATGATATAACGTATAGCGTTATAGAGGATATCAGTATAACGTATAAGGTTATATAGTATTGCGTTATAACGTATAACGTTATGTAGTATTACGTTATAACGTATAACGTTATATAATATTACGTTATAACGTAAAACGTTATGTAGTATTACGTTATAACGTATAACGTTATGTAGTATTACGTTATAACGTATAACGTTATATAATATTACGTTATAACGTATAACGTTATATAGTATTGTGTTATAATGAATAACGTTATGTAGTATTACGTTATAACGTATAACGTTATATAATATTACGTTAGAACGTATAACGTTATGTAGTATTACGTTATAACGTATAACGTTATATAGTATTGTGCTATAATGAATAACGTTATGTAGTATTACGTTATAACGTATAACGTTATATAATATTACGTTGTAACGTCTAACGTTATAAAGTAGCACGTAATACCGTATAACGTTATATAATACAATGTTATAACGTATAACGGTAAATAGGCTATCATTATAGCGTGTAACGTTATATAGCATTACGGTATAACGTATAAAGTTATATAATATTACGTTATAACGTATAACGTAATGTAGTATTACGTTATAACGTATAACGTTATATAATATTACGTTATAACGTATAACGTTATGTCGTATTACGTTATAACGTATAACGTTATGTAGTATTACGTTATAACGTATAACGTTATGTAGTATTACGTTATAACGTATAACGTTGTATAATATTACGTTATAACGTAAAACGTTATGTAGTATTACGTTATAACGTATAACGTTATATAATATTACGTTATAACGTAAAACGTTATGTAGTATTACGTTATAACGTATAACGTAATGTAGTATTACGTTATAACGTATAACGTTATGTAGTATTACGTTATAACGTATAACGTTATGTAGTATTACGTTATAACGTATAACGTTATGTAGTATTACGTTATAACGTATAACGTTATGTAGTATTACGTTATAACGTATAACGTTATATAATATTACGTTATAACGTAAAACGTTATGTAGTATTACGTTATAACGTATAACGTTATGTAGTATTACGTTATAACGTATAACGTTATATAATATTACGTTATAACGTCTAAAGTTATAAAGTAGTACGTAATACCGTATAACGTTATATAGTACAATGATATAACGTATAGCGTTATAGAGGATATCAGTATAACGTATAAGGTTATATAGTATTGCGTTATAACGTATAACGTTATGTAGTATTACGTTATAACGTATAACGTTATATAATATTACGTTATAACGTAAAACGTTATGTAGTATTACGTTATAACGTATAACGTTATGTAGTATTACGTTATAACGTATAACGTTATATAATATTACGTTATAACGTATAACGTTATATAGTATTGTGTTATAATGAATAACGTTATGTAGTATTACGTTATAACGTATAACGTTATATAATATTACGTTAGAACGTATAACGTTATGTAGTATTACGTTATAACGTATAACGTTATATAGTATTGTGCTATAATGAATAACGTTATGTAGTATTACGTTATAACGTATAACGTTATATAATATTACGTTGTAACGTCTAACGTTATAAAGTAGCACGTAATACCGTATAACGTTATATAATACAATGTTATAACGTATAAGGGTAAATAGGCTATCATTATAGCGTGTAACGTTATATAGCATTACGGTATAACGTATAAAGTTATATAATATTACGTTATAACGTATAACGTAATGTAGTATTACGTTATAACGTATAACGTTATATAATATTACGTTATAACGTATAACGTTATGTCGTATTACGTTATAACGTATAACGTTATGTAGTATTACGTTATAACGTATAACGTTATGTAGTATTACGTTATAACGTATAACGTTGTATAATATTACGTTATAACGTAAAACGTTATGTAGTATTACGTTATAACGTATAACGTTATGTAGTATTACGTTATAACGTATAACGTTACATAATATTACGTTATAACGTATAACGTTATATAGTATTGTGTTATAATGAATAACGTTATGTAGTATTACGTTATAACGTATAACGTTATATAATATTACGTTAGAACGTATAACGTTATGTAGTATTACGTTATAACGTATAACGTTATATAGTACTGTGCTATAATGAATAACGTTATGTAGTATTACGTTATAACGTATAACGTTATATAATATTACGATATAACGTATAACGTTATGTCGTATTACGTTATAACGTATAACGTTATATAGTATTGTGTTATAATGAATAACGTTATGTAGTATAACGTTATAACGTATAACGTTATATAATATTACGTTATAACGTCTAACGTTATGAAGTAGCACGTAATACCGTATAACGTTATATAATGCAATGTTATAACGCATAACGGTAAATAGGCTATCATTATAGCGTGTAACGTTATATAGCATTACGTTATAACGTATAAAGTTATATAATATTACGTTATAACGTATAACGTAATGTAGTATTACGTTATAACGTATAACGTTATGTAGTATTACGTTATAACGTATAACGTTATGTAGTATTACGTTATAACGTATAACGTTATGTAGTATTACGTTATAACGTATAACGTTATGTAGTATTACGTTATAACGTATAACGTTATATAATATTACGTTATAACGTAAAACGTTATGTAGTATTACGTTATAACGTATAACGTTATGTAGTATTACGTTATAACGTATAACGTTATATAATATTACGTTATAACGTCTAAAGTTATAAAGTAGTACGTAATACCGTATAACGTTATATAGTACAATGATATAACGTATAGCGTTATAGAGGATATCAGTATAACGTATAAGGTTATATAGTATTGCGTTATAACGTATAACGTTATGTAGTATTACGTTATAACGTATAACGTTATATAATATTACGTTATAACGTAAAACGTTATGTAGTATTACGTTATAACGTATAACGTTATGTAGTATTACGTTATAACGTATAACGTTATATAATATTACGTTATAACGTATAACGTTATATAGTATTGTGTTATAATGAATAACGTTATGTAGTATTACGTTATAACGTATAACGTTATATAATATTACGTTAGAACGTATAACGTTATGTAGTATTACGTTATAACGTATAACGTTATATAGTATTGTGCTATAATGAATAACGTTATGTAGTATTACGTTATAACGTATAACGTTATATAATATTACGTTGTAACGTCTAACGTTATAAAGTAGCACGTAATACCGTATAACGTTATATAATACAATGTTATAACGTATAACGGTAAATAGGCTATCATTATAGCGTGTAACGTTATATAGCATTACGGTATAACGTATAAAGTTATATAATATTACGTTATAACGTATAACGTAATGTAGTATTACGTTATAACGTATAACGTTATATAATATTACGTTATAACGTATAACGTTATGTCGTATTACGTTATAACGTATAACGTTATGTAGTATTACGTTATAACGTATAACGTTATGTAGTATTACGTTATAACGTATAACGTTGTATAATATTACGTTATAACGTAAAACGTTATGTAGTATTACGTTATAACGTATAACGTTATGTAGTATTACGTTATAACGTATAACGTTACATAATATTACGTTATAACGTATAACGTTATATAGTATTGTGTTATAATGAATAACGTTATGTAGTATTACGTTATAACGTATAACGTTATATAATATTACGTTAGAACGTATAACGTTATGTAGTATTACGTTATAACGTATAACGTTATATAGTACTGTGCTATAATGAATAACGTTATGTAGTATTACGTTATAACGTATAACGTTATATAATATTACGTTATAACGTCTAACGTTATAAAGTAGCACGTAATACCGTATAACGTTATATAATACAATGTTATAACGTATAACGGTAAATAGGCTATCATTATAGCGTGTAACGTTATATAGCATTACGGTATAACGTATAAAGTTATATAATATTACGTTATAACGTATAACGTAATGTAGTATTACGTTATAACGTATAACGTTATATAATATTACGATATAACGTATAACGTTATGTCGTATTACGTTATAACGTATAACGTTATGTAGTATTACGTTATAACGTATAACGTTATGTAGTATTACGTTATAACGAATAACGTTATATAGTACAACGTAATAGCGTATAATGTTATATAGTATTGTGTTATAATGAATAACGTTATGTAGTATTACGTTATAACGTATAACGTTATATAATATTACGTTATAACGTCTAACGTTATAAAGTAGTCCGTAATACCGTATAACGTTATATAGTACAATGATATAACGTATAGCGTTATATAGGATATCAGTATAACGTATAAGGTTATATAGTATTGCGTTATAACGTAAAACGTTATGTAGTATTACGTTATAACGTATAACGTTATATAATATTACGTTATAACGTAAAACGTTATGTAGTATTACGTTATAACGTATAAAGTTATGTAGTATTACGTTATAACGTATAACGTTATATAATATTACGTTATAACGTATAACGCTATATAGTATTGTGTTATAATGAATAACGTTATGTAGTATTACGTTATAACGTATAACGTTATATAATATTACGTTAGAACGTATAACGTTATGTAGTATTACGTTATAACGTATAACGTTATATAGTATTGTGCTATAATGAATAACGTTATGTAGTATTACGTTATAACGTATAACGTTATATAATATTACGTTATAACGTCTAACGTTATAAAGTAGCACGTAATACCGTATAACGTTATATAATACAATGTTATAACGTATAACGGTAACTAGGCTATCATTATAGCGTGTAACGATATATAGCATTACGTTATAACGTATAAAGTTATATAATATTACGTTATAACGTATAACGTAATGTAGTATTACGTTATAACGTATAACGTTATATAGTACTACGTAACAACGTATAACGTTATACAGTACTAAAATATAACGTATAAAGTTATATAATATTACGTTATAACGAATAACGTTATGTAGTATAACGTTGCAACGTATAACGTTATAAAGTAGTACGTAATTACGTATAACGTTATATAGTACAATGTTATAACGTATAGCGTTATATAGGATATCAGTATAACGTATAAGGTTATATAGTATTGCGTTGTAACGTATAACGTTATGTAGTATTACGTTATAACGTATAACGTTATATAATATTACGTTATAACGTATAACGTTATGTAGTATTACGTTATAACGTATAACGTTATATAATATTACGTTATAACGTATAACGTTATGTAGTATTACGTTATAACGTATAACGTTATGTAGTATTACGTTATAACGTATAACGTTATATAATATTACGTTATACCGTCTAACGTTATAAAGTAGCACGTAATACCGTATAACGTTATATAATACAATGTTATAACGTATAACGGTAAATAGGCTATCATTATAGCGTGTAACGTTATATAGCATTACGGTATAACGTATAAAGTTATATAATATTACGTTATAACGTATAACGTAATGTAGTATTACGTTATAACGTATAACGTTATATAATATTACGTTATAACGTATAACGTTATGTAGTATTACGTTATAACGTATAACGTTATGTAGTATTACGTTATAACGTATAACGTTATATAATATTGCGTTATAACGTATAACGTTATAAAGTAGTACGTAATACCGTATAACGTTATATAGTACAATGATATAACGTATAGCGTTATATAGGATATCAGTATAACGTATAAGGTTATATAGTATTGCGTTATAACGTATAACGTTATGTAGTATTACGTTATAACGTATAACGTTATATAATATTACGTTATAACGTATAACGTTGTATAATATTACGTTATAACGTATAACGTTATGTAGGATTACGTTATAACGTATAACGTTATATAGTACAACGTAATAACGTATAATGTTATATAGTATTGTGATATAACGTATATCGTTATATAATATTACGTTATATCGTATAACGTTATGTAGTATTACGTTATAACGAATAACGTTATATAGTACAACGTAATAGCGTATAATGTTATATAGTAATGTGTTATAATGAATAACGTTATGTAGTATTACGTTATAACGTATAACGTTATATAATATTACGTTATAACGTCCAACGTTATAAAGTAGTCCGTAATACCGTATAACGTTATATAGTACAATGATATAACGTATAGCGTTAGATAGGATATCAGTATAACGTATAAGGTTATATAGTATTGCGTTATAACGTATAACGTTATGTAGTATTACGTTATAACGTATAGCGTTATATAATATTACGTTATAACGTAAAACGTTATGTAGTATTACGTTATAACGTATAACGTTATGTAGTATTACGTTATAACGTATAACGTTATGTAGTATTACGTTATAACGTATAACGTTATGTAGTATTACGTTATAACGTATAACGTTATAAAGTAGCACGTAATACCGTATAACGTTATATAATACAATGTTATAACGTATAACGGTAAATAGGCTATCATTATAGCGTGTAACGATATATAGCATTACGTTATAACGTATAAAGTTATATAATATTACGTTATAACGTATAACGTAATGTAGTATTACGTTATAACGTATAACGTTCTGTAGTATTACGTTATAACGTATAACGTTATATAGTACAACGTAATAACGTATAATGTTATATAGTATTGTGTTATAATGAATAACGTTATGTAGAATTACGTTATAACGTACAACGTTATGTAGTATTACGATATAACGTCTAACGTTATGTAGTATCACGATATAACGTATAACGTTATGTAGTATCACGATATAACGTATAACGTTATGTAGTATCACGATATAACGTATAACGTTATGTAGTATTGCGTTATAACGAATAACGTTATGTAGTATTGCGTTATAACGTATAACGTTATATAGTACTACGTAACAACGTATAACGTTATACAGTACTAAAATATAACGTATAAAGTTATATAATATTACGTTATAACGTATAACGTCATGTAGTATTACGTTATAACGTATAACGTTATGTAGTATTACGTTATAACGTATAACGTTATGTAGTATTGCGTTATAACGTATAACGTTATACAGTACAACGTAATAGCGTATAATGTTATATAGTATTGTGTTATAATGAATAACGTTATGTAGTATTTGTTATAACGTATGACGTTATATAATATTACGTTATAACGTCTAACGTTATAAAGTAGTACGTAATACCGTATAACGTTATATAATACAATGTTATAACGTATAACGGTAAATAGGCTTTCATTATACCGTGTACCGTTATATAGCATTACGTTATAACGTATAACGTTATAAAGTAGTACGTAATACCGTATAACGTTATATAATATTACGTTATAACGTCTAACGTTATAAAGTAGTACGTAATACCGTATAACGTTATATAATATTACGTTATAACGTCTAACGTTATAAAGTAGTACGTAATACCGTATAACGTTATATAGTACAATGATATAACGTATAGCGTTATATAGGATATCAGTATAACGTATAAGGTTATATAGTATTGCGTTATAACGTATAACGTTATGTAGTATTACGTTATAACGTATAACGTTATATAATATTACGTTATAACGTAAAACGTTATGTAGTATTACGTTATAACGTCTAACGTTATATAGTAGCACGTAATACCGTATAACGTTATATAATACAATGTTATAACGTATAACGGTAAATAGGCTTTCATTATACCGTGTACCGTTATATAGCATTACGTTATAACGTATAACTTTATACATTACTACGATATAACGTATAACGTTATGTAGTATTACGTTATAACGTATAACGTTATATAATATTACGTTATAACGTATAACGTTGTATAATATTACGTTATAACGTATAACGTTATGTAGGATTACGTTATAACGTATAACGTTATATAGTACAACGTAATAACGTATAATGTTATATGGTATTGTGATATAACGTATATCGTTATATAATATTACGTTATATCGTATAACGTTATGTAGTATTACGTTATAACGAATAACGTTATATAGTACAACGTAATAGCGTATAATGTTATATAGTATTGTGTTATAATGAATAACGTTATGTAGTATTACGTTATAACGTATAACGTTATATAATATTACGTTATAACGTCTAACGTTATAAAGTAGTACGTAATACCGTATAACGTTATATAGTACAATGATATAACGTATAGCGTTATATAGGATATCAGTATAACGTTTAAGGTTATATAGTATTGCGTTATAACGTATGACGTTATGTAGTATTACGTTATAACGTATAACGTTATATAATATTACGTTATAACGTAAAACGTTATGTAGTATTACGTTATAACGTATAACGTTATGTAGTATTACGTTATAACGTATAACGTTATATAATATTACGTTCTAACGTATAACGTTATATAGTATTGTCTTATAATGAATAACGTTATGTAGCATTACGTTATAACGTATAAAGTTATATAATATTACGTTATAACGTATAACGTAATGTAGTATTACGTTATAACGTATAACGTTATGTAGTATCACGATATAACGTATAACGTTAAGTAGTATCACGATATAACGTATAACGTTATGTAGTATTGCGTTATAACGTATAACGTTATATAATATTACGTTATAACGTATAACGTTATAAAGTAGCACGTAATACCGTATAACGTTATATAGTACAATGATATAACGTATAGCGTTATATAGGATATCAGTATAACGTATAAGGTTATATAGTATTGCGTTATAACGTATAACGTTATGTAGTATTACGTTATAACGTATAACGTTATATAATATTACGTTATAACGTAAAACGTTATGTAGTATTACGTTATAACGTCTAACGTTATATAGTAGCACGTAATACCGTATAACGTTATATAATACAATGTTATAACGTATAACGGTAAATAGGCTATCATTATAACGTGTAACGTTATATAGCATTACGTTATAACCTACAACGTTATGTAGTATTACGATATAACGTCTAACGTTATGTAGTATCACGATATAACGTATAACGTTATGTAGTATCACGATATAACGTATAACGTTATGTAGTATTGCGTTATAACGTATAACGTTATATAATATTACGTTATAACGTATAACGTTATGTAGTATTACGTTATAACGTATACCGTTATATAGTACAACGTAATAACGTATAATGTTATATAGTATTGTGTTATAATGAATAACGTTATGTAGAATTAAGTTATAACGTACAACGTTATGTAGTATTACGATATAACGTCTAACGTTATGTAGTAACGCGATATAACGTATAACGTTATGTAGTATCACGATATAACGTATAACGTTATGTAGTATTGCGTTATAACGTATAACGTTATATAGTACTACGTAACAACGTATAACGTTATACAGTACTAAAATATAACGTATAAAGTTATATAATATTACGTTATAACGTATAACGTCATGTAGTATTACGTTATAACGTATAACGTTATATAGTACTACGTAACAACGTATAACGTTATGTAGTATTACGTTATAACGTATAACGTAATATAGTATTGTGTTATAACGTATAACGGTATGTAGTATTACGTTATAACGTATAACGGTATGTAGTATTACGTTATAACGTATAACATTACATAATATTACTTTATAACGTCTAACGTTATGTAGTATTACGTTATAACGTATAACGTTATATAATATTACGTTATAACGTCAAACGTTATGTTGTATTGCTTTATAACGTATAACGTTATATGGTACTACGTAACAACGTATAACGTTATACAGTACTAAAATATAACGTATAAAGTTATATAATATTTCGTTATAACGTATAGCGTTATATAATATTACGTTATAACGTATAACGTTATATAATATTACGTTATAACGTCTAACGTTATAAAGTAGCACGTAATACCGTATAACGTTATATAATACAATGTTATAACGTATAACGGTAAATAGGCTATCATTATAACGTGTAACGTTATATAGCATTACGTTATAACGTACAACGCTATGTAGTATTACGATATAACGTCTAACGTTATGTAGTATCGCGATATAACGTCTAACGTTATGTAGTATCACGATATAACGTATAACGTTATGTTGTATTACGTTATAACGTATAACGTTATATAGTATTGTGTTATAATGTATAACGTTATGTAGTATTACATTATAACGTATAACGTTGTTTAGTACTACATTATAACGTATAACGTTGTATAGTACTACCTTATACCGTATAACGTTATGCTGTAACAGGATATAACGTATAACGTTATGTTGTATTACATTATAACGTATGACGTTGTATAGTACTACCTTATAACGTATAACGTTATATAGTAAGACGTAGTGACGTACGACGTTTTAGAGTTTTTTGTTATAGCTTATAACGTTATATAGTATTACGTTATAACGTATAACGTTATGTAGTATTACATTATAACGTATAACGTTGTTTAGTACTACCTTATAACGTATAACGTTATACTGTAATACGATATAACGTATAACGTTATGTAGTATTACATTATAACGTATGAAGTTTTATAGTACTACCTTATAACGTATAACGTTATATAGTATTGTGTTATAATGAATAACGTTATGTAGTATAACGTTATAACGTATAACGTTATATAATATTACGTTATAACGTCTAACGTTATGAAGTAGCACGTAATACCGTATAACGTTATATAATGCAATGTTATAACGTATAACGGTAAATAGGCTATCATTATAGCGTGTAACGTTATATAGCATTACGTTATAACGTATAAAGTTATATAATATTACGTTATAACGTATAACGTAATGTAGTATTACGTTATAACGTATAACGTTATGTAGTATTACGTTATAACGTATAACGTTATGTAGTATTACGTTATAACGTATAACGTTATGTAGTATTACGTTATAACGTATAACGTTATGTAGTATTACGTTATAACGTATAACGTTATATAATATTACGTTATAACGTAAAACGTTATGTAGTATTACGTTATAACGTATAACGTTATGTAGTATTACGTTATAACGTATAACGTTATATAATATTACGTTATAACGTCTAAAGTTATAAAGTAGTACGTAATACCGTATAACGTTATATAGTACAATGATATAACGTATAGCGTTATAGAGGATATCAGTATAACGTATAAGGTTATATAGTATTGCGTTATAACGTATAACGTTATGTAGTATTACGTTATAACGTATAACGTTATATAATATTACGTTATAACGTAAAACGTTATGTAGTATTACGTTATAACGTATAACGTTATGTAGTATTACGTTATAACGTATAACGTTATATAATATTACGTTATAACGTATAACGTTATATAGTATTGTGTTATAATGAATAACGTTATGTAGTATTACGTTATAACGTATAACGTTATATAATATTACGTTAGAACGTATAACGTTATGTAGTATTACGTTATAACGTATAACGTTATATAGTATTGTGCTATAATGAATAACGTTATGTAGTATTACGTTATAACGTATAACGTTATATAATATTACGTTGTAACGTCTAACGTTATAAAGTAGCACGTAATACCGTATAACGTTATATAATACAATGTTATAACGTATAACGGTAAATAGGCTATCATTATAGCGTGTAACGTTATATAGCATTACGGTATAACGTATAAAGTTATATAATATTACGTTATAACGTACAACGTAATGTAGTATTACGTTATAACGTATAACGTTATATAATATTACGTTATAACGTATAACGTTATGTCGTATTACGTTATAACGTATAACGTTATGTAGTATTACGTTATAACGTATAACGTTATGTAGTATTACGTTATAACGTATAACGTTGTATAATATTACGTTATAACGTAAAACGTTATGTAGTATTACGTTATAACGTATAACGTTATGTAGTATTACGTTATAACGTATAACGTTACATAATATTACGTTATAACGTATAACGTTATATAGTATTGTGTTATAATGAATAACGTTATGTAGTATTACGTTATAACGTATAACGTTATATAATATTACGTTAGAACGTATAACGTTATGTAGTATTACGTTATAACGTATAACGTTATATAGTACTGTGCTATAATGAATAACGTTATGTAGTATTACGTTATAACGTATAACGTTATATAATATTACGTTATAACGTCTAACGTTATAAAGTAGCACGTAATACCGTATAACGTTATATAATACAATGTTATAACGTATAACGGTAAATAGGCTATCATTATAGCGTGTAACGTTATATAGCATTACGGTATAACGTATAAAGTTATATAATATTACGTTATAACGTATAACGTAATGTAGTATTACGTTATAACGTATAACGTTATATAATATTACGATATAACGTATAACGTTATGTCGTATTACGTTATAACGTATAACGTTATGTAGTATTACGTTATAACGTATAACGTTATGTAGTATTACGTTATAACGAATAACGTTATATAGTACAACGTAATAGCGTATAATGTTATATAGTATTGTGTTATAATGAATAACGTTATGTAGTATTACGTTATAACGTATAACGTTATATAATATTACGTTATAACGTCTAACGTTATAAAGTAGTCCGTAATACCGTATAACGTTATATAGTACAATGATATAACGTATAGCGTTATATAGGATATCAGTATAACGTATAAGGTTATATAGTATTGCGTTATAACGTAAAACGTTATGTAGTATTACGTTATAACGTATAAAGTTATATAATATTACGTTATAACGTAAAACGTTATGTAGTATTACGTTATAACGTATAAAGTTATGTAGTATTACGTTATAACGTATAACGTTATATAATATTACGTTATAACGTATAACGCTATATAGTATTGTGTTATAATGAATAACGTTATGTAGTATTACGTTATAACGTATAACGTTATATAATATTACGTTAGAACGTATAACGTTATGTAGTATTACGTTATAACGTATAACGTTATATAGTATTGTGCTATAATGAATAACGTTATGTAGTATTACGTTATAACGTATAACGTTATATAATATTACGTTATAACGTCTAACGTTATAAAGTAGCACGTAATACCGTATAACGTTATATAATACAATGTTATAACGTATAACGGTAACTAGGCTATCATTATAGCGTGTAACGATATATAGCATTACGTTATAACGTATAAAGTTATATAATATTACGTTATAACGTATAACGTAATGTAGTATTACGTTATAACGTATAACGTTATATAGTACTACGTAACAACGTATAACGTTATACAGTACTAAAATATAACGTATAAAGTTATATAATATTACGTTATAACGAATAACGTTATGTAGTATAACGTTGCAACGTATAACGTTATAAAGTAGTACGTAATTACGTATAACGTTATATAGTACAATGTTATAACGTATAGCGTTATATAGGATATCAGTATAACGTATAAGGTTATATAGTATTGCGTTGTAACGTATAACGTTATGTAGTATTACGTTATAACGTATAACGTTATATAATATTACGTTATAACGTATAACGTTATGTAGTATTACGTTATAACGTATAACGTTATATAATATTACGTTATAACGTATAACGTTATGTAGTATTACGTTATAACGTATAACGTTATGTAGTATTACGTTATAACGTATAACGTTATATAATATTACGTTATACCGTCTAACGTTATAAAGTAGCACGTAATACCGTATAACGTTATATAATACAATGTTATAACGTATAACGGTAAATAGGCTATCATTATAGCGTGTAACGTTATATAGCATTACGGTATAACGTATAAAGTTATATAATATTACGCTATAACGTATAACGTAATGTAGTATTACGTTATAACGTATAACGTTATATAATATTACGTTATAACGTATAACGTTATGTAGTATTACGTTATAACGTATAACGTTATGTAGTATTACGTTATAACGTATAACGTTATATAATATTGCGTTATAACGTATAACGTTATAAAGTAGTACGTAATACCGTATAACGTTATATAGTACAATGATATAACGTATAGCGTTATATAGGATATCAGTATAACGTATAAGGTTATATAGTATTGCGTTATAACGTATAACGTTATGTAGTATTACGTTATAACGTATAACGTTATATAATATTACGTTATAACGTATAACGTTGTATAATATTACGTTATAACGTATAACGTTATGTAGGATTACGTTATAACGTATAACGTTATATAGTACAACGTAATAACGTATAATGTTATATAGTATTGTGATATAACGTATATCGTTATATAATATTACGTTATATCGTATAACGTTATGTAGTATTACGTTATAACGAATAACGTTATATAGTACAACGTAATAGCGTATAATGTTATATAGTAATGTGTTATAATGAATAACGTTATGTAGTATTACGTTATAACGTATAACGTTATATAATATTACGTTATAACGTCCAACGTTATAAAGTAGTCCGTAATACCGTATAACGTTATATAGTACAATGATATAACGTATAGCGTTAGATAGGATATCAGTATAACGTATAAGGTTATATAGTATTGCGTTATAACGTATAACGTTATGTAGTATTACGTTATAACGTATAACGTTATATAATATTACGTTATAACGTAAAACGTTATGTAGTATTACGTTATAACGTATAACGTTATGTAGTATTACGTTATAACGTATAACGTTATGTAGTATTACGTTATAACGTATAACGTTATAAAGTAGCACGTAATACCGTATAACGTTATATAATACAATGTTATAACGTATAACGGTAAATAGGCTATCATTATAGCGTGTAACGATATATAGCATTACGTTATAACGTATAAAGTTATATAATATTACGTTATAACGTATAACGTAATGTAGTATTACGTTATAACGTATAACGTTCTGTAGTATTACGTTATAACGTATAACGTTATATAGTACAACGTAATAACGTATAATGTTATATAGTATTGTGTTATAATGAATAACGTTATGTAGAATTACGTTATAACGTACAACGTTATGTAGTATTACGATATAACGTCTAACGTTATGTAGTATCACGATATAACGTATAACGTTATGTAGTATCACGATATAACGTATAACGTTATGTAGTATCACGATATAACGTATAACGTTATGTAGTATTGCGTTATAACGAATAACGTTATGTAGTATTGCGTTATAACGTATAACGTTATATAGTACTACGTAACAACGTATAACGTTATACAGTACTAAAATATAACGTATAAAGTTATATAATATTACGTTATAACGAATAACGTTATGTAGTATAACGTTGCAACGTATAACGTTATAAAGTAGTACGTAATTACGTATAACGTTATATAGTACAATGTTATAACTTATAGCGTTATATAGGATATCAGTATAACGTATAAGGTTATATAGTATTGCGTTGTAACGTATAACGTTATGTAGTATTACGTTATAACGTATAATGTTATATAATATTACGTTATAACGTATAACGTTATGTAGTATTACGTTATAACGTATAACGTTATATAATATTACGTTATAACGTATAACGTTATGTAGTATTACGTTATAACGTATAACGTTATGTAGTATTACGTTATAACGTATAACGTTATATAATATTACGTTATAACGTATAACGTTATGTAGTATTGCGTTATAACGTATAACGTTATATAGTACAACGTAATAACGTATAATGTTATATAGTATTGTGATATAACGTATATCGTTATATAATATTACGTTATATCGTATAACGTTATGTAGTATTACGTTATAACGAATAACGTTATATAGTACAACGTAATAGCGTATAATGTTATATAGTAATGTGTTATAATGAATAACGTTATGTAGTATTACGTTATAACGTATAACGTTATATAATATTACGTTATAACGTCCAACGTTATAAAGTAGTCCGTAATACCGTATAACGTTATATAGTACAATGATATAACGTATAACGTTATGTAGTATTACGTTATAACGTATAACGTTATATAATATTACGTTAGAACGTATAACGTTATGTAGTATTACGTTATAACGTATAACGTTATATAGTATTGTGCTATAATGAATAACGTTATGTAGTATTACGTTATAACGTATAACGTTATATAATATTACGTTATAACGTCTAACGTTATAAAGTAGCACGTAATACCGTATAACGTTATATAATACAATGTTATAACGTATAACGGTAAATAGGCTATCATTATAGCGTGTAACGATATATAGCATTACGTTATAACGTATAAAGTTATATAATATTACGTTATAACGTATAACGTAATGTAGTATTACGTTATAACGTATAACGTTATATAGTACTACGTAACAACGTATAACGTTATACAGTACTAAAATATAACGTATAAAGTTATATAATATTACGTTATAACGAATAACGTTATGTAGTATAACGTTGCAACGTATAACGTTATAAAGTAGTACGTAATTACGTATAACGTTATATAGTACAATGTTATAACGTATAGCGTTATATAGGATATCAGTATAACGTATAAGGTTATATAGTATTGCGTTGTAACGTATAACGTTATGTAGTATTACGTTATAACGTATAACGTTATGTAGTATTACGTTATAACGTATAACGTTATATAATATTACGTTATAACGTATAACGTTATGTAGTATTACGTTATAACGTATAACGTTATATAATATTACGTTATAACGTATAACGTTATGTAGTATTACGTTATAACGTATAACGTTATGTAGTATTACGTTATAACGTATAACGTTATGTAGTATTACGTTATAACGTATAACGTTATGTAGTATTACGTTATAACGTATAACGTTATATAATATTACGTTATAACGTAAAACGTTATGTAGTATTACGTTATAACGTATAACGTTATGTAGTATTACGTTATAACGTATAACGTTATATAATATTGCGTTATAACGTATAACGTTATAAAGTAGTACGTAATACCGTATAACGTTATATAGTACAATGATATAACGTATAGCGTTATATAGGATATCAGTATAACGTATAAGGTTATATAGTATTGCGTTATAACGTATAACGTTATGTAGTATTACGTTATAACGTATAACGTTATATAATATTACGTTATAACGTATAACGTTGTATAATATTACGTTATAACGTATAACGTTATGTAGTATTACGTTATAACGAATAACGTTATATAGTACAACGTAATAGCGTATAATGTTATATAGTAATGTGTTATAATGAATAACGTTATGTAGTATTACGTTATAACGTATAACGTTATATAATATTACGTTATAACGTCCAACGTTATAAAGTAGTCCGTAATACCGTATAACGTTATATAGTACAATGATATAACGTATAGCGTTAGATAGGATATCAGTATAACGTATAAGGTTATATAGTATTGCGTTATAACGTATAACGTTATGTAGTATTACGTTATAACGTATAACGTTATATAATATTACGTTATAACGTAAAACGTTATGTAGTATTACGTTATAACGTATAACGTTATGTAGTATTACGTTATAACGTATAACGTTATGTAGTATTACGTTATAACGTATAACGTTATAAAGTAGCACGTAATACCGTATAACGTTATATAATACAATGTTATAACGTATAACGGTAAATAGGCTATCATTATAGCGTGTAACGATATATAGCATTACGTTATAACGTATAAAGTTATATAATATTACGTTATAACGTATAACGTAATGTAGTATTACGTTATAACGTATAACGTTCTGTAGTATTACGTTATAACGTATAACGTTATATAGTACAACGTAATAACGTATAATGTTATATAGTATTGTGTTATAATGAATAACGTTATGTAGAATTACGTTATAACGTACAACGTTATGTAGTATTACGATATAACGTCTAACGTTATGTAGTATCACGATATAACGTATAACGTTATGTAGTATCACGATATAACGTATAACGTTATGTAGTATCACGATATAACGTATAACGTTATGTAGTATTGCGTTATAACGAATAACGTTATGTAGTATTGCGTTATAACGTATAACGTTATATAGTACTACGTAACAACGTATAACGTTATACAGTACTAAAATATAACGTATAAAGTTATATAATATTACGTTATAACGAATAACGTTATGTAGTATAACGTTGCAACGTATAACGTTATAAAGTAGTACGTAATTACGTATAACGTTATATAGTACAATGTTATAACTTATAGCGTTATATAGGATATCAGTATAACGTATAAGGTTATATAGTATTGCGTTGTAACGTATAACGTTATGTAGTATTACGTTATAACGTATAATGTTATATAATATTACGTTATAACGTATAACGTTATGTAGTATTACGTTATAACGTATAACGTTATATAATATTACGTTATAACGTATAACGTTATGTAGTATTACGTTATAACGTATAACGTTATGTAGTATTACGTTATAACGTATAACGTTATATAATATTACGTTATAACGTATAACGTTATGTAGTATTGCGTTATAACGTATAACGTTATATAGTACAAAGTAATAACGTATAATGTTATATAGTATTGTGATATAACGTATATCGTTATATAATATTACGTTATATCGTATAACGTTATGTAGTATTACGTTATAACGAATAACGTTATATAGTACAACGTAATAGCGTATAATGTTATATAGTAATGTGTTATAATGAATAACGTTATGTAGTATTACATTATAACGTATAACGTTATATAATATTACGTTATAACGTCCAACGTTATAAAGTAGTCCGTAATACCGTATAACGTTATATAGTACAATGATATAACGTATAACGTTATGTAGTATTACGTTATAACGTATAACGTTATATAATATTACGTTATAACGTATAACGTTATGTAGTATTACGTTATAACGTCTAGCGTTATAAAGTAGTACGTAATACCGCATAACGTTATATAATATTACGTTATAACGTCTAACGTTATAAAGTAGTACGTTATACCGTATAACGTTATATAGTACAATGATATA
This sequence comes from Bombus sylvestris, assembly GCA_911622165.2. Lineage (NCBI taxonomy): Eukaryota > Metazoa > Arthropoda > Insecta > Hymenoptera > Apidae > Bombus > Bombus sylvestris. The sequence continues at coordinate 5,008,508 of OU443153.1, read as the reverse complement.
ACGTATAGCGTTATATAGGATATCAGTATAACGTATAAGGTTATATAGTATTGCGTTATAACGTATAACGTTATGTAGTATTACGTTATAACGTATAACGTTATATAATATTACGTTATAACGTAAAACGTTATGTAGTATTACGTTATAACGTATAACGTCATGTAGTATTACGTTATAACGTATAACGTTATGTAGTATTACGTTATAACGTATAACGTTATGTAGTATTACGTTATAACGTATAACGTTATGTAGTATTACGTTATAACGTATAACGTTATGTAGTATTACGCTATAACGTATAACGTTATGAAGTATTACGTTATAACGTATAACGTTATGTAGTATTACGTTATAACGTATAACGTTATATAATATTACGTTATAACGTATAACGTTATATAATATTACGTTATAACGTATAACGTTATATAATATTACGTTATAACGTATAACGTTATATAATATTACGTTATAACGTCTAACGTTATAAAGTAGTACGTAATACCGTATAACGTTATTTAATATTACGTTATAACGTATAACGTTATGTAGTATTACGTTATAACGTATACCGTTATATAGTACAACGTAATAACGTATAATGTTATATAGTATTGTGTTATAATGAATAACGTTATGTAGAATTAAGTTATAACGTACAACGTTATGTAGTATTACGATATAACGTCTAACATTATGTAGTAACGCGATATAACGTATAACGTTATGTAGTATCACGATATAACGTATAACGTTATGTAGTATTGCGTTATAACGTATAACGTTATATAGTACTACGTAACAACGTATAACGTTATACAGTACTAAAATATAACGTATAAAGTTATATAATATTGCGTTATAACGTATAACGTTATGTAGTATTACGTTATAACGTATAACGTCATGTAGTGTTACGTTACAACGTATAACGTCATGTAGTATTACGTTATAACGTATAACGTTATATAGTACTACGTAACAACGTATAACGTTATGTAGTATTACGTTATAACGTATAACGTAATATAGTATTGTGTTATAACGTATAACGGTATGTAGTATTACGTTATAACGTATAACGGTATGTAGTATTACGTTATAACGTATAACATTACATAATATTACTTTATAACGTCTAACGTTATGTAGTATTACGTTATAACGTATAACGTTATATAATATTACGTTATAACGTTAAACGTTATGTTGTATTGCGTTATAACGTATAACGTTATACAGTACTAAAATATAACGTATAAAGTTATATAATATTTCGTTATAACGTATAACGTTATATAATATTACGTTATAACGTATAACGTTATGTTGTATTACGTTATAACGTATAACGTTATATAATACAATGTTATAACGTATAACGGTAAATAGGATATCATTAAAACGTGTAACGTTATATAGCATTACGTTATAACGTATAACGTTATGTAGTATTACGTTATAACGTATAACGTTGTATAATATTACGTTAGAACGTATAACGTTATGTAGTATTACGTTATAACGTATAACGTTATATAGTATTGTGCTATAATGAATAACGTTATGTAGTATTACGTTATAACGTATAACGTTATATAATATTACGTTATAACGTCTAACGTTATAAAGTAGAACGTAATACCGTATAACGTTATATAATACAATGTTATAACGTATAACGGTAAATAGGCTATCATTATAACGTGTAACGTTATATAGCATTACGTTATAACGTACAACGCTATGTAGTATTACGATATAACGTCTAACGTTATGTAGTATCGCGATATAACGTCTAACGTTATGTAGTATCGCGATATAACGTCTAACGTTATGTAGTATCACGATATAACGTATAACGTTATGTTGTATTATGTTATAACGTATAACGTTATGTTGTATTACGTTATAACGTATAACGCTATATAGTATTGTGTTATAATGTATAACGTTATGTAGTATTACATTATAACGTATAACGTTGTTTAGTACTACATTATAACGTATAACGTTGTATAGTACTACCTTATACCGTATAACGTTATGCTGTAACACGATATAACGTATAACGTTATGTTGTATTACATTATAACGTATGACGTTGTATAGTACTACCTTATAACGTATAACGTTATATAGTAAGACGTAGTGACGTACGACGTTTTAGAGTTTTTTGTTATAGCTTATAACGTTATATAGTATTACGTTATAACGTATAACGTTATGTAGTATTACATTATAACGTATAACGTTGTTTAGTACTACCTTATAACGTATAACGTTATACTGTAATACGATATAACGTATAACGTTATGTAGTATTACATTATAACGTATGAAGTTTTATAGTACTACGTTATAACGTATAACGTTATATAGTATTGTGTTATAATGTATAACGTTATGTAGTATTACGTTATAATGTATAACGTTATATAGTACTACGTAATAACGTATAACGTTATATAGTATTGTGTTATAATGAATAACGTTATGTAGTATAACGTTATAACGTCTAACGTTATAAAGTAGTACGTAATACCGTATAACGTTATATAGTACAATGATATAACGTATAGCGTTATAGAGGATATCAGTATAACGTATAAGGTTATATAGTATTGCGTTATAACGTATAACGTTATGTAGTATTACGTTATAACGTATAACGTTATATAATATTACGTTATAACGTAAAACGTTATGTAGTATTACGTTTTAACGTATAACGTTATGTAGTATTACGTTATAACGTATAACGTTATATAATATTACGTTAGAACGTATAACGTTATGTAGTATTACGTTATAACGTATAACGTTATATAGTATTGTGCTATAATGAATAACGTTATGTAGTATTACGTTATAACGTATAACGATATATAATATTACGTTATAACGTCTAACGTTATAAAGTAGCACGTAATACCGTATAACGTTATATAATACAATGTTGTAACGTATAACGGTAAATAGGCTATCATTATAGCGTGTAACGTTATATAGCATTACGTTATAACGTATAAAGTTATATAATATTACGTTATAACGTATAACGTAATGTAGTATTACGTTATAACGTATAACGTTATATAATATTACGTTATAACGTATAACGTTATGTAGTATTACGTTATAACGTATAACGTTATGTAGTATTACGTTATAACGTATAACGTTATATAATATTACGTTATAATGTATTACGTTATGTAGTATTACGCTATAACGTATAACGTTATGTAGTATTACGCTATAACGTATAACGTTATGTAGTATTACGTTATAACGTATAACGTTATGTAGTATTACGTTATAACGTATAACGTTATATAATATTACGTTATAACGTATAACGTTATATAATATTACGTTATAACGTATGACGTTATATAATATTACGTTATAACGTCTAACGTTATAAAGTAGTACGTAATACCGTATAACGTTATATAATATTACGTTATAACGTCTAACGTTATAAAGTAGTACGTAATACCGTGTAACGTTATATAGGATATCAGTATAACGTATAAGGTTATATAGTAATGCGTTATAACGTATAACGTTATGTAGTATTACGTTATAACGTAGAACGTTATATAATATTACGTTATAACGTAAAACGTTATGTAGTATTACGTTATGACGTCTAACGTTATAAAGTAGCACGTAATACCGTATAACGTTATATAATACAATGTTATAACGTATAACGGAAAATAGGCTATCATTATAACGTGTAACGTTATATAGCATTACGTTATAACCTACAACGTTATGTAGTATTACGATATAACGTCTAACGTTATGTAGTATCACGATATAACGTCTAACGTTATGTAGTATCACGATATAACGTATAACGTTATGTAGTATCACGATATAACGTATAACGTTATGTAGTATCACGATATAACGTATAACGTTATGTAGTATCACGATATAACGTATAACGTTATGTAGTATCACGATATAACGTATAACGTTATGTAGTATTGCGTTATAACGTATAACGTTATATAATATTACGTTATAACGTATAACGTTATGTAGTATTACGTTATAACGTATACCGTTATATAGTACAACGTAATAACGTATAATGTTATATAGAATTGTGTTATAATGAATAACGTTATGTAGAATTAAGTTATAACGTACAACGTTATGTAGTATTACGATATAACGTCTAACGTTATGTAGTAACGCGATATAACGTATAACGTTAGGTAGTATCACGATATAACGTATAACGTTATGTAGTATTGCGTTATAACGTATAACGTTATATAGTACTACGTAACAACGTATAACGTTATACAGTACTAAAATATAACGTATAAAGTTATATAATATTACGTTATAACGTATAACGTTATGTAGTATTACGTTATAACGTATAACGTCATGTAGTATTGCGTTATTACGTATAACGTTATATAGTACTACGTAACAACGTATAACGTTATGTAGTATTACGTTATAACGTATAACGTAATATAGTATTGTGTTATAACGTATAACGGTATGTAGTATTACGTTATAACGTATAACGGTATGTAGTATTACGTTATAACGTATAACATTACATAATATTACTTTATAACGTCTAACGTTATGTAGTATTACGTTATAACGTATAACGTTATATAATATTACGTTATAACGTCTAACGTTATGTTGTATTGCGTTATAACGTATAACGTTATATGGTACTACGTAACAACGTATAACGTTATACAGTACTAAAATATAACGTATAAAGTTATATAATATTTCGTTATAACGTATAACGTTATATAATATTACGTTATAACGTATAACGTTATGTTGTATTACGTTATAACGTATAACGTTATATAATACAATGTTATAACGTATAACGGTAAATAGGATATCATTATAACGTGTAACGTTATATAGCATTACGTTATAACGTATAACGTTATGTAGTATTACGTTATAACGTATAACGTTATATAATATTACGTTAGAACGTATAACGTTATGTAGTATTACGTTATAACGTATAACGTTATATAGTATTGTGCTATAATGAATAACGTTATGTAGTATTACGTTATAACGTATAACGTTATATAATATTACGTTATAACGTCTAACGTTATAAAGTAGCACGTAATACCGTATAACGTTATATAATACAATGTTATAACGTATAACGGTAAATAGGCTATCATTATAACGTGTAACGTTATATAGCATTACGTTATAACGTTCAACGCTATGTAGTATTACGATATAACGTCTAACGTTATGTAGTATCGCGATATAACGTCTAACGTTATGTAGTATCACGATATAACGTATAACGTTATGTTGTATTATGTTATAACGTATAACGTTATGTTGTATTACGTTATAACGTATAACGTTATATAGTAATGTGTTATAATGTATAACGTTATGCAGTATTACATTATAACGTATAACGTTGTTTAGTACTACCTTATAACGTATAGCGTTATACTGTAATACGATATAACGTTTAACGTTATATAGTATTACATTATAACGTATAACGTTGTATAGTACTACCTTATACCGTATAACGTTATGCTGTAACACGATATAACGTATAACGTTATGTTGTATTACATTATAACGTATGACGTTGTATAGTACTACCTTATAACGTATAACGTTATATAGTAAGACGTAGTGACGTACGACGTTTTAGAGTTTTTTGTTATAGCTTATAACGTTATATAGTATTACGTTATAACGTATAACGTTATGTAGTATTACATTATAACGTATAACGTTGTTTAGTACTACCTTATAACGTATAACGTTATACTGTAATACGATATAACGTATAACGTTATGTAGTATTACATTATAACGTATGAAGTTTTATAGTACTACCTTATAACGTATAACGTTATATAGTATTGTGTTATAATGTATAACGTTATGTAGTATTACATTACAACGTATCACGTTGTATAGTACTACGTTATAAAGAATAACGTTCTAAAGTATTACGTTAAAACGTATAACGTTATATAGTACAACCTAATAACGTATAACGTTATGTAGTATTACGTTATAACGTATAACGTTATATAGTACAACCTAATTACGTATAATGTTATATAGTATTGTGATATAACGTATAACGTTATATAGTACAATGTTATAACGTATAACGTTATATAGTACTACGTAACAACGTATAACGTTATACAGTACTAAAATATAACGTATAAAGTTATATAATATTACGTTATAATGTATAACGTTATACAGTACTAAAATATAACGTATAAAGTTATATAATATTACGTTATAATGTATAACGTTATATAGTATTACGTTATAACGTATAATGTTATTGGAATACTACGATATAACGTATAACTTTATATAATATTACGTAACAACGTATAACGTTATATAGTACAACGTAATAACGTATAATGTTATATAGTATTGTGTTATAATGAATAACGTTATGTAGAATTAAGTTATAACGTACAACGTTATGTAGTATTACGATATAACGTCTAACGTTATGTAGTAACGCGATATAACGTATAACGTTATGTAGTATCACGATATAACGTATAACGTTATGTAGTATTGCGTTATAACGTATAACGTTATATAGTACTACGTAACAACGTATAACGTTATACAGTACTAAAATATAACGTATAAAGTTATATAATATTACGTTATAACGTATAACGTTATGTAGTATTACGTTATAACGTATAACGTCATGTAGTGTTACGTTACAACGTATAACGTCATGTAGTATTACGTTATAACGTATAACGTTATATAGTACTACGTAACAACGTATAACGTTATGTAGTATTACGTTATAACGTATAACGTAATATAGTATTGTGTTATAACGTATAACGGTATGTAGTATTACGTTATAACGTATAACGGTATGTAGTATTACGTTATAACGTATAACATTACATAATATTACTTTATAACGTCTAACGTTATGTAGTATTACGTTATAACGTATAACGTTATATAATATTACGTTATAACGTCAAACGTTATGTTGTATTGCGTTATAACGTATAACGTTATACAGTACTAAAATATAACGTATAAAGTTATATAATATTTCGTTATAACGTATAACGTTATATAATATTACGTTATAACGTATAACGTTATGTTGTATTACGTTATAACGTATAACATTATATAATACAATTTTTATAACGTATAACGGTAAATAGGATATCATTAAAACGTGTAACGTTATATAGCATTACGTTATAACGTATAACGTTATGTAGTATTACGTTATAACGTATAACGTTGTATAATATTACGTTAGAACGTATAACGTTATGTAGTATTACGTTATAACGTATAACGTTATATAGTATTGTGCTATAATGAATAACGTTATGTAGTATTACGTTATAACGTATAACGTTATATAATATTACGTTATAACGTCTAACGTTATAAAGTAGAACGTAATACCGTATAACGTTATATAATACAATGTTATAACGTATAACGGTAAATAGGCTATCATTATAACGTGTAACGTTATATAGCATTACGTTATAACGTACAACGCTATGTAGTATTACCATATAACGTCTAACGTTATGTAGTATCGCGATATAACGTCTAACGTTATGTAGTATCGCGATATAACGTCTAACGTTATGTAGTATCACGATATAACGTATAACGTTATGTTGTATTATGTTATAACGTATAACGTTATGTTGTATTACGTTATAACGTATAACGCTATATAGTATTGTGTTATAATGTATAACGTTATGTAGTATTACATTATAACGTATAACGTTGTTTAGTACTACATTATAACGTATAACGTTGTATAGTACTACCTTATACCGTATAACGTTATGCTGTAACACGATATAACGTATAACGTTATGTTGTATTACATTATAACGTATGACGCTGTATAGTACTACCTTATAACGTATAACGTTATATAGTAAGACGTAGTGACGTACGACGTTTTAGAGTTTTTTGTTATAGCTTATAACGTTATATAGTATTACGTTATAACGTATAACGTTATGTAGTATTACATTATAACGTATAACGTTGTTTAGTACTACCTTATAACGTATAACGTTATACTGTAATACGATATAACGTATAACGTTATGTAGTATTACATTATAACGTATGAAGTTTTATAGTACTACGTTATAACGTATAACGTTATATAGTATTGTGTTATAATGTATAACGTTATGTAGTATTACGTTATAATGTATAACGTTATATAGTACTACGTAATAACGTATAACGTTATATAGTATTGTGTTATAATGAATAACGTTATGTAGTATAACGTTATAACGTCTAACGTTATAAAGTAGTACGTAATACCGTATAACGTTATATAGTACAATGATATAACGTATAGCGTTATAGAGGATATCAGTATAACGTATAAGGTTATATAGTATTGCGTTATAACGTATAACGTTATGTAGTATTACGTTATAACGTATAACGTTATATAATATTACGTTATAACGTAAAACGTTATGTAGTATTACGTTTTAACGTATAACGTTATGTAGTATTACGTTATAACGTATAACGTTATATAATATTACGTTATAACGTATAACGTTATATAGTATTGTGTTATAATGAATAACGTTATGTAGTATTACGTTATAACGTATAACGTTATATAATATTACGTTAGAACGTATAACGTTATGTAGTATTACGTTATAACGTATAACGTTATATAGTATTGTGCTATAATGAATAACGTTATGTAGTATTACGTTATAACGTATAACGATATATAATATTACGTTATAACGTCTAACGTTATAAAGTAGCACGTAATACCGTATAACGTTATATAATACAATGTTATAACGTATAACGGTAAATAGGCTATCATTATAGCGTGTAACGTTATATAGCATTACGTTATAACGTATAAAGTTATATAATATTACGTTATAACGTATAACGTAATGTAGTATTACGTTATAACGTATAACGTAATGTAGTATTACGTTATAACGTATAACGTTATGTAGTATTACGTTATAACGTATAACGTTATGTAGTATTACGTTATAACGTATAACGTTATGTAGTATTACGTTATAACGTATAACGTTATGTAGTATTACGTTATAACGTATAACGTTATATAATATTACGTTATAATGTATTACGTTATGTAGTATTACGCTATAACGTATAACGTTATGTAGTATTACGCTATAACGTATAACGTTATGTAGTATTACGTTATAACGTATAACGTTATGTAGTATTACGTTATAACGTATAACGTTATATAATATTACGTTATAACGTATAACGTTATATAATATTACGTTATAACGTATGACGTTATATAATATTACGTTATAACGTCTAACGTTATAAAGTAGTACGTAATACCGTATAACGTTATATAATATTACGTTATAACGTCTAACGTTATAAAGTTGTACGTAATACCGTATAACGTTATATAGGATATCAGTATAACGTATAAGGTTATATAGTAATGCGTTATAACGTATAACGTTATGTAGTATTACGTTATAACGTAGAACGTTATATAATATTACGTTATAACGTAAAACGTTATGTAGTATTACGTTATAACGTCTAACGTTATAAAGTAGCACGTAATACCGTATAACGTTATATAATACAATGTTATAACGTATAACGGAAAATAGGCTATCATTATAACGTGTAACGTTATATAGCATTACGTTATAACCTACAACGTTATGTAGTATTACGATATAACGTCTAACGTTATGTAGTATCACGATATAACGTCTAACGTTATGTAGTATCACGATATAACGTATAACGTTATGTAGTATCACGATATAACGTATAACGTTATGTAGTATCACGATATAACGTATAACGTTATGTAGTATCACGATATAACGTATAACGTTATGTAGTATCACGATATAACGTATAACGTTATGTAGTATTGCGTTATAACGTATAACGTTATATAATATTACGTTATAACGTATAACGTTATGTAGTATTACGTTATAACGTATACCGTTATATAGTACAACGTAATAACGTATAATGTCATATAGTATTGTGTTATAATGAATAACGTTATGTAGAATTAAGTTATAACGTACAACGTTATGTAGTATTACGATATAACGTCTAACGTTATGTAGTAACGCGATATAACGTATAACGTTATGTAGTATCACGATATAACGTATAACGTTATGCAGTATCACGATATAACGTATAACGTTATGTAGTATTGCGTTATAACGTATAACGTTATATAATATTACGTTATAACGTATAACGTTATGTAGTATTACGTTATAACGTATACCGTTATATAGTACAACGTAATAACGTATAATGTTATATAGTATTGTGTTATAATGAATAACGTTATGTAGAATTAAGTTATAACGTACAACGTTATGTAGTATTACGATATAACGTCTAACGTTATGTAGTAACGCGATATAACGTATAACGTTATGTAGTATCACGATATAACGTATAACGTTATGTAGTATTGCGTTATAACGTATAACGTTATATAGTACTACGTAACAACGTATAACGTTATACAGTACTAAAATATAACGTATAAAGTTATATAATATTACGTTATAACGTATAACGTTATGTAGTATTACGTTATAACGTATAACGTCATGTAGTATTGCGTTATTACGTATAACGTTATATAGTACTACGTAACAACGTATAACGTTATGTAGTATTACGTTATAACGTATAACGTAATATAGTATTGTGTTATAACGTATAACGGTATGTAGTATTACGTTATAACGTATAACGGTATGTAGTATTACGTTATAACGTATAACGGTATGTAGTATTACGTTATAACGTATAACATTACATAATATTACTTTATAACGTCTAACGTTATGTAGTATTACGTTATAACGTATAACGTTATATAATATTACGTTATAACGTCTAACGTTATGTTGTATTGCGTTATAACGTATAACGTTATATGGTACTACGTAACAACGTATAACGTTATACAGTACTAAAATATAACGTATAAAGTTATATAATATTTCGTTATAACGTATAACGTTATATAATATTACGTTAGAACGTATAACGTTATGTAGTATTACGTTATAACGTATAACGTTATATAGTATTGTGCTATAATGAATAACGTTATGTAGTATTACGTTATAACGTATAACGTTATATAATATTACGTTATAACGTCTAACGTTATAAAGTAGCACGTAATACCGTATAACGTTATATAATACAATGTTATAACGTATAACGGTAAATAGGCTATCATTATAACGTGTAACGTTATATAGCATTACGTTATAACGTTCAACGCTATGTAGTATTACGATATAACGTCTAACGTTATGTAGTATCGCGATATAACGTCTAACGTTATGTAGTATCACGATATAACGTATAACGTTATGTTGTATTATGTTATAACGTATAACGTTATGTTGTATTACGTTATAACGTATAACGTTATATAGTAATGTGTTATAATGTATAACGTTATGCAGTATTACATTATAACGTATAACGTTGTTTAGTACTACCTTATAACGTATAGCGTTATACTGTAATACGATATAACGTTTAACGTTATATAGTATTACATTATAACGTATAACGTTGTATAGTACTACCTTATACCGTATAACGTTATGCTGTAACACGATATAACGTATAACGTTATGTTGTATTACATTAAAACGTATGACGTTGTACAGTACTACCTTATAACGTATAACGTTATATAGTAAGACGTAGTGACGTACGACGTTTTAGAGTTTTTTGTTATAGCTTATAACGTTATATAGTATTACGTTATAACGTATAACGTTATGTAGTATTACATTATAACGTATAACGTTGTTTAGTACTACCTTATAACGTATAACGTTATACTGTAATACGATATAACGTATAACGTTATGTAGTATTACATTATAACGTATGAAGTTTTATAGTACTACCTTATAACGTATAACGTTATATAGTATTGTGTTATAATGTATAACGTTATGTAGTATTACATTACAACGTATCACGTTGTATAGTACTACGTTATAAAGAATAACGTTCTAAAGTATTACGTTAAAACGTATAACGTTATATAGTACAACCTAATAACGTATAACGTTATGTAGTATTACGTTATAACGTATAACGTTATATAGTACAACCTAATTACGTATAATGTTATATAGTATTGTGATATAACGTATAACGTTATATAGTACAATGTTATAACGTATAACGTTATATAGTACTACGTAACAACGTATAACGTTATACAGTACTAAAATATAACGTATAAAGTTATATAATATTACGTTATAATGTATAACGTTATACAGTACTAAAATATAACGTATAAAGTTATATAATATTACGTTATAATGTATAACGTTATATAGTATTACGTTATAACGTATAATGTTATTGGAATACTACGATATAACGTATAACTTTATATAATATTACGTAACAACGTATAACGTTATATAGTACAACGTTATAACGTATGACATTATAGAGTACAACGTAATAACGTATAATGTTATATAGTATTGTGATATAACGTATAACGTTATATAATATTACGTTATAACGTATAAGGTTATGTAGCATTACATTATAACGTATGAGGTTTTATAGCATTACATTATAACGTATGAGGTTATATAGTATTACGTTATAACGTAAAACGTTATATAGTATTACGTTATAACGTATGACGTTATATAGTACTACGTAATAACGTATAACGTTATGTAGTATTACGTTAAAACGTATAACGCTATATAGTACAACCTAATAACGTATAACGTTATGTAGAATTACGTTATAACGTATAACGTTATATAGTACTACGTTATAAAGAATAACGTTATAAAGTAGTACGTAATAACATATAACATTATATAGTACTATGTTATAACGTATAGCGGTATATAGGATATCAGTATAACGTTTAACGTTATATAGTATTGCGTTATAACGTATAACGTTATATAATATTACGTTATAACGCATATTATTTAATATAACGTATATATAACGTATTATAAAGTAGTAGCTAGTAACGTATAACGTTATATAGTACAATGTTATAACGTATAACGTTATGTAGTATTACGTTATAACGTATAACGTTATGTGGTATTACGTTATAACGTATAACGTTATGTGGTATTACGTTATAACGTATAACGGTATGCAGGATTACGTTATAACGTATAACGTTATGTAGTATTACGATATAACGTATAACGTTGTATAATATTACGTTATAACGTATAACGTTATGTAGTATTACGTTATAATGTATAACGTTATATAGTACTTCGTAATAACGCATAACGTTATATAGTATTGTGTTATAATGTATAACGTTAGGTAGTAATACGTTATAACGTCTACCGTTATATAGTATTACATTATAACGTATAACGTTGTATAGTACTACCTTATAACGTATAACGTTATATAATATTACGTTATAACGTATAACGTTATATAATATTACGTTATAACGTATGACGTTATATAATATTACGTTATAACGTCTAACGTTATAAAGTAGTACGTAATACCGTATAACGTTATATAATATTACGTTATAACGTCTAACGTTATAAAGTAGTACGTAATACCGTATAACGTTATATAGGATATCAGTATAACGTATAAGGTTATATAGTATTGCGTTATAACGTATAACGTTATGTAGTATTACGTTATAACGTCTAACGTTATAAAGTAGCACGTAATACCGTATAACGTTATATAATACAATGTTATAACGTATAACGGTAAATAGGCTATCATTATAACGTGTAACGTTATATAGCATTACGTTATAACCTACAACGTTATGTAGTATTACGATATAACGTCTAACGTTATGTAGTATCACGATATAACGTCTAACGTTATGTAGTATCACGATATAACGTATAACGTTATGTAGTATCACGATATAACGTATAACGTTATGTAGTATCACGATATAACGTATAACGTTATGTAGTATCACGATATAACGTATAACGTTATGTAGTATTGCGTTATAACGTATAACGTTATATAATATTACGTTATAACGTATAACGTTATGTAGTATTACGTTATAACGTATACCGTTATATAGTACAACGTAATAACGTATAATGTCATATAGTATTGTGTTATAATGAATAACGTTATGTAGAATTAAGTTATAACGTACAACGTTATGTAGTATTACGATATAACGTCTAACGTTATGTAGTAACGCGATATAACGTATAACGTTATGTACTATCACGATATAACGTATAACGTTATGTAGTATCACGATATAACGTATAACGTTATGTAGTATTGCGTTATAACGTATAACGTTATATAATATTACGTTATAACGTATAACGTTATGTAGTATTACGTTATAACGTATACCGTTATATAGTACAACGTAATAACGTATAATGTTATATAGTATTGTGTTATAATGAATAACGTTATGTAGAATTAAGTTATAACGTACAACGTTATGTAGTATTACGATATAACGTCTAACGTTATGTAGTAACGCGATATAACGTATAACGTTATGTAGTATCACGATATAACGTATAACGTTATGTAGTATTGCGTTATAACGTATAACGTTATATAGTACTACGTAACAACGTATAACGTTATACAGTACTAAAATATAACGTATAAAGTTATATAATATTACGTTATAACGTATAACGTTATGTAGTATTACGTTATAACGTATAACGTCATGTAGTATTGCGTTATTACGTATAACGTTATATAGTACTACGTAACAACGTATAACGTTATGTAGTATTACGTTATTACGTATAACGTAATATAGTATTGTGTTATAACGTATAACGGTATGTAGTATTACGTTATAACGTATAACGGTATGTAGTATTACGTTATAACGTATAACATTACATAATATTACTTTATAACGTCTAACGTTATGTAGTATTACGTTATAACGTATAACGTTATATAATATTACGTTATAACGTCTAACGTTATGTTGTATTGCGTTATAACGTATAACGTTATATGGTACTACGTAACAACGTATAACGTTATACAGTACTAAAATATAACGTATAAAGTTATATAATATTTCGTTATAACGTATAACGTTATATAATATTACGTTATAACGTATAACGTTATGTTGTATTACGTTATAACGTATAACGTTATATAATACAATGTTATAACGTATAACGGTAAATAGGATATCATTATAACGTGTAACGTTATATAGCATTACGTTATAACGTATAACGTTATGTAGTATTACGTTATAACGTATAACGTTATATAATATTACGTTAGAACGTATAACGTTATGTAGTATTACGTTATAACGTATAACGTTATATAGTATTGTGCTATAATGAATAACGTTATGTAGTATTACGTTATAACGTATAACGTTATATAATATTACGTTATAACGTCTAACGTTATAAAGTAGCACGTAATACCGTATAACGTTATATAATACAATGTTATAACGTATAACGGTAAATAGGCTATCATTATAACGTGTAACGTTATATAGCATTACGTTATAACGTTCAACGCTATGTAGTATTACGATATAACGTCTAACGTTATGTAGTATCGCGATATAACGTCTAACGTTATGTAGTATCACGATATAACGTATAACGTTATGTTGTATTATGTTATAACGTATAACGTTATGTTGTATTACGTTATAACGTATAACGTTATATAGTAATGTGTTATAATGTATAACGTTATGCAGTATTACATTATAACGTATAACGTTGTTTAGTACTACCTTATAACGTATAGCGTTATACTGTAATACGATATAACGTATAACGTTATATAGTATTACATTATAACGTATCACGTTGTATAGTACTACCTTATACCGTATAACGTTATGCTGTAACACGATATAACGTATAACGTTATGTTGTATTACATTATAACGTATGACGTTGTATAGTACTACCTTATAACGTATAACGTTATATAGTAAGACGTAGTGACGTACGACGCTTTAGAGTTTTTTGTTATAGCTTATAACGTTATATAGTATTACGTTATAACGTATAACGTTATGTAGTATTACATTATAACGTATAACGTTGTTTAGTACTACCTTATAACGTATAACGTTATACTGTAATACGATATAACGTATAACGTTATGTAGTATTACATTATAACGTATGAAGTTTTATAGTACTACCTTATAACGTATAACGTTATATAGTATTGTGTTATAATGTATAACGTTATGTAGTATTACATTACAACGTATCACGTTGTATAGTACTACCTTATAACGTATAACGTTATGCTGTAACACGATATAACGTATAACGTTACGTAGTATTACGTTATAGCGTATGACGGTGTATAGTACTACCTTATAACGTATAACGTTATATAGTAAGACGTGGTGACGTACGACGTTTTAGAGTTTTTTGTTATAGCGTATAACGTTATATAGTATTACGTTATAACGTATAACGTTGTATAGTACTAGCTTATAACGTATAACGTTATATAGTACTTCGTAATAACGTATAACGTTATATAGTACTACGTTATAAAGAATAACGTTCTAAAGTATTACGTTAAAACGTATAACGTTATATAGTACAACCTAATAACGTATAACGTTATGTAGTATTACGTTATAACGTATAACGTTATATAGTACAACCTAATTACGTATAATGTTATATAGTATTGTGATATAACGTATAACGTTATATAGTACAATGTTATAACGTATAACGTTATATAGTACTACGTAACAACGTATAACGTTATACAGTACTAAAATATAACGTATAAAGTTATATAATATTACGTTATAACGTAAAACGTTATGTAGTATTACGTTATAACGTCTAACGTTATAAAGTAGCACGTAATACCGTATAACGTTATATAATACAATGTTATAACGTATAACGGAAAATAGGCTATCATTATAACGTGTAACGTTATATAGCATTACGTTATAACCTACAACGTTATGTAGTATTACGATATAACGTCTAACGTTATGTAGTATCACGATATAACGTCTAACGTTATGTAGTATCACGATATAACGTATAACGTTATGTAGTATCACGATATAACGTATAACGTTATGTAGTATCACGATATAACGTATAACGTTATGTAGTATCACGATATAACGTATAACGTTATGTAGTATCACGATATAACGTATAACGTTATGTAGTATTGCGTTATAACGTATAACGTTATATAATATTACGTTATAACGTATAACGTTATGTAGTATTACGTTATAACGTATACCGTTATATAGTACAACGTAATAACGTATAATGTCATATAGTATTGTGTTATAATGAATAACGTTATGTAGAATTAAGTTATAACGTACAACGTTATGTAGTATTACGATATAACGTCTAACGTTATGTAGTAACGCGATATAACGTATAACGTTATGTAGTATCACGATATAACGTATAACGTTATGCAGTATCACGATATAACGTATAACGTTATGTAGTATTGCGTTATAACGTATAACGTTATATAATATTACGTTATAACGTATAACGTTATGTAGTATTACGTTATAACGTATACCGTTATATAGTACAACGTAATAACGTATAATGTTATATAGTATTGTGTTATAATGAATAACGTTATGTAGAATTAAGTTATAACGTACAACGTTATGTAGTATTACGATATAACGTCTAACGTTATGTAGTAACGCGATATAACGTATAACGTTATGTAGTATCACGATATAACGTATAACGTTATGTAGTATTGCGTTATAACGTATAACGTTATATAGTACTACGTAACAACGTATAACGTTATACAGTACTAAAATATAACATATAAAGTTATATAATATTACGTTATAACGTATAACGTTATGTAGTATTACGTTATAACGTATAACGTCATGTAGTATTGCGTTATTACGTATAACGTTATATAGTACTACGTAACAACGTATAACGTTATGTAGTATTACGTTATAACGTATAACGTAATATAGTATTGTGTTATAACGTATAACGGTATGTAGTATTACGTTATAACGTATAACGGTATGTAGTATTACGTTATAACGTATAACGGTATGTAGTATTACGTTATAACGTATAACATTACATAATATTACTTTATAACGTCTAACGTTATGTAGTATTACGTTATAACGTATAACGTTATATAATATTACGTTATAACGTCTAACGTTATGTTGTATTGCGTTATAACGTATAACGTTATATGGTACTACGTAACAACGTATAACGTTATACAGTACTAAAATATAACGTATAAAGTTATATAATATTTCGTTATAACGTATAACGTTATATAATATTACGTTAGAACGTATAACGTTATGTAGTATTACGTTATAACGTATAACGTTATATAGTATTGTGCTATAATGAATAACGTTATGTAGTATTACGTTATAACGTATAACGTTATATAATATTACGTTATAACGTCTAACGTTATAAAGTAGCACGTAATACCGTATAACGTTATATAATACAATGTTATAACGTATAACGGTAAATAGGCTATCATTATAACGTGTAACGTTATATAGCATTACGTTATAACGTTCAACGCTATGTAGTATTACGATATAACGTCTAACGTTATGTAGTATCGCGATATAACGTCTAACGTTATGTAGTATCACGATATAACGTATAACGTTATGTTGTATTATGTTATAACGTATAACGTTATGTTGTATTACGTTATAACGTATAACGTTATATAGTAATGTGTTATAATGTATAACGTTATGCAGTATTACATTATAACGTATAACGTTGTTTAGTACTACCTTATAACGTATAGCGTTATACTGTAATACGATATAACGTTTAACGTTATATAGTATTACATTATAACGTATAACGTTGTATAGTACTACCTTATACCGTATAACGTTATGCTGTAACACGATATAACGTATAACGTTATGTTGTATTACATTATAACGTATGACGTTGTACAGTACTACCTTATAACGTATAACGTTATATAGTAAGACGTAGTGACGTACGACGTTTTAGAGTTTTTTGTTATAGCTTATAACGTTATATAGTATTACGTTATAACGTATAACGTTATGTAGTATTACATTATAACGTATAACGTTGTTTAGTACTACCTTATAACGTATAACGTTATACTGTAATACGATATAACGTATAACGTTATGTAGTATTACATTATAACGTATGAAGTTTTATAGTACTACCTTATAACGTATAACGTTATATAGTATTGTGTTATAATGTATAACGTTATGTAGTATTACATTACAACGTATCACGTTGTATAGTACTACGTTATAAAGAATAACGTTCTAAAGTATTACGTTAAAACGTATAACGTTATATAGTACAACCTAATAACGTATAACGTTATGTAGTATTACGTTATAACGTATAACGTTATATAGTACAACCTAATTACGTATAATGTTATATAGTATTGTGATATAACGTATAACGTTATATAGTACAATGTTATAACGTATAACGTTATATAGTACTACGTAACAACGTATAACGTTATACAGTACTAAAATATAACGTATAAAGTTATATAATATTACGTTATAATGTATAACGTTATACAGTACTAAAATATAACGTATAAAGTTATATAATATTACGTTATAATGTATAACGTTATATAGTATTACGTTATAACGTATAATGTTATTGGAATACTACGATATAACGTATAACTTTATATAATATTACGTAACAACGTATAACGTTATATAGTACAACGTTATAACGTATGACATTATAGAGTACAACGTAATAACGTATAATGTTATATAGTATTGTGATATAACGTATAACGTTATATAATATTACGTTATAACGTATAAGGTTATGTAGCATTACATTATAACGTATGAGGTTTTATAGCATTACATTATAACGTATGAGGTTATATAGTATTACGTTATAACGTAAAACGTTATATAGTATTACGTTATAACGTATGACGTTATATAGTACTACGTAATAACGTATAACGTTATGTAGTATTACGTTAAAACGTATAACGCTATATAGTACAACCTAATAACGTATAACGTTATGTAGAATTACGTTATAACGTATAACGTTATATAGTACTACGTTATAAAGAATAACGTTATAAAGTAGTACGTAATAACATATAACATTATATAGTACTATGTTATAACGTATAGCGGTATATAGGATATCAGTATAACGTTTAACGTTATATAGTATTGCGTTATAACGTATAACGTTATATAATATTACGTTATAACGCATATTATTTAATATAACGTATATATAACGTATTATAAAGTAGTAGCTAGTAACGTATAACGTTATATAGTACAATGTTATAACGTATAACGTTATGTAGTATTACGTTATAACGTATAACGTTATGTGGTATTACGTTATAACGTATAACGTTATGTGGTATTACGTTATAACGTATAACGGTATGCAGGATTACGTTATAACGTATAACGTTATGTAGTATTACGATATAACGTATAACGTTGTATAATATTACGTTATAACGTATAACGTTATGTAGTATTACGTTATAATGTATAACGTTATATAGTACTTCGTAATAACGCATAACGTTATGTAGTATTGCGTTATAACGTATAACGTTATATAATATTACGTTATAACGTATAACGTTATGTAGTATTACGTTATAACGTATACCGTTATATAGTACAACGTAATAACGTATAATGTCATATAGTATTGTGTTATAATGAATAACGTTATGTAGAATTAAGTTATAACGTACAACGTTATGTAGTATTACGATATAACGTCTAACGTTATGTAGTAACGCGATATAACGTATAACGTTATGTACTATCACGATATAACGTATAACGTTATGTAGTATCACGATATAACGTATAACGTTATGTAGTATTGCGTTATAACGTATAACGTTATATAATATTACGTTATAACGTATAACGTTATGTAGTATTACGTTATAACGTATACCGTTATATAGTACAACGTAATAACGTATAATGTTATATAGTATTGTGTTATAATGAATAACGTTATGTAGAATTAAGTTATAACGTACAACGTTATGTAGTATTACGATATAACGTCTAACGTTATGTAGTAACGCGATATAACGTATAACGTTATGTAGTATCACGATATAACGTATAACGTTATGTAGTATTGCGTTATAACGTATAACGTTATATAGTACTACGTAACAACGTATAACGTTATACAGTACTAAAATATAACGTATAAAGTTATATAATATTACGTTATAACGTATAACGTTATGTAGTATTACGTTATAACGTATAACGTCATGTAGTATTGCGTTATTACGTATAACGTTATATAGTACTACGTAACAACGTATAACGTTATGTAGTATTACGTTATTACGTATAACGTAATATAGTATTGTGTTATAACGTATAACGGTATGTAGTATTACGTTATAACGTATAACGGTATGTAGTATTACGTTATAACGTATAACATTACATAATATTACTTTATAACGTCTAACGTTATGTAGTATTACGTTATAACGTATAACGTTATATAATATTACGTTTTAACGTCTAACGTTATGTTGTATTGCGTTATAACGTATAACGTTATATGGTACTACGTAACAACGTATAACGTTATACAGTACTAAAATATAACGTATAAAGTTATATAATATTTCGTTATAACGTATAACGTTATATAATATTACGTTATAACGTATAACGTTATGTTGTATTACGTTATAACGTATAACGTTATATAATACAATGTTATAACGTATAACGGTAAATAGGATATCATTATAACGTGTAACGTTATATAGCATTACGTTATAACGTATAACGTTATGTAGTATTACGTTATAACGTATAACGTTATATAATATTACGTTAGAACGTATAACGTTATGTAGTATTACGTTATAACGTATAACGTTATATAGTATTGTGCTATAATGAATAACGTTATGTAGTATTACGTTATAACGTATAACGTTATATAATATTACGTTATAACGTCTAACGTTATAAAGTAGCACGTAATACCGTATAACGTTATATAATACAATGTTATAACGTATAACGGTAAATAGGCTATCATTATAACGTGTAACGTTATATAGCATTACGTTATAACGTTCAACGCTATGTAGTATTACGATATAACGTCTAACGTTATGTAGTATCGCGATATAACGTCTAACGTTATGTAGTATCACGATATAACGTATAACGTTATGTTGTATTATGTTATAACGTATAACGTTATGTTGTATTACGTTATAACGTATAACGTTATATAGTAATGTGTTATAATGTATAACGTTATGCAGTATTACATTATAACGTATAACGTTGTTTAGTACTACCTTATAACGTATAGCGTTATACTGTAATACGATATAACGTATAACGTTATATAGTATTACATTATAACGTATCACGTTGTATAGTACTACCTTATACCGTATAACGTTATGCTGTAACACGATATAACGTATAACGTTATGTTGTATTACATTATAACGTATGACGTTGTATAGTACTACCTTATAACGTATAACGTTATATAGTAAGACGTAGTGACGTACGACGCTTTAGAGTTTTTTGTTATAGCTTATAACGTTATATAGTATTACGTTATAACGTATAACGTTATGTAGTATTACATTATAACGTATAACGTTGTTTAGTACTACCTTATAACGTATAACGTTATACTGTAATACGATATAACGTATAACGTTATGTAGTATTACATTATAACGTATGAAGTTTTATAGTACTACCTTATAACGTATAACGTTATATAGTATTGTGTTATAATGTATAACGTTATGTAGTATTACATTACAACGTATCACGTTGTATAGTACTACCTTATAACGTATAACGTTATGCTGTAACACGATATAACGTATAACGTTACGTAGTATTACGTTATAGCGTATGACGGTGTATAGTACTACCTTATAACGTATAACGTTATATAGTAAGACGTGGTGACGTACGACGTTTTAGAGTTTTTTGTTATAGCGTATAACGTTATATAGTATTACGTTATAACGTATAACGTTGTATAGTACTAGCTTATAACGTATAACGTTATATAGTACTTCGTAATAACGTATAACGTTATATAGTACTACGTTATAAAGAATAACGTTCTAAAGTATTACGTTAAAACGTATAACGTTATATAGTACAACCTAATAACGTATAACGTTATGTAGTATTACGTTATAACGTATAACGTTATATAGTACAACCTAATTACGTATAATGTTATATAGTATTGTGATATAACGTATAACGTTATATAGTACAATGTTATAACGTATAACGTTATATAGTACTACGTAACAACGTATAACGTTATACAGTACTAAAATATAACGTATAAAGTTATATAATATTACGTTATAATGTATAACGTTATACAGTACTAAAATATAACGTATAAAGTTATATAATATTACGTTATAATGTATAACGTTATGTTGTATTACGTTATAACGTATAACGTTATATAGTATTACGTTATAACGTATAATGTTATTGGAATACTACGATATAACGTATAACTTTATATAATATTACGTAATAACGTATAACGTTATATAGTACAACGTTATAACGTATAACATTATAGAGTACAACGTAATAACGTATAATGTTATATAGTATTGTGATATAACGTATAACGTTATATAATATTACGTTATAACGTATAAGGTTATGTAGCATTACATTATAACGTATGAGGTTTTATAGCATTACATTATAACGTATGAGGTTATATAGTATTACGTTATAACGTATAACGTTATGTGGTATTACGTTATAACGTATAACGTTATGTGGTATTACGTTATAACGTATAACGGTATGCAGGATTACGTTATAACGTATAACGTTATGTAGTATTACGATATAACGTATAAGGTTGTATAATATTACGTTATAACGTATAACGTTATGTAGTATTACGTTATAATGTATAACGTTATATAGTACTTCGTAATAACGCATAACGTTATATAGTATTGTGTTATAATGTATAACGTTAGGTAGTAATACGTTATAACGTCTACCGTTATATAGTATTACATTATAACGTATAACGTTGTATAGTACTACCTTATAACGTATAACGTTATATAGTACCACGTAATAACGTATAACGTTATATAGTATTACGTTATAACGTATAATGTTATACGAATACTATGATATAACGTATAACTTTATATAATATTATATATATATGTCGGAGATGAAAAGAATACCGGGCCCTCCCCTTTGGAATTCTTAGAAAAAATGTCAAGCACTGTCCGTGTAAACTTTTAGCCTTTATAAATCTTTATAAACCCTTCTCAGTTAAACCGATTGTAGTTGCGATAATGAGCTTGGGTTCAAGGCGACAACTAGTCGCCGAACGTAGCCGCGGTCACGGGACAGACGTTTTGCCTAACGGAAGTATATAATTACATAGTTCTCCTTAAGAAGAGATATCGGTACCGACACCCAATAGTAAACAGTCCAACGGTCTCTGCTGCGTGGCTTGTCTCACGCGCCGACCCTAGTCTTTGTCTGGCAAGACGATAACCAGATGCCGATGCATTATTCACAGTATATGTTCGGATGGCTTGGTGGTCCCGCCACAGGTCCTTCAAATTTATAAACAGCCTTTGTCGGGGAGATACCGAAGGCGTCCTTCGCACGCGCGATGCTTCTCGCTAGCGGCTTTATCTCAAGGGCGGCTAGCATCCTTTTCTAACCACCAACTTAGAGATTGGCCAATTAACGGCGGCGCCCATTTCCCTCACTTTTGAACGAGGATTGTCCTCGACGAATCCGATGATCTCGTGTCCTGGGACACACCCCATCATAGTTTTCTTCGGCAGCATCACGATGACGGAGACACATTCTCGTGCGATATCATCAAGCGAGTATAACGTTTGCGATCAGCGAATACCTTAATTGACGAAGAGTCTAATTTGGATTCGGTAGAGACGTGACTGTTATCCCGTTGACCGTGGATTCGTTTGAACTCAAAAACATTATCCATAGTATTCATTAACCTTTTTATCTGTTAATCTCATTATTCGTACAATTTATTATTAACTTTATTATTAATCAAATTTATTATTCATTAGTCTCATTATTTGTTAAGCTTAGTGATAGTCTGTAGTGATAGTGATAGATTGTATATACGTGTAAATATAATCTCGGCTTTGTGGAACAATGGCTAGTCCACGCGAAGAGTTGTTACGCGCCCAAACTTCCAATCTCAACCCGACATATATATATGTATATTATATATCGACATAGCGCAAACTGGCTGATTTCCGCTTATTTGGAAGCGAAACAGATGTACGACTCCCATCTAATTAGTGACAAATCTCCATTAGCATCGGTGATAAGCTGTATGTAATATTCAGTAATGTGTCTGCAACGATACAGATAGCGTTGCACTTTAACTGATACAATGTAACTCGGTACGCGACTGCGCGTCAATATAAGTTACATTGTCGATATTTCAATAAATAATGGCCGTGGCTGAAGCAAATTGCCATGTGAATGGAACCATTTTATTTCAAGCTTTACGCTACCGTTCTGAATCATTTTCGTCGTACAAGACCTTCTCATATTGTCACAAAAGCAAGCTGTCGAATTAAGGTACATACTGTCTATTACAATCTAATACATTTTAGCGGTTCTACGTCGATGGGATGATTTCTCATCGAAATTTTCGGAGGATTGCGTAACCTTCCAACGACGACCGTCGTACGAGCAGTGGATAAACCTACTTCGTGTCTTAGGTTCCTTGCACCACGTACTCTACTTCTTGAATCTTGGGCGGCAGCTTTAGCGACTGCTGTTCCGAGAATCTCCATCCTGACCCGCTTTCTCGTACGTCGTGTGTGACTTCTTACTATCCGCCGTAGAAACTTGTCGGATCTACATACATTCAGCCATTTGCGCGAAACAAGCGCAGCGCTCAGCAGGGACGAGGGATCCAATTTTCGATGTATCAAGTGCGAAACCTCCAGTGGTAGTTCGGAAAAGATATCTACCTTGTTTGGCACGAACAGACCAACAACTCGTAATAGAGATCTAAAAAACTCCATGTTGCTTCTACTGTTGCGCGAGCAATACTGACGGTCTGGCTGAGGATTGAGGCTTATATATGTGCTGCTAGTCACGGTGGACTGCGAGTTCCTGTTCCGGGTGAGAGCGCTGGTCAGTCAGAATCGAGAGCGTGTGCATGTATTTTCATATATATATGGACGGTTTCACTTTATGATTAGGGTTAGGGGCGTATAATGAAAATTCGCTGCAATTAGCCACCGTTACTATACAATCGAGGTAATGTTGGTTAGTACAAGTGTGAGTATTACAGAATTGACAAGTTACCGCTGTGATTAGACATAACTGACAATGGTCTCAAGTTCGGTAACGAATCCGCGGTCAACGGGATGGTAAATGTACTTTTCTCCAAAGTCTAAGTCTGACTCTTGCTTAAAATAAAACGTGACAATATTCACTGATCGTGAAGACTCCGTTTTTCTCGCTGATGACATTGTACGAGAGTGTGTTTTTCGTCGCGGTGATGCTACAGAGAGAGGCAAGCTATGATAGGGTGTGTCTAAGGGCACAAGATCATCGGATGATTCGAGGAATGTCCCCGCTCGGAAAGTGAGGGAAATTGACGATGCTGTCAATTGCTCTATTTCTATATTCGTGGTTAGAAAATGATGTCAGCCGCCCTTGAGACAAAGTTGCAAGCGGAAAGCGTCGTTCGTGAGAAAAGCAGATCTCCCGTATCTTCACGTAGTAAGTGACAGATTAACGGATTGTTAGGGTAAAGTCTGTTTGTCAATTTGAAGGACCAGAGTTCACTAAATCCTGTGATCTATAGCGGGACCTCAGGCTAGCTGAACATATACTGTGAATGATGCATCGAGATCTGGTATACATCTTGTCCGAAGAATAGGGTCCGTGTGTGGCGAGCCACGAGGTAGAAACCTTTCGAATGTTTACCGTCGAGTGCCGCTACAACTATTTCTTTTTAAGAGCAGCTATGCGATTCTATACCACTGTCAGGTAAAACGTTCATCCCGTGACCGCGGCTACGTTCGGCGACTGGTTGTCGCCTTGAGCCCAAGCTCATTATCGCAAATCTCGGAGAATTGTAATCGGGTTGCTTGTATGATTAAAGTGTTACGGATATTCCTCAGAATTCCGAAGGGAAGAGCCGGTGTACTTTCATCTCCGACATACATATCGTGTGAATTGGAGCACAATCGCGTTTGTACTGTCCAAGTGGAATGTGTTCAAGTGGAATCTTGAACACCATGTGCCTCAGAACATTTCGGAATCCGTCTTGTGTGTTCTTGTGCACATTGCCTTCGCCCAGAAACGGATTTCCATCAGACAAATCAATCTGTTTTGAATCATTTCCCAACAAAATATCACAGTTGAAATAATACTGATCGAGTGTGCAAGGTAGCAGTACTACATCACTGTTGACATTCATCGTAATGGCCGTTAATAATTCTGGGCGACCAAACGGAAACGAAGCGCTGCAAAAATTTAGTACTTATTTTTGCGAACCGTACAGCGACTATTAAGGAATTTCTACCGTACTATTGTTCTGTACATTACTTAGCACGTGCCTCCAATGCCAGATTTACATCTAGGCAGTGGCCGCTTTCAATCGGCGGTGAGACCTACCACAACACTGGTTGAAAACTTTTTCTGTGTAAAGTATCTGCACCGCAACGTTAAAGTAGCTTCACTTTCTTTGCACAGATACAGTTATTTGCATGATACAGGGGTGCCGAAACCTGATATGCCTTAAGTTACAGCTGTCGCAGAGAAGCAGTGCAACACGTAACCGTATCTAGGCAGATGTCTGAATATCTAGATTTTACCTCAAATTCTGTGGCTCATTGTCAGACATTGTAACGCTATAGATAGTTGCGTTAAAATAGTTTACGAATGGGTCTACATCGCGTAGACGACTTTCATTTTCTTTCCCTACGAGACCTGAAGAGATAAAGAGAACGACAGGAAATTATATATTATAATTTACATATACAATACAACAATAGACAGAGAAAGTGATTATGGATGCTTTCTCCCAGGTTATACCTGAATTTTCGTATTGTAAGTTGGAAGTCACCTACTTGGAATTCTTATGTCCAATATTGAAATTCCAATATCGCACGGCTTCAGGTTTGCCCCTTTATTCAGCGATTATTCGACGCATTGTCTAATTAAACTTTCTTTACTCCGCTCAGCTCCACGATAAGTGTTACTCTTTCTTTCATACTGACTCTATATCTTGATATTAACACGAACATGAAATGAGGTGAGTAAATGGTATATACAAATGTGCTTGGATTACGAAGCTCAACATTAACTATTAAAAAATTTGCCCTTATATGTCTTAGCCACGGTACCTATATTGAAGAAACCTCCCTGTACTTAGAACACTAATAGCGGCAATTTAATCCATTTTGTTTCCACTGATACAGCGTAGAATCACTTTCGACTGAAAGTGCGACATGTGTCCTAAACACGCGTAAAGTAAAAAATTTGAACATACATGTTGTTTGTCACTGTGCAACTGCATGCCATTTCTTCACGCCTCTGTCGCAGATATTGTTCAGCAATCGAAAAGAGATCGACTGCATTCTTTCAAATGGGACAATACCTTTCATAATACAATAATTGATCTATCATCACGTTCCCCATTAGAACTTATTAAGATCCAAACTATCCATGGACGATGTAGAAAATATAAGTAGCGGGCTGACAAAATCCTAGAAGGCTTTGAAGAACATGAAGAGTACAATGCGATTCGAATTATTGACATACCTCTAATTGCGATGATTTAAATATTTCAGACTATATATGAAAAACTGCAGCTACACTGGATTTGACAGGGACCAGAGCTGATAAGGCACAAACCGGCTAAGGTGCGGTGTATTTCGCTGCAAATGTGCGGCATTACGCGCATCGAATTGTCGACATATCTCAAAGAGATTTGTAGATACGTTTCATTGAACATTTAATACTGAATATGCAAAATTGCAATTAGAATGGGTTTGTCAGGATCCAGATTTGATATAGCGTATACAGGGGCACTTGCGCTGTATTTTCCAGCAAATATGGAACATGACACGCATCGAATAGCCTACGTATATCATTTAGCACCGAAGATACGATGAATTGAATATGGAAGCCTAAATATGCGGAACTGTAATTACAAGGGAAATGACAGAATCCAGAGTTGACATAGCGCAAGATGGCTGACATGCGATCTACTTGGCAGAATGCGTGGGGTATGTCCCGCACCGAAATGCCGACATATAACAAATAGCAGCGGAGATATGTTTAATCCTATATTGAAGGCGGAACGTACGGATCCTGATTACATTGGGTTTGACAAGGACCAGATTTAATATAGTGCAAACCGGCTGATGTGCGCTGTATTTGGCAGACTGCGTGGAGTGCGAGGCGCACCAATATGTCCCCAATAGCATCGGAGATACGTTTAACTGTAAATTGAAGGCTGAATAACTGGAACTGTAACTACATTGGACTTGGCAGCACCCAGAATTGACATATCGCAAACCAGCTGACGAGCGCCGAATTTGGCTGCCTATGTGGAGTATGACGCGCATAGATATCTCGTCATATATGAGATGGAAACGGAGATACGTTCGGTCGAATATTGAAGCCTGAATATGCGGAACTGTAATCGCATTGGATTTGACAGGGACCACAGTTGAGATAGCGCAATGCGGTCGATGTGTTCTTTATTTCGCAGCAAACAGTGAGTACGATGCCCATAGAATTGTTCACATGTCTCTAACAGCAGCGGAGATACGATTAATTGAATATTCAAGCTTAATTATGCGGAACCGAATTTCTTTGTATTTGTCAGAGACCTAAGTTGACACAGAACAACAAGCCGGCGTGCGCTGTATTTGGCAGCAGAATTTGACTGCGACCAATGTTGATATTGTGAAAACCGACTGATGTGCGCTGTATGCGCAGCAAATGAGGGGAATATCGCGCATCGAGTTTTCGATTTATATCAAGTAGCAGGGTCGATACTTCTTTTTAATATTTTCACCTGAACATGCAAAATTTCTGTATCCCGGTTAGAATTGTAGCAGCGCTCGGCTGTAAACTTTCCTACGGGCTCTGTCCCGTGGCTCGCTACACAAAGACCCTGTTCTTCGGACAAGATGATTGCCAGATGTCGATACATCCTCGCGGAATACTTTCAGCTAGATTAAGGACCCTTTTCTCACGTGGAGATATCCTCATGGTCGCTCCGGCACTGCCAGCAGCAGCACAGCAGTGTCGGACGCTTGAAGACTAAATCTCAACGATGGCCTGTCTGCGCGTACGATAGGAATGCTCCGCGATCCCGCTCTTTGCGAATTGCTGTTGGTGCATTCCCCCCGATCTCTTAGTCAAGTCGATCCTTGTGTATTGTCACGAGTGGGGGCCGTTAGTTCTAGTGTCATCCGCTTGTTAGTTTCGTCCGGTTGAGGGTGGTGGTGGAGCAGCCGTGGGTCGCCTAGTCGTCAACCTCGTCCATCCCGTTATCATGCGACGATGAGAGCTTCCCATTCTCTCCCTTCCTTCCGGACCTTTGCGAGCATGACTCGCTCGCAGCAGAGGCGGACATCTTCGTATTTCTGCGGCTCGCCCAGCGTAGCTCCTATGATCGCCGAGGTGGTCAGCCTCTCGCCAATGATGAGACGCAAGTCGTGGCGGGGCCGCTCCCACGCCGGGTAAAACTCCAGCGTGTGCAGCGCTGCGTTCCTGCTCTCCCCGCAGTGCTGACAGAACTCCATCGCGTCGAGCCAGATTTTCTTCGGGAACTCGTCGAATAGGCCGCGTCCAGTAAGCACCTGGGCCAGGCTGGAGTACAGCGAGAGGCCGCATACGCTCCTCTGTCCCTCCCAAGCTTAAGGACCTGATATAAATCTGAGGATTCATTCAGCAAAGGTTCTCCAAAATGACAAACAGTCTTTCTCATAGCAGTTACTATACCTTTCACCTCCTACGGGAAGATACGAGAAATCTGCTTTCCTCGCATGCTATGCTTCCCGCTAGCGACTTTCTTTCAATTGCAGTAAGCATCCTTTTCCAACCTCCTACACAAGAATTCGCCAATTAACAACGACGTTTGTTTCCCTCACTACCCGAACCATGTATTTGTATAACGAATCGGGGGATCTCGCATCATAAGCACACCCCAACATAGTTTTTGTTACGTCGCGTAAGATGGTCCGTGCGACGTCCCTCATGGGCTGGCCGCCGAGACCCGCAAACCGTTACACTGACCCTCAGTAAACCGAAGGAACCACCACAAACCGAATCTTTTCAGCTTTATTTCTATTCATACAAGTATTTTCGGTTTATGGGTGGTCCTTAAAACAATCCTTAGGTTTATTGCACGCTTTTATGACTTACGGTTAAAGCGGATGTATGTCTATCAAAATAGCAGGTAACGAGTACATCCATGAGTCGCATCTGCTGGAGACGTTCTCCTCATATTTTCCTTTACTAACATTGGATATAAATAATGGGTATCGCGGATCGTTACTCTCACTTTCCTACCGAAAAGTGTGGACAGCAAATCCGCGTCCTTAGTACAAAAAGGCACACCCACACCGAGCTTTGCTCCGTAATTGTATTAGACGGGACACTACTGTCCGTACAAACTTAGTGTAGCCAACTCAAATATCTTAAACTTAGATTAACCACGCGGTGTCAAGGCCGACCGGCGTGGATCACGCGCGATCCACGAGTTGAACGCATTCGATCCTTCTTCCCCGTCCGCCGAAGCACCAACTACCTACCGAGTCGACGGCCAGCCGTGCACTGGACCGGGTGTATTTACCTGTGCTCACCTGACCAGAGTAAATCCACTGCACAAGACAGATGAGATGTCCCGTTCCTTCCGGGTTCTTCGCGATCGACGCGGCTCTTCTTCCTTCGACCACGCTCTGTCCTTTCGCGAATCGCTTTTTCCTTCGCATCGAGTCGCTGTGAAATTTCGTTCTTCCGTGGAGTTTCGCTTCGACGGGCCAGCGTTACGCCTTATATTCTCTTTGTCTTTTTTTTTTCTTTTATCTCGCGTTCATAAAAATAAGAGCGAAAGTTCATTTTTCGAATAGCAAGGTAATTTTGAACGAATAAGTTGTTTCAAAATAAACGAATACTTTGAGTTGCGGATGTAACGATCTATAGAAATTTACTTATAATCCGAAGAAAATTTAATCTACGATACCGTATGAAATATTTGTGCGCTTTATACGACAATTTATACGACAAGCAGAAGAGATTATCAGGGTATCGTAGTTTCGTAACATTCTATAGTTCACACAGATACCCGCTACACCAGATCTCGTGACAAATCGAGTTCTTTCGCTCATCGATCGACGACATTCGAGGTAACTTTACGTTATTTTTCTCGTCTCGCAAGATTCCTAGCACGCTATAATCCGTTACACCGATGTTTTTCTGCAAAACTAGCTTGACGTGGAAGGATCGATGATGATTAAATTACGTTACCCTTTAAATTCGGTACGATTCAGTCACGTGCTAATAAAATCGTTGTTTAGCTGCTATAAAACATACATCATCGTTATTCCAAAAATATATTTCAAAACGTTTCGTTAAACTACGTATCACGATATCCTTAAATGTATTTCTTAGATTTCTATCGTACGATAATTAACGTGTACAAAATGCGTGTACAAAAATTAATTATTTCTACAGCACGAAAGTGTTCCAACCAATTAAAATCGTTTGTATTCCTGTAAAATAACTCGAGGGATTGCTTACGTATAACGAAATACTACGAGCGCGATATGTATAATATCGTTTCGTAACGACGAACGCAACATTTGAATGTACAAAAATGTTTTCATAATCCTATCGCATAACGCGTTAAATAGACGCTTCGATTAATCGTCGAAAAGACGATCGTTTTCCCTAAAAATCGTATGCCGTTTTCCATCGTTTCCGATTCGCGGGAGCTTTAACGCGCCGCCGATTACTTAAGTTCTTTTTCATACGTGAGAAAATCTACTTCTTCTCCCATAAATAGTCGATGGCTGCAATTAGCGAAGCGAATCTTTCCCTCGACGCCGATTAATAGCGTAATAGATGCATTTTGTTTAAATATCGCGATCAACGACGCTTTAATCGCCGAGAACCGGAGGATAATGGATTAATCGACCGACTGGATCATACGTAACTATTCTAGGTCGTTACACGTGTAACCCTAGAATCTCTCACGTCACCCTAGCCGACCACTTCTAGCCGACCACTTCTAGGAAATCCACTAGACAGAGGATGACATCTTCCCACTCCGATAAGGAACTTCCGAGAATGATCTCCCCTCCATCATTATCTCACCCAGTATTTAGACTCCAATTAACGACAGTAAGAGTCAGTCTGAATACCGAAACGCCGCCGGAACACTGTAACATTGATACTCCTGAGAAATAAAGTTTTTTTATACATCATCGCGATACTTATATTTTTTACGTGACATTTTGGCGATCCTGCCAGGATACATCAACGTTGGATAAAACAAGACTACGGTTTTGGCCTACGGGACATCCGACCAAAGGTGTATCAAGCAACCTGCACTGAGAACGACGATTTTACTAGTGAGTAGAACCATTTATTAAAAAAAAAAAAAAAAAAAAAAAAAAAAAAAAAAAAAAAAAAAAAAACGATCGACTGTATTCGGTGACATCAGGCGCTGACGATATATTACTCTGAGATGGATAAGAAAAACGATAAGAAAAATACACTCGTCGCTTCGGCTAGCATTGATCCGAACCTACGGGCAATTTTGGATATGATGCAGCGCCAGAACGAAGAGCATAAAGCGGCTGTAAATAATTTATATAAATTAATTCGCGATGAAAGCACACAACGCATTAAAGAGATAGAATTAATAGGGAAGACTATGGCCGAACTCAAACTAGGGGCACGATCCTCCGTGTATACTTCCGAATTTAACTCGATTATAACAGACGATGCTAGTTTTGCCAGCAGAAGTACTACCCGGAACACTCGTACAGCGAAACCTCCAGTAAAACGCATACGAACCGAGGAAACTCCAGAAACCACCGATCCAGCGAGATTCGAGGACGAAGGAGAAGAACCAGCCTCGTGCGAACGACTCACGTTCGACGCGAAAACTAGCATCGAGTTCATCCAGATCCTCAACGGTCAAGATGACATTGGAGTGGAGGGATTCATCAAACGGGTAAGAGAAGCTAGATCGGAATGTAAAGAAAAACGTGCTCTATTACGACTAATCCTAACCAAACGTATTGTCGGCGAAGCTGAAAGAAGCATTAGACATTCAGTCATCGAGACGTATGACGACTTATTCGAAAACCTGAGAAAGTTCGTATCAATTAGTATAACTTCAAACGGGGCACACGATAAACTATAAAGAACTCGTCAAAGTTTTCACGAATCAGTACACGAATATGTCAAAAGATTCCGACATAATCTCAATGAACTTGTATACGCGTTGCAACACGAGATCCGCGATCCGATTCGACGAGCAGTCGCGATAGACTTAGAAAACGAACGTGCAACTAAAACATTCATATTAAATCTAAAACCCGAGATAGAAATCAGAACATCAAGTACAAAACCGCGCACCTTACAAGAAGCACAAGATGCCGCGTTCAAAGCAGAATTATTAATCGGAGAAATTGAACGAAACCGCGGAAACCAGCGCAGCCAGCAAATAAGGGCTCAACCATTCGTCCGAGGGAACGTGCCATCACAGCGTAAACCCCCACTCAGGAGCAGCCCGATGACTACGGCCAGTCGTCAGCAGATAAACGCCCAGACGAACAACGATAGAGCTATCTCTGGAAACCGATTTAACCAGTTAGAAGGGAAACTACTGCAAGAAAGAGCGAGAATGAAATGTTTCAAGTGCAACCAAATGGGACATACAGCAAATTACTGCCGAAATTTTCAACCGGCCAGCCAGCGAAACCTTCCGCCCCCGCGCAACTACAATATAAACATGGAGGATACGGAACAAGAAAAGGGAGCGACACTACCAGAACCTCAAGAGGTATCATACGAGTACACGCAACGACAGGAAGACTTCTATCCATTGGAGTTCGATCAAGAACAGGAACCAAACGATATTTAATTGACACCAGTGCGGGGATAAATTTAGTTAAAAGATCAAGCGCCACGTTCAAACCTAAAAAGACAGAAGCTAAAACATTTTACATGGGCAATGACAAATACCAAACTGACGAAACAGTAGACTTTCGATTCTTTAACATCATGAACACATTTCACGTTGTACCAGACGATTTTCCTTTAATAGAAGACGGAATAATTGGCCTACCTATGCTTTCTAACTACTCCTACCAAATTAGCAATGAATCGATACAACTAAACGGGAACGAGATATTTTTTCAGGAGCCGAAAACCATTCTCCCAGGGCAAACCAAAGTCGAGACAATTTATCTGGATAAGGTTCCAACGAGGGTATGTTTCTGCAATACTGGTGAGCAACCAACTGTAATTACTAATGATCTTTCTTATGAAAACGATCTCGATAAAATTGCTAGAATGAATCAAATAATTAGACTAGACCATATTGAAGAAAAACTTCGTATTCCTATTGAAAAGATCCTCCTACATTACATAGACGTATTTAACCTAGAATCCGATACCCTACCTTGTACCAACTTAACAAAACACACCGTCACCTTACGCGAAAACAAAATTGTCAATACCAAATCATACCGACCTCCCGAAGCCCATAAAGCAGAAATTGAAAAACAAATGAAAGAAATGTTAGATAAAAATATTATCGAAGAATCAGATTCTCCTTACAACAGTCCAGTATGGGTAGTACCCAAGAAACCAGACGCATCAGGCAAACAAAAATGGCGTATAGTTATCGACTTTCGAAAGCTAAACGAACTTACCGACCAAGACGCTTACCCATTACCGACAATCGACGACATCTTGTCACAATTAGGCAACGCCAAATTCTTCTCCGCTCTAGATTTATCTTCAGGATTCCATCAAATACCCATGGACCCCGACTCGAAGAAATACACAGCCTTCAGCACACCTCAGGGACACTTTCGCTATAAACGTATGCCATTCGGTTTAAAAAACGCCCCAGCCACCTTCCAACGCATGATGGATACCGCGTTACGAGGATTATTGAATAAATACTGCTTTGTATACCTTGACGATATAATAATATTTGGTAACACAATTCAACAGCATAATGAACACCTTGCAATAGTATTACAAAGACTAAAAGAGTTAGGACTAAAAATCCAACCCGATAAATGCGAATTCCTAAAACCTGAATTAGAGTACTTAGGACACATCATAACACACAAGGGCATAAAGCCAAACCCTAAAAAGATTTCCGCAGTTAAAGAGTTTAGGATTCCCAAAACACCAACAGACGTAAAATCATTTCTCGGCCTAGCAGGATATTACAGAAAATTTATCAAAAACTTTTCCAAACTCGCTAAACCATTAACAGATCTCACAAAGAAAGACAACCCTTTTAGATGGACAGAGACGCAACAAACAAGCTTTGAAACACTAAAAGAAAAGTTATGCTCAGCTCCAGTTTTAGCATACCCAGACTACACAAAAACATTTACACTTACCACAGACGCTTCCAATGAAGGAATAGGCGCGATCCTGTCACAAGACGGACATCCTTGCTGTTACATATCACGAACACTCAACCCACCAGAGAGAAATTATTCTACCACCGAAAAGGAATTATTAGCTATCGTATGGGCAGTTAAAAGACTCAGGCAATACTTGTTAGGAAGACGATTCGTTATCCGAACCGACCACCAAGCACTCACTTGGCTCAAAAATTGCAAAGACCCTTCCTCGCGTTTAATTAGATGGAGACTCAAACTCGAAGAATACGAATATGAGATTCAGTACTACAAAGGTAAAGAGAACACAGCAGCTGACGCACTTTCCAGAAAAATTTACCAAATTACCGACAGACCAGTCCCAGACGCACCTGTAAACTTTACTGACATTGTAGAACACTTCAACACATGGTCAGAAGACACTACACCACCGAAACGACTTAGAATCACGCCAAACGATCACACATTCTATCAATTGAAAAGAGAAACATTAGGTCCACTCGACAAAGACACCTGGATTCGGAAAATTGTTGAACTAACCAAGAAATACAAAAAAATCGGAATAGGCGATAATAGTTTTACCGAGACCGAAAAAGCTAGAATCAAGGTAACACTCATGTTTATTAATGATCAAATTGAAGAAATAACTTTTGCATACGAACCGATACAAGCCATAACCGACGAACAAGCTCTGGATATCATACGCGAAAACCATAACGACATTAGTGGACACTTAGGTATTCAAAAGACATATAATAAAATCAAAGACCAATTCAAAATCCCACACCTCATGGAAAAGATAGAAGATTTTATAAAAAATTGTGATGCCTGTCAACAACAAAAGCTAGTTAGAATCAGACCCAAGGAACAACCTGTAATTCCTCAGACACCAGTAGAACCAAACGAAAAGATAGCCATGGATCTAATTGGCCCGATGCCTAAAACCACACGCGGAAATCAATATATTCCTTCGATACACGATGACCTAACGAAATATCTCGTTTTAGTACCACTGAAAACACAGCGAACCGAGTCAATTATCGATGCACTACTACACCACTATATTTATATCTTCTCAGCACCCAAAACGATACTAACAGACCAGGGACAAAACTTTATTAGTGAACTAATGGAAAAATTCGAAGAAGCATTTAAAATCAAACACATAAAGACCACTAGTTTTCATCCTCAATCTAACGGATCATTAGAACGGACACACGCCACAGTAAAAGACATGATTCGCACAAGCCTACACGATTCTGATAAAGAATGGGATCAGGTATTAGACTTTATTTGTTTAGGGTATAACACCGCGATACACGATGCAACTGGATTCTCACCCTTCGAACTAACCTTTGAAAAAAAAGCTAACCTCCCATCTTCCGTATCTCGAACTTCCAATTACACCTACGAAGAAATGTTTGCTTTGTGGCAAAAACAATTGCAGAGATATAGAATAATAGCAAAGAACACTCTTGAACAAAGTAGAAGAAGATACATGAGAGATCAGAAAAGAAAGATCATCAAAACCCAAACCTTATTTAAGGAAGGAGATCGTATACTCCTTCACAATGATCACAAATCAGATAAATTGGACGACGAGTGGTTGGGACCTTACGTCATTAAATCAGTCAAAACACCGTATTATGAAATTCTTATTAGAGACCGAGTTAAGAAAATCCACGGTAACAGAATAAAACCCTATTTTTCAGGACGATCACCCTTGCCATCGGCTTCACCACCCTTAACGGATTAAAAATAACTCCCATTGGTAACAATAGAATATTTCATGAAAAAATATCCAAAGCATACCTTTACAGGCAAAGTTAAATAACGTTGGAACACTTAGCACCTTTAGTAGTTCATCCGATATTCTTAACGTCCGGACTAAATTACATCAATGCCGATCAAAACTACTTGGATAAGCAATGCCGTTATGTATCTGATTTTTACATTTGCAAACAAACCCAGCCGATTCACGACCGCCGAGTAAAGCACGATTGTAACTCCGAAATCTTAAGCCCGGAAAACGCTGTCAAATTCTGTAAAGTAGTAGTTTATAACATTGAAGATATAACTTTCATTCCATTAAATGCCGAGAATCATTTTATAGCTATACCAGAAAAACCAATGGACCTGAGCATTTTCGAAGAAAAGACACATCGAATTGTTAGACTAGAGGAACCATCTTTGTTACAAACCAATAAAACTGTAGACATATTGTACAAGAATAACTATATGAGAATCAGTGGTAGTAGCAAGGAAATTTCCTATGAGATTAAAATCAAAACAGTCAATATAACCAATCATTCGGATTGGACTATTTTATTAGATAAATTAGAGAAAACTCCGAAACTTATTAACGATAATTACGGGTATGAAAGCACTTTGGATGAAATCGAAGACCGGACGAGTCAACTAACTTTTGCTCATAGGATCTATCAATCATTGGGAATGTCTATATTACAAATTATAGGATATTTATCCATTGTTCTCATATGGTTATACTTCCTCAACAAAATAGGAATGCCAAAATTGTGTTTTCCTTTATTCTGCTGTAAAATCAAGCGAAATACGACAAATAACAATCCGCCAACCAGCGTTCCGGTGCCAATCAACCCGGCGCCTATCAACATATTCACCCCGACCTTACCTGTGCCCAGCACCAGCGACGATCCACACATAACCTTCGACCTGAAGACACCCAAAGCAAAATTTCACCCATCCATCTTAAAAAGGAGAAGGACTTCGAGGACTAAGTTCATTCTAAGGAGGGGGGAGTGTAACCCTAGAATCTCTCACGTCACCCTAGCCGACCACTTCTAGCCGACCACTTCTAGGAAATCCACTAGACAGAGGATGACATCTTCCCACTCCGATAAGGAACTTCCGAGAATGATCTCCCCTCCATCATTATCTCACCCAGTATTTAGACTCCAATTAACGACAGTAAGAGTCAGTCTGAATACCGAAACGCCGCCGGAACACTGTAACATTGATACTCCTGAGAAATAAAGTTTTTTTATACATCATCGCGATACTTATATTTTTTACGTGACACACGCATCGTAACGAACGCTTTTCGAAAGTGTTTAAATCGTTTCTTTTCTCTTTTTCCTTCTTTTTTGCGTTCACCGGCGACCTATGAGAAAAGTTATTCCCGATCGATACGTATCGTAGGAATTATGCGTGACGAAGTAATTTACTCTGCTGAAAAACGAACAAATTAAAATGTTTCTTGTTAGTCGAGGCAACACGGTGACTGCGTATAAAGCGGATAAGTGAGAGCAAAACGCGCCCTGCCGGCTGCTTATCATTTTTTTAACCGGAAGAGCGAAAAGTGCAGGGAAACGTATGGAAAAGCGTTACTGGGCTATAGACTATGAAGAAATGGTTCTAGTAAATGTAGATAAAATGATCTTATCGTGCAAATTAATTAACGTCGGTTAGGAGGGAATGGAGTACAGTCACCGGTCGGTCAAATATCCGATGTACGGCTTTGTCTTGTACCGCTTGCTTTTTGCGCTGCTCTCTAATTTCAATCGAATTAAGTAACCCGTGCCGATCCGTAGTTCTCTGGTGAAACGTTTAACGAAGATACGCGAGTGAAAATATTGCACGTTCCCGTGATAATTTCTATGAAATGGATGCTATTGAAAAAAGATTTAACATCGTGCTTTACGTTCCTTTCGTCGAAACGTCTTGTCTTCTTCGAATAAACAATTTACACGTGTGTGATTTTTCATTGTTGAAGTGGTTGTCACGTAATAAATAACGAGGGATTGTACAAAAGGGTGAACACTTTATTAGCACGACGATCTTACAGATTAATTGTAGAGTACAGACTGACTTACTGGCTAAAGGACAGGGGTTTTTATATCTTCATTGGGGTTGCGGGTAGGAGTTCGGTTATTGTTTTAGTCCAGAGTTCGGCAGATGATCATCGTTATCGCTTTGTTTGTATCAGATTTTGTTTGCGACATGGTCACCACTTCTAAAAAAACTCTACGTCTGCTCCTTTTAGTTTTCTCAGCCACTGAAGCTGTAACCCCAAATTCTCAAGCCTGACGTCACCTTGAAGGGCCAGCTCTAGACATTCCCCAGACAATTAACACATTGCCTCCCTGATCGGCAGCTTCCAGGAAAATATGTCCCCACCAACATTTCCATCGCTCTCCCACAGTATATAACCCTCGACTATTAACAGGCAAACGAGTCTAAGTTTTGAAACCGATAGCTGTGCGTTGTAACGAGATTGTAAGTGGTATTCGAGAGTCACTCACTCTCTAGAAATAAAGCTTTTTTTATTATTACGGGTTTTTCTTTTTTTTTTTTTTTTTACGTGACAAAGCCATCGACAGTGTCACACGCTGAAGAGGGCCACCCGCTCAGTAATCAGCTAAACGAAACATCCTGCATACCACAGCTATCGAAATCAAAGGGACTAAAAACCTCGGTATAAAAAGCCTCCTAAATTAACGCTCGATACATTGTTCTGCTGTAACACTTTGACCCGTCACACTGTCAGATTTATACAATAAATTCCATTACCACGTACAAAGTTGAATTTCTTCGCTTTATTCGTGAAACGTTCGAACTGCGACGCGAGGACATTGTCATAGACGAAATCCGACCTAAACAATACGATAAGATATCGAAATTCCAAGCGCCTTGGCATGAGCGACATCCGGTCACTCTATCCGTTCTCAGAAATATATGGCCGAAGCCTTTACCCACTCCCACGAATAAAAGAATTTAAATACTCCCCCTAAAATCATCCAAGCCAGTCTTGAACAATTGCGCCTAGAGCTCGAAAGTGTATCGCAAACAAGAAAATAAAATTTCTTTTCTTTTTTAAAATCTCTCTTTTATTTTACGTGACGACATCACCAGCGATCTATCGGTTTCGTGATCTCTTGTGTCTGCGACGTGACAATAGCGTATGGACGATAGACGGTAGACAGGCGGATCGAGACCAGCTCAAATTATGACGATCGCTACTTGTTCTTACACTTCTGTGTTCAAATATATTTTCTACTTTTTAATTTATCCACGCGTTCCTCTGTTCGTTCGTACGTCTAATAACCTTGTGGCGAGAGATACGTTGGAAAACCGTCGTCTCGGGTAACGGCTAGGCGACAGGAAGATAAACAAAACACTCGAGACAAGAGACCGAACCCAACGATTGGCGGGCGGTCCACCGAGACGTCTTCGACAATCGTATACGAAACAGAATGTTTCCGACCGTCACACCGAACAGTCCAACGAACATTTTGTACACGCGACTTTAGATGATAAACTTTGTTGAGTTTAAACCGATTAATTTGTCATTGCACTCATAACCACCTCAACTTCAACGTTTATGATTTTCGCAAATGTTAAATAAACTCCGATCTACTGTATCATCTTGGTTATATCGTTTGTTTCAGGTTAATTAGGCACAAAGTTATAATCAGAGATAGTATTCTTGAAATAATTGCCACGATTATATTTAACATTTGGCGGATCGAGTTCTACCGGACCGGATACGCTATAACCTAAAATCTTGCAATCCCCTTTAATCTGCAGCGCAACCGGGCAACTCAATGAAATTCAGAGATAACGAGCAACTAGTCGGCCAGTTGCTTTCTAAGACAGCGATCTGAAAAGTAGGAACTTTCAAAAACTGAAAAGGGAAAGGATAGAGACAGACGAGATGTTTGGGAACTTATGACAGAAGAAAGACCTACTCGCGAAAACTTGACGTCGAAAACTTGGTCCTTTTTTTTCAAAACGATAAATTCGGGCCACCGGCTTCTTCCTCTCCGAATGTATTCCGGAATATTGTGATTTATCGGAGTCGCAGAGGAGACGACGCGCACCGAATGGATTAACGTTTCGGATGTTCTATCCGGCATCGGCCTATACGCGGCATAACAATGCGAGTTTTGCGTGGAAACGAGGTTAAAGAAAGGGGAATGCAAGTCGAATACCGAAGGGAATAAGCAATTTCTCTAAAAAATCTTGTTAGCTACAAGAAAAAGAAAATTAAATTCTATCTACTCATAGTTGGTAAAACATTAAACTTGTACAAATTAATGTAAATTACCGTGTAAAGGTAATTCAACTACTTGATCATTTACCTTGAAAGAAAGACAGTGCAGACGGTCGCTATCACTGTCGATATTTAAGCTTCTCAACGTTGCATTGACGATATTACGTTGATCGTCTAGAGGATCTCTTACGTGCAATAATGTCGAGAACGAACGAACGTTCAATATTGAGAATAATATTGATCGGCCGAACGCTCCTTAACTCTTCCCCTTTCGATCTTTCTTCCTAGTCATTCGCGAACTTTGAAAAATTACATCGGAAATATAGATAGATTTTGAAAACTAAAGCAAACACGAAAAATCGATCGGACCCTGGAAAATTTCTCTTTGTTTACATTCCGAATATAAATAAAATATTAGCGAACAAATCAAGCTGTAAGTTGTACGTGAACGAGTGTCGGACGAGTCACGTACTGCCATCTACCGAAGATCTAAGGAACAGCAACTTAGAGAATAAGAGGATAGATGGCAGTACATGGCTTATCCGAGATGTATAAGGTGTCGATATTCGTAGCGTGTTAAGCATGCACGGAACGAGAAACTTTCTATCGTCCATGTTGATTTTTCATGGCTCAATCTTTAGACGGTTTCTTCTATGCTTTCGATAGAGAGGAAATTTTCTCTCTGCCTTCGGTGCAAAAGTGTCGAGAAACGCGACTAGTTTGTTTTATTAGGATACCCTTATGTATTTAATATCGCAAGTGTCGCAATAGTTTCATAAATTAGTTCTTAACAATTATTCGTTTACATAGATATCTAAAAGTTATACTTTTTGAAAATGTCTTACTAATATTTTTAGACTAGTTAGCCCGGTTATATTAGAGTAATTTGTATTTCGTAATCCTACAAGAGAAGAAAAAATAAACAGAGATTTTTTGTAAAATGAATATTTTATTCCAATGAAAATTCATACACGGCTCTTTACTCCGTTTAAGAATAAATTTCACAAATATGTTAACCACGAAATAAGTGTAAGCACGTTTAAACTGATTATGTGTGGTAAATACGAATGATCGAAAACTATATGTTACAACCGATTTTTCCTCATTTTTCTTTTTTTAAATAAATTACAGCGGAGATTTCCCATGACGATAGAAAAATGTTCTTCGGATGACTAACATTATCTGGAATTGTTAATTTCAATCTTATACCAGTTTCTTTGCTTCGAAGAAACTCTTCAAATGTCTCATTTGCCATGCACCCATGATCAGTAAAACAATGGATTGTAGGAGGGACCAACAGAACACCCGAAAGTTTGTACTTTCAGATGTTTGTCTGAAACGTTCTTCACGATACTGCAAATAAATAATATAAGAAAATAGTTTAAATCCTAAGCATAGCGATTCGCAGCTAAACGTAAGACAAATACCCTTTGGTAATTTTGTTCCTTCGTTATTTGTTCCACTTGATCGAGAAGCTGACGTATCCTCAACTGCAACTCGGTGAACTTTTCCTTCTGAGCTGTATTGGCATAATCGATAGTATGTTCTCCAACTTGAATGTCCAAGTGTACTCTCTATATAATAAAATGAATTTAGTTATATCGAACGTTATAAACAATTATTATTTTGTTTACAATTAGATGTATTACCAGTTGAGCACCACTGAACCAAGAACTGCTATTAGAGTACAAACAAATCACATGTTCGCCAGGCGTATGGGAAGTAAATGAAATTCTTCCCTCTGAACTATACACTCTGGAGAGAATCATTTTATCATCTGGATCCCTAACTTCCACGTGCATTCCCATCCCGGCACTGCTCGGAGCAAATCCACCAGTTCTCGGATCATACAACTCAACTTTGTAATGTAC
This sequence comes from Bombus sylvestris, assembly GCA_911622165.2. Lineage (NCBI taxonomy): Eukaryota > Metazoa > Arthropoda > Insecta > Hymenoptera > Apidae > Bombus > Bombus sylvestris. The sequence goes on along the minus strand of OU443153.1, from coordinate 4,963,649 downwards.
TATAGGAAAAAAAAGTAATAAATTTCAATGAACGTCGCAGAGAAATCAAATTATTAACTGTAAAAATAATTCACTTTATTGACATACATTTCACGTACCTAAAACGGTCGTTTCATCTGGAATTTCCTCGATGAAACATTTTCTTTCAGTCTCGGCGATGTGAAAATAAAGTCCAGTACCATATTCGAAAACGCATAAGAATATAAAGAATATACCACTGTGTCTTAACATGATTTTTGATATGCAGTGCTTTTAGTAGCACGGCGTAGCTTAAATTACGAACAAAATTCTATATGATACAAAATGCAGCACACGTCACCTTCGAAAACAACAGTGAAGTTCACGTACGCGGCGCTAGTGAGCATTATCGATATCTACTTTCTCGATAATCGGAAACTAAACTGGCCTAGGAAAATAGAAACAAAAAATGGACGTTACGTTGTTAGCTTCTTTCGCTGTTTTAATTATTGCACTGATTATCGGCATTACGGTATTTTCCAGTCAAAAATCCGGTATGTTTCTATGCAAAATATTTTTTATATTATTATTAAACTATCCCCTTTAAGATAACCAGATACATCCCTAACCTTTAAGTTTGTTTTGAAACAGATGTTATGATAATTTTCACGAACATTGATTTAATCTTTTTATCGTTAATCTTTCCATGCGTTTGATAGAAATTGGTACTTAAATCTGTCACTTAGATCCCTTGAATGTTTGATATTTCGAAAAACTATCAAATGTTTGTTTTACGAATGTTATAGCAAAGAAAAAACAAGCAAATGTAGCCGAAAGAGTTGCACAAGGTAGACCAATAAGGCGAGCAGTGGGTCAAAGAGTTGCTAGACGTCGTATGCAAGCGACTGCCAGTCGACAAATCGAGGAAGATGACGATGGATCTGGAAATGAAGCTAACGACGAAGCAGACGAGAAGCCAGCCACGCCTGATTTCAAAATGGGTGCAAAGAAAAGGGCCAAGTTGGCAGCCAAATCAGAGAAAAGGGTACAAAGAGAAGCTGTTGAAAGGGAAAGGGAAGAACGTAAGAAAAGAGAACAACTTCTTCAAGAGGAAAGAGATAAACAATCTGAAAAAGAGAGGGCAGAAGAATTAAGACAAGAGGAGGCAGAAAGGAAAGCCATGGAGGAGAAAGAAAAGAAAGAATACGAAGAATATTTGAAAATGAAACAAGCGTTTAGTGTAGAAGAAGAGGGCTATGATCAGGATGACAAAGAAGATGAAGAAAATTTATTAGAAGAATTTGTTCTATATATTAAGCAAAACAAAGTAGTAATTCTAGAAGATTTGGCAGCACGCTTTGGTTTAAAAACATCAGGCGTAGTAGAAAGAATTCAGGATCTGCAGGCGCATGAAAATTTGACCGGAGTTATCGACGATAGAGGGAAATTTATTTACATATCTCAGGAGGAGCTGGAAGCTGTGGCAAAATTTGTCAGACAACGCGGTAGAGTCAGCATTACCGAACTAGCAGAAAATTCAAATCGTTTGATTAATTTGAATCCAGAAAAACAACCTAGCATAGTGGAAGCTACATAGATTATGTGAAATAAGAATAATTTTAACTTTAACAAAATTTATACATTGTTCAAATTCAGAAAATAGGGTTAGTATATACAAAGTTAAAGATATTCTATTTATGTCGTATAAATTGTATATTTGCTGTAAATAACACATCTGCATATAAAATGCAGTTTTTATTACCGTTAAGATATACTTGATAAATTAATTTAACATTGTTAAACCAGAACCTGATCAGAAAATAGGTTTGACACATTCAACGATTTCAGACACGCGTTAACGATTCCTTTCTTAGGATCTGTTAGAAAGATATTTATTAATCACAGCTTATATTTACATATTATTAAAAATCAACTCAAAGCGGAAACATCCGAAATTTCCAAGCATTTTCTCATTGATATTCGCTTTCAAAAAGTTTTGGTGGTTTCAAATCAACAATCTGATGACACCAAGGATCGATGTTGCATCAGATTCTAGTTTTCATATAGATGCAAATTGTTTGCGTTATTTTTTATTCTTCCCTGAATGTATAATTTATGTCGTAGAAATGCGTGTTGACAACGATTCTATTTCTAAATTGTACGACGGTAATTGATCATTAACCGCAAGAATTAGAAAAATTTTCCGTAATTAAATTTATTCTTCGTGAACACCTTCATCGAAGGTTCAATACGTTGATCAATACGTCGATTTACGAGAAAGGCGACTAGCGGCACTTTACAACCAGTAACGTATCCTGTTCTTCAGCCTAAAGTTAGTTCAGCAGCTACGACGCCTCGTCCATCAAATCTTCTTAACTCCAAAAGAGCAACGTGCGATTTGTTTTAAGACGAATGATAATAGTTCCATATCTATAATGATACGAATAACAATATTTCTACGATCAAAAAGAATTATCACCTTAAAACTGTATGCTTCAAACGTGCTTCCTTCAATTTGTCCTACATTATGCGATAAAATATTATTTTCATAAAATTTAGGTATTTTTTCTTATAAAATAATGGCGTCATCTAAAAGCTAAAGATATCATACGTCTGATTCACGGTCGCGTATAATTCAGGAAAATTTTTCACAGTTTTTCCTCTATGAATAGTAATTTGATCTCCATTAATTCATGCACATTATCAACAAGCTTACTGGTAATATAAAATACCAATCTATTAAAAATTCTGTCATTGATGATTGGGAGGAATCGAGATCGATCCCCACTCGATATCAAAGCTGAATATGCGAAGAAGGGGACACTCGCAGGCTATGTAAGAGGCGACAGAATCGCCGGAGAACCTGCAGTCTTTCTGGCAACCTCGAGTTGACGTCCATTTAAAAATTCCTTGCTCATTCAGCTCATTAGAAAAGGAAGAAAAAGAGCGAATAATTATCGATCCGAGTCGACGTGAGAAAAGTTGGAATCAACGGGAATCGCAGTAGTATTTCGTGGCAATCGAGAAGACCTATGTGTCGATGAGGTGCAAAGTCTTGGACTGTCAAGGCAACTCCCCAACATTCTTACCCAGTGTTAGGTAAGTGCAGAATTACGAAAACAGGTTTTCTATTTGCACTTCGATCCTAGTGTGGCATTTTGATACTAAAAATCGCATGAAATAAATTTATTGTGCACAGTAAAACTTGTATCAAGAGAAAAGTTTAGGAAAAGATACATAATACGAGGGAAAATCTCTTTATTTATGTATTTTATCAAAGACTTAATATAAAAATGTTAAAAACTACAGTACAATTGATCGTTGTATCAATCGATGTTTCGATAATCGTAGTTCTACCAGTAGTGTACTTTTCACACGACCATAAGTAACTTTCTAGACTTATATTTTAAAATATTAAATAATAGTTTGAGGGTTAAACCAACAATAGTGTAAAAGGGAGATTATAAAAGGTTTTGTAGCTATGCATTGTTACTATATTTTTATATATTATATATATTTATGCAGGCTCGCTAAAAATCTTCGAAGTCGTAAGGGGAGTCGACGTGCTAATGTTGGAAATCGTTTAGAACTGCTAGTTCTGGTTCATTTGCATCACGTGCCATAAAGTAAGTGTCCTCTATAACTAAAAATCTGAAAAAAGATAAGAAACCTTAAATCAGACCCAATTATTACGAATTAATCATTGTTTTCGAAAGTAGAAAAAGAAGAGAATACTCTATTATTGGCAGTGAGAACGTTATCCGATAGATCCGGAAAATCGATCGACGTATTGGTTTTGATTGGGTTAAACCGACAGAAAGAGGCGGAAGAAAAGAGTATAATTATATTCGAGAAGAGGCAAAAGAATTAAAATGGTGCACGCTAATATCAATGATACTAACATCAAAGGACCTTTCGAGGGTGTTAAGTATGTTTGCAATATACCTTTTTTAGTCTTTTAATATTATAATATTTTATGAATATTATTCATATCTAAACAACTAATAACTTTTCACTTTCTCTTTTAACTTTGCACATGTAGGAAAGACAAAAATGCATCGTCAGGACATCAGCAACAACAATCCCAACAACAGTCAGCGAACAAGAACGACAAGTACGATTCCTGGGGACCGGTATACAAAAACAAGCAGAATTTCATTGACATGCACATTTGCTAAATATAATTCTTCAAGATGATCTCGGAAATGTATTTTCAAGAAGTCGCACTGAAAATCACAACTTTTCTATAATTAATCGTATCATTTCTTTAGCAGCAATGAAACAAATAAAGGAATAATTCTACTCAAACATTTTGTTCTTCGTTACACTGACGTAATAGTAAAAGAGAAAATAACAATTAAAAGACTCAAAATGTATTCTTTTGTCGTTTCGAGACGATTTCCCTTTGAAGAGAAAAGAGTAGTGATCCAAGGCTCAACGACAGATGAAACTGAAAAAAAGTACGCCGCTAGTTCCGGCGGATATGCAAAACACGAGGAGACAAAGACAAAGAACTCGAAAAATACAGCTGGCGGTATTCGTCGACCAAGCTGAAGGTCTGAACATATATTACATCAAACTGCCTCATCTTTTTTAGACGCTAATTAACCGATTAAATTCCAAATTGATACGTATTTTCACAAAACATACCTCTGTAACTTTCTCTGTCTGTACCTCTCGAAACGTTTAAGTGAATTCTTCCGTTATGGGCAGACCGATCGCTCATTGCCAGTACGATCTTCCTCGACTTCGTCTCAATTCCCTGCAATTTCACGAAGAAAAAGAATTCCATACCATGAAATGAAGAATGAGGAGGCTTCGAAAAGTCTATCTCGGTTACTATATTCTTCGTCTAAATTAAATATAAATTAAATTGGATTTGAAATTATTATAGGTAAATGTTCCAAAATTTGAAATATACGGGGAAATCGGTTAAACATTGGATGAATGACGTTCGAAAAGGTCACGAAGAGCGCTATCGAAATACCCTTCGTCGGCTTCCACCCTGGAGCAAGGAAATAGTAGGGGAAAGACGCGAAGCGGCTGGTGGGGAAAGCGAAGAAGAAAAAAGCTTCTGGACAAACGAGAGCTTTGCCGTGACTCGGGGAGAACGAGGGCAACGTGGTGCAGTCGTCGAAAACGCGTCGGCTGGTTCGGTGTGCCTCTGAATGGAGGATCGGGGGCGAAACAGGGTTCACGTCGACGCTCGAATTGACGTTATACCTATCTTGTAATTTATTTATAATATTTATTCGAATGCTTAAACACATATCGTACATATAGAACCTCTTAACTAATGGAAAAGAAAATTGAATAAGTATATTTATATTTATACTTGAATTAACACGCGAGAAAAAGATTCTTCGCAAGGATCGTTTCGCGAGGATCGAGTGAAAGCTTGAGAAGAAGACGAAGAAGAAGAGGAGAAAGAAGGAAAAGTGTCGTTGCTCCGTGGAACGCGAGATAGTTGAGAGTCGACGTCCCGACGCTGCTATTTCGAGGCTGAAACACATCGGTAAGCTTTTGTTCGATAGTCTCACCGTCGACTAGTTTCTTTTCCCGAATTTTCGGTGCATAACTGGCGGGTTTCCGCCCGTTTGATCGACCGTTCGCACGAAAAAAGGGAGATGCGTTTGAGAGTCCCTTTCGCGAGATTCCAAGCTCGACCGCGTTCTCAGCATCTTTACGAAGGAGACGTTTATCTCTGTTCTTTAAAATTCTTCTATAGAAAAAGCGAAAACCTAGTCATCTTACGCGTTCAATCTTTTTATATCGGAATGAAACGATCGCACGAAATCTGTTGCCCTTCCTGTTATGCGTTGACTCGTTGTTAAACATCAGAGACACATGTACGATCGTTCGTTAGTTTGTTTTCATTGAAAGCATGACTCGACCGATCGTTATTCCCAAAATGAATCATTCTCAAGGAAGTCTCGATCAGCTTCCACTTTCGATCAGCTGACCGCTCGATCGATGTTGATTTATTATATCAATCGCGTATTTTTATTACAGCTCTATCGAAAATCCCGGGATATTCACGGTTACGAGTTTTTCTTTATTAAGAGTTTTCCGCGAACGCGAAGATATCGTAGAGCTATCGTAGAACGATCACAGTGCCACGGGGACATCGAATGCAGACCGGAAATAGAGCTTCCTCTACGAGGCGCGATGATCCCTCGTTCGAACGTGGAACAACGTCCCTTTTGCGTGCCGAAGGGCAACCGTCACGTCTAAATCCCGGCATCTCCCTTCTTCCCCCACGCTGTCGATGGTAATGCTCGTTGCATCCGTAGGTACAACGGCATCGGGGCGCTATTTTTGTCAGCGCCCAACAGTTACTAGTAGGCACCCTCTTGCGAGCAGCCGGAGGCTGGCTACTCGCGTCTCGATACCCTCGATTCTTCTTGCGGGCGCGTGCCCGGGCTCGCTCCAGTCATTAGACCTCCCTGTTCTCAAGAAAAAATGACGAACGGCTCGATAAGAATACCCGTGAACGCGACGAAAAGTCAACGGATAAGAATTACGACACGAAATCTGGGACGACTACTCGGAATGCTTTTCTTCTGGGTCAAAAACCTAATGGTATTGTAGGCGTAATTTCTTTTTATTTAAAGTTAGCCGAGGGAACGTAGCTAAGTTGGATTTTTCAAGTTAATCGTGAAGTACGTAGGCTTATTGAGTTCTTTGGCGGAGGATATAATATTTATATTTTATATATATATATATATATATATATATATATATATATATATAAAATAGTATTCTGAATATTGCAAAAGCACGAAATATAGACGAATGTGTTATGGACGCGAAGAAGCAAACGTTTCATAGCATATCCTCCGCTTCTATCGTCAAAGAACTCAATAAGCCTACGTACTTCATATATATATATATATATATATATATATATATATATATATAAATCGGAGCCTTCTTTCTATTCAGAAATAGAATAGAAAACATAGTTAATTTGGATCTTGGATTGGTTGATCGAACAATAGTGATATTGTCGCTAACGAGTCACAAGATTATTAAAATTACATAAGTCAGTCACTTTATACTTTTGACAATACAAACGAAAGACGCGTTACAAAAGTTTCGCGTGTTTGTTCCATAACACAGCCACATACATTTCCTTTTTATACAACCTTCGAACAAGCATTAATCACGCCAACAAGTAGAAACTTATCACGTACCAAACGGCTGCCCGATGTTGTCCGACGCAAGTAGCTTTGACAATTCATACACAGACGCGCACGTGTCCGTCGACCCGCAGGCGCGCGTGCCCCACATTAACGTGTACCATAGGGGAGTCTTGAAAATAAGGGGAAGCATCCATTCTAGGGAATGCATTAAGTAAAAAAAGAGTAGATGAAACGATTGGGAAGGACTGCTGAAAATAGGGGATACCTGAACATTCGGGTCTATATTTATTCACTGTTCGAAATTCGGGCGGATGGTCGATCAAAATGCATCGATCGATAGTGGTAAACACCCTAATTCGGTGTTTCTTGTTGGAACATTAATTGTTTAACATTAATTTTAGGTAAATTAATATATATATATCAAGCGAAGAAACCACGTTAAAAATCGGTATTTGAGAATATAATTCCAATTTTTGTATTAATTAAAAATATTACAAATCTTTACTACAATAGTACGATCTTAATAGTGACGGCCCATAAATTCTGAACTTGAGTTCTAATTGAACCATTCGAGCCAGTTTATCGCGGATTCTTCGTGGGGTCGTCCCCATAAGAAATTCGATCTTGGAGTTAGGAGAGCCTAAATATAACCAGGAAGTAATGTCAGTAGGCAATTTACGTATGTTCTCGTCACCTTCTAGGCTCAGCACGCGCATAAACCACGTGGTAGCAAGGCTAAGCCCCTGACAGAAAGTTCCGACCGCGTTATTGCATTGGCCTGCAGGCACGTGCGTGCGTGGGTGCAAAGGGCAGAGAATTAGTAAGTGGCGTCTGAGGCGTCAAGGGTGTCGTTCAAGTCCGTGCACAGACTGCGCAAGTTCGTTCAACTCGAGAGAGTCGAGAGCTGCAGAGAGATGCTCCGCTGTTGGAAAGCTTCGAGATTTATCGGACTTTATATATCAGACCGTGGACTTTACGAATCCAGTGTTCTTCGGATTTCATACGATATACGAGCATTTCGACCAAAGGGAAATATTACATTGAAAATGATCGTTAAGGCATGACGATAAATAATACAATTTCCAAGAGGAATAAAACGAACGCGTTTCGTGAGAACTCATTGACAGGATCTAGAGTGAAACGAATGCAAACGGACGCATCCTGTCGTTAGCATGGTTGCACATCAATTACAACAATCGCGTGCGATCGCACGAATTAGTTGGTTTCCACACCGACTGAATCATTCCACTGTCTCGTGTTTACACGGTGTATCAGATAATTGTCGCGTCTCTTTCAAGAATGTATGACGTTAGCCGAGCATTGTCTCATCGATTTAATTTTACCAGCGAATCTCACGCTAAAATTGTTTTCCTCTGAAAAGTGTATATCCGCGATTTATCGTAATATCTTCGATCGCTTGCAACGCGATTTCATTTTGCCCGAGGGTCCGTCGTCCAGTTGATGCAACTGCGGCAAAGAAAGAAACTTGAAAGGAAATAGAGCAAAGAAGAAAGATAAAATCGATGATTTCCTTTGGCCTCGGCATGAAACGGAAGAAGAAGAAAGAGCGTAGTTTCGAGTGGGGAGAGTCTCTCCTAAGAATAGAAAAATTCTTTTTCCTCGCCTTGTCCTTCCGTCATGCAATTATCGAGGGAGTTTTTGTGTCTCGAAGTATACACCTGAGGAAAACGATTCGCGGAAACTGATCCATAATTCTCACTGCGTCGAAACTTCCACGTTACTTTTGAACCAGACGCTTCAGTGACGTCGAGGTCACAGACAGTCCTAAATGCAACGGTTTAAAAATATCAATTCCTGGAACGGTTCGCAGAAATCGAGCAGCGAGATATTTAGTCCTCTTTTCCTTTTCTTTGTTCCATGTATACCGCGGCAGCCAGACCCCCCGCGAACCTAAAGGCGTGGTTACAACCACCGATCTGTGCTCGTGTATACACGTGCATCCGCCGTTCCGCCATACAAAGAAGGAAAGAGAAATTATGCGCTTAAATTAACCATCAAAAGGAAATACGGTAGAACTTTGTCCGAGTTACGCCCGTTGGAGCGATATTTTAGTTGACTTTCGCCTAATTCAATTTTTAGCTATGGAATTTATTTGTTTAAGCGCGAGTTCCCTATTATTTAACCGGGTAACGTGAAGAATCAACGAATCATTACGATACAATGTGCGCGAAAAATCAAAATTCTAAATCGTAGGATTACCAGTGGTGTACTTCCGGTTTTTAAATTGCGTAGCAAAGGGATATGATGTATGTTTTATAATTTATGTAGATAATATGCAGAACCTTGACGAGTTATGATATTTGCATTTCACAGCGGCGCAAAGTTGTTTGAACTTGTTTGCAATGAAGTCATGTACCGACAGCTGGTACATTCTTAGACATAACGACGGCGTTCGTTGGTACGTGGTGATCGCATCTCGGAAGAATGACGTCTACCGGTGCGTCGAGACGACGGCGGTCGTCTTACCCGAAATAGATCCCGTATACGAAGCGACTCGTGAACACAACCATGAGGAAACCGGTTGCTAGGGGAAAAACGAATCGCTCGTTTCGATAGGTTTATTAATGAAGAAAATTCCAAGCTGGTCGAACTCGGCGCATTTTATGATGCAACGTGAAACATACAAGCGAAAGGATCCAGAAACGCATCTAGAAAGAAATATTAATCTTCTAATTCCTATGCTCGGGGATTCAGTTGCGTACTAATGCGGTATTAGAGATTTTTCTAAATTCCGTCTTTACCGATCGACAAAACTACTGAAAGATTTCATACCATATTTCGCTTTTAACCAATAACCGTTGACAATGTTTATTAGAAAAATTGTAATTAATTGATAACTTGTCAAGGACGATTCAGTTGGCCAACGCATCCCTGATAACGATAACGAAATGTTTTCCCGAAAACTGTTTCAAATACATAAAATGTGAAACAGAAGTCGGGTTATTTGACTTTTATCGAGGAGGGGTTGCCATTTTTGGTACAAGGACGCACATGTCGGTCGAAAGAGTGCGCGAGTAACATATAGGACAACGCACGATGTTTGCACGGCCATCGAAGGGGCTAACGGATAAATAAACCAGACCATTATTACCCGAAGAAACTTCCTAGTAATCTCTGAATTATTCTTCCGGTTTCTTTAAATTCACCCTTAAAGATGCGTAAGAAATATCGAATTGGTTACGGTCGACGAGTGAAAAAGACAATTTTAATTCCAAGAATGTCATCGAACGTGCAAATGGCGAACGGTTACATGCTCCAAGAGGTTTCTCGCGGATAAAACATCGCTACGCGCGTTGAAATTTTTTCTGTTTTGGTAACGCAACGCTTACACGCACTCGTAATACATCGAGTAACGGTATTAACGAGTTCCTGCCATGTTATTTATAATTTCCATAAAACGGATAGTAGGTTTATGGTTGACGGGAGTTATGTTCGATTTCAATTTCACCGTGCTTTGCTTACTCGCTATCGATCGAGCTATGCAATGGAAATTGTTGGCTTGTAAGAGAAATGTTTCTTGTAAAATTTGTCAATTTTGTAGCCAATAGTACGTTCTAGTTGTCAGGAACGTGCCTCGCTACGTGGTGAAATCAGTGTTACGAAAAATAATCCATAGTCCAACCCGAGATCGTTCGTCGTTTTTATACGTCATGATTATTTAATAAAATAGTAAGTACTATCTAATAAGAACAATATCACGTTTTCAACGATATTCGATAACAATTCGAAATATAACTTTAATAGTAAACGCTAAATGTAAGGTATATAGCGAGCCGATATGGCGACCAGAATCATTCTAACAAGAGCAACTTTTACTAACTGGAATTTGTCAATTTTTGTTAATTTAGTTGGCTGAATGGAATAAGTTTGAAGAGTAGGAATTTATTTTCGTCAAAAATGTAAAGAAATTCGAACAAACACTATATTTGGGATTCTGAGTCACTGCGTAACTGCGCAGCCGCCTGGCAAGCTTTGAATTCTACCGCGTAAGTCAGTGTATCGCTATTTCTTCTTTTACTTCGTCAAATTCTTTGGACTTTTGCATCTTTTTTTTCTTTATCTATCTCGTGTATCTTTTACACACCTAGAAAGTAAGCTTTAAATAACTAAAACGAACCTCTGACACGCCCATGTAACGCACTAAGCATTCAGCTTTATTTCCTTAAAATTTGTTTGATTTTTGTTTCAGCTCGTTCGCGAATGTATCATAAAGAAGAAGCATCGTTTATTTAAAATCGGACACGATGAGAGCGCGAGACTCGATCGTGTACACTCCAGTGTCTCTCGGACCGGATACGGATGACGAGGAAACGCTGGTTAACGCGGAAGTCTACAACAATGGTGAGTTTTTATCAAATCGTTTCATACGTGTCTGCTTTCTTTAGTTAAGATATCTTATCTTACGTTCTTTTTACTTTTCAATATACGTGAATATACTCGAAGTTCTTCGTATCTTTTAAGCAGAGTTATATTTAGATTGCGGATGTTTATGCATTTCTGAAATTGCAAAAATGTACGTAGTATTACAAGTATAATATTTTGCGGATGAATAAAATCTACGGTTAAATCTAATTCCTTTCCTTTAATTTATGAAAACACGAATTTCCATAAACATCCAGCATAATTACCTATATCATAGACTGTATAAAGTCTGTTACGAAATAATCACTGAATATTTGAAGTTGCATAAAGAAAAATATGATAGCAGAAAAATAATGAAACGGCAGATATGAATTTTTAATTAAGCAGGATGGATTAGTAAGTTTTACGTCGCAAAAATTCAATTTTATGTTTGTAGCAGTATATAGTTAAAACGTTTGTAAAATGCACCAGTGGAATAATCGATATTTTTACCAACGATCGGTAAGCGAAATCTTCGAATTTCTCGGTACAGTTCTTTATGATATAACGAGGGGAGGTTAGTGGCCCCCTCTAACATATTCATGCAGCGAATCTCATTAACATAGACAAAAGAATCCTCTTATCTAGACTGCGATGTTTAACGTTGCCTGATGGTGTTTAATAGCGTTTTACGACGAACTTTTACGCGTTTCGGTTCGTCTCGCGTCATGAATCAATCGGTAACATTGAATCGCACGTAACTACGATTCGAGTTTATCATACTCAACGTTACCTACGTCAAATGGAAAATCGAATAAAAGCTAAAGATTCACTACGTTGTGAACTAATCTCAAAAATGTCCTTTTATTTCACTCTAAACGAGAACCATTCCACCGAACGTGTTTTCCACCGATTGTGAATTTTTCCTTATCGCGTGCTTCCATGTAATCTCCACACGCGAAAATTAAAACGACAATGACAAAGAAAGAACGATTAAAACGATTAAAACGATTAAAAAGAGGAGATTCGATACGTTTCAAGCTGTTGTTTCGTGTCACACGGAACCACCGCCATATAAAATGTAAGGCAAATTCCACGGCGTACCAGAATGCCGCTAACTAGATGGGACATTTTTCCTTATTAAAATTCCACGCTAACCGAACACGGATATTCCTGACCAAGTCAAGCCGAATGCGATTGGAAAACGAAGCGAGAGCGAAGACTCAACCGCTGCTCTGAGTCAGAGCACACCTACACGACTTCCGAATTCGAACTTCGCGGTTGTAATGCACGTAGGATAGACGGGGGCGTACCGCATGTACGTAATATACCAGAGAGCCAGACGCGTCAGCCTCCGTTTTTGGCAATTATAACACGTTCACCTGAAACGATATCGTTTAATCGTCGTCGATTCTTATCTTCTTCGAAACTCAAGGAATCAAAACGAGCGCCAAACTCGAGTATCGAATAATCTGCCTCCTTGCCTGAAAACAAATTTCTTTGAATAGATAGAAATTGTTGGGGAATAGATGACTCGATATTATATACCTATTATATATGTATATGACTATATAATAATAGCAAATCTATATGTTCTAGAAATGTGTGTGTGTTAATTAACGTTATCGACAATTTATATCTCATCGATATTATTTCAAGGATCTAAGATATCCGTTTCTATTTCTTAGACGACGTCGCGATTTTATCGCGATCGATGACACAGAGCTGTATTTACAAAAAATTAGTATCAGTAGGCGTCGGGAGAGTATCTCTGGAATTATATACGTTTATTGTTGCCGCAGGAATATGTATCATTTTGCGCCGATAATCGGTATTTGTCCGACGAGTTCGATAAGAGGCGTTAACGGAGTTATAGGTATAGACACCAGAAGCTGGTGCACACCCTAAGGAAAGATCGTCCGCGACTATTCAATAGTCGTCGATAACCATTATCTGAGACTGGCGCCGTCTGGCGATCTTATTAATTTCACAATTTTATTATTCCCTTTTAGTAGAAAAGTAAGAAATAAAACGTTATAGGAAGAGGTAAAAAAAATCAAAGGTACAGTAGCATTTTTCTATCATAGTCGCGTATCAACCTCTTGATCGAATTACGCTAATTGCAAGTATTGAAATGCTTATGAACGGTAGTGTACCTACGCAAGAAGGAAGCATAAATTGGCTCTGTTAGATGAGTGGAAAAGGCCGAGTTTTACGATCGATTTCCTGCACGATGGAGAAAGTAACCGCGCCAAGGCGCGAGGAAACGTCGGTTTAGTTTAATTACGATCCCATTGGCAGTTACAGCTGTGCTTTCTCTGTAGCGTCTTCCTCCCTCTTCGCGAGTACGAGTATATCTCGGCTCGTGCGTCACAATGTTCTTTTCACTGGTTATTGAGTAAAAGATTTCTTCTTCGTCTCTGGGTAATCCGAATCTGCACGGCATACGGATGCAGATAAGAAGTTTAATAAACTTACTTCCTGACTTCTAAATGATCGTAATTTACCCACGCGATGGAGAGAATCCATCTGTTATCGTCAAGATAAAACATTTTTTTTTGATTGTTTTAATTTGAATATTTGCGTAATTATAATGTATAATTATTTGTACTGTCGATCGTTAAACTGGTTGATTGTTAATGCGATGTTCCATTATTCTGAACAGTAGAAGAAGAACTGTTTAATGTCTGGTATATCGTCATATCGTAAACTATCGCTTTAACGAATAACATGCAAAATTCCTCTCCCACTTCAGGGTTTAACCCACGATCTTCTCGCTCGACGCTTCCAGTTTTCTCTCCTCGTGCTATCATCCTACTAGCTTCAGCCTCCATTGAATTAACTCGGAGATCGAGAACAGAAATGCATCATCGTCCTCTCGAACAATACATACATACTGTCTCCACGGTCGCACGACGTAATCCCCCAACGGACGCTTTCCACATCGTGAATCGTAACCGGTGGTTGCGTAAGCGATATAAATCGTATCGCGGCAGAAACGCGTGAAACAGGGCCGTGTTACTCAATGAACGAGATCTCAAAGAGCCGAAAACGAGACAAACGGCTCGTGTATACGCCAAAGGCTGGTGCAGACGCGTCCAGTTCGGTCAGGTGACGAGTAACCGTACTAATAAAGCCTAGTCGAACAGAAAAATCTGACGAAACGGAACTAAACTACTCGATTGGATTTCAGTATCCACGCGGTAACATACCGAGTTACTTGTCGCTCGACTAAATTACTAGCCGTGTCTGAGCGAAGCTTTAAGGACGCGCGACAGTGGCGAACAATTTCGCGAGCAACGTTCGCGATTTGCGACGAGAATATCTTGCCAATCGCGTATTATCTCGGCCGATTTCATGCTGGACACGTAGCGGACGCATGCCACGTACGTATTGTGGCGGCATAAAACTCCGTGGGGCCGTGGCTTTCAGCGCCCTCGTCAGGTCCACGATCTCGAGCACGTAGAATCCCCTCGGCGAAAAAACGCCCAGGAGCGGCTTAGTGCGTGTAGAGCGATCGACTTCGAACGTGTACGAGTTGGAGAGATGGTAATCGCGTGGAATGGCGGTTGTTCGTCGTGACGTTGGTCGTCGTGGTGCACCGACGGCCGCCGATCGTAACGAGCCGATCCCAGGGGTTTTTCTTCCTTCGTGGGAATCTGCAGCGTTACTCCTAGCGTTTCGAGTTTACTGCGTTTCTCTGGTAAACTGAGAACTCGTCGCGGAATAGGCAGGTTAAAGTTTTGATTCCGTGGCAAACGCGCAAAAATTTGAACCTAATCGTCGAATATAGGTGTGTTTAAATATACGCTGTAAATTTATGGTAAAGATGGATTTTCGTCTTATTTCGACCTACGGAATTCAGCTTTGATTTCAATTGTATCGGGAATTTAGGACCACGCAATAGAACCAATATCGGAATATCAGCCAGAACATTTTTCGCTTATAACAGTGGCAGCGTCATTTCGGTTTTTCGTAACTGTTTCACTCAGAAGCATTATATAGCGGTTATTAACAATTAGTTTTGGAACCTTTCCGACTCCTGAGTGTGTTTGATGGTCGTTTTTAGTAGAAGAGTAATTTTGGAAGTTGATATAGTTGATATATGAAGTGGCTCGTGGGGTTAATCGGAAAGATTTCTCTTCTTCGTTAATTAGGTCGCCGCGAGCGCGACGAAAATCGTGAAAGTAACTTCATACTGTTTCAAGGCGAACGATATTTCGTCTCTTTCAAGCCAGAAGATCGTGCCTGGATAACATGCACTGTATGTATTGTACGTACGTAGTGTATCGTAAACAGTTTCGAGCACTTCTTCCTTTGGATCATAAAAGTCTGTAAAATCTTTAAACGTTAATCCTCAAACTCAGCTATTTAATAGGATTGAAATATGGCGATATCGAAGGAAGTTGTATCGTCTAACAAGAATAACGTTGTAATATAAAATAAAGCCGTAATCTTTCGTCGAATAGTAAGCAATATGGATGAACAGTATCTTACTAGCTATCCTCGAAGCCTAAAGCGATCCTTTTAACGAACCGACAATACGTAAGTACATATATAATAAAGTCGCACTTAGAAAAGCAAACATATATAGTATAATACTTAAAAAACGCAGAGCTACTTACGATCAATAACAATTATTTCGAAATCCTCGAAGAGTGTACTCATGCCTCTTCGTCGTCTACTCTTAGCGAACATTCTTAGACGTTGGGGCCCTATGTTGCCGCGAGGTCGAGCGATTGTAAAATTTAATTAACGAGCAAGTGGACTATGACGAGTGTTCCGTAATGGATAGCCGCGGGGCCACTAATTATCTGAAAATTATATACCATTTGGACGGTTAATTCGCGTCAATAGCGTTAACGTCTCGCCTCGATCCTCTCTTCGACTCTCGCTTTTCTACTTGTTACTCTTTGTGAACAGTTGCACCAATCTCGCCCCAGGCCGATCCACCAGTGTATTGCCCAACCTGTGTTGTCGGTGCATTTATCGGTCGGTCCCTGTGTCTGTACCGACACCTCGTCGCGCGATAAAACCACCGTACACGTGTTGTAAAACGTAATCGAAACCGTTATTGTTATAGATCTTTCAGCCGATACGAAACAGCGATCAATTTGCTCGGCGGCTTGTGTGCGACACGCTTCTGACTTTTTTGCGCGCGCTGTACTGGCCCGATTTTTCTCTCCTCTGGTGTTGCCCTCGTGACGCGTGTAACTCGCTGCAATTTCATTTTTATTCGCAATTCTCTAATTAAAATACATCGTGTCAGAAGTAAACAGCGAGTTCGGATACTGCTGAACGGTAGCATAAGCTCCTACGTGCGTGTAGAATGCATGTAGATCTATAGTTGCGATTAAAGATCAATCGGTGACCCTACTTAACTTTGCGTTATATTGCAAGCTCGCAATATCGATTCCATCAAGTAGCATACTCGCGACCGATCGAGAGTACGAACCGTTCGGCACAGCCGTAAGCTGCTACGTGACGTACGTACCTAGATCTTATCGTTGGCAAAAAATCCGCAATTACGTCGAACGGTTTCTCGTTTAAACGAACAAGCAAACAGCAAAGGAAGGAACGCGTAATCCTGATAATCGTCGAACGAAAACTAGATCACTGGACTAAGCGAATGGACGAAACGTAATTGGTAGGAATTTCTTGGAAATTTCATTTTCCGCACGGTGTTAATTAATTACACGGCAATTATTACTATCACCCCTGTTAATTGTATGGTAATTACCCAAGCTAATTTATACAAAACGAATTCCTTCCGTAAGAACTCCCGTGAACCGAGCGGTGTAACACGACGCTTCCGAGGTTCGTTCGTTCCTTATCACGATATAGTTCGATAAACCTAGTAGTAACTTATTATCGTGGGAGTGATAGTTTCGCGTGGAACAGTGATCGAGGGACGAGTCAATATTTATGGAAAAGTATCGATAACGAGCGAGGAACGGTGAAGAGAATTTTTATGGAGGTTTGACGTTCTTGGTGTCTCGAGGAGATCTGAACGCACGTGGCAGGAACGTGTTTGTGCGTTTGAAATCTGTTATTATCTATCTCTATCTACCTCCATGAGATCTATTATCGGGAATTTAGAAATAGTTATCAATACGTCGATGTTATCGTGATGATTTTAATGTATTTTATTTTAGATATAAATTTGTATCTAAATAAATAAACTAAATGAATGTTATTTCTAAATTCATGTTCAATTCCGTGTGTCGTTTTCTTCGATGGCGCTTCTAATATTCTTCCGAGGATGCTACCTGTACAAGGTATAAATTTCGCCTACGATTTTGTACAGAAAACCTAGTTGAAAGACGAAAATGAATAGATGCAAGAAATGTTTAATTGAAAATCACCTCGACAAATGCTAGAAAAAGTACTTCGCAACATCTTTGAGGATCAAAACTTTAGACAAATTCGCGCAATCGTACGAACAAGTACTGGTTCGCTACTTCGCTAGTACTCGCGTCTACTGGCTCGCTCTTTCACGAGTGCACGTGCACACACGTGCCTATCCACATGCACGAACCGCCTGCTGAATGTGGCGCGATCGAAGTATATCGGGCCTTGAATGAAAGAAGGATTCGAACGACTGAATGAACCGAGGCATACAGCCGAGTGTATCGGACCAGCGTGCGTGGAAAGAGCGACGTTGCGGCGTGTAGGAGCTGGTGTGGGCGAACGCACGCGTATCTGCGAGCGGTTTTTGCGTACGTTGCACGAATACATCGCAAGTTTATCTGCACGCTACACTGCCACGTCCTCCGGTTTTTTGTTACTCCGAGCAATAAACTTGTCGAATAATTTACGCTTTTGGTGGTCTGCGGATACATTTTTTTAAGATCTTCCAACGCTGTAATTAATTTGAAATCGAGGCTGTTAAGTCGATATCTAATGGGATATACAAAAGGTATACGCGTGTGTGTCACACAAGCGACTGGAGTCAATCTGTCTCCGATCCGGAAGACAATAGGCGTATATCTGTGTTTTGAAACTGTATCGCCCGATTAAAATTCATTTGATCATTGGAAATTGGTAACGTTTGATGTATGAAGATAATATCGAGATCTTGGAAGTGACACGGATTTCTATGCAGGAAGTTTACAGTTTATATATATGTATCAGTTGTTTATATATGACGTACGATATAAAAATATACATCAATTTCATTCTCCAAGTAGATAAGAGTAGATCCTTATCATCTTCGACGATTCATCTTATCGCTACAGAACAAATACTCGACAGTCCCGTAAACATCCAGCTTCCACTCGATTTAAGACATCGTGTGCTGTCTTCCTTGTCTCTTATAACCAAACACTGTTCTCTGAAATCGCCAAAAGTCAAACAGGTATCCGATGTCGATTGTAGATGCTTGACGCGCGTATCGCAGCCAGGGCCATTGAAAAGCGGGCACGCACTTCCTCGTGTATTGTGTTTCGGATGAGACTTGTCGGTAGAGCAGCCGTGAAAGTCTCATTCTCAAGGACCGATCAACGAACAAGTTTTCACGGGCTCGTGCACGAGGAACGAAAGTAAACTCAAAGAAACAAAGCCCAATTATTCTCCTGGTTACGTCGTTTCGGTGCGTGCAAAATATTTTTACAAATTGATATTTATCGCATACCATCTGCAACATACAGGAACAACGTGCAACAAAATGTCGCTTGTCGTTGCTTCAGTGAGGATCTTACGAGCAGTTTATGAGCGTTGTTGCGTGAAACTGGATCCGAGCGAGGGCATCTTCCACGAGTCTCTTCTCCTTAATTCGTTGCGACCGACGTGTATCGACGTTTACGCGATTGCACCCACGTGAAAGGTGCCATTCAGTGTAAATCGCGTGCGGACATGTTGGTCCCGTGTAGCCGTAGCAGCATGCTTACGCTCGGGGACAAGCTTAATTCGTGTTCGCGTGTGCACGGCCGTTCGTTCATTCGACTTCATGAATGCAGCCCGCTGGAAAACCGGTGTCTCGTTTCCTTCTTCGTTCCTGCCCCCCCTCGCCACTTTCTTGATTTCAACCGTGGACCACTATTACACGGACGCGCGAAATTACGCTCATACTCGTTTCATCGAATTCTATGTGTTCGAGTACGTCTGCGTTTGCGTTTGGCCTGTAGAAGTGGACACGTGGGCGGACTAGGTATCCGCGATATTGGTCTGCCGATTCGACGGTATGTATTTCACGAGGTCCTCGCGATAAGCGACCGTGTTCGATGCTGGTAGCCGCATTCGACGAGGCTTTTTGATCTACGAATGTAGAAAACTATAGAAAGCTACAGAAGAATATACAAGATATGTCAGGCATAACGCGATCAACCGACAATAAAGTTATTGCCTCTTTCACGATCGTAAAGAAACAGGGCTTCCCGACGTGATACGAGGATACTTTTATCGATCGTAACCTCGCATCGCAGGAGAGTTTAACGATCGTAGCCCGCGAGGGCTTAAATAAATTTGGCGCGTCGTGTCACGTCGGTCGGACATGTTTTCTTCTCTCTTCGAAACAAGTCCTTCGTAGGACTTCTTCTGGTTCAATCGGTTCCCAGGAACCATCCTCCTGGCACGCACAGCGCCAGAGGTATAATTCAAGCCGCGCGAGCAGAGCGTATCCGTTCGCGCGGCTGACGTTAACAACGATGAGGTGTTATTTCTTAGCGAAACACGCGCGCACGAGCGTATAACGATCGAATCGAACTCGCGTTTAGTCTCGTGCCTTAGGCCTCGCGTTTGGCAATCGTAATTAGTATCTTAACAGCCGAAGGGATATATTTTAATGCGACACACGTAGAAACGATACGTTCCGCTGGAGGTTACCGTTGCCAGTTGTCTCGTATTTTCGACTGGGCTTTTCGCGCCTCTTACGCTCCACAAAAAGTACGCTTATCTATACAGGAGTGCTTCAATGATCGTGGTACGATCGGCAACGAAGCGATTCCGCGTGAAAATAAATGAAAAATTGTAGAATAAAGCTTTTTCACGCGGCGCTTCGTTTCCTTTGCGTTAAAACTTTTTGTTCTTTATTTTCTCTCTATTTTTGCTTCGACCGTTCGTCGTGGTTCCTTAAGTGGTTCCTTGTTAAGAAAGACCGTTTTCTGTATCTTTTGATCTCACATCCTGGGACCGTTTCGCAATTTCGTATTTAGAGAAGAATTGCGAAAACTTGCCAATACGTTTGGCAGGTCAGAAAAGAGCCAGATCGATGCGAAATTCACGTAGGCTGTTTCCAGGCTTGGTTGTCTTTTCTGTTAGCGCGTTAATTTCTTAGTCCGACAGGTTGGAGATTTGATTTATTCGAAACGTTCTTCAAAGTATTAAATCTGGATTTCGATAGTATTCATAGATATCTATATATTCAAATAAATAGGTGGAAATTAAATAATGCGAATCGATTAAAAAGAAACTCCAAGTGTAACGTTGCGTTAACGAAACGTTGGTGCTTAACGGGTTAAACGAAAAGTCGCGTGAACGTGGCACGACACGTGAATACATATGTTGAACGAGCACGGTACGAAGCCGAGCGTGTTTCCTCGGTGGTGTTACAGTACCGAGAACGGAGATAATATTTCGGGGCACGAAATTTACAGAAATTTACGACCGGTTCTTTTCTCTCTCCCGACCTCAGCTCTATCTTCCGAAATGAATCTTCGCAGCGTGGCGGGTTGCAACGGTCCGCTGACCTTAAGCTCTCTCATGAAACCGATTCGATGAATTCTGGTGGGGAGAAAACGCCAGAGTAAAGGAGTCTCTATGCTCCTACAGAAAAGATTCCTCGGCGTCTACGATCTTCCCAGGGCAACTACCTGTCGAATGACGTGGCTGAGCCGCATTTTTTCGCTCCCCTTTTCTCGTCATTAACCCCCTCGCACGACGGAATCGACCCCTCCGTCGAGCGAATTCCTTCGAGGAATCCGCACCATTCTACGCAGCCACTGAAATTCCACGACGAGTGGAATCTTTGTTTTTCTTGTTCGCGAGACTTTGCAGCTCGAAAATGGTCCACTGGTTCTCGAGCCGCAGTGTTCGACTTTCACGTATATTAACAGCTTCAAGACGATAAAAAGAAAAAAATAAGGTAGATAAGTACCTACGCAAGGAGAAATCTTTGGACTAGAGATCCTCTAAGACGTTTATTAGTAGACGGCGAATTTTTTTTTTTTTTTATATACATTGCGTTTTTATTAGCGATCAGCTAATGTAGCGTATTTTATGGGCTAATATGGTATTTTAAAGAACTGCTATTCCTAAATCTCATAACGAAGACCTCTCCAATAACAAGACCCCCTTATCTTCTCTTCGAGTCTGCTGGCAAATTCTTTCGAGTCTTTTATCGTTTTGTATTATTTTGCGTAATATATTTCATGGATACAAACAATAAAACTTAAGTAGAGGCACGCTTTATCCATTAGAAATTCTGACGAACAGTTTACTTTCACATTCTACATTCTGTGCGTTACTGCATCTTCAAATTTTCCATAAATTCGTAAAAATCCGCGGTGTAATGATCGGCGATAAAGATGCATGAAGAGTAGTTTGAGTCGAAACGAGGCACACTTTCCACTGCCATTTAATCGCGGCCATTGAGAGATTCTGGTACCTAGACCCGAATAAAGTACACCGCAACGGTGCCGCAGGAAATTCGTACGTGGGCGAGCAATCTCGTCGCATCGTCTCCTATCGTAACGAACGATTTAACGTTTAACATTGCCCACGCACCCAATTGTACCTAATGCGTCGGTAGAGCTTGAAGTAACGCGAATAATTTCCTCTCATCGGCCCTTCGACATGCCGTTCGACATCGTGCCAACCGTGCTATAAATAGTTTTGACACTTTTGCGTTCGATGCGTAATTACACCCTGTCCTCGCACGAACCTCTTGCTACCGTTACTTTGACTACAATTGCCAATTAAAAATGCCAATTAAAATTAAAGTTTTGCCTGTACGTGTACAACTTCATAAACTTATTTGGTTGCATTTTATACGAGTGACGAATAGAGGAGGTCCTTACAAGAACAATAGCATTCTTCAAAAAGATCGGTGGTTCTTGAATATTCTTTATAAAACTTTGTACATCCTTGGAATTTTCCTATTTTTCCAAAAAAAAGATTTACATACGAGTGGTTGACGAAAAAACGCGAAACTAAAGAGCGGATCGGTGGACGACGGCTCGGTTATGTACTACGTGCGAGCATAAAGGTGTGTATATCGCACCTTTCCACGTAGGCCAGTGTGGCGGATGCGGGTGGGCGGACCGGGATCTGACTCGTGGCGGTGCAACGAAGCCGGAGGGCCCACGTTGAAACGAGCATCGGTAATTAAACGAGCACTTCGCCACGAACCCGTCGTTTTTAAC
The DNA here is from genome assembly GCA_911622165.2 of Bombus sylvestris. NCBI lineage: Eukaryota > Metazoa > Arthropoda > Insecta > Hymenoptera > Apidae > Bombus > Bombus sylvestris. Next base: position 4,940,824 of record OU443153.1, on the reverse strand, counting down.
GGAGAATCGGTCTGGCCGACGCGACGCGCGACGATTTGTTCCCTGGCGGCAGAAGTTGCGCCATTTTTGCGCGGATGGTGCATTCGGAATCGACATCCTCGATACTTTATCGCGTCCCATCGAACGCACGATTATAATTAACCGGCTGCAACCACTTACCGTTGCTTTCCTCTCTCTCTCTCTCTCTCTCTCTCTCTCTCTTTCTCTCTCTCTCTCTCTCTCTCTCCTTCACTCTATTTACCTGTTGTTATTAAGAAGTTACTTTAACCAATTTAAAATTACCTACATTCTCAGTTGTATCTACATACATATATAGGATCTTTAATTAATTCTATTATTAATTCGAGATTCTTGGATTTGCTGGAACACATGGTAATTCCAAACTTTTCAATTACGAATACGTTTTGTGAAAATTACCTGTTACATTTTTCCTAAAGCTCCGTAACTCGAGATTTAGTTTAGAAGTTTTATTGTACATCTGCGAGACGATGAGAATATTCAATCGCCCGTGGATTTTCGATGAAAACGCACGATGTACGGTATCATGCGTATTCGACGGGCCACCGAAACCATGCTACAGAGTGTGCCACGTCGCGGAGGGTTCTTTTTGCTCGAGGGAGAGCGTACCTCGTGTCGAGACCCGTATAAGGACCGACTTGCACGGTACAACACACCGGGTTCTCGGCCTCCTGCCTTCCAGTACACAGGATCCGCTATACTCCGGTATCGATACCGGCTATCTCATCGCAGGATCGTGCGTAGTTAATTTGTCGTAGCTCCCTCTTCGACTACCGGCCTTTTTTCTTTCGATAATGCCTGCTAAGAAGTACCTAAATCAGAGGTAGTTATGGTCAATTATATACCTCACCCTTTTTAAAACTTGGTCTTTTATCGACTTGGCTTCGTCAACGTCAGTTATGTGCGTAGCGTTGCCCTTACATTACGGTAGGAGTATATACGGTATAGCAATAAGTTATGGTAACGATAGGAAGTAAGTCTTAAGTTAAGCGGGTTTTTATTCGTTAAGGGCAGTTTCATGAATACCCTCGGTAAAGTATCGAAAGAGCGTAGAAATATTTTCGCACGTGGATCGTGGAATTGGTATATACATGGCGCTTGACCTGAAATATCTAAAATATACAACGTGCTTTCGTAAGTTCACGCGATTCACAACGAAAGGATGGTTCACGCAATCAGCATGTATGTCCTGATTCTCTCCCTATATTTTTCCTACAAAATCCAACCTCTTTTCCCCTTATATGTCACTTGGGTTTAAAGTCTGATCATGTATACAGTGGCTTCTCTCCCATTTTTCCCCGGGAGGGATCGACCATTGCGTGCGACTGGAACCTGTTACATGCGCGCACACGGGAGTCGTAAGACCCGCAAAGCGACACGTAATAATACGGCTGGTAGGCTGAGTGGTGGGCTGCTCGTACTTACGTACGCAATATACGACACATACACGCTCCACGTACGTGGAGGAGCTACTTTAACCTGTTCGTCGTGGTGCACGAGAGATCGGGTCACCCTGGGAGAGGGGCATCGCTCGAAGGAACGAACGCGGCGCGGCGGCGGCGAGAAAGGATCGACGAAGGCTCTCTCGTGATCGCCGACTAGAGCAAGGATAGAGAAGAATTCCGAATGCAACCAACATGACTATTCGTTTCCTGGAACACCTTCCTTTTATCCTCTTCTCCGCGACGTTGGCAGGATCACTCCTCGAAACCTCCTCGATTCGACATGAAACGTGTACTATGCAGATATTGTGCATATCGAACAGACGTGAAAGTAGAAAGTGGCGTGGTAGAGGGAGGACGATGTAAGATTGAATCCTAGACCAGCTTCACCTGCTTCGTGAATCGAGCTGCGGCGTGTCTGCTTTAAGATTCGTTCTGATTAATCAACTCGCTCGAATTCAAACTTGGGTTCGTACACGATACTCGAATCGAGCAACTTGCATTTAAATGAACTGACGTCGTGAAATGGATAAGTACTTAAAATGATGTCAAAGGGGATTGTATATATTTACTTGATCGTATATAAGTATAAAATTCGGTCTAACAGAAATTCGCGCTTAAATCCGAGTAATTTGAGTTCGAGCTGCTTGGTTAAGGTTTCAGGAAATAACTGAAAGGACTTTGAAATTAATACGCTCGCGATCGGATCCTCGATTTTATTTTAGTTCCAGATTTGTTTGAATGTCTGATCCTCGAGTGGTTTTGAATTTTGACCAGGCTGTTACATGACGTGGTGGTGGGCGTACGAGCATTGAACGCGTGAAGAACGCGAGTACGCGTCCTTTCAACGCTACTTCCGTTAAACGTCACGCAGTTAACACCTTCTAGTGGGCGAACGAGAGTATCCGCGGTTGCGTGATCACATATCATCCTTCTCCTTGGACTAGAGTTTCTAGTGCTACTACAACTTTTTGCTCTTAGATCTTTTAATAACTGTAGCATTTATGTATATCCCTGCTTATAAGTCATTGGGTAGTTGCCGATAGTAGTTTTGCACGTAATATTTTGCGTTATATTTTAGCGTTTTGTTATTTATTTCCATTCTTCGTGTGTGTGTGTCTAGCTCGTATTATTCCTTCGTGTTTTGCATCTGGTAAACTAACATAGAAACGGCACTAATATTGCAGTAATATATTTCTTAAAACAGTTAGAGGATTGCTATTCGCGCTACACTGATTTTTCTGTATCTAATCTTTGTGTATATACCTACAATTTCTTTTTTATGATTGTCGTAAAGACTATCTACGAAATATAAGGAAATTAATATTCCACTAGTTTGTACGTTCGTTCGGGAACAAATTATATAAGGTTCGTTCAGAACCAATCAGCCCTAAGTAAATTTCCTCTAGTTGAGGGATAGTTGGATCAAAAGAGTGAATTAACGTGGGTTAAACCGAGACATGGATCAAAAAACACCAACTGTCTCGTAACTGTCCGATGTGCATAGATTACTGATCTTTAAGTGTCCTGGTTTTCGATGCGTACCGTGCAAGGACTTCGAGGGACTTTGCAATCTTTGCATACACGTGCTAGATCTGAATGCGTTCACGCCTGCTGGATAAACGAGCGACCGCGGCCGTGTCAACTTCTCGGCATTGGACGGTTGAACAACAGTAGCATTCCCCGCAGCGTGCTATTACCACTCGATACTAGTCGTAACTTTGTTTTATTAAATAAACCAGTGGTTGCGCAATCGTCTTGCGTGCGCGCTTTCTGCGCCGTGAATTCGAGCCGAGTGATCGAGCTTCGGGAAAAGAACGGCAGCAACGCAATTTTCTTGCCGTGTTAGATGTTTAATGATACAAAGTGTGAAGTATGAACTCGTTTTGAATCAGTTTATAGAGTTGCACCATCGAATTTTAAGAAAGGAAACGCACAAACACAACTTTCATCTCGTTCAATAAGAAACAATGCGAAGAACGAAGTACATCCTTTTTCTTTTAAGAAAATACTTTTGATCGATCTTCGAGAACTGAATTTGCTATGGGTCAATCTGCATTGCATAATTAACACTTTCTATATTCGATGGCTATGTTACTTTAGTCGGATGATTCAGCTTCAGGAAAAGAACTGCTGAAACATAGTTTGTCTGCCGTGTTCGATGTTTGATGATATAAAGTATGAAATAGCTCTGTTAAATCTCCGGGATTCAATCTCTGTATGTACAATTAATATTCGCTCGACTGGTTATAATACAATATTTAAATTACGTGAGCGAATTTCACGAATACGGCGGTACAAAGAATGGAGTATCTTTGTTGAACTTTTACAGATAAAATTTATTTTTCATTAATTTGTATTGTATCGCGCAATTAAGTATCTGGCTATTTTAAAGAAGATATTAAGGAGTGTGATTTTCGGAATGTATACTTGGATATGGAAATTTCTCTTACAACGAAGAGACTTCGAAAGACAGCGAGAAAAAATATAAACAGCAAAATTCTGAACGGTCCTAAAGAAACATCGTCTTATGCAACGACAGGAAGAGGCACGATTTTGTCCTTGACCAGGCCGAGCCTCGAAACCATTCTCATCTCCCGCAGACTCCCGATAGCCCTATTTGAATCGACCTATATGTTCAGTGGCACAATTAAAATTCCCTCCAAAGTAAAAAAAGGAGCAGACCCAAAAGAAAAACGTAGACCAAGAAGAAAAAGATCGTGTGGAGCTACGGGAGCGCAGGCTGGCCTGCTTGAAGAAGCAGAAGACTCGATAGAATTGAAGGAAACGCGCATGCGCGCACGCTAAGACCAGACATCGGAGCAGCTCGATGGAAGAACGACCGTGAGGATCGGGACAAGTCGTCGGGTATAACCAGCGTCTATCCAGTCAAGCCAGTCGACCGGTCGGCCAATCAGCCAATCAGGCGTCATGCCAGTCGACCGGCGCTCGAGGTGGAGTGCTCGTGTCTACCAGTCGGTGCTCGACCAGCGTTCTCGGAGTATGTACTCGCGTTAATAACGTCTGTCCTCGAGCGTTTTCCAGTACGTTTGTTGCTTTGGCGTGGTCGCGCGGGAACTGTTTCAATCACAGTGCGTTAATCGATCGTATTAAATAAAAAATAAGATGAGAAATTCGTGTCAAGGAAAAGAACATCCTTGTGGTCCGTCGTTTCTCTCGATCGAGGAATCTTCGAAGGATTGCTGAAGGAATAGCCAGTCGTGTATAATTGTTAGCATTAGTATTTCGAGAATTCTCGTTCTAGTGTCGAGGAACGAATCGAGTGACTGTGTTTGTGACTTTACGATGAAAGAAACGAGTCTACCAGTGGATTAAGGCGCCCCATAAACCCGCTCGAAGCAACGCCATGGCGCCCCCAGACAGGCACAGATCACCGAGACCAGGCTCGGGACTCAGCCTCTCCGTGCTCGGTGAGTTTACACCCGAAATTCTTCAGTTTCTCTATTCCTCGTTGATTCGCTCCGTGGTTCTTTGGAAGCTATTGGTAGCAACCTTTCGCAAAGGCGTCGGCCCTGATTCCCAGGACTTTTCAAGCGAGACCTGGAATCAATGGGAGAAACGATTCGTCCGTGGAATAGGTATCTGAAGACGTTTCACGAGAGATCGGTCGTAGGTGAAGCTGCGTTCAACAAAGTGTCGCTGATTTGATCTAGAAACGGTCTCAGGTTTACCGCTAACTGCAAACAAGGGATTACAGTTTGCCGAAGTTAACGGGAAACAGGATAAACTTCTTACGCTCTGTTCGGGGTGATTTTGTAACCCTTGACCAATAAAATCCAATAAGTTTTTAAGTAAGCTTTACACTTTGAAGCTTTCAAATATAAAATTGTTTCATTAACGATTTTTCTAGTAAAATGCTGTGATTGTTCGATAAGTATACAAATAAGTAAAGTATACAATAGTTTTCTTTTGTTTTCTTATAAATGTCGATGTAAAAATACCAATACTCAACGTGATTTTATAATACCTTCGCCGGAAAAAGTCACGTACAAAGATGTATAAATAAAAGGAAGAATAATCATGTATAATTAAAAGAAATATAAAAATAGAATTGCACATACTTAAGTTAAGAAACATGCATTATACATACATAGATGTATCTTCTTCGCTTCTAATTTCTATATTCAAGCTAAAAATAAGGGTTTGCGAACCAACAGCGGACCCGTATAAGGAATTAACGTGCGATTACAAGGCAAGACGCCGACCTGGCGTTAACGATTAGAGCAGGTGTAGGACTTTTTATTTTACCAACGTACACGCACCCTTATCTTCGATACGATCGTCTGCAGACGACGCGAAATTAACCATTGAGCGTAGTCGCGACGCCAAGAAGCGAACTTTTACGCGCGTCCTTGATTTCTCCATGTTAGACTAAGTGCTTCGCTACACGAAAACTTCGTTAACGCGCGGGATGGTTTTAATTAGAGTGGAATGCAACCAGATTCGTGGGATTCGCGAAGAATGCCGACACTGACGAGCTCGAATGGCGCTTAGATTGCGCACCGTCTCTTATCATCGAGGACATGATTGCGGTCTCCGTGAGTTTCTTTAAATCACCCGTTACAAGGTCGCCATTAGCGTGTCTCGCGTTCCTGATAATCCTTCTTGAAGCGTTTTCAGCTAATCTCACGACTCTTTTATGTTCTTTCTTTCATTCGTGCCTTTTCTCCTTTTGTTTCTCTTTCGAGCGAGTTTAGAACGGACGAAGATTCTGAATTTGCGAGCGTATAACACGAAATAAAGGAGAATCTACGTCTCTCGTAATGAAGGGTTGCCAGGAACAGCTCGACTTCCAGCGAGATCACTGTAATTTTTTCGTCCGAAGGCTCGAAACCGACGCGATACAATTTTTTCTCAGACGCCTTGATGTTTTTGAATTCGTTGAATCTTCCGCATGACCAAAGGGAAAACTACGTATCCACAGAATCAAAGACATACAGATTTATCTTTCCAATGACTAGAGTTTCGCTTGGAAGCTTTTCCCTTGAAATTCCTCTTGGAAATCCTTCACAATTTTCGCTATTTTTTGCATCAATAATAGAACTTTTTCCTTTCTCTAAATCGACGAATGCTATTCATCGATCACGGTGCATCCTCGTTACGTCATAATGTACACCGCCTCGGGGACCTTATCGTTGGTGCATCGCGATAAATGACTCGTTGGTCGCATCAGTCGCCGAGAAGATGTTAACATTGCCCCTGGACGGTCACCGTCTTCTGCGAACGGAAAACTGGTCGCGTAGACGAGCGATGGGGAGTAGTCGCGCTTCTGCAACGGAGTGGAACCGGCCACTTCCGTTTTCGGTACGCGCGTCCGACTGGTTCCCAGGAAACTTATTATTTCGAAAAAGGGGCAACCGACCGACGTTGCTTGCCATCAGCTCGGTCAACAGCCACCTGTTGCACCCAATTAAATGGCGTAATTGACGCTTGCTTTTTGGAGCGTGACAGAACGCTCACGTTTCTACGGACAGTCTGTTATTATTTTCATTTACCGATCGACTTTTCGCTTTTCTTTCTTTACTCCTCGCGCCTCCGTTTTGATTTTTCCATCTTTCCTTTTCACTTTTATTCTTGATTCTTCGTACTTGGCTCGTTCTACCTTTAAATTTATATAAAAATAGAACAGTTGAATTTCGATATTTAGAAAAGTACGTCTAACGATAAGATGAAAAGAATTTAATTTCCTGAACCCAGATATGCCTATTACTTTCGTATAAAAATAATTGGAAGATGATTTCTCTGACTATTCTGCCATTTTTAATGACATCGTTTACATTTCACTTTAGTCTTATATTTACACAGGTGGAATAATATAGATGTATGATCAACAGTAGAACTTAATTAACGCGTTCAACTATTGAAATTTTACATATGAATGACACCATTTTGAAGAGCATAAAAGAAAATTCTAGATTAATTTAAGTTGGTTGAAAATTCTATGTTAATCTGTTTAACTTCCTACGACAGTAAGCTACCTACACCTCGAAGATTTACTTTCTTCTAACATATTTGTACAATGTATTTTATTACTTTTGAATTTCTAAGATTCAATTTCGTTCGCTTATACTTTCTCGTCCCACAAAAAGCAAACATACGCTATCGTCAATTTTCTGCTAAGTGAAACAATTCTCCAGCCCTTGCTGTTTCGTACTTTCTCGTTGCTCGATTAGACTGAAAATCGTAATGATGTAAGCGAACATTTTAAGAATTTCAAATCATTTATTTCCCTTCATCGTTCCTTTAGTTTCATAATTAAGCTGTAACTTTATTCCCTGCCACGATACATTTTCGCCCGGCTTCTAGAAATATAATCAACTCTTTCTAACGATAAACGGTAAATGTTGTGAAAATTAGCAGCAGACTGACTTAGATCGCTATGATTTTCAACTTTTTCATTCCCTTTAATTCTATTTTGTTTCACGTGGTAATTAACGATGTAGTTTGTCTATGTAGACAAGAACGTGAAGAAAATTGTAAAGAGAGAAAGAATTACGTCTTCGATATCGATCCCTTGGACAGGCGTTGAGTCGTCGACTGACAATTGACCTCATACGGCGTTGCATTTGCAATGGACGCGTTCGTGGTTGCACGTCATCGACAGGAACTACCAGCTTCATTGAAAATACACACCGTACGGTACTGGTCGGTCCGGTGCCAGTCGATGAATCAGACTTCACGCGACACTGATCGTCACGCGTCTCTTTCGATCGAAAAAGAATTCCATCGCGTGTGTGAAATTCACGCGCGCCGTCTTGTGTAACAATAAACTTCGAACGAGACGCGACGAACCTCCTCCATCTTTATTTCAAACGTCTTTACGCTATTCCACCTCATTTGCATAACCAAGACCCATTTCGTCAAGTCAAAATTTTCTATTCTTTCTTTACGTTAGGTATTTACCTTTTTCTGAAAATGAATCGTTATAAATTGATATTTTAATGAACGCAAGAATAGAAGTCGAACTAAGGCTCGTCTACGAGTGTCTTAATTTATATGAAGTACTTTAGTTTGGATAACTTTGATGTTTCCCATTAATTGAATACTGTATTCCTATATCAAGTACTTGGTTCCAGATGTGTCATATATTTTTGTATCGTTAAGTTTCTCATAAATGAACAAACATATATAGTCTAACAATAATTATAGTTGACACGGAACATTACTAATCGACGTGAATAAGCAGACAAACGTCAAAAGCCTCGGGATTCATTCAGATAAATCGTTGTCCAACATAGAAAACCTGTCGATTCAGCTGAAACGTTTTTCGCCCCGAGATTTATGTCGCAATCGATGAAACGAGACAGCGTGCGACAGATCGCAAACCGGGTGGGTAAAGCCGGCATGCACAAATTAAATCATTCGCTTGATTCTTTCTCCAGTCAGCCTGTCCTGTCCTTTACCCCTCGCCATTTGTAGCGGCCATTCTTTCGCTCGAGGCTGCTTAACCGCGAACAAGATCCAGTTTCCGCGACTTCCTGTTCCACGTATTCGTATATTCTCTTCCCTCTTTCGTTTCTCCAACGACCACGACCGTCGTCGTTTAATTGGCCGCGTAGATTATGAATGAATCCTACTATACGGAAACGTTGATCGTATTTCGTAAGGTGTTCTCCTTTTTCTGTTTCTACGTTTCTCTCTCTAAAGTTTCATCGATTGACGAGTTGAAACACGTTCGACGTGTTTCACAAAGATTACGCAACCGTCACGGGCATTTGGAAGTTCGATTCCGGCCAATGATCACAGGTCCCACGCGATTTCAACCGCGATACCGACACTTCACGTCCGTTATTATAGGTCACCGTTATCTTTCTATGAATCTCGATAAGTTACGACCGATAAACCCAGCCGGTTACAGAGAACGAGTCGCGCGAATCGCCTTCAAACGATAATTGCACCCCCGCTTTCCTCTCTTTCGACGAAATCCTATTCTACTCGACGTTATCCAACTGTTTCCTGGAATTTGTGGAAAAATGTCCATGTCTCACAAAGATTTAAAGATTCTCGGAGAATTTAGAAATTTGCAAAACTCGACCAAGATCTACGAGGTTCTTAGAGAATTGTAGAAAGAATCCTAGATCTTTCGTGGCAAGATCGTAAGTTACAAGTTTCTGTCTTTTTTTTTTTTTCTTTTCTCACTCCAAGTTTAAAACACAAAAAATGAGGTCCATGGGAAGAAGATGAATTCGGAAGATAAACAAGTAAAAATTGTCTTCCTTGCATTCCAATCTCGAAAGATAAAAATAGGACACTTTTGAAGTGATATAAAATCTTTAAATGTCCATGCCGGCGAAACTGGTTTAATTTTAAACCTGTGGCTCAGACGAAGATCCAATGATCGCGGATTAGTGAGGTCGCGGCGATTCATCGCGTTGCCAGACGCCGAGAGGCCAACGGACTTCCTACTCGGCTACATCGGCTATTAACTTGGCAGGTTTCTGAGAATGGACGTCCCAGACGCGACTGGTAGGACTGGTGTGTCCGCTCTCGACCCTTCGCCTCTATTCTTGCCCCATCACCGGCCAGACGGAGACCCATGAGCTCGCGTATACACACGTTTGGTATCCTATGCCTCCGAACAGGTCAGGGAAAGACTGTAAAGCACGGCAGAGTATGATACTTTCCAGCAGCGACTGCTATTGTTAGTAGATATATTTTCTGGACGACGCGACGGGGAATGCACCGACTGCTTGGACAACGGGTCTCGAAGGACGTGTTCGTTCGACTGAATCGACTAAAGGCAAATAAAGTCGTAGTCGGGGGGAAAGAAGATTTCTGTGACGCGGATGATGGAAGGTCTTTGGAATATTAGGGTCTGCCGGGGAAAACAATTGAATGTGGAGGAAATTGGGGAAGTGAAAAGTTCAGTGGAGAAAAGAATTAAATAAAGAGAGAAACGAAGGAAGAGATAGAAATGTATTATAAAGATTAGGGTAGAGGAGAGGAATTTACGATACGGGGGATGGAAATCGATTGGGGATAGAATTTAAGTGGAAGAAGATAATTTCTTTTGCGCAAGGAGGAATTAAACAATCGAAAAGTGTTATCGGGTTTTAATTATCGGAATCTTTCTAATTATTGTTGTGTATTAATTTAAGGACAGGTATTTAGATTGGGATAATTAACCTAATTCGAATATGTAGCTGAACATTGTCCTAAATATTAAATTGCGAATTTAATGTACAAACTGATACTTCTTTAATACAGTTTGAGTAATCGACCCAGTCATATTTTTCTGTGGTTAACAAATTTCTTAAGCTCGAACAATGACTGTGAAATCCTGAACAAAAGATCGTGAGACATAATAATTAAAAGTCGCAAGAAGCGATTCAAGAATAATCGTCTTTATTTTCTGGATCGTTAAATTTTCCAAATTTATTTGACTAAGATTCCCCAAATTTCCTCGATGAAACCAAGCATTAAAAGTTTCATTCTCAAGTAACTTTCATATTCAGAAATCATTCCCAGACGGCATACAACCAAGATTCCGAGCCAGTCAATATATTCGAAATCGGTAACAACCGACCGACAGGGACTAACAATCACGCAGAAAGATCGTGAAAGGAAAAAACCAATTTCCCGTACGTTACCGCCGTACCTCTTTTCTTTTCTGGTTCACGAAACACGCGTGGGATTGCGATGGAATAAAATTCTCATTAACTCGGAGCGAGAACGAACAGGAGTTTTCGGATGCACGAGAAAGTGAGTCACAGCTGACGGTTCTGAGATCAGCGCTGTTTCGAGGTCAGGACACGCGTGTTTAAAATGCATCGTGCGCCTTACTCCATCCTTTCTTCTCGCGATCGTTTCTTTCTGCTTTCGTTCGTACGTAAGAAGAAGAGGAAGAAAAAAAAAAAGGGTTGGACGAGTCCTCTCGCGTGTCCGTTCTTCTTTGATCGTGTTGCTTCGAAAAAGACGGGTTCACGTCGCTACCCTCGACGCTTTTGTTCGATGCGAGCCTCCTCCTCGAAGTGCAGGATACGAACGCTTACGGTCACGCAGCGAGATACACACAGGTGTTTCGCAAGCATCCATTCGTAAAGCCCAAGATCTATCGGCAAACTAAACTAAGTTACGATAAGCAAAGCCAAGTTTGAAAATATTTGCTTCGATGCATCTATACTGAAACGTTTCCATCGCTCTTGATTAAAAATACCCGATGCTTTGCTTAGTACCAGCTTAATTTGACTTGCTGATGGATCTCCGGCTTAATCTACCCAAAATTCAAGCTTTTACAATTCCATCGAGACGAGTAGATTTTCGAAACACGGAGTCAGCCGTGAATACGAAAGATAGGTAGCTCGAACGAGTAGATTGTTTTGAGATTTTTCGGTAGAATTAAGGTGAAAGGGTATAAGATATCTTCAATTATTGATTATTTCAATAGAAATATAAATTCAAGAATGAAATTTCGTTTGCAATCTACCTAAGGATTAATTGATATTTCTCTTTGCCAAACATCGACATTTAACGTTACATAATTTTGGTATCATTCTATGTACCTGATATAACTGTACAATTAATTTACTATACAGTTACCTGCAGCGCAGTAAAAATAGATCATTTCGGAGCGAACAGATAAAGCGTGACTAGTAAACGAGGGTGATTGAATAATCTAACAAGTTCAATGCGAGTCGATACCCTCGTCTGCAAAGATCGAACGGTGAAACAGGGTGCTTTAACGAGCGATTGCTTCTTTATTACTTCTTTTCTGAAAGATAGATCGGTTAATTCCAAAGGGGACAAGCGGTGTCCGGACGAAATCGAAAGAAGTTCCGTGGCGAAGAGTCTTTTCTTAGCTCGTCTCCGTAGTTAATTCCGTCCGCTGATAGACGTACGTTCTTATCAGTATCTTTGACCGACGACTGACGGGTGGTCTGTGCGGTCCAGCTAATCAACTAAATACCACAAACAGGCTACATCAGGGAAATTAGAACCTCCCATTCGTATACTGTATGGGAACTTAAATTTAACACTTCCGGAGTTGCTGATGTAATATTTTCTTTTTCAGATATGATTAGTTACGGCTGTGTTGTTCGTGTCCGTAAAAATGCGTCAATAGTGACCGTAAAAAAGTCATAAAAGTCTTTGCGTCTATTCAGTATCGTAGCTTTCAGTTGAGATAATATACATTAGGCTAGGTTGATACGTATCGATAATTGTACGTACCGTTTTCAGTTTCAGTACTTTTCAGTTTCAATAGCAACAATTTTTTTTTAAATTCTGCCGAATAATTTTTTGATAAACTCGCTTCACGTTTTCTGCGATTCTTTCATCGATTTATGTTTCAACGTGTTTCATATGTGTTCTGCAAGATTTAGGCCAGGACTTCATTTATCGCAGTACTATTCAGCGAATTAATGTCCGAAGAATTAGATTCCATCCTATGTGACAACATCTAGAAGCAGTCTGCGCGTCCATATCGAATTGACGTTACAAGATCAATAACGTACTTGATCTAACAATTTTGCCCAACGAATATATTCAATCTTGCTCGATTTTATCTCGCAACTAGCTCTAAATTATCAAAAAGAATGAAAAAAAAATTCGAGCAATGAAACTATTAGAAGAATTAAACGATAGGTCGAAGTGTGCCGAGAACAATGAATCCCATAGCGTTCGATCACTGTCATCCTCCTCGTGTCCGGGAATGAAATTACGATGATGGTCGATGAATAGTCGCGAGCAACAAAACCAACGAAACGTTCAGTTACGCGCGATTGAATCGAGAGCTCTCTCTTGCGGCTTCCACGCATCGAACCTCTTTAACCGTAGAACGTACGTATGTATAAACACAAGCGGTTTCCATGTACGCGACCGACTAAAAAGAAATCGACGTCCAAGTAGACTTTTAATCGCGATCGCGATTAAACTTTGAACAATCTCTTTGCAACGGTTCTGTTACGCGCTAGTTTAATTAGACGCGCACTATTTCTGTAGCATAATCGACCCTATGAATTCCAAAACTGCGCAACTTCACTAATGGATATTTCGCGAAAATCAGTTCTTATTTTTATCTTCTTTAATTCGTTGTTATACTGCCGACAGTATACTGTATGGAAATTCATATTTTTACGAATTTTATTAGAAATATGAAATCTCTTTTATCTAGTAAATATTACGATCGATGCTGTACTTTATATACGTTCTATTATGTATTTTTATCCTTACAAATTCCCCATAAATGCGTCAAAATCTGCAGTTTATTCATTATTAATCTTGTTTATTTTTTCTTATGACGAAATTTCAAATCCTTCTTGTAAATAATTTTTATCACGCTCTTCGAAGCGCGTATACCAATGAGAGAGAAACGATCGCACTTTATTACTCGACCCAATAGATTATTAAAAAATACAAACGCGAAAAAGCGAGGAGAAGAGCACGGTCGAGGGATAAGATTTCTGTATTACTTTAAACCTTCTTAGATAGCTAACAAACAATTATATCGGTCGTAATCTAACGTGAAAAATGGAATCGTGCTGTTTTGGAATTCGTGGCTTTAATTTTCTGTACGAGTCCGGGTTTGAGAAGTGTTTCTCGAAGCGGACACGAACTCGGCCGGTTTTTAGATTTTAATCCGGGAAACGGTCCACCACGATAAACGACAGATAACCCATGGCGGTAGAGAAGTTTTCCCCGCTCGTCTACGATTTAATCTGTCGAGGTAGAGCAGCGCTTATCTATCGGCCGTTATCGCGCGGCCCAGTGCCTGAACCTTATCTCGTGGAAACGGACAGGTAAACCCGTGCTCCACACAGCGTTGCCCGTGAGAGAGCGACGATTAGAAACCGGAGTCAAGAAACTTGGCTGAGAGGCACGAGAATTGTGTGACTTGATTTTGAGTACGGTATTAGGTTATGACTAGATTAGATATTTATGCGTTTAGATATGCAACATGAAAGTGTGCGAATGGCCAGAATGCATACGCGGTAATATACGTAGTATTTAAAGTAAAGCCCTTGCCTTACTATAATATTTGGCGAATGAAATAAATTTCTATTTAGGTTCAACTTTTTTACAAACTTATAAATTAAAAAGGCATAAATTGCTCGGTTTGATTACTCTGGTAGTTGTCAGGATATTGAAACGGCACTACATGTATGTATATAAGCTTGAACTCTCATCGAGCAACGCGGTGTATGAAATATTACATGTAAATATTCAATAGTGCTTGTCACGCGAACGTAAGATAAATTTATCATAGTGTTATAAACGGTATTAGAAACGTCAAAACAAGCCTCGATCGTTTGCTTACAAACAAATTATCCGTGCAATTAAAGGATGATCGAGCGATTAAAGTTAGAAAAGAAGTGATCGTAACCGCACGCTTTCCGCACAATGCAAACCGCGATTAACATATCTAATAGAGTCGCGGTTTCGACACTCATCGGCCACGGAGCAACGACACTTTGGATTATTAATCGCACTCGCGTCGTTTGAAACACGTTGCATGCTCGTCACAGGAGAATTATCGAGGCCTCTTCACCGCGATTCTATATACCAGAGTGAACTTTTCATGGAGAACGATGCAACGATTCTATTGGATTCTATTGGAAGGATGCAGTTGAAAATGTCTCGTTTCTTTTAGTGGAATAGAGATACACGTGAGTAAGACTGAAGATGATCTGGAAATTTAAATCGGTGGAAAAATAACGTAAGTGTATTTTTGTTGGAAGAAAATATCTCGTGCCACTTTTCTACAGATTTCCTCGGTCGCAAATATTACAGTATAGTATCTGTAATAGCGCCGAATTTAGATTTACATTTTCTGTCTTCAAAAGAAAGATGCAAATTACACGGTACATCAGTCTCCGTGGTTAATTGATTTCCAGATAAATTACAGAGTTCGAATCCGTGTCGATTCTTCTTCTTTCAGTTAGGTCCGCGTTAGTCGAGTGAACCCTACTTTCCCGGTTTTCCAATTAGCCCGTTTCAGCGGTGGTTCTTTTTACTCTACATTCCCTGACGAAGAAGTCGAGCGATCGATATTCCAGGAATTCCTTTTGGCATCCAATCTGAATCTCGTGAAAGTCGCTTGTTTTTAATCGTTTCGACGTCTTTCCTCGTCTCGACCGATTTTATCCCGATTTGTTGCTCTTTTTCTGCTCGTACCACGGACCACAGGCATGATCGAGGCGTCACACGATGCACCGTTTGTCATTTCGTAGCCTCCCGGTATAGCGGAAGGCGTCGCGTCGCGTCGCGTCGATGTAAATACTGCAGCCGTAGGCGAGACTCGGTAGGGTAACTTTCTCTCATTCTTCAGGGTACAAAATAACGATTATTGCGCGTGACTCGTCGAAACCAAAACGGTCACATGTACTCTCTCTGCGTTATCTTTTTCCCTTTTTTTCTCGGCCTCTTCTTTCGCTACTCGTTCTTGCGAGACCAGACTCTACACGCGGCCGTTCCTTTTCATCGATCGCGACAGTCTTAAGATTCATTTAACTTTAATTAAAGCGTGTTATGAAACGTTTTACAAGAAAATATTGCGTAACGCTTAAAAAAAAAAAAAAAAAAAAAATTCTTCCCATAAATATAATTCTACGGCAATTTTGTTTTCACGATTAAATGTACCTTCGATATTATCAAAATATCGATGGTAAACCTGTCGTACGAAGGAACTTGGTGTCGGAACGAGAACGAAAGCGGCGTAAATGAAAAACGGTGTTTCCCCGGCAAGTATCTCGATTCGGGTCAGCCAGTCGGCGACGGGGTACCAATTTACGAGGACGCAGCATGGCCCAGGAGCGAGAGAGCGCAACGGAGAACGGAAACAGCGACTGGGGAGACCAGGACAGGTGGCCCCTGGTGCGGACGTCGCGTCGTTCTGCTTCGTTCCCTCGGCTCGTGAGCGGGCTTTCATCGCGCTCCTTCTCGCTCTGTTGCTCGGCTACGTCGTATTTTATCGCTGTCCCGCTGATACTGTTCGAACACCAACGTACCAACGAAACCAGAAAGAGAGGAAGAGCTTGGTTCGTAGGCAGAGGGGAAGGTAGAACGGGAACAGGCTGAATTTAACGATTCGCGATGGTTCCAATGGAAGAATCAATCGAGAACGGACTTTGTTCGATATTGCTGAAAGACGAATGGCAAGAAATCATCATTCTCAGTTACTTATTTATTAAAATAAGAATTAGTATTCTTAGATCGTAAGTCATTTGATCATTTAACTTGACATTTAACATAGTTTGAGAAATACCTGCTTTACCTCTAACCGTGTTACCCTGTATCAGTAACACCATGAATCGTTTTTTCGATTCTATTTGCCGCTATAAAATCGAAACGCAAAAGTACGACGCTGCGACTGGTTCGGCACTGCAGAGTTCGCCAAAGGGTGAGGAATGCGGAACCGTTTGCCGATATCGACACGCGTCAATGGCTGCATGCGTAACCACACTGCGACTAAACGATTAAAATTGGATTGAAAAGAATCGTAAGAAATAAAACGACGTTAGACATCGACGATCAAAGATCCGTGTATGTACGGTTCCCTGGTTGCTGTCGATAAGAAATCGGGTCATTTTCCACGAAAGCGTCGACGATGCGGCATCGTAATTCTCGCGGTTCGCGGAATAATTGGAGAAAGTTGAAAAGCGGCTGGAGGCCTGCCCTATGATCCTGCAAGAGAAAAATTCGAATACTAGAAAAAAGAAAAAAGAAACAAGAAGCATTCACAAAGCTCCGAGAGAACTCCTACTCGATCGAGCCTTTTGATGTTTCGAAGAACCGTCACGGTCTAGGAAACGTGGGAATAATAGATGCCGGATTTATACGGGTCGCGGCGCACCGAGTTCTCTCCTATGTTCAACCACGATGCTCGTTCTCGCCTTGTTAGATCGAGCGGGTGCAGGGGCGAGTAAAAAATCGGCGAGCCGAAGAAGACCATTAAATTACAATACAAAATGTCAGCAAGTGAAACGCGTCTAGATCGTGACTATCGCCGCTAAACGGAAAAAACGGGGGCCTAATATACCCGAGAGCGCCTCCGTCGATCGAGTTTCTTCTTCGAGCACGGACAAAAACTGCTGTTCTCGCTTGATCCACGATAGCAGAAGCGAATGAAAAAAAAAAGGAACATGGAACGAATCTGTGTCGTTCGTCTCGTAAACGTCCAGGAAAAACGTGCTTGGTCGTTCTTGTTCGACTAATCGACGCGTCTTCGTTGGAGAAAAAAGTCGCCAGAACGTTTTATTTATCGAGTTGTTTTAGATTGGTGCACAAAAACGTTGTGAGATATACGGTTCGTAAAGAAGAAACGACTGACTCCGAATCGGTTTATTTATCAAAACAACATATGGATAGTAGTAAATTTTAAGGTAAATTAAAAATTAGCGTTTGTAACGTTATTTTCTCTGCCTTTCGATTTATGGAGTTAGCTATATACAAATGTGTAAATATCCGCAGTTTATATATAAATTTCAAATAACGTAACGTGGTATATTATTGAGAAAGTGTATTGAATCAGCTACAAGTTATCGATTAAATGTATAGTATTTCAAATAAACCAAGTGGTGTTAAAACGAAGTTTAATATGCGCCAACCTAATGCGTATAACTTGTACGTCAAGACAGCCAGTGCAATTAACGGGACACTAGATCACCATTAATTAAATATACATAGCCAGAAACGGAGAAGAAATTGCCAGACGGAAGAAAGGAAAAAGTATACATCTTATGGACGTTTCCTCGACCTTCGACTTCTCCTCGGCTCTCGGAACTCCTCTCTTTCTGTCTATAAATCTCGCGAGAACTGCCGATGCGGAGAGGATGGAAACTGGATATACGCGCGGCGGAAACGCGTGAGTCAGTGATGCCTCCGGAGAAAACGACATCGTTGTACGAGTTTACCGTGGAAGCGACTGTGCGATCCTCTCTCTCCCTCTCTCACTCACTCTCTCTCTCTCTCTCTCTCTCTCTCTCTACGTCTCTCCTGGGTGCGTTGACCCAGCTTACGGTAACCCAGGCGGTGTGTTGCACCTGCCTCGACGTGGACTTACCGGGATAAAGGGTCGTGCGACCCGAATTACTTCCTTCTTTCAACGTTCGCCGCGTCATTCCATCCGTGTAACCCGCGAAATCACGCTTCGACTCGAGCTACTCGGTCAGCTGCCAGAGGTTGCCTTTAGGTTGACAAGAGGTTGTGCTGGATTACGGTATATGTGAATGAACCGTCGTACCACCAACATGACTGGGGAAACGTCGTTTATAGGTTTGGTTCTCTTAGGAGAGACTTTAACGGGCGGTGGATTCTGTAGACAACCACCGGTTGCTGTTTCTCCATAACGTGTTCTCTTAATATTGGTACCGTGGCATTTTCAATAGTTCTCAAAAGAACTCTATTAACTCTTTCTATGTAACAAGTAGGTTCTTGTAATATGTAGCGAGCGATGTTCGCTCAGGCGCTGAAAGGTCATAGGACAAGAGGTTAAGCAAAAAATCTTCATGTTTCTCGGAACATAGACCATTGTGCCATTTAATGGACCTAGATTCGTTGCATTCTCGCCCCTAGCTGTTCAATTACACAGAGTGATCGCAACGGTACCGCCCACGTCTTAACTGCCTCAACTGCTCACCACGATCGTATTAATCTACAATTTGCATAGCTTGACCCGTTCAACGCATCCTGGGTTTTCTACCTCTTCTTCGTCAACGTCGAACCGCTTCTAACATCCTTATGGTCCTCTTGATACTCCTGATAGTAAGGATATAACAAGGTTATAATCAAAGGATTAGAAAGACACACCGATTGATTTACGGTAGCTGTAAAAAATAGCAAAAATTTTCTTTCAGTATACGTACTAGGAAGAAAGAGACAATTCTAAATTAACGCTGTACAATCTCTCGAATCACATCTTCGAATTACTGTTTCAATTCTTAAAGTACAAAAACATTAACGCTCGATCGATCTTACAATCTCGCTGTAACTCTTGCACTAAAAGTATCAACGAGCCGATCAAGAAGAACAAACTTCGATACGAACATAAACATAATTTTGCCTGTCGTGGAAAGGGTCCATTGGAACCATTAACCTGGCGCTGCCATAAATTTCGTGGTATATGACGTACGGTACAAGGTACGGCACACGAGCCAATGCTACATGGAATCGATCGAGGATCAGAAATAGAAGCGCCAGCAGGTTCCGCGTGTGCTTCGTGTACACACGCAGCAAGGATGAAAAAGACGAAGGAGAGGGCACGCGAGGAGGTCTTCTTCTCTTGACCTCACTTTCTAGAATCCTTTAAGTATATGGCGCCTTCCCGGCCACGGCTCGTTTATCCATTATCGATGAACGAACCGCACCGCTTCCCTGACACACGACGTGTCTCTACTAACCGAGATACCGGTGCGCCCTGTGCAGATTCTTCGTGACAGATGGTCTCTCTGGCTGTCAAACTCGCGAACTCGTTGTTAAGTGGAACATCGATCTGCGTCTCACAAGGAAGTCGCGGCCTCTTCGACGTACCGTTTTTTCCCGTTTCGCTTCCCCTTCCTCCCATTCTCGAACCACGCGCGAAAATGGTTAACAAGCGTTTTTACTGTTATTACAGTTCTACTTAGGGAACGTCCGCGTCTTCTTGGGAGCAACGTTTCACTCCCAGGATCATATCGTCGACGATAACGCGAGAATTTAGATTTGACGGAGATAGGATACAGTTTGTATTCCGGTTACACGGTTTGTTGCTGATTTTACGGTTCTAGGTTCCATCTAACGTTAAAGCAATAATAACTTACGATTGTTTCGATATTATTTATACTACGATAAAATTTCATCCCTTGTAAAATTGATTCGATTTCCTTGGATGCGTATGGTAATACGCACATAACATATTTAGTAGCAATGTACGCGGTGGCATCAAACGAATAAATCTCTTACAGATCTGGCCCAGATCCGAGCGCTGGTGGAGTCCACGGGCATGTTAGGTGGATCAACCTGTCCATCCTGCGAGATGCCATTCGACAAAGGGAAGAAACGTCGATTGATCGATTCTTGCGGTCACGAACGTTGCTATTCCTGCTTGTTTCGCAGCGAAGCTTGTCCACTTTGCCTTCGAGCCGACTTCAACGACGACGACGAGGGACCCTTCAGGGAGGGGTTTACCGGCTTCTCGGGGCCCGTGTCCATCCTCGCGCCCACGGATGGCTGGATCGATGAGTCATCAACGGTGAACTCTCTCTGTGGTAGCCCCAGACCTCGTACAAAAGTCACCACGAGAGCCAATCTTCCTTCAAGAGTCATGCACGTAAGCATATTGTCATCGTCGTCTTGGAATCGAGTCGAGTAACACTTTCTTACGCGGATCCTCGATTCCTTGAAACATACCTCTCTACCATTGGAATGTCTAGGTCATTTGCTCGCTATTGTTCGATGTTGTTCCCTCTGGTTGATTGCATTCGCGTAAGTTCTAGAAGGGAACGATGTCGATTAGAATGTTGTTTAGAAACTATCTTCTTCCAATACGCAACGTTTTCTGACAAGTTTTTAACGAATGGATCGTTCGTTTCATAGCTGTAGGAAAATGTATGTATAGTCACAAAATGTGAAACGTTCGGTATTCGGAGAAAATTGGAATTAGAACTCTAGCTTTGGATTGGTCGAAGAAAAAGTGAAGATTAATTAGTGGTTCTTTTTGTTCAGCAAGAAGAGAGGGATGAAAGTGTCTCTTCTATGGCGATGGCTAAGGGCTTGAAGAACAAGCCGCCGGCACTTCCGGAGTCCTCGTCGCAAGGTCGACAGAAGCTTCAGATGATGACGCAGAGTATGTAGATCAATATATTTTGTATTAATATCAATGCACATTAAAATATATTACGTTCTGATTTCTTCGATTTCTTTCGAGGAACAAAAACCAACAAAATTTTTCAATCCAGTCGGTCTAACAAATCGATAAACACGAGATATAGTGAAAAATCCTCATTACAGGTTGTCCAACCCCACCGAATCAAAGGAAGAGGTTCTTTCTAAACCCAAAGGTCCTCAGAAGCTCGTTCGTTCCCCAAAGATCATCCAGACGTGGAACATCGTCGCCAGAACCAATCGCAAACGACAATCCTTCCGCCTTGTCAGGTAACACTCGACTTTAAATCATACTTAACAACTTGTAATAAAATAGACAACCGTGTAACACAATAGGGAGGAAGCTTCCTTTATTATTAATGATAAACCAACATGGGTGTAGCTTGGATGGCCTCTTCTTGGGAGGGGAAGTCTCGATGGCCGGGTGTAGTGCTGGGGAAAATCAAATCGTTGTGGAGCAACAGTCAAGGGACGGCAAACGATGGGCTGAACCAGCTCATCGAACCGAGGATCAAAGTCACAGGCAGGGAGAACGCTTTAGAAACCGAGTGTGCATCTTCTCGCGCGTTTAGAATCGATGAAACGTATATGCACAGGCTGCTCGATTGACACTCGTTTCACTATCCAGTAATTTCTTGGTACCCACTGGCACTTTCCTATCCTCCCTCACACTTCCGGTAGAACACTAGCAGAGTTTGAAGCATGCACGAAACGTCGATTTAGTTCGACAACATCGCGTGGTGTGTTTGTGGCACGAATTGCTCCCCTTTCAGATTCGACACGTTTAAAGCGACAAAAAGAGAAAAAAGTAAATAAAATCTTCGCAGAGGTGTGGTCGAGATTTTTAATTTTTAATGAGTGTGGCGTGGATTAAATTATCGATACATATGATTAAACATAATTGATCCATTCAAAGAACTTATTATTTATTTTTATTCTTTAACATCACCAATATGACCTGCGTCACACTAATTGAGAATTAATTGCGATAAAATTCAATGTGGAGATGAAAGCAGTATCTAGTGGATTCCGCATCTTGAAAACACGTGTTCCCATGTGGTTTTTATTTATGCATCGTTCTTCCTATTCAACCGTCATCCACTCCATCCAACAACCAAACGTTTCTTTCTTTCCTCAGACGATGAAGGAGGTTGCGTGAAACCGTTGTCCTCCAAGACGAGGAAGTCATCCCAATCGGACCTCCACATGAGGCTAGGTCTCCTTCTTGGTTCAAATCACGCTCGAGCAAGCAGCAGTGTAGACACAACAGATCTACCTGGCGTTTCCAATCGGTCCAGTACAGGCGCATGCCAATCCAGGGTCCCTATTCAGGGTCATGATAGTTCAGCAGCTTCGTTTAGCAGTCTGACCAGCTTCGAAACTCAAACTCTAGCCTCTACGAATACGAGTCCAGTCTCTACTTTGACTGGAACGTCCAGCGAAGCTGAAGCTGCCGCAGCCTTGAGGTGTCCAATTAAGCCTAAGACGAAAGTCAAAGGGAAGAGTAAGTCCAGAGACTGTGACAGTGCTGGAAGCTTGGCTTCCATTTCTACGTCGATTTCTGCATCTACGTCTATGTCGATGTCCATGTCCGTTTCCGTTTCGGGCTTGTCAAATGGCAGCTCAAGCCCCCTTACCCCTAGAAGACATTCCGTGAACGCCTCGCAACCTGGCCAGAGTGACGAACTTGGCCAATTTAAGAATAGACGTTCCTGCGCCAGGAGATCGGCCAGGGCTGGGAACATTAAGGGCGCCGTCGACACGAAATGTAAGTTTTTGAAGCACGAATTGCAACTTTGAAGCAGAGATAAGAATAAATTCTTTGAACTAGTATAAAACTCGTATAAAACTTGGGAATAAAACAAAGTCACTTCTTTTTTAGTACGCTTCATACAACACCACGCAACGCAATTGACGCTGAAGCCCTTATTCTTCGAAGTACCTCTATTAGAAGCTGATCCACTGTTCACCGGTCGCCAATGGCTACTGCAGGAACTAGAATCGGTGGTGAACGGGTCCAGTCCTGGAGTTTTGATTTCTGGATCCCCTGGAACGGGAAAGACCGCGCTGGTTTTACAATTGGTGGAGCATAGCTGCTTTGGAAGGAGACGCGAGCAGCCTCATCCCTCGGAGATCAGCGAAGAAGCCGACGAAAAAGAGAGAATTGGATGTACCTCAACTTTACATGCTAGTATTCGTTATACTAATGAGAAGGTACATGAAAATTTGTAATTTCCCTTCTCTTCGTGGATAGCAAACAAACGATTGGTAGAACTCGATAAATAATTAATAAAATTTCTGTTCTTCAGGTTCGAGAATTAGCGTCACACGTAGTAGCGTATCACTTCTGTCAAGCGGACAATAACAGTACCTGTTTGGTACCAGACCTGATCCATTCTTTGGCTGCACAATTATGCCAAGCTCCTCAACTCATATCCTATAGGGAGTATTTGCTCTCCGAACCCCATATACAGGGGTCCTTGTCACAAAGGGAGTGCACCGTCGATCCAGATCTCGCGCTGTCAAGGGGTATTATCGAACCTTTGTCGACGTTGAAGAAAACTAATAGACTGCCTGACACCAATATGGTAAGTAAAAGACTTTTTTCATGAGAATAGTTGTAGAACAGTTTTAATCGCAGAGCGATGTATGTTTTCTTCGATGAAAAAGGAAGATAGTATTTTCAACACGTAAAAAGTATAACGTTGCGTTATCAGGTGATATTAATCGACGCCGTGTGCGAAGCAGAATACCACAGACCAGACCGAGGCGACACAATAGCGTCTTTTCTAACGAGGCACGCTCCCAATTTTCCTAGCTGGTTAAAAATCGTCTGCACAGTAAGAACGCAACTACTTGAATGCTCCAAACAGCTGCCTTACACCAGAGTGTCTCTGGACAGAGGTGCCAATGATAACACCGGAAGCAACGTAACGAGGGATCTATCCGACTATATTGGATACAGATTAGCTCAAAGTCCTGCGATTCAGACGAACGTCACGGCATCGGTGAATGGAAAGGCAGAATCGTCGTGCAGCGCGAATCAAACGAGATTCGCCTCGCATCTGCTCGCGTTAGCCAGAGGCAGCTTTCTCTTCGCGAAACTGACGCTCGATCTTATCGAGAGTGGTCACTTGGTGGCAAAGTCTGCCAGCTACAAGGTGAATAGAATCTTATCTCCGGATGTATCTCAATTTTGTCTTCTTCTTATTTTCTTTTTTCGTTGATCAAGAACTACATTTGAACATAAGTTTGGAATTTGTGCTTCAGGTACTGCCAGTTTCTTTGGCGCAGATTTTCCAGCTACACTTCAACCTCAGGTTCCCTACAGCGACATCTTTTGACAAGGTTCAACCTCTATTAGGCGTCTGTTTGGCTGCTTTATATCCTCTGACTTTACCAGAAATCTTCTACTCGGTGAACTCTCTGAACACGAACCACTTCGTTTCATGGGAGGATTTTCTGCAGAGATTCAAAGTAAGTTTCTCTTATAAACGGGATAAATTTTATGACAATCCAAGAACGAATTCTATAATATAATTATTCGTCATTTGTTATTGCTGCCTTTGAATGGACCACGTAAGTCTCTTCTTCGTCATAACGAGACAAATCTCTTATAATATACTCTTTGTATACTTGTGCAATTACTTTTTGCTATATCGCAAAGGATATATTATACGAGTTAAATATCTTTTCAAATAATCAACCGATCAACTTTCAACCAGAGTATTACTTAATATCTTTTTGTAAAGAATGAAAAGATACGTTAAGTATAAAATAATAATCATATCGAACGTCGACCGTCACTGTTTTGTAAGAATTATTTAATTGTACGGGAGAATGTTTATTCCCTACAACGATCCAATGCTCTCTTACCGAATCGCAACCCGCCCGTTCGTTATACGACAACCTCTCCGTCTCTTGCTATCAGATGCTCTCTGGATTCCTCGTGAAACGTCTGGACAACACCTACATGTTCTTCCATCCGTCGTTCAGAGAATGGTTGATGAGAAGGGATGAGGGCGAATCGACCAAGTTCCTCTGCGATCTGAGGCTCGGCCATGCAGCCATTGCATACAGGTTGTCCCGCCTTCAGGCACCGCTAGACGGTGATAAAGCCCTCGAATTAGGTCATCACATACTCAAGGCGCACGTTTACAGAGGCGTTGCTCCGTGTTGGCCTTCGCGCGATCTACAGGTAACCACCTGTTTCCACGTTTGCATTTGTTACAACGATCCGTTATGATAGAATCGATTAGGAAATCTGGCATTTTTGTACTTTTGATTATTAGGCCATCTGGCTAGCATCGTCCACGGAATGCGTCTCTTCGGCGTTGTGTACGCTGAGGAATATTTACAGCCCGAACGTTAAGGTGTCGAGGTTGCTTTTGCTGGCAGGAGCATCTCCGAATCATGTCACCGAATACCTGGGCAACGCTCCAGCCCTTTGCATGTACGCCCATGAGGGTTCAGTGGAAATGGTTTCTTTGCTGTTGGAGTTTGGAGCTGATGTTGAATTAACAAATAGCCAGGGCTGCACGGCACTCTCGTTGGCCGCTGCTCGTGGTCATTGCGATGTTGTCAGAAGGTAAGCGCTAAGTGCGAATAATTTAGTATAATTTTCGATCGCGTATAGTAGGATGGTACGAATGTAATAATAGTTATACAAAAATTCATACTAAAGATCCGTACAGAGCGTACAATAAAAGGTTCAAACCCTGATTCAGGTTAGCCGCTGCTGGAGCTTCGCTAGGCCACACAGACATGGCAGGACAGTGTCCTTTGGTTCACGCGGCGAGATACGGAAGATTATCGGTGGTTGGTTATCTCTTAGCCTGCGATTGGGTAATTCCAACCAACGTAAGCGAAATCGAAGGATCGCAAGAGATAGGCAGAGAGGAAGCTGCTCAACAAGCTGTGGTCGCTGCAGCGGCTCAGGGCCACGAGTCCATCGTCGAATATTTATTAGACATGGCCGAAGTGATCGTGGATCGGCCTGACACTTTGATAGGAGAAACTGCTTTAACTATTGCTGCTGCAAACGGTTCTACCATTACTGTATCGGCGTTATTGGCTCGAGGGGCAAGTCCAACTGCTGTGAACGCGAAGGGATTGTCTCCTTTGATGCTGGCTGCGAGAGAAGGACACTGGGGTACAGCTGAAAGACTTCTGCAAGGTTAATATTAAAAATTATTCTTAACTCCGTTACGTTTTTCTTCAGCCATATTCCACTCGATTGAATTTTTGTAACGTCGAAGGGTATAATATTAATAATTTTTCACTCGAGGGAAATAATTTTGATGATACGATTACAGGGACGTTGTCAAGTAGCACCGATGCCATTCTGGACGACGCAGCATCTCTTCTGGACCAACGAGATCCAGCTGGTCGCACCGCGTTAATGTTAGCTGCCTCGGAAGGTCATACAAATTTAATCGAATTATTTTTGGACAAGGGTTCCGTGTTGGAGAGCAGAGATAAGGAAGGTCTGACTGCTCTCTGCTGGGCTTGCGTAAGAGGAAGACTAGCTGCTGTACAGAATCTGATTGATCATGGCGCTGATGTGAACACTAATGATAATACTGGGAGAACTCCTCTGGACTTGGCTGCTTTCCAGGTAAGATTATTTCACGTTTATCTGTTATCTACGTTTATACATTTGTGGGAATGGTATTTCAAAGTGTACAGATATTGCAACGTTGCGCGCATAATATCTAGTATAAGTAAAATATCGAATGCAAAGGATCCGAAGAAAAATGGAATATCGAAAAAAAAAAGAGACGTAAAATTTGTTAAACTGCCGATCTATTAGCTGTATCACGATTTATTACTATCGGATAAGGATTTGAAAACTCACAATTCCGTAACGTCGCGGTCAATATTTTCCCAGGGCAATCCAAAGCTGGTGCAATTGTTGCTCGAGAAAGGAGCAGCGGTCGAGCACGTCGATCTGCACGGAATGCGACCTTTGGACCGAGCGATCGGATGTCGAAACATACCGGTGGTGCAGTGTTTCCTCCGCCGCGGGGCAAAATTGGGCCCCGCCACTTGGGCAATGGCCGCTGGAAAACCCGACGTGCTATTAATTTTATTGAACAAACTTCTCGAGGATGGAAACGTGCTGTATCGAAAGAATAGATTGAAAGAAGCATCGCACAGATACGCGTACGCTCTTCGAAAGTTCCCAGCATCGCCGGAAGAGGACTGCCAGGGGCAGGAGCAGGGTCACATGATGCTGCAACTGCAGACGTTTGCGCAACTTCGGCTGAATTTCTTGCTCAACCTCAGTCGATGCAAGCGCAAGATGAATGTGAGTGGTTGCGTATATCGAACGAACTAGGTTTCTTAATACTTTCATTCATAGCACAGCTGAGCTATTTATAGATATACGCATAATGTTACGCAACTTTATTTCCCTTTTTTTTTTTCCTATCGCAACAAAGCAACTTTTGAATGGAGTCGTTCCAAGATTACACGTACAGCAGAATCTTTAGAGTATTTAGAGAATTTAGAGAATAGAATTAAGCAATTTATTTTCAAATTGTTTTCGTCTTTTATCGAAACAGGAATATGCGGAAGCAATCGAGCTCGCTGACGAAGCTCTGAAAGTTCGCCCAGTATCATACGAAGCATTCTACGCGAGAGCAAAGGCACGAGTCGATTCAGATCTCTTGGAAGACGCATTATCGGACGTTCAAGAGGCGCTACAGATTGCACCGCCACAAAATCGACAGGATAGACGCGTCCTTGTGGCTCTGAGAGAAGAAATAGTCTCCAGATTAGACGGGGTAGGGACCAGCAAAGGATCGATCGATTCTGCCAACAGATCTCGTCTTCGAGCTTCGGTCGACACACTCACAGAATTGTAATATTACTGTTTCTGTCGTAAAAGACTTCCGGTTTGTTAAAAAAAGATGCTCCTTTAGCGAGGAGAATGACCATAGTGCAAACTCAAGAAGCTTTGCAATGCGTATTTTAGTTACGAACTGATCTTTCCTCGACTGAACTCGCGATTCCTCGAAGATTTTTCAAACGAAAGATATACGATGACCATTGTGGTCTAGGATTTGTTCTTGAAATGTTCGAAAGCAATTCGAAGTAAGTAAAAAGTATTTAAGGTATTTAAGTTACGAGTTGATATTTTCCGAAGTAAACTTACGATTCCTCCAAGATTTCTTTAACGAAAGATATATACGATGACTGTCGTAACTTAAGATTTGCTTTCGAAATGTTTGCAAGCAATTCGAAATAAATCTCGAAGTATTTCGTTTTCTTTTTATTTTTCTTTTTGTTTTTTTTTTTTTTTTTTTTTTTTTTTTTTTTTTTTTTTTTTTTTTTAATTTATACGACTCGTTGCGTACGTTGTACGTATTCGAAGAAATATTCCTCCGCCTTGCGTTTTCTTGGTTACTCTCGAAAATCAGCAAGGATTTACAAGCTCTTCGTCTTTATTCTCTGTGCAATTGTATTGCATGACCGTGTTAGGGTTTTTATACGATGTTCAATTCGATTTCAAATCGAATACAGAGTTTAATATATATATTATATATACACATTTTTCTATATATATAGTAAATATATATATAAATATTTGTATTATATTACGCATATGAGAAATTGGTTTTTAGTGTCGTTGTAATTTAAATCAAAGTTATTTAATTATTTCCTCCTCTCTGTTTCTTTCAGTATTTTCTTCTTAATACACTATAATATCAGAAAGTATACGTAAACGGAAAGAAAGAAATGCGCCCATGAAAGAGAATTCTGATATTCCAGCGTTTTAAATATGTTACACAGCCATTAAACTCAAAATGGCTATTTTTTTTTCCACGCGTACGAAACGCAACGATCTCGCTGACGTATTTATAATGCACTCGCTTGCCAAGCATTTAATTTACACCTATTCCTCTGTAACCGGTTATAATCCAAACGAAAGATCGATAGTGCCTGAATTTATATTAGACGAAGTCTGCAACAATGTTGCACGGACTCAAAACTACGATATTGTTCGTCTCCGCCTTGGAGCACAGAGGTTCGAAATAAACCAACTTTTTATTGAAAAACCCTCGTTCGTTATTTCCTACCCTTCGTACGTCGATAAGACAGCAGCGTTGTTTGGGTCGACCAAACTTTGACATCTTAATATTCAAACTCGAATCGCATGACAAATTTCACAGCTTCGCTCGAACATTCTATCGACTTGAATAATCCTACTTTATTCTAAGAATATTAGGAAAGAGTGGCTAACAGCATGAAAAATTTCCTTCAACTTGCCTTTATTATATCGAATGATCGGAAGTCTTCTAAAATTAGAAGAGCACCCATCGAGGTACGTTGTCCCTTAAATGGCTTAAATAAGTGTACAGTGTACATTCATCGATTAAAGAGAACTCGTAAAGTGCTTTATAGATACGACGACGGCACTCCTGTGAAAGCGAGATAATTTTCTAAATTGAAAACAAAATTGCAAAGAATTTTTCAAGATAAATAGAATATAAAGAATACAAAGAACATATATATCATAGTATTAAATCAACGTTAATCTTTTCGGTATTTTTCCGAGCATGTAACATAGAATAAATAATATTTTTCTTCCAATATTCTTTAATTATCTGTTAATAGGGAAAAAAAAAGTATCTTTTCGCTTCCACGATCGTACCTCCAAATTGAAAACGGTGACTTTCATTTAAATATCATCGGAGAATTAGTACCGAGAGAGAGTTACGGATTTTGGTCTTGCCGCCTATGCGCGTCAGGCGATCATCTTTTAAGTACACTTTAATTCGATTAATGCGTATGTAAGCATAAATATCTCGAAATTCGCATGATCACATTAATGCAATCACGATTCCATCGTATACTCCAACCTTTCGTCTCGACCATATACACATTGTACATATACGGTTTCACGATCTGACACACTTGAACTAATGTTATTAGTCAAATTATACAAATTACTCTGCCATATTACACGAATTGCGAATTTCTATACAAATTTCTGTTCGTACGAACACATTTAAAGAAATAGAATTTACATAGATATTCGTTTCGCCTATTACAAATTTTAACAAGTGCCCAACTTAATAAAAAATCGCAGTCTAATAAATATCATTGCAAGTATAACACTAATAAATTTGCTGATAAAAGAAACGAAAGCTTTTATAAGTGAATTTTGTATCTTATTTGTACAAAAGGCGGAGGATAGAGAAGAGGAAGAGAAGGAGAGAAGGGAATGGACGAACGAGAGTGTAGGAAGATACTTAGAGGAGTGTAAAGACTGGGAATGTAAAGGAAGGACAGTAGAGGAGATATGGACAGAGATTAAGAAGAAGGTGAACGAGGCAGTACTCAAGAAGAGAGTGAGGGTAAAGAAGTGGAACTTTGGAGAAAAGATATGGTATGATAAGGAATGGAAGGACAGGAAAAGGGAAGTGAGAAGGACGATGACAAGGTTTAGGAAAGGAAAATGTAGCAGAGATGAGCTCTTGGAGGAGAAAAAGAATTTCAAACAATGGTGCAGGCAAAGAAAGGAAAAACAGGAAGAAGAAGAAATGGAGAAAATTAGTAAGATCAGAACAGAGCAAGAAGCATGGAGGTACATAAACAAATATAGGAGAAGGAGGGAAGAGGTAGATGAAGGAATAACCGGAGAAGAGTGGAGAAATTATTTCATGGGATTGCTAGAGGACACAGAGAATAAAGAGCAGCGAAGAACAGAAGAACGAAGAGTTGAAGAGGGAGTAAAGGAGAAAAGAGAAGATAACATAGAGAAGGAGGAGGTATCTTATTTGACGTTTGGAAAATTATAAAGCTGTAAAAAAGAAAATATATGGCGTATAACTTGAAACTTGTAACTAGTCGATTTACGAATATTATTATTTAGTAAATTATTATGCAAAAGGGCCCTGAAAAAGTAGCTTTGCACCAAAAACCCGCGCGATGTCCCTCGAAGAGGATAGCGGAGAGTATACGCGCGCACGTACGAATACTTAAGCGTTGAGTTTGGTAATAAGTTCGTTCGCCTCTGCCTAGCGTATGTATTTTATAACGTTTCGAAGAATATCACAAAAATGTTCGCAGAATGTAAAGATACGCGTATTTGGATTCTTTTTATGAAAGATATATATCTTTATATAGAGAAACAGGATAAAAAAGTTATTCTCTGATTATAGATAAATGTTATACGAATGTAGTAACGTTCAACGTAAGCTCATTACTCAACCTAGTAGAAGAAATTAGAATTGTCAGCTCTGCCACTTCGATTTCGTCGTTTCAGTAATTTTCGTAAAATCTCGATAAACTTCGATACTACACTGTTATAATTTCCATGCTGTGTCGTATACTATCTACGATCGAGATCAGCGTATAAAAAAAAATTTCGAAGCTCGAGTATCCTGCCAACTAATGCCTTGACGAGTAGCTTTTCAACTTTCGATCGAACACGCTCTTGATAAACGAAAGAAAACCGAGCGATAGTATTTGTACTTGCGACCCTGTCGAACTGTCGTACGATATGTACAAGAAAAAAGAAACGCGAGTCAGG
Organism: Bombus sylvestris; assembly: GCA_911622165.2. Classification (NCBI taxonomy): domain Eukaryota; kingdom Metazoa; phylum Arthropoda; class Insecta; order Hymenoptera; family Apidae; genus Bombus; species Bombus sylvestris. The sequence continues at coordinate 4,909,003 of OU443153.1, read as the reverse complement.
TATATTAAATCGGAACCATGCGAAACGTAGCTACGATAGTATGAAAATAGGATAGAATTTATATCGTTCTCATATCGTTCCAGCTGGATGATCGATTTAAACGAACCTATTGCGATGAAATCGCCCGCCCTTTGGATTCACTGAGAATCCTACAGAGAAGCGATTGAAACTGTATCGCGACCGGGCGATGAATGTGATCCGGTGAAAAGCGAAGAAACTCCGAGCGACGAGCCGGCTGACGTGAAATAAAGTACAAAGCAAACGAGGCACGTAACGTTAAACTATGTTAACAGGTAGCGTATCTTCGGAATTGCATTCAGAAGATTAGCAACGAAAGAGTATCTTCGTTAAAATAGCTCAACTCGCAGATGTTTCATAAACTATCCTGCAAAATTGCATTATCATCTATGATAACGTAATCGTCCAAATAAACCATCACCAGCTTCCCGAGTCGCTGTTCGTCGCGAAGAAAATCGATCTTGAGCGAAGTTCTTGAAATTCCTCGCTGGGTCGCCCGAAAGGTATCGTCGAGGAAAGCTCTCAACGCGTTTGCCGATCATCGTCGTTCCTTATGTCGATTGTCAGCGTGTCAACAGGTTGCAACGGAAGATCCTTGTGCCAGTCGAGGAACGTGAAGAGTCAAGAACGCGACATGTAGCGTTTCGTATGAAGTGCGTGGACGGGACAACAGAGTGTCAAAGACATCGCAGAAGCGCGCGAATCTGAAGCTAGTGTGCCTTGTAGGTGTCTTTATTCTGGTAGCCCTGCACATAGCCGGACTGATCGGGCAGGTCCTTTCGACCAGCGATTCCTTTGCCTTTACCACTCTCGTCGAAACGTTGTTTATGAGAGCCTGTGTATTTACTGACGTCTGTGAGTCTGTCCACCGTGGAAGCCGCTTTGCCCGCCTGAAAAATAGTTAGTTATATAGATAGTGTAAAAATAAAGCAACGTAAAGCAATATGATAAAGCAACATATGGTACGTATATCGCAAGCCTATTTTTACAATCTCTGATAGGGAAATTTCGCTTTTACAACTGCAACTACGTGGTATCGAAGGGTATAACAAGTCGTTAAATTACTTACGTATTCATCTACGTTACTCGATTTGAGAATAAAAACTTGGAATGAAAAATTTAGCTCTAACGAAATCGCTATATGGATTTTTCCAGCATATTCTTGAGACGTTTAACACAGATGGATCTAATTAAGAAGAAGGTTACTCGACGATTATACGACACGTAGGCGAGAATTTAAGACACGTCGCTGACAAAATTATATTCAGAGGTCGGGTGTAGCAATATCGTAAATCTTCAGTGTCGATACCGTGACGAACAAGGTCGCTATAAGTAAATGAACAAACTACCGCTGCTTTAGATTCATTTATGACACCGTCGAAGAAACTTGTTCTCATCGATCATCAAATTATGAACTATGAACCTGACCGTGTTCGATATTAGTCGTTTCTTTAGAAGTGAACTATAGAACGAAGAAATTTCTGAAGCGTATTTACATATGATACGAGACTTACTACAGCACCACCGGTAACTCCGGGTGGCCCACAGTTGGCCATTTTCTTCTTCATCTCTGCTAAGTCAACCTTCTTGTTCTTAGCCAATTCTTCCAAAAACGCTTTGTACTGTTCAATACCCAATTTCATTGATCTAAAAGCAGAATCAATTCCTCGTCAACACCTCGGACACTGATCCGTTTGTTATTTTGTTGAAATCTACGATACGATCGAAAAAGATGAATATCTTTTCGTAATTATTTTTTCAAATAATCATTTAGACGATTGCTTCGTAAGATAAATTACTTTAAAACATCATACATACGTATGTAAATCCTAAATGTACATTAACCTACACATACTGGGAAACTAATATTTTTGAATAACAAATATATAATACGTATAGAAAATACATAAAACATGTAAAATAAGAATAGCAAATTCTTCCTCAGAAATCTGACTTTTAATCGGAAAAAATACTTCGAAAGGTAAATAATCGATGAATTATTATTATTCGCATCATCGGTATTCTCGTACTTGTGTTTCTTAAAGTAAATGCCCGTATCAGTGGTAGTGATCTTCTTTCCATCGATCACCTTCGCTTGTTTCATCCATTTGTCGCTCTGACTCAACGTGATCAGTTTCCCGTCGCTTTTCGGGTCACCGAATTTCGAAAACGCCTTGAAGCTTGCCAAAAAGCTTGCAGGCTGCGTGGCACTGGGACTGCTAGGCGCCGAACTTCCGCTCTCGTCTTCGATCTTCAAATTCGCTGCCTTGTTAGTCACTGCTTCTTCCACCGACTTCTTACTCGCATCGTTCGTCTCCGCTTTCGTTTCAACTTCAACGTCGCTTTTCTCCGCCTGAGCGTCGTTCTGCTCTATCTTCGTGTCTTTTTTCTCAGTTTCATTGTCCGTCTTCTCGGCTTGCATATTTGCGCCTAAAATATCACGAAGAAATTAGATGATGTTAGAAATTAGAGTTGACGCTGGAACGAAGCTCCACCGATTCGGTAAACTCAGCGTGAGAAATGCATCGTATAATGGAAAGCGAGCGAATCAGGGTCAAGTTTGAGCAAAAAACAGCAGCGCTAAATGTACCTACACGCTATTAACATCCAGGTAGACATATCGGCGACGTTTTGAGGTCAAGCAACGCAAGCTGTCGATTTAACATAATTCCCGTAGGCGGCTCGATGAAATTGACACTTATGAGCTAATCAGCGATCGAACAACGTTCCTTGATCCACGCAAATTACGCGCGATTACGTAAACCTCTTTAACGCAGATAAATGAAACGTGTTCTATTAATTTCGTTATTTAATATCTATCCAATACAATTTCGTTGATCGAATCGATACCAGTTGCGCGTCTTGGAATAATCCATTAGCCGATCTTATCGACGTGTTGCAAACAACGATTCCCGATTGAGTTAATCAGTCTAGAATTTCTACGGCGAAACAGGCTTTTGAGAGTGAATCGGCTATCGGGAACAGTTGTACTCTTCCATATCGGTTTGCTTTACGTAGACAGTATTGTGTCTCGAGGTATTGTTGCGAATAAAGGAGGCAAAACTACAATGAAACGACAATGGAACGCAGCTCTTATTTGACTTTCTGTATTCCGAGGGAAAGAGCATTCTCTGATAAATCATTCGGTTTTATCGTCATTTCAGTTGAGAGAACCTCGTTGTGTAAATGACAGGAATGAAACACTTTGTCTTTTGGAAAACGATATCTCTTGGTAGCCCGTTTATTTGATTACCGATCCAAGGTTTCCTATATACCGCGTATAACAGTAGTATAAATAGGGAAACATTTCTAAACATAAAACATTATGGACATTTCTATCTGTATCTTTTTCTAAATATAACGAGATCTAAAAGATATACTTTAAGACTCCATAAGTATAGAGTAACTTTAAATGGTGTAGCTAGACAAAACGATCGGAGCTGTCCTTAATTGAATTTATTTAACGATGAATCGTCGATCGATCAATAATTTATCGATGGAAAATTTCTTACGTAAAAATTTTGAAAAGTTTTCGATACATTGTACACCTTTTGTTACACGATGTTCTATTCTATGGAAATATCGAGTTAATAAAAACCTTCGCGTGCTTCTCTCAAACCGTAAAGTATCGAAAAACGAAGCTAATATTAGCGAGGCTAATAGAATCGTAATTTGTCTGAAGCTATTCGCAAACATTCTCGCGTTCATAACACAGTTTATTAACAGTTTATTATTAACAGCTACACACACGATGCAATTTAGGAAACAACCTTACTCGTACGTTAATCTAATTGAATCTATCATCTTCATCTTCCATTTGTTCAAAGACGACGAATTATTTCGCCGATTTCATGCTCGTCGATATCATCGACAGTTTATTTACGATGAAACTTCGTTCATAGAAATTTCGTTTATATTTCAGCGAAATGTTAATTGCTGCTTGGTTAATGGTCAGGTGAATTCGTCTTTGCCCGCATGGGAACGGTACAAACGGCAGAAGGTCAACAACAAGCTGGAGAAACGTTGTTATTTCACGACTATAAATAGAGATTACGACGACATTCGTGTTAGCGCAATTAGCAAGGAACAGGAAGCGGGGAACGATTGAGTAATACCGATCAGGTGTCGAATGAGCGCATTTTGTGTACTAAGGTGAGGAACGTACACGAATCTCTATGACACTGGCCTTTGTTCTCGTCGGTTTTTCCGCTAAATAAACAATTTTTAGCGATTAGACTGCTTAGACTGTAATGAAAGTACAAGAACGCACTCAAGAAAATACTCAAAGTACAAGATCCGAAGAAAAATCGAATATCCAAAGTAAGCGATCCCAAATAAAATATATCCAATCCAAGTCCATGATCCAAAGAAAAATCGAATATTCAAAATAAACTCGTATTAATGTTTAGAAATTTATCACATGTGAAATAAGTCGCTATTTAAAATCCATTTCTTTATCTATAATTATAAAAATACGATTTTTTATTTAAAAAAATCCAATCTATCAACAACTACGAAGACATTCTACGATAAAAGATAGATAATAATATTAATATTGCATTATAAACTCACCGTGTCAATTAATAGCCGAAGTAGAAGTCGAAGGAGCGAGCCTAATTACGCGCAATGGCACCGGAAAAAGAAGAACAAAAATGTAATCACTGCTGCATCATTCTGCAGACTAAACGAATTGTCACGATTAATGAAAATGATCGATCTATACGACTGATAAGACGTTGATTTGCTCGCAAGGATTTATCGCGAGAGAGGAACGAGCCGACTGGCGATGGAAGGGAACAGAGAACAGAGAACACTGGAGCCGCGGTTTGTGTACAAGCTGAAATGCTGTTGAACGCAGGTTTCAGCTAGGAATCTGTGCCGTAGGGCGCATGTGTTATATCGATCTCCTCGTTCAACGGAGCACGCAGTCACCCTTCTCGATATATCTTTGAAACTGCGTTTCACCCTTGGCTGCAGCCGAAATGAGATCCGCGGGGGTCCAATTCTAACAAAACGCCTCGTCGAACGATCAGACAGACTATTAAAATCCTCGTGAGTGATATTCTCAGCCTGTCTAGAGTTTAGCGATAAACTCGATGTCTGATAAAATTGAGAAATAGATGGGAAATTTCACGGAGCTGGTAATAACGATTATTGACTCGTTAACGTTGACGAAAGTCGACTATTATAACAGCCTTCTAAATTGTTTCGTTATTTGATAATTCAGTATTTGTTAAATAAAATTGCCGAAGAATTTTATAAGAATAAAAGCATAGATAGGAAGTCGCTTCTTCCGCTAGGAGCTCCCTAAATTGTTTCCAAATTATTCATTTTCTATATACAGTAATTGTGTATTTTTTTAATAAATAGAAAGTAGTTGCAACTTGGACGAGGCTCTTGGCAAGCGAATTTCCTATGTGACTGCATCGTTATATTTGATAACAGACTAAACACGCGATTCCGACATACACAACGAAACGAACTCGTTTCTCTTTATCTGTAGCCAGTGAACGTTCGTCGATGTCGTTCTCGTTCGTATTCTGGAAAAGCTGTGCGATGCTCGTTATCTCTACTCGGGATGCCTCTATTCGCTTTTATATTTGGTCATTACGTCAACGATATTACGACAAGCATCGAAATAGCCGAGTCGCCGCTCGACTAAGGGAAGCAAACCGAACGAATGAATTTCGTGTCGATATTATTTAAAAGGGCCCGAGTAGTTTAGAGAAAAATTGGTCGAGACACGCTTTGATATTTTATCTATCCCCGTTAACAGTGTACAATCGAACCATTCGGCGTTGAGAATGCTAACAATTACAATGTTGTGCTGTTGTACGCCGCTAAATATATGAATAAAATGATTATAATTGGAATAACTGATTATAAATTGAATCCCGTTTCTTTAGTTGGTGATTATAATGCGTTAGGGCGATTAGTAGAAGTGGTCACCTTTTCAGCTAATTTATTGCCACACACCACCGTGCAACCCCTTCAGAGTATTCACGCACTGTATTGATTCTTGAACTTCGTCGGGTTGAACACCGGATTTCTAGTGTATTTTAGTCGCGTTCATCGCCGCAATTCCAGCCTGGATGAGACTGAAAACGAAACTGAACTTCCTCCACTACTGCAGCCAACATCATCCCCACCTACACCAGTAACACCTTCAACTATACTCGTCACTCCTGTCACCTACTACTTTCTTCTTCTACGCATAAAAATCTTTATTATTCATAGTCCATTAATCATTCATTTTATACAATATATTACTTGTTTCTCTGTTTGCAATGGCAAATTATCGCGATATAATCTATAACCTCGAGTGTTTGCTTAATGTACGCGATGTATGTACTCATTCCGCGATATGATTAGCGATATTCAGCGATAATATCGAAAAAATATACAAATAATAGATAATATTAACGTGTACCTGTATAAGTTTCTACCTGTATAAGTGTTGGAACTTTTATTATGCAACATGAAGAAATACGGATGTAATGTAGGCACAGTAGGCTTAACCATTCGTCCGTTTTATTCCATCAGTTCTAAATCTATTCCACGATTACAAACGCAAAGTTTAATATTAAGGTTCCATCAATCACAGTCGATAAATGCTTCCGTCTAAAAGCTCCTGTGTATACACGAAATCGACTTCTGACAATACCCTTGACCTGTTTCCATGGGTCCCAGAGAAGGCTGAAGTTGACTTTTGTACATTCAAGTAGTATGACTCAATGACGCGGTCATACGACTCGCTGTGGCTATCCCCACCATCCATCGGATTCTACGAAACATACAGGTATAGAAAACGTACGCATGAATGTTTGATCGCGAAACGACAGATCGTTAACTAGTTACGCGTTATGACCCTCGAGTCGCTGTGAAAATTATAGATTACCCCTTTCTATATTGAAGCGTACACTTACATATAGTTGTCAACGAATAAGTAGCCGCGCTAGGGGCTCTAGAGGCGGATTTTTCCAGTCAGTGACTACTTATCTGTCAGCTAATGATTTACATGCTTCGCCAATTGTTCGCCTACTCGATTCCTCGTTGCGTCCATGTATGAGATGACTCTCTAATTTTGATTTCCTTAATTATCGTATAAAAAAATAAGTGAGGTTATAATTAAAAAACCGTATGCATTTCGCTTGTCAACTTACTAGGCGACAGAGCGCGATGGATACGCGTGTGCGAGAAGCGCGCGTGAGCGAAGGGCGTTCCTATCGGTTACTTATCTGGCGGTTACTTAACTGTACTAACGACTGTACTGACTTACAGCTATACAACATCAATTGGGCACAGGTTAAGCGTCGGTAAAATGGGCGAATTATTAATTATGATAATTTACTATCATTATACAATTTATGAAACGAATTTTCATTACTAGCTCGTGTCAAATGTCACGAGAGAATCTTGAAATAAATATGTATAACACTTGAAATGCATGTCGTAATAAGATTCTTTGAGGAGAGAAATTCGTGACAATGTGACAATTCTAAATTTGATCGAAGGTCTTGTTGCACGATGCATATAAACGATGTCGCTTGTCGCTTCATTGTAAGCAGATTACAAACGAAACAAATTGAGACTGTTCGATTTACGGATGAATTACGTAAGTACGTAGGAAGGGGAAAATAGGCATAATCGATAACAGAACAGATTTTTTTAGGGAATGACAGATCGAGCTCTTGTTTTTTATTGTGTTAATAATTCTTTAATTTTTTTATCTTTAAATACAAGTTGCATCACAGACGAGATATTCGTTTGTGGTTGCATTACGCTAAAATTCTAAAAGTTTCAATACCGTATAAATTTTCGAACTGGACAATTTCTCCTAGACTTTGAATTTACAAGTTATTTTCAACTTCAAAAACTTAAACTGTTTTCAATTTGAAATTGATCGAAAGATACTTACACTGACGAAGTATGGAACGAACGTGACATTAACTGGGATCTTTCGTCTCAAGTTTTGAAATACCGACCTGGAAAAAGATCAGAGTGTTTCTTACGCCCTCTGCGATTTGCTACGGCAAACATAAAAACTACATTGAATTCAATCTTCACGGATGATAAAGTTAATTGCTAAAAAATGATCTTCGTTTATTAATAAATACCTTATCAAGTTATTTACGAGTGGAGGCAGATAAGAAAATCCCTCTCTGATAGAGAAATCAGTGTTAAATTTCTAAGGCGGTATAGCAGTCACGAAATAACCTCGCCGTGACAAAATGCAATATCGACAATAGATATAGTACAATACTGTCATCGTCTAGTGAAATACGAAATTACAGTATATATCTAATAACAATTTGTTATTGCAAAAATATAATCTATTTATGCACTATTTATCTAATTTAACGATTATAAAATATATGATAATTATACTTAACAATATCACATTGACACCACTTGATATTTTAAAACATATTAAATTTGTATATTTATACTACCAGAATGCTACATATTAGTCCATGTAACGTTTCACAGATTATAGTAAACATAACCAAAAAATTCTCTTGTTTAGTATATTATTTAATGTTTAAATAATATACTAAATAGTAAATATACTACACAGTTAAAAGAATATTTTATAACAAATTAATATATTCGTAGATAAAATTTTAGTAACCATATTAAGATATTAGATTGAAAATACAACTATTTTTATAATTTCGATTATATAAAATTCTTAATTGAATATTTTTAAGGTCTAAGAATTGTGTATTTTTATATAACATGGAACAGTGTGTAAAAAAACCAAAATTAGATATAAGTAGAAGTATAAAGGAAGGACAGGCAGAAATTTTAGTTGACGATACAAACGTATTTTATAATCCTGTTCAAGAGTTTAACAGGGATCTTAGCGTAGCTGTGTTAACAACCTACGTAAAAGGTATAAAGAAGCAACCAACAGAGACAGGCACGGAAAAACAAGATGGAATTGTCGTATTGGAAGCTTTATCTGCTACTGGTTTACGTAGCATTCGGTATGCCAAAGAAGTGAAAGGTATAAAACAAATCGTAGCCAATGATATTTCTGCAAAGGCGGTTGAAAGCATTAAAAATAATATACAACACAATGGAGTCGAAAATTTTATAAAACCAAGTCACGAAGATGCAACATTGCTCATGTATCAAAGTAGAAAGGATAAGTTTGACGTAATAGATTTAGATCCATACGGTTGTCCTACAACGTTTCTGGATGGGGCGGTACAATGTGTATCAGACGATGGACTGCTTATGATCACAGCTACAGATATGGCAGTATTAGCTGGTAACTCCCCTGAAACTTGTTATCTTAAATATGGAGCTATCTCTTTGAAATCTAAAGCATGCCATGAAATGGCACTAAGAATATTATTGCAAAGTATTGCTTCACACGCAGGGCGGTATGGTAGATACATAGTACCAGTACTTTCTATAAGTGCTGATTTTTATATAAGAGTATTTGTTAAAGTATTTTCCAGTCAAATTAAATGTAAAGAGAATGCAACTAAAATTGGAATGGTGTACCAATGCACAGGTTGTGAAAGCATCAACACTCAACCATTATGTTATAAGAAGCCTACCGGAGGCTACAAATTAACATCTTTACCTTATGTGGATCGACTTTGTAAAATCTGTCAGCATAAGCAACATGAAGGGGGGCCGATATGGTTAGGTCCTTTGCACGACCAACATTTTGTATCTAATCTTCTATGTAATTTAGAGGAAATGAAATTAGCAACATTAAAAAGGATAGAAGGAGTTTTAAATGTTGTTCACGAAGAATTAGACGTTCCATTATATTATACTCTTAGTCGTTTAATGTCTACGATCAAATGTATTACACCGTCGATGTTAACATTTCGATCTGCATTATTAAACGCAGGATATTGTGTATCGTATTCACATGCCTGCAAAACATCTGTAAAGACGGATGCTCCAAATGAAGTTATATGGGATATTGTACGTGCATGGGAAAAAGATAATTCCGTGAAAAGAGATAAACTATCAAATGATAGCCCCGCGATAAGAATACTAAAGACACCAACGACAACGAACATTTCGTTTGATATACATCCTCTGGCCAATCCATTATCTAGGCAAAACAAGCTAACGCGATTTCAACAAAATCCTACGATCAACTGGGGCCCTGGTACACGTGCAAGAACGAGAATAGACTTAGAAAATGGAGTAGAAAATTCGAAAAAGATAAGAAATCAAAATAAAAATTCCAGAAAAGAGAAACCAGGATCAACAAACGACACTGAGAAAATAAAGCCTTTATAAGGATATTTATATCTATTCTTGTACCTATACCGTAAATTTTTATTAAAAATTCAAGTGTATATAAACGAATACTCGGTCATTAAATTTTTTCATTGACAAAACATACATGTAGCGTGTTTTGTAACACCTATAAACCTGTATATACAAATATATTGGTAATTTGAAAGTCAATATTGTTTTTCTCTTCACATTCTGTAATGAAAGTGTTTCAGTGCTTACATTTGAAATCTTTAACGAGGTGAGGTAAAATATGAGATTAGCAGCAATGCTTTCTTACTAGAACTACAATGCATCAACTACAAAAACTACAAGTAAAAAAAGTCTATCAAAAGAAAACAGAATCCGCGTACATTAATCTAAAAACTTTCAAAAATGAAAATTGGAAAAACTATCGAATATTTATAAGCGAGAATTAATAGAAGATCAAATAATTATAATAATGGTTAATGGAATTGATAATGCTATAACAAACTATATTTCTTCTATTGGCATAAAGAAATAAATTAACTCATATTTATTTATTGTAAAATTAGCTTGACTTGACTATTGATGACTGGTTATTTTAAACTGTGTGTGTATGTAAAGACATACTAATGTTAATATGAGGTACATAGGATACACCATACTGGGCAAAAGAGCCATAGTGAATATATCTATGTAACATACATGTATGTAAACATTTTTTTATGTTAACATCATGATAAATAATATTTGATCATTGTTATATTTCATTATGTGGATGGATCCTCATGAAAAGAGTGTCATTAAGGCATCAACACTAATGGTTTTGTATGAAAACCACAGGACATTTGAAAACGACCACCATATTGATGAACTTGCCGAGAAGCCCGATTTCGATGATTTTAAAATATGTTTTGAACATTCTCTATGAGGTAATATATAAAATAACATATAAAATATGTGCATGCGTCCGTATTTTATATACTGCATGCATTTTTATGTATGTATTTTATATACTGTATACATTTTATGTATGTATTTTGTATACTGTATGCATTTTATGTATGTATTTTATATACAGTATGCAGATTAATACTGTATTATCTTACAATTAATACCTTTGTTATATAATATCATATGATATTCATTTGCAATAATTTTTATAAAATCAATTTGCATATTCATAAAGGAAGATACATTATACATTATATACCAAATCAACGAACAGTATAATTTTAATTATATAATAATTTGCTTCATATCAGAAGACTTACATACATGTGGTATGTAAGTTGTGAAGTGGGGGCAACTTATCTTAACATTTATAAATTGAGTTCATTCTAGTACGTGAATTTTAGAGTGATTGATATAGCATGTTGCAGTAACAACTGTTAAAGGATGGCTGTACCTACGCATACTTTGAGTAATGGACAAAAAATCCCTGTCTTAGGACTTGGTACTTGGCAAGCTGGAGTGAGTATTTTGTTTAAAAATAATATATGATAATGTACAGATGTATAAAAGTACCAGCCAAATCTTTTACTTTATATTTTAAAAGCGACGTTTGACAGATTCCTAGTTAACATAAAGTATAAAGATATTTGTAATAAAAGAAAACAAAGTAACAGATATTATTTGTCATTTACTAACTAATTTACATACAAAATTATTAAACTGGTATGTTTGAAAGTTCTTTACTGTATCGTAAATTATTACATATCCCTATTCTATAGTCAGGTTTTCTCCATTAATAATGGAGAATGATGAAAATGGAGAAAAACACAATAATATTAAATGACACCACAAAATAATGGTTTTAAAGCTTTGAATTATTCATAGTTCTCACGATTTCCGCAATTAAAGTAATTTTTTCAACAGGAAGAATCTCATAAAATTTTCTTCACAAATCTCAAATGTAAATTTTTTAAGGACAATCCAGGTGTTGTTGAACAAGCGGTGCGAGACGCGGTGGATGCCGGTTACAGGCATTTTGACTGCGCTTATATCTACTGCAATGAAAAGGAAATTGGTAAAGCTCTACGCGATAAAATTGCCGAGGGTGTGATAAAACGAGAAGATTTATTTATCACGACAAAGGTAATTTTCTGCCTAATGACAAAGTTTCTAGCCATTAATTTTGCTACTAACTGTTGAAGTAATTACTTCAAGAAAAACTCTATACCTATTCTTTTACCACTGTTACGAAGAGGATAGAATTTAGTGAAACAAAAAATTCGATCCATATTATTGTGTCCCTGAATATAAATTATGTTTTGGATTACAAGGTCTAGAAACAAAAGAGCTATAAGTAAATTTCTATTGCTGTTTCTTGTAGCCTTCAACTAGAGCTACAAAGTTAACTTTTTGGTAATATCCTTTCCTATAAATGTATGAACGTGCTCCCTATCATAGCTGCTTCTATTATATTGTAACACTATAAGAGTGAGGATCTGGATCAGCATAAACTATACTTATACCTTTATTTATTTCAATATATTTTTCTATTACAAATTCATCCACTTGTTATTCTATCAATCAACCTCAACACTAACTTTTTATACTTTCAGTTATGGAATTCGATGCACAGGAAAGAATTGGTAGTACCAGCGTGCAAAAAATCACTTGAAAATTTCGGATTCGATTATGTTGATCTTTATCTTGTTCACTGGCCCATGGGATTTGATGTAAGACTGCATAACTTCACTGTGCATTCCAATTCTGTTGACTGGACTGTCTCTTAATCAGAGCTTTTTACTATTAGGAAATTAAGACCAATCAATTTCAGTTAGAACATTCTTTATTCCAAAAATGTAAATACGACATAATTTAATTTCAGTTTTAAAATGTGATGTAACAAAAATAAAACTGTATATTAGAAGGTAGATCTGTAAAAAAAAAGAATTATCATCCGAATGACTTTATTAATTCGTTTTTCGGTTCAACAAGTTGGTATCGACACAGTAAGCTTGAAAAATAATTGAAAGAAACGATTGCATTATTTATGTAGAAACATCATAATCCTAGGAAAATTCTGAAGGTCTGTGGCCAGTCGATGAGAAAGGTAATCCCATGTATGGAGACATGGATTATCTCGATACGTGGCGAGCAATGGAAGAATGTGTAAAGCTGGGATTAACTAAAAGTATAGGTCTTAGCAACTTTAACTCTCAACAGATCGATCGTGTTTTATCGATCGCCCAAATCAAACCTGTCATGTGTCAAGTGGAGTGCCATCCAAACTTAAATCAGAAAAAACTACGTGATTTCTGCACGCAACGTAACATATCTATCACAGCTTACAGCCCACTCGGTTCTCCTAAGCGTACTTGGGTGAAACCTGGCGATCCAGAAGTTACTATCGAATCAGCAGAAATAATCGCGATTAGCAAGAAGTATGGGAAGACTCCGGCGCAAGTTGTTTTACGATACTTGGTAATGTATACATATATAAAAAGATGGTTATGAAACAAGGATTTATTAAAAAGTAATTAACGCGCTGCAATGAACTTCAAACATTTAATTGAAATAATTATTCTATCAATAGATCGACATTGGTACCATTCCTATACCTAAGTCTAGTTCGAAGGAACGTATTAAGGAAAACATCAATATTTTCGACTTTAAGTTAACATCACAGGAAATTGCAACCATCAATACACTTGACCGTGGAATTCGTATTTGTCCTGCTGCAGAGTAAGTAATATGCGGATACAATGATTAAACGTGCACGTTTCTTGTTTTTTACATTTTAATTACAACGAAGTTTTATATTTAGGTTTAAGGGACACAAGGACTATCCGTTCACTATAGAATTCTAAAATAGAAAATAGATTCACTATTTTACATAACTGTCTTATTCTATTAAATATTTCGTTAAACATTTTGTTTTATTAAACGTATATGATATATATAAGAACATATATTCTATGTAATTTTCGTTCACGCTTGTAATTAGCTCTATTTTTAATAAATCATTGTTATAAAAAGAACTACTGTTTAAAAAAAGCTTATTCCTATATATCTACCACCTTTCTTCAATATTCATAAACTAAGAATCATATATCGTCATATTTCGTATATCGGCATAGGGTAACAAGTTAGATATATAAGATTTATATTATTCTTATCAAAATAGATGCTGTCTTCTTCGTTAACGAAAATAAAAAATAACCAGTTGATAACATTTTAAAATATCGTAATAATATTGTGCAATTATCTAATCTCGGCTGTCTAGAATTGTTCCGCGTCATCTCTATCGTTATATAATGATTTACTTAGGGCAGAATAGTATGAATAGAAGACTCAACGATAGAATTCAATCAGTTAGTTTCTAGAATATTGTGCGCTTTACATTTGATTACAAGTGACAGCGGAATTTTCTGACAAAAATTCACCAACGAGATCCGTTTTGACGACTTACTTAAAATCTATAATTAGTAATGGCTGAAATACCATCTCTTGCGCTTTCCAATGGATATAAAATGCCTGCTTTTGGTCTTGGTACGTATCAGGTAAGAATATATTTATACATATTTAAAGATAAGACGCAATAATCCAAGTAATTATCGATCGTATGATTACATATGTACATGAAAAGTTTCAACAAATTCTTTTGAAAGCATCGCTTGACCATGTTGTGTCGTTTATTCAAAATACTCACACTTTAATTCTGACTCATTTTCGACGCAGTCGCATTGTACTATCGTTAAAAAGTTCCTTGAATTTGAGAAAAATATGATGGAATTGTTATTGATAAACCAAGAATGTCCACGCGTTTATAGAAAATGTTAAGGCATAAAAATACACATAATGCATATAATGTATAAAGTAATATAATTAATTTATATATATATATAATAATTGCTTTATGTATATAAAGCATAATAGCAAAATATTCGAAGTAAAGTAATAGTTTAAGTAAATCTCTAATGAAATTCCATTCTTTTAATTATAATTGTATTAACAAAATGCAAATTTGCATAAATATCCACAGTTTGGGTATTGATATATGTAATTTATACTTTTGCTTCTATTCATAAAGATGTTCTAAAAACGTTGTAACGGTTTACTTTTTAGATGTTTATTTAAAATGAGAGTGAGATATAAAATTTCGAGAGTAATAGCGGTAATAAAGTAGATTAAATTTTGTACCTTTCCAGTCCCGTGCTGGAGAAGTGGAAGCAGCTGTAATAGAGGCAATAAACCTAGGATACCGTCACATAGACACAGCGTTCTTCTATCAAAATGAGAAAGAAATTGGTCAGGCAATTCAAGCGAAGATCAAGGATGGAACTGTGAAAAGGGAAGATCTTTTCATTACAACTAAGGTGATTAAATCTTATCTAAAACTTAAAAAAAATTTGTTTTTATCAGAGATGAAAACGTTTCATATAACATTTCTTACAGCTCTGGAATAACTTCCACAAAGAGTCAAGCGTAGTTCCAACATGTAAGAGATCTTTGGAAAATCTCGGGTTAAGTTATGTAGATCTTTATCTAATTCATTGGCCATTTGCCTTCAAGGTTCGTTATAATTCGATACGTTTTAATTATCTGTTTAATGGACATTTTAAAAAATGTACTAAGTATTTTTTTTAGGAAGGAGACGATTTAATGCCCAGAGACAAAAATGGGGCACTTTTGATGTCGGATACCGACTACCTCGAAACATGGAAAGGAATGGAAGAGTGCGTGCGATTAGGATTAACTCGTAGTATTGGAATTAGTAATTTCAATCAGGAACAGATCACTCGTTTACTTGCTGTAGCCAAGATACTGCCTGTAAATAACCAGGTACAGATTATTCTCTGCGCTACTTGTAGAATTAATTCGCAATTAATTTAAAATTTATTACTTCCATTAGGTCGAAGTGAGCATAAATATGGATCCAAAGCCATTGATACAATTCTGCCAAAAACATAATATCACGATTACCGGATATTCACCGTTAGGACAACCAGGTAATAAGGCGGGAATACCAACTTTCTTGGACGATCCAGTGTTAGTAGATTTTTCTAAAAAGTATAACAAGACCACAGCACAAATTGCTCTAAGATATGTCGTAAGTAAATAATATCTGGTTATAGTATTTTTTACTTATTTAAATAATATGTGGAAAGTGCTATTTCATGTTCTCCGGTTTTTTTTTTTTTCTATTCTTGTATATATTTCGATATTTCGTTTAACGATAATACAACCTACCATTCGGGCCATTTCCATCAGTAAAGATAAGTTTAGAAATAAGGAGAAATACACATACGATTACATATATACATATATATGTTTAAAATAGAATTTAGTAAGATATCAATTCGTTTATCTACAGCTAAAAAGTTTAATTTATTTCCATCGAAATATTCCAGTTGCAACAAGGAATCGCTATCATTCCGAAAACAGTAACACCGAGTCGATTGAAAGAAAATATGAATATATTTGATTTTTCCTTAACGGATGAGGAAATGGCCTCTATAGCAAAACTTAGCACGCATCAACGTGTTTCACGATTTGGAGAGTAAGCATCCCGATAGTCCATTAAATTGTAAATTAATTATTCTTGTTATTCGACAGTGAGATGGTAATGTTATTTCTATTCCTTTTTACAGTGCAAAGGGGCATAAGTACTACCCGTTCGAATAACAAAAGTTTCATTGCAAACAAGTAAAATGACAGGAAATAGCTCATTAGATTCAGTATAAATTAATAGTAAGGTATATCCCCTTTGAACTTACATAATCCCACGGTGTAATTCGGTACTTGTTTGACCCTTATTTAGTCAATTAGATTTATTGAATGCCATGGAAAATTTCGATGCTCCGGACGACATGACACCGTACGCCGTAACAATGTGGATACTGTCACGGACAAGGCTAATCGCATCCAGCCAATGTTAACCTTCATTAAAGAGTGTATACATTACGAGTAAATAAAATTACATCAAAAAAAGTAATTGTCAAGCAGAAAGTATCTCATTCTCCTTTTTTCCTTGTAGAATTAAAAATTTACAAAATGCGAATCGCTAATAACCCACTTAAATGGTTAGTGCAAAATTGAATAACAGAAATAAAAAAGAATAAGGTAGTTTCTGACTCTCGCAATGCAGATACATTTTTGCAGCACGTACAATCAATATGAAAACAATTCTCGAAACTATAAAAGGAAACCTGTTTCAAGAACGGATGACGCAGTGATGATTATTGTTTCTGTAATCGTTAGAAATACTATGAGCGGAAATACAATCAACGGACTAGAACGAAGTTGAAGGTTGTTTGAAAAGATGTATTTTGAATGAAAATTGTATCTAACGAAACGAGGATGCAAATCCTATAGTACATTTCATTTTCATAGTACCAAATTTTTACAGTCATATGAAAGTACTACTAATTGCTATGAAATCTAATATGCTTAGAACTATGTAATATGTAAATTAATTCATATGCATAATAAGTACAACGATGTATACTTTCTGTAAGCATTGTACATATACCTTTTTTTGTTCTCCATTGATTGCTTCGTATCTTTAAATAAGAGAAGTTCGTAGCATAGACTATAGAGTTGTACGATAGTGCTAGCCTAGATTAACAAAGATTCCATTAAAAAAAGAAGGTCGTGTCTTATACTCATTAGGAATTACGAAGCAGATTTCTTCAATAAACAGCAAAGGCTCTTGTGGACGAGAGCCCATTTTCAGCATAATTCACTTCACCAATAAGCAAAATTGCTTATTCTATATCCGCTCACCGCAACACATAAACGGAGTATTTTACGCGCAAATATAATATTACCCAACAATTTTGCGGTGACATTTTTCCATTATCGATTCGCTGATCGGTTTAAAAGGGAAATAAATCATCGTTTCAACAATCTTACGTTTCGAGAAATTTCAAAAATTTACCCGATAAGGTATGCCACATACGTAAATACATGCTCTAACTCGAATTTCGTATCGCAATGTTTAGTAAATTCAAGCACGACCTTCGAGCGATCATTGCTACGGTAAAAGCAACACCTTCTCGAAATTATTTGTTATTAGCCCATTGCCGGTCACGTATTCGCTATATTGCTATTAAATGAACGAAGAAATTACATCATGAATCATATCGCCCAAGCGTAAGTTTCATAAACTACCGTGTTTGAAATGTTGTTTTTTTTCTTTGCAATACCAGTTTTCCCGGTGAAATAAACGCCACGAACATTGAACGCGATCATTAAATGGCTTTTATAGGTGGAACGCAAAATTTTCCAACAAAAGCAGTTCGCCAACTTGCAATAGATTGCTATCGTCATCAAACATCGTGTCATCCACGATGGTTCAGTGCGGTTCCTGGAGATCTAGAATGCTCGATAAGGTGAAAGAATGCCGCGACGCGATTAAGAACATGGTGGCCTTCGACAAGTCGCCAAACAGCATTAAAACTACGCGAACAGCCGGCAAACGCCCAAGCAATTCCTCCAAGCACATGAGAGCAACGACTTCTCTGTCCTCGATACCGGATGTCATTACGTTCAGCGGTATTGCGTTCAAGCATAAAGAATACGAAGACGTACCGATTCTAATGAGAGACTCCATATTCAATTCGGATAAATCAGAGAAACTGAACACGTCTGTGGAACCGATCGACCGAACTAACAATACGAACGATTCGTTTAACCGCTACGTTTCGATGGATAACATGATCAGTAATTCGTTGAAATCGTTCCTGGCGCTCGAGGAGCAGGTAAAAGAGGAATTTTTGGAACAGCACGTTTCCTCGATCAAAAAGAAAATTTCAGCGGAGCCGTTTCTTTCTTATGCGGAAGGCAACGCGGAATTCATTTGGACAGACGACACAACGGAGGAGAGTTTTTTTGGTAAGGCATGGAATTCTCTAGAACACTTGGACACGGTCGATATCGGAAATCCACATAGGAACTCTACATTTTACGAAGACTTTTGCCTGCACAAAAATCGTACTTCTTCCCCGATTCGAAGTCATCCGTTCCAAGATTCTGGCTTTGAAAATAATTTCTCCATATAAATCTTCACTTATGATTATTTATTGAATATTTCTACGTCATTTCCTTTTCTACTTTTATTTTTTTTTTTTTTTTTTTTTTTTTTTTTTACGTTTTTTTATGTATTGAACCTTTTGTAAGTTTAGTTGGTATTTAGATCAATAAAGTTTATTACAATGAATATGATCACTTATATCAGTCTGATATACTCGCACTGTGTCCATTCCTAACATTCCACCAACTGAACGTAAACAAAAATATCGTCAGAGTATAGCACCATTACTTGTTGATAACATTTTGGAATCGCGCACAATCAACGATACTTTCATTTAAATTATCCTTTAAGTAATTCTTTCGAACGTGAATTGTGAATCGATTACGTAACCAATCGTCGAGTAATGTTCATATAGGAAAACAAGTGTTTAAAATAAGTTGAACGAGCGGAATCACAGTTTGAAACAAAAGCAGAATAATAATATCGAGAGTTTTGAAATTATCGATTTCGTGAACGACCATGATGCTGGAATGTACGAACGAATACAACGGTTCGTTTCTATCCTGTGAGAAGCTTAAAGAAATATCAACCGCCTTAAAAGAAGGAAGAACTATTCAAAGCAGGGTAATGAATTTTATTCTAACGATAATCAGCTATATAGTACTGAAAATCGACGATCAAAATCGCCTCCGCGAATTTGCGGACATATTCAACGACAGATGTTTGCAAATCTTAAAAAACGACCTAGAAAACCTTATACATTTCAAGACCAAATTTTTTAACTTGTTAATCTTCGAATTGTTATTGGAAACTGTCAAGAAAGAGAACAATTATCGAAACAGACGTCTTAAACTGAATGCGGCAGTGGATACGGCAAATAAAGGCTATAGGAAAGTGATTCTTCAGAAAAAAGTCAAGACTATTGTAAAATTCTTGATTTTTCGAAAGGTAAAGACATCTTCCTATCTCTACGATGAAAACAATACGTTCAATTGGTTTTCTTACAAACAAAAAGTTAGCGTTGTACTTAACAGCGAGATCAGCCCAAAAGACAATTTTTTAATAATTAAAAATAATTTAAAGGATTATTGTGAAAAAGATATTATGAATTGTATTCTTTATAAAAGAAAAGACGAATGTACAAATAATGTGAAGAATTTAACAAAGTATACAAATAAGGAAGCTAAGTTTTACGAAACGTCTATGTACAATACTTGTATCAGCGATCTCTGTACCAAATTCTATTGGTTGCTCTGGTATGGATGGCTGGCGATTTGTATGTATTATTGTTGTAAGCATTTTTTGCCTGACGTTCTTAGATGTCGTACATCGATTAATCAGTGAAAAATAACACTATGATAGTTTTATTTGCATATATTTATAAGTTAGACGCGAATGCTGTATTATTTTGTTCAAATTGTTATCTGCATATATTGCCTTTCCCGCATACATGCATCAATGCCATATACATGATATCTTGGCTGATTATTTGATAGAAAAATGTATTCCGTAATACGTTAGCAAGTTAAGATATGGAAAATAATATAATCTATATATATATATATATTGCGTGATTTATTTAACAGAAGCATTTTATATTTCTACTTATAAAATGTGAAATATTTATCGAAGTAATAACGTAGCTGAATTCAGCTGGCACTGTTTTCAATACTGTGATATCAAATGTTCTGTATTTTTTATTTCTGCGATACACCCAGAATAACTATGTATAATCGAGCTTGAGCCCTCTCTCAGTTTAGTAGTTATGTACGTCTCCTAAATATAAGCACGTATTTTTATCGTACGGGAATTTATAATTATGTTTAGCTATAGCATAGTTATAGTAGTATATATATAGAATATAAGATATTTCTATTAATAAAACTTTCAATACTAGATATGAGTTTAAACGTGTTCAACTGAGAAGTGTTCCTGCTAAAGTATTTAAACACTTATTGTTCATTCATACGCTCTCATAATAAGCTTATTCACGTAAGCTCATGCGTATTGTTCAACAACAAAACAGAAAATATCGATAATGTTTTTGTTTGTATCATTACTGCACATTTGAATAAGAATGAAAAACAAGTGTAAAAGGACGACGATGATCGATTTTAAATTAAATTAAACGTTATGAACACCTGAAGTATTTCAATGTTCACATACTGAAAAAATATATATTCATACGTAAGTAACTATACAACATGCTATTTTTTCCTATTTATTAGTCCAGTCTTTGAATATAAACATTTTAAAAATACAATCACTGATCGTGATTAGATATGTGTACTTGGAAATTATAAAAATTTTAGAAAGCTGTCCACTTACCGACAAGTGTAATGACATTTTAAATTTTATTTAACATTCGAGAACGATCCATTTCTGTTATAAGAGTAACTCATTCATTCATCCTTAGTGATCAAGGGACTGTGAACTGTCCCTTGTTGCTCGTAACGGACTCTGTAATTTTCCATAGGACTCGTTCCTCGTAACGAATTTAACGGAATCGTAACACTACGCTTCAAATTACAAATACATAGAGAAATTTCTCTATACAACGCATAAAATTTATTATGCAAGGTCGTGCACACATCAGAGGCTGTGAAACGCATGCGCAGAAAAATCTCGTAGAACAGGACAGTACACTTTTAAGGGTCCACAAGATAAAATTCTTCTTTGTATGTATATCTATGTATTTCCAGTTATAAAATTTGTAACCTTTGCGTGAATTTCTTCGAAGATACCTCAAATGCAATAAAATATTAGCACCTGCAGAATAGAATGCAGATTAAGATACATTAATTATACATATTTTAAAATTCAGGTGTAAAATTTTCTCAATCAAAGTATATACGATATTTACAAATCAAGTACAATGTAGACGGATGGGATATTTTAATTTACATCAATAGATTAATATTACAAGAAAAAAATTTATGCTGGCTATTAGCTAATAACGTGTAAGTCGTAACAAGAAATTATATTAATAATAATAATAATAATAATATTAAAAGAAAGTATATTCTATTTTTAACGAAGGTTTTCAAATAATTTAATCACAATTTATTTTTAAAATATGTAAAACAAAACGAAACAAACATAAACGAATCAATAAATTACGCTTCATTCTTCGATATACGGGTATACGAGTCTGCCTCCGGAGAAGGGGACAGGGCACAAGGGTTAATGTAGGATATTTATAAAAGGTGCTGAGCGAATTTACCGGCATTGTGCTGCCGGCACTACTTTCCGACGGTGTATCGAATATCAAAATATAATACCAGTGTTAAATACGTACTCTGTGTTTCAAGTAAGAAAGTTTGTGCAAAATATCAAAAATAATCAAAATGGTTCTAAACGTACCGACGATGAAATTCTACAACGGCAACGAAGTGCCGTCATTCGGACTTGGTACATGGAAGGTCAGTACTATTACCGATATAGTAATTAAACATAAAAAAATTTATCGTTTATTTTCAAGAAGAATGTACATAAAATTGTTTACGATATATATGACGAATTCCTTCTTGCGCAACTCGTATTAACGAATTTCATTCGTAATGTTTTTATAATTTTCTATTTGAAATCTACAGTATAAGATACCTGTAACATTGACATATCAATAAAATGTAATATGTTTCTATGATATTTTCGAATCTTCCAAATGGATGAACGATTTGCCTTTGTATCTACAATGTAGTGGTTCCCTTAGTTGTTTTTATGACAAGGGCATTATAACGTTTTCTATGTCTATGTCTTCTGACATTTAATGAATTAAAATTTCAAGTATGGGAATAGCAAACAAAATATTCGGGAACAACCAATCTTTCATCACATTAATATTTATAGAACTATTGGATCTTTCTATATATTTTTATACTTGTGTTAACTAGATTTTTATATGCTACCTTCGCTATCTTTATACTTTGTACTTTCAACTTCATATGTACATCTATCGATTATTTTCAATCAATAGAAGTGCACATTTAAACACATTTTAAGATAAGTTTATCAGAAATAATACTCATAAATGATATCATATCAGTTAGGACTTTAAGTGGAAAATAAAATTATATAACATGATTTTTATTTTTACTACAAATATATTTCTACTTGTATACCTATTGCACAAGTTGTTGTAATTTATCTTTTTCAATTAATTAATAACCTATACATTTTTTAGTCCAAACCTGGAGAAGTTACTCAGGCTGTTAAGGATGCAATTGATATTGGATATAGACATATTGATTGTGCCCATGTTTATGGCAATGAAAAAGAAGTGGGTGCTGCTCTTAAAGCAAAGCTGACCGAAGGTATTGTGAAAAGGCAGGACCTTTTTATCACCAGCAAATTATGGAATACTTTCCATAGACCAGACTTGGTTGAACCTGCTATTAAAAAGACTTTATCAGATTTGGGTCTTGAATATTTGGATCTTTACTTAATTCATTGGCCAATGGCATACAAAGAGGGGGATGATCTTTTCCCAAACAATGCTGATGGTAGTCCTACTCTTAGCAATGTAGACTATGTAGATACATGGAAAGCTATGGAAGCTTTGGTATCTAAAGGACTTGCTAAAAATATTGGTGTTAGCAACTTTAATTCTGAACAAATAGACAGGCTACTTAAAAACTGCAGCATCAAACCAGTTACAAACCAAGTAAATATAAGTTTCATTCAATTTATAGTGATGTATAATGAATGCATTTTGTATATTGAATAGTACATTTATAATGTATATAATTGTACGTTTATAGATTGAATGCCATCCATATCTTACTCAAAAAAAACTTTCTGATCTCTGCAAACAAAAGGATATTCTTATTACTGCCTACAGTCCCCTTGGATCACCTGATAGACCATGGGCTAAGCCAGATGATCCGAAATTGTTAGATGATAAAAAATTAGGTGAACTTGCAAAGAAATATAATAAAACACCTGCTCAAGTTCTTATTAGATACCAGGTATATGCTAATATTATTTCATTCATGAACTATATTCACAGGTAAACTTTATAATACAATTTTTATTTTTCTTTCAGCTGGATCGTGGTCACATAGTTATCCCTAAATCAGTTACAAAATCAAGAATTGCTCAAAACAGTGAAGTCTTTGACTTTAAACTTTCCGCAGAAGACATTGCATACATTGATACCTTTGACTGCAATGGCAGGATCTGTCCAATGCTTGGGTAAATATTTTTATATTTTTTACTTATGAATGTAATTTTTATAAAATTTGCTTTTGATATTGTCATTTGTATTTTTTTCAGCACGGAGCCCAGCCCTTACTATCCCTTCCACATTCCATTCTAAGCAATCGAATTAAGTTAAAAACCAATATGTACAAACTACTTTCATTGTAATCTTTACAATACTTTTTTCTTCTGTACATTTTCTAAGTGAAATTCATATAAAATAAACATATATAATAAATATATGTATACGTTTATTTCCCATGCATCATATACTCAAAATTTTTTCCCAAAAGGGAAAGGTGGGAAAGGGTATAACAACTTGAAATAATAATAGATATGACGGAGCAACTTCAAATTGTTAGAATCATTTTGATAAATTGATAAAGCCAGATAAAGAATTACACCACAGAGCTGAGAAATTACCTAAAAGGACAGCACAGGGGAAAGGGAAGTATCGCTCAGCGTCATCCGTTGTTATACGGTCTTAGTTGTATATATGCGACACTCTCAGTCAATATACATCCTTATTTTTCTGATTGTGTTGGTTCTGTCAGAAAGAATCAGTCAGATATCCATATCTTTTATCATTTTATGGTAAGTGTGGAAAATAATAAATGTGTGATACCATATAATATAAATAGGAGCTTCGATTAACGCTGAGCGTCAATTCATTAATGTATTATTTCGAATGCATATATGACGATGGCACAACAAATTGTGAAATTTAACAATGGCAATACTTGTCCCATTCTTGGTTTGGGTACCTGGCAGGTATGTTACAATTTAAAAAGACAATATTTTTTATAACATAATTCCTGCTTAAGTTTTACTAAATATGTTTTTGGATTTATCAGTGTAACTTTCATAATGTTAAATCAAGATTATTTAAAAAATTCGAAATTTGAATCATTTTTTAATTATGTTCATCTGTAATAATTTATTTCACATTTTTATGTCGAATAGTCCAAGCCGAATGAAGTGATTCAAGCAGTTAAAGATGCCATTGACATCGGCTACCGGCATCTAGATTGTGCCCCCGTTTATGGAAACGAACCAGAGGTCGGTGCAGCAGTTGCCGCAAAAATTAATGAAGGCGTTATCAAACGGGAAGATATTTTTATCACGAGTAAATTGTGGAACACGAACCATCAACCTGATCTAGTCGAACCTGCATTAAAGAAAACTTTGAATAATCTTGGGCTTGAATATCTCGATCTTTACTTGATGCATTCACCAATGGGATTCAAGCGTAAGTTTTAATCTTTGTTTTTGCTTAATTAATAAATGAAATATATTTCTTTTTACAGCTGGTGATGATCCATTCCCTAAAGATACTGATGGTAAATCTATAAACGATGATACCGATTATGTCGATACTTGGCATGCAATGGAGAATCTTGTAAAGAAAGGTCTTGTAAAGAACATTGGAGTGAGCAACTTCAATTATCAACAAATGGAACGAATACTTTCTAACTGTACAATAAAACCAGTGACAAATCAGGTTGAATGCCATCCATATTTAATTGAGAAGAAATTGTCTGACTTTTGCAATTCTAAAGGAGTGCTGATTACTGCTTACTGTCCTTTCGCTAAGCCAGGTCTTAGTGTTGATGAGCCTGTACTGTTAGAAGACTCAAAAATTACAACGCTAGCTACCAAATACAAAAAAACTCCTGCTCAAGTAGTACTGCGATATCAAGTATGTATTTTAATGACAAAATTCTCTTTAATCACATTCATAAGTTAAATTAAAAAAGAAGAAATTTATTAAATAGATACAACGTGGACACATAGTGATTCCTAAATCGGTAACAAAATCGAGAATACAAGAAAACTTTAATATCTTTGATTTTGAATTAAGTTCAGAGGATATGAATACAATAAATAGTATGAATTGTAATAAAAGAGTTGGCTTAAGACCTGACAAGTATGTATTAAAATATTGCTTAATATAAAAAATAATATTTGAAACTTCCTCATTTCATAATTATTTGTTTGATTTAGTTTCAGATTTAGTCACCACAAATACTTCCCCTACAACACAGAATTTTAATATTATTCTATAAACCAACACTAATAAACAGAATTTTAATATTATATTATAAACCATGAATAATGAAATATATTTCTTTTTAAATTATTAACCTTTTTTTTCATGAAATCCCTTCAGTCTAACTTTACGTCATAACAAATGGAACAATAAATAACTCTTACGGTTAGGTGCATTGGCACAATGATTCATCACTGTCTTCGCAACCGCATGAGCAACATTCGCAAAATTCATCCTCACTGTCCTCTTCAGCCAACTGCTTTGAACCAATTGGTTGATATTCCCCGGAAGGACCTAGCGGATCATCGCTACAGTTACATGCTGCGTTGGATAACCCACGGGCACATTTGCCTCTGCAATTACACCTGCAGCTTCCAACTAGACGTGGACAGGGCGTCGATGGACAAATTTCACAGGGATCTCTAATATCGCAGGGATTTCTGAGATCACAAGGTAACGCGTATGGTTTGCACCCTGTTCGAATACCTGTATTTTATTTTCATATTAGTTTCTGTCCTTCTCATTAAAGAACTTACTACATTGTATATACACATACCATGATCTGCCATTGTATAACGTGGTAGCTCGTAGAAAGGTTTCCTTGAAGGTGTAGCATAACTTCTGATAGGTTTGTTACAAGGGATTTTGCAAGAAGGAATATGTTTTCCTAGACAAGTTTTTTTCAAAACATATTCAAGATCCTGAGGAGTAAAACAAGGGCGATGACACTGCGCTGACTTCGAGTTGGGCTTTGACAATTTGATTGCCTCATCATCGCTTGTTTTCTCACCGTTCGATTTTTTTGGGGTAGTGGGCGACTGAGTTCTGGGTTTAACTGTAGCAGTAGTTAATTTTTCAGTTAGTACCTATAAAATATCAAAAAATGAATGATAGTGAAGAATTTGTTATAACGATGAAATAAATTTTTGTACATTATTCGCAACAAACGACACGTGAGTATCTGCGCTTCTTATTTGACGTGCAACTTCCGGTTTTTCGTTATTTGACCACCAATTCGATATCCAGGAAGACATTTTTCCAATCTCTCCTTTGGGCTGTTCAGGCTCAGTTTCTTGATCCAATTTCTCAATATTCTGCTTCGATGTAGAAATTATTGCGTCAGCTCGTGTCTGTAAGAATATCGAAATAAAAAATATATCAATTCATCACATTATTCTACTTTAAATGTATAATTTTCGAACTAACGATGACAGCTTTTTCCTTTTCCTGTTTTTTCTTTGATTCATTTTGTTTATGCAATAAACATTTTTTAGGCACGTAACATATTCTTTTCCCGCTACCATTTAAATCTGGAATGCAGCTAACGACTTTCTTTCGAGTGCAAACACTTTGATACTCCTTAGACGTTAATAATCGATCCATATGTTCCTTGAAAAGCGTTTCCTTCTTTTCCAATTGTTTAATACAATTCTTCAGATTTAATTCTTCCTCAGCTAGTTGACGAATCTTCGTCAAGCAAAGTAAATCCTCGGAATGTATCGAGTGAAGACTCGGACTAGTGTGACACCGTACTTCTTTCTCCAAATTCTTCAATTTATCGTTCATCTCCTTGTTTATAAGTTCCAAAGATTCTAATTCCATTTCTGTCTCTTCCAATTTAACATCCGCTTGGATGATCTTCTCCTGGGATTAAATTGACTTTTATTATTATACGTTTAAGATAAGAAGATGTGTAATGCAAAAGAGCAGGTGCATTCAGGAAACGACAAATTTTGTAGCGATAATTCAAGCACACTGGTAAGATTTACCCGAATTAAACGTTGAATTTCAATCGTTCCGTACATGCAACTCCTCGGTCTCATTGTTCAGATCCTTCACAGCATTCTTCAGACTTTCGAGAAGTTTCTCAGTTTGGTCCGGATAAGGTGCGAACATCTTCATAATCTTGCGAATTTTACAGTACGGCGCGTCGTCGCAATTTTTCGACATCCACATATTGTACGCTATTAATGCAGGAATCGATCGTTCCATCGTCGTAATTTTTTCTTTTAAATATTTCTGTCTACCGAGAAGATCGCAACGTCGCTCCTTTATCTTCATTGTGATATCTTCCAAATAGGGTGAGGAATGTTCGCTCGCCTTCGTGTCTGATTTCGGACCTAAAAATTAAAAAAAAAAAGGAAAGTCGAACGACGCTTTATCAAACATATATTTTGTCTGCGTAATTTATGAAGTAATTATTTTAAGTATCACCTACATTTACATCGAGACGTCATGATTCTCAAGGCTTAGTTTTTGTCCAAAATAAAATTTATCGTTCAAGGCCAAAATTGAATGACAATATGTACAATAGATCTGTAATCACAAGTAAAATATTATCATTTTTTATGCAAAACTTTTTAAACGTTTCTGACGTTATTTGTATGCTACGTAGCGTTTAAATTGATAAATTACAACAACGTATCTTTGATGACATTATCTTTGAAATTTTGACATTACATGTGAACATTAATTTGTTATATATTTGTTATTGACAGTTTCAAGTTGAATAACATATTTCCATATTAATTACCATTTTCGCCGATAACACACAGTTTGAAATTAGCAATGACAATATTCTTAAAAAATACTATCGAACAAGGTCGTATGTTTTCTCCAATATCTTCAATCATTTTTGACAATCTTACGCGCAACAAAAATCAACATGCATTAACGTAACGTTCCTGCATATTGTACAAAATGTATTAGATCTGTTTAATTTACTTATTGGAGAAAAGATATAAAATATATTGCGCTGTTTGAAATCTGGAGCAAATCGAAGTGGATAACAATGTTGCCTCTCGACTTAATCAAGAGTTAATAAAATTAAGAAATTAAATTAAATACAATTTATGGTAAATTTGATAGTTAGCTTGCAAATGAATTTTTATTTAATAGAAGAACGGAGGATCTGACTAGTCGTGATACGGACGACGATAAATATTCTTTGTTGACCGGAACCAGCACATCTCTTCAGGATAGCACCGGAAGTACAATTACAGGCTCTATTAGAGCCAACTACGAACGCAATTTCGAAGATCGTATCTTGTATGGACAAAGTGGTGGTCGCAGATTTAGTTATAAAAAAAGAAAGACTTGCAGCGGAAATGGAATATTTAGTGCTCCTCCCGGCGTCAGTCCCCATCATGTTAAATCATCTATTATCCGTCGCAACACAAGTAGAGCTTCTGAACTCCATGCATATTCTACCACACATATCTATTATTTCTAAATCCACTAGCACACAAAATTATATAAAACTAAATACACGAATTACATAATTGTACAAATTATATAAAAATACAAACTTTTTCTTCTTTTTGTGATAGATGGATCTCGATTAATTTTTGTATGGCCACAAAAACCGCCAAGAAGTAGATTATTAAGAATATTAGCTCCTCTTATGCATGGAATCCTCATTGGATTTCTGTTCATGGATGCCGTTCATCTTTGGCCAGGAGAATTTTTACCTACGTCGTTACCTTCCATAATACCCGTCCCTTTACCACCCGTGAAATGTAACGTAATTGAACCACGATGGTTCGACAATAGTTAAATGTCATGATCTTTCCTTTGATACTGAAGTCGTGTAGGTTAAATTCACTTTCGACTGAAACATTTAAATATTTATGAGAAATTTCAATAAATGTAGAAAAAACATATTAAAACACAAAATGAAAAATAATCTTATTTTAATATACATATATAACACTAGAAGTTTCTTAATTTGTTTTTTAAAAGATTAGCCTGTAGGTAAGTATGTACTGCATATGTGTATGTATGTATGTATGTGTTTATCAAAACACGGTACTGTGTGGAATCAGTAAAGGTGAAGAGTACTTTCATCTACAAATATGTCAAATAAGCATCTATTTCAAAAATTTGGATTTTTGCGTGCACCCTTTGGCATTGGTGTCGGACGTTATGTGTGTCAGTTACAAAGAGTAACTATAAAATTCTGTAAAAGTCACGGTGGTAGTCTTGGAATGAGGTAAGACAATTCCTTCTCCAACCTTTTCGTCAAAATTAAATTTTTATATTGCATCTGTATCGAGACAATGACAGGCGAAAATTCTGACTCTCTTTTGAGTTATAATTGTTGCATTAATACACATAGTTTATATCTTTTTTTTTTTAAACATAACCTGCAATATCCCATGCCGGTTGTATGTATATAGATATGTACCTACATAAAAATATTTATTACATTTTTATCATATACAGAAGTTTTTTGGAACATGATTTAATTGATTATGCAAAACAAAATCCTGCAGTCGTAGTATATGTTAAACCAAGAAGGCACAGAAATCCAATTATAAAAGCAGAATATCGTAAGTTTATTTATTACTTATTGTATTAAGAGAAACTTTAAATGGTAAAAGATAATATTGAAATATTTATGTATATTATAGTGAATGGAGAAACACATTGGATGTGTGTTGCTAATTATAGCAGGGAGGATATTATACAATGGATGGAATTATTAAAGACTCAATATCATAATGGCCCAGATTACAGATTACTTAAATTATGGCATACAGATTTTCCTTCTATTCAAGGACCTTGGACACCATTCACTTTTAAAGATCCATCTTTGAATCAAGTCAAATTTCCAGATGTAAATATGAAAGCTTCTCCCACTTATATGTTTTGTTATTATACATATATGTATATCTCATTCATTTTTAGAAAAAGGTTGGCGAAGCTATTAAATTTAAACCAACAGCAACAGAACAATTAATTAAATTATTTGAAAAACAGCAAAAAAATGAGAAGCTTAGCGAAGAAATTCCAGTTCAAAAAAGTGTTAATTAAATGATAGTTTCAACCATTTTTAGTCATTACAAATTTTTAATCAAATATACTGGACATTAAATCAATATTGCCATAGATTTTCAAAATGACATTTGGTTTGTTCATATTTATGTGATAGTACAAGAAATCTAATAAACATATTTGTTTAATATCCAAATAGAAACCTTTATGTACATATGTCAAATGGTCATGTAAATCATTTAATCGTTGTAAGATTATAACTATTGTAAAATAAATATATATAGCTTACAAATATACTTTTGTTATTTACTGGTATATATAAACTTTGCGTGCATATGGTATCATATTTTGCATGAAACTAATGTACTTATTTAAATTATCAAATATACATTCTCTACATATAATTCAGATTGCACGATGACATAACAATTTCATTTGTGCTTTATATTCGTTTGATGGAAGTATATTATTGACTAGCATATATATACATACACACACACACATATATATATATATATATATATACACAATACTTTTGATATGTGATAGAAGGAGAGTTATAATAAAGCATTGATTTATACTGTTGTTGACTATGTTTATGTTACTGTCAAAATTACAGTGACAGCCACATATTCCTTTTGTTGTTTTGTTTATGTATATCCCTCTATATATTCATTACTACATAAAAATATATCTTAACATTTTTCGTATAAAAAATTGAATAGTGATATTATACATAGCGCCATAACTTGTTGAGTAGATGAATCTATAAACTCATATCCAATTTAAGTGACTCCTTTACCTTGCACGTGTGACCAATAGCTTTACATTCTAAATAAGTTATGTTATTATTATTACAATATTTAATTTCTACAACAACCTAAGAATGTAGTTCATTTGTTAGAGCAATTAATTGTGTTTTTATTAACACGTGCAAACTTTGTATATCAAACATAAAAATATATTCTACACATTCTATGAAACATACAATTATCAATTATTTTAATTAATCTTTACTATTTGAATTAAAAAATATTAAATACAAGATATTAAATTATTATTATATTAAACATATACAAAATATTAAAATGTTATTAGAATATAACTTCTAATCTAATTAAAATCCAAACATCAATTAGAACATGAATAAAATGTTCTCAATATTTCGAGAACACTAGATGAAGATTATAACTTTTCTTCATAAAAATACAATAAGCATGTATTTTTTTTAATTGTATAGTAATTTACGAACGTTTTCCAAAATTTTGATGATATTATTTACAAAAGTATGAAATCTTTCAATTATGCTCTTAAATTGTAATGAATGGCATTTCAAATAATTTTCTGGGGATGGGTACAGTAGCAGAACCCTGATATATGCTAATTTCTTTCTTTGAGAAATATGAATAAATACTTTATTTTTTACACTACAATAAAGAGTAATATTTTTGCCTATCATAAAAAAAAAAAAAAAAAAAAAAAAAGGAAAGAATTTGTAACTTCTCCTGTATAATATCAGATGGTCTTAGATATCCATAACCATGTACCAAATTAATGAGATAATGAGGTAATTCTAAAAATGTAACAATATAAATAGGATGAATTTGATGTTGCATTCAATCATACGCACAAAAAGTCACACACTATCGGCCATTCCATATTAAACATTTCATTATGTATAAATAATAAATTTGTAATGCCTCGTTATATAATATTGGTATTAAAAATTGACAAATGTGGTACCTGCGATATTTCATATTTAAATTCAATCATAATATTAAGATAAATTGTTTATACTGCAATAATCGTCTTGTAATGAATTTAAATGTTACTATAGAAATTTACCAATTTTTCATCCTATAAAAAATAATCTAACATAACGCAAAGTATCACATTTGTAAAATTAAACAAATTAAATCATGCATACGCTCTATCATCCCCTTTTAGTACAGATAAATGTCCACAAAGAAGATAAAACAGCACATCAGGTAAAATATTCTCGTTTAAGCAAAATATCACACATTATATCGATCGTGAAAGAGGGACTAGAGACGATTCATATTCCACTTTATTCGTCTTTAAGTCGTTTACTAAGTTCTTCTTGTTGCTTCTCTCGCAATTCCTTTTTTGGCTTTATTCGTTTAAGCTGACCATCCCTAAAAATTTAATTAAAAAAAATTTAATTGTTTCTCATTATATATAATGATGAATAATATTTTTTTTTATCTAAGAAATTTTACCATTGTAAATCGACCAAGCCACCTTGTCTTGCTATCACAGATTTTACTCTATTCGCAAAATCAATAGCGCTCTCTCCTTCGTTCCTATACATCGGAGGAAGATACCAAACATCACATACTATGGCCCAACTTGACATAGTCATATATAAGTATTGTATCATTGAATATCGACTACTGTTCCAAAATGCATCCCCAAATCTTGGATCATACTATAAGAAAAAGAATAAAATTGGTTACCTAAGGTAATCAATACCATTTTACATGAATACGTATACAATTACCTTTATTGCAACAGGGTAAATTACTCCACCAACTTCAAAGCTTCCTTTCTTAAATTGCATAACTGATGTATTATTTATACAAGTGCCTTCAGGAAAGATAAGTATTGGTGGATTTGTAGGATCAGACACGTGTTTTTTTAATCTATAAGTATGTAAGAAAATTTTAATGTTATAAGGAAAATATGTTAACAGCATGGCGATTAACATTTACCGTTTTGTAACTGCTTCTCTATCTTTAACTTCACACCGTTCAAACCAAATATGTGGTGAAGCACGTGCTAAAGCTCTTTGCAGAATACCTAAAAATCCACCATGTCTCTGACCTATCTAAAATATAAAATTTGAATAAAATAAATCATCTTTCACATAATATTAAGGTAATACATCTTTATGCAATGCAAACAAAAATAACATCACAATAACAATAATAACTAGCAAATTTCAAGCAAAAATCATTTAAAGCAAATTTCACCTAAAATAATATTTTCTATGGAATAATATTAATCGCGTTGCACATGATACTAAGATAAAGCAAATCTTAAGCAAAATTCGTTTGAAGCAAGTTTTATCTAGAATAATATTTCCTGTTGAATATTTTAAATCGCCTTTTGCATAATATTAGAGTAATATATTTTCATGCACACATCCCACAACTACAACATCACAATAACAGAGTAAGATCAATATAAAGCAAATTTCAAAAAAACCCAAAAAAGTTGACAAAGGACGAGATATCATATCGATAAATAAACAATGCTGGAACTATTAGCCTATCAGACGAAGAACGACGAAAACGTACCAAGGAATAGCAATTATCGCACATGAGTATCAGAACATCTATAGGTGAAGTATGATTTGCCACACAAATACCCCTAACAGGACGATTCTCCGGATTATGATACGTAATTACTGATGATAGAGCACTCGACAACACACCGAAGCACATTATGGAGACTTTGTAATTCAGCCATCGCTTGAAGCTACCCTCTGGAACATAGCCGACTACCGCTGTACATGCAGTCAGCCACATCACCTGTAAATCACAAGCTTTGTATCTAAGAAAGGATCTTTCTTTTAATATCAATGCTGACTAGCTTTACTTGCAAAGCAAAGTTACAGGATACCGTTTCACCTGTAACATTTAACAATGTACCTCAATTCTGTCAGTGGGCAGTTATAAATCATATTAATGTAGGGGATTAATACATCAGAATTTCCAAATTTGTTTTAACGATATCATCATATTATGCAGAGATTAGTTAGTTACAAACAACAAGACATCATCACAAATTCCCAACAGCAAATTTTGAAAACAAAAGATTGATATCTTCGTAATGCCTCATTACCAAGGAGAATGTTGTCTGTGTGGATAAGATAGGCACATCGATTGTGGAAGTGTGATTTGCCACACACATTCCACCTGGTTTTGGTTTGTTCTCTGGATTATGAATCGTAATTGTCGCTGATAAAGATTGTGATATTATCCTGAATGCTATGAGACTAGCCTTGTTGTATGTCCATTTCTTAATAAAACCATTTGGTAGGAAGCCAATAAGAAATGTTGCAATTATAATGTACTGTACCTAGGAACCTTTAATATTAGTCGAGTTGCAAATACTAAATTTATATTTGGTATTGAAACAGACAATTTCAAAACAGATTCATGGCAAACATGTAACAGAATCTTAAAATAAAAGTAAATGTAGAAATAAGAAATTAATCGAGCGTATATGCATCCTACCAATTTGTTTCAACTTTTCTAAATACTATTAATTTATTATTAAAAGAGAATCAATGAACTTACCCCTACAAAACAAATGAATATCCTCAAGGGAAGAAGAAAACAATATCGCATAACAAATCCACATATCCATATCACTGTTAACTTCCAGGAGATGAACTCGTAATGTCTATTTGTTCTAGTTAACAAATTCCAATTCTAGAAAAAATATATCATTATACTATATAATAATTCATATATATCTATAGGTCTACAGAAATAGAAATTACCTTCAATTCTTCTGCTTCAAAACGAGATGTCACCTCATCTTCTATAATAGCTTCTACACCAGCTTTAATGTAATCCAAACAGATTGCAGGTTTGAACTCCCTTTTCAGGGTTTCAAACGAATCTCTACGTATAAGAGTCTGCAACAAAAATATATTCTCAATCCACTGTACAAGTAATCATAGACACGTAGAATTAAAATTACCTCGTTTTTGCTCGTACTTGTTGTAGGCGTCTGTGAATTCTCCGTTTTCGTTTCCTCCAAATGATTTTTATGATTCTGCATTTCTGGCTCGGGTACCAAAATCACATCCGTCGATCTGGCTATAACGCTACTGCCCACTCCATTCTGCATACTCTCCGTTTTCCAATTTTGCACATTCTGCTTTTCGACGTGCCTCGACTCGTACTCCTCATCCGTGTCTTCGTCATTTTGCTTCCAAGTACCATTCTTCTTTTTTACGTTTTCTATGTTTTGTCTGCCATACTGAAGTATAAAAACAATACATACGCTATAATTATTTAAGTTTAAACGATCCTAAGGAATGCGTTTCTTATTATGAAGCACCTTTTTCTAAGCTGGTCTTTACACAACACAAGAAAGACAATCGGATTAGTCAATTTGATTATAATTTGTAAGAAACAATTACTTAAAACGCTAAGTACTATAGGCTAAATTACGAATATTTTTAATAACAATAATTTTACACCGGTCATGATCCTTCAATAGTTATCGGTGATAAGAATAAAGATAAACAATGCTTTTTTTTTCTTTATTTATGAGATTTATGTAAAATTGAATACTTTCTTATGCTTGTTCCTGTTTTAAAACTGTTTTACAATTGGAAAAGATTGTTATAGTAAGTTATAATTTTCGGACAAAATTTTTTCTAGAAAATTCATATTATAGCGTGGAGACGCAATTAAAATATTTAGTGCCCAATCTACATGCAAAGCGTTTGAAATATACTATATAATTATACTACTATGCTATATTATACATGTATTATGTAAGAAGATTATGTAAACAGGCAGGCTAATGTCCTCCTAATTGATAAAACCGAATAATTTCATCAATTTTTTGAAGGTTAAACTTACCAAGCTTATCAATCAAATTGATAATAAATTATAAATATTAAGTTCAATGAAACTAATTCAATACAACTATTGATCATTCATAAGTTCGAATAAAAACGATAGGTTTCATTAAACATGTAACATAATTATTAATTACACACTTCGTATATATCTCTGTTGACATAAACGCAAATAAACAAGTGTTGTTTGAAATTTATTTAAATATTAACGAGAAAAGAATTTATTTGATATTTACATAAAAAGGGAACTTTTAAGATACGGTGAAAACATTTATCGTTTGTTTCAAATTATCCGAATTATTTTTTAGATAACATTACTAATTACTTCCACAAGAGTAATATCTTTTTTATAAGAAAAAAAAAAAAAAAAAAAAACTGTCGTCCGACGATATCTGTACACTTTGTACTTAAGCAATCCATCTTTCTTCTTTTGGTAAAAGATAGGCACATATCGTAAATGGAAAGTTCATCAAGGACAAGATACATTCTCCATCGAGTTAAATTTGTAGTATCTCTGATAAAGGAACCTCTTTACCAATATTATCGCGTTAATCATATCTGAAAACGAAATTTTGTTGCTATATCTATGACAAAATGTAGAGTTTCGAAAGAAATGGATATCTCGATAAATTATATTTGTTCCTTGCATTGACACGTGCTTTCTTGAAATTCGACGAATCATGTGGTTAATTGCAACATTACGATATTCGATAACGTTGATGAGAAGAGAATCGATAAGGAATATGTTTCAACAAAAGACAAGTTTCTTGAACTTTGTACTTGATGTCCATGATTTTTAATAGTATAGAAAAAAAGATTTTTTTAAATGTAATAATAATTTTTAATAATGTAATGTATTTATCGAGTTATTTGATTATTCACGAAGATAAAATACTCTTTTATCATAACACATATAGAAAATGTTTGAACAATCGCTTTTTAATACGTTCTCTTGATCTTTTTTTACGATAATTTTATTATAATCAGGCTGGAGTATACGTCGCATGTAGGTTCAAGATCGTAGATGTTTCATCTTGTTCGTGTAAAGTTCTTTTCAAATTGATTATAGATCAATTTTCATTGTACGTAGTCTTTCCATAATCGCAAACTATTCAATAAAATATGCCTACGATAAAAAAACTTTTATGTACGTATATATATGTACATATATATTGTACGTGTTATATAAAACATTCTGAATTTTCATCAGCGTTGTAAAGAAACACAACTGATAATATTGGAGAACTGAAACAAGTCTAAAAATGTATATAGAAATTATAAGTTATTTACTGCAAACCCATATTTAGTAAAAAATTTGTATTATCTTAAGCATATATTAAGTGTTAAAGATAATCCCATATCTTGTGATTTCTATCTACCTTTTTAAATTTGTATGAAGCTTTTCCAATATAGCTATGACAGTCGAGTCTCATTACTATGCTAATGAAATTTCTAATCGTTGCTCGTGTCATACATAATATATCCATTAGAGATATCAACGAGTATTCAAATATTTTCATGCGTCTTTAAACTTTAGACGAAATTCTTCCGATAAAATGATGGTACGTCATTCTTCAATCTTTGCACCATGTTCGACTACAAACATGTTATCGTCGCAATTCACGATCTTTGTCTTGTAATCGTGTTAAAAAATATGTGATCAAAGAAAAGGTTGACGAGTTTGTACCCATCTTGCACAACCTTTCAATTAGAACGTCGCGTCTTCGGTCTACCGCCTGTAATTACATAATCATCGTTATTGTTATATTGCAATCTATTCCATTAATTAATTCGCGATCAAGTTTGAGAAGATCGTGAAGAATTAATGAAAATTAATATGCATACATATTCACACCTATATATAAACAAATAAGGTGAAACGTTATCGTTCTCATTCTGCATATAATACATATTCCAGCATATGTAATTACAGTAAGATTATTGTAAAAGAAACTAAAAGAACATCTTGGAAAGTATTCATCGCACATTTTGTAAATCGTATACGTATTGCGATAAATTTTTATCTTTGCGAGTATTCAAATGAAATAGGGAATGCATAAGATTATCATATGAGATGTTTCGTAAAATGCCTCTATATTTTATTATTTTTAGCTTGATCTGACGATTATATAACACATAAAGAATGTTTGTTTTTCGTTTGCTAATGTAATGTACTTCGTTTAATACAACATTTTTATTTAAGTTTAACTACTTTTATTAGCAAACTTGTTATCAAATACTTTCGTATAGGACGTTGCTTAATATTCGCTTAAACTTAAGAGTATTTTGGTAACGTCATTCGAGCCATGTCAAAAAATCTAGACGATGTTACCGACAATCGAATAGTGTTTCATGTTACTCATTCGGCGTGTTCTTTATGCGAAACTGTAGAGTCCACGATTTGTCTGTTCTACAAACAAAGGAGATCCAAGTATTATCGTGACATGCTTACGGTGAACGGCCTCCGATAAACTAGAATAATTAGTTTTCTAAAGAAGGGAAATTTCAATGAAGAATAATTACACATGTTTATGGAAAAATCTTTGCATTACTAACGAAATAAACTATATAGTATAAATAAATAACATAATAAAACATAAAAATGCATTTCTATATAACACTGTATGGAAATATTTTCTAAAAAATATGATTGTCCTTATAAAATCATAAATCATCAAGACTTTCTCACAGTACATCGTTTCTAATTAAATAAGATATTGACATATAGTATATAGATAATCTACGTTATCAATCGGCATATCAATATGATATTCACGTCGATTAATTATTTCTGCATACAAGTTTAACATTCCTAACACATGTAAGTACGAATTTCGTGTTACGTTGAACATATCTCCTCGAACAGACTATGAACTACAAATTGAATAATTTGATATCTAGCGCGCAGTAGAATAAAATACTCATTTTTGTGTCAAGATCGTGGAAATTCCTACTCGAACGAGGTAGAGTGATGAGTTTTGTTTCAGATTAATGCTAAGGGTAAATAAGAGAACGAGAGAATAGAATAAGAGAAAAGTATAGAGAAAACATCATTAACAAGTTTTGACCTTGAAAACTTATGTTCAAGTTGACATTTTATAAAAAATGTTGGAATTTATCCATCGCTATCTATGTGCGATTGAATATTTCCCTGAACTTGTTGTATATTATTCCCTGTAGATTTTAACACTGTATTCAAATCCGGTCACAGAACTTGCCTAAACTAGACCTTCAGGACACTGAGAAAAATACGATTAAAGTGAGAAGATATGATCATGGTTTTGCTAGTTTACATTTTTTGATAGCACTCTAATTTCAATTTCACACATTGTATTTCTTCAAATAAAGTACGTAGAAATAATAGAATACTCGAATACGTTGAATTGTACGTTGAATCGTATTCAACACGATTAATATTCGAATGGCATTGAAAAAATATTGAGAAAGTCGACCTTTTTAACTTCAAACCTACCATAATAACGATCACGTATTTCTGACTAGCGAGACAAATATTTGAACGTACGTCACAAAATTACTCCTTTCAAAAATCTAATATACACAAGTGTGTTAAAAAGCAAACTTGGAAATGTTGGATTTTATTCTTCAGTCGCACAAATCGTTTCCACATTAGGATATCGCTATTTAACGGTTTTAAATCGATACGAATTCGTTATGTACGACATAACATCGTAAGAGGTTCGCCAAAGCACGCTTCGATTAATTTCAATTGAAAATAAATACATAATTATATTAAATATAAATATTACAATTATGTTTAATATATCTAATATGTATATTAAATTATATATAATATAATGAATCAATATAATATATATAATTCATATGAAATATGAATAAAAGAATCATTTTAACATGTAAATTTAAAAGTGATTCAGAAATAAAATATTCTTTGAATTGCACCGATGTTCTACCAGTCGATAATTTGGGAGCTTGACTAATAATTTATACAAACCGGAATAAAAACATATTTTATTTATTAAAGATAAAAATTAGAAATTAAAGTACACGATTTGAAAATATATATACGATAAAGAATATTTATGTAGTAACAATATATTTATTTAGATTTTTGCATATTTTATGAACACATTTTATTTGCGCTTTTTATTGATTATGGAATTAAATGTTAGAAATTTATGATCAGACGAATAAACTTGATACCATAGTTTTTGTAATTAAGTATAATTACTTTGCGTAACTTACGTTTACTTTAACTGTCAGAAAAACGTGGTTGCTCGGAATACAATTCTAACTATCAAATTTTATATATCTTGTGAAATCAGAGTTTTCATTATATCGAAAATAAATTAGGGAAAAACTAAAAAATGAAATTAAATATTGAATTGCTGCTACTTGTTGATTGTTAGGTAAACAATGCATGAAACATACTTGGTTTAATAGTAGTCACATATTTTACTGACCATCATTTTGAAACGATACATAAACCTCTAAATATTTTATCTGTAAATTAGTGCAAATTTTAACATTCAAATTAAATCGGATATATACGAATGAATAAAATTCAAAATGTCTACCTCAAAGTTAATTGCAATTTTTCATATTTACAAAATAATATTCTTACGTTTAATACGTATTTCGTTCTAGAAATTTCATTGTGAATTTGATATCAAAAGATCATGTAATTTTTCGTACCTTTTCTATAAAAAAAAAAAGGAGAAAAAAAATCAAAAAATGTTTATCATGTTTTCAATTCATAGGCTCATGATGTGTCTCTAACCGGAGAACTATCGTAAATTGAATTCACTCATTTTCTTACCTCAAATAGTGTTAGCAGCAATTTTATATATAATCTTCTAACGCCGAGTGACTTTCCGATAGATGCCAAAAAGATTATAGCAAGCAAAAACATAAGAAAAGGTGTTAAAAGTAGAGAAACCGCTAACGACATCACCATCCACAGTGGCGCCATTTTGTTTACTACCAAGGAATATCTGAGAAGGCAAAACGGTTAAACGATCCCTTCCACAAACAGTTTAAAACCACCGTGCTTGAACCTATATATACAAATACTATAGAGAGAAACATATTAAAGTGTAACGATCTGCGTTATCGACACTAGTCGAAAAGCTGTCGGCAGATGCGTTTCGATGAAATTGCAGTCACACAGTCACATTTCTTATCGACCACAAGAAGGCGAAACGATCGGCCAATAGAAGACGAGTGAAAAAAGGTGTTTCAACCAATCAAATACGAGATGAATTTAGATTAAAGTTTTTAGTTTCTATCATGTTTCTATAGCTCTTTATAACGATAAGAAACATTAGAGCGCGTTCTTTTCAATGCTAGTTTATCAATTCAAATGTAAATTTTCATTTTTTTTTGTTCCATGAATTGTTTTGGTTATTTGTTGTTACGAAGATTCCCTCAAAAAAAGTTATTCCTGTTATCCTGTTATTCCTGTGAATTGTTTAAAAAGAAACGAAGAAAAACAGAGAACGTGAGAAGTTATAATACATATAAAATTAAAAACGGTAAAATAGCAAATTATAGTACATAGCAAAATAAAATAAAATTTGAGACTATTAATAAATATATAGAGTATAATATAATGTAATGGTTGATTTAAGGCTAAACTTCATTATGATCAAATTTGCAAGTTGCAATGATAAGTATATTCTAGTTTAATCTTCATCAAATTGCTACATTTGTATCATTTAATTTCTAATCCAAAGCATGTGAAAGATAAAAAGATACGTAAAGAGTATCACAACAAAGCTTTTTCAAATCTTTATTATATTTGTAATATTATATTATTCTTCAGAATAATCATAACTCTCATGTTCATATTCAAAAATATGCAGGCATGTTTTAAATGTCCGCTCAGTGATGTTATCTAGAGTTTCATAGCATTAGCAAGCCAGTAACAAAATGTCGTCTGCCGAAGTAGCGCCCCGACCATTGCAGGTGTCCCCTTTAATTAAAGTGAGTACAATTTGCTACAACTTTTTGAAACAATTTACATTCAACTATTGTCTTGGAAATTACTGTTTATTTAACAAATGCCTTATTAAGATTTCTTATTGTTATAAAAATGAATATGCTTCGAAACAAATGCTTTAAAATTGATTATATTATATAATTTTTGTGTAACTTCAGGTAATGCTTTCTTTTTTTTCTTAAGTTTTAAAGAAATATAGAAAGAGTTATACATATTATTTATTCTACATTAGAATGAAATTTAAAGATAAATTAGCACTTAATTTGTATTTCATTTTCTAACCTTCTTAATAGATATAATAAGCGTTAGTTAAGTAATATATTTTGCATGAATTAAATAATAATATAAATTAGATATTTCTTTCTCTTTTTAAGGTATTAATAGTATGTATACATGCATTTAAACATAAATTTAAAAATACTTTGTAAAACTTTATTATTGATTTTGTGTAGTTTTCCCGATGGACTTTTCTGTTAACTGGGATAGTTTACGGTGCTTACCATCAAAGAAGACTCAGTAAAAGGGAAAATGCCCGCCGTGAACAAGAACTTAAGGAGAAACCCATGAAAGATGCAAAATTAGCAGCAGAGAAAAAGAAGCTTGTTGAAGGTAAAAAAT
The DNA here is from genome assembly GCA_911622165.2 of Bombus sylvestris. Taxonomy (NCBI): domain Eukaryota; kingdom Metazoa; phylum Arthropoda; class Insecta; order Hymenoptera; family Apidae; genus Bombus; species Bombus sylvestris. Next base: position 4,865,514 of record OU443153.1, on the reverse strand, counting down.
CATAAATCTGACTATGGGCAAGCTGTAGGAACTTTTAACGATATAATATTGATTTGTAATTTCCATTTTTCTGTTTCAGCTGAATTACAAATGCTGAATGAGTTGTTCACGCCAGCAAAATAAAAAATATCACTTATAGTAGTATACATAAGTATTTCTGTTAAGTTAATATTAAATTATCTTTTAAAAAATGTCCATTATGTCAATTTCTGTTCAGGTTTATAATAGATATAAACTTCTTATCGTGTATATTAAATAAAATGATTTATAATATACTAAATTGTGATTTTATCCAGTAGAACCCCATTTACCTCAACTCCGTTTATCCGAACTGATGTCATCACAATGTCCAATTTCCGATTTTAATACCGAATATATTTCTAAACTCTTATAATTCAATTCCAGGCCGCGTGACGCATCGCTTATAAGAATAGAAGTTTTTGCTCTAGTATTTATAAATTTCAGTTTAGTAAAATCTAGTTATATAAAAATTAATTCCGACTATATGAATGATTAGAAACGGAAGAAGGAAGAAGTAGTAGAGTGATAATATCTGATACGTCTTGTTCTCCGACTGTGACGGATAAATGAAATTTTATTATATCTTCCATGGCATATTTAAAATTTTTTAATAGTCATTAGTACATGCAAAATTAGATATCGAATTGTTCCTAAATAGAAAAAAATATTCGCCCGAACAGGGACTCGAACCCTGGACCCTCAGATTAAAAGTCTGATGCTCTACCGACTGAGCTATCCGGGCGATTGAAGTAACATTTTTCAAAATATATAGCTACTCTTATAAAAAGAACGAATATTAAATTATATGAATGTCAATTATATTTAAGTGAAATCGATATCATTTAATAAAGCATTTTATAAAATAATTGTTCTAACTTTTTGCATATATAATTTATTGGGCATATATGTTACAATCTTGAACATTAGATGCTCTACACATAACATGCATAAGATGCATAGTACACATAACATTCTAATAAAAACTAAAATTATGCTGTATATCATATTTTATTTTTTCCACTTTGTAATATCAGAGATTATTAATAAAAGCAGTACTTTTGTTTATACTTTCATATTTACTTTTAGTTTAAGAGATAAACTGCTAAAGCATAACACAATTATAATATTTCAGAATATAAAATATATAACATTTATATAAAAATAAATATTAGAAACGTTATAAAATATGTTACAATATGTTTGCAAATAATTTCACTTAATTACATAATTTTATTGTTGTAATATTATTTAAATGGAATGAATTTATATTGCTATATGAATCTATAGCTCTTGTGTTTAAAGGTACAGAGAAAAACATTTTTACATATATACAAATATATCTTCATATTCCTTTTTTAAATGCATTAAGGTGGAATAACATTAACTGATTGGGGACACCATTTGATATAAAGTATTTATAATGGGTATACACATATGTATATATATTGTCATGGGAGCACCATAAATGCTTTCGGTTCAAAATATAACTCTTTTCCTCTTAAGCTGTAATTAATTCTGTTTTATTGTCATTGGTAATCAATTGTAGGAGACTTCCATTAGCTGGACGTTCTTGATTTTGCGACCATTTCCAGAAGAGGCTATAAAATAAGATGTTATTAGCAAGAAATCAAATATAAAAACATGAAATAAGGAAGAAAAAAAAAGATTTTATTTACTCTGCAACAAATTCAAGTGGAGTCCATTTAGTTGTATCAGCATTTGGCATCCATTTTCTATTCATAGGTGTATCTAAAGTAACAGGCAAGATAGAAGCAACCAAAGAATTCTTTGGAAGACCACTATCTTTAGCTGCTAAAGATTTAGTAAGTTGATGAACAGCAGCTTTAGCCATTCCATATCCAATCATTCCTGGTGTTTCTGCTAAAGCTGCTTTAGCACCAGTTAATGATAAAAATCCTCCTTCTTTCAAGTGATGGGCAGCAATACTAGCAGCAATACTTGAACTGCACACACTCTGATTCCACATAAGTTCACTGTTTTTAATAAAATCTTTATTGGCTGCATTTCCACCAGCCCATCCACCAGCCACACAAATAATTGCATCTAGTTTATTTCCATTTAAAATATTTCCAATTTGTTGCATAATATCAGCTTCCTAATAAACAGATAAAAATGATTAGTTTTATAAAAAGATATATATATATATATATATATATATATATATATATATAATTATATTGTATATATTGAGTATTATTATATATATTATGTATATAAACATATGTATAGATTTGTTTATAAAACATATATATATATATATATGCACATATATAGATATTTTTATTTAGTTGAATATAACAACTTAAAAAATTACCTGCTCTTGCCAATTGCTATTTGGTTTTACAATCACATTTGCATCAGCTTGGTCATTTGCCTTCATATCAATACAGCCAACCCACTGTGATTATGAAGTTAATGTAGTCTTATAAAAATATATTATTTTTTTTAAATATAATAATTTGTTTAGTAATTTGCTATAAACTATATATGTAATGTATAAAATAACAAATATTTTAGTATCATAAAATTGATATAGTTGCAAATTTCTTAAGCTTATTTAACAAAGATATTATAGAGGTATATGTATTATGTGAAAGGTTCTGATTCATTAACTATGGCCTTGATGTATTTTTCCTCTATACTTGAGATTGCTAAATAGAATTATATCCGTAAATCTACATCCTTTTTGTTGAAATCATATCTTTATAGGGAAAGTACCTTATTAAATTTATATAAAATTTATTTTATATGTCCGCATTTAGTAATGTAAATGATTCATATTATTTATTTTATTTTATTATTCGACCTAACGGCCTGGTAGAAGGAATTTGGTTGTTTTAGCTTATAGAATACCGAAACTAAAACTGAAACTAAACTTAGACTAAAATTAGTAAATGATTCATATTTAATTACACTTAAAAATATATCTATATATATTTAAGATTATAAAAAATATATTCATACGCATATATACACGTAGATAATAATTATTATAGATACATAAATAGAATACTATACTTCGTAGCATTCAAAACAGTGCGCGAATAATTACTTCGTCGTTTGAATATGTACACCGGTCACAAATTCTATGAAATTCATTATGTATAAAAAAAAAAAAACATTCTATAAATTTTGTATTAAATTTCTAGAGGGACGTGCATGAAATAATTCTCGATTATTACTTTTTAAATTAATTATTTTTAAATATAAATGATTTCATTGTTCAGAAATTTCTGCCTAACAGTTGTTTAGGATTAATTTTTAACCAATGTCCAGATCGAATAAGTTATCGATGTATAATTAACCGGCAATTTGTTTTTTTTTTTTTTTAATGAAACTAATTAATAACACTTACATATGTATTATTCTTGGAAACAACAATAAAAAGTTGTAACTTCTGTGGGAAAATAAGTCAGTCCCATTGATAACAAAATCAACATCTACATTTTTATTATATATTGTTGACATTTATTGTTAATATTATTACTCACCCACTTTTTCGACTTGAATTTTGAAACACAAGTAGAACCTAAAGCACCTTTGCCACCATATATAAAAACCCGTCCGATTATTGCCTCCATTGTTCAATAAAAGAAACAACTTCTTCGTGAAATATGTTTCGGGAGTCGCGATTATATACGGAAGAGTACGAAGTCATACGAGAATCTTTCGGAAAAGTTCGTAAAAGGAGTGCTAGATTGCCAGATTTTCGGCACAAACTATAAAGACAGATTGTCGACTGAGTAGTTGATATTGTTTCAATGGAAGTATTTCGAGTGACTTTAAATAGAATATGCTTATAAATCTTTAATTTCTAGTAATGATCAGTATTTAATGAATTGAAAGAACTAACAATTCAATATAGCGTCATATAGATCATCTATATATGATCTACTTGACATCAATAACATTCTGTTGTTAATGAAAGAGCCTTGAAATGCAGTATGTTTAATCAATTTTTTTATTGTATATATACCTTGTTAATACTATGTCATGTTTTCCAGAATGTTCTTTTGCGGGAATAATTAAATGAAATCGATTTAGCTTGTACAAAATGAAGTGATCAGATTTGTGATATTTGAATTTCCCACGTATGTTTATTGGAAATGTGGCAACGTCGCAATGACGGAGACCCTGCCCGCAATGTTCTCCGGGAGCGTAGGTCTAGTGTGACGTCACGGTAGCCTAGTTGGGTTAGGTTTTACGCTGGAAATTCTAACGAAAAATTTTTTGTTTGACGATTAATGTTTTCCTCATTGTATCTGCTGCATTGAGGGACGTGAAGAGCTAACGCAGTGGCGAGCAGCAATCGTATTTCGTAAACCGTTCGATCGCGAGACTTCGCGCTATCGGCGTATATGAGATTTTAAACGGAAAATGAATCGACATGACGGTACGTACGTGTGCGCTGTTTCTGACTAGCAAGTCAGCCTTTACTCCACATGCTAAATTTGTTTTATATTGATGACAAAATTTTTTGATCATGGGGTATTCGGGAATATGCATAAAAAGTTTGTGTAGACTCATCGTCGAGGTTACGAAATCGAGAATGTATGAGATTTTTCCTAAGACATTTCTTGTAAGCTCTGTACCAAAGGGTCTAATGTCAGAGGCCAGATGGCAGCACTTATAAAAAATTTACTCCAATTTCTTTGAGTTTATAATGCTCTTTGATGATTGTGCTCAACTTTTTTGCCATGTCATCATTTTTTCTTATTTTAATTATATAAAATGAATAAAATTCACAGGGAAATTTATCGACCCATTGTCAAGATGAGCTCTGCCAAATGGTTTCTTTGATATTGCTTTTCTTGTACAATCCCTTTCTCTTTCTTACAATGTTAAATCTCTAAAACATATTGAAACATATTTTTCTTATCCGATATCTTTGAATTAGTCTTTTTCCTCACTTTTTTCAACTTTGAAGTTTGTATTTTCTAAATAATGCGTTGTTTATTATATTCTAATGGTATAATATTAACATCACAGAAATGCAATTATATTGGATTTTTAAGTTAATGTGTCATAATGAGATTAGCAAAGTAGAGAGTAGTTATTGTTTGCATAAATAAAGTTAGTACATATATTCTTTCTTATTTATTTAACATCTACGCATGTTACATAATTGAAATTAGAAATATTGTATTGAAGTTCAAAAATGTTATTGCTGACTATTAATACACATATATGTAGGCCTTAACTTTTATGATACTATTACAATAAAAGTGACATCATACTTAGCTTATTGTACTTTTTAAAATATGTATATGCATATATGTGTATAACTTGTAAAAATGTAGCATTACGAGGTAAATAGGAAAACGCATGAAATTAAAAACTCATTGTGTATTTGTTATTATAGCTATGAAGATTGTTTTATTGAACAAGAAACTAAATTTTTAAATGCATTTAATTATAAGAAAATTACATGTGTAGTATCTGTATATAATGCACATTGTCTCAATATTATTTTGTTATATTACTTATTTACAGTTATGCTGAAGTTACTTTATTGTTGTATTCAATAAATTATTAAGTTGTAGTTGTCTGCTTTAATAAGAATATACGGCTGAATTTTTTATGTCAAAAACTATATACATTTGAAACAGACTTAAATAATCTATCTTTAATAGATCTAGTTCAAGGTTATTGTATGTATATGTAGTTATGAAAGATATATAAATATCTTTTGTAGAGACAATAGTGCTTTTTATTAAAGTTCTTTATGTAAATGTACTTCACTTACATACATGTAATATCCTTTACTTATATGCTATGTATCTAATACTAATAGTCAATCTAATTTGATTTTATTACTATAAAATGCTAATCCCTATATATACAAATATATAGTAATTATTTATTTTAGGGGTAAGTTGTGACGCCTGCTTAAAGGGGAACTTTCGGGGTCGCAGATATAAGTGCCTCATATGCTACGATTATGATTTGTGTGCCAACTGTTACGAAGGAGGTGCCAGTACTACGCGTCACCATAGTGATCATCCTATGCAGTGTATACTTACTAGATCTGAGTTTGGTTAGTTAATTATTAAATTCTATGTATATAATAATTGTCTCTTAAGTATAGCCTAATTATACAAACTTATTTTAATGTATTATTTTGTAGAATTATATTATGGTGGAGAGGCAGTAAGTGTAGAACAGCCACAATCATTAACTTGTCCTTACTGTACAAGAATGGGCTTCACTGAGGCTACACTGCAAGAACATGTTGCTGCAGATCACTCAGACACTTCTTTTGAAGTTGTATGTATACTATAATATATATAAATGTCTATCATACAGTATCTTTTTTATTAGAGAGAGATTTCTAAGTTTTTAATTTTATTATAGGTTTGCCCAGTGTGTGCATCTGTCCCAGGGGGAGATCCTAATAATGTGACTGATGATTTCGGTGGTCATTTAAGTTTGGAGCATCGTAGTGGACCAAGAGACTTGATTTCTTTTCTAGATGAACCAGCTTCAAGTAGATATACTGGTAGACGGATAACACATTCATCTAGAGTTGTTGGTGGACCACGGCCTCGCAGGTATGTATATTTGATATAAGCGCTATATTAAATGATTATGAAAAAGTGTTATAATATTTGTTATAAATATTATAAGTATTATATTCAAGAAAACGTGGAAACAATTACCTTCCACTAAAAATAAATATCAAATGTGTTTGAGTGCTAGTTTATTAGTCTATTTAAAAAAAATTCTATCGACACTGATTATGAATTACAGTAGTGTATAAATTCTGTGATGTTTGACTGCATGTATTTTATTAAGTATCATTTTTTGCTTGTTCTATAACATTAACATTATAATTTATCAGTCATTACCATCATCTTTTTAGTGAAACATAGTTCAATAATTATGATAGTATATTGTAAGATAAAAGATGCGTTCTCTTTTTGAAATGCCTAAAAAGAATGCTAAGCCGGATTTCAGCTTCAGTTTATCATCATCTCATCTTAGATAATGTTCATTGGCGTGTCATTGGACCTTCAGGTCCAATATGCATTTCAGTTCGTCCGGAGGATTGAGTCCGAGTAGTCGAGAAGGTATAGATCCAATTACAGAATTACTTTCTCAATTATCCGGTGTTCGTAGAAGTGGTGGAGGAACTGGTCAAAGTTCGTCAGCACCATCGCAATTACAACAATTGCAAATGCAGCTACAGTTGGAACGACAACAAGTTAGAGTATGTATGATTTAATAACAAAAAGGTTTTTATCAAAAATATTAAGTTAACTGAAAGTAATAAAAATAAATTAATCAAAAGCTGAATTCCTAAAATACCGATATAAAAGTTATCGAATTAAAAATACACGATACAATAGAAACATCTTTTCAGGCTGCTAGACAACAATTGGAGCGATTACCTAGGAGGCAGACTCAGGTCCTTGGCTCTGCAAGTTGTGGAGGAATTATTAGTGGAAGTGGTCATTCTACTACTATGACTAGCGTGGTAGCAAATAGTACGACTAGTAACAATAATACAACTAATGTGGCGAACCCGTCCGGCGTATCATCTACTAGTTCACAGAACTATATGTTTTTATTGCCAAAGTATGTGTTATGTGTAAATATCGGAATATACACATCTAAAAGTATCTAAAATATGATCAAAATATTAATTTTTATGCGCTAGTATTTGAATATTTTTATAAATATATTTTCGACATACACGTGCATGCATGCAGTCTTTTGTCTGAAACATGCAAAACTGCATGTCATGATCAGTGCGTAGGATGCCAAAAGTTATATTTTAAGATGATTCCATGAAACGGACATATGCCTTTTTTTAGTTTCCAAAGGACCAGCAACCTTGTGTTTATAGATAGATATTCTTCATTGTTATATTTATTTTAATTAATATTACATGTGTGCTCTTCTCCGTTTATAGATGTATTACCAGTTCTCTCTCCGACTCACAGTTGCAAAATATTGAACGTGAAAGTGCAAATAGGAGTCTCTTTACGTGCGAACTTATTCTTGGAACGCTTTCTCAAACATTGCCGGAGTTAACACAGGAACAATCTGTAGCGCAAACACCAGTATCAAGTGCAACTACTGCTACAAGCAGTCCCGAAACACCAAATGCTAACTCTTCCTCAGTTTCTACGAAGAAATTAAATGTAACTCAAGAAGCGAAAAGGGATCAAACAATGAGTAAACATGTAACGCAAACGTCTATGCAACAATCACATACTGTTCAAACTACTACTGCTGGGAGTGTGGGGACAGGTCTTCAGAATCAAGGATTGCCACCAAATTCTAATAACCTCGCGATACAAAATTCACCTATGGTTCAAACACTGATGCACAGTGTATTGCCTGAGTCATTGGTAAGTATATATGAAGATTTAAGTTCGCAATTTCGAAAATTTAAACTTTATGTTAAAGAATCGTGACAAAAATAATTTAGTATTTGTAACTTCGTTATACAGGTATTGCAGGAATCACTGTCGCTACCATATAGTAGAACTATCAGAGAACCGATAGTAACCCCAGCACCAGCGTACCTTAGAGGTGGGGTCGGTCCAGTTGGCGTAACAGGTCCTTCACGTAGGAAGCCAGTTAGGGCTGTAGATGGCAGAAACCAATCTACGGAACCTCCGCCCCCACACTAACCCTTCCTTACCCCGTACCCACCCACCCTGATTCCTCACAGGACCCTCTAGCACTAGTCCTAGCACTGTTTAGAACACCTCATCATTATTGTTATTATTATAATATTATATATTAATAATTATTCAAATGCCCTCCTCCTCACCCTCCCTATCTTATCACTTTTCAAAACTCTAATCTCGCCATCTTTTGTCGTTACGTGACATGGAACAAGGGCAAGGGCTGATTCGCCGACACATGCAAATAATGTAAATAACTCACTTCTTGCAGTCATATACACTCCTCGTACACACTCCTCAGCGAGTCTTGCCACGTTCTACATCGATATTATTATATCCATTTACAATAACTTGATCGAGGATAGAGACGGGCAGGTAAAAATAATAACAATATAATTATATCTTTTAGCGTTTCATGTTTGGTGGCTGTATGGGTTTGTTAGAACAGAGTTAGATTGATAAAATACTCAGTTTTATTTAACACATAAAATCTTGGAAATGTAGAAACTCTAACAATTCACAAGACGCACTGCCCGTCATACGCACCAGTTTAGCTGTGCTTAATTTAAACTGGTTAAAAAATTTTTTTGGTCATCGTATGTTTGATATATATATATATATTTTTTAAAATTAGTTCAATGTTATGTGTATCATTGAAATACAAATATGTTTTATGGGAAAAAGTTTATAAATCTGCTTGGGTTGGTCCGTTTGTATTTGAAAAATCTTAATCATCGGACAAATATTTTAAAGCGAGTAACTAACGATTTTTAATCTACATGCTTTACGAAATCGTCAAAGCGCATGTGCATTAACCTTTTGTTAGATGAACATAAGTTTTAAATAGTCAACTATACGAGGTTTGAATCATTTCAGAAAGATAATCCAGAACCAGTGATTCTAAATATTAAGTTGGCGGGCCATCCCTTAATGTTATATATCACTCAGGAATTAGTACTTTAAAATGGAGGGATTAAGTTGGGTCTCACATGCCAAATAAACAGAAATCTGAATCATTTTCTCTTTCAAAATTAATCGTATTTATTTAAAGTATTTGTTGAAAAGTTTATTTTTGTTGTTGTTTTGAATTTTTGCGTATATTGCACTAGTACTACGTTTTAAAAATATCACGTGGTCCCTTTTGTTTTTTTTCAATCATTCGTTAATGAATCTATAATCGCTCCATTTTACAATGTGAAATGAAATAATATTTGTATGTGTGTTCGTTTTTTTTTTTTCTCAATAACAGAGGCTTTACTGATTTGATATATGTAAAAATTATACGCGATATGTCAAAGTAAAACTCGGAATTTCTGTGTTCCATTTCTTTGAATTAGTTGAATTGAAGCTTACGATATAATTAATGTTTATTTTATGCAGAAAGCGTCGGAAACAAGTACGTGCGTATGACCCACGCAAATGCATTCGAAACTTGTGAAGGTTCTACTGAGAGTAGAATTTGAAGGTGCTCGTAGGAACGAGCAATAATTATTTTTCAATTTTCTTTGATTTTTGCCTAGACTTCCTTGTTAATCACTTTATGTATATTGCATATTGTAATTAATTTCCCCTTGTATTACATTCAGATCCTATGTTAATTGATTTGTGGGTGTATCTGCAAGATGTGGATGAAAATGAAGTAAAATTATACATATACATATATACATATAAACTTGTAAAAAGTTATACAAAATATGTAGCGCGTGATTTCATTTTTTTTTTTTTTTGTCTTATGCTCTCGCGTGTTCTGGCATTCACGGTGGTAAATTCGAAATCGGATTACTTATAACGTTAAAAAATAACCAAAGGTGTTGAAAAAAATCATACATTTCGTTCTTTTTTATTTTCCTGGATCTTTCAGTGTCGATAATAATTTAATATCTTCATTTAAATGCACTATTTGCTTTATGTACCTATTTTTCGAACACTTCTAATCATTTCTCGTATTCCACTGTGATGTGTGAATTGGAAGCAAGATATATAAAATAGTGAAGCAACGATGTAAAGAAAGAAAATGAAAAGTGTACTAATTGCCTTAACGCGAAATGCCTGAAAGGGAAAAAGTTCAGCCTTTTGTGGAATGCGTGGTTAATCAAAAGAATCCTTTACACTTGATATACTTCATACAAAAGTGATGCTGTATACTTATCTAAACTAAATAAATATGTGCATATCCCCCCCCCCCAAAAAAAAGAAAAGAAAAAAAAAACTATAAGATGCAGATATTAAGAGAGAAATAATGAACTTCGCATATATTAATGTGCACATCTCGATGACTGATAAGCTAGTTATTTTTCAAATTTTACACGAATTCATAAGCGTATAATCTCAGAACGAAGCAAGACTCCAACAAGCACGTTTAATACAAAAACCAATTACATTAATTAAAAGGAAGGAAAGGAAGAAATAAATAACATGATTTGCTATGTACTAAAATAACTTCGTATAAAGTCGAAAATTACAACTGGGTGTTTTTTTTTTTTTTTTTTTCTTCTATTCTTGATACTTGCGAACTTATGTTCCCCTTGTTTCCACGTCACTTCGGGATTATCAAATTTTTGGATTTTTACACTTCTATTTTACTATTAACATTATTTTATTACATTTATTGTCATTATGTACTATACGATGTAGCAGGAAAAATAATTTCTATACATTTCCTTGTCAGAAGAAAGATTTCGAGGGACAGTGTAACGCCTTTTCCAACAGTCGAACGCTGTATCAATATCGTTATATTTTTATTGTTAGGATTTTTGTCATGGTTCATTTTGAAATTTCTGCATAATCTTAACAAACAGCTTTTTACATTATATATAAATATAAATATATATATATATGTATAAATATAAATATATATATATATATTTTTATATATATATATATATATATACATATATATAATATACATTTATTCATAAGGACGAAAAGGTGCCTCGGAGTATCGTCGTAATTCTCACGTTCCTTCTATTTTCTTTTTTCTTTTATATGATTAACACCTACGTAATTAAATACTTCTCCTTTTCTTCATTCATACATATATAGGAAAAACGTAAAAAAGAAACTTAGGTAATTCGAGGATCTCGGTCTATATGGTAGAAAGTTTTGAGATTGGGCGTCTTTGAAAGAAAGTTTCGATGCTTTGTAAAGATATCGACGATTCTCCTGGATATCCTTTGTAGGAGAAAAAACAAAATAACACGAAATTAAGAAATTATTCTTGTGAACGGAGTAACGAACGGAAAAAAAATTATTCTTGGGTGGATTAAACGGTTGTTTTTATCACGTCCTTCATCCGTATGTTATCTCGAGTGTCAGGAAAGAGGAATTTTCTGTGAATTTTCGAATTTTAAGCGAAACCATTACGCCCGACGAATTAACAAAAAAGAAAAGAAAGAAAGGGGATGAGAAGACTTCGCTAAAACAGGTCTTTTGTCAGTCAGAACGTAGCCAATGTCTACAACGAATTTCATGAAGATCAGAAATGAATGATGGAATTGAAATTCAAAAATAAGAAAAAGAAACAACAAAAAAAAAAAAAAAAAGAAATATGATGGAAAAACTGTGAAACGCGTACGACATTTTCCCCTTTTCTATTCGACTAAGAGATTCTCCTTCTAACGAATTGAAATTTCGATTTATATTTATCTATATTTTACGTATCATTGCCTACTGTATGCATATAAATAAATAATATATATTATACATGCTTATATATAAATATATATATATATACATGTGTGTATACACACAAACATACATTTGCGTAAATGTGTGTATACACTTACGCACATGTGTACAACAGCGACTAGTTGCGTTTGTGCGTAGATCTGTATTGTTTTAATTGTAATCGATCGTGCGTGTGCATACGTATCGAAGAAAAAGTTATGTAGACGACTAAAAATAGAGAAGAAATTATTGTAAGCCGGGGACAAAAGTGATTGGGAACGCGAACATACGCAACTTATCGTAGCGAAGAAAAATAAAAAAGTTTTAAATTTAATTAAAAATCTCGATAATTTATCGTATTACGCTCTCATTACGATACCGTTTCTTATCGTTATAATCGATTATTAGCGACTAATAATAATAGGGCTTCTATGTAGATAATTGCCCAATAACGCAGGAGGAGTCTGACTGTGTGTATATATATATATATATATTATTAATATGATAATTTTAATGAAGGGGATGTGTCGTTGAGATTAATAATGCTGTATTATTAACGACGCGCGAATCAATTAAAAATCACTCTCAGAAAACTGTACTTTATCGCTAAGAAGCTATCTGATAAAAAAAAGAAAAAATTACAAAAAAAAAGAAATAATGATAAACGTGAGAAAGGAACTTTCTTTTCTTTTTTATTAAAAATATTTATTATGCTATATTTTCCACAGTATTTTTGTACTGTGATATAATACGGACATGTACGATCAAGAACTGTCGCAACGTTGCCTTCCTCACGTTAGAGTTTTCGTTCCCTTGAAAAATGTCGCAGTAACTATCAGTCAGCGAAAAGAACACGACATGAGTAAAAAGGAAAAAAAAAGATATATATATATATCTTTAATATTGAATAAAGTCAAATCAGAACTAGTTACAAGGTAACTTTGAAATACTAGCTTCAATACTGTTGTTCAATTCATCTGCTATACGTAAATACGACTAACGTCATCAGTAAGTGCGTATAAAATCTTTAATTCATGACTAATTTGATTGAAAAGGAAAAAAAGAAAAAACAAATCATGTCGTGTTCAAGACTCCCGTCTTGATTCAAAGATAAGTAAAAGAAATTTGAGCGTATTATTTTCTTCGAAGCATATTACGATATCGTAAGATTAATCGGTACATATTTTTCACGAAACTCTGACGAGTTTTGTTTGTAATCCTAGCCAAAGGAAGAAGCGAGTGGTGTACGGAGGAGAGCACGATAGAAAAAAATTTGTAGGAGTTAGCAAAGCGCATATATATGTATGTAACACTAGAAAGAAAAGTGGGTTAAAACACAATGTAGCGGCTTCTGTGGCCCATCTAAAGATCTAAACGATTTTTCTTTATGCATTATTTTGTTTTACGTGATCGAGGGTGGTGTACGGGATAGGAGGGTAGAATCAAAACAGAAAGTTGATGTCATGAAGCCTCCCACACAAAGTCCTTTCTAGTTCGTCGGGCAAACAGACACAGTGTAAGAATGAACGAGAGAAAAAGCTGTATGTATACATACGCGTGTATGTGTGTGCCTGTACATGAAGAACAGAAAGAGAAAATACGTTTTAACTTTTTCTTCCTTTCTTTATTTTTCTTTTTTTATTTCCTTCGATGTAATTTTCACTTTACGAATTTCTCGGTTGAAGAAAAAATAGACACCGATTTTATCGTTTTAGAAATAGACACCCACAGCCAGGCTGAAGCGAAATAGAAAAAGAAAGAAAGAAATAGAAAGTACATCTTCGAACACACAGACACTGACCTGCGTTGCAATTAGTATTATTGCAAACTTACTGGAGTTATGAACTTATTGGCACGGCCGCATTAACCGTGATCCACTGCCTGAGCTAAAGAAATTAAAAAATAAATCATAATAAGCATTCAGCGGCTTTATGTATGTAAGCTTCGAAATAATGTTCACTCTTCGTTGCGAAAAAAGAAACAGACTTTCGTGTGTAAATCTTGGCAGGACAAAAATGGTGGTAGATGTCCTAGTTGTATCATGCAAGGCTGATCTCTTTGCGATCGGTATAGTATTAGGTATCACACAGTCGTTGTGCATTTCACATGATTACCTTAATTCGGCCTTGCTCGTCGGTACATGCAGTCAAGCAGCAGATATTTTGTCAGCGAAATCTAGAGCCTTTGGTTCTCTTATTTTCGACAAAGTTGCTGCTAAAGGCATCGTGTATCAACGTACTTGAATTTTTGCTAAACGATCTTTTCCTAAGCCTGCTCGAATACATACATAATAAAATTACAGTGCGAGAGATTGTTCGCGGATTTTTACCTGATTTTTAAAAAAAGATAAAGAAATCGACCGATACACATAAAAATGTACGGACGTAATGAACGAAAGTGAGAAAGAAAAGAGAGAAAGAACGAGAGCACGAACGAAAGAAATTACGATGATAAAACAGAAATATTGTGCGTGACATGTTGAAGTGGAACGTGTTGACGAATATTACTATTGAAGTAATAATAGAGAATTAAAGTGAAATCTTATACATAATAATTATTGAAATGTAAATTGTGTTTGGTTGTATTTTGTGTTATTCGCCTCTGATGCTAAATATAATGGAAATTCGATTAAATTGCATCGTTTATGTTTATTCTATATAACGAAAAATTATAATTTTTACATTCTCGATTGTTGGAATCATTTGAATTTTGCGCCGGACCTGCGTGCAAGTGCACTTTTGTGATTCGCTGACCTAACGTTTGTGGCGATAGTGTAGAACCATTTTGAAATGCAAAATTTATTTAGTCATACTCAGTATGCACGCGTAGTACTTAACGAAGGTATACATCTTCGCTCGTTACCTATTTTCAGTTTTTCAAAAATTTTGCCAAAAATGGGACCATTGGAGAGTGCTAAGAAAGTTGCTGCTTACAAAGCAGTTGATGAATATGTGAAGGTAATTTCTATTTTAAGTATATTGAATTAAATAAATAAATAAATACTAATTTAAATAACTCACTGGTGTTTCATCGTTTGAATTTTGTGCACAATTACTTTTCAGAATAATAGCGTTATTGGAATTGGCAGTGGATCTACTATAATATATGCTGTTCACAGGATTGGTAAGAACAGTATTTTTTTAATTAATTATAATTATTCGTAACCAAATTTTCTGTACTATTGCTACAGTCAATATGTAGTTAATTTTGCTATAAAATCGTCATAGTGCACCTTTGACCCCGTCAGGAGATAAGATTGTACTTGATTCAAATGTAATTGTAACAAAAATATTTTAATTTACAGACAGGAAATTTTATCATGATAAATCATTAAATATTGTAATCTTGAATATATATGCGAATGATGGAAAAAACTGTATTTTTCAGTTGAACGTGTAAAGGAAGAAAATCTCAATGTTGTTTGTGTTCCAACTTCGTTCCAAGCTCGTCAGCTAATATTGAATAACCACCTTCGCCTAGGTGATTTGGAGAGTTATCCTCAAGTAATGAACAATTTTTTATCTATATTATTTATAAAAATATTCTCTATCTTGTTGCTTGAATATTAACAGTTGGATTGTGCAATTGATGGAGCAGATGAAGTTGACGCTGATATGAATATCATCAAAGGTGGAGGAGGTTGTTTACTTCAAGAAAAAATTGTTGCATCCTGTGCTAGTCAATTTATTATAATAGCTGATTATACGTAAGTGTTGTATTTTTGTATACAAAATATGTTTAATGTACGTGTGTATTTTTTTACTTATAATACTTAATGATTTTAGGAAAAATTCTCAAAAACTTGGTGAAAACTATAAGAAAGGTATTCCTATTGAAGTAGTTCCAATGGCATACACTGTCATTCAAAAAAGAATAGAAGATAATTATGGAGGATTTGTAAAAGTTAGAATGGCTTTGGCTAAAGCTGTAAATATTTTTCCTAATAAATTATTTTCTGTGTTTATGAGTATTACATGAATTACATTATTTATCTTTTTTCAGGGTCCAGTTATAACAGACAATGGTAATTTCATTCTCGATTGGCATTTCCCACAACATCTGAGTAATTGGAATAAAATTAACATAGATATCTCGATGATGCCTGGAGTTGTGGAAACAGGACTTTTTATAAAAATGGCGGAAAAAGTGTTCTTTGGAATGCCTGATGGTAGTGTTAAAGAACAGTTTTGAAATGTAGTTTAAATGTTAGATATATTTTTGATGATATTAGTACTATTGACTAAGACTTAATTCAAATTTTGACAAAAGGGTTTGGAGGATCCTAGTTACTTTTTCTTTCCTAAAGTGATAATGCATTATCATACTTGTCATTCATGATTCGCATTTCCATTACATTCATGTAGTTTTACGTTACTCTCTTTACAAGTGAATCTTAAAAGAGATTGTGTTTCATAGACTGAACTTTTATCTATTTATATCGTAATTTATCAAAAAACAGAACACTTGGGATAGTATCGAGTTTTCTGTTTTCGTGATGATTTTTATTCTATGTGTTCTGTAAATGATACTGAAATTATCGTACACATTATTTGTGTACAACCATCTAATGTAAAATGAAAAGTTAAAGAGATATAAAATTGGAATTTTTTATATAATATGGTGTTTCGTTTCTGCCCTGCAAGTTACTACATATTCCCACATTAAAATTTCAGAAACAATTGCCGTATTAAACTGTGATATATATTTATTCTTTTGTTTTCGAAGTGTTTCAACAAATCGATGAAATATTTTATGTATCATTGGTATCGCTATATGGTATCATTATAGATAAAATAAAAAATTGCAAAAAAGCTATACACGCCCGAACAGGGACTCGAACCCTGGACCCTCAGATTAAAAGTCTGATGCTCTACCGACTGAGCTATCCAGGCATCTGAGAGTTGCGTATTTATAATATTTTAACCATTGTATCTATATTAAAAATCATTCGTATATTTAATTAATTATTCCCATTATTTAAATAATATATCATATATATATATATGAAAATTATTTCACTTATTTTATTATATTTTAATAAAGAATATCTTGCATAACTTTAATAATTCCTTCTTATTAATATTCATTTATTTTTATTGAATCTTGATAGATTTATTTTCATATAGACATTTTTAACGATGAGAATATAACGCGCGCACAAGTAATATTCACTCGTTTTATACACGAAGAGAGTCATATATCAAGAGTAATATTATTCTGTACGCATCTGTTATTCATAAGCTGCGAACCCGTCGTGATTTACAATATTAAGACGATTATGATCAACATATATTTGACGCATTATTAAAATGTTGAAAGAAGATAAAGAAAGGACAACAAGGTTAACTTACATGATAGTTTAAAAAGGACCTAGTGTCTAGAACGTAAAATCTGTACAAATTTAACATCAGATTCTAATATTTATAGATCCTCTTTGATGTCATAATAAAATATAGTCGAATCAGAGAGAAAATTAAGAATTTACTAACAGAGCGCGTGTATTTTATGACACATATTTCATTTCTTAAAAGTGTTTTGATTCTAAGAATACTATTTTACAAAACGAAATATTATTTTCTTAATCCTTACATCTCCTGACATTCAGTATTAATTTATGTTCGATATACAACAGACTAAACAATGAAAAAAAAAAGAATGTTAAAAATTTGAATAGACGGAAGCGGACAAGGGGCAGTTGCCAAGGGTTGGACAACTTTAATGTAACTCAGCGGGTACTGATGCGCGAACGTTGTTAGTACTTAGCCCCGGCTGCTTTTCTTTGATTTACACGGAATTTCTTGTCGATCAGTCTTCCATAAGCTGCTTCTTGCCTTGATCGTTCTACTATGTTTCGATCTTTTGTTGTCAGCCTCTGCATATTTATCAAATATAGTTTGCTACTTCTCTCGATGGACATAAGTGGGATAACGTCGCAGGGGGTACAGAACCATTTAAAACCCTCCACGGCTGAGAACTTACATTTGATGATACTCTTTCCGGAAAAATATTACTTAAGATTAAAATTATATAGAAAAAAATCTGCTGTTTCTTTACTTGCTCCTTAGAACTTCGTTATATTTTGCAAAATATATGAATGAAATTATTAGTATAACTTTTGAATTGTTTTGATATATCTAAAAAGTTTCTGTTTTAACATATTGCACGTTTAACAGCATAGCTATTCTGTATTATATATGTATTGTATATACAATGTCTTGTGAAAGTATTTGAGTATTTGTAGAAATTTCGAAATGTTTCGTATAACTCGTATAATATGTTTGATAAAAATTTTCTACGCTGAGTATTGAAATACTTTGGTGTACCACGGTGTATATAGTTTTTGTGTATATTATATTGTGTATTATGTAAGCAAACCTTAATCTTTAACGCATGGGTAGTTACAACAAACGAAGTGCATAAATGCAATACAAATGCATAATTTCTGTGTTTCTTGCACCATTCAGACTGCGAAATATACGTAAGACTAACCACATTCTGCGTAAAGAGTGTTAAATGTACCGTTCCATGAGCCATTATGAACGGTCATGCGTTCCTCTGGCGCATGTATTTACGCCCTCGAATGCTACTAAAGGAGGGGGTGGTATTTGAAGAGCTGAGGCGCGACTTCATCCCTCATACGCAGACTTGACTCTTTCCGCGAGTAACCTTTTGTTCTTTTATCAAAAGACGTAGCCGAACCGAAGGAAGAAAGTTCAACCGAGACAGTGTTTCTTCGTGCGCCAATAAGGATAGTTCTTTGTGTTGCCGATCTTCAAGCTATAAAGATTCAACATGAAGGTAACTGTTGCGAATTCTCGGCTAAAGAGCAACCGGTCAGGTCAAACTGATCGGTCGATATCGCTTTCCTGGAATGATTTAACGTTCAAGGTGGAGGAGGTTAAATAGATCGAGTGTTAGATTGAGTGATGATGATCTTTCCTCCTACGTTGTTGATTCTCTCTACCTGCCGTTGGGTTTCGTTTGTCCATCCTGTCCTTCCGGTTGATCTTTTCCCGTGGTCTTTTATCCGACCTCGGAGTCATTAGGTTTACAATTCGGGGAGGACATGTAATTTGGAATTTCCTAAAGAAGGGAATGGGCCTGTCCGTGCCATAAACGAACGGCCACTCAAAATTCCGAATTCAGTAACTCTTGTAACTTATTTTTGTCATTTAGCCATCTGAATGTTCAAATTTGGAAAAAATACCTTTTTGTTAAAATATAGTCTTGCGTAGAATAATTTTTAACTGTGTCACTGTATACACCTACATTGATAAAATCCACTGTACGTAAAAAGACTTTTCGTATGTGTATAGCTTAAACAATATTCTCTTACGCGTTATGAATTACTATTATGTCTTAACCATTATGAATTACGTGCACGTTAATTTCCTGACGTCTTATAATATAAATTTCTAGTTACTAGTTGACAGCGTCTGAAGAGGTCGCGTCACTATTTTCCAATTTCCCTTTTCGATCAAAAAATGTAATTACATCCGATATTGCCTATCACGATTTTCAATAGAGAAACTTTGAAAAAGGTATTAAAAGTAACGAGGAGCATTAACCTAGGAACGATTATTAAAATATAATGAAACTTGTAATTTACTTGTAATTACATTATTGAACTGTTGCAGTCCACTTGGTCGCCACATTACGTTATTACGCGAAGTTAAAAAGCTTTTATTTGCATGGATGACGAACGTATTGCTCGAAGGAAGGATCGACCGGCTAGTATCGTTCGACAATAATTAACCGCAGTACAAACCTGATTAAAGTCATAAGCAGATTACAACAGTTAACATGTTTGAAAGGTTCACGTGCGATAGTTATATAACCGATATAATTATTAGAAATTACGCGTAGCCTCAGTAATTATCGAGATCTTGTTCTGGGTTTTAATCGGTTCATTAACGAATATAACGTTATACAGTTTAACCAATAACGAGGACAACTTTTATTTTATTCGAAATATTCAAAATTCTTTTCAATATTCCCTGCAATTTAACATTTTTCGATCATCTCTAGGCAATCAACCACGTTTGCTGTATTTTCATATTCGTATGCTTAGTGAACCTGACACATTCTGAGAACCCTCAGGATAAGGTAAATTATTATCTTAACAAGCAAACCACGTTTATAATTATAGCGATAATTAATTGATCGAATCAACTGTTAGATCGAGCAACAATTGTTAGACGCCTTCTCAACAGACGAATCGCTGAAGATGAAGAGACCTTTCTGCAATGCGTTCACCGGTAAGGAAAACCTAATTTCCAGTCCGCGATCAGATACGATTGAAAGGCTCGTAACAAAAATCACTCTTGTGCATGTTTATCTTCTTTCAAGAAAAACGGAAGAATGTTCTTGTATTCTTTCTTTATATTCCTAGTCTAGGTCTAGTTTTTCAATTTCTATCTCATGCATTTCAATTCTTTTTAACAAAATGTTCATCGTAATATAAGTGTATCTACAATTATATCATAAAACACCTGTGTTTAATTGAATCACGCGGTTGTCGAATCCAGGTAAATGTTTTTATAGAACCATTTAATCTTCATTGGATGATAAATTAGAAGATAATCATTTTTTTTTTTTTTTAGTATTCCACCATGTCGTGAGTCCTGCTTTTGACTATTAGAATGCCATATTATGTAAAAGATTGAAAAAATTGGCAAAGATCATTTTTTTTTTTTTTTTTTATAAGACCCTTTATCATTTTAGAATAATCGATTGGTTCCAGGATGCGGAAGAAAGAGGAATTTTCATGAAAATTCAATGGAATCTCAGAGCATGGAAGCAAATGGCAGCATCCGACTTCCGATTTCCGTTTACAAGGCATTGCTGAGGGCAGCAACTCAAAATACTCGGAATACAATTCAACGTAATAGAAATGATTATCAATTATCAGGAATGCCACAGGTTTATTTATCCGGTAGAATGCCTCTTCATAAGAGGTTCGATATTTCATCAACATCCCTGAATTAACTCAGTCGTCTAAATCTACAAATGACGCGAATTATTCGCGAAGAAGAATATTAAAAATATGTCACTTTATTATTCTTTCTCCATTCTCGTTCCTTTCTATTTGCATATGGAATTTATTTAAACGATAGAAGATACAGTTTAATCCATCGACAATTAAATACTTTCCTTTTATACAATTACTTGTACGTTTAATGAAACTCGAATAAAGTTAATTACAGAATATTATACTCTAGTAGAATTATTACGTACACTACTATGCATAATGTATAATTTTTAGTATAAAAGTTATTTAAAGATAAACAGTCAACTTGATCGTGATACTTCCATTCCAAAGATATTTAGTGCTTCTCGACGGACTATCGATCGAAACGGG
The DNA here is from genome assembly GCA_911622165.2 of Bombus sylvestris. Classification (NCBI taxonomy): domain Eukaryota; kingdom Metazoa; phylum Arthropoda; class Insecta; order Hymenoptera; family Apidae; genus Bombus; species Bombus sylvestris. The sequence continues at coordinate 4,843,806 of OU443153.1, read as the reverse complement.
CAACTTGACAAAAAAGATCTGTCGTGGGACGCTCAGTCCAACGCATTCTGCATTATCTGGTTCTCCAGTTAATTTTGGACGGCCCCAAAAATATTCAGAGCAAAGCGTGGACGGATCCCAAATCCGTGATCTTCGATCTTGTCGCGATTGCTCCGATGAATGATCCAAAATCTGAAAACACGATCATTTTAACGCTCCAACGAGATTAAGAGTAAAAATGTTGATTTTACCTCGAGGCGAATCTTATGGGGAAATGGCCACTTCAGAATAGAATCATGACGACCACGGGTCAATCCGACGCTTATGAAAACTGTACCGTCCGGAAAATATCGCGGTGTTACTTTGATGAACATGGCATACCCATTCTGGCCCACGTAAAATGTCGGGCTGCGTAGGCAACGAGCGGTTTTCCAATTGGTAAGCTTCTCGTCAAAATGCTTTATCTGCCAGTAGTAAAAGAAGAGGTTCGCGGGCCCTGGGACATATTAAGATACCGTATTAACTCTATATTTTATTTCTAATTCCATTTAGTCCAATATTCGACTATAATTCGAACGATTTAATCAATTCTTAAGACTCAATCAAACCTCTTAATAATGTTATAACATAATGGTACAAACCATTTAATAATGAAGTTCTTTGGATCGTATTGTTAAAGTTATCGATTTCAGACTGTCTTGGAGAGAGTGTATCGCCTTTGCCTTCGTGATAATCGTCGTATAATTTGGCCAGTTTTGGTACTTCCTTTTTCCCCTCCAAAACAGCGTTTAGCAATGCCTTGATTTCTTCTAGTTCTTTGATCAGGCCTTTTTCTAAAGCTCGCAACTTTTCATCGATCGTTTCTGGATATTTATGAATGCAATTAGATAATAGAAAATAACGTGAACAATTGAAAATTGATTAGAAGTTATTTCCTACTAGTATTACAAACTCCAGTAAGTATTCTCGTGACACTGGTACGTGCGCTTGCAACCAATTCTTCTGTAGCGATTTTACAACTTGCATGTTGCGTTTCCGTGACACCTTCGTCACTCGTTAAATTCGTGTCTGTAACAGCTGAAATTCCTTTTTCTTTTTCAACAAAACTTTTCTATATTTTTTAATCTTCTATTCATCGATACGTAAATAATTTTATAACGTCATATATTAATTTTGTATCCATTAATACTTACATAGTTGCAAGTCGTTTGCATCGCTTGCATCACAGCGAGTTAAGTGGAGCGTATTCAGATACAAGAACAGCAAAACCATCGATGACATCTTGGGGAGTAACTCGTTCTAAGATCATTCGAATTTACACTCGCTTAAATAAGAATGTCGCAATTTCCGGAAACTTGTAAAAATAGATTTAACAGCATTCTCAGATGATCATATTAGAGCTCTTCGAAACTTTTTTCAATCGTGAGATAGTGTTTCGTTTGAAATAATTTACGTTTCGGTAGGTAAGATATACATCTAGTTCACAACCTGATCACTGCGTAACTGTCCTCTGTATCTCCCGTGAATTATAAAATATAGGTAAATCCCTACTGTATTTTCGTCCAGTCGCGGGGAGACGCGTTCGCGTTGAAGCGCGTCAACGGGAGTCGTAAATTCCCGTTACGATTATAACGATCGACACCACGAACAGGTCGATCCCCTTATTTCTTGTGGGATAATAGGGGTATTTGTTGGGGAATAAAACTGTAGTCTACAGTCTCATAATATTTGTATTTTTAACGACTTATTACACTTGAGGTTCCGTCGTGTCGGAAGATATAATTGATATAAATTTTTTTTTATTATTTATTTGTTTAGATTTTACAATTTGTCCAGAAGGACATTTGGTAAAATATTATAGCTTAAAAATATAGCATGTGGATGGTTACCCCCAGCGGGGTTCCACTTCTAGGTTGTTTATTGTATTCCTATTGTGAGGTATGTATAAGGACTGTTTCAAAGACCATCCATAAACCGAAAATACTTATATGAATAGAAATTAAGCTGAAAAGATTCGGTTTATGGTGGTTCCTTAGGTTTATCGAGGGTCAGTGTAACGGTATATGGGCCTCGGCAGCCAGACCATGAGGGACGTCGCACGGACCGTCTTAAGCAACGTAACACCTACCCTTCTTGTAATCGACTTAGATACAAAAATTGTAGAAATATTTTTTTTTCCAAATAAACGATGTAATTTATACATATGTAAGAATTATTTAATACTTGTCACTAATTTTCCTTTTCAATTCTTAAATTCTAAGAATTTTTCTATATATACACACACATTCAAACTACTTATAAATTAAGCAAGTACCTAAATGTTTTTAAATGATGAAATTTTAAATAAAAATAAAACGATCGTTTTTAATTGTGTAAAATAAATAAAACAATTTTTTCTATATATTTATTACATAAGGGAATAAAATATAGTAGTAAGCAGATTTCGTTTCAAAAGTTTTGTTTACCACATTTGGCGGTCTTTTTCACAGTCGCGTGGAAACGCGCGTGCATGTAAACGGTGGTCCCAGTTTTTGTCATTTCTACTCTAAATTAGATCGTATTTCGTAGCAAAATGAGCGAAAATGTACAAGGAACATTTGTATCGGAGAAAATTTCTAAAATCAGATGGAAACACGAAGATTTTGAAGATGCTACTAATTTTATAACCGGTAGTTGGGATGATCCGGTAGGGTTACTTCAGTAAACTTAACCTATTGCATTCTCATGTACATATGAATTATTTACGATTATTGTATTAAATAATGTTAATCATTTGTAATATTGTAATTTTCTATCATGTAATAGGTAAATAAAGTAACACATTGGACATTTCAAATGAATGACGATGGTGAAACCTATCCAGCAGTCGTATCATCTTATCCGATTCTCGGAGACGTAACAGAAATAAAGGTTTTTACTTTATAATATATAAAAAATATCATGGACAAATTTTTCATCAACGTTTTATTATTTTTTACAGTTTATTTCAAAAGATTTCTTCGTGGTGTCAACATCTATAGGTACTGTTAGGTTGTTACAGATTCATGAAAATCCATACTCTCAATTTAAAGAGCACATGTCATGGGAATTTATACACAAATTTGAGTAAGTTTTATTTATATATTGATATTATAAATTAATTATATATTAATTAAGATTTATTTCTTTTTAAACACAGTTTATGTTTCATTAATCTTTTTTTTAATAGTAATACAAGCGATTATGCATCTTGTACTGGACTTTCTACGTTTGAACAAGACATAGTTTCAGTGGGTGAAGATGGGAGAATTAATCTTTTAACAGCTGGGCAGAAGCAGCCAATTAGATCTATTAGTACTATAACATTTTATTTCATATATAAAATATTTATTTTATATGTTGATTTTACACATAAATAGCTAAATTTATGTTTTAGATGATGCGGATAGTTGCTCTATATATTGTATTGATTTCTTAAGACATAATGAGATACTTACAGGAAATTTAAGGGGACATATGAAAGTGTGGGATTTAAGAAATGATCAAGATCTTCCTGCTACAACATTCATGCTTTCTGATCAATCAAAAGTATAATCTCTTTAATATTATCTCTAGGAAATTATTTATCCATTTATCCTCCAAGTAAAGAGAAACTTTTGCAGACAGAAGCTACGAGTATTGCTCATCATCCTACTCAAAGACATATTGTTGTGGCTGGTGGTGGAGATGGCAGTTTAACAGTTTGGGACTTGAGACATAATACGTACCCAATGTCTCAACTCAATGCCCATGCTAAGGCTGTTAGCGAAATACTTTTTCACCCTGATAGACCAGAAAATCTATTTACGTGTTCAACAAGCGGTGAATTATGGCATTGGAATAATGCTCAGCATTCGAAACTAAGTTTAGGTAAGTTTTCTAATAAACAAATTTCACTGTATGTTAGTAAATTATTCCTTTTTTAGACCCTACAAATACACATTGGTTAAACACGATTGGTACAAACGGTAAAGTTAATGTAACATCGCTTTGTAGTGCTATGCATAAGCCAATAAACAGTATTGACATCAATAGATCAACATTACTTTTTGGATGTGATAATGAAGCAATGTATATTGTTAGGAATATAGCTGTTTAATAACTATCCTAATTATATATTTTTCTAATTGTAACATACGGAGAAATAAATATCTTTTTTATCTTATGTCTGTTTATTTTAATTATTAATGCACAAAATTGTTCATCTCTACTGTAGTTATGTTCAAATTTAAAATTAACCGCTTTAGAAATGAACTTTTTGTTTCGTAGTTAGTTATTTTATGATGCTTATAGCTCCATCTATCGCAGCTTTTTGTAATTATGTTTACAGGAAGCTTTAGCCTGTTAGTTTGCCATTTTGTGACGCCTTGTGCGGACGTTCGTAAACAGATTTTGCTTCGCTTGCTTGCGGAGAGACAAGAATTATGTCAAAACGAAGGATCGAGGTTGTGGATCCGTATATTAAACGGAAAGCGTGAGTGTTTTGAAACATTTTTAATTCTAAAAGTTAAGGAGTTCGATGAGATATTTTGCCATGTGCATCGTTACAAGTTTTTGTGATCCTATCGCGCATCTCGTTGAACGAACTCCGCTTCCTGAAAATAATCTATGTAAAATACGATTGATTCGTTGAACAATAATGTAGTAAAAGAATCTAACGTTTTAAATTCATAGAACAATTCTTTTCTATTACTGTTGACTGACTTGATCAACTCATCCATAAAGGTTCTCAACTAAATTTCCTTCTTCGATAGTATGTTGTATATTAATATATATGGGAAATTAATGCATAATTTCACAATACGCTGAAAACATACACGTTATAGATAATTACAGATACACGAGAGAAATTTCGGATGAAATTAAATATCATTTGTTTTCCATGTGATTGGTTTTCATAACAATGAAGTGTTCTCAACTTTCATTATTTTATGTCATTGTCACACATATATTATTTCGTTGTTATGTGATTAAAATAATTTTCAAATAATAAATTGGACCAGCTTCATATACTCTATAATTTATCTGTTGTTTTATAGAGATGGCTCGGCTACATCCAATAGCACAACTATACCTTCGACAGCACCAAAAAATCAAGTTCAGCTAAATCCTTACACTAGTTTACCTTATACACCAAGATATCATGAACTTTATAAAAAGAGAATCACTTTACCAGTATTTGAATATCGTACTGATTTTATGAGGTTATTGGCACAACATCAATGTATTGTACTCGTTGGAGAAACAGGTTCTGGAAAAACTACACAAATACCACAATGGTGTGTAGAATATTCAAGGCGTATTGACAACAAGGGTGTTGCTTGCACTCAGCCAAGGAGAGTAGCAGCTATGTCTGTTGCACAAAGAGTTTCGGAAGAAATGGATGTTCCATTAGGTATGCATTATGTCCTTTTAACTCTGAAGATGTTTTTATACTTTTGAACTAAAAATTGAGGTATATTTATATAATGTCTTCACAACAATTTTTTAAACAGGTGTGGAAGTAGGATACAGTATTCGTTTTGAAGATTGTAGTTCTCCGAAAACTATATTGAAGTATATGACTGACGGTATGCTGTTACGTGAAGGCATGTCAGATCCCATGCTTGATGCTTACCAAGTGATATTATTAGATGAAGCTCATGAAAGAACTTTAGCCACAGATTTGCTTATGGGCGTGTTAAAAGAAGTGATTAAACAAAGACCAGATTTGAAACTTGTGATTATGAGTGCTACTTTAGATGCTGGAAAATTTCAACAGTATTTTGATAATGCACCGTTAATGAACGTACCTGGCCGAACTCACCCTGTTGAAATTTTTTATACACCTGAGCCTGAAAGGGATTACTTAGAGGCTGCTATCAGGACAGTTATTCAAATTCATATGTGTGAAGAAGTAGCAGGAGATTTGCTCCTCTTCTTAACTGGTCAAGAGGAAATTGAAGAAGCTTGTAAAAGAATCAAAAGGGAGATGGATAATTTAGGTCCAGAAGTAGGTGAACTTAAATGTATACCACTCTATTCTACACTGCCTCCAAACCTTCAACAAAGAATCTTTGAACCAGCACCACCTACAAAGCCTAACGGTGCTATTGGTAGAAAAGTAGTAGTTTCAACGAATATTGCGGAAACGTCGTTAACTATTGACGGTGTCGTCTTTGTGATAGATCCTGGATTTGCAAAGCAGAAGGTACTGTATAGGTCGTCTCAGTGAACAGACTATAGATCATTATTATTTTTTATTCTTGTACTGCATTAAATCAGTTTTTTAAATTCCCGTTATATTATTTAACAGGTATACAATCCCAGAATTCGTGTAGAATCTCTCCTTGTATCACCCATTAGTAAAGCATCTGCGCAGCAAAGAGCTGGTAGAGCTGGTCGCACAAGGCCCGGAAAATGTTTCAGATTGTATACTGAGAAGGCATATAAAAACGAGATGCAAGATAATACTTATCCTGAAATTTTAAGATCTAATCTTGGTAGTGTTGTACTGCAACTGAAAAAGCTTGGCATTGACGATTTGGTATATTGCATTTCTCATGAATATAATTTATTTCTAATTGAATATTTTATTAAATAATTATTCCCATAAACTGTTTTTGCTATAGGTTCATTTCGATTTTATGGACCCTCCTGCACCAGAAACTCTTATGAGGGCTTTAGAACTTCTTAATTATTTGGCTGCTTTAGACGATGATGGAAATCTCACAGATTTGGGTGCTGTAATGGCAGAATTTCCATTAGATCCTCAATTGGCAAAAATGCTCATTGCGTCTTGCAATCATAACTGCAGTAATGAGATATTGAGCATTACTGCTATGTTATCAGGTACAGTATTATTAAGAACATTTTTTCTATCACATCATTAGGTTCATACTTTTCTTGCGAATAAAGTAATTTTAATAAGATAAAAGCAAAAGTCTAAGTCAGGATCATGGTAAGGTAACATGGTTATAAATTGATGATTGATATTGTATTAGTCCCACAGTGTTTTGTGAGGCCAAATGAATCAAAAAAAGCTGCGGATGATGCTAAAATGCGATTTGCACATATCGACGGAGATCATCTAACGTTACTGAACGTTTACCACGCCTTTAAACAAAGTAAGTACCTGCAACCTTTTTAAGTCTGCATTTGTGATATTATAAGTTTTAATTCATGTTTCTTTATAGATTTCGAAGATCCACAATGGTGTTACGATAACTTCGTCAATTACCGATCTTTAAAAAGTGGGGATAATGTTAGGCAACAACTAAGTAGAATAATGGATAGATTTTGTTTAAAACGTACCTCTACAGACTTCACATCAAAAGATTATTATATCAACATTAGAAAAGCCCTTGTGAACGGTTTCTTTATGCAGGTAGATGTAACTAAAAATAAGTTTTATAACAAAAAATGTTTCTTGAATATGTAGTACTATCTCTTTTTTATGTATATTAGGTTGCTCATTTAGAAAGGACTGGTCATTATTTGACTATTAAAGATAATCAAATTGTACAACTTCATCCAAGCAGTTGTTTGGATCATAAACCTGAATGGGTAATTTATAACGAGTTCGTGCTTACGACCAAAAATTATATCAGAACAGTTACAGATATTAAACGTAAGTTACATTTTTATTAAATAATATGAGAAATATATCTCTATAAGCATATATTATAAATATTATATTTTTTATAGCTGATTGGTTGCTTAAAATAGCACCACAATATTATGATTTACAAAACTTCCCACAATGTGAAGCAAAGAGACAATTGGAAGTGATCCAAGCGAAGTTAGATTCGAAACAGTATCAGGAAGGATTCTAACCTCTATATATTTTAGTTATCTTTAAAAATGGTGTCACACACACATACACACACAAAATCATTGATAATGTGTGGTTGATCTGTTTTCGGCATTGCGTCGAATACACAGTTTTTTTCAAACATAAAGAAAAAAAATATATATTAAATATTGTGAGACACGGCCGAAAGGGTAGTTGTCTGCTCTGTATTTTCACTTAAAAAATATGTAAAGAAAAAGACAAATTTTAATGACAACATTTATAATTTTGTACAAGCTTTAGCAAAACTTGTACATTTTTTAGGCTGATGTACCGTCAAAAATTCGAATGTTTGTAGACTTTGTTCTGTCCTAATATGAAACAAATGAAATTTGACCATTAATCTGCTAGAACGCATACGGAAGACATAGTTGATTGATAAATGGTTAATTTATGTACATTAAAGAAAAATTTAGTAACTAAGTAATTTTATCAGTAGAATTTGTTGATCGACGTTTGCACATTCAGAATGTACTACTAGTTAAAAAATAGATTAATTTTTGTATTAAATGTTAAACAAGTATGTCAGATAAGATGTATACAATGCTTGCTATCGATAAGAGCAATGACTTTACATAATCTTCAATATAAATTATATGTTTGCTGCTTTTTCTTAAGATCAAGTAGTACCGTTTTATGTGTTATATATTTCACTTTTTTCAAGTACACACAACCGAAAATATTACATATTTATTATAGTTTTATTATGACTGAAATGTGCATATAATTTATGCAATGTTTTTTCTGTTTATAATCAACACAGAATTGCTCTGTAACAATTTTACACAAAGATGAATGAAAAAAGTAATTATAAAGAATTGGAAATACAACCGTAAATTATAGCATGAAAAATCTTTCTAAGAATCTATGTGATACATTTAAAAAGAATCAAATTATTCTTATTTATGAATGCTAGCATAATATAAATTGCAACCCTTTTTCGTGGTGAGGAATTAACTTACAATGTTACAAGCTATCTCAACAAGGCGAGAAACAAATTAAACTTAATTATTATTCAAATAATAAATCTTCAATGCTGTCTGATATAGGCTCTATGCAGACGAGCGATTTTTGTCCATGCGATATTGTTGCGGTCATGTCATTTTTTTTTATTTTCCCTGTTTGAAACAGCGGAAACAGACATATGGTCACAGCGATATCGTGCGGACAAAAGTCGCTAGTTTGCATCGGGTCTTAGGATAATCATATACATTAAGAATCGTGAAATGTTTTTGCCTGTTTTAGAATTGAAAATTTTTAAATAGTTCGAGATATTATACTACAAAATACTTTTTTCTAAACAAGATATAATGTCACCAGATTTAAAAATGTTAACATGTTCAATAATATTTTGATTTTGTAAATAAAAGATACGCAGGTATTAAAAGAACATAGAATCACGAAAGATGATCGCGAACAGTTTTCATTGTATTGTACCACTTCATTCCAATAAAATATTAAAAATATGATTCAATCGTAATAATTGTTATAACGAACGAATTTAATTTCTAATCTTAAAATCTATGTAAACTTATTGAGCATTTATAATTGGAAGTTTGATACATAGTACATTACGTTTTACGTAATACATTGAAATATTTGATGGTTACAGTTTATAATTGCTTATCGCGATTCTTATATGTTGCAAGAAGTGTTTGAGAACCACTGAGAAAGCACGAGGATCGTTGTATTTCATCATTTACCAATTTTCGTGAAATTGAGAATTATGGCATCGTTCATGGTACCGGTTGCAGCGAGACTTACTCGTGTCACGATTGATAGTTTGCACAATTTAAATAAAAACATTTTACTTAGGTAAGATTCCGAACATTTTAGTTCGTTATGTTAAAATATGCGACTCATTGAACTTATATTTCAACGTACATATAGAGGTTAGATTGCTACATAGTGTTTATCCATTACTTTATTATTATACAATTTTTTAAAGTAAAATTGTAATATATTTAATAAAGATGATCATATATTTTTTAAAGCTGTTGCATATTTAAATGAAACCTTACGTAGAAACCTTACGTAGTTAATTGGTTATGTTATTAGTAAGAGATTTGAATAATTCTTTATGATAAAAAATATGTTAATAAATAAATATTAATAATACTTTATGCTAGGTTATTCTTTTTGAAGAAGAAGAAAGCATTGATGTCTTAAAGATTTTTTCATGATTTTTGAAGGTTAACTCAACCATCACATGTTTCTTGGCAAAGGCAAGAGTATAGTACTATTACAGAAGAGCAACAATCAGAAAGGGGAGAACCACAATCTCCACAATTGGAACTTACAGAAGCTGAAAAGAAATTGAAAGCAGATATTGATCTCATTAATAAAGAATTACTGGATCTTAAAACTCATAAAAATGAATTGGAAGATAAATACAAACGAGCGCTTGCTGATGGAGAAAATCTTAGAGCTAGACTAACTAGACAAATTGATGATGCAAAAATATTTGGTATCCAAGGGTTTTGCAAGGATCTCTTAGAAGTAGCTGATATTTTAGGCAAGGCTACAGAAAGTGTACCAAAGGATGAACTTACAGAAAAAAATCCACATTTAAAAACATTATATGAAGGTTTAAAGATGACAGAGGCGCAGTTACATAAAGTAAATAAGAAAATATAATTCAACTACATTTTCATATACTAAATAATGCATTAAATTATTCCTTTGAAATGTGTTTGTATAGGTGTTTAAAAAACATGGTTTAATATCACTAAATCCACTGAATGAAAAGTTTGATCCTAATCAACATGAAGCACTATTTCAACAGGTAGAATTTTTGTGTTTTATTTATATAGATTATTGTGTATTAAATTAATAAGGATTATATTTTTTTCACATAGGAAGTTGAAGGCAAAGAACCAGGAACAATAGTAGTTGTATCTAAATTGGGCTACAAATTACATGAACGAGTAGTAAGACCAGCATTAGTTGGTGTTGCCAAAGGATAATTCATGATTGTTTGTTAATTAAATGGAGATTAGATGTAATCTCATAAAAGACATCCGTGAATAAAGTGTTGGCACATATATATTATAATTGAAATTAAAATGTAACACATCAAAGCATGAATGTCATACAACTGATATAAAAAAAAAAACGAACTAATTTTATGAAAAATAGGCTTGTTCTTATTTTGTTAGGTTTAAGAGAGAGCGTAATATGAATCTGAATTTTTATGCTTTTTTGATTAACAAATAGATACACGTATCTAAATATCATTTCATACCATATTGCATTCTATCATAGCATAGAAGAATAATATTTAATTTAGTAGGAAATTTATTATAAAACTTACAAAAATAAATAGAGCATTGTAGTATAAATATAAAAAATATTACAATATTGAACTTTTAATGAAATAAAAGACCTTTACTTTTTATAATACTTCAGTTTTATCCTAAACATCTAACATCTTTCAAAAACTTTGTACAAGTCAGGCAAATTGGCTATTTGTAATATTGTTGAATCATGTGCAAAATGTTTAGGAGGAAGAAAACTCTCCTTAATTGCACCATATAGAACATGTTCTGTAATGTACTTCCATTCATGAGTATCATGTACAGGACTCATTTGACTATAATATTTTGCTGTTTCCCGACAAATGGTTCGAAAGCATGGTTGTTCCGACGACCACTCTACTTCAGTAGCTAAACGTAATATATAGAGAGGAAGACCACTCACAGATGGAAAATATTTTTCTGAAAAGCAAACAAAAGATAATCTTGTATTGGATTCTAAAGGTAGTTTATTAATATGTATTTACCTAATAATACTGGTAAAGATTTTAAATTCCCCTTTTTATCTATAACAATAGAATAATACTCTTTTAACATATCAGCTTTCTCCAATAACAATTCTTTAACACTTGTAGCTAATTCCTCTTTTGGTCCATCTTCTTCTGACCATCCAGCTTCTTTAGTCTCTAATCCTAACATAGCTATATCATATAAAGGAAGTGCCTCCTGCAAATAAGTGTAACTTGCAATATAATAATAACGTTTTTTGTCGATGTACATACCGAAAATTTGATGACTCCGTAATTTGCAAAATCATAGAGCATAATTTCATAAAATAATTCTTCCCTAGATGAAACAAAAATGTTCTCAATCAAGCTTGATCTTTTATATATATTATGAATGTTTTATGGACACTTACGCTAATTTTTGCGTATTGCAAAGATACAAATTGACTCCGCTTTGAATTAAAGCGGAAGACTGATCGATACAACCAACAAAAGTTAATTCTGATAAAATATGTTTCAAACTATCGTGACATGCGTCTTCTACTTCTTTACGTAATTTCAATACACTCGTTAATTTTACTTCTCTTCTAAAATTGTTTATTGAATAGGATTTAAATTCGTATGAACTTTCTTTATCATCATTCTTATTGTCATCTGTTTCTTTTAGTATTTGTTCAGTAATAATTTTTGTCTCATTGGGTTTATTGCACTTTTCAGGTTCATCATTTCTTATTTCTTTATCTATACTATTTTTATCTGTCTTTTGTTCTTCTAATTTAATACTTTTATTTCCAAAGTATTTATACACTTGTTTACGTGCTTTATCTGCAATAACGTCGATACATTTTTCTTTCGTAGAGTTATCTGCTATATTTTGATCAATTTCTTCATTTGTCATTTCTAAAATATCTTGCGCGCTATTTGATTCATACTGTTCTTTGTTAATATTTGCAGTAGATAAATCTAAATTAGATTCATCAAATACCGCAGAATCTGACGCAAGTGGGCTTGTATTATCTACGATATTACTCCACGGAGTATCCGATTTTTCTGCTGCTTTTGGTATAACATGAGTGGAGATATCCTTTTCTTTAGTATCATTTACATCTGATATCGAGCGCTGTATTTTATTTACATCTTCCTCGTCATTACGATTAGTATCTTTAACTTTAGTATCTTTAAAATCAATATCATCATTGTTTCTAGCATATCCCATTGCGGTATGAACGGTAAAATTAAATTTGTCCAATTTTTGATCAGATGCATCAGTTCTGATCATTTCTTGAGGACGAATTTTTTTCGTTCTATCATCTTTATCTTTCTCATATTCTGGCAAAATTTCTTTCAAAACTTCTTTTGTGATATCCGTTTTTGGCAACCGCGCTTGTACATAAAATGTTTTAGAAGCACTATTCCCAGACAGTTTCTCATCTAAAGCGAGTTTCATTCTTTCAATAATAGAATTTTCATGGAGAAATTTAACTTCATGTTTTGTTGGATGTACATTAACATCAACATTTTGCGGATCAATTTCTAAAGATATATAACACCATGGGTGAGTCTTTTTTGGAATATAAAATGTATAGATTTCTTCTAGCATTTTTCGAATAGCTGAAATAAGGTAATAGTAAAATATCATCTCTATGTATAATGCTCTAATACTTTAAAACTTACAGGATGATTCTACTAATCTGTTATTAATGAATAAAAGAAATATCATCCTCTTGCTTGTGTAATTTGGATTTGTTATCAAGGCATGCATTTTAAATTTATAAGTATCATCTGTAAGTTCCACTTCTAATAATTCACGAAAAACAGGATTGCCATAAAGTATTCTTATGTTGTTCATCTTACTTGAATTATGTGGTGTTCGAATCTAAATTTCAGAAACATGTTTATATAGTTATAAATAATAACATTCAATTATGTGACTATTTTTACATAGTAAAATACCTGAGGTGTGACTTCACCATGTTTCTTTAATGTGAACCCTACAGTAGGATTATGTATTGCATATTTTGTAACTACATCTGAAATTTTGTTGAATTCTTCGTTTGGATTAGAAAAAGCCTTTCTTCTTGTTGCAACATTATAAAACAAATTTTCAATTGATATTGTAGTACCTTGGTTTCCAGCGCATAATTTAGGTGGTGCTTTTAGCTTACTATCAACATATGATGCTCTAGTATGAAATTGATATTGTTAAAAATATTTGCTCAGATTCCATAACACTTTATATAATTAAACATACTTATAAGCACATTTCTCATCTGCAGTTTTTGTTGTGATTGTTAAAAGTGATATATGACTAATGCTCGCCAAAGCTTCACCACGAAATCCAAAAGTCGATATTGCCTGAAGATCTTCAAATGCTTGTAATTTACTTGTTGTAAATCTTTCACAAACAATTTCCATGTCTTCTTTTCTAATACCTGTTCCATTGTCTTGAATCTGTGATTAATAATGAATATTTAGTTGTAATAATAACTTTCCTACTTGAACAGTTGGAGAAAATACCTGTAATAATTTTAATCCGCCTTCTTTAGCAATAATTTGTATATTAGTTGCTTTTGCATCAAGACTGAAACATTTGTAATGTAAAGTGTGCAGTGTAAAAGACATACATACAACAATTGTGATTCAAATATCTAACCTGTTTTCCATTAATTCTTTTAACGCATTTGCTGGTCTTTGTATTACTTCACCAGCTGCGATTCTATTCACTACAATTTTGTCTAATCTTTTTATCTTTCCCGTTCCATCCATTTTTAATCACGCTGTTTTTAGATTTTTGTCAAAACCTCGAGAAACAAGAGTCAAGTATTACTCTAATTTACACCATAGTATATGCATAGTAATTATGTTATGTATTATACAATATAACTATATTTTTAATAATAAGAAATGAAAATACAAAGTCTAGTCTCAGAAGGCATGTATTTTTTATTTATAATAAGAGTGCATTGTACATATTACACGATTTGTGTAAGTTGGTCTTCGTGCCGAACTTTTGAATTTAAATTAGCAAGTATATCAGTACTTTCTCCCGCTACTTTATACCTCGTTTTGATGTATTTTATATTATATTATATATTTATTGGTGTTTTGGATGCATACAGAATTCGGAGCCAATGGATGAGCGCAATTGATCATCTATGGAAACTTATTGAAACGCGAGATTGAGTGTATTAAAAGTCCGCTATGCATGCTGAGCTGTTTAACAAGCGAACAGTGAATATTGCGCTCAGTGCGAATGATTATACGACTATGATTTATTGTTATATACACGAAACGAATGACACGAAAGGTAAGTGTCTGAACACATGGTAACAGTGTGTTCATTTATTTAGTGTTTGTCTAGTGAATTTTTCGTAACAATCAATCGCGTAAATCTATGTTCGAAACATGTTGAAAATGGCTAACGACAGAAACATCACGTTGAAGTTTCACCATGTCTATAAAGTATCGATACATCTCAAAATTCCTTGGATTGTTTTTTTTTTCGCGAATATAACCTTAAAAACTAAAACTTTATTCAAATACAACAAAATTTTTTGTCAAAACCCAAGAAAACATTTTTAGTTTAGCTATGTTTATGTATGACATGTTTCATATTCTTGCAGGATATGGGTCTTTCGAAGCAGTCGCCTATATGCAAGGCCAGTTTGGCTGAATAAGTAGCACAGTAGTATCTTGATTCTTTACTTCCATCTTTGATTTTCCGATTGAAATATTCCAGAAGTTTATGAAGCATTCTCAGGATAATGTCACGATTGATGTCATTCATCATCACTACTATCATGTAGTCATCACTACAGACACGTCTTCTCTGGATCTTTTAGGTATCGTGTATAAGGTGTTTATATAAAACGTATAAAATATATAAAAGGCTTGCTATTAATCTGATAGTGCCATCGAGATACTGAAATTCGTTCTGATTCTGCCACCATCACACATCGTGAGTTACATTAAACGGAAGATAAGGCTTCATCGCTATGATCTCTAATTTTCTTTTCACAAGAAACGTAATATTGTTTAGTTTAGTATACCCATTCATAGATACGCGTATTATGTGTAAATACGCATAAGATTGGGGTTAGAAAAATAGACGTGCGTGAGCCACTTTATAAGTGAATTTATTCTACTTATATTATACTTGTACTACTACTCATACTACTATGAACAGGCCGGGTAGTTATTTGCCGGCACTCGTACGCAAAGGGATGATCTATTTTTTAAATTTTATTTTTTGCAGTGATAAAACATGTCGGAAGCTCCCGCAATTGGAATTGACTTGGGCACCACGTATTCCTGCGTCAGTATCTTCCAACATGGAGAAGTCAAGATCATTCCAAATGATCAGGGAAATCGAAGGACACCGAGTTGTGTCGCCTTTACAAACGAAAAAATACTGATCGGCGAAGCAGCCGAAGATCAAATCGAGACGAACCCGTTCAGCACTATCTTTGGTAAATAAAACCCATCCAGAATTTACTACATCAATTTCTTCTAATTCTTATCCCTTCTTAATTTTGTAGTTTCCATTTTTGAATTCTCATACATATTTTTTCATTTAATCATAATAATTGTCAAGTTTCAATGGCAAACGACGCAAGTGCCAGAAAAGAAGGAATGACCTTTTAAATGAAAGTTCACACTTGACGCCATGATGGATGTAAATGCTAGAAAAATTTAGTTTATGTTTTTAGTGTTATCGTAGGATGGGATGTAAAACATAATTTTGTTTTTCCTTGTCTATTTGTATTCAGAGCTATGAATAATTTCTGGGATTTGCATTATTTCCTATTTTAGCTCTTCGATCTGTATTACCGTATTATAGGACTTATTTATTCAGAAATATTAGAAATTAGGATTTCCAATGATTTCTATCCTACATGATAAGTTTATTGATAGATGGATCTAAATATTTACAGCGGATTAAACAGGAAACGATGGTTATTTAACGCGAAATAAATACTGTAATGTGATATAACTAATATTACTAAATTGATAATTCACAACTCACAACAACTCGGAAACTCTCTCTCTCGACTCAAATCTCTCAACACAACTTTTGACTCGCAACTAACTAACTTCTCACAACTCGACTCTCGGTTAACGACAGCTTATTAATTCGTCTTTCTCCCTTAACTTCTTAGGTACGATGCACCATTATAGTGGCTTTCGCGGATGTCATTTTACATTACGACGCGCCACTATTGTGGTTCACTCTACCGACTCATTCGCTCACTGTTTGAACTGAATGATCTTTTTCATTTGTCTTGCTTCACGCTTCTTTTGCCCTTACAACGTTTTATAACAATGCTAACAATATACAGACAGAATATCTTTGTTTTTGATACGCCAGTGTCAAGTATCAATTGTTGTTTTTCGTTAATATAAATATACCATTATTAGATTCACTACATTCATTATTTTTTCATCATTTGACGTACTACATTCATTCGTATCTGTATGTATTTGTTTTCTTTTTACCATACGAAATGTAATACCGAATACCTTTGCGCACTGCACTATCGCGTGACTGAAACTGTAATACGTTACTACTTTATGCTTTTATTTTACATACATCTGAAATATTATTTCTGTTTTGTTCTTTGTTTTCATAAAATATTTCGCGAGTGTTGATTCTGTTTAATGGGAATGATCATCACGATGAAGTATAGAAGAGACTAACAGAAATAACATGTAATTATATACCTCATTATTCCTATAAACTGTTCACATTCCTTATCTTTATTAACATATCATTTAAACATTTCTATAATCCATCTTTATTTGTAATATATTATTAAATTGTAATATTTTCTGTTAAACAGACACGAAGAGACTGATAGGCCGTGGTTACTATGATAAGACGATACAGACAGACAGGAGATACTGGCCATTTGTGGTGGTAAGTGACAAAGGTAAAGCAAAGATCAGGACTTTATACAAGGGTACGATAAAGAGATTCTTCCCTGAAGAAATATCTTCGATGGTACTTAAGAAGATGAAGCAGACAGCAGAAGCGTACTTAGGGAAGACTGTTACCGACGCCGTCGTTACTGTTCCAGCAAACTTCAGTATCTCTCAGAGACAAGCCACCAAAGATGCAGCAGTAATCGCAGAGGATACCGATAAAAGAAACGAAAACCTACACAACGTATTCCGATAATCAACCTGATGTCTTGATCCATGTATGCGATGGATACAGAGCCATGACTATAGATAATAACAGCGTCGGCAAGTTAGAGCTTACTGGCATTCCACTTGCACCTAGGGGCGTACCCCAGATTGAAATAACATTTGACATCGATGTCAGTGGTATTCTGGCCATCTCTGCCATTGAAAAATCAATTGGAAAGGAGCACAAAATTATCGTCAGGAATCAAGAACGATCGGAGGAAGGCATCAACAGCATGGTGGAGAAAATGGAAATGTACTGCAAGGTAGATCAAGATCAATAGGATTGCCGCCAAGAACTTCTTGGCGTTCTACCGTTTGAACATGAAGAGTACAATAATGGAGGATGAGAAGATGAAAGATAAGAGCGATTCGTCTAACAAGCAGGAAGTTACCAATAAATGGAACGGAGTAATTTCATTGTTGTATACGAATCAATCGGCGAAGGAAAAATTCGCCGATAAACAAAAAGAATTGGAAGCCATTTGCAATTCTATTGTTATATTACTTAGTAGTTACTTATAGTTAATTGTATTAAGGCGGAGCCGCACCTGGTGGATTCCCTGGTACTGCTCCAGGAGTCGGTAGCGCGGGTGCTCGAGAACCAGCCATCGAAGAAGTTGACTAAATGCAACACACTGTCCACTGAACTGAACATCTTTCTACGTTTCATCATATTTATTTCAACATCTCTTTGTACATCGATTCTCATATTTATTTATCATAGAAATATTTATGTTTTGAGATCAGAGGCTCTATTTTGTTATAAGAAAAGTATTGAAAATTCGTAATGTATTTTGTCGTGTGTACTTATTTGTATCTATATCACATCTTACCTACTTGTATGCTTTTCTCGCTCTCCTCCCCTTTCCCCTTCTCACTCTCTCTCTCTCTCTCTCTCTCTCTCTCTCTCTCTCTCTCTCTCTCTCTCTATACTCTACTTACACACATTTACTTTACCTATCTCTGTGAGTATCTATAGGATTTATTTCAACAGATTTATCAATGTTTTTTCATTCTTGATATTCAGAAACCTTCTGGCTTATAGAACTGTACCAGAATGATCAAGTACGTGGTGATAACGCTGATAAACTGAAAGTAAATATACACGAATATAATTAACAACATCATATAAATATTAAATATTATCGTACTCACTCTTGTTAGTAAAGAATTGTTCATTTCAAAGAAATCACACGCAGTAAACGTAATTTTATATTGTTTCAGTTGCAATGAGAAATCATTGATTTCGTTTCGAACACAGTCTTGTTCGAAAGTTGATCGCAGAAGACTTTCCATTCCGAATCCATTCAGATTCAAGGCGACACTATCACGGAATTCATTATCGAAGATTCCTAATCGCTCCGGCTCTTTGTTACCAAAGTAAGACAACTTGTTAAATTTCGTCGAGTGTTGTGTACTCAGTATAAATTTACTGATATATAGCCCAATTTTATCTATCTCTCGGTGGGTCAGTGTGCACAGCCAACACATCAAAATGAATTGAAACATATAAATTATCCAGATCACGTTGTTCAGAAATATGAAACCATTTTTCTGTTCCGCGGCGCTCATGTAGATCCTAAACAGTTTCGCGACCACCATTATAAAAGCGTTCGTAGAACACAACAGCAGATCAATGCCATAAATTTCGTTCACTGTCATTATTATGGAGCATATCTCTGCAAGAAATCGATCGATCACAAAGACGAAGCGCACAGAATTACGAGAAAATTGTTTTATAGTGGTATAATGACGAGGGACGAGGAAGAAAATTCGTATATTTTAATTCGAAGAGGGAAAATGAGTTTCGCCTTTGATTTTAAACTTTGCCCTTGGGAGATTTTTGCCTTCAACCAGAAACATTCTGTTCCACTTACGTCACTCACTCTGAATTTATACGCTAAGAAACAAGCCACCATTCTCTACGTACCATTATGCAGTCTTCTGATTCTTCTGATCTTCAAGGCGATCCAATAGGATGATAGTTTTTCATCTAGCTGTTTGATCATCTCGTTGATTGCTCTAAATTTGTGGCAGATCATGTATACGATGACATCGAACACGAAGCTGTTTACTAAAGTTTGCGCGATCGTGTAATAGAGAAACAGATCGGAAACAAAGATCTGATCAGGTGCAATGAAATAGTAATAAAGGATATGAACAGCTAGCGACACTGGACCACATAATAACGCTATCACAATGGCCAAGACTTGGCTGATTTTCACGCATTCGTCATTGATCGGCAACCCTTTGCTAATATTTTGATTCAACGATTCCAACATCTTCATCAATTCAGGCCATTTATCGTAATGTCTTATTATATGATAAACGTAGTAATAGGCTGCGAGATGGCATACAGTTTCGTTCATGCAGTACATAATTTCGAATAACTTGCTGGTGAATTGTTTGCCAAAGTTCGCAAAGTCCGTTGCACTGAACGCGACGATCACCGAGCACACGCTGAAATGGATCACTCGCAGGATGACGGTGACCCATTTTGGACAATTCTTCGGCCTAGCCACTCCGACTCCTAACAACCAAGAAGTATACATTATCGGACGTAATGTATTTTCTGGTTTCGTCGGATTACTCTCCACTCGTACGTTTATCTCTTCCTCCATGGCGGTTAATTCTTCTTCCTAATATTTCTAAGAGTCTTCTACTAAAAGCCTTTACTTTACGAGGGAAATATCAAAGAACGAGGTTTCCTCGAAACGATGCGTTTTCTCAGGTTTTACACGCGATATTGAGCTTTTAATTCGAGAATTCGTGGCCCGCGTAGTTTGCTAATTGATCTGATAATACGGAGGTTCATACATGATTTAATGTTTCAACGTGACTTATGCGTGACACTGTAAAGCACTTTCATTCGATAGAAGCAGGATTGGCATGAAATTAAAGGCAGGGAGAAAAAATAATACAGACTTTTATGGATGGGGGGCGAAAGGTGCAACATTGGTACCGTGACATGTGTGTATATGTATATCGAAAAACGAGCTTTATTCGCCCAACGACTATATTACAATTTTATTATACAGTAAACATTTAAAATAGAATAAAACGATAACGTTGAACATCGACCGTTTTTCGAATCTCTCTGTTCGTTTCTTCGGTTTTAAGAAATCAGGCAGCGGGTCGAGTCGAATCATCTCGTAATAATAATAATAATAATCATAATCATAATAATAATCACGATAATAATAATAATGATAATAATATGCGGGGTTGTGGCGATATAATTCATTAGAATTTAAATCCTTTCGGTGTGTTTTAATAGAGACTGGCAATCGTTCGAATACGATCGATTTCGATAAATTGGATGTGCAATCGTCGCCATACCGCGCGCCTTTATATGCTCTGTTTTTTTTTTTTTTTTTTTTTTTTTTAAATCCTTTTTTTATCGTATCTCTTGTTTGCTGGGAAGGATCATGTATGTGTGTTTTGTTTTTTTTGTGTGTTCGCGCGCGCGTGTATGTGTGTAACAATGACCCAATGACTTCGTTCACGCAAACACTTACAACGTAGAATCGCGTAGTCTCAAGAACGTTCTTCTTCTTCTTCTTCTTCTTCTTCTCTCTTTCTCTCTCTCTATATATATTTTTGTTACTGTGTTTCTTTTCTTATTCTTCTTTTAGATTTATTTAATTATTATTTGATCGGGAAAGGCAGCGTAATTATTCGAACACGAGATGTCGATACACGTTTTTTCATATTTTTCTCTTTTGTTTAATTGTTCTCTCGTTCTATATAGACAAGGGATGTTACTCTCTCTTTCTTTTTATGGTTGTCAGTTTCGTTTTCGGTGAAATTCCATACAGCCCCTCGTGCATGTTCGCTTTCTTACGTATATACATGTATATATAGAATATGTATATATAGAATATATATAATTTGCTTTTAACGATTGTTTTTATCTCTACAATTTACATTGGCGAGTCGAGCGACTCGAGAAAATCGTATGCACCGATGCGACGAGACGGTTTACATTGGCATTTAAACAACAATTAGAAAGAAAGAAAAACAAAAAAGAAGAAAGAAAAAGGATTCAACGACGATTAATTTAACAAACGTGGAACGGAAACGTACTTATAATAAATTATGTCGTTCATTTTTCATCCGTTTCTTCGCTGCAGAAATTACTCATTCGTAACATTTCGTGATCGTATGCCATAAAGTAGCGGTTCGTCACGGATCGTCAAACGGGAACGAGAAATATTTAATCGTCTAATTTGCACAATGTACCTCGAACGAGTTGTTCGATTCGAGATAAATAATTTCGTATCCCCGTACGCGGAGGAAGAAACGCACGACGAAACGAGTTTTCTTTCATTCTGATTTTCGTAACGCGTGTGTTCAGATTGGATTTTTGGTCAAAGTGCGTTCACCGGAGAAAAAGCGAGGGAAAAGAGAGAAACCGCTCGTGCCTCGTGCAGTTTCGGTCGCAGAGAAGCGAGATTACGAGATCGCAATAGTGGTAGCACAGTTTTTTGCATATTTTCTTATTTTTTGTAGCGTTTTTTTATTTTTTTTGCACGATTCTTGCTGGTGCCACATCGTTGTGTGCGTCCAAGCACCAGCCCGATATCTTTCACGTTTTTCTATTTAATTGTCACAGAGTAATTTACCTAAGATTAGAGGTATATTTAGCCTCGACCCACTCGAGAATGCCCTGCCAATTGTTTTTTTCTTTTATCGCAGCTAAATCGGTTCGAGCAAACGAAACGATCGAACGTATCGGTATATCAATATCTTTTTACACAAAACGAAATATGTACACGGACATAGCATGTTCCTTTCTTTGTGCTTTCTAAATACAGGATAGTACAAAGTTTGAGTTAATTTTCAGGCAAAACGTTTATGGCAATTATCGTTCTCTTCTACCGAATATAATCATGTGATTTGGCGTATCGCCGTAAATAG
Source organism: Bombus sylvestris (assembly GCA_911622165.2). Lineage (NCBI taxonomy): Eukaryota > Metazoa > Arthropoda > Insecta > Hymenoptera > Apidae > Bombus > Bombus sylvestris. The sequence goes on along the minus strand of OU443153.1, from coordinate 4,821,109 downwards.
TTGTAGAAATAATATGATAATTATCTTTCCATCTTTCTCTCTAGTATCTCGAATAATTCGTTTAAAGCTGGCATCATTTTCTTCCATTGTTGATATGTGATTAATAAATGCATAGTAAGAAGTTATCGGTAAGGTACAAAGAAACAACGAGTAAGAACTATGTAGTTAAACGTTGCGCTCCTTAAATCGGTAAAATCTTCGTTTGTAACCTAATTTCGTTCCTACTTGGAGAAACAATTAGACTGATACGTAAGTAAATCGTAACAGATTATCGTGGTACCGAAGAGTTAATTCGCAAAGCATCGAACTGTTGACTCGAAGCTCGTTTCTTTTTCCGTGTTCGATCATTCGCTTTCGCTCGTAATAATCGTTCGAATCATTGTAAAAAATTCTATCGTCGAACCAATGATCCGTAAATGCTTAAAAAATTTAAGCCGTAAAAAATCATCTGGAATACCAACACTCTACTCTTCCTCTTGTCCGTAAAGGGACAAAAATTCGAAACGAGTTACACCTATTATAAAACCTCGTGCTTTGCTGTTTTAATATCGTTTTAAAAAAAAAAAAAAGGACAAAAGAACAGTTCAAAAAGGTTTCAAGAGATTACGAGTTTTGCAAAAGTTTCGTAACTAGGAAATCCCATGTAGAAGTAACATTCGATCGAAGAATTTCTCGTCGTTTAGAAATTATACTCTCGGGATTTATAACGCACGTAAATTATATATAATTATTAAAAATATATAAAGATGTCATCTGAATTTTGTAACCATTACGGACAAAGAATCCTCCGCTATCGGATCAGAATTCCGCTGAAATTTCTGATCTCTTAAATACACGGTACAGTACCACCTCTATATTCAGGTACAACTTCGTATTGCCCCGCACCTACGTCCAGGTTTCACATATACTCCCGAATCTTACGTATTTTAGCACCGAACGATTTTAACTTCGATTCGATCTCGCGTTTTTGTATTGATTTTGTTAAATACTCAGAGCTGGCTTAACGTCCAGGTACATATCATTTTGCACCTAGCTTGAATAAAAACGTATCATTTTAGAGTAAATTCTAGGCCTTCGCGCGTGGCACAAGCAAAACTTCAACTTTAACAACCTAGCGATCCTCTTTGTACCTTTTGTCTACAGTTTCTTCTCATTCGAGCACCGCGTCCGTGACAGAGCATCATACACGTGCACTTCCCTTTCTTTTAGCCGTTTACCTCTTAGGCGCGTGACGTTCTCAGCCATTTTATTTATTTATTTATTTATTTTTTCTTTTTTCTTGAACTCGGGACATTATCTTCTTGTTTTTGTTTTATACGATTCGGAACCGTGCTGCTACGTGTTCGTATATCGAATTTACTAACGTCTCTTCACTGGCTTGTAACCATTCGATTCGAGTCACGTGTGAGTTACGAGTTCGTCGATATTTCTAGTCCTTAACTACACTTGAAAGATGTCACCGGTGGCACGGGGTGCGATGTTCGTTTCGAAGATGGACGTTGTCGAGGTCGTGACGGGAGCCATTTCACCGAATCTGCTCGCGTTCACGTTGGTTGTCGTAATGGCTGTCGTTTTCGCTGGTGTTTCTTCGGTCATGTCCGATGTGGTCGGCACCTGCTAGTGTACCCCAACGTTTCAATGCGGGACTGAGAATTATTTGGGATTTAAGTAGCGTTAGGATAGCTTTAAAACTGGCTCGGATCGCTGAATACAGGGGGATAAATCGTGGAAGAGGAATTATAATTGTCGGACGTCTAAATTAATTTAGCTTCAGCTCGAAATACTTTTTTCAACGCCAAATAGCTTGGCAGGCAATTGCGTTATAATCGGTAAATTATAAATTCTTACGTTACAAGTTGTAAGGTAAGTTAGCGTCGAAAGGATCAACTCGATAGGTGAACGAATCGACGCACCTAATATCCCTATAAAATACCTCGTTATAAAACACTTCCTTTCCTTCCTCCACGGATGGCAACAGCTCGTCCATAGAGTGCGGAGTTCTAGGACTAGGCGTAGGGGCGATCTGTTGCTGTTGTTGCTGCTGTTGCTCCCGCTGTTTCGCCAGCTTGAGTTCCTGCAACGCCTGTCGTTGCTCCTTCTCGTTTCTCTCCTTTTCGAGTCGTCGAGCGCTATAACTACGGGCCGAGGACGTCGAACTGTGAACCGACGTTAAGCTAGGGCGACGAGAACCTATCGAGGAAACAACGGGTAAAATTTTATTCTACAAGTCGTGACAGAGAATTATACGTTCAATCCCCGCCCGCCCCCTGCCGTCACCCAGCTGTTCCCTTCCGCTACGCTAAGATTCAATTAGCTAGGCTTAGAGATCGATCAGAAATACGAAATCTAATTGCGACTGCTCGGCTAATACCAGCGTGACTCTCGGCCTCTGTAAAACGTTTCTATCGATCGTTTCTATCAATATTCGGCTATACATATAGGAGCGGTACGTAGTTACTGGTGCTGGTTGTCGAATCAACGAGATCCCTCGGTCGCTAGCTAATTATTCGTACATGGGAGTATGCAAGCTCGATGGTCGCATCAGCTGATTTCTTTCATTTTACAGGATCGTCGAACGTAGAAGCTTTTCACGCTCTGTGCTGTGATTATTTTCGGGAAAGCCGATAGGGAAAAGAAAGAGACTGGAAATTAGGATTGCGCGCGAGACAGGCGAATTTCAAAGAGAGTTTCGAACAGGAATTAAGTTTGCAGAGAGTGGATAAGGATCAGAAGGAAAACGAACGGATGCCAAATGTTTTTTGCCTGTTGATCGAAAAAAATTGGGACTTTGACTTTTCTGTGTTCGAGTGACTGTGCAAATTGTCATCGTGTAGATATTGTCCATCGACAGCGAGCATTGCATGGTGTTATGTAACGTAAGAGGAATAACAAGCGGCCTTTTTCAGCATGAAGCAAGCACGTACGAAAGCGAACGCTCACAACCTTTTCTCCGCGTTTGCGTTTTTGAATCGCTAACACGGTCAACACTTTCCGCACTCTACGATGTTTTGATCGTGTAATTTTGTGTAGTTTCGTGTAATTTCGAATGGATCTCGGAGCAAACGGAATATACGCAGATCGTTATTAATAATTCCGAACAAATTCTTCATCCTCGTTAGGAATTTAATTTCGCGAAATTATTATTAACGTGAACGTAAGAGCCATCGCGCGTATGTACGTGTACGTGTACGCGGGGATGCGAATATGCTTGCGAGCTGTTTAAGTGTTTCTAATTCACGGAGCTTGTTAGCGGTTCTTATTGATTGACGACGCGTACAAAAGGCGACAGAAAATGCAGCCAGACAGAGAAAGAGTAACAGTTATAGGCGTGCATCCTGTTGTATATAGAGAAGCTTCGTTCGAGATGTGTACGTCTGTCCTTCGATTTCCAGCAAGCGCATTCAGCATTTAGAAAATCCGTGCACAATTATTTCCATTCTTTTTTTTCTTTTTTCTTTCAAAACACATAGATCAGTCTTTCAATGTAATCGATCCTTTATCGAAGCAACGTTTGATCGTCGTCGAAACTTGTAAAATCGATCTTTAATAAACACAGAGAGAAGCGAGAAAGCAACGAACAGGCAAATAGAAGACGAATATACTATATATCTTTTCCATTTTATTCCTTAGCGTTCGTTCTCGTTACAGCTGTTGACGGAAAAAGAAAAGAAAAATAAGCGGCGACTTTTTTAAAGCGCAGCAAATAAAACGTAGCAGCGGAAAAACGTAGCAGCGGAAAAACGTAGCAGCGGAAAAACGTAGCAGCGGAAAAACGTAGCAGCTGAAAAACGTAGCAGGCTTAATTAGAAAATTTAATTTTCTCTCATTTCCCCACCACTCGATCGTGCCTAGTGAAAAGAAAGTAGACGCGTTCGTTAGAAATTCGGCGCGTTTAACTTAAAATTGGTAAAAGAAGCTGACCCCTCGCATGCGAACCGGCACTGTACTTTTTTTCTTTTTATTTTGCGTGCGTGTGCGGCGAGCTAGCTAGTGCGTAAAGATTTCGTGTCTCTCTACGTCTTACCAGAGAACGTTCGTTCGTTAACGAGCAACGAAATCGGCCGCTGCCATCTTGCTATCTCGTAACACACTCGTGCAGCGCTTTATATTATATTGGATACACATTAGAATCACATTTCAAGTGACAATGTAGCATTTGTGTTTGATTCACGATATAAATATGCCACACGTATGTGTACGTGGTTTTTCTTATCGGTAAATTATTCCTTTTTATCTATTCGGGATGAGTGTGTAAGATACGATTCGGGAGGAGTGATACAGATACGCAGACATCGTTCTTTTGTTTTTTGGCTTTTATCCATGTTACGTTGTAATTTTGGGATTATCCGGATCGGTAGTACTGTCACGGCCATTGTTCGGCGAATATAACGCAATTCGAACAAAAATTCCAACGTTCTAACCGTGGGAAAACAACAGAGAAAGAAGGGTGGGTTGTTCGTGTCCAGGAGGATAAAACGTGATCGGAGTTTGCGTTTCCCTCGTTCCTTTAAAGCTCGTCGTGATATCGATTTCGCTTCGGTGTAATCAAAGATCGTTACGTAAGAGTCGATATAGGACGACGAGACGAATAATGGAACGCGGTGAACGCGAAAGGGAGGCTGGATAATCAGGGTGCTAAATATCAATAACAACGACTACGACACAACAGCGACAACGGTATGGCACGACTCAAAGCACCACCACCATCTTCTTCTTCGTCATCGGTGTCGCCCGCTTGAGAGGCGACTCGTGCAGGATAGAATGCGAAAAAATGGCGAGAGAAGGACAAGAAATAAAATGACGATAGATTCGTTAAAAAAAAAAAAAAAAAAAAAAAAAAAAAAAAGAAACAGACAAAAGAAATTAGAATTAGGAAGCTGATCGTTATAGAATTAGGAAAGATATTCGTGATTTCACGTGGTCAATCGCTTTAGCTTCTTTCCATTCTTTACGGCTACGTCAAAATTCGCGAATCACTCTATGATCAACACTTTGAGGTCGTATCGAGCTCAGACGTGGGTGTCTTGCAATCGGAAGAAACATTAATAATACAATCAAACGGAATGTCCAAATAATCAAAATAAAATTTAGCCATACTATTTGGTACACTGACTCGTATAAACAAATAATTAATTGAATATCACGATACATTAGACACTGTCGTTGGGTATATACGTTTATAAAAGTTAAATGGCCGAGTGTTCTTTACTAACGTAGTTGGTAAAAATGTACATTTTATTTACCTATATAACGCACATATCTTTTCTGGATAAGAAATAATACACTATAATGCGCGAGAAAAATGTTCGTTAGTTCAACATGATATAAAATCGGAATTGTTCTTTAGTGTCTGAGAATCGTCGTACGATTGAAACGATAAAAGAGCAGACATACAACCGCAAAGGGTTAAACTTTAAACGAATGACGAAAGAAAGAGGACGGGGTGATTCGAACGAATCGAAGAAGAAGTAGAAGTAGAAGTAGAAGAAAAAGAAGAAGAAGAAGAAGAAGAAGAAGAAGAAGAATAAGAGGAAGAGGAAGAAGAATACGTAGAAATAGAAGTAGAATGGGAATAACAACGGACACACAGATGGTGTAGAGAATATGAGAGACGCGGACAGATAAAAGTGAGAATAGAAGACAGAAAAGGATAGTTAGAAAGAGATCGTTGATCGTCTACCGAGGCCGTCGGACGATCCCTCAGCTACGTCGCTAAGGGTACGTCGATGCTTGTTCCCGCCTTTGGTCGCCTGCAGGTGACACGATATAAGCAAGATGGCGGCGGCACGTGCCGCACCTGCTCTCGACGCTGGTACCAGTGGACCACGGCTACCACCACTACTTGGCCTCCTCGAGAACGCGTAGGTCAAAGGTCCCCCTGTGCTGCTCCTCTGACTGGAGCGCGAGGATGGTCGGCCACCGTGAAGCGTCAGTGGGATACCTGTTGGGTCGTTTTCGTTAAGAACAATATTTCCCATGGGAATTTGAACTCTTTTGTCGTTCTGAATTTGAATCTTAATCGCCTAACTCCTTTGATACACAACTTTTTTTTTTCGACCTAATGAAAATTGTTTCGCTATGGAATAAAGAGCCCGTATGTTCGACATTACGATACTATACAGAATACAACTACATGTTTTCCTTGGAATTCAAATATTTTATTTGATCGAGTTACTCTTCGTATCTTGATCGTCGATCGTTCAAACGAGTACTCACCTGTGTCGCTAGAGAACAACATGGGCGGCGCGTGATTGGCGTTGGCATAGTGCCGTGGCCTTGAGTATCTCGCACGACTGAATAACTTGAGCACGAAGCATATCATCGCTGTGAATACCGCTATTCCTGATGCTATGCAGAGCAGGGTCGGAATATCGGTCGTTATCAGCACCAGATCTGCCAACAGATTACAGTGCTACGTTTCAATTTCGAACTTGGGCTCTTTAGAGGTGTGTGCATCCTTACAAAAACTATTTTACGCGACGTTGATTCGTATCTCGACTGTATCAGTGTATACGACGATTGTTCACTGAATTAGAACTAAGTGCATGCAGAAAATTCACTTTTCCAACTACGAAATACTATAATTTATCATAAATGGCAAATTGTCCTTGGTGGCATAAATCGTTACCATTTCAATTGTAATATGAATATGAAAAGGAACAGGAAATTAGAATCTATGTAGTATATGTACGTAATGAAGACCGGGTACGGTTGACTTTGGTGATGGTGTAATCAGTGTGACAATAAGTTGGCACGGTGTACCTTCGGCGCAGAACACCTTCTTGTTAGGCCTGGATAGGGCGACCCTATGGTAACCTTGTTCGCAGTCGCACACGGCATTGTGCTGCACCTGGGTGCAGGTCGAGTGTTGATCCGCAAAAGTGCAAGTCGCGCGATAGAAACATTGCTCCCCGAGTCTTTTAGCTGAAAAACCGGTTATTTGTTACTTGTTTCGTCGTTGTTTTATCAAAACGTGATACGTTTTCGATCTTCCACGTGCGTTGATAACGCGAATACGTCGAAATTATTCCACGCGATACTGTGTCCTTAGATAAAAACAAAATCAAATATGCTGTTTAATAAATGGTCAACGATTGATTTTCTTTAAATTCGAAAAAATAAGCATCGAAGCGACGAGCCTAGAATTAATCGCGCTATTCAAAAGTGGGAAGAAAATTACACAAGAAAAATAGGCACTCGATTGATTCTCATCAAAGTTAAAGAACCGCGTCGAAGCAACGAATCGAGTTGTCGAATAATCCTCGCGAGACGAAGACGTTAACGAGAACCGCGTTAAACATTGTCGTTCGGATTGGACAGAATAATCCACGTTTATTTTCTCCATTTTAGCGGTCTGCGTTACCACGCTAATTCTCGCTATGGGAACGATCTACTGGTAGAAGGAAATAACATGGAATCGGGTGTGAAACGAGCTACGTACGTTTGGCACATCCTTTGGTAGGCCCAAGACGAACTGGATAGAATTTCTCGCACTCGCAGAAACCAGTGACTGTGTCGCAGAACACGTGCTGCAGTTCCGGATTGCACGAGACATCGCACGGCGAGCCCAGGTACTGCCCCTTCGCTGAAAACAGACGAAATCGATAGCATATCGGATTATCTACGACGTTTCTCAATAGTGGATGAAATATGTAGGTTGTTTCCTTAAATAGCGTGCGCTATTGTTCCAGACGACTATCGCATCGGTGCCACGCTTCGTACTTTCTTCCGTCCAAACTTCACAATCCCATTGATCGCACGCTAGAATTCAGTTTTATTCAATTTCGATCAACTCGCGACCAATTCGTGTCTCCCTATCGCTACAAAATTTGTTTGATTCGAGAAAGATGTGAAACGATCGTCGTTACTTGTATAAAAGATCGCCCTCTTTTTCTCTTTAGTCGAAACTACTTTAGTTGAAAAATCGAGACACGCGACTTTGTAGCAGAGATAATAATCATTTTTCACAGATAGCTACGTGCCACGGCTACCTTAGTGGTAACATTTTTACAAAAGAAGGTCCATTCATTCCGAAGAGTGGTCTCAGTTATTTTCGTTATTGTCACTGTTGCTTCGGTCTCCAATGGAGGTATCGTTCCTCTTTCAACTATTATTCCCGGTTTCGATACGCTTCTTTGTTCTGCTTTTGACGTGCAGCCTAGGCGCGTTGTCACGGGCGTCTGTTTGTCGAGCCACGAATGCGCATACATTCTGGACGATTAACGAAGCAAAGAAGCCATTGTTACACGCTCTATCCAGGCCACTTTCTCGCATCAAAAGATGTTTGATATCTGGTGCGCTTTTGTAAACGATGTCGGAACTGCGTCGATTTTCCAATGATTCTATATATCGTGGTTCTAAATTCGCGGCGTAAGAAAAGTCAGGGAGATTTTGTGACTCGAAATAAGACGAGAATCATGAACAACGAGATCGCGTCGAAGGCCTAACTCTTGAAAATTGTGTTTCAAACTTGTGAATTTAGGATCATCACGGTGTGTAATTCTAACACGAAACGGTGAAATATTTGGCTATAAATTCACGATAATTTTATGCACGGATGAATTGTATTATTCTATTAGCCGTTAACCGAATGATTAATAAAACTTGTTTTCATCCAAGGAAAACTGACGGAGAATATTAGCAGAGCATATTTCCTCGGGATAATTGCGCCGTTTGTGTCAGGTTACCAGGCACGGGCACTGAGCCAGACAAGTATCGATTTCCCCTTAATTATCGCGTTATATCGTTATTAAATGTATCATGGCATGGGCTAGGTTTAAGGAGGTAACATAACGATGATCAGCTACGTTGGCAAACGTTCAGAAACACAGGCTAAACCGCTGGATATCGTGTCACGTTCTCGCGTGTACCCTAATTAACTTTCCATCGAGGGCGCACGGGATGGTGCAACGGAGAACATCTTACGTGCGAGTTTTCGCCTAGAAATAGGTTTCTTCGTTCCTAGTCCAGAGCTCGCGTTTGCCCTGATCGATCGATCGTTCGAACTGCGGATGAATGGGAGGAGGTCGAGCCCGGCTGTGTCGCGTAAATAACGGAGCACGCAGAATTATGCTTTTTGACCTGATTCAGGAAGTTCAGGACGCGCGATCATTAGGCTACGATTAGCCAATGTGTGCGTGTGTTCTTTCACCGCTCATCGAGCTCCACTTCAGAGCGGAGATCTCCTGCGAATGTCGTCAAGGAAACAAGAGCGAATGACGCACCACGTTTCTCCTTCTTCAACGTATTTCTCCTTCTGCCGTTCCTCCTTCTCGACGTTACGTGTGACACGGGGTGAAGGGAGCGGAGAAGAAGGAGAAACAGAGATCTTTTTGAAATCTCACGCAGCTGCAGGCAGAGTGCAAACTCCCACATGCAGACATTGAGAGAGCTTGCAGCATCCGTTAAAATCAATACCGACAGCGTGGTTGGCGCGAAAATCAAGAGGGACTAGTTTCTTCTTGCCCTTGTATCTATGCGCAGGCGCACTCGCGAATTTCGACGCGAAATATTTTGTCTTCCTTTATTTTTATTCCTCTCTTCGAGTTTCGTGCTTTCCCACGATCGTCAATGCGATTTCTACGAGACTGCGTCACAATCTGCGATTCGATGGATACGAGAAAATATTGACACGATCTCACGATCGGCTAGAACATCGTCTGTCGTATCAGAAGATTCGTACACGATCGCAAGTTCGATGATTGGATTCGGAGAAGAAGGGGTAAAGAATCGCTGAACTTTGCAGTCTCTAACATTTACCATCTGCCCTCTCGTTGGATTTGACGAGACAGACAAGGGTTACTTATCGTCTGACGGAGGGAAAACGTCTAGATGACGGTAACAATGACAGTAACAAGTGTTTGTACCCTGGCTGAAGATTCTGGAGCGGTGTTTGCACGCTCGTACGGAACATGCGCGAAGAAGGCGAGGCGAGAATCCCGTGGCACACGCGTTTCTTCGATCGTCCTTGTTTCACGAGAAAATTAACCTAACGATTCTTCGATCAGAAGCATCGTATCGATCCGAAGAAGAACTAAATATCGAAACACATACCGATCGATTTGAAACGAAAGGTAACAGGTTCGGAGGGAATCATTTTCTAAGTAGTATATGATTACCTAATGGTAATTCTTGTACCGATCAACGATCGATACATCGAATCGTGAGACCGTTCTCGTTATTAAGTCTCTCGCTAGTTCCTGTTGCTCGTCCTCTCTCCCGGTCCACTACACCACTCGTCGTCAAAGATTCGTTACCAACATCGTCCATATCGCCTATCAACGTATGAAACTGCAAAATCCAAGCGGGAGTCCCTAACTCGATATCTCGCGATATCAGCAGTCTCAGAGAACTCGACGTTCTCACCAGTCTTGCCAGTTTCCGAGAAGCCGATAGCTTTCGTTAGAATAGCAACACGGTGCCGCGTCGAATTAACGATATCGAGCATTCACGGTTTCTGGTCCACGGGTGGAACACTCACCCGCAGTGATGTTGTGCTCGAGGTAGTCCTGGTCGTCGTCATACGCGTCGTCGTCGGCGTCGTCGTCGTCGTAGCTGGATCCGCGCACGTCATCACCTGCCAGTAATCTGCGGGTCAGGCGATCCGGGCGCGTGTCGCAGTTGCAGCCGGATACCAGGAAAACGAAGCAGATGAGAAGCAAAAGCCAGGAACGGCAGCAGGTCAGTCTCAGGGCGGAGGGAAGTGCGCTCATCGCCCCCGCGGCGCGAGTCAACCCCCGAAACCGACCACCGGCGGCGCATCGACATCCTTCCCCGTCGCCTGCCCTCCCCCTCCCCCCTCCCACCCTCCTGCACGCCCTCTCGCCCTCGACGCCTCCGACAAGCGCCTTATATCGCGTCGAACCGTCCGTAAAACACCTTGGCCACGACAACACCAGCGGTTCACCTCGACTCCGACTCACGTACTATTCAAACACGCGTCGTCTTTCTCCTTATCCTTGTCTCTGTGTCTTCGGCAGCGGTAACTCGTAGGCAGCAGCAGCAGCAGCAGCAGCAGCACGACCGACGACGGCGACTGTCCGACTGTCGGCAGAGTACCACCGCGGTTTTCGGTTCCGTGCTCCCCCGTTCACTGACGCCTTCCTTCCGCTAGCCGGTCGACCACCGCGACTGCAGCTGCGCGATGCCACCCGTTGACCCCTTCCTTTCTCCTCCCTTTGTGCCGCGTCGATCGAGATCAGGGCTGCTCCGTCCTCTCGTCGTCGCCCAACCTCCAGCTACCAGGGGGTGAAGGATTATTGGTTTGTTACCTTTCCAGCCGGCTACCTTGAAACCAACGCGATTTGAATTATACGTATGCGATCGTGCGCGCCGATACTTCGGTTAGTCCACTGCCGTCCGGCTACCTAGTTCTCAGCAACGTGCTTCGTATTGGTTTTGGAGGGTGGTCGCTCTTTGCAGGTCAGGATCTGAAAGAATGTCGATCTCGATTCCTCGATTATGCACAGTGTGTACGTACGTTTCGCCATCGTTTTCGTTCGACGATGTTTTCCACGTTGACGTTGACGGTATATCTACATGATTGTATGGAAGGCGTAATGGAGGATCGTGGATCGCATTGGGAATCATTTGGCTTCGTTCGGCGTCGCTGTAGGGGATATTGGTATGGTTAATCGAGTACAGCTTTCTTCTTTTCTTTTGTAGAACGTTTTCGTATATTTAATACAGAAGCTAGCGTTTCAAGTGTTAATACTATCGTCGTAGGTGTTCCGTTTTTCACGCGATGATATCGTACACCTCTTGAAGATCTCCTTATCCTGCGAGAATTTACTAGGAGAAAATTCTCGTTCAAATACCGATTCGTACTTTCCTTCTTCGTTCTAATTTATCCCAGCGTCGTTCGCCATTGCAACTTGACTTTCCTCTTCCGAAATGAGACATTCGTTTGCTTCGTGTGCGATAATTTCTTGATACAGATTATTTTGCACGATGGCTGAAGAAGAAAAAAAAAGAAAAACAAAAAAATTAAACGAAGAAATCACGTTGTTTATCGCGTTATTATTTTATTATTAATTCTTATCGTAATACCCGCGTGCGTCTTTATTTTCCGTTGTCTACGAATGAAGGAATACGCCACCGTTGTAGCGGCCGCTATTATTACGATCGTAATTGCTGTTAATGTTCCAACCATCCTGGACACTGTGTTGGTGCTGCTGTGATACATAGATAGGTAGCACGGAGATTCTTGAAATAGAACATACAACTATGCAATAGAGAATTTTCGATATAAAATTAGAGTTCCCTACGAAAGTATTTGAATCTCTATAGGAACTTCGTACGAATTACGTGTATCATATAAGTTTGTATATTTGTTTCTGTATTTCACGTTACATAATTTGTATAGTCTTTGTGTTATATAAAATATTCCCAAATACGATCAGTATTGCTATAAGACGCAATTATCGTGATTATATTTGCAAAATATGAAACGAAAATTATTCGACGCAAGTTACAGCGTGTGACAGTGGATTCACGTAATTGTGAAAGGTATAAAGCTTTTCTACTATATGGGAACAGTCATATTTTAGCAAGAACGAATATATTAAGAAAGTACCTCTTTCGACAAAGCAACCAATCGTCGATGGACCATGGTCGGAGGTTATAGTAAAGCAGAAACTTTTGTTGCCCTCTGTGCCGTTGCATTGGTAGCAGTACGGTGCGTAATGTCTGGCATCCATTTGCGTGCTGTTCGTCTCATTGTGGACCGTGAGTCTATGAACATTTTTCTTTTAAAAGTTCATTAAATCTGTACTTCAATGCAAAGCAAATTCGTATTACCATTACACTCACCGATTGACGGTCTTATCGTCGAAATCCATTACTAAAATGCACACAGTGGGTTGGTCACAATCCCATCCTGTCCATCCGTAAGAACATTCGCACGGTTTCTCGTCTTCCACGCATACTCCATGACCTTTGCAAACGCGTGTACACGGCTTAACGCAGGTACCATTCGCAGTCATTTCGAAGCCAACATCGCATCGGCACTCGTTTGGTGCCACGCATTTTCCGTTCTCGCAGCTATTTTCGCAAAATGCTACGCACGAGACGTCGGATTCCTTGACGAAACCTTCTAGACACTGGCATACATGTGGCGCAACGCAGATGCTGTTTTCACAGGAGGAACAGATTGGCATGCACCGACCGTCTGAAGATCGTGTGTAGTTGTCATTGCAAGTGCAGAAATTCGGCGCTGTGCATTTACCATGTTCGCAACTTGGCTCGCAGATAGGTTCACAGGCTGATGTGATTTTGTCTAGGACCTATATACGTATAGAAAGGATACGACAAGACAGTGAACAACTTTTACGCGCACAAATGTCGGATAAGTCTTATTTTCCAAGCTAGGAACAATTCAATTTCGCGCTAGAGATGCCTGTACGCATGCAACCCACTGTACATTAGCGTACGCGTTTGGCCAATCGTCAGGGATCAAAGTGTGGATACTAAAGCTTCTGGTAGAAAAGACGCGAATCGAAAGATCACAGTCGTACTCACTTCGTTCTCCTTCGCGTTCGTATCGATCCTTCGATATCCATCGAAGCAACTGCAAGTGTCCGGTGCCACGCACGTTCCGCCAGGTTCACAAGGAATCTTGCAAGACGGCACGCACGTTCGTTCCTCTTCCTCGAACCAGTAACCCTCCGTGCAGTTGCAAACTCCTGGCGCGGTGCAGGCTCCGCTTCCGCAAGGTTTCTCGCAAATTGGCTCGCACACGTGCTTCATCGTGTCATCTCCGCTAACTCGGTAGCCGTCGTGGCAAGAACAGATGTCAGGTGCTGTGCAGGTTCCATTTACGCAAGCCTTTTCGCACACGGGCTCGCAAACATACTTGGAATCGTTCAATAAACCGTAACCTGGGTCGCAGCTGCAGACTTCCGGGGCGATACAAGTTCCATTCACGCAGGACTCGCTACAGATCGGATCACAGTCCTTGGCCTCGTTCTCTCGGTATCCTGGGTTGCATGTACAATTGTTTGGTGCCGTGCAATTGCCGTATTTACAAGGTTGCTCGCACTTGGGCGTGCAGGTGAACATATCCATAAGTTCGTAACCATCGTTGCAAGTGCAAACGTCCGGCGCTGTGCACTTGCCGTTTTCACATGGCATTTTACAAATCGGCTTGCACAGTAAATCGGATAGCTCGTAGCCTGAATCGCAGACACAATGGTTCGGCCCCATGCAACGAGCATTTAGCTGTTCGCAATTTTGCTGGCAAATTGGTTGACAGTGCGACTTGTCAGCGGACAATTCGTAGCCGTTGTTGCATATGCATTTATTGGGAGACAGGCAAACGCCGTTCGTGCAGTTCCCTTCGCACACTGGCTCGCACAAGAACGGTAGATACTGGTGGCTAAATCCTTGTTCGCATTCGCACGTATTTGGTTTTACGCATCTTCCGTTGATGCAAGGAACCGAGCATACTGGCACGCAGACGTTGTCGTTTTTCACGTAGCCGCTGCAGCACTTTTTCTCGGTCACCCAAGTGGTTCTGTACTGAAAACCAAAAGAGATTGATGCTAAGCTGTAATAGCGATTCTCATCGATAGACTGTGCATATTTATGCATTTGTGACATGCAGATAATATCCTTATTGCTTCGCTTACGGATTACAAGGCATTGTGCTTCTTTGGTTTGTTTCGGTCTCAATTGCTATCTAATACTTGGTTATTACTATATTACATATCGCATATCCGCTTCCTATTAGCGATTCAATAGGAAACAGCCATCTTCTATTATCCACATTACAACACGTCCTTAATAGGCATTAATTAATGTGCACAAATGCAGAAATATATATAAAACGTCAACAGTAAAGTACATATTATTATATTTGAAGACTACAGGAAAACAACATGATAAGACGCATCTTCTACTTTTTATCTTGGTACAAGCAGTTTTGAGATTCAGCGTGCTATCGATCGATCTTATATTACCAAAATTGTACGTACAATTGGTTTTAGAGCTAAGCATATTTCTTCCTCGTTATCTCTTTCATCCCCTCAAAATTTTGATTGACTGGCAAATTAGGAATTAAAAGAATGAAAGATACAGAGTGTATCACAGGTAAGGAAGTAATTAGTGGACGTTAGTGACTTTGATCCTTCCCTGTTCCATACCTCGCTCCTGTAGTTTGTTCGAGTCTTAATCACATAAAAGAGTCCCCATTTCCGAGCCTTGTACGTTTCCGTATACGGCACGAATCGTTCTTCCCTCCGACTGAAACAAAAAAGTTCCTTCGCCATTCGTTTGCAGTCTTGTACGATCTTCTTGTACAGCAGATCTCCATTCGTCTGAATTGCATTTATTGGAATGAAATGTCGCTTGATGCCCGATCAATTGAACTTTTGCCACTTAAAATCAATCACTTCTATCGTGTGAATGAAAAATGATAGACAGATTATAGGAATTGCAATTATACAAGCTGTTTGTCCAATAAGTTTAAATAAACGCAGTTCTACCGTACACCGAAGAACATGGTAGTTTCTATGTTACCTGAAGCTCACGGTGCACTCATGGTCCGAATCATCGAACTCGTTTTTCGGTTGCCTGGTCGACCACGACGACATTACTACGCCTGTTATAAGGATAGAGTTTATAAAGACTATACCGCCAATGTATCTCATATTTCTCGTCCTTTCGTTCATACGAGCAATTTGCTACTGAAAATGATGTTAAATGCTGCAATTGATGGGCTCGACTTCTTTTATCTGTTTCGCGTTATCGACAGGATGCTCGATATCGCGGAGGTTCAGACAATTTTGTCGTCAGAGTTGATCGAGTTACACAGAGGATCCTTCGTCACAAATTTTAACCAATCCTGGGCAACCTAGCTCGTTTATATCCGGAGTGAAATTTCATTTTTGAATATCTTGGAAAAAAGGGGGGGGGTGGGAAGGAGATCCAGGCTCCATTGCCTAAAGAAGTAGACACTAATGGATTCTTCGAATCGACGAGAATTTGGTTCAAGTAGATTTGTTCTAGAACAGCAAGCAATAACAATTTCTTTTGTGCCGTAAACGACTCAGCTTGCCTTCGAAAGGTGCAAAAAATATGCTTAGTAAAAAAAAAAAAAAAAAAAAAAAAACAAGCACATGCACTTCTGCTCGTTTATTTTATCGGTAATTGCAGTGATAATATCAGGTCGTTAAACGAAAAATAAATTTAGTATATAAAGGCGATTGAACGTATTTTGCATTTAGTTTAACACTAGAACTACCACACCAGCCAAATCGACTGGTTTTACAATTTTATTTTAAAATTCCTTCTTCGCGTTATATTTTTCCGCAATGATGTAATGACTTTCGCAACGACAACTAAAAGAATAGTATAATGAATTTTATTTTGCTTTTTATGTATTCAAACTGAAAATAATTTTGTATCAAGGCTACTTGTACCAAAACCAGTTAAAATGATTGGTACTTGTCGAAGTGTAAAGGGGTCCTGCAATCTGTTTATCGAACCCCGATTAACCAGTTTCCTCGTTTCGTATAACTTGCCACACGTTTTTTAAATTTTCACCGCGTATCGTTCGATATGACGATGGCAGTTATCAGGAAAATTTCGGATCGATCGCTGGATCGCTAGATGCTAACGCTAGAAATACCACGCCAGTAAATATAACTGGTTGTACAATTTTATAAATATGTCAACCCTCGTTTAGGGATCATGGTCCTAGCTGGATTAAAAAATACCAAAAATATACTACATAACGTGGAATTCCTTCTGCCAGAAAGTAATAAATCAAAGAATATAAAAATATTCTATTATTACGTATTTTTTAAAGACCAATCATTCTGACTGGTCGTGGTAGACAGACAAAGCCACGTGTTAACTATCGGTAGTTCTAGCGTTAGAAAACTTTTTAATGCACGAATTTTCTTAAAAGGGATTACGAATGAAGTTTCTCAATTCTAGATCTGATAGCCTTTATAAATTTTAAGCAACGAAACAAATTAATATTTCGAAAAGTGTCAGGGATTGAGTTAGATTGAAATTTAGTCTGATGGAATATACGACGAACGTTTTACTTATTAAATATATTTTAAATTCATCGATTTAATAGCTTAACAAACAGGCGAAACGATGCATAAAGTTTGTCTTCCAGTCACAGGCTGCTATCCTCTTTAGGCGTTAAAGAGACTTGTCCCCGGGTCGACGTTATTGGCGTATTATTTGCGTCTGCAAAAGACCATCCAAAATTTGCGTTTTTAAAAACTCCCATTTGGAAACTTTGATGACATAGCGATACATTAATTACCAGAAGAAAATTTCTTCTTCGAGCTCGTTCGTATCAAAACGTAGATTGTGGCGGCGCTACCAATAATCACCGCAACACCCACGATTCCAGATATCGATGCGTAACTTAGGCCTTTCGTGCGTGTTGCGTACACTCGATAACAGTTGGAATCTACAATGTAGCGTCGCAATTTAGAAAATGTGACGGATAGAATTCGCACGAAAGATTCGCGTAAAGCGATAACGAATCGACAAAGAAGATTATTTAATTGATTAATTCGTAAGATTCGCGTAAAGCGATAACGAATCGACAAAGAAGATTATTTAATTGATTAATTCGTAACAAAGTTAATTATTATTACTGATATTCGTAAGAAAATTTGTAATCTCTGAAAAGTAATTAGAAGCTTGTTTTACTCCGACAAAGTTGTTCATTTATATTGTAGCTGTACCGATCAGACAGGAGATCGTATCATCCTCCGTGTTGTTCTCGTACATTCCAAAGCACAAAGTCTCGTTACTGATTTTGTCTAAACAATCGTGATGGCACATTGGACTATTTTCAACTACGTAAGCGATCGTGTTGTTTACATCGTATTCGATGTTCGACCTGCAATGAAAAGAACGTGACAATAATGCAGAAAAATATTATGTAAAAGTTTTCAATACTTACGCGTTTAAGCGTTCGCTCGTGCGATTCATCGTCGCGATACAAAATCGTGTTTCTCCACAGTCCATCCCATCCCATCCGTAATAACAGTGGCAGTTTTTGTTATTGACATCGCAAACTCCATGGTCGTTGCAATTATTCTTACACGCGCTGACACAGTCGTTACCGTCGTTTGAATTATCAGCAACTGTTTTCACAAAACCAGCGTTGCATCGACAATCATCGGGTGCTACGCATACTCCGTTGAAGCAGTTCTCGCAGTACGGTTCGCAAACGCTTCGATTTTCTCTTTCCATTAGAACGAAACCTTCGTCACATTCGCAGACTTCAGGTTGCACGCAGGTTCCGTTGTTGCAAAATTCGCAGAATGGCTGACAGTGATCTTCCGCGTCTTTCGCGTAACCCGCGTGGCAGGTGCACTCGTTCGGAGATGTGCAGGTACCGTTTGCGCAGTCAAAGTCGCAAACAGGTTCACAGGTAAATGCAGTCTCGTTACCCACCGATTCATAACCATCTTTGCATTTGCAGCTGTCTGGTGCAACGCAGATCCCATTAACACCGCACGATACCGTGCATACAGGTTCGCAAACGTTCGGAATGTCCCACGATAGACTGTAACCTTCCTTGCAATTGCATTTCTCCGGTGCGCTGCAGAATCCATTCTCGCAAGGTTGTGTACAAACAGGTTCGCAAACATTTGAATTATTCTTCGAGGATCGATAGCCTGGTTCGCACATGCACTCGTTTGGACGAGCGCAATATCCGTTGACGCAGCCTTCCTCGCAGATCGGTCCACAAGCGTTGAAGTTATTTTCCAGTTGCCGGTACCCTGCTAGACACTTGCATTTGTTGGGTTCGCTGCAGAATCCGTTGAAGCACAAGCGGTCGCAGACAGGTTCGCAGATGGTACTAGAGTTGTGAGAGAATTTGTAGCCAGAATCGCAAGCGCATGTCCCAGGAGCACCGCAGTACCCGTTGATACACGGCTCTGTACACACAGGCTCGCACACGGTCCGGTTTTTCTTCGAGTATCCATCGTTGCAAGCGCATTCGTTAGGTCTAACGCAAGTTCCAAAATGGCATTGTTCTTCGCACGTCGGTTCACAGACGAAGGGGTCGTCCGCGGTTAGATGGTAGCCGTCTATACAGGCACATTTGTTGTGGCCGATACACTGTCCGTATTCGCAAGGCTTTTCGCAGATAGGTACACAGTGATTCTTTGCGCGAGGTTTATAGCCTGGGTTGCATTTGCATGTATCTGGATAACTGCAGTACCCATTCACGCAACCTTCTTCGCAGACAGGCTCGCAAACGTTCCCCTTAGTTTCTGACTTTGCGTAACCAGGATGGCAGGTACATTCGTTTGGCGCACTGCAGTATCCGTTTACGCAGGTCTGCTCGCAGATAGGTATACAGGCCGATTTATTGGCGAAGAATTTCGTATTCTAAAAACAGAAGCACTTTTTCTGTCGCATTTCTTCATACTTTGAATATTTTCCGATTTTTTTTTACCGATATTGAACGAATCTCAAAAATCGACATTCTACTGTAATTATCAAGTTCAGAGCTTCGCAGTTTTCTTCGGTCTTTCACGTAACAATTCAAGAATTTATTTTACACTTACCATTACGTAACTCCTATTATCGAATCGATAGCCCTCGACGCAAGTGCAGATGTTAGGAGCAGTGCACTCTCCGTACGGTGCGCAAGGAATTTCGCAAAATGGCACGCACAGGTGTTTCGAGTTCTCGTCTGTTTGTACGTAGCCATCGTGACAAGTGCAGGTATCAGGCCCCGTACACTTGCCGTTCACGCAGATTTTCTCGCAGACTGGCTCGCAGGTATACGTCGAATTACCAAGCAACTTGTAACCTCTGTTACAAATGCAACTTTCCGGTGCTCCACAGAAGCCATTTACGCACTGCTTACTGCAGATCGGCTGGCAGTCCTTAGTACCCTGCATTTGGTATCCCGGATTGCACTCGCACTCGTACGGAGTCATACATTTTCCATTTTCACAGTCGGGACAAAGTGGTTCGCAAACATGTTTGTTTGTTGTAGACAAAACGTAGTCCATGTAACACAGACAAAAGTGATCGCCACCGTACGTACCCTCGACGCAATTGCCATTCGTGCACTTAGGAGAGCAGACAGGGAGGCATTCGTTGAATTTCATTTCATACGTAGGGCAGCACATTTTCTCAATACGATAGTCGGTGTAATACTAGAAATATTTTTTAAGCGTGTACATTTTTGCCTCATCAGTTTGCAATACGTACATAGACGGGGACGTTTTTATGCAGGTAGAATCTTACGATCATGATCGTCTCTTATGAGAGAATTTAAAGGTGTAGAAATACACAGGGCGTTGCAAAGTGTTTCATTAACGAGTCTACTAATTTCGACGAAAATGGAAATTCTTCGCTTAGAATCGGATGGTTTACCTCTTTTCTGTATTTCCATCGGTATTTTGTTTCGTAAAAAATTGCCCATTTGTTGACTCGATAACTCTCCCTGTACGAGACGATCCGTGACGCTCTGAAACTAAGAGGAAGTACAATGACGATCAAATGGATTTGTTCGTTGTTTCAAAGACAAGGTGAATATACCTGACCAATTTGTAGCAACGTGATTTGCTTATATGGTGTAGCTGCGGCTCGACTTCGCTTACTCGAAGAAAAATAGCGAGAAGTACGACGTAAAGAAATATCATTTTGAGATTTGTCTCGTTCTGACGCGTTCTGTATTAATGAATGAACGATACTAAAGCATTCGTTCTCTGCAGTGTTTCATATCCTATACAATACGAAACGAAACAGGATGTTCAGAGATATCCCTCTCTCTAACTAATCGCTAAGAATTCGCGAAACAATATGTCACTCCGTTTCCGTATATATCTGTTTTATTCACAAATAATCGTACAAAGATTACAAGACACTGTACAGTCGAAGGATAGTGCCGAGGACATTTTCGAATCGCTGCTTCGTATCAAGTACGACACACGCATACATTTGCAATCATACAGTTCGGTATACGGTAAGATATACATTTGCATTTACTACGCGTTTGTTATCGAGGTAGGTACTCTATAAGCGAGCAAATGATCGACTGTTATTTCGCTCGAGTCCGCTTATTTCTTAGATACTTGAAAGATACTAGCGAGAAACATCGAGTGTGAGCGAAACGGTCTCGCCTAATGACCATCTTCCAATCGCCTATCATCCGTGTAACTCGGATTTGTTCGAATACGGTCATATTTGCTATGATCTTCGTCGGAAAAGTCTTCGACGGTTGCTATAATAATTCCACTATTATAATATAAATTAAAAAGTTAGAAAATTTTATTTCTCATAGCTTGATAATTGGTATGGAAAATCTGCGCGAATGACAAAACGCTTCTATTAACCGAGGATCGTACATACTTTACTAGGATATATCTGTGACTATAGGGCACACAACGAAGAAATAGAGCGAAGAAACAAATTAAACGGGGACGCATCTCTGCCTGCCCTTGACGCCAGCTTCTTTCCTGTAACCAGGATTGCAGATGCACATGTTTGGCGCCGTACAAACGCCGTTATGGCATCCACCCATGCATACTGGCACGCATCTTGTTCGAGTGACGTCCGAAGGACTCAAGGTGTAGCCACGTTTGCACGTGCACTGATTAAAGCCGGTGCAATCTCCGTTGAGGCACGGCAGTTCGCACATAGCCTCTCCCGTGGTTCCCCTTTGGGGAATGCATCTTCCAGTGTCGGGATCGACGATGTATCCAAAGTTGCAGACGCAACGATTGGGACCAAGGCAACTACCGTTCGGTCCGCAGTCGGGTTGGCACTGTGATTGGGTTGGCTGGTGGGGCTGTAGGTCAGGACACCTTCCGGTGACAGGATCGACGGGCATTCCGTAGTTGCAGATGCACATGTCAGGACCGGCGCAAAAGCCGTTGATGCCACAACCGTTTCTGCATTCGAAGGAATTGGACAACGGAATGCATCTCCTGGTATCTGGGTCCAAGCGGTATCCTAGGTTACACGAGCATCTGTTGGGACCTACGCACCTGGCGTTTGGACCGCAATCGAACTGACAATCGGAGACTTTCGACTCGGATTGCGCGTTGACGCATCTGCCATTGGAGTCGTGGGAATAGCCAAGGTTACACTTGCAAACGCCTGGTGTAACGCATACGCCATTCGCACAGCCTTGTGGACAATCTGGGACACAGTTCCTATTGCCATCTAGAACGTAACCTGGACTACAATTACAGATTCCAGGGGCTACACATTCGCCATTGATGCAACCTTGAACGCACTCCGGAACGCATTTGTTGACGGAGTCGAGGGTAAAGCCTGGTGTACATTTACAGACTCCAGGAGATACGCATTCGCCGTTGGTGCAACCCCGAGGACAGTTTGGAACGCATCTGTTGGTGGAATCGAGGGTAAAGCCTGGTTGACATCTACAGACACTGGGCGCGATGCATTCTCCGTTGACGCAGCCTTGAGGACACTCTGGAACGCATCTGTTGGTCGAATCGAGCGTAAAGCCTGGTTTACATTTACAGACATTGGGCGCGATGCATTCGCCGTTGGAGCAACCGGAAGGACAGTTGGGCACACAGGATTCCGTATCACCCGAAGGATTAACGTACCTGTAAAGAAACAATTCGTTCGTTTACGAGTCTCGTACACGCTAGCCATGGCAATACGTTTGCTAACAACGTTCGACCATTTGAAGTCTTCAAGTTTGTCAATTTACCCTTGGTGACAAGTGCACACTCCAGGAGCGGTGCATTCCCCGTTACGACAACCATTTTCGCAAACGGGTACGCACTCTTTGCCCTCGATCCCAGTGAAACCTTCGGGCGAGGGCTGAATCACGTATCCTTCTCTGCATCTGCATACTCGAGGTGCCACGCACTCGCCATTTTTACAGCCACCGGGACAGATGGGCTTGCAGTTACCGTTTTCTTCTTCGTAGCCCAATTTACAGGTGCACACGTTCGGCGAGAAGCAATAGGCGTCCTTTTGGCATGGTTGTTCGCAAGAAGGCACGCAGACGCCCTTCTGTGCAATCCAGCCTGGTGAACAGGTGCATACGTTTGGTCCAGTGCATTCTCCACCTAAACATCCATCGATGCAGCGAGGATTGCAATCGCCGGAAGTGGTGCTACGTTCGTAGCCGTCGCAACAATCCAGAATCGTGATCCATCCACCTTTCTAATGGTGAAAAGGAAAGGAATATACAATGAGAGTATTTGAACGCTTATCATAGAAGATCTTTATATCCATATTGTGTGTGTGTGTGTGTGTGCGTGTGTGTTTGTGAGTCGAAGACTCATTGAGGAATATACAGAGACTATGATATAGTTTACTCTAACGTTAAGAGATATCTCAAGTTCGAACAAAATATTAAAACTTAAAATATAAAATATTTATACTACGCGTTTTTTCAAAATATTGCAAATCTTTTTCATCTGCTAAAATGCGAATGATCGCAGCAGGGTTGAGTATTTTTGGAATATTTTTCTTCTATTGCCTACAGAGATGCAAACTATGAGATATAATAAGAGACGTTCGAAAGATCAAAGTTCTACCGTGCCACGGCTGAAGATGAAAGGATAGAATTTCATAAAAAGAAAAGAAACGTGTCACTGGGAAATATGGATATGCGTTAAACCTTTGGAGCTACTGTGTGGTACATTTACCGTGCCTTCTTGCGGCGTCGAAGGTAGCGTATTGTGAGGAAACTGACCCGTGGCGTTCAATGCTAACGCATCGGCGTAGCTGAAAAGAAGCAAAGAAAATGAACGAATTTAGTGGGCGTCGTGGCGATAACCGAGGGTTAAACGTCGCGTCGTGCTCGTCGCATATTTGCATCGTTGCGATTTAACGCGGAAAAACATCCGTCGTTTTCGTTATCGAATTTTCTCGTTCCACTCACCGTATCCTCTTGTAGCAAAGTCCAGCCTGCACGGTGCTGTTCAAGACAGGATTCGGTCGATCGTGGTGAACGTGACGGCCTTTGACACCTTCGATCGCCAAGGTGTCGGATACCAACAGTGTCCAAAGAACCGAACTGACGAACAACGTTTTGTACATGTTGAATGCGCGAGCACCAATGGATTACTGGTTTCTTATTTTCTCGATGCGCAGGATTACATCTCCTCTGATAACGTTTCGGGGTCACCGCGGAGCCACGGCGTCTCTTTCGATTGCGTAGCTGTTCGTAGAAGTGTTTATGAACTGACAGCATTTGTGTGTCGAAATTCAGCGAATTACACGCCCCTCATCCCGTTCATCGTGATTCTTAAAAATCATCGAAGGTAGTGGAAAGCCAGCTGTACAGAGTGTAAAAATAAGCGTATATTTATAAGCGAACCGCGGATATTTACGCGTCTATAGAAAATTTAAAGACGCACGAATGCACAGAATACACGTAACATCAAAAACATACATAAGATGATCAAAGTAGAATAGTCGCTGCAATATTTAGCGGGTGAAATAAATCTTTGTATACTTTTGCTCGTAAAAATACAGGTTCGCATAAATATTTGCAGCTTATTTAAAAGAAAGTTACGACGTAAAGCAACGAAGAAAGTTCACGCGTAGAAATGTCGCTCAAGGTTTATTTCCCAAGTTAAAAATAATCCAATTTCACCCTAACAATGACATAGGCCAGTGAGTCAGCTGACGAACCTTTTTCTTTATTTCACCCGCATTTCCAGTTGTTCACGACGAAGCAAACGACGATAGAATTTCGATCGTTATATTTAATTTTCCATCGGAGCGAGAATGATGGAACGTGAGTGCAATAGAGAAAAAGATTCGTCAGCTGAATCATCGGTACACGCAGATATCGATATATTTTTTAGCGTGTAAAACTAAATGATTTAGAACTTGAGAAAGAAATCAGGAAGTTTCTTCACCGTCTTCATGTCTAAAATAATGTTTCATAAATATCGCTCACTCGTTCTTTTCATGCATCCTGTATATCGTTCCGATTTATCATAATTATTTCCTTTTTTTTTATCGCAGTTAAAAAACATTTCCGGACTCTAATTAAAAATTCATTCGTAGAAATTGGTAAACGTTTCCTTTAATTATTATTACGAATAACGAGATTCGTTTCTATCGATTAAAAAGGTCAATAGTAGAACGGAGTGAAAAAATCGGAAGCACGTGAAAGCGAGAACCAGATTCGTTTGGATCTCCGTATACGGGTTCGTCGAATTAAACATATTTTTAGATTTATTTGAAACTCGCTTTTTAAAATCACATAGTCCAGCCTCGTTATAATGTTAATAAAATTTTCAAGTTGTACGCTTTTTATTACCATTATGTTTTTCGTATAACAAGCGTAATATATTCATAAATGGTGTCTATAAGTACTTGATTACTTTCGTCAGCCACTGTATACGAAGAACGCGCGAAGCTGGTATATTGCCAGTTTATATAATCCATCGATACTGTTGCTTCAAAGAGGATGCAGTGCACGGACGAGATAAAACGAGTAAGCGGGAGAGACGGTACGATGCTGTCCTATTTAAAGTACGATAAAATGGATGTTATGACTCGTGTTGTGATAATTCGTACACGATCCACCGTAATTGATGAGGAGCAAGAATGATAATTATATAAAAAAAGAGCACACTTTATTAATCCGATATCAATTGTCCATGTAGCAGAATTTTTATTTCGTCTGCGATAGTTTCGCGATAGCCTTACAATTGAATTTTTCGATATTACGTAATCTAAACTCGATGTAATAAACCTAAAAAATATTTTCGTGTACATGTTTATACTAAGATCGAAACAAAAGATGCGCGATGACTATATGTACAAACGAAATTAATGAGACAGTTGACCTTGACAACATACGTCAAGGTGAATAAAAGCATAAAATTCCCGAGAATTTAACGAGAAATCGGCCAGATTACGACGAATGCAAAGATCACGAGAATATTGTTTTATCGTGGTAACGCGTGGTTGAAGAATTGGACACGCTCTCATACAAATACGATTACGCAAGCTCTATCCTAATTACGACTTATCTGTTTCCATATTTTCTCTTCTTACCGAACGTCACTACGACGTTCGTTAAACGCATGACACGGATTCGAAATGAATCTATTATTATCGATGATGTCAGAGCATAAACGAAGATATAAATGTAATCGAGATGCTGCTAGACAAATCTTAAACGCAAACTTTGAATTACGTTTGAAGCAAGCTCTTTGGTTCAGTCCCGAGATCTTTGGATTTATACTTGGCTTTAACACTTACAAAACACCTATCCATATCTACGATACTATTCGTTTCGTTTAAATCGATAATATATCGTTGAGAAACGCGGGTTAAATTACTTGGTACATTTTGAAGCCTCCAATGGCAAAAGTTCCGACACGCGCAGATATTTTACGTTTCCTTATTTTCTAACTTACATTTACTCGGCATAGATATATGCATACCTTGTACACGTTGCGATATAAATTTCTCTTGTTTTTCTATTTATTATACGAATTAAGAAAACGAGGAAATTTCATATAATAAATATACTTAATCGTTCGTATAATAAATATAAAAACGTTGCAATCCGTATAATATGTTACATGTTACGTTGCAAGATATATCGTTTCGCTTAGAAATTATTTAAAAGCAAATTATTTAACGTAGAATTTCCCTTTGTGACGTTTAGATTAATCGAATTGCGTGCAAGTGCGTTGGTGGCTGACGTAAACGCGTTCAAAGGGTCGCCGATTGACGCGAACGAGTTTGAGGAAAAGTCTCCTCGTGGGTACACGCCCCGTAACGAATAATTTAATCGGTGCCACGAACGATTTTCTGCCTGATCGAGAAACGATTGCAATCACGTTCAGCCTTGCTCACGTTCAGACGAGGCTGCGTAAGGTCGGAAACCAGTCCAGTTAGATTTTTCTTCGTCCCGTAGACGCGCTGGCTAGCTCACATCCGCCTCCGGAATCGCACGTGAGCGTGACTCTTTTACAACTGCACATAAACGTCCCTGACACTTTATTCACCTTCTTTCCGTTTTCGTTCCTCAAATATTTAAGAATTTTTCTAACTAAATGCGACACTAGTCGAACTACTGGTTGTTCATAGATTTCCTCTTTGATATTCGGTTTAATAGAGAAATTCTTAACCAGACATTTGGGATTTTCTATTCAGAGTGCGGCCTATCGTTAGTTCTACTTTAGATCGCGCGTTCATTACGCTTAATTCGCTTTCTTCCGTCTTGTTTCTACGAATAGAGATTTTTCTTTGATCGAACGTGTCATTAATTGAGCTATTCGATCCCTCGTAAATTTCTTCTTTACTCTTTCACGCACCCCAGTGATTCCTAGCTACAATTTTCTGTCCAAAGCGTCGTTTTTTTTTTTTTTTCTAATTCGACGTTATTTTCCAATCACGTGTTTTTACGGAAATTCAAGGGACTCGATTGTAAAGGAATTTCGTCGTAAACGTGCTCCGTGTTCGAGTCGAAATCGCTTTGGAGGTGAATCCGTGTCGCTGATGGTCGATCGTAATGATCCTCTTGCAGAAGACCTGGGAAATGTAAAATAAAATCAAAGAATTATGAAATAAAGGAAATAGTAATAGGATGAATGGTAGATTCAATAGTAGATAGGATGAATAGAGGAAATGGCGAATAAATCTTCGTAGAAGGAAGCGTGTATATATACTCACCGTGCAAATTGCCAGATATACGGAGACCGATCGTGGCAGCTCCATTGGCATAGTTGCTCGTGAGATCGTCGTTAGTCATCGATGGCATCGCTATGGACTCTGGAGCAAACAGTGGTACCAGGCGAATTGGGGTTTCTACGATAGAATCATACATAGAACATGTCTAGGGTTAGATAGTTTTTAATTTAAGTAGAAGCTTGTTCATCGAGTAAATTTGTTTTCCAGAAGACGAATGAAAAAAGAAGCTAAAGCTTTCGAAGCGTTTTACTCGGTTACTCGATTCACCCTTTAGTCTTACGATCTTTCCTTTTATAAAGCTTGATTTTTTCGACCATCGAAGTAACAGCGTATGTTACACCACCATGAGCAAGGAATCGAACGCAGTGGCCTTGGAGAAAAAGGGAAAACGCGTTACCGGATACCGTTTTAATTCTCCTCGAATAAACCACGCTCGAAGAGTGCCTCAAGACGATCAACGAGGTAAAATTACGTGGACGAAATCGAGGTCAAGGATACGTAGACTTCACCCAGATATGAAAAAGCAGGATTTTTCGAAAAGCATAGCACTCACGGGGAAGAGTACCGGTGACTATCGATGAGATTTTCGTTGCGCTCGAATTTTCTTGGTTCTTCGTCTTCCCTTCTTCGTAGATCGAGATTCTTGTTGCCTCCAATAGCTTCGAACGCATGTGGAGAACCATCACCACTGTTACCGAGGTCAGACCCAGTGATACGATCGATGCTATCACGATTAGGGCGATGTCCATGGAAATTGGGGCCGGTTGAACGTCTGTTCCAAGTTATTACTATTAGACCGCGAATATTTGCGTAAATTTATATTTTTTACAATGACGATTGATATTTAAAATACAGCGATCGCGAGCTTAGATACCAGATGAAACTCTTGAGAATTATCGCACTTGTGGTTAGCATTTAATATTCAAAATTAAAATATATCCCACGCTAACGAGCGTTTCGCATAAATTATTCGATATGTTCTCATACAGAATGTCGAGCTGCGTCGATTAATTTAGAGAAAAACACGAGATTCCACTTAAAATCTTTATGTATATTACCTTTATGTATATTTTTGACGTAATCGATTTTAGGCGGACCGATATCCTGCAGATTGACGTTATCATCGACGTGTCTCGCAAACGAGTTTTTCATCGCGAATTTCCCTCGATCCCTGTCCAGGTTGCCCCTCCGTTCCGGTACGGAAACCCAAACGATGACAGGCTTGGCGGTGCTCGAGTTTCCGTGCTCGCGAGCTTGTGCCCTAATTTTCTGCTCATCCGTGGTCGAGACGTTGGTAGTTTCCAGGCTCGTTGTTTTACTAGGATTGTCCGTCGTGGCAAGTATTTCGTGCATATCTTCCAACAATTCGTCAAATGGAACAACGATTATTACATAAGTTACATAAATCTATTTGCCATCGATCTTCTCTTATTCAAAGCCAAGATATTTGCTCGACGTGCTGTGTATTTAGGATCGCGACTTTCGACTGACGGTTGCATCACGTAAATAAATATCTAACGCGTCGTCTTATCGACTACTAGACTGCGAAATTTTTTGGTAAATTTCGAGGCAGAAAAATGCACCGTGGACACGTATACAATATTCGAAAGATATTAGAATATTTAGTAAGTAAAACGATTTCCTGACTAAATATCATCTTTAAATATTCTTGTAATTAATTCTTATATCATACATCGATCAACTGTATATTATTCTTACAATATTCTTATGTTTATAAAATCATAAATTTGCATAAATATTCGCAATCTATTTGCTACTATACCACGAATGTTTCTGTAAAGAGTGGTATACTTTTATTTTGAATGAAATATATTTATGCGTGTATTATATGTGCTTCCTTGCAGCTATAACTTCTCCATAAAAACGCACGAACCGTCGTTTATTACCTTCCGTGGTAGTTTCTGCCGTTTCCCAAATTCCCGAAGTCTCTCTACCAAGTTGAACGATCGTGAAATTCACGGTAACGCTGTTTGCCTCGTCCGCGTTTCGGGAATAGCTGCTGTTCTCCACGGAGACCGTGTTATCCAGATCATCGCGAACGCATCGACCTGTTTCCGGATGACATTCGTCGGTCGAATCCTTGCAGTCGCATAGAAACGCGCATCCAGGTCCCCAGCGACCGCTTGGACACGGCTCATTGCACCTGGAGGTGAAAACCGCAATTACGTTATGCCACGCGAAGTAAACGTGTGTCACGGTATGCATTATCGGAGCACTTATTAGACCGTGTTTCGATCAACAGGTTGTACAGCGTGTTCGTATAATTCTACGATAAACACGACGCGTAGAAATCGATAGAACTTGTTGAGTCAGCCTAGTCACCATGAATCATAATCCTTTTTCTTTTTCGCTTTTTAACGTCGCTATTCTTCGAAGAATCTATTTTAGTTCTTATTAATCGCGCGATCGTTACACGAAGCGTGCAGTAACTGTAACAACGTCGATTATCGAGAAGAATCATTATCTAACTAAGCAACGTTGTTCCTTTAACCCAGATTACGTTCCACTGTCAGTCTGTGCTCTTTCATCGATCGCGTATTTCACACGGACAAATTTTTCTGTCGTCCGTTTGCTAGAAGAGTGACACGATTACCAGAAATACATTTTCCTATGGATCGAGCGAAAGGATTGACGAGGATGTGCCTCCTCGCGCCGAAAGTTTAGACAGTTTAGTGGAGAAAAGATCGTACGGTTCTTAGATATTAAAACAAACTGAGAATCTCCTCGATCTATATTCGAAGAAATACAATGTTGCATTGTTCGAAAATTTCTGCCTCTCTGTTTGAATATGTCAGATTCTAGCGTAATTCAAAATCAACGACTCTCGAATGCTGTCACTGTTCTAACAAAGCGATGACGTATGTATATTTATAGATGATCTTACATTTCTGCACGTAATCCTGGCGGGCAAACACAGTGTCCATTTACGGGATTGCAAGGTACATTCTCGGTACAGTTGCATTTCTCTTTGCACTCCAAGCCCCACGTTCCCGGCGGACATACTGCGAATAAAACAGAGCGGATTCTCTCGCGAATCGTGATGTAATTATCGATTGAACCGCGAAGTTTGCGCATTTTCTCTTACATTTCCTCCCGATAGCTCCAACTAATGGTACAACGAATGAATCAACCACCTGGTCGTTACTTTTACGTTTTCTCGAGTAACCGATACCTTGACGCGTGCACGACGCGAAAGAGATCGGGCAGAACACGGCCGAGTATCGAATCACCGATTTCAGAATCGTAACAACGGCTAGGTGAAAATTATTCGCTGCTCGCACGCGTTCTTACGACTACGGAAGGTCGGCCTGTTTCATCGAGCGTGAAATATATCCGCCCTATTGCGGACTTTCGTAGTTTGTTCATTTCGAGTTCCGCGAAGCGACCGCTTGTCCGCGTTGATACAAGAAATACGCGATTGCTATTGTCACACACTTAAGAAGACCACCCGCTCAGTAACCAGCTCGACCGAACACCCCGCATGCCACATCTGTTAAAACAATAACAAAGCCTCCTCCAAAGGGACTAGACCCTCGGTAGAAGGACCTTCCAAAAACCAGCGCTAAACAGTCAGTTGTAACGTCTCGAGTCAGTCTGTCTCGACATTCCGAACCACACGATTGTAACCGTCACTCTGTTGGATTTCTACGATAAATCTCATTGTCGCGTACGAACTTCTAGTTTCTTTATCCTATTCGCGAAAGAATCATTTCGTTGGAACCGCGACGCGAGGAAATCACCGGCGATCCGTTAATTTCGTGATATCTTGTGTCTCCGACGTGACACTATCGAAGGGCTCGCAACGCATACGATTTTTCTCCATTCTTGTCTTTCTTCCAACGGAAACGAAGGAATATTTTAACATCTTTAATTACTTACTGATCGATATACGATACACGATATGCCAAATATATAGATTTGAAATAACAGAGGAGCAAAGTAGATTCACCGGTATCGCAGTTGTCATCCTCGTAGCCGGGAATACAGTGGCATCGATTTGGCGAGGTACAAATCCCCGACGGGCATTTTTCGCAAACAGGCGCGCATTCGATGCCTGACGGCGATGCCTCCTCGTTATTGGATGAGATCGTTTCGTAGCCTTCGCAGCATTCCTTTATAATCCTGGTCTTTGACTCGGTCTGCGAACAAAATCTTTGTTAACTATACTATAATGCTACACGACTTAAAAAACGACATATTTTACGTTTACTTTATTATCGTGCTATTATTCCATCGCTGAATAATTCGTTTGTGACAGTTATCAGTCATCGGTTTTTCAATTAGAATGGCGAAGCGCTAGTGATAAGAATTCTTTTTCTCGTACGCAAAGAGAAATCAGGTTACAAACAGTTCGTTAGTCTTAATACTTGTTAGAACATACGCGATAAAATCGTTGTACAAATATAATGGTACGTAGTCGTCCGCCAAAGTCTTTTAACAAAGTTGAAAGCAGTAGAAACTTTACGAATACGATAGTTTCTTCAATTGGGATACTTTAACTCATGGCGACATTATCGGTTACCCTTGGGTGAATCTGCTTCGGTTTTCCTAATTGCTACTGCAGATAAACACGCGATTTATTCAAATGGAGTAATAGAATAGCAGATTCAATAAACGTCTAGCTGCGAATGATACCGTAGTTGGAAAAACGATAAAAGAACAAAAACCAGGCCGCCTAAGCCATCGGACGAAGCTGTTCTGGCAACGTGGCTACTGGATCTTTGGAAAGGATCCCATTTTTCCCAGCCAGTCCCTGAAACGAGATCCCAATCGTCGATAAGGAAAGCAGAGCAATTGCAGAACAAAGGCAAGAGGAAAATGTTGGCGCGTGCAAGCGTGGTAATAGGTTTCGTTCGTAATACATTGTAAGTGGATACGCGCGAGAAAACCAAAGTCCACGTCCGTAAATTACACGCTTCTCTTTCTCTTTACCTTTCCTTCTTACTTTGCTATAGCGACGAACGAAAGTAATAGTCCCGAGCGTTAAACTAATTTCCATCGACGCTTCATTTGGAGACTTTGCTACGCGCTGACGAGTGATCGGTCCATTTTTATTACGTTTCTCACTTTTACGTTACTCGATAGCCAAGAAGAATTATTTTAATACGAAATAATCGAAGGGATTAACGTGGTATAGCATGGTATATCTGGTAATTTCTATATACATTTTCCGATTGGTTTCAAATTTCACCAATATACTCACGATAGTCGTGTCACATTGCGGTATTAATGTGTCAAAATGTTTAATTTAACGTATATAATTAGTTGATTTATTTTTATTAATTTAACGTATAAAAGTTTTCTATGGTAAATGTATGCAAATACTTTCGCGAGCCAATCTCTAGATACAATTACAGAGACACATAATTTGTGTAAGAAAGATGGAAATGTTTTTCCTTATGGAACCTTAATTATATTTTTTAATTAACAATTATTTAATTTAAGCATAGAAGCAGAGAAAGTCAAACATGGATCAAGATCGTTTTTGTCACATGCCCGCCAATTTTAATAGCCAAATTTCCTTTCTTCGTTAAGTGCTCACGATTTATATACGACTGGTCGGACTGGTCGATCGACCAGTTTCAAATGTCAGTGTATCTTTTAATCGGGATGTTCATCGGCAAACGAAGAAAAACATCGCTTCTCGTCCAAGCACCGATGAAGCAACGAAGCGGTAGATTGCTCGTTTGATATTTTTGCATGTCAAACGTTATCGTTCAAAGTCAATTTACGCTTATTACATTTCTTCCGGGAGGAAATTCACGCGATTCTCATTCAATGAAACTATCGATGGTTTTGCAGATCGTTGTGAAAGATAAAGTCGATTAATGTCCATAAATCACGCCATCGATTCGATACAATGTTGTAATTAGTATCTGTTTATTCAAACTAGAGGCTCGTTACGCAAAAGAACGTTTTACAGCTTCTTAACGTCGATTACTGCGCGTTGATAAGTCGAGGAAAACTCGATAACGTTTACCGTTCATCCTGCATAGAATCTACATATTTCAGGAAATATCGTTTCCTAATATATTTCGAAACGCGTCGTTTCTTGTTACGTTAACCACGACATATTCAGATTGCAAATTTTAGGATAGTTTTACTGTTACGAAGCGTAGCTTATGAATGAAAAAATATGCAAAATATTTAAATTGTATAATATTCATCGAATGAAACGAGTTCTTGTTCGAGTTCCATTTCTTTTAGCCGTATTTATGAAAACCGGAATCTGCATAATCGTCCGTAACCCGATGATTATAGTATTATGCACATCCGAAACGAGTTTCGTTTCGACGAGACTGGATAGAGTCGGGAAGATTGGATCAAGTATTGGTCGTAAGAAGCGACCAGAAGTCAGCCTCGATCGTATAATAAATAACCAATGATAGAGCCAGAAAGATATACCGGACGTTAATGAAGTCATGCTATCACGGTAAAATGTATAATTTGAAATTCTACCAGGAAACAGTTTTTAATGTGTCAATTAACGACGTCATTTTACGATTCCGACGAGTCTTTCGACATCGATCAAAGTTCGTTACACGTAAATACTCGGTGCAGAGCGTGGCTCGGCGTTTCAACGATCGGAATAGATTTAATCCGGCAATTCCACGAATCGATAAATAATCGGTCGGTTTTCATAGACTGACATAGATCGTTCGTACTAGTCGATCTCATGCATAAAGTCAATGCACGCGATTCTCGTTACGCGATTTCCGTCTTTCTTGAAAGTTTTACGTACTTACTAAGATATCGCGTGTCTCGTTCCTTCTAATTCGTGTCTTTTCACGAAGCTAGTTGCAAAAACCGTAAGCAGGCGTTCTAGGCCTCCTCTTAAGTTTCTCTGTACAGAGATTTACAAAAGTATTCGATTCTTCTTAATTTGGCTTATATTACAATATATTCACTCGCCTTACTTTTCTGTAATTTGCTAGATATCGATTAATGATTTTACGAATACGAGTATCGTGTGTTGTGGAACTAAAGTTTCTGACGCGATTCGTTTCGTTCTCTGCTTTTAAAGCCTCTAAATTGCATATTTTAGAAACTGAATATGAAATATTTAATCGACAGAATACTTTTGTTACTGACTGTATTTCCTTTAATAAAAAGTATAAAGTATAAAGTATAATATATCCTGCGCACATAATCCAAATCCTGAGAAATTCTATTAACGTTTTACTGTATTCCATTATGCGAGACATATATTATTAAATTATACCGTGTGGATTAGTTAATCGAGGGTTTTACGTATGTTTTCTTCTTTACAGCGGACAAGATGCAGAAAACGTTTTGCTTAATTGTGTTGCGCAACAAGTTGATAGGTTCGATCGATGGAAATAATTAATTACGACAAGATAGAATTAGCGTGATTAATAATCACGACACGGTTATCGTGACAATATTTACGATGTGGTAGTTTGCAACAGAAAGTAGCACGGACGGATCTCTTTACGTAACACCTGTCTCCTCCTCTTTATAATCCTACCAAATAATTGTTTTCGACTATTTTCTACGATCTTGTATGTCTTCCCTTGTCATTGTTACGTTAAACATTCCAAATTTTTGTCATCGGCATTTTGTAAATCCGATAATCCATTTAGTATATCGATGAGCGCACAGGTGGTTTAATTAAACTCTAGATATTTTCACTGGCATTCAAGTTGAGCGAATTGTCTGGCCATGAAATAATCGACGACAATTGATATAAATAAATGAAATAATCGCTATGTATTCCCGATTGTCTACGTATCTCGTTTAATAATATAGAAAATATATTTCCCTTTCTCCTTCTATAACGAACCATACTTTTATCTTAGAAAAGTGAATTTTCCAACTACGATAGACGCGATCCTAATTCGATCGTCTAGCAATCGTAGACGCTCCGTAAGAAGTAGATTAAAATTCCAACTAACAAACGTTCCACGTAATCGCTGTTTTTCTTTTCCTTGCTTTGCTGCTCGTCAGAAAACGTCGAACGACCTCGGGACGTCGAACGTCAGCTCCGTGTCCGTTTTCTTTACACCAATCCTATCTCGCGTTTCTCCCCTTCCTTTTGAACCTCGTTTTCACATCCGATCCTTTACATCGCTCCATTTTTCTAGGATATCCTAGTCACTTTCGAAAAAAGCTGCTAAAGTTTCTTCTTATATATTTACACGTCACTCGTATCATAGCTCGCCGTTTACGAACGTGTAGATCTACTTTGAAACGCGTTCAAGGTCTACCCGCATTGTCTTACCAATGCTTCCCATTACTACTATCTTCGAGGTTACCTAACTGCTATCATTCCGATTAATATCCGAGTGTTTCAATGCTAAACTCGCCGCTCTTTCTCCTTACTTTATTTTTTCCTATCGTTATTGTTAAATATTACTATTAACTCGATACATGTCAAATATCTTTTAATCGTCGTATACTCGAACAAAGGAATTTGATCGATCGCACTTGATACGATCGAACGTACTTTCACAAGGTTTTGAATTTCTTTCGTTATCTTAGATTTACAAGGATTATCAAATCTAGAAACGAACAATTTTTTTTAATGGATTTGTTACTCACAGCTGTCTCGGTAACAACCACTTTTAACATACGTATTCAAAAGTTTCTCCTTAAGCAGATTTCCAAAAATACAACGTATTTATAGATACTGTTGAAATGGTCGTCACTTCTAAGAAAACTCTACGTCTGGTCTTTCAGTTTTCTCAAGCATCGAAGCCATCGACAGCGTATAGACGAAAGACCGCGTCGAAGGCAAACCATAAACTAGCAGATAGGTTGGCTTCAGGGTTTTCAGTCATAGGGTAACACTGTTAGCGTGCGGATCTCGATCAGCTCACATTATATTCTGTTACGTCGCGTAAGACGGTCCGTGCGACGGCCCTCATGGTCTACATACCGTTATACTGACCCTCGATAAACCTAAGGAACCACCATAAACCGAATCTTCTCAGATTAATTTCTATTCTCATAAGTATTTTCGGTTTATGGATGGTCCTTAAAACATTCCTTAGGTTTATCGCACGCTCTCACAACTTACGCAGAAATCGGTTGTTTGTCCATTAAAAACAGCAGGTATTTCCCATTAAAAAAGGATACCCATACCGAGCTTTCCTCCGTAATTGAACGAGACGGGTCATCACTGTTCTGCAAAACGTCGTTCAGTCAACACGGCTGTTCCTATAAGCTTCGCGTAGTCCTCACTCTGATCAAAGTGATATTATCTTCATCTATTCTTTATTACTACTGCTTATCTATCAAGTGTATCAGTCTTCATTACCTGTATCAATTATCTCTTCCGCCACGACGGAACCTCGAGTGTAACAAGTTGTTAAGAATATAAATATTATAAGACTGTAGACTACAGTTTTATTCCTCAATCAACCACCCCTATTAACGTAATTGAAATAAGGGGATCGATCAGTTCGTGGCGTCGATTGTTTAATCGTAACGGGAATTTACGACTCCCGTTGACGTGCTTCCTCGCGATCGCGTCTCTCCGCGAACGGTCGTAACATATTCCGAACTTTGTATTTACACTTGGGTATTTAAAATATATATTTTCTACCTTACAATTTATCCACGCGTTCCTTTGTATTCACATACATCTAACAACCTCAACAGATACGTTGCTCCTTGATCGGATTACGTTTCGTCGCATTTATTTAGCAAAATGCGAACGAGCCTACGACTCAACCTAATAATTCTACGAGCCGCTGTATCTTTCTCTACGCTTCTGTTATGCAACCGTTCGTGTAGTACGGAGCAAAACGCTGCTCGATGTTCCTACGTAATAAATATTAAACGCTACTCTAGCCGTGAGAGACTTGGGTAACGTGCTATATAAACCGAACGTTCGATGCTTCGTCTTTTTCTCATGGGGAT
Source organism: Bombus sylvestris (assembly GCA_911622165.2). NCBI lineage: Eukaryota > Metazoa > Arthropoda > Insecta > Hymenoptera > Apidae > Bombus > Bombus sylvestris. Next base: position 4,783,549 of record OU443153.1, on the reverse strand, counting down.
ACGCTCTCATTGTTGCTACTGTACACGTTTCGCGTTTCTATGAACGTTCTCGAAAAATGATATCTTTTCTTCCGTTTTCGATACAAGTTCTATAAAATCGTTAATTGTCCGTAATTTCTACGGAACTTCTACGAAACTCTCATTGTTTTTCGGTTTTATATTGGTTTTAGAACGACGCTGTTGTCACACACTTAAAAAGACTACCTGTTCAGTAACCAGATCGACCGAACACCCCGCATGCCACATCTGTTGAAACAATAACAGGGCCCCCATCAAAGGGACTAGACCATCGATAGATAGAAGGACCTTCCAAAAACCAGCGCTAGACAGTCCGTTTGAACATCTCGAGTCAGTCTGTCCTGATATTCCAAACTACGATATTGTAACCGTCATTCAGTTGGATTTCTACGATAAATCTCATTGTCGCGTACGAAGTACTCGTTTCTTCGGCCCATTCGCGAAAGAATCATTTCGTTCGAATCGCGACGCGAGGAAATCACCGGCGATCCGTTAATTTCGTGATCTCTTGTGTCTCCGACGTGACACTGTAGTCGATTTTCGTTTTGATTCGACGAGAATATTCTTAAGCGTTTCAATCACTCTCCTCTGTTGTTCTACTTGAAACAACTCGACTACGAAGATTTCTCCGGAGCTGAGTTTACATCGAGAATCGAATAACACCAGCGACAAATATAGAACAACGATTTGAAAGAGTGGGCTGTATATGAAGGCGTCGCAGCGATCTGTTTATCTGACAAAAAAAGTTGAACAACTACGTACACCTACGCACGAAATCCGCTGTACGAAAGTGTTCTCGTGGGCGCGTGTTCTTCACGATTTTCCATTCCAGAGTAGCTGTTCTTGAGTTTAATGCGCTTGGTCGATTGCGAAACCGAGGAATTTAGACGAGGCCTCTTTTCTCTTCCGGAAATTTGTTATCTCGACCATCGGCTAACTGCGTGTACACGCACGAGTCGAGCTCGAAACAGTCGCTCGGTTCTCGATCCGATCGAGAAGTTACCCCCTTATTCGTGTCTTTCGAGATTCTCTTTGGAGAAAGTTTCGGACGTAAGTTAGAAGGGTACCGTGTGTCCGAGTTTATTCGACATCGATTGGAAACAATCGGAACACCGACGTTTCCTTGCGAAAGAGGGTTACGTTGTCGAATCATTTTGTTGTAGGTACTGTTGGTAGGGGAGATATCGTGATATCGTAAAATTGGTCATGGTCGAAAAAATAATTTCACTTTGGTAGATTCCTGGCGATAGCACGCTAATATGGCGAATTAAAGACGAATTAATAATCAGCAGTAAGTAAATCGATGAAATGAATTATGTACTGAGAAACTTGACAATAGTATACGTCTTCTCCTTTTACAATCATATCGATGTACCGTTCTAAATACTTTAAATACGATTTCTTTCGCCCTTGTCTTTACAAGTAAAAATGCTTGTAACATTTTGAGACAAATTTTAGTTGGCATAAAATTGAAACAGAAGTTCCTTCGTGTTTTCTTTAAACTTAAGAATCTTTTTTAACAAAGAAAAGAAAAAATACATTGGATGGAGAAGAAAATGGCAAGAGGAATGCAGCAGAGTTAATTTACGTTCTCAGAGTATCTCTTTCAGCAAATATACATCTCCGATTGATACAGAGAAACAGAGAAGTGCTTTTTTTTTCTCTACGATTCGACCACATTTGCATTAACCACCGCGCTCACTTTCTTCCGGCAGCAGTTGCTCCACATGTGAACACAAATTGTTGCGTAAGATCGTGTAACGGGTTTCGATCGAGGATATTAGCTAGCTACCGAAATCATTGTCGGAATCTTGATCCATTGCGAGATAAATAGGAAACACCACGTGGATCACAGTCTAATTGATTAATCGTGGCTCGATGGTAATTAGTTCGCTGGCATATGGTAATTATCGACCGGAGTATGGCGAGTATGGTATAAAATGGCCAGGAATGGCACTTCATCCGCAAAAAATTGTACGAGTAATCACGACCGGTGTCTTTTTGTTCGGATCCCAACGTGGACGCGTGTCACGTGTTGCAAAATCCATCGAATCGTTCCACTTAACGTAACGCCGATACACTTTCTACTCGATTCCTTTAATAATGTTAAATCAGTCGCTCGGAAGCTACAACGATCACTGCGAACCGAAAAGGATAAAACAACGATAACTCGAATGCGGATAATTTATGTAAATTCATATCTTTATAGATGCAAGTAAAAGGGTAAAATCTAAATTGTTTCACTCTCTAAGTCGATTTTAGTGTCTCGTAAAAGATACGACAAGATTGAACAGCGAGACACGAGGATAAAAAGATGCAGTTGATAATTTACCTTCCAAGACTCGTACACTGTCATAAAATGTTATTTAATTAAGAAAGGAGAAAATAGGTTTAAAGAAGCAAAGGAAAGAATCGAAATAGACGAAAGAAGGAAGGAAGGAAGGAATAAACTGCACGGTGGAACACGAGGTGTGAATGTAAGATAGCGCCAAGACATAACGCGATGTTAATTACGCCAGAAAAATACCTGATTCTTCGACAATCGCCTACGTCCCAGAGAGAAATAAGGAAAGCGATATCATTTTCACAAGATCGAAGTTGAATAACACTGATTTTAGAAACTTTTTACTTTAACGGTAATTAACGTCTTACATTGTAGGAGATAAGAAGCGTGAAACTGTTTGACTGGTTGTGCAACGGCGCGTTCTTTCTCGCAACTCTTCGCGTATAAAAATCCTACGATGTATTTTAATAAATCGCACGCAACACTATACGTTCGTTAACGATTTCTAATTTCCACGTTAGCTCGTCGGTGTATGTTTCAATCGTTAAACAGGAAACGGTTAAACGACTCGGTTAAACGAACGCTATTCCTACGTAACGACACCCGAAACAATATATTTCACGTTGTAAGCGCTACTTGGAAAAACGAACGTCGGTGAACGTTTCCTACAGAATACCTTACGGGAAATTTTCTTCGTGCTTTGGTCGATCGCGTGAAAACGCATCGGAAGAACGTTGCTTGCATTTCGCTGCGATTCGTTATCCCGCCAATATGTAAATTCTTTCTTATTTCCGCCTGCAACGGCAAGTTCCTCTTTTCACGCGACTCGAACGACACAAGAGGCTCGGTCCCAGACACATCTTTCGATTCTTGCGCGCATTCGCAATACCATTTTCAGACGTTTCATTAGACATTACAAGACACTCGCTTTCCCTGTAATCAACTCGCACGGTCTTATCGAAACGAGAGAGGCGGAAGACTTGCCACTGTGCTTTTATTGCCGCGTGTAACGGGCAACATTACATACTCAATGGTGGATTTATTGCAAATTTCTCGGGTCATTCTGGTCTTTCCTCTCCTCGTGCTCGAATGTAGGAGGAATACCTTCTCGTAAGAGTTTCCGGCGAGATACGAGCTGACGAAACTCGCAATCTTTTCTCCACGTTTATCAAAAGGTGTTACTGATATTAACAGACTACGGATGTTTCTAATTAAGTGACGCGCGCTCAATTAAAATCTTTTATAAAATTAGCAGTTTTATCGGTCGTAGTTGATTGCCTTCTATCTAACTCGAGCGCTCGAAATTATTTTCTCGAACGGCGTTTTATAGCGTTAAACAGACGAATAAATCAATAAACGCGCAATAAAACACCGTAAGTCTGACAGGTTAAAAGAAGTACAGCGGTTGTCGAGAAATCCGAACGAAACAAAATTCAAGGAAAAAGATCTGCTTACCTTCACGCGGTATCGTTGCCTCATCTCTGTTCGCGTCTTTGGACATCTGGGTGGAATCTGCAGGCACCAAGTGAACGTGTTCACGACAACCGGTTCCGTGTACGTTTCCATCGAAGTGATCGTATAGCTGCAACGTTTGATCGATTAAGTATCTGTCTATCGCGTGATTTCCTTATCGGGAGAACACCGGTAGCGTGTCACGGGGCCGAGTGACCGCGTGTTAAATTACGAACTCTGGGTTACTGTCAAGGCTCGTCCACGAAGGTGTTTAACCTTCGTTTATCGAACATTTCCATTATTATATATCAGAGAATTCGAAAATACTTACTTTTCCATCCTCGAACACACGTTGTCCGCTGAGAATACCCTCGAAGAAGATACAATCAGGAACAGGATCGACCGCCAAATCCTGGAACCGCTCATTTCAACTGCTAACAAATTTCCCTCCTCTACAATTCTCAGCCTATTTCGTCGTTGTTCTTTCGCTACACGGTTCTCGATTCTGCATTACATCTCATTGTATTTTCTTGGCGTATAAGATCAATCGTTTTCAATAAAAATTTGATTGGATAGAAAATAAAATTTTGTCGTCGGAAAAATCTAGATCTTGAATATATATCTTTAGAATTATAAGCAAATCACCGACGGTCTTCGAATGTAATCAAAGTATTGGCAAAAGTAAAATGCACCAGCCGTGATAAAGCGTTCAATGTATGTAACTCGGACCGCAAAGAGTTCAACATTTCAGAATTCAAAATTTCGACAGTTTGTCGTACTCACTTGTGTCGAAAGTTGTTTGCAGCGAAAGCCTGGACACCAAGGTGAACGTTCAATTAGCCATTTCAGAAAGATTCGTCGGTATATGACGTGGCTGGACGTCGGCGTAAATCGAACGAACATAGCGCATTCATCGTCTTGCGTGTCATTCTTTCGCCGGAAATGGATCGACGTATCGAGCGGTGTAAATGGCTGCTCTTTAAACGCAAAAGTGTCCCGTTACTATCGGTAACAAGAGACGTTACGCGCGTCGATGTCTCTAACGATCTGAGAAAACCGTTTCGCGACACTCCTTGCTCTTGTTTGCAATTTCTATCGATCCAATTACCATATTATATCCATCGAGACGCTCGATCAGCGTCCGTAAGTTTCCAATTACGGTTCTCGTTTTGCGTAAAATGGAAATTACACGAGGAGTGCCGAAAAACGTGGGCAGTATTTTAAGAATTAATTGAGAATTTAAAAGTAACGAAAAAAGGTCACCGGATTCAAGTTCTTGTCATTGGACATGCTGTATTTTCGCGTAGTAAATTGGATTCTTATATAGAGAGACGAAGAATGGGAAATAGAAAATTGGCTTAGTGGAAAGAAACAGACGGCGTGGCGCGGCGTTGCGTTCAGACGTTGCTAGCGGAAATTGCATCGCCCGTATTTGACGTAAGAGGGACGAACGATCTCTTTCAAAGGACGTTCTTCTCGACAGGAAATGTTAAGTTGCTCCAATTGGCCGATTTACCGGACGGTAATCAACCGAGTAACGTAGTCGATAAACATACGCCTCTACGTAAATAATGAGACTCTGACGAAATATTTAAGCCATTTAGGGTCAAACGAAATAACGCGTAAAAGTTACGCAACCACCGATAGGAAATTTAAATAACTAACATATCGCGTAGACGGCGTAACATCCGCAGAAAACAAGAAACAACGGAATTAATTTTACTTAATTAATTACACTTTCGACGACGAGGACTGGTGATAAAAGATACATTGAAATTTCGTTCATAGACTCATCCACGCTATCGGTACAACGTCAATGGAATATAACGACTTAATTTTGCTTAATTAATTATAGTGTTAAAGGGAAGAATTTCGCAATAAAGAGTAGATTTAAGATACGTTCACAAAATCTTCCATACCAAGGCCAATGTTCTCGCAAATTGTACGTATGTTTTCTGTTACGAGCACACCGTGAAATCAACGATGGTGGCCATAGACCGCAACAAGCGACGAGCTTACACTTTCGACCGCGTCTAATGTCACCGACTGACGCTCTATCGTTCTTGGTTGGGTGGCTTGGAAACGCGGCGGTCGCCACATGTGGTTTATAATTCAATCTCTTGTCGTTTTTTTCCACGCTCGAGCGCTGGAACATCGGATAGGAAGATCGCAGGAGAAATATTTTCGATGTTAGTTCTGCTGTCACCGCCGTGAGAAATTCCTCGCTGATACTTTGCCTGACGCCGCTCTCGACGTATCGTCTCGCGTCGAAAGAGAAGGCGATTGCATCGCCGAATGAATCAAGTAGGCTTACGATTCAGCCGAAAACGAGATATCATCTCGTTTGTAGAGAAGCTATCTAGATTTCAGATCAGAGCGGAGGATTAACGCGAAAGATCTTAATTATCCGATTATCTCCGTTACATCCTCAACCTTGGCTTTGGAGAAGAAACTCAAACTACCCAAAGCCAATTAGTCCGTTTCGTCCAAATGGAAATGAGATCTCGCGCGGTGAAATCTTACGATTTTGTTCGTTTACGGATATGTCATAGTCGACCAAATTCTATTTTTAACACACCATCATCGGTATCTTTTCGAACTCTCTCTTTCTGCTTGTTAATTTATATTTTACCAAGTTCAAATTTGACTAATAATATAACTATGGCAGTCGTGTTTTTCTATAGCGCCAATTATATTTCAAAATATTTTATATAACACGCATAATATATGCATAAAAGTTTTATGCGAAAAAGGAAACGTCATTTCATATGCATCAATCTTGCGCATATTGCAATCGCCATCAACGACCGCGCGATTAACTTCAACGACTTTCCATTTCTCCGTCTGGTCGTCAATAAAAATCATAGAAAGTGGATCGTCGTTACAACAGAGAACACAGGCACAACGCGGTTCGTTGTACCGTGGAATGCAAATTCCAAAGCGGTTGTCCTTATCCCGTTGCATACGCGGCAAATTGCTCCGACGACGTGGAATAACTTTATTCCGATGTTTCGTTTGGATTCGTCGCGAATCCGAAGGTACAGAGGCACGCGTTACGTGATCGACGATTTCGTTGGCGAAATGTATCGAAGGCGTGGCGAATCACTGCCCGAAACAGTCGTGCAAACTAAACTCTGTGCTCCCGAGTCGATTCGTTTTCTTCGTGCGGAATAATTTCATGTTGCGATCGACAGAGAGAATGCGTCGCACGATCCACGACAACCGCTGCACGGTGCGATTTTATGGCGTTACGTCCCGTGGCTTCGAGACATATATTTTGTCGTTAGTAGAGACGATACGGTGAGATTGTAAAATTGGTCAGTGTTTGAAATTTATGTTTTTCAACGATCGTAATTAATATTAGATTAATATTACAGATATATCGAGGGTCTTGTACAGAATAGGATATAAATTCGTAAAGTTGGTTAGAAAAATCAGTGCATTTTTTAAGATTACGCTATTGACGCATCCGTTTGATGGAAATCGTTCTCACGGCTTTCCGTATACGGTCGATGGGAAAATAACGATTCCTCGTTCGCTCTACACCATGCACAGTCGCGTTAATTTTCATCAAAGAATCCACAATTATGCCGCCTTGGGAGTTCTACCTTCTTCACGCTTCAGTACGTAATTTCGAACGAGATCCAAAGAATTCCAAACAGGTCTTACACGATCTAACATCACACGGTTTCCCATGGGAAATCCCACCCCATCAGCGGGGCATAGGACACGCCAACATCCATTGAATCAATGGCACGTGGGACTCGACAGTGTGACGAAAAATCGGTTAATGATGTAACCGTTGTTGCTCGTCTTTCATCGTGCAGGAGTTTTTATCAAGCGTTCACCGGCGTTAATTAAAATCTTACACAGTCTAGGCGGTGCTAGAGCGAACGAATTAATTGGAAAAGCTCTCACAAGTTTTCAGGGTGAGTCGAGAAACTTCCTTTCCGTCTAATAGTTTCCGCCACGAGTCTACATCCGTGAAACGAGAGGCAACCGTTAACGCGATTTATCAAGCACAAAGGAACGATTCCACGAAGGCACTTCGATTCGAAACTCCAATCAACAACAAACTACACGGCCAACTATATATTGTTAATGAAAAGTTTAGTATCGGTAAATGTTCCATAGAAACTAAGAATGGAAGAAAAGCTAGAATACATAGAATATCCAAGGTAAGCATTTTATACCTAAATATTCAAACCAATGTTTTCTACATTTATATCTCTCTCCTTACAATATCTACTGGGTAAAACGTATCTCTACTTACACAGTGTTCGTAAAACTATGAATTCGCATAAACACCCGGAGATTAATTCTTATTAAGAGCACTCCACCACCGACGAAGCATCGATACGAAACTCGTCGTAAGATTCGACGTAGCTCCGGTGAAAAGAGTGATTCTAAATTTTTGATACGTGAAAAACATACGTAAAGACAGTCTGATCCTTTGTCACGTCACAACTCGTGCACTATCTTCCTTGTCGTATGATAAACCGATTAAGAATGGAAACGTAGCGTGCAGTGAAAGAACGAGGGAGGACGCACCAGGTTGGATCCTGGAGACTTTGTAAAGAGGTCGAAGGCGTTGAGAGACGTCAGTGGCTCTTTCACAGACCGATTCACAACTGGCTACGTAACGAGCAATTGGCGTCGCTGGCACTCTCGGAATGTACTTGTGGCACAATGAACTCCGACCCTAGCGACCGACAACGACAACTATCCAACCGGTCAGAAGGTGGGGTCAGAAGATCCCAGAGGGGGCGATGTTCGTGTTCTGGATCCTTTTTCCTCGTGGAAGACAGAGAACGCGCGATGGCCGGCCACTCGAGTCTCTGAAGCACCGAGGATATCCTGTCCAGAGACATTGACACTGTCCCGGGAAACTTTCGTCGAAGCGTAACGAAGTTCACGACCTACGTTCGTGTCTCTGCTTTTAGCGTTCCCTTCGAAAGGGTGCCGACGTTTGAAAACGTTTGAAAGAACGAAGGAGGATTCGTTTGACGTGGAGGTACACCATCGTTCATAGGTATTTGGATATTGCGGTCGAATCGAAGCAAGAACGTCAGGATTTGACCAAAGTGCGTGAATCAACGACGAATTAATAATTAGTAAATCACGACTTTAAATTGCCTGCCGAGGGACGTAGAAATAACGTATCACAAAGTGTCCGGTCACTTTTGAACAATACTATAATTCTATTCGAGAGGTTCGTTTGCACGAAGGTCTGGGTTTAACGAGGCATTTTTCGTGTCGAAGATAACGACCGTCATTACGGGGAAGGTTGCGCGAATAGGACCACGGAAACTTTCTGATCGCTGGTCAAGAGCGTGTGAGATATTTGGTCGAAGAAATGAGATAGCTTTTGCTTGAAATATCGATTTAATAACATCCTATGGTATGTAGAAGTTATACATTTTGTAAATAACGTTGCGTTACCGTATATGACGAGCCAGTTTTTAAAATTATGGAATTTAAGTCTTAAAAAGTAGACCAAGATGCAAACAAACTATGGCAAGATACTTTGGACACGAACTTTGTCGAAAGTGATCGAAGAATTCGTAAAGCCTATCGGCAGTCTAGCAATCGACGACACTGGCCAGAAAGCCTGCGATTAATACGCGAGCAATTGGAGCTGTCAATATCCAGAAAGAGAATTTAAGATCTCGGTTGCATTGTTTTCGATCGTTCGCCTGCCACGATCATTCGGAATTATTTCCAAGTTAGCCGCGTTTCTTGAATTCGCGAAATTGTCGCTCGTTCGTAGCAGGGGTCGACGGCAGATTGCAAGTTTTAGCGAAATTCTCGCAAACGAAACGGAGGATGGGTTCTTGGACTGCTCCGATGCGACTAGAACTAAGCAGACCTCGCGTAATGAGATGATTGGAAGAGCAATTCATCGTGCTCCCTTTTACTCTCCCGACACGCAACCGAGTCAGACTTCGTTAGCTCGAACATTGGTCGTTTAATTTCGCGACGAACAACATCCGATGAAATGGAATAATTAACGGTCGTTAAGGAAAAATCGGGTTGCAGTATCGGTGCTGGAATTTAATCAAAATGCAGCAACTAGCGATAAAATAATAATTAAAAACAGTGCTTCCTATTCATCCGTAAAAGCAAATTGTAAATTGAAATTCTGCTAGAACCTCGATTTTTTTTCAATACCCGTCGTCCGAATAGATCCTATTCAAATGCTCCTTTTTCCGAAGAATATCGGCTGTACTAAAGAAAACAGAATATTCTACGTATACATAATTACAATATATAGTAATCCCGTGTGCGTAACGCTGCCAAATCGGATTATCATTCTCAAAACGTCGTTAGATATGTATGCGAACTTTGTGACAGCCTGTACACATGTACTGGCGACTTTAACGTGATTCGTGAAAAAGTCAAGTTAAAGCGTAGGATAAAATGTTCGTTTATGTTCGAGGCGCGAGTAAACGACCTTTCGGATGCACCGAAACGACTAGAGACTGCGTGTCTAAAGATAGTTCTCATGAAATATCCGGTTTCTAGCGGCGACGTAATAGGATAATTAATGTAAATGCTTTTAACGATCGCAGGGTACCAGTGTCGCGACACGACCGGTCAAGCCACAGCGATTAATGCGCGTCATGGTTTCGCATGGAATCGAGCACGAGACAGGTAACTCGGATTGCAGAGAAATTCAACACAGAAATTCTGGTATTTCCAGTTTAAATTAACCCGCTATGGGTATAATGATATTGCTAATAATTATAATTTTATACATAGATTCGCTGTTGCCTTTTACACGGTCGACGTTTATGACATTTCACGCTTGCCATTCGATTACAAAATAATCCGAGTCAAAAAATATTAAATGTTTCGCGAAAAAATTAAATGTTACGAGTTTAAATAATTTAAGCTATATATAATTAAGATTCGATGGGATAAAATGATATGATTTTCTCATTGCTATTTATAAATATCGGAACATCTTCTCATTTCATGTACCACGCGATAATTAATTTAAATTATCGAAAAGATTGTTAACTGATTATAATCTTCCATTGACGCAATTTTGTTAAAAGTATTTATAAGAGGACAGATTTATTAGAATGGGGACGATTCATCGGTCTAAATTTTAGATAGAAAGTTGTAAACTTCGCGTCAGATTTTAAGATAATTAGATAATTCTCTAATTATTTCCAAGATTCGTCTTAGTCTCCGCGTGTATCGTGATATTTTCGAGCCGGGACGAATATTTCGAAATATTTTCCCCGATTGGAGCTTCCTCGAATATCGATCTGAATGTCTATCAACTGGTTATCGATACAGTCGATGATGAACAAAAGCCTCGTTTCGAAGATAGCCTAATTGCCACGATTTGTCGGCATCCAAAGTAACTGGGACAAGAGGCGAGTACCATACGAACCTCGTGATTTCGCTGTCCCTCGCAAGATTCAACGGTGACAAACGATCTACTTTGCTCATCGTGTCCTTGTTTCAGCTTTCTGGCTAGTTTCTTTCGATAGACTCGTTTTATGGAGATAAAGTCGATCGCTTTGATGTTCTAGTCAACTGTAGAGTCGGCAACTTTTCAAATTGACCCACGTCGATTTCTCGTCGGATTTATCGATCGAGCAAAAGTCGCAATGGCTCGTGAAAATGTTCAATTATCGCCTTCGATTTTCAATAACCGATAAATTCTTCGCAAGATCGAATTTGGTAGCTTTGGAAAATTTAATACCGTGCATAGGATCTTACGTTTTCTAAATTTCCTTACTATTACGATATGGATATTATCTCTTGATCCTTATCGTTTTAAAGTTTCCCTTGAATTTATCATATTACACCTGGATATGCCAGAACAAATTTGCTCTAGAATTCTGTTCGTTCTAATATCCATACTAATAATACATATGCATATGTATGTATTTAGGGACGACTTGTTCTAATCTCACAATTTAAAAGATACAATATATGATCTTATAAGTGGTATTCATGAATCTTGTCGAAAATTGAAGAACATTTCTAGCAAAAAGGTATATTTCTTTTTCGAATGGAAGAACCAAAGGGTGCACAAGTTTCGTAGGAACCGGTATTTCGCACCTGTCGGCCAGCCAGCCGATTTATTTACCCACGAAACAATTTCCCACCGATTTGTTCGTCTTTTCTACGCCAGCAAACAGGATAGGGAAATGCATGGTAATGTTGTCCGACGTTATTAACTTCTGTAAGCAACGGTCACTTATACGAGTACGCGGTCTATTGTTCTCGACCGGTAGGGAGCTTGGTTATGCCTGCTAAGCGTTAATCGATACCACAGTCGATGCTTGTACACGTTTTAGAAAAGGAATGCCTGAAACGGAGTGAAAAAGTGTCTGAAAATATCTGTACGAGAGTGAGAATTCACGAGAATAATAGATTTCGCGATACCTGTGGCCAGTAGCGTATATCGTTGCAAATGGTGACTGGTGTTCTGGAAAGAGGAACGCAAAAATGATGGAGATGACGAATACGCGCGTGGTCAGGCTTATTAGTATGCCAGACCCGTCGATGTTTGTGCTTCCACGGCGACAGAAACTGCCCTGAATAGCTACACGCAACCAACGCATCGTTGAAACCGGCTCCCCATACCTTCCGATCGGGGAGACTCGCGTTCTTCCATAAATTTTCCGCGACGAGAGAACAAACACGCGTGAAAGTTTCCGCGTATCGTTTCTATCTGATTTCCTGTATTTTTCTTTCGATACAGAAAAATTCTTGTATAAGGAAACCCGAGAAGCTTTCTGGAGAAAGGATTCGTAAAATATATTGGTAAAATCGAGCAAGCTATGTCGGAAATTGCAATCCTGGTTCTGTAACGTTTGCCACGTTCCGACTGATAATTATAATAGCTCTTAGAAAATTATATATTTTTAATATGTACGATACGAATAAAAATTTCATGATACTTTTGAACGTATATTAAGAAAACTAGAGTTCCATTTCTCGAAACGAATCGACTGATACCAGCTATTCAAACTTTCGTTGTACGAACGAAACATCACAAGTACGGTAGAACTTGGAATACTTTCGTGAGCCACTGTAGGCGAGCTCTCCTTCTTTTTTTTTTTTTTTTTCTCAAAATGACGTAAGATCCTTGTAATTCTTGCTGTCGGATCGTACGATTATCAGCCGCGAATCAACGGAACGTGGAAGTACCAGGGTCATTGCATAACGATTGCGTTAATATACGTCGCCGTTGTTTACCGTCCCCATGAACATCAGTCCGGGAAACGTTCAATTAACATCCCCGTTCTGTCACGGGGACGTACGATTTGGACATAGTGAATAGAAAGTGAATAGATTGCATAAATTCGACACATTTTTTTTTCTGCTATATCGTCGTGTCTAACCCTGAAGAATTTCGTTGGAATCTCACGGGAATTTTTATTAACTTTTTGCTCTGTAGACGCAGGATTATGGTCTAAGGTATCGTGACAAGGAGTCGCGTTAGCAAGCAAGTTTGCTTTCGCTTTAATACGGACTTTAATCCGATGTTGTGAATGGCTAATTCCCACGAAATCGTTTTTTTATAAAACTGTTTAGTATCTTGTTAGCACAAGTTTGTTGATTCCGATTTGCAACGACTTACAAAGGTATTTGAACGCTTGCTATATATATACTATATATATGTATATTTCGCACCTGTTCGTTAGTCAGCCGATTTATTTATCCAAGAAACAATTTCTCACTGATTCTTTGCCTTTTTCGCGCCAGCAAACACGTCAGAGAAATGTAACAAATTTAAAACAACATATGTACGTATCTATATACAGGGTGGTTGGTAACTGGCGGTACAAGAGGAAAGGGGGTGATTCTACGCGAAAAAAGAAGTCGAAAATATAGAATAAAAATTTTTCGTTCGAGGCTTTGTTTTCGAGAAAATCGACTTTGAATTTTCGCTCGGTACGCGTGCACCTTATCGCGTCTCGTTACAACGGATCTCACTGTACATCGTTGTCTCGATGGATATTATCGCGGTTTAAGTTTGTTTTTGCCGTAACGGAAAATTTGGAATACATAATGAAATAATACGAAGTAATAGTAAAGTTTATTATTACAAAAATTGCTGAAAATGTTGCCCATTCTGCCGAACACATACTTCTACACTTCTAATTAAATTTCTATGAACACTTCCTAACGTATTCGATCGTTTTAAAGTATGAAAGGCTACGATAATCTTTTCTTTCCATTGCTCGCAACTCGCGATTTCTTCGGAATAGACGATTGATTTAATATGGCTCCATAAATAAAAGTCGATTTTCTCGAAAACAAAGCCTCGAACGAAAAATTCTTATTCTATATTTTCGACTTGTTTTTTCGCGTAGAATCACCCCTTTTCCGCTCGTATCATCAGTTACCAACCACCCTGTATAATATAATATAACATAAATTTCATATTGTATACGTATACATATGTGTGTGTTGTTTCAAATTTGTCCAATATAATCATGATATACATATTATACAATCGTGTCCTATTATAATGTTGACGAAGTTTTGAAATTTTTATAAATGTTTCATGCAATACATCTAGTATATGAAAGACTTTTATATTGAGCGTTTAAACACTTTAGCGATTCTCTGTACAATAGTTAGAAACATTCGTGGAAGAATAGATAGAAGAACTGGCACAGAATTCCAAGCTTGCGAAACTCTACCGTAAAATGAGATTCCTTTTTCCCCAAGATCTTCTTGTTTTTCATCGTAAAACAGTCATCGCGATTAGCTTTTTTCATATCATAGACCAGACGAACTAGCTCAAGGAAATTTCTACCGAGGTTTACGATGTTAGGCGTGAGATAGCAAAGACGAATTTTTCTAAGCCGGGGAAACGGAATTTTCATGCGCCCTCTTCTTCCGACCGCGGAATCCCGCGTTTCCGGTTCATAAATCAACGCGTGTTCTCCGAATATATAATTTCCCTTGCTTTCTTTCCTTTTTCCCCCTTCCGTATAGAGTACATGCTCCGGTTTTTTAACCCGTAACAATCTACGATCGATCGATACAAGGCAATTTGCTGAAAGTAAAAAATATTATTGAAAAGGTCTGTGTAAAAAATAAAACACGATTTTTTTCAGCGGAAAAGAATGGAATGTGGATTCCATATGGTGTGTTATATGATGAAAAATATTATATATATTATTGTAAAATGGAATCGTCATTATATATGCCAATTGGACCGTGAATGAAAAAGTGAAAATATTAAGTCATCCAATCAGATTGTACCATTAATTGCCATTAATTTAATAAAGTGCCATTTATTTAAACACTCGAGATACCTGTTTAAGCGTTAAAAAGATACAATCGCCGATAATATTTGTTATTTTTCAACGTTTCTTAGAAAATTGGTATTATCAAATGTTTTGTTCGATAATAAGTAACGTGAGCCTAGAAAAACCCCGATGAAAGTTGCACGTTATAGCCTATGGTTTTAATTATGCAATACTTTTGTTTCTCTTTTTTGAAATTTTCTGTAGTCGTAGAAAAACGATCTTCAATTTACCATCTTACGTAAGTTCATATGGTGCTCTCATTCACGAGATCCAACCCGATAGATATCTGGTTCTTTGCTACTTTCGAATGGAATTCATTAGTCTGAAGCAAATTGAATAGCAATGATTTCTTGTTCTAAACACATCGAGTGCTTCATTCAGAAGATTGACGGAAATTAATCGAATAAAGAGCAGTGGATTGCAGGTTTGAGATAGTTGCGCAAGCTAGTGACATTGTGCTCCGTTTCACCTTCTGAATTGCGCAAGAGAGGCATTGTTCTCCGTTAATAGTAATTACGCTCATTACGATCTAACCAGATATTAGTCTCGAGTATCGTTGACCATCCGTCTCATTTTCTCTGGCGCCATTCTTTCTGCGATCTCATGATAAACACGATACAAAGTTCTCTGCCAAACTATTCTAAATAGTATTGGTACTAAATTTCGTTCCACGGCTAACCATCGATTATATTAAAAAATACATTTGCTATAAACAACGTATAACATGTTCGATTTTAAAAACATCAACAATTTTTTTCTTCGTCATTAGGAACAATCATGTATAGGTATGCAAGTTTTGATTCGCAACTTGCTGGAAACAAATTTAGCATTTGGAGAAAACCATCTAGAAAGAATCTTTCAACGTATAAATTATTTCGCAAGAAACTGTAATGGTCCCATTTCAACAATTATTAAATTATTAATATATTAATTTTTATTTTCTAGTCTATTCATAAAGCTTGAACGATAAAGTTAATTAACCTCTGAGAAAGTGCATCGAATCGCATATACGAAAATCTTATGTAAAAAGTGTCGTTACATAAGTAACAAGCTACTAAACGAATCGCGTCCTTGAAACCTGAAAATCAGCGACCTTGAAAAAAATGTCTCCATCTGGATTATCCATTCCTCGAGCTTCCGCGACTACGACCTTCCCCCGTAATTCTCCTTACATCACACACACACAAAAAAAAAAAAAAAAAAAAAAGAAAAAAATCACAAACGTATGTTCCTGTCAACGAATCGAGGTTGTGGAATTTTCACGGTGTTTTCTCGAACGAATTTCAAAGGCGTGCGTGTATCGGAGGTCGTGCGTGCGTGGACGACGCGACGGTGAAAGTGGACGAGAGGCATTCGCCCAGTCATTGTGCAGACGTTTCGCGGAAAGATAAGACTTCCCGGTCTTCGGATTACGCAACCGGACGGACCAGTTTTTGGCCAGCAGACACACAACCAACGGACGAAGTGGAAAGCGAAAGGGGCGGCCGATCGGATCGGTTCTCGGATCACTGGCTGTCCTGCGGCTCGATCGGAGAAAAACGACCTCTTAACCCTATGTGTCATGGCCCGAGGCCACGAAATCCGTGCTCGAATCGAGATTGACGACCGGGGCGTGACTTCTCCTCTCCTATCTCATTCTCTGTCCCAATTTTTCATTTCCTTTTTTATCTCCAAGTCTACCGGCGCTGAGAAACGCTTCAGGCTTTGAACGGTCTGGGTAAATTCGCTTCTGATCATCGTCGATCCGTGCAAATTTACACTGGCGATTTATAACGATACGAAGATACGATGGTTGGTCGATCGATCGCCGCTAATCAAAGATTCAATATAAAAATTCCACAGGATTAGTGTCACGTTGTTGGAAAGTTTATATGGATTATACAGTGTTCCTACCTATTCTGTCTATTATGTTCGTATAAATAGAAATTTGCATAAATATCTGCTGTTCGAATGGAACGAGATTCGCGCTAATTTCTTGCGAATCGCAAACTTTTGATTTACTATTCTTCTTTTAGGATGATTATTTTATGTGATTTTCTCTATTGCGTAGAAGCAAGTTAGAGGAGAAATCTAACGAATTTCAGCGAATCGTCCGATCGTAAATAATTTATAGAATTAAATTATAGGAATGTGTGAGGAAATATCGTTTCCATTTCGATTTCGCTTTCTCGTCAGGTGTAATAACAACGGTTAGCCACCGTCACAGGACAGATTAATCGAAACCTCATCACCTACCGTAAGCATAATGATACTTGAACGTTAAGACGGTGTCGATCGTAGTAACATTCGAGACGCATCGAAAGGTATAGATGATAAGATCTGGACACGTTCAAGACGAGTGGAATAAAAGCATCGGGGCACGTTTGATGCCGCAATCGAGCGTCGGCTCTTTCGAACTCGGTTTCCGCATCTTCGCGTTACGCAAGTGGGTGAACCAGTTTCTGGACAAACCACCTTTGTGTAATTATGTCCGAGCAGCTGTCCCCGTAAGAACAATAACGTCTCCTATTGCGGCTCTCGTGAAAGCTGTCGGTCCTGCACGTATCAAGGAAAGATCCAGGAAGAGACCAGTATCTTTGTTAAATTTCACAAATCATTGGATTACCCGTTACAGCCCAACGTTCTTCATTAAAATTATACGCGATTTATGTTGCAATGATTGATCGAAGACTTGAAATCATAGACCAGAGAAATGAAAACACTGTCAAGGTAGATTAAGAGAATATACAAGTGTGTACAATAGCGATTTTGAGATCTGCTCGGGGACCGAAACAAAGGGATTCGTTAAACAAAGACGTGTCCCATGGAATTACAATTTTTATGGGCTTCGTAATAACGCGATTATCCGCGATACAGCGAATGGACATGCGATCATTTAATTACGTAGCCCTGGAAACCAATTTCGATTCTTCGCCGTCAAACGATTTTTATTCGACGGTCGAGGCTCGTTTCTACTCCTGTGAGAGCCACGAAAGTCGGGAATAATGGGTCGTGGACAGCAGGCTCTCTTTGTGAACTGGTGAACGATAAAAAAAAAAAGCATTTCCTTTGTGGTTTGAAATCTTGAATTTCAAACGCGGCATTGCCATTATCATATTATTACTATTATCGTCACTAGACTGCTATTAATTAATTAATTAATTACTTTCTATTTATTAATGCATATCGATAATCGTCTATACGTGTTCAACTTATCTATTAAAGAATTTTGCGTGTTTAAATCACCCATAAAGGTATAAAGTGTGCAGCCTAATTATCGTTACAGGCCTAGAAATACTTGGCGCTAAAAATTTATTTCCATCTTCGTTCCTTTCGATTTCCGTGTTTACACGTTCCATTTTCTCCTACGAGAATGTATCATGGTAAAAATAATTCGCTTTAACGGTACGGTTGACGTTTAACGGTACAAAATGCATATACCAATAATACTACGGAATATTGATTTTCTCCTCATGAAAATTGCAAAGATACCGAGCGAACGATATAATTCGTACGATAGTTACGGACCGAGCTCGTTCCCATTTGCGATCGAAATATCTTCCAATTACGATACACGATTGTGGAATTGTCCGTGACGTGGCTTACGAACCGTGTCGCCAAGGCAATTACGAAACGAGCTTATTTTTTCGTCAATTCTGTTTCTCACGATATTCCACGATCTACAGAGCTATGAACGATTTATATACGTAGGTAAATATATTTAAAACTGGGTGTAGTCGAGTTAATATTAGAATTACCGATAACTGGGGCGTAAAATATGCATCGGAAGAGCCAAAATGAAAAGTACGGTAGAATCTTGATCATCTGTACCGAAATGATTTTTGAATAAAGTCCAAGGATCCGCTTCTAAATTTTCTACCAAACGACAATTTCATTGATCGACGTTTTTCTTAAAGTTTCCAAGGGATATGAAAAAAGGTATGCGATACAAAGGAAAAAGCAAGTTCGTACTTTCTAAAAGATTGTAAAAAATCGCCAAGAATGTATCGTTGCGAGTTTACAAAATTTCAAACGATACTTTACGGATTGATCGTGGCGACTATCGTGGCGGCTCTACCACTAAGCTGAAGTTCTAGAGAAGAAAAGCACGACTCGCGTCTGTCTGGAAAGCGCGCCGCCACCGTTTAACGACGGAGGACGTAAATCTCTTTGTCTTTATTAAACGTCGGGGCCGAGACGTTTCAAGGAAGGCGACACGAGAGTGGCCCTCGACATGCTGAAACGATTTATGCGCTCACACGAGTGCTGCTCGCACGCGAGCTTAATCGCACGCGCGTACCATTGCCATGTTGCGGATCGCTGTTAAATTAGTAGCGAATATTTACAACAATAACGATAATTACTGGATACACGCGACGTTTCCAATTCGACGCGTCTTATTTTATGTAAAAAACGCTCGTTCTCGATCGAGCGTATACTTTATACCACTAAACGAGAACGATCATCTAGAAACATTTTGGTCATTCGTTTGGTTTTCGATTGCCTGACAGATCGAGAAGCATCGATCGTCCCTGCTAAAAAATATCCTAAAGAATGCTTGAACATCTGGCTGGCTGTTCCACTAAATTTCTTCTTTTTTAACGAAGTATCGAAACTGTCAGGAGAATCGCTGGTAAAATTATCGTCACACGCGCTGTCGTGGCTTCGTTGTAGAATCCGCTTCCGTAAACCTGCAGACCAGCAGTCTCGATGCTGCGCTTGCAGTAATCTCCGTCTGCAATTGTAGTAATCCATGGTTAGGCTATCGTGAAATGTACAGTGGTATTGCTGTTTCAATACGATTTACGATACGGTTACTGTTATTACGGTCGATGAATGACTTTACGGTGATAGCTATCTGTTTCGTGGGAGGAATTACTGGTCGATGTGATTTGGTGTAAATAGCAGGGATCGGGAAATAAGGTAATAAAAGGATCGGAGGAGATAGATAGAAGCAACGGCAGTTGTTTGAATCGAGAACTCGTAACGAAAACGACCTCCGTTCGACTTTTTAATTTTCCATATAGGCAATGCACTTTATCGCGATACTATAAAAATCCTTCTACAATTTGATCGATAATTTGATTGTCGAATGAAAATTGTCTTCCAAGCAGTAATATAACTTTGCATTAACGACGTGTTAATTTAATTTTGAGATCATCTGATTCGATCAAAATTATCCGTACGGCCAATCGTTTCTTCGTTCTGCGCAACAACGAACAATCGCAAAAGTTGTTCGTATCGCTAACCTTTCAAAATCTAACGATTGTGGATATATATGTAGATGATAGGAAAAAATGTACGACGATCCGATGTATCATTTGGTTTTTTAGGAACCGTGACGCTCGTAAAGCGCAAGGAGAACGTGTCTCAGAAAGACCGATAGATCGTTTACGACTGCAGGGCTCTGTAAACGTACCGTTCTAAAATTCCATAATCAAGATCAATAGTAGCAAAAAGGCCATTTCGTCGATCGAGAAACTGGAACAGGAATCGTTTTCCCTTTCGACCGGTGACGTGTCTCGGTCGTCATAAAACACCTTTTTCTTCAAGTTGCAAGTCATCGGTACTTGAAATTACGCGATCGTCACGCCACGATCTCTCTTTACGCGTGTCGACGCGTAACTTGTACACCAGCTTAACCATTTAGCCAATTAGCTAGGCTAGCTTTATATCGCGATAACTCGTTTGTTTTTTCAAAAATCCCAAATTTAATATTCCATTACCCGCGTTTAAATAGTCAATTACCGCGATTACGATCATCGGGAAAAGGGGCAGGGGAGCAGCGAAAAAGCACGACACGAAATGCTTTCTCCATCGAGACGTCGTAAAAGCAGCGTACGGTATCGAAAGGGTGATTAAAGGAGCTCGTTTTCAAAGGAAATCGAGAGGCGGAGAGCAAAAGAAGGAAAGAGGAACGGTAACGGCGGTATGGCGATCGACAGAGAAATTATACAACCGGCGTTCTTTCTCCTCGTAACGCACGAGTCACGTACATCTGCGCTTTCCATCGCGATCGCTTCTCAGAAGCGGCTCATTTTTTCTTCTGTGTGTCGCCGAACCTGCCACCGTCTTCCTTCTTTTTATTCGGCTTGTATCATTTAACACGGAACAATTGATCAAACGTCATAATCTTTTTCTACCGTTCGATGTATGGAATTGATCAACGTGATTCCTGAACGGCTCGTGTATCGATTTGCTAATTGCGACGTTAGTTGGTGGCTGAGGTAGTCGGACTAATTTTTGGGTTGCACGATATAAACCTCCTGAATATGTGGAAAGGGTGAACGGGCTGCGAAATACGTATTCGACCGATTGATAGGTCGTCGAATTTTCAAATTACTTATGTTCTTTCCTTTTGGTCTTCGTCAATGTCGTTGTAATAGTAGTGACCATTTACGATTATGTCGTAATCGTCGTAACGATCTATTCCAAGAGTATATTCCTTATTACTTTGGTAAGACGATATAAAAGTTACAACATTTACATTTTTCGATCACACGTTTTCTCAATTTTTACGCACTATTTCACAGCTTCGATCTTAATGGCCTGAGAAACCGTGTTACACGCGTGTTCGCCAGGCAAATCGACGGGTTACGATGTGCGACGTGCAATGGAAACGAGAGTAGAATCACCGAACGTCTCTCGCGATTCAACGTCTCTTTCTCCTCCAATGGCATAAGCCATTTTCTTACGGTCCATGCTCGCGTTCTTTCCTCGTTCTATTCCGATTTCGCAATCCACCAGTCCCACGAAGAGAGAGAGAGAGAGAGAGAGAGAGAGGGAGAGAGAGGGAGAGAGAACTTGGCGATCCGTGGTATGATCGGACCCTGCTCTACGTTTAACGCGAAAACAATTGTGACGTTTCCTGTATGCAAATTTCAGGGACGACGTCTTTGCAACGGTCCTTTGCAAAGTAAAACATTTTCGTATAGTATATCGATATTATGGACGTTGAAGCAATTAAAATAAGGAAACGACAGAGGAATAAATAGCGTTCCAGATGCTTTCACGGTTTAATGGTCGCTATGATCAGCCAGAAGAACGACCATCGGTCAGCGTCTTACGATCCTCGTTAGATAATCATCCGGATAATTAATTACCATCCATTATCGAAAGTATCTCAGCTAGTTTTTCCTTTCCTTTTTCTGTTATTTCTCTATGCCGGAGCATAGAAGCGATTATAGGCGCGCTACGTAACGTCGTTTGCGAATTTGGCAAGAGCCGCAGCTCGGGAAGATGTAACGTGGCAATCCTAATAATTTTGCCGCGCGCTGGATCGTAATTCAGTCGAATGTCGTCACACGATGAATATTTGTAGCGCTCCCCGACGGTAACTGGCACGTGGGAACTGCAACCTTCAATCTGTTACGGTAGGAAATTGCATAATTTGTAGCAAGTTACGATGAAAGGCGCGCTAGCGTACGCTGTGTCGATCGTGTCTCGTCGCGTGGATCGGTTCCTTGTTTCTGACCTGTTCACGTTGGGCCACGACGCAAGAATAAAATTCACTCCGATTACCTGAACTATAATTGCTTACGAATTTAATCGATAATATCTAGACTCGAGATGTAATAAAATCGAAGCGCGTAATTCGATATTGCTTCTGATTAATTACTTTGATCGCTTGGTTCGCTAATTAACGTCTAAATTGATTTAGCCTCGTTTCGTTTACCAAATATCGGCTCTGTCTAACCTATCTCTACTTCTGATTTTATCACGTAACGCGTAACTATTTCCTGCGTTGAAATCCAATCGTTCGATCGTCCAACGGGTTCTCCAATTAGTTTATACGATTCCACGCTGCGAAGTATGACGCTTACGATGCGCGAATGGTGGATCGAAATAAAATGGTGAAAGGGTCGTTGGTTGGTGTAGTAATCGAGGAAAAATGAAGGCATCTCACGGAATTCGAATCGTGGTGAGTGGATTGGCCGTGTTACGTGAATGGCCGTGAGTCAAAATTGGGATATCCAAGATAAATGTTAAGTATCAGGTCGGTTCGTGTAAAGCAGAGTCGATCGATTTGCCTGTTAAAATAATCAATTAACGATAGAACAAATGTATCGCTTACGAACAATCTATACCGTGGATATAGCGCGAAGCAACGACAGGTGAGTTTCTTACCGTAAGACCAGCCGACGACGTCCCCGGTTCTCAGGTTTTCCGTTCTCAGCCAGTCTTCCAGAGGCCTGAAGTACTCTCTGAGCGCAGACGCGTCCAATTTGTCGTCCCCTATAGCTTCTCGAAGCGTCTCTTGCCACGGCACCGACGAGCCTCTCTCCATAATTTTCCTGCAACGACACAAGGAGACAAAGGTTGCAGTTTTCCGTGGAGCGGAACGCGGGAAAATCGGGAACGAAGGATCGCAACGCAACACGCAGGCAGAAGGCATCGGCCATTGAAATTACCGCGAGCGAAGCTCGTAATTCGTGCGTTGTTAGGCTTTAACGAGATCACCGGCGGCGCTTTCTCGGCGAAACGATTGCGACAACGCGCGGAACGGCGCAACAATGAAAAACCCTTCGGCGAGGAAAACTCACGGGGAGAATTGGAACGAGAGAAAAATAAAGACGCGTAACGAGCCTTTTCTTCCAACGTCCCGCGCCACTAATTAGCCTATCTTTGGCAACTTGGCGTGCTTGAAACACGTTCGAACGACGCTCATAATTTACGGCGGGTGTGTCACAACGTTCAGCCATATGCATGAGTTACGAGGTGAAATTAATTCTGCGCCGTAAGAGCTTGCAGGGCAGTGGAGAGAAACCTTCGCGAGTCGACAAAATCGAATGTCGGTGGCTACGTAAGATGCGTTTTATGGCGTTTGGAAATTCTTCCCCTTTACGTGCTTGCTTGACGCGTAATCCATCATAGACGCTTGTAACCAGTTGTCCTTTCAAGCGCTAATTTGCGCGTTGATCGAGCTCGTGATTTTAGCGAAATCGATCGTGACGTGATCGTAATAGTTTCGAGAAATAGTCCCGTTCCCTTCCACGATAATGCATGGTTGATCTCAGCTAAGTAGCTACTCCCACCTGAACACGGTGGTTTCTGGTCATTGATATAATCATCGTCCTCGTCATCGTAGGAAATGTGTGTCATTTCCAACGCATTAAACGTTTGAACACTTCGCGTGTTAAGTACTCTGTCAGAGACTTGAATTCCAGATTCGTAATAGTTCCATTCGAATCAGATTCCAGAACTGTGTACCAACGAACTTTTATTCATAAAAGTTTCGCTTTGTTATATTTTTAAGCGCTACAGTGATTTTCAAACAACGATGATCTTCTTTCGCTGCTCGTATCATTTCTGGCAAATAGTTTTCGTTCTCGGGAATTTCCTCTTCAATCCCAATTTCGAGGATTAATAAAGGAATATAAAGAAGTCGCAGAGACTAGATACAATTACAATTTTGACCGCTTTCATTGAAATTTGCGAACGATATTTAATCGCGGAAGAAACTATCCTTCGCATTGAATCGATCGCGAGTGAACGTCGCTGAGAGGTCGTCGACACGATATCCGATCGAGAAGAATCATTATGAATGGAAAAAGACAATCCTGCGAGACACAGTGCGTGAGTGAGACGGTCATTTAAATACAATGACCTGGAAGTAGCGTAACGAAGAAATTCGTAACGAGGTATCGATCGATGAAATCATTCGTTCCTTTCTCGCGACGTTGGTCATAAACTAGCGAAAGGTTGCAGCTTAAATATTTCGTTGTAAGTGGCACCGTAAGAAAAATCAGTCAACCAGCCTCGTTACGACATTTGAAGAGAGTTTCTCTGTTATTCGAGCTTCTTTTACATCTTATATACGTCTCCACGCAATCGTGATTGCGTCGCCTTCTTTCCTCCTGTTTTCCTGTTTCCTTTAGCCGATCGTCGATTTCGAGACAAACGATACTCGCAGTCGCGAGTAATCCTGGTTATTCCGATACGACAGCACATTACGTAAAGAGAACTCGATCCCTCATGGGAGTATGTTCTTCTATGACGGTGAAGTTTCTACGAAGAATCGTCGATATGAGACATTTTGACGAGGAACGTGCGCGAGTCTTGCGTAACAGGGTGTCCGAGTATCGACGATTCTCCTGGACGAAGCGCTGTAACCAGTGGCCGTAGATTTTTGAAAATTTGTTTACACGTTGCCAGCTTCGAGTTTCAAGTGCCTGCACCGCAGACCAATGGAGTCAAGAAAGTATAATTAACACGAAGAACGAGATACAGTGGATTTTAATGTAAATGTAAATTGAAATCTCGATAAAGGTAATTTTACCAGGTTGTAAATTTTAGCTGTTATTAGCGTTTCTATTATTTCATTTTCTTTATAGTTCCGGTCGTTCGTTCGATATTTTATATCGACAAACCGATTAGGTAGTTTAAAAACGTTCCTGCTTTCTAAATTGATTTAGTTAAATCAATTTGGCAAAGTAGAGAAATTCTTCGTTGCTGTTGCATCTTGGTGGATAGACACGTCACTCAGTGTATTAAATAAAGAAAGACACGAGGCATTTGGTCGAAGTGAAATGTCGGAGAAGCATAAGAAAGCAGAGGGTCGATTTCACGAAAGTGAAAAGTGTTCGTAGTCGACATCGAGCGGCATGATATAACGACTTTTTGAAAAGTCATTTGGATGCAGGCCACGGTGCAGCTCGCTTCCGGTTCCTTCGAGACCGGGCCACGCCTCTCGTGGGAATCGACCGGACGAGCAAAAATATTTCGGTATGCCCTCGTTGCAATTTATATCGGCCTCACAATTTCCGGTGTCAGCGAAATCGCCACTTTCCTGCACCGGCCGATGATATTTCACAACGCGGGATTCTGGTTGCTCGATACCGAGTATTTAACGTCTTGTCCTACTCCCACCGATCGTACGCGCGTCATACTCCTCTGAGAAAATTTATACGCGAATAAAGCGTAAACAACAAATTACGGTATGACTTGGAAGAGAAGAGGAACTTTGCAGAATTTTCCTAAACTTGAGAAGAGTCTTTCCGCGCGAAGAATCTTCGCACCTATGTTACCATAGAGATCCTCCGAATCCTTCTCATTTTCCTTTTTGAATCTCGATCAAGCGACGCTCCTCCGTTTTTCTCCAATTTAACATCGGACTGTCGGTAGCTCGGTTATCTTGCGAGTTATCGCGGATCGTGTCGAATAATTTCCAGTCTCTTTTGCACGGTAGAATCGAGTCACGAGCGTACTACCGTGGTTCTGCGTTTTAAGGTGATCCTTGACACCGGTGTGGGAAACGCGTGTCATTTGACTAAAGAGGTTATCGGTTTTGCACGATAGGCGACTGCTGTTATTTGCTCGTTGCCTGATAGAGACCTTGACAGGCCCACAATGGGATATCGAGTGCGCCAACACTTGACCGAGCGCGGTCGAAGCAGTTCGTGGCAATTGTTTCCATTATTATCGGAAAACGCCGCGATTTTTCTCGTGAACGCTACGACCGATTGCTTAATACTTTCATACGTACGACTGATCGTTCTTTCGACGTAAAGGTGATCAGAATCGTCGATGTTTCAGTGTTTTGTCAGATTAACCTCTTCATTTGCAAGAGAAACTGATATTCTTAATTTGATTACTTTTTAATTTCTATATCGAGTATCTCTGATTTGATCTACCAAGTATGAGATTATTATTTAGTATAAATTATTATGTTAGTTTCACAGAGGAGAAGGTTAGTTATTTAAAAGCATATTAAAAGCGTATTCTAAGAGCAAAATTACTGTTTGCATTGAATCGAATCGGTAGATATTTAAACGAAATCCGCGCCACGAGTGTGACTCGATCCCACGAAACAAAGGATTGGTTCGACGCAGGTTGCTTTTGAAACGCGAAAATTAATCGATGCACCGGCCCCAAGGCCGGGCTATCCATTTCCATGAATTTTAATCGATTGCTACTCAATCAGATCCATAAACCGTAGATAGAGTACACCACAGGCTTATGCAACTTGGACGAATTGGTCAATCGTACAGAGTGCAGTAGAGATCGTATCGTCCGTAATCCTTGAATTTCAATAATCGAAAATGTAATTGCCATTTCGAGGCACGTTTTATAACACATTCTCCATTACACGTGTTTACGTATAAATTAACCGCGATTTTTAAATTGTGCAGTTACTCTTTTCCGTTCGCTTATTTGGACTACGATTTTTTAATCTGTTGATCGGTAATTATAGCTGTCGCGATCGTTTTTAAGTGCTTGTAAAGACAGCGAGAGAATCAACGTCCCATTAAGTGCATCCTACGTAACGACAAGATGATTATTTCGATGAGATCGTTTAAAGTTCGAAAAGATTCATCTTGCATGAATAACAAGCACCAATTACCTCGTTCTGTACGACTCGATTGTCGTAGTCTGCGTAAAATTGTTGTACTCCTGATCGATTACTCGAGCGATGGTCAAAAATAGAGGAAAAGAAGAAACAACATTTCTATAAGTATACTCCGTGGAAAATAGAAATTAATACGCTCTCCCTCTCAAACATATTTCGGCAAGCAACAAAATGGACAATTTGCTGATGTTTATCGGCAAAAGCAAATTGTTCGATAAATTAGTACCTGTTATGCTAATTATGCTACCGATACTTCTCATATAAAACGTCTTCCCACAGAGTCGCTATTAATTCTCTGGATAATGTAACGTTAAATAGAAAAAAAAATATATAAAAATTGAAAAGGAGAGAAATATTTGCCAATCGTGGGGAATAATCTTCAGGAAGTGGCGGTCACATCGAGAAATCTTTTCCTTGAAATATATATCGCTTCCTTCTTCTTATTTCTCCTGCTTTTCCTTCCTGCGTCTTTCATTTTGGTTCTCTCTCGGTCGAGAGTAAAGTTACACGGCTTGTAAAACGGAAGTGCAACGCGTAACAAGCCGAGTTTCTTCATGTAACTGCGTGTACGCGACACACGCGCGTTTTTACGCGGCGCAATCGGTTTCGTAACAGCGTCTACAAACGCGAGAGCCGGAGATCGTCCTTCGATTACAGGAAGTCGGGCCTTTGGACGGTTACTCGGCTGATTTTGATCTATCGATCGCCCGGACGCGGCGCCAGCGTCCGTTTTGCGAAAGAAAACTCTTTTCCGCTCGTGAAACGTTCTATTATCAGATGTTTTTCTTTCTATATAAAAAAAAAAAAAATTAATTATCGGTTGCACGAATTAAACGGAGAAAATGACTGTAACATTGGCAGCGTGTGTAGCGAGAGAAAATTTGCCAGTACGGCTTGACACCAAATCGAACAATCGTCGCGTGAATAATTTAATGAATTTCGCCGAGTGATTCAACAGCTGCGACGAACGAAATTAAATTCCGAAAATAATTTACGAATACAACGGTAGAGTATTCATGAATCTAGAAACGGAAAAGTATCTTAGCTGTCTACTTGCGCAATTGAACGTTTTTACAATGGCCGGTGAACGCGCATTACGCTCCTCCTAAACAGATAATTTCACTGCAGCAGAAAATCAGTCGCAGATCCTCCCAAGCGATAGAAACGATTTATTACCGCGAGCTGCACGTTCCGACGGCTGTATCGCTTCTAATTGCTCGTTTCTCGAGATTTCTTCGTTCGCTACTCAGGGAGAAACGGAGGCAGCTACGCATCGCCGCGTGCCATCGTTTAACCCTTTGTAACCACAGGTTTATTCGATCAGAAAGTAAAACGATACGATTAATCCAGACGTTTCATTTTATCTTGAACCGTTTAGTTCTCCTTGCTTCTTCTTCATGTCCGATCCCTTTACATATTTTCTTCCCAAATTTCGAAATACTTTGTTCTTGAACGTAAAGTGTTCGTCCAAGCAAGTAAATTTTCAAAAATAACGTCTGTAATTCCCATTTTCTCCGCGTTCTTCCTTCCTTCCAGGTGACCGAATCGTCCAATATTTTCTGATCGAATCGCGAATTCTTGTTAAATCGATGGTCGCACGTGTCAACTTAAATTCGCTAAAGCGGAATTCAGAATCAAGATACAAATACCAGATTGGCAAGCAAAGTTGCGCAGCTGAACAAAGGTTCCTCTCTCGTTGACCCAGATCACGCAGCCTACCAGAGATTGTCAAGGGACGCGATCGGATCGCTACGAGATCGATATAATAGATCTCTTCCGATATGTTCCATCTCTATGTACGCCCACGTGCATTATATTCTACTCGCTTATACAATATATACGTCAAGGGGTAACTCTATCCAAGGACCTTTCCAAGATTGTCCATTACGTCTCTTCGGCGGACCTTGAAAGTATCTCTCGTTCCTTTCAATCTCAGCCAATAATCCGGGGTTTCCTCGTGTTCCTACTCTTATTAGGAATCTCAATCTGTCCGAGGTAATAGACACGGATAACGCCAGGACGAAAGTTGGGTGATCATCCGCGACGAGATGCAAATAAAAGATTTTCGACGAGGATTCCTCGCGTTGGAAAATAAAACAAATGTAATATAATAAAATAAAACAAACTCGATAATTCGAACCTCTGTAAGTCGAAAATCCTTACAAGACCACAGCTTTGTTCATTTGCTTTGGCCCTGCCGCGAAGACCTCTGGAAATTGAAATAAAACTGACATTAAATCGAATTATTTGTCACGCGTTCAGATGCATTATGTTACCTCTGTAACTGGAATTTATAGCCAGATCTCTGACAAGTTCTCTTTGTATCGTGGCTGGCTCTGCAACTGGAAGTTTGCCTACAGCTATGCCACGTGTCACAAGATGCGAGAAACCGATCGTTGGGATTGTCCCAAGTAACGTAAAACGGCGCAAGTCGTATCTCTGCTTCGTCGCACTTCGACCACGCGTGTATCTTTAACTTACGCATTCATATATGTAGTATCGGGAAAAGGCACCTACTAGACAATGGGTCATACCTGTGGCCCTTTACAACATTGGGGTAATTGAAGGGGATCTACCTGACAATGGGTCATACCTGTGGCCCTTTACAACTGTCACGTCTCGCGCTGCACACGCGCCGTAACAAAGGGCTAAAACCTACCAATAGCGCGAGACGGCGCCTCAACTCGAAATAAAATCTAACAATTCGGTTAGAAACCGAATTCGAGCTTCGCAAACCCCCCTTCTTCTATGTTTGAACAAACTATAAACACACGTAGCAACATGGAAGGACATTCGTTATAATTCATTTTTTCTTCAGATTGTATTCATTATTATTCAGATTGTGCTAATTATTATTCAGATTATTATTCATTGTTCATTATTCAGATAATTCCTTAGTTCTGTGTGATTAGTTCCTCAGTGTTTGGTGATTGATTCCTGGGTTCTTGGTGATCAGTTCCTCAGCTTTTGCCAAGTAATTTCTTGGTTATAGCGATTAGCTCTCGATTCCTCAGGGTCTTAATATTTCAGTTACTTTGACTTTTAATTCTTTAGTTCTTTAGTTCCTTAGCTCTTAGCTCCTTAGCCCTTAGTTCCTTTATCTTTTAGTTCTTAAGTTCTTTAATTCTTTAATTCTTTAGTTTAATTCTTTGTTTCATTTAATTCTCAGTTCTTGTTAATATTTGTTAATCGACGTGCTCGTATTTGTCAATTTGTAAACTATCGAAAATCACTTGAATTTAAATCTTGTAATTAGTAAAGCGTGTCACGATCAATTGTAAATTCGAATAATCTAAATAATTCTGTTAATAACCAATCGAAATCAGAATAAACTCTTGTTGTGAAAAATAATTGTTTTACAATATAATTAGATTAAACGACCATTTATTTTCGCCAACTTTGATCCTCTCCCGTGCCAGTACTCCTGCGCATAGCGGGGTAGCCGAAACGTGGAGTTTAGTCGATAAAGATAACGACAACAAAAATTCTAACTGAAGCAATCCTTAGATTGTTTCTGGTGGCAGCAACTACTATTTTCCCGATTTTCAAAAAGTAACGGTAACGGAAACCGAACAACAGAAGTAAAAACGTAACACAACATTGGGATAATTAAAGGGGATCTACCTGGGAATGGGTCAGGCACATCTGGAGGACAGACGGAAAACGTTAGGCAGTTGAGTAGTAGCAGTTAAGTGGAGCAGTTTGAGTTCAAGCAGTTGAGAAGTTGGAAGCCGAGTTTAAGACGTACGACGATTATAGTCGGTTTTGTGTTGAGTATTGCTTGCACGAATAAACTTGAACTTAACTCTGAATAAACCATCTTTTCTTGTCCTTGCTCTAGATAATAAAAAAAAAAAAAAAACACACATCTGTAGGTTACTACATATATATCAAATGATAACATTTTCCGAGAAGGTGAAGATAATTGTACCTTCGTACGAAGCTTCTTTATGTCGAATACTTTTCGAATAAAAATTCCACATACAGTCGAAACGTCTAGAACTCGAAAATTTGGATTCTTCCTTTAAGGTTCGAGTTAGCTAGCTTCGTCCGTGCATAATATCCTCCTACAATTGCCGATTTTATCATTCTTTTTTGTATCGTCAAACACCTAAGTAGCGATATATCGTGGGTTTCTTGTAAATCCTGAATAATTTATGGTCGATGGATTCTGACTGTTTGTGTGTGTGTGTGTGTTTTTTTTTTTGGCATGTGTCACCCATCACAACCTTCGCGGTAGCTCAAGAAATTAGTCGCCGTTTGATAAATGTTCCGTGCGTGCCCTTTGTTCGTTTCTTCGACAACTTTCGGTGAAAGTGTTTGATTGATCAGCGATTACGAACTAGAAGAAGAAGTACGTATTTTGTTATTGTCTTCTTTCCATGTTTTTTAATTATTAATTATTACATCGTGGAATTTTTATCGTACGTTATATCATCTCTTTATTCGATTTCGTTTTCTTATAGATAATCGAACATTCGTGTATAACGAAAGTGAGAAATTTATAAACGATGGAATCGATCAGTTTAATGGAAGCAGAAGATATCACTCGTTATTAGCGAAGCGACAGAATCAAATAATTTAAACGTGCAAACATGTTATTTCAATTTTATACGTGTTTCATGCAGATACTTTGCGACATAAAAAGAGAAGAACAACGTTCCTATAGGTCAGATTAAATATCAAAATATTTTATTTGATTAGGCTGACGACAGTTTCGAAGGAGTAAGCAGCCGATTTGCTGAAATAAAATTTTACAAATTCTCGTTCCTCCGATCCAAGGTGAATAATTTTCATTCCGTGACAAAGCATCGCGAGGAACATCCCAAACGAGCATATATCAAGCCAAGGTCCGACAGATCGTCCAAATACCAATTATTTCTGCCATTTTTTCACCAAGCAAAAAAACTTTTATTTCTCTAATTTAGATTCTCTGACATCTTTTTACGATCATCTTAAAATCACAAGGAAACTTGATTAGTTTCAAGAAGCAAAAACTCGAAGATAGAATCCTTGAGAGATTCGACGATTCCAGTTTACAACTTATTAGGTGTCTCTTCATTTTTCTTGCATTAGAACGACGTTTTATTCGCAACCTTTTTTCCCAATCGATTTCCTATATCCTGGAGTCTTTGAAACGTATCTGTTACGATTTTTTATATTTCCATACGTTTCTTCCTACGCGTCTGCGTCATTCCTCTCTGCCACAAAAGAAACGATGAAACTTTCTTGTTTGCGTAATACTTAACGTTTCTCGATAATGTGGAATTCACGCAACTCTTACACGCTACTTCGTCGTTTGTCTTTTAAGCAATTAGATAAACTAGTCGGTCAAGTTAGTCGACATTTTATTCAGGGTTAATAATGCGTCGTTCAGAGCTTACGACACAAACAGTTCGAGCATCGTTTCTGTACAAGCGTAATCTTGCTGCAATGCACGAGAAATTGGAGAACCAACTAACGTTACAGTGGACTACTTGATTTTTCGACTCTGATATAAGTTTTTCGCAATCGTTCGTCACGTAACCGATCGATGACACGCTTTTGTAAAGGTATAGCGCGTACTTTCGATCGTCGCACAAGACGCTGTTCCATCCGCTTATCAACGCTATTAACGTTAGCCTCGACTAAACGATATAATATGTATTCGTCAAGCGAGGACTTGTTACAAAAGGAACACCAGATGTCTTTTTCCTCTACAATCTAACACGTGTGTTTCGTTATCGTTAAACGATCTCAGGGAATGGAAGTATTTTGTAATGTTTATTAAATATATATGTCATGAATGAAAGACCGCAGTTATTTCGAGGAACGCGTCTGAACTATTTTTAAAGCGACATCGCAGAAGAAACAGGCCAGCCGAGGTATCCGTGCAAATATGTAAGTAGGATACTCGGCGTTAGCCTTGAATTTTAATCAGATCAAAAAGTCAGAACCCTTACGACAACAAATTTTTCGGATGTTCCAAATCCCCGATCCCCGTGTTCGCCGTCCGGTTTAACCGATAAAATTAAAATTCCTGTTTTCGTAGTCCGTTGACATTTATGAAAAATTATGGAAATCGAATAAGTTTCGGATGTCGATAACCAGCACGTTTTATTTAAAAGCAAGGAACACGTTCTTTACGCCCGTGGTACCTTGGAATATGTTAATCGCAGAATCTTCCACAGTTTTATCGATCTCATTTTATTCTTATTCGTCGTTCGAGAGATCCCCCCCCCCTCTCTTCGCGATCTTTCGTTAGAAATATCCAAGAAGGTGAACTAAGTGCTTGTAATTTTTTTACAAATATTTCTCTTACTTACTGCCGAGAAGCGTGAATTTTTAACCTAACTCGTTATTAAATGTTGAGAGAAAAATCCATGTTCTTACAGCTGTAAAATACGAAAATCTATGTTCTATAGGGCGGAACAAAGTCCAAACGCGGTTCAAGTTGCTAGCGGGTTCGAGAAATAGGTAATTTTGTATTGGACGACGAAGGAAGTTGAGGAACGCGGACAATGCCTTTGTATCATCGCGAGATAGACGGTACTGCGTAAAATCTCGTTGCATGCTTGTTGGAAAGAAATAATAATATAATCAAAACACTGCACTACTTCGAGTCGTATCTGTATGTGCAAAAGTTAAAAGATGAAAACCCTGTATAAAGGAGAAAATTTCCATTTCTACGATATAACGATATATAGAATGAATTTTAAAAACGGAAGATAACGATACTTGTTAAAAAAAAAAAAAAAAAAAAAAAAAGATGAATATAGGAAAGAACCAGAAACTTCGCATATCGCGGTCTAATAACACGAAGTAATATGTACAACAACGTTGTTAAAAGTAGAACGTTTCTATGACGAATGATGGACAATTTTTGCACGATGTTGCGAATGTAGTGAAAACGATTTGCTATATATCTTCTCTCATTCTCGAGCATTCCTTCCGTAAAACGATCCAGCGATGATGGCCATGGCATATGGCAGATGAAAAGGGAAAGTATGCTGTGTTTCGTAAAGTGGAACTTTTTCTATCGGTTAGTTAATCGTTATACTTCGATCTTACGGACTTTCTATGAACGAGGCAGCGTTAGAACTAACACGATTATTCGGATCCTCACGAAATCGTTCAAACATCTCCCGTGCTGTGTTCCTTTGTCGATCTTGTTAGGTCGAGTTGCGTTACGCGTTCACGCTTTATGGCGGTTTAGCGCTGCCTTTGGCTGCCAAAGCGGCGCCCCTGCGCTTCGTTACGCTCTTTTTCTTTCCCACCTGTTTCCTTTTTTTCTGTCTTTTCCGCGCGGCCGTCCAATCGGACGTAAAACTGTTTCGCTAACGTTACTTACGAGCAGGCACAAGAAGAAACGGACAGCGGTTACGTTCAATCTATTTATCATGTCGTTGAGAAAGTCGTTCGCTTTGTTGAGAATATTTCTGGCAAACGGAGACGTTAAGTTCGCCTTTTACGACAGGCTATCGTTGCTTTTTTTCTCGTTACCTAATACTCGCGCGCAACTGCTGCCGAATGTCTCAATATTGAATTTTCGTTCAACCCTTTATGGAGGACTTGCGGTGCTTCGCAGTATCACTTGCGCTAAGATACTTCCACGAACCAAACTAGCTTACAGATGGATTACAACTCACAAGTACAATTCGACGATATGCGCTATCCGTTGTACTACTTGGTTTTACTTAAAAAAAAAAAAAAAAAAAAATCGTTCGCTTAAAACGATACACGTAATTAATATTAATATTATATTCGACGTTCTTGTCTCATAAACTCATGGTTGATATTCCATGAAAATACTCACCCCAAGATCCTGCCAGCTTCCGGGCTTCTGTAGAAGTCGCATCTGTGCAGAGGTCTCCTGGGATCGTCCACGTTCCTCTGTCCAGCCGCTTCGCACAACGCGCGATAGAGTTGAAACTGAAGGACCCCTGCCACAAAATTCCTGCGAAACATGGGAGAAAGCGAACTTAACAAATTTCATATTTGTACGCGCATCAGCATATCGATACCGATCGACCGAGAAAAATCTCTCAGAGAACTCTCGCCAGCAACGGATCCACGGTACGGCGGAGACGAATCAAAAATTATCGAGTAGATATTCAGAATTAGATAAGAATCGGTAGGTGATCGTGAGCCGATTAATTGGCGAGGCGTTTAACGACCTCAATCGTGGCGACATTTTGGGAACCACGAAGAAACCGCGACGTCTCCTTCAAGGTCAGTGTCAACGAGGTCGATTCGTCAGTTGGAATTCCTTTCGACGATTCCACGGAAGGTCGTGCTTCGTTCTTCCTCGAATAGATCTTCTCTCGGAGAAGTAACGCGATGAAAGTGAAAAAGAAGGAAGATGGAAAGAAGACAGAGGGAGGGAGAGAGAGAGATAGAGAGAGAGAGAGAGGGAGAGAGAGAGACTCGTTTCACGGAGACTCTTCATCGACGACGACCTTTACGTAATAAACGCGGAGACTATCCTTCGCGGATCGTTACGCTCTTGTTCGTCTACTTTCCATCGAAAAGAGTGCGTCGTGGCCTCTACAAGGAAATTATTACGACCGCGATCGCGAAAGTAAGGAATGTCGCCAGGCCGATCCTCGACTGGAGCGTCGATAGTTTCATAACGATCCGTAATTACCCCGTGGCTGTTTTATAACCGAGATTTTTGGTTTCACTTTCGCGCGACGAATTCTTACTTTCGTCAGTGTGCACGTTGAATGTTTTTTTTTTTCGCCGATAACCTACTTGTTTCTTTTTTTTTGTAAAAACGAGCTTTTGTAGAAACGAGTTGGAAGCGAGCCCGTCGCAAGTTAAACTGCTCGAAACCTGTACGCTTTTTATTTTTATTCAAGCACATAGTCAACGTTGAAATTTTCAAAAAACGTTTCATAAGAAAATGTATTTCTCACCGATGTAATCACCCGACACGTTCAAACGGTTTAAATCACTGTCCGCCTTCGTTCGTCTCTCGTGATTATGCATACGAGCGGCAGTATCAATCTAAATAATCAGGTAACAAGGATAACAGGGAGTCGATGGCAAAGGATGATGCTAATCTTGAATTCTACATGGTATAGCGAGCGAGATATCGATTTTCCAGCGAATCGCGAAGGTTAGGCCATATCCTCGAATTCCAAGGTTTCTCCGAAAGTTTCTTTCGCCTAAATTTCATCGTTGATCGCCGATTCGTTAGTGAAAGAGGCAAGAGAGAAAAAAAAAAAAGAAATCCAAGGTGGCTATTACGATTGATACCATCGAACATAACCAAGAGAGGTGAAATTGAACGGGATAAAAAAAGTCTGTCGGACGGTTACGCAGTAGCGAGAATAGGCGTATTCTGGCGAATTTTTGTCCGTTAACCTTTGAGCTTCTGCCCACGTGCTTGGCTCGAGATAAAAATTAAGGATAGGCCGTAAGGATCGAAGCTTCCATCCCGAGGCGAGGAAAACGACGGCGATTGAATTCAAGGAGAAGCCTTCGTTGCGAATGGTAGGGCTTGTGATTTACAAGCGACAGTTCGTTTCCATCGTTTTAGTCAAATGGGTCCAAAGTTTTTCAGATATTCCAAATCTATCCAATAACCGGCAGGAACGTCGATCTCTGATATTTCCATCTAACGTTGGATAATAATTCGAATGCCGTCAAATGGATTCGACTTTCAAATCCTGCTCCTCGTAGATTCGTCTCAAGATTTTATTCTTCTAATGGTCGTCCGGCCAAATGAAATCTCGCGTTAACTCAGATTCTTATTAATGGAACACCTCGATTTATCGCGCGTGATTTATTACAAAACGTGTCCTTTATAAATAAATCTACTTCTCCATCGTTTCATATACTGCCCACATTTCGACCATCAATTTCCCTTCGATCGAACGTAAATCGTGCGCACGGTAATCGCGAGCATCTTACCGTGCACAGTCGTTACGTAACTATCCAAAGATCTCGCGAGTGGTCAGCATTGTATATTATACATTTCTAACGAGCATCGTGCGAGTAGACGTTGTGTGCGCGCGTGTGTGTACGTTACAAAACATTTGGTGAGAAGATAATTTGCGAATTTTAATGGTAACGCGAGACGTTTTATAAGGTATAACACGTGTATATTCGTAGTTTTGGGCTCGAAACGTTTCAAGGACTCGATTTCTTGTCCTCGTGTCCGATCTTACGTAGAACCGTGTTCCTGTCTATTAAAATTATCTCACGAAATATCGTATCAAGTACCTTACAGTGTATCAAGGTATACAGCTTTTAATTGAGAAATCGCAGGTGGAACTTTTATTTTCTCAAGACGTACACGTTCGATACGCGACTGAAACGTTTGCATGGAAATTGTCGGTGAATTTCTGTTATCCGAACGTCGCGCGTCGGCTCCTATTATCGCAATTAATAAGAGCAGCTTATGGGAATAAGGTTAGCTAACTTCTATTATCGGAACTTCTCTACCTATAGAACCGTTCGGAGCATATGAATTAAAAGAGGAAAGAAAAATGAAACATCGTTAACTACGAGAATAAAAGCAAAGAACGAATCGCGTTATTTCTTATTTTCTTCTTCCTCTATAGAAAAAACGCGGTTTCAGATTTGTAATCGGTAGTGGCAGAAAACGGAACCGGTGACAAGCTAGGAAAAGAGAGGGAAATCGTGACGCAGGGCCGCGTGTCTCATGAAAGGGAGCAATGGTTGCACCCACGAGATTGGCGGCGGATAAATCCTTACGGGTGAGCACCTACGACTTGGTGCACACGTAACCGTCGAGGTTGCCGTCGAGAGAGGAAGGACGAGAAAACGGAACGGTAAGACAGGGAGAAAGGGAAGAGGAGTTGGAAGGTGTTGCACCGATTCGATTATCGTCTATCGGCGACGATCGTGTCCGGTTGGAAAAAAGAGGATAATATTCGTCGAATTAGTTCGATATGTATGTAGTCGTATGTAGCGATTTAAGAAATGGTACTGAAACGTCGATCGAAATAGAAAGAATCCTTTGTGTTCGATACTTTGTCGATTCATTGCGTTTTCTATGGAGATTACGAACGAGGTTGAGGTTTAGAATAAGAGAAGAAATACCATAGGAGATGCGACTATTAAAGAGAGATATTTTCGACGCGTCAACAGGTTGGTATGCGAATTACGCACAGTCGGAAGTTGGGGCGAAACTACGGAGAAAGGAACGAGTGCGGATGCAACGTGACAGAGAGATTTTTGTATACGAGACATTTGCCACGTTATGTCAGATGCACGAGTATTACGTTCAAAAATTTCCCCTTCTGTTTCTCTTTCGAATATAAACGTCGCTAATGAAGCAATTAGGATTTCACAGGCAAGGCGAGACGTATAAATCGACAATTAATTTTCTTTCTTCGTGCAAAATATTATTGCGACTAAGATATTGTTACGAGAGGAGGCTGAGCGGAGAAAGAATTTAGCGCAAGAATTTCCATTCATCGAGGGTACCACGATGATCCAGTTGAGACAGAATAGAAATAATACGAATAGAGTAATCAAGATATTACTACCTTTGAAAACTATAACACAGAATTGCAGATAAAGGATCAATTCTGTTAGACCAAATATATATATTCCGATGATCGAGAATCGTATTAAAAACGAAAGTAGAAAAAATTAGCTTTTCGTTCCAAAGCAGCACGATGTCGGCATCGATATCAGAGATCCATCGATTTCTGTTCAAACTCACCAAGAATAAAGTAATTACGATATCGGAGAAATTCAGTGGATCGATCTTAAAGCGCTTAAACAGCAGCCTGTCCCAACCTGTCCACCCAACGATTCAAACTCACCGGGAATTCCGCGAGACTCTATCTTCGAAAAAACATGTAAAAATAAACGTCACAGCTACGTCAGGTGTCTAACACTGGAAACGACTCATCCGCATATCGGGGTACCGATGTCGGGTATCCGCATAACAGTGGAATCAACGGTGGTCAACAGTGGGGATGCCTCGGACGACGAAGAAAACGAAACTGTTGCCTAAGGAGAGGGACGTTTCGGAGTGGCGTGGGGAAGTGAGTCGTGTGTCTCCCAAAGGGGAGTGGTAGCCGATCGTGGTCGTTCTACGCGAACAAAGAGGTGTAACGAGGGGGGTACGGTGTGTCGGGCCCGGGTGGCGAAGGCGAAAGTATGCCGCGTATATAAGGCGACGAACCAACGGCAATCAGCATCCAGTTCACTTCTGGACGCACCTGGAATATCTCGAGAGCAAAAATGAGAATCCTGGTACGTGAGTGACACGACGAAGGGGAACGACTGTCGGCCTCTGTCCGAGAAACCGACGACCGGAACAACGGGGTCGAGCAGTGACCAGAAAGACACGTTTACGCGTTCACGTCGCGCAGTGAATGATTTCTATTTCGAGCTGGTTCTGTAGTTTCCGTATCGGCGCGTTTCTTTCCACCAAATCGATCGTAAACCTGTTTGTACTTGAAAGAATCGTAAGGTCGATTCGTAGATTCGCGCACAGTGACCTCGTTGCGATAGAATCCGATCCAGCTTCTGGGGATTCCCTGAAAATCCCAGTAATCGCGACTCAGCCGCGGTGTCCTCTGGTCTAGAAACTCGAAATCGTGCGTACGATCCGTTTACAACCGGTCGCTCGAATCGCTTTCGTTTTCATAGCCGGTCTAGTCGACTGTGCGATCCGGTCTTCCACCAAATACTAACGATCCGATGTGGTTTTCTAGGTTTACACGACAGCGATCGCCCTGTTGGTTTCGTCCACGTGGGCCGGGGAGAAGACGTCCGAGAAAGCAGAAGCTTCGGCGGAAGACAATTCCACGAAGAAACAAGAGAAACGCGGCCTGTTGGGTCTCGGTTACGGCTACAGCTACGACGGTGGCTATGACATCGGATCTGGTGGACACGGTGGTCTGGAATTAAGCAGCGGCAGCGTCGGCTATGGCGGTGGCTACGGTGGCTATGGTAGCTACGGTGGCTACGAAGGTGGACACGAACACGTCAAGACCGTGACCGTCGTTAAGAACGTAGCTGTTCCATATCCCGTGGAGAAACACGTGCCTTACCCCGTGGAGAAACCCTACCCAGTCCCTGTGAAGGTTCCAGTACCGCAACCGTACCCGGTGGAAAAGCCTTATCCAGTCAAGGTGCTCGTCAAGGTTCCAGTACACGTACCCCAACCGTACCCCGTGGAGAAGAAGGTTCCATATCCGGTTCACGTACCCGTCGATCGTCCATACCCCGTCAAAGTTTTGGTTCCACAGCCTTACCCCGTGGAGAAACACGTACCATACCCGGTAAAGGTACCAGTGCCACAACCGTATCCGGTCGAGAAGCCAGTCCCAGTGCCGGTCAAAGTTCCCGTCCATGTACCAGCCCCATATCCAGTGGAAAAATTGGTTCCGGTGAAGGTTCCTGTTGATCGTCCGATCCACGTGCCAGTACTCAAACCCTACCCCGTGCACGTCGACAGGCCAGTACCCTATCCAGTGGAAAAACCAGTGCCAGTCGCAGTCAAAGTACCAGTCGACAGACCGTATCCAGTCCCTGTGGAGAAGCCAGTCGCTGTCCCGGTAAAGGTACCGGTACCACAGCCGTATCCCGTCGAGAAGCCAGTACCTTACCCCGTGGAAAGGCCGGTGCCGGTGGAAGTTAAGGTTCCAGTAGACAGACCGTATCCAGTTCACATCGAAAAACCGGTGCCCTACCCGGTCGAGAAACCCGTTCCGTACCCAGTTAAAGTACCAGTAGCAGTTCCGGTACATGACGTTGGTTACAGCAGCGAGTGGGTGGGTGGTCACGGTTATCATTAACTTCGTTCCAGTCGCGTTTCTTCCGGTTTCATTACCATTCGAGCGATCTTTCGGATGGTAATCACGTGCCGGCGACATCGAGCAATCGACGAGCAGCTTTAGGAAAACAGAGGAGAGGAAAGAAGAAACGAAATTGACGAGAGTCGGAAGGGAACGGTACTCGATGGCACGCGTCTATTCGCGTATTTCTTCTTGTACCTGGATCGCGACAGGGGTGAGCCGCGAGTCTAACGAACACATCGCGCCGCTCCAGAGACCGGTTCCTCCGAAGTCGATCGTAACCAACCCCGCAAACATAGCGACGCGAGTCATGGATACGAAGAAATCGAGAGATTCGTAGTTGGAGCCTGTCTTTAGCAATCTCCGACCAACAGCTCGCTTATCTCACCTTCTCTTTTTTTTTTTTCTACCGAAATAGCAGAATACATGTATTTTTGTACGAATTATAAATATTAATAACCTAAAGAATAACGAACGGTGTGTTGTTTCACGCTCGATACGACCTTCCCTCGGATTCCTTCGACCGATGCGACGTCACGACTAGTTTAACAATTTCCACTTTCGTTTTCCGCGTGCTCCACTCACTCACCGACGTCCCTCGCCGTTCCTATTCATTAACTATTCTACACACGATATTTATCATCGGCGATCTCAGAAACAATTTCACGTTCTCTGTCGATCGACAGTCCTCGAATCGTCGATATTATTACAAGGCTGTGGGAGAATCCGTGTCACGATCGGATGCTCGCTTTCCACGTGCTTCGATCGAAGG
Organism: Bombus sylvestris; assembly: GCA_911622165.2. Lineage (NCBI taxonomy): Eukaryota > Metazoa > Arthropoda > Insecta > Hymenoptera > Apidae > Bombus > Bombus sylvestris. Next base: position 4,741,632 of record OU443153.1, on the reverse strand, counting down.
GACAGAGTTCGCGAATTCGCGAGTTTCACTTTCTACTTGAAACTTTCTTCCAATAGTCCGAGCGACCATGCATGCAGATGCACGGAAGATTCGCGTGCTCTATCGACGACACGCTAAACCGGATGGCAGAGCCACGACCCACTTCTCTCGCTGCCAACACGGGCCTGCCAAATCGATGCTCTTGATCGCCCCTTACCGTCAACGTGTCCTCGTAATTTCCACCGATATACTACAGCTCGTTGTTCTTTGACCCATATCCACTTTCCACGGAATTACCGGAATACTCGGGAAAAGACTCGTGGAAACGCGATCTTATCGATTTTCGCCTTTCTTTCCTCTTATATCGAACGTATTATTTTTCCCTCTTTTTATTAGCAATTCGCCGTGGCTCTGAATATTCGAGCGAGTTTAACAATTTCTGCTCGTATGCCAGTCTCGAACAATACCGCCAAAGGGAAAGCGATTATCTACAAGGCGTACAATTTCGATGGAAGCACCGGAAACTTTAGCAACGATTCACCAGCAACCTTCAATTATCTTCGTTGCGTGTACGTTAAGCAACCCCGATGGATTCTTCGGCTATATGTGATTTCAATGTACGCGTGCCTTGTGCGAACTCCTCGAAAAAGCAGCAGCATTATTTTAATTAAAGAGACTCGCGCACGTGCCCCTCTGTTCGTTGGAATCGTTAATTGACGTCGCGTCGTTGGCTCGGGCTTGAAGTAGCCGAGTATGCCGACGGATCACGCCCACGACTTGTTTCATTCTCCCGCGTTGACGTTTGCAATTCAGTAGCGAGCAGAAAAATAAAAAAACGAGAGAGAAAATTTAAACGACGAACCGAAAGTGGAAATGAACGAAAGAAAAGAAAAAAAAAAAAGAACGTAAAGGAACGTATCGAGAATGTAAATAAAGAAATATTTTCTCCTTGCAAGGTCACGGTAAACGAAAGTCGAATTTCCTTGTTCAATTTTTTCGTGTAACGATATTCATGATATACAATGAGTTTGACTTTTGCGCTTCGACCCACTTCGACCGTGCCCAAGCACAGTCACTTGACTCACGAATCACACGCTTCGTGCTCGTCCGTCGAACAAGCCGGCAACTCTTATGCAATCGAATCGCACGCGACTTCCACCGAGGCTGAAAGTGAGAGAGGCCTCCCCTTCGTACGAAAGATAGTCATGGGAGAGAAACTCGCCGCTTCGTGTCCGACCGGAATCGGTCCTGATTCCCCTTCGCGACTTTTGACCGAGCGAGGAGCGTTTCTACTTGCATCTGGGTCTTTGTACCTTGGTTCCTGTGGTGTTCTCTTTCATTTCTTTTTTTAATTAGTGAAATTTTTGGACAACTGGCATGTGCGTAACTTTCTTTATTTTATTCCTTCCTTTATTTTATTATCATAAGTATATATCGATGTAAATCTATACGTTAATTTTTCCTGATATTTATAATTAGCGATTTCTAATTACGAACTGAATTTTCGTTCCTGCAGCGCTACTTGCGCGTAGCTCGGTAGTTTCTGCAACTATTACTCGTAGCGAGCGTCGGTAAAGAAGCCGTACGAATTTTACAATGATCGGTATATTCATTTTTGCGTGTTGGGAATTTGAATAGTTAAAGAAAAAAGTTAAATTCAAGACTGAATCGCTAAATGAAAATAGTATCGTGTTACAAGTTCGCAGAGACGATTGGATCGTTATATAAGAAAATTAAAATTAAGCAACTGTGGGAAACGATATCGACTGCGGTTACGGCAGTTTATTCGAAATGAGACTACCAACGACAAGACCGAATATTCGATAAATCGTATAATGACTAGATTTCAATTCGAGATAAATGGCGCTGTGACCGGAAATTTAAATTGAAATCTTTCTAAATCGCTGATCGTAATAGAACTTTAAAAGAGTGGAACATCCGATAAATCGTTTCTAGCGCGGCATACAATCGCTATAAATAATAGTTCGTTAGTATACACCGTGCACGCATCGAAAGCGAAGACGGCCAATTATGCTAATGACGCGCACTATGTAACGAAGCTGGATTCTTTTAATTAATCGAGATGGTTTTTCTCCATCAAGAGGTCGTTTGTAACCGTTCGCGTGACTCCACGTCGTTATTCAATGGCTTATCTATTAAATAATCGTAATTAATACAATAAGACCGATTTTACATATCGTTAGAGGGACTTCAATTTAATTATAGACAGCGCAATGATTTCAATAATTAATCAATTACAGGATACCGAAATTCGCAAATGCGTTGCATGAATGGAGCTTTCTCACGCTTAGCAATTTTGATGGTAATGGTCACATCGTTAAGGATAAAAAGAAAGTTATTTGCATATTAACTCCAGAATTTAGTTCTAGTAGTATGCGCTTTGAAAATTTAAATATCTGAAAGTGAAATTTTTATTTCTTAATTCCGAACGATTTCTCAAGGACTCTTTTTCTTACAATTTTAACTTGTAATGGCTCACGAGGGTATTCGAATATTTTGGCCTTTTTCACGAATATGTTACGCGTGTACGCAAAGAAATGACGTAACGATGCAAAAATACGAATAAAAATTTCCTCGACACTAAAAAGTAATATAAAAATAAATAATTACGAAACGAACCCGTTCGAAACATTCTGATAACGATTTACAGATTTCTCGAAATATTTTAAAACACAGTTCCTCCATAATTCCCATGTATGTCTAAAGATTCTCTGAAACGTGTTTCGTGTGCGAACGAAAGAAGAAAACTATACTCTCTGCTGAGCGATACCATTTGTCAGTAACAACGTGCATGGAAAAAATTTGCATGGTGCATCGAGCATGACAGAAACGCTACCAAAAAGCAGAAAAGGATGAGAATTCGTTCACGGCCCCGTGATCATCGCGTGTCCGCCGTGAAATCCCCGTAAAACGGTCCCAGTTAACGGCGATTCCATATTTTCTCCGCGGCCAATGTTCCCCTCCTTCGATTACATGTATCTTTGCGAAGGACTGTCCACCGTTTGCTCGATTATGGCTACAACCGCGGCACAGTTTCCATCGACATAGTCCATGACCGTGAATGTCTTGCACGGTTTGTCGCTTACATCTTTCCGGTTGGTATCCGGAAGCCCATAAACGTTAGAACTTGATTCGTTTAATTTCTCTGCTTACATACGCTGGATCTAACATTTGTTAATAGTCAGTGTCTTCTATCAGCGTTACAGAATAATAAGATATTTGCAAGTCGTGTATATGTAATCTCTGCAATTTTATCATTTCTATTATTTAGCGTTGAAGTGATCGTCACTTCTAAGAAAACTCTACGTCTGGTCTTTTATTTTTCTCAAACACCGAAGCCATCGACAGCGTCGAAGGCAAACCATAAACAGTAGATAGGCGACGTTGGCTTCAGGGTTTTCAGTCATAGGGTAACACTGCTAGCGTGCGGATCTGGATCAGCTCATATTATATTCCGACTTGTATTTACACTTTAGTATTTAAAATATATATTTTCTACCTTACAATTTATCCACGCGTTCCTTTGTATTCACATACATCTAATAACCTCAACATTTAGAATTATTGTTCCTTGAAATTACGATCTCTGTTTCAATTTTCCACCCTTTATTATCTTTAACTCGATATCTTCTGCTAGAGACGAAGAATCTAAAAAAAAATATGCTAAATTTATTAGCACCGATTTCGACTAGAAATCCCAAGCATATCGCCCGAAGACTCCGAGAGTCGGCCGATCTTTCGCTTTCGTTCCGTGCGTGACTCGCATCGAGATCGGTTGCGGCCAGCATTCTCGATGGAATGCATTTCAAGGTCGTCGCAACAGGGAAAAACGTTGTCGCAAAAGGCGTGAAAACGCCGACTGAACTCGAGCGAAACTCGTTCACCAACATTCAGTGTCGCTCCATTCCTAGATAAATGATTCTATTCGTTCTAATTGAACAAGAGTTGGGTGCTTCGAATCGATAGCTCCTGACCGGGACGTTATCTGGATGAGTTTCACTCTCGACAAAAGACGCGAAAGCGAAGACGCGTCCCCTCTCGTGAATCCATCAACTTGTGCACAGGCTCTGGATGGAGGAACGACTATATAAAAGATAGTAAATCGACAGAACTGATTTACTTTTGTCCTGTTTGGAACGTGCATCGCAAATTCTTCAAAATCTAGTAGAACCACGTAATTTACCTAGTAACCGTCTAGTTTGTAATTTTCTAGTTAGAATTTTCAATCCTACAGAAACCAGGGTCTTAAACTATACGATGGATTACATGGTACGTTCTGAAACAAGATAGGAAAGAGAAGAAGTGTCTGAATTTCGTGTGATCATGTTGAAAAGTGAATTTCCAGAATGTTATAATTTTTGTAAAAAAATTCATCTGTTCCACTTGTAGAGAAATACGGCAATCTTGTTGATATTCGCCGTGGCAACATCGTCCGGCCATCGTATTAATCGGAAACAAGTTTCGATTCCTGACAAATGTTATCAAACTATGAATACACGGCCACGGGAGTACTTTAAACAAGAACGAAACTTTCCTGTTGCTGAAGAGAAAACGAGCGGTGCTTTGGAGAAGACAGATCGGGCACCAAGATCTACAAAGTCGGTAGAAGAAACGTGTACGTAAATTTATCAGTTATAATATCTTCTTATAGTAAGCGCTACGTAACAAGTCCATTTTCATTAAAATAAAAACCTATAGCCGTGAGACTGCAAATTTCTCTTTTCCTCGTGTAGTATTTTTACACAACACATTTTTTTTAATATAATATAGCGATCGTTATACTACTTATATTTACACCGACGGTACATAAATATTAATTAAACGAGATCGTTACAGACGACTCCTACAATGAGCCCTTGGAAGACCAGCAAGCAGAAGCGGAAAATCTCGAAGAAATGGTAGTCAACGGCAACGATCTCGAAAACGGAAAACCCTACATCCCAGAATCCAACGATATACCAGCCCGAGTACCCCGAGAGGGTCAAGTTCTAGGCCGCCACGTGCACGAGGACGTGCACAAGATGGTAACCGTGATAAAGAAAGTCGCAATGCCTTATCCAGTCGAAAAAACGATACGATATCCCGTCGTCAAGAACATACCGTACCCCGTCAAAGTACCTGTACCACAACCTTACCCGGTCGTAAAGAAGATACCATACCCGGTAGAAGTCTTCGTCAAAGTTCCACTGAAGATACCTAAACCGGTACCAGTGATCAAGGAAGTACCCTATCCGGTCCAAGTACCGGTCAATCGTCCGGTACCTTTCAAGGTTTACATACCTGATCCCTTTCCAGTAGAGAAGAAAGTTCATTATGAGGTTAAGGTACCAATACCCGAACCAATCCCTATCGAACGAAAAATTCCAGTAGCAATAAAAGTACCGGTACACGTGCCTCAACCGTATCCTGTCGAAAAAGTGGTGCATTATCCTATAAAAATCGAGGTGGAACAACCGATACCGATACCGGTATCTAAACCATATCCCGTGCTAGTTTCCAAGCCTGTCCCTTATCCCGTTGATAAACCAGTACCTGTACCTGTGACAGTTAAGGTACCAAGACCTGTGCCTGTAACTGTTGATAAACCTATCCCTGTGAAAGTGAAGATTCCGGTACCGGCACCGTATCCTGTGGAAAAGGAGGTACCTTATACCGTGGAAAAACCGGTGCCTGTGCTGGTGAAGGTACCAATTCATAGACCTATACCTGTCCACGTGGCGAAACCTGTGCCTTACTCTGTTGAGAAGCCAGTTCCCTATGCTGTTAAAGTACCCGTTCCTGTACCAGTAGAAGAGGAAAAGGCCGTGGACGAGGTTAAATATCACGATTGAAAGCGACGAATGTGAATAGCATGGCAAATGTGAATAGCATGGCGAACGTTAGGGTAATTTTGTTTCGTTAGGGCGTCTCCTAGTGCGAAATTTGGAGTCAATGGTAATTGTTAAATGGCTCTCTCCGTTTCCTTTTGTGTGTACAAATACCGTAAGTGGAATCGAAGGTGTTTCACTGTTTAGAGATATTAGAGTTATTTAAGAGTTAGATTGTGAACTTTTACTCATTTGTAGAAAATGTAAACGTATATTATACGTAAAAATATATAAAATATCTAAAGTACAGGCTCCTACAGTGAGATAACGAGGGTCAGAGGGGAATTAATTTCTGTTTAGGTTCTCTATCTTCTATTTGTAGCCACAAGGATATGAAATTGTACAAATATTCGCAGTCTAACCGTACTATTAGCAATTTCAAAGGAATTTCGGGAGAATTGGTTTGATTAAAAAGAATTCAAAGGTAGCGAATTACAAAATTTCTACGTCATCGATTATTAAACTCGAACTGCAACCTACATTCCCTGGAATGCATTTTCTGGTTCTGCAGTGGCGTATCGACAGAATAGTTTCTACCGTAGTACATGCGCATTGATGCCATTAATAACTATCTTCCTTTAAATAATTTCTACTTATGTAACAAAAATATCGATATTACGATTCTTAGTTGATTTATTTCTATAAGTTTCCAATGCGATAACGTTCGAGTATAAATTTGCAAATATGTATAAGGGCCGAAAACAACATTAGAGTAATTCAGATAAAAGATACGATGTATTTTTTACATAAATGCAACGAAACCCAAGATATCGATTTCCTTCCGGTCACGTTTGCCTTCGTTCCAACTAACTGCATCGTTGTTCCTTGTTGATTCGTACGGAACTTCCACGATATAATTTCCGACCATGATCGAAACTTTCCTCGTAACTAATAATAAAGTCAATAATAATCGACAGAAAATTACACAATCCTAACACGATCAAAATAAACGTAATCGTCGACCAAAGAATAATCCTAATCTCTTCTATTCACTCGCAAAATGTTTCTGAAATTTCATTCGCAGAAAGAAGCTTCCAAATTATGTGATTTTTATTTAAGAAAATTTAATATCGCTATACGTACCGTAACGTGATAATTGTAATCGTAGTACGCTCATCTCAATTTCAGTAATTCAATTCGGGAACAACAGAATCAAGTTTCGTGACTTTCGTCGAAACTTTCTACGTTTCCTGTTTAGCTATGAATCTGTTTGATTGGAAAATTTTTTAACGTAAGACACGCAAAGTTGCGAACCACAGAATAATATTTAATCTGATTGTCGAGCCAGAGGAAGAAAGCGGCGCGATTTAAAATGGCAAGACTGCCACGAAGAACTTTTATACCGGTTTTCGTTTCACTTGTTCCACACACGAGAAACTCAATGGCTCGTGTGATCGATGAAGATCTACGGTAAGAAAGAAACCTAAGGATGCGAGGAGGCTGACTGAGCGTACAAATGGAACATTGCGAAAGGGACGACTAGTAACGAATGATAGATTGCTATAGTTGCAATTTTTGTTTGTAGCGAGTTCCGTGATAGAAATTCTGGAATGTTCGCTCCAGAGAACAGAAAAACGTGGCTTCGTAGTAGTTCAGGGTTCGCACAGTTTTACGATTGCTTATAGAAAGTGGTCATTCGCTTTCATCCGCCAAACGCAAATAGCGTTGCCTTCCTGGCGAGCTTTTCATCAGATTAATGAACTAGAACCTTCGCGTTGGTGTATCGTAAATAGATTTTCATGGTTTTTGAAGTTGTGTAAATTTCTTATTTTCTTCAATTTAGGATACGATTGGATCAGGCGTCGGAAAGTTTAAATCGTTTTAGATAACGCCATTGAATAATTTAGTGACATGGGAAGTAACTATTTCTGATGCGCTACTCAAAGAAATATATCGAACGATTGAAAGATTCCTGGTAATTTTGAAACCGATCAAATGTCCAATTTTTAACGATTTATAGCTGCTTCAATGAATTCTAAAGAGATATATGTTTTATACACGCGTATATATTGAAAAATCATATCGTATATGTAAAAGAAAATTCTCATCTTTAACACGATATGCAAGATGAAAATATTTATTGGAAAAATTTTAGAAAATTGATGCGGCAAATTTATATGTTACGATCTGAAAATATTAGTATTTTCTAGTGCTAGTTCGAATTCTATTTGACATCACAAATTTTCACGTTTAATTATACAATTAAAAAGTAAAAGATAGAAATTTCACGCCAATTCGATTACAATTTAAGTATCTGTGAGTAATTAAAAAGGTATTCAAGCGATTGGTTCTAAAAAATTCTTCCCTTCGATCATAATTGCTTCCGTGAAAATAATATCCGGCAAAAATGATCTAAAATTACTTCTCGGGAAATAAAACAGTTTTACGAGTCGAATAATAAATGCCTGTACGTTTCCGCTGGACCATTTCCATGAAAAACAATGACCGTTTAACAGTGGATAATTGTCACAAGCTGGATATCGCGAAGTCTATAAAGATTTAGCTGGTCGAACAAGCGAAAGTTGTCCACCGTGTATAAATAATACTGGAGCAGCATTCGTTTGGATTCAGTGTACCTTGATCTATCGCTGCGGCAAGGAAAAATCATGGGACGACTGGTTGGTATTTCGAATCTTCAACCTTTGAGATTCATTAAGTAGATTCTTCCTTTTCCTCCTTTCGCGAATATTCTAACAGATCAAAGGCCAACTATATCGTTTTATTTCTTTTTTGAAATTTTAAACGACATTTCAATTGCAAGTAATACTAGAAAATACTAAATTCCAATTATTTTGATACTATTTTCATGGAAATCGATGTATCCATGGAATCTCCTACTCATCAAAGTATAAAACAACGATACACCTTGATTCGATAACATTTTCCAAAAATACGTTTTAAAAATGTTTTATTCTTTCTTCTATTCCATAAAAATTCAACGGTTTCAACTGATATTTATGGAATTTCCACACAGCAGCAAAGCATCATCGCGTTATTATGCTTCTCTATCATCCTAACTTGTTCCGCCACCCGAAAAGAGGACCTCGAAAGGGCAGCAGAGCTCGCGGTAGAAAAGGCTGCGGAAAGGGCAGCCGAAAGGGCAGTGGAAAAAGCGTTGGAAGGCGGAAATGTCACCAGCGAATCAAAGAAAATCCGGGAATCTTACTCCAACACGCGAAAAGTTCCTTATCGCGAGGATTTCACTTACAACAGTCATTCCTCGTCTTTAGAAGACGAAGCAGAACCAGAGGACGACACGGAGGACTGGGGGTACTTCAGAAGATTCAGATCAAGGTCGTTTAAAGAATGGCCAAGTAGAATGAGAAACGAGGGTTGGAAAAGATTTCCAAGGAGCGATTTGTCTCTGCAACGGGTTTCAGCTTGGCAAAGGCCAAATGTGTTAACAGTTGAGAAGAAGATTCCAGTACCTGTGACTGTAGAGAAGAAAGTACCATATCCTGTGTATAAACATATACCCTACGAGGTGAAGGTGCCTGTACCACATCCTTACACGGTTGAGAAAAAGGTACCATACCCAGTCAAAGTGTTCGTAAATGTACCTGTCGAGGTACCAGAGCCGTACACAGTGGAGAAAAAGGTACCATACGGAGTGAAGGTGGATCGGCCGGTACCGTACAAAGTGGAAATTCCAGTTCCCCAGCCGTACACCGTCGAGAAAAAGATACCGGTGGAGGTAAAGGTGCCGGTACCACAGCCGTACACCGTCGATAAGACAGTGCCCTACGAGGTCAAAGTACCGGTTAAGGTACCACAGCCCTACGAAGTGGAGAAGAAGGTACCAGTACCAGTCAAGGTCGTCGTAAATCGACCTTATCCAGTCCCAATACCGAAACCGTACCCTGTGGAGGTCGCTAAACCGTATCCAGTACCTGTGGCCAAACCGTACCCTGTTAAGATTAAGGTACCAGTCGATGCACCGTTCCCTGTAGCTGTGGAAAGACCGGTACCGATACCGATAAAGGTACCAGTGCCAAAACCGTATAACGTGGAGAGACCAATTAAAGTGGAGGTAAAGAAACCTTATCCAGTAGCGATCAAAGTACCGGTGGACAGACCGTACGAAGTGTATGTGACAAAGCCGGTACCAGTACCAGTAGAGAAACCATTCCCTTATTGGGTTCAAGTGCCAGTACCAGTGAATCTTGATTGGGACCAAGGTAGTTCTCATGGATGGAAGGACCGAAGAGACTCGAGGGAAGATGAGAAGAATATAGAAGCTAACGATGGACGTAAGATGAGAAATATTCGATCGAGACAGTAGAAGATCGAATTGTGGATCGGGTGCATTGAATTTGTGATGAGTGATAAGTTAGGGACGACAAGGATCGTATGTATTATTATATATTGTTTAAAACAAGTAGAGGATCGTTTTTCGTGTCGATTTGATTTTTCTATTTTTTAAGGTAACGTTTTACTCTGTATAAAGATTATCCTTATTACAATACTCTTCGCTTTTGTTTGCTTGTTTAAGCCATATTCATCGAATCGCTTTTTGAGGAAATATTTCATTTATAAATCAAATTTTACTAACACTGCTCGAAGAATTCAAGTAAGTGTATACCATGCAAAGAAAAATGTACATATTTTAATGCTGTTTAATTCAGTAAAACTGTTGATAGTAACGATCTTCTAGTTGTTTCGTGTAATGTAAAATGTATATTTTGACTGATTTCCAGCATCGTTGATTCTCCAAAAGCAAAGATGTTCAGGATTCTTATTTTTAGGAATAATTCTCATTTATAAGTTGATCTTCTGTTTAATGTAAATAAATATGCTTCTAATATTATACACTCTGGAAACCTTGTTTTCTTATCGGTCTTCGCGTGTTTCTCTTCCATTAGATTAATTTCTCGCGAATAATTAAACGCATGACTGCAGTTACGTGAGTTTCTCACGGAAAACTCGTTAACGTTTCAATCGATATGCATATTTCTCGAACAGTTCTCTTCCCCAAGAGTAGATTCTTTTCGGGGAAGTACTCGTAAAATTTCAATTACAAAGGATTAAAAATCATCCTTTTCTAAATTCACATTTTTATGTATTAAATTAAAGTTTAAATCAATCTTCTGAACTTTTAAAATTATTATCTAAACTGCTACGTCGCGAAAAGTAATGATTATCATGAAGAAATTACCTAACGATTAAGTAATATAAAATCGTGTTTAACTCTTCTCTCAAATCCAGTAATTTAACTTCCGGCTGTAGTCAAATATCCCTAGCCGTCAATAACGATGTATAATTCATATATCTTTAATTGATGAGGGTAATTTAGAAACTCACGATACTTTCACGCATCAAAAATCAGCAAATGTTTTATCTAATCTATCAATGATATCACCGTATTTATTCCTTGGTATTTATTACTTCTCTCTCATGCTATTTTACTTTTAAGACCGCATAATTACTATGTAAACTGGCGATTAAAAGGCAACGACGCGCAAAGTTTTCCATCTAACTATTCCAATCATTACCTTTCCAGTTTTAGGATTTACAGTCTAGCATACAGCAAATATAAAATGTGCAGTTTGACTTCCTTCATTTCGTAACCGTACAGCGTATACATTTTCAATTTACGTTTACCAAATGACCAACGAATTATGGACGAGAACGTATAATATTATATTATAACGTACAAAATGTTCGGTAGTATACGTTACGGAAACGAATAGAATTCGGTAAGACTCTCTCGTCTTACTCTCTCCAAGCGTAACGCGATTATCGTTGATCGACGCGATCGCGTTGCAGCGAGCTCAGGATCTACACGATCGATCTCTCGAGTCGGACGTGTAGCTTTATCCGCTACCGACACGAGCCGTAGGTATATCTGTGGATCCCACTCGTCGTACGTTCCGTATGTTCGGTGCTCCCTCCACCATCGCTTTTCATTTTTTTTGTTAATTCTCCCACCGCGAACCTTCTTCCTTCCTCGCGCTCTCTTCGTTCGACGAAAGAGGATTTCGCCGCAGACCAGAGGATCTACAGGTGATGGAAATGTCGCGCGTCCTCTTACGGGGACCGGAAACAGAGGGGGCAATCGCCTTGGCGAGAAACTTTGAAGTATGACAGAGAGAAGGGGAAAGAGAGGAGCATTGGACTAAATATGAATTCGCCAATCCACTGGCGTAAAATAACAAGATCTTTCAGAATAGGCGAACTTCTGAATCGCGTGGTTAACACGATTATTACAGCAAAGGTTGTCAACAATAAGTGGCGTTCTATATCTTCCAAAACACGATTTACACCCTAAAGCTCCAATTTTGATAATTGCGCGATGCCAATCGTCAAATATCTAATTTCTAGATTTAATTGTGAGATTATCAGGTACCAGCATTCTAGTCAAAACTAACGACAAGTACTAACTTGGCGATCGTTGAAAATTTTCGTAAAAAGAGAAGCTGAATCACTTGCTGCGGGTTCGTCTTAATGGAAGTTAATCGGTGATGAAAAGCAAGGAAGAACAAGGAAATCTAACAGAACCGTTAGGCAAACTGCATTTAGGATTCTGATCAGTCTACCGTGAACATTTTCCTTGTACGATAAAATTCAGCAAATATGTCAGTTAGTTATCGTATTCCTCCCTAATGCGTCGTCGATCGTCTCTATAATCCGCACCATATTTGCACCACGTATTTTCCTATTCACGTATTTTCCTATTGTTGGTTTTCTATTAAAGTCCGTGTAAGAAGCAAGTAAAGTTGCAATTTACGCTAAACTCGGTATCGTTTCGATGTAATCGATCGATTTAGAGATAGGGGCGCGAATCGAGGCAGGAGGGGAACTCGATAAACACTCGTACGTCTTCCGCGGCGCAGTGAGCGTTTCCTTTCACCCTGGAAGAGAATCCGTGGTCGTAGCTACGCCAGTGCAACGGGTTATGGAAGCAAAGTTGCGGCCGGTCGAGATTTGAAAAAATGCTATAACGTCGCGCGCGTCGAACAAGCAGCCGGTCGCTCGCTCGCGCGCCACACGCGTGTGTTTCACTTTTCCGCGAACGTAGCGCGAACAGGGGGGCTTGCGATCGATCCATGGTCGGGGGAAAGCGGACTATAAAGTCGGTGGCATCTTGGGGGGAAGTATCCAGTAAAGTCTGGACTTCGCCCAGATATCGGAGTGCCTGTAAGACATGAAATTTTTGGTGAGTACCGACAATCGACTATCCTCGAGAGCCAGAGAATCTACATTGAACAGAATTATAAGATAGAGTTCTTTAAAAGCGAACAACATCGAATAAAATACTTGAATAGAATCCTTTAAAGGCGGAGAACTTTGAAATTTTTTAATTCTTCTAGACGATACTATTTATACGATATGATAAAGTTTCGAACTGTTTCGAACACAAAAACTATTTTATTTCAGATTCCTACGATATTGCTTGGCCTACTGGCCACAGCGGTGTGCGAGAAGGAAACCACGAAGAACGTGGCAGCTCAAGAATCTAGCGTAGAAAAGAAGCAAGAGAAACGAGGACTCGGTCATCTCGAAGGAGGCATCGAAGGCGGTGATTACGGCGGAGGACATGAGATCGCTCTGTCGGGAGGCCATGGCGGTGGATACGAAGGAGGTGACTATGGTGGTGGCTATGGCGGTGGTTCTGGTGGAGGATATGGTGGTGGCTACGACGAAGGTGGCAAAGTAAAGGAAGTCACGATCGTAAAGAGCGTGAAGATACCTTATCCGGTCGAGAAGAAGGTCCACTATCCAGTAGAGAAAGAAATACCATACCCAGTCAAGGTCCCTGTGCCACAACCGTACCCAGTGGAAAAGAAGATTCCGGTACCAGTAAAGGTTTTGGTCAAAGTACCGGTTCATATTCCACAACCCTATCCCGTGGAGAAGAAGATACCGTACCCTGTCCAAATACCCGTGGAAAGGCCAGTACCGTACAAAGTTTACGTGCCGCAACCGTATCCAGTGGAGAAGAATGTACCTTACCCCGTGAAGGTACCTGTACCACAGCCGTACCCCGTCGAGAAGCCTATACCATACCCCGTGAAAGTCGTGGAACACGTTCCCCAGCCATTCCCTGTCGACAAACCTGTACCGTACCCTGTGAACGTGCCTATTGACCGACCTTATCCCGTTCACATCCCGAAACCGTACCCAGTTCCGGTCGAAAAGCCGGTACCAGTGCCTGTCGAGAAGGCTGTACCTTATCCAGTCAAAGTACCCGTAGAGAGACCAGTCGGAGTTCCCGTAGAAAAGCCGGTACCTGTCGAAGTTAAGGTACCCATACCAGCGCCATACCCAGTGGAGAAACATGTACCGGTTCCTGTCGAAAAGCCTGTACCCTACGCGGTTAAAGTACCAGTCGAACGACCAGTAGCAGTTCAAGTTACGAAGCCAGTACCAGTGCCTGTCGCCAAGCCTGTGCCCTATCCAGTTAAGGTACCTGTACCTGTGTCGGTGCACAGTCACGGAGGAGGTTATGAGTCTGGAGGTTACGAATCTGCAGGTTACCAATCCGGAGGTTATGAATCTGGTGGTGGCTACGAGTCTAGTTATGGAGGGCATTAGAAGAATTAAGATCGTAAGGTCGCCATTGACACCTGGTAATATCGGCTCGACCGCCCAAATTGTCGCGTCGCCTTGATTTCCCCTTTTTGGAAACTCCTTAGAATTCATTTTCGACGCGACCAGGGTATATTTATTTTAATTATCTCTCAAAAAAAAAAAAAAAAAATCATTTCGCTGGCTTGAAGAACGATTTATAGAAAGAATGAGTTGCGAAGTGGACGCTAGTTTTTGGGTGAAAGCGTTCTTCAGCCAGTGATTCATTCTATTTAGATCCTAGTGTTTTGATATCCTTTGATACCTGAGTACCTAAGAATACACATATTGTACATGTACGATGTATTGTATAAAGATTCACGCGGCGTCCGTCGACAGAGTGACTGATTTTAGCTCAGCTCGTCGGGCGCCCATATACCATGTCTTTCGCTTCTTTCTAATAAAACCAAAGAACAAAAATCGAATTTCTTTCTATCGGTTGCTTCGTCTCCTAACCAAACCTCCAAAATACCATGAAAATTAAACAAACTCGATGACAGTTGGTTTCAAAATTTCTCAAACATTCGCCGAAAACTAATTCTGGATCGAATCAACACTGTTAATTACATTTTTATTCGACGGTTTCGTAACTGCCTTTTCCTTCTTAAGGAGAACGTCCAACTCGGAAAATGCGATAGCATCACTGAATCGACTTTCGCGATGCGCGGTAACGCAACGTTACGTCCGTAACAAACGGTTCCTGGAAAAGTTGGAAAGTAACCGGTCGGTGGGTAAGAACGATTGCTCGCGAATGCGTTAACACGGAAGCGATCTGATGATTAACGCAACAAAAAACTGGCCAACAATTAAGCTGGCCGTGGTCGAAGAAAGAGAAACTTTGATCGAACATGCATACGTAACGATGCCGATGGAAGAGCCGAAAAATGTCAATAACTGTTTAAACAGAACCACGTGCTTCTTTGCAGAGGATCGTTAACACGGAGAAAGCCTCTTTCTCCCAACGTATCGATGATACTACGAGACGAAACGCAGTTGGCACGAATTAAGAATGATCAGAAGTGAAATCGCTCCTTATGGTTTTCATAAAAGGAGAAATCTAATTGGTGTCGATGTACTTGCGCGTTTCGTTGATAAAATATTATTACGTTTGAGATATTTGACTTTTAGTATGAGGTATGGATCATGGAGTTTGGTGATTAGGTTTATCGGGAGCCACCCGAAGAGATCACCGATACACTGATAATATTATCGATATATCTGTATATTTCGTTGATTTCGAATAAAATTTGATAAAATTCCACGATATTCGTATCACTCTCTAACAATAAAAAATCAGATAATGAAGTTCAAAAGTGATACTTCTAATGAATAAACTAAAAGAAATTAATATTATATTATCTGATACCTTGTCAATACATGGTATCTTTTGTCGCTTTAAACTCGGCGGGTCTCAAGTAACTCGATCTTAGAACGTCAAAAGTTAAAAACTTACCGAATATAAGGGATGTTCGCAGGAATGTGATATTTGGCGCCAGGATCGAAGTCATCCTCGGTTCTCAAAACAGGCGGCTTGATTCCAGCGTATTGTTCCATCAAACGATGCCAATGACAATTGTAGTCTTCCCTAGTGATGTAACCACGGAAGATGTCCCACCGCCATCTCTCCATCGCAATGCTGAATGGCAATATTACCAATTTGTCCATCGCCAAAGAGAACAGGTAATTAATATCCGCTGTAGGTTCATCGATAAACTTGGTACCCAAACCGAGGGTTTGTAGATGACGAGGAGTGGCGACGCTGAGGGCAACGGCTTCACCCACTGTTTCGTGGAATCCTGTATAAACAAGCACGTTTTGCTTCTAGCGATAACCATAAGGGAAAGCGACAGGTGCATTAGACAGACAAATTGTCAACCAGTAAGTATCTCTCAGTCTCTTTCACTCCTCAACGATGAACGACGAGAGATTGTTCTTATTGAATTGTAACTTTCTTACAGCTCAATAACAATTTTATCCCGTGATCAGGATTTTATCTGGCTTTCCAGTCGATCATTAGTAATTTTCTCATTAAATTACAGAGATAGGATTATTTGAGTCATCTAAGCTTAACATTACAACTGAAAGTATTAACATTGAACAAAGTTGTTTCCATTTTATCAGTACAAGTTATTATATCCTCATAGAAAATGATGGTTATCGAGCTATCAATGTACTACTATTCATCATGCTGCTACTAACGAGTCAAATAATCTATTTCCAAATGTAGATCGATTAAGAATGTTTCATATCCGAGTTTGGTGAATTATAAAATTACTGAAAAATTTCTTTCACTCGACTCAAATATCTGACCGACTTGAAATACCCTATTTTACTCTATCCTAAATCTATTTCAGGAATTGCCCGTGACCGTCAAATTTTCCATAATATCTATCCACTTAACATAGTCCGGTTATTTCAACCGACTTTCCAGGCCCCATAAAGCGGCTGCGCAAGGTCACAGGCATCGTTCAAGATTTATTTTCATAGTATTTAGTCGACGGTTAGGCGAACGACCGACTGGCGGAACGGTGAAAGCGCGATTATACCATAATAAAAATATTTTAACGATCTGGCGTACGGATTAGAGAGTACTCGCACATCCATTCGGACACACCGGGCCGGTACTCGCGCGAATCCGCCTCGACCGTATCGTTCTCGCTCTCGCTTTCGCGCTATTAGCCGTAAAAGTTCCGAGTGGACCGCCTACCGGAAGTCGAGGAGCGGACCAGACTTATGTAACGACAGCGACTTATGTCCATCGTGCTATCGCGTGTCGCTCCGTCGTTTCTCGTTCATGAACCTATCGTTCGTTTTTATAGGCTTCACTATCGTGTGTATTCCTCGTTTGTTCCGTTTTCAGAACATCGAAACGCTTGTATTTCATTTAATGACGCATGATTTCCGGGTGGTCGATATTCGATCGTTTGAAAGATCTTTGCGAAAGGAAGGAAAGTAAGTCTATACGTTTGATTACCTTCTTTTGGTAGTTCGCGATGGATTTTTTAAAAATGTTGATTTTACTTCGCAACATAGAAAATAACTGATTTGCGAGTTTGAAAGGAAACGTCTACGTTACCTGGATTGGCGCCGTCTCTGAATTCTCGAGCTAATCCGCTGTAACGTAAGAAGTATTGAATGTGAGCCATTTCGTGATGTACCGTGATTAGATCCTTCATGGTAACCTTAGTACACATCTTGATTCTGAAAAAAATGAAATTAATTAGCTAATCTGTTTTTTTATAATTAGATTGCGGATATTTATTTTACAACAAGCGTAAACACGCAAACGTATACAATGATGTATATAAATGCAAAAATAATTGAAATAGAATTTTCTAAATAACATGCATATTATTGCACTTGAAAGATAAAATATTCTCTTATCTAAATTTCAATGTAATTATTGATTATCTGAAAAATATAAATGTTCATATATATGTAAACATTCGTAGTCCTTTTATAAGCATAACACTCGATTAAGTTACCTGTAATCTAAACGATTGCAAAAGTCCCAAGCAGAAGCCTGGCAAATTAAAGGTCGATTTCCAGGGTCCGCGATTATGCTACCGGCCCAGAATTCAGGAGGCATGGCGCTCAGGTTGAGGGACAGATAAAATTCCTCCGCTATCCTGAACATCTCGATAGGCGTGTAACCCTAAATCAATTGCCAAAACAATTTCGATTTCAATTCCGACTAACCATAACCAGATACGAGAGCTAATTACAACTAATTAATTTCAATGAACGTGTTCCTATGGGGCCTTATCTCAAGGTAAAACATAAATTCATGTAAACACGCAGTGTGAAAGTCTTTCGGCATAATTGAAAATGGATAAACGCAAGAAATCGTAAGAACGATTGTAATCGAATATTCGAAGCATAAACAAGAATCGGTCGTGAAATTTAAAAAATTGAATCTTGTGGTATTATTTGTAAGAGGGCGAATTCGATGTTTTTCGTGCGTGATCAATGACTAAAGGTTTCAAAGTTTCATGCATTACGTAACGAGCAATGAAGAGAACAGAGAAAAAGGAACAAAGAATTCCAATGGAAATAGGTGAACGAAACATTGCATTTCTCGAATCTTCACTTACTTCACCGTCGCTTTCGAATCGTAACAGGTTACTTTCGATTCTACTAGGAAACAATGGTCGGTCTGGACTGAATTCATTAGCTTGTCCAACTTAATTCTTCTGATAAGAATTACGTAATGTGTAACTTTTACCTGGGCCTGCATTTCCTGTGTCACGTCTAGATAACTTTTCCCTGGATACGGTATCGTGATATCGATGATGTTGGTCCATGATTGTGCCCAAATATTACCTGTTAATTTTCGTCATATTTTAAAATACCTGCACACCTTATGCGGGGTTTTATAATAGTATTGACTCATTCAAGATATCAATAACTCAAACGTTGGTAGATATTTCTATTGTTAATAGTTATCTCTTACAAACGGATGTTTTTTCAACGAAAGAAATCGGTTTAGTTTGAGAAATTAATTATACAAAAATATTATAGATTTAAGAATTCGGTAAAAAGAGAATATTTCACGACCAGGGTCGTGAATTTGTCAAGATACAAGTCATAACTACAAGAGCTAACCTAATTAGGAACAACGTTGTCAAAATACATCAAACTTGAATGTATTAAAAACCATGTTAGTACCAAGAATATGAGCTGGAAGAGGAGCATGAGTGCCGATCTTTTCAGGTCCATACAGGTCCCTCAATTTTCTTCGAACGTACGCGTGTAATTCTTCGTAAAGAGGACGTATCATTTCCCATACTTCATCGATGTCTTGTTGTAGGTTTGGAGATTCATAGGGGAACATCCAATATTCGGCTGCGTCAGTGAAATCTACACAGCGATACATTCTTTTACAGTTACCGATTATTTCTGCCGGATATCTTTAATTCTTCGCGTTCAACTTTAAAATTTTAGTGCAAAAGCCATCCGAAAAAATGTATTCTATTACGCTTAAAAAAAAGAAAAACAATTTTCCTTACAAGCTAGGAAATTCAACTTTAAAAGAGTTAAAAGTTTATTTTCAAACGTACTATTCAATCTAGCAGCTTCATTGTTTAACATGACGAGTTGTTGATAAAGGTCCTTGATCCTCATCCCACTTCGTCTTCTCCATTCCGCCCAGACATACTGCAACTCGTCCCAATTGCGGCTTTTCGCCATGATCTGCGATATATCTGCGAAACAACATTACTTCGGAATAAACGACCAAGCATGTTCATCCGCGACGATGAATAAGTAAACCGTCTATTTATAGAAGCGTCTCTTTGTTCGATTACGATTTTCACCTCGAGTAGCTTTCACGATGATCGTGCGACAGATTGGATTCTGATGGTTTGTTGCAACACATGTGATCTAAGCTCTATGCAAAGCTGATTACCGCAATGGTTAAAGAAATGTAAGATACGTGGAGTTGATCTGTATAATTTTAATGTAAACGACGAACGAGATCCAGCTTCGCGGTCTTATTCATAAGTTTCCAGTTCTCTTTTAATAGGATCGTGTTACGTATTCGTCATTAAACAGCAATTTTATATGAGTAACGATTTTCTAAAACTATGGGGAAGTTCTCTAAAACGATTGGCTGAACGACAGAGCGCTTGCCGATGAAATCGTTGGAGACTTAAGAACTATTACGCATTTTTCTCTTTCCGCGTGTTACGCGCACGCTCGTTGTTACAGACTGAATCCTGATCGAGTAAATGAACCGTGAAGCAAGTAGAATCGCAAGGAGGATCGTAAACTTCCGTGTTTCTAAATGCATTGCTCTTTGGGCGTTGATTGCCTTGTGCGGTTTACGAGGCGCTATTTAGTATAACTAGAGGCTTGAAAAACATATTTCTTAATCATGTAACGCGAGAGAAAATGGTTTCTACAAGATCCCAGATATAAATTAATTTATTAATCCTTTGAGAGACCTTTCGAACACCATTGGCATATTCTATAGGAAATTGCACTTTCCGTCGGTACGAAAGCTGCATGAAAATGGCTTCCGCCAGAAAAAGGGAAAATTTAAAGGAAGAACGTAAGTAATTCGATAAGAAAGAAGAAAATTAAAGTGCATCACTGTATGAAAATCTGTAGAATATCTGTAGATTCTGTGGGTGATCTCCGATATGAATTAATCTATTAATTCTTTAAGAAGAGAAACGATTTGCCAAACAATATAAACATTTTCTATAAAAAAAAAGTTACTCGCTGAAAAGGAAAATTTCTAGAAAAGCTTCACATGAATAATTCAACCAAGAAGAACAAAGGAAATTAAAGAAGAGTATCGCGCAGAGAAAAAAATTGCAAATTAAATCGCGATGAATTTTCATGAAACCCTCTGCGAATCTCTTTGTGATGCCGCCTCGATGTAGTATGTTGAAATATTCATCGTTTAGCCGTTTTGCGATTAGAGAGGCACTTTCTTGCGCGTAACAGTGGCCGCTTACGCATACCATGGCAATTTCGCTGGCTGCAAGCCGTGAAAATCGTATCGTCATCTATTTTCCCCGATTCGGACGACTCTCGAGTTCTCAGACGTTATTCATTACCTGGATACAGTCGCAGCCCGCACCGGAAGGGATCGTTGTACGCGCAAATGCTAGCATCGTTATACACCGCCAGCATATCGTTGATCACGCTATTGTACTGAAAAAAAAAGGGAACAATAGGCATGAGAAGAGCTCCATGTGGAAGCTTAACTATCGCGAATTATGAGCAAAAGATTTTAATATATAATAAAAAAATACGTTTCGGTTTGTTCGATTTTTTGTTTAAAATACAAGAAAGACTAAACTTTAATTTATTCTATCGATTAAAAATGATAATCGAAAAATGTACCGATGGAGGCTGTTTCGAGTCATCAGAAGTAACAGAGGATTTTTCAAAATTCTCGGTACGAAATGGAGGAAACAAGAAGGTCGTAATTCACTAAAAAGAAGAGAGGAATAAGAGCAGGGAGAAAAGTAATAGAGAGGAAACTTTATTGGTCACGTCGTTAAAAAGCGAGAGAAAAAAAATGAAGGAGACGTTATTTCCTGTGTCTCGATGAATAGAACGTCCTGTAGCTTATTTTTCGTACCGACTTGTTTCCGTAATCATTTATTTTTAGAAAATGTAATCTATTATGGACAGATACTTCCTATTTCTTTGACCGAGCCTGTTATGCGACGAAAGGAAGTGCGTAATGGAATAGATTTGGTTGCTTTTCGTTTATTGCTTTGGGTTTCCTTTCTTGCAGGATAGTTGAACGCCTTCCTTTAGCGCAAATTGAATCGATTACGGGGGAGCAACTGTTTCATTTTTTGTTTGCGTATTATTAATGTTTCTTGTATGGGAAACTAGTTAATAAAATGAAGTTACGTCGAGTAACACAATCTAGCTAATTCTTTCACGCGTGATATCGCGTACATTTCAATGTGTTATTATACAGATAGGTTTGTAAGTTGTGTAATTTTAATGCAAACTATATAAAAGATAAGTATAATTTGAAACTAGCCTCAAACTTTTGTGCATTGTATCTTCTTTACAAAAGAAATTTTTCAAGTTACAAAACCATACGCTAAACAAAAATTGGGCCCTGATGGGATTAGTAGCACATATTAAGTAATTATTTACTCTGTCCAACTGATCCGGTGGAAGCGCCGATGGTCCAACCACAGACAAATATCTGAGACGTCTTCTGATTACAGGATCCCTAATGTTATCCTTATCGATCTTCGAAATCAAGAACCAGGCTTGATTTTGAAAGTCTGCGTATATTCTCTGAGCTTCCAGCTGCAAAGAAATATTTCTATTTCAATAAACATCGTTAAAATGAATATTTTAATATTATTAACATTTTAATATATTTATTCATTCGATGGCAGGCGTAATTTTTGTTAGAATGTACGAGTCTTGCGTCGAAGAGCAAGGTAGTAATCGGTACGAAGGTGATCGTTCGAGCGAAACTGGTTCGATGTGCAAATCAACCAACGTCAGGTTTACCGTTAGAGATAAACGTTGCTATCTTTACTCTTCCTGGGATCAGAGATAGACGAAGGCGCTGGACGAAAGGAAAATGTTCGAGAAAGTGTATACGAGTTTCTTTATGGGTCACTGGGAGTCGTTCAGATAGCATAAAGCGTAAAGGAACTCTAAATAAAAGTAAAAGTAGAAGAGTGCTCCGTTTCCTTTTCACTTTAGATGTATCGATAACGAACGGCAGAAACGAAGAAAATTCTTAAACGAGTTTTTCTAGAATGTTCAATTAACATTTATGCCCTATGCCAAATAAAATTGGTACTTATCTTTTAACTAAATACTTTTTACCGCGTTGGTATCAGTCACTTGTTTTCACCGAACATAGGATAATTCTATTTCAAAAATTAATTACGTAATATAAAATTATGGCGTGACAAAATTGTGCTAGTTTTTGAATATATAAAATATCCGAAGGACAATGCTCTTTGTAATGCTTGATAGATGAAATAAATCGCTGCTGCAGTTTCAGTTTTTTAGTTATGTTCGTAAGAATTTAATTTGCATAAATTTATTATACGATATACGGTCTAATTATAACGGAAGCGTCACTTTGGATATTTTGTAAATTCATTCATATCATATGTGCTCTGTGCATCTTTGAACGCTTAAGTTTCATACAAATGCATTAAAATTCCCAGTCTAATGAGAGACATATCAGTATTAAGCAACGTCGAAGAATCCCATGCACGTGTTTCACAGTAGGTCGCATACTGACGATACACGGGTTTCCCTAAGCTTCCAAGAATAACAAAAAATAATATGAAGAAACGAGGCAAGGATAGCCGACGATTATCATTAGCATCACGCGAATGTCTAGCGGATTTCGCGTTGAAGGCTGAAGATTTCCGTTCTAAGTTCGTTTGGACTGATGTTCCGTTGCGAAATCATTCAGGACACACCGATGGCACAATGGCAACGACTGGGAACGTTTCCCGCGGAGGTGTTCGGCCCCTCAGCGGACAATAAAGGCCGGCCACCGTCGAGGAAATCCCCGCGTGCACGCGAAATCGCGATTCTCCGCGTCCTGACAGCCACGATGACGTTCCACGGTCTCACGAGCCGAATCATAGAGCAGGTCGAGGTCTCAGTGCCATCGAGTAACGTCAAACGGTTGTCTAGCGTAGAATATCACATATCCAGGATTATGAAAGCATCTGTTTTAGCGTCTTTTTATTTTAAATAAAGGACAAGTATTGCATAAAAAATAGAAAAATTGTTGCACTATTCCAAATAGTTAGAATCTATTTTTTGAAGTAAATAGAAAATGAGTAGACCGAGAGCTATGGTGTACCTCATTTATTATTTTTTTTTTTTTACTCTAAATGTCTTATCCAAGATAAAAAATAAAGATACTCGGTTTTCTCCTGGGACATTTTGTTTATCTATATGCTATTAGACTTGGATTAATCTCGGAGTAGCATACTAGTCATGAAACGTGTAAACTTGAAGTTCTAAAGTTAGTTGGCTTGTTTGATTTGAGCGTTACTTTAATTAAGTCGTAGGCTCGTGGGGAGACTGGTCATTAGTCCGGTTGAAATTCAAGGTCGGTTGCATTAACTCGAACAGAATTCATGGCCGTAGGTTGGTGACATTAACGAAGAATGAAAATGTTGAACGATAAGGTGAAACTAACTCTTTCGAACGATACTTTCACGAGGTCCAAAAGTTTTTATCGTATGCGGGTATTTTGGCCACGAATTCATAGAAATTGTTATTTAAATTATACATGCTGGTGGATAATTCGTATTTACCGCCTGCAGTTGCGTGTACTCGCTCACGTCGGTTTCGTAGGCCCACTGCGCCGCCACATTGGCGTTACACCTTTCGGTACCAAGGAAATCTAATCTGGCTAAAATATCTTGTAGCTGTGCCTCGGTAGGTGGAATACCTCTCCCGGGATTGTTTCGAGAATCGCCGTTCAAAGAGGGTAGATCTAGCTGGCCGGAGACCAGGGAGAGTAACCCAAACAGCATCCAAGCGCGCATTATCTGGAAGAAAATTGTAATAATTGAATGGAAATGTCAAGCAA
This sequence comes from Bombus sylvestris, assembly GCA_911622165.2. Lineage (NCBI taxonomy): Eukaryota > Metazoa > Arthropoda > Insecta > Hymenoptera > Apidae > Bombus > Bombus sylvestris. The sequence continues at coordinate 4,717,131 of OU443153.1, read as the reverse complement.
GGGTCTAAAGCGCATTTACCACATTTTTAGAAAACAGCGGTTTTTAAGTAGTTTATACTGTCCCATAAGTTACAAACGCCTAACGTGTTAAATAATAAACGACGAAATATCTTCAATCTGTGTGTACTAAAACGACCGATGGGAACTGTAGAACCATACTTCACGGTTAATTCAACTTTTACCAAAATATGGTACAGTTCCTTGTTCGAGGTTTCTATTCGATTAATAAGATACAACTAAAAACATTATAATACGATAGCCAGAAACTGCTTATAATGTACTGCTATCAATCACTATTGCGCCGATAGTAGCTACTTATGGCATCGACTGAAACTATATTGCTATTAATAAATAGAATCGATGAAAGAGATGAAGAATTCCTTTCCATGTCGCACATTTGTTCGTTCTCCTTTGGCTCAAATATCGAGAACAGCGAACCTTAGAGGAACTTTGGTGAATTTCGAGAAATTCCGTGAAATTTCGTGAAATTCAATTGCTACATAGTTCTATGCTAAATTCGAATAATTAATGTTGAAAAAATTCTTCTATCTTTTCTGGAAAATTGTTTCAAATTACACGAATGACGACAGAGAATGTAAATGAAACCTATTGTTAGCATGATTTGAGACAACGACTACGTTGATTAATTTAATGAGAGCCATTGGCTCGTGGTAGATAGCACATTGTTTTCGTAAATCATACCGCGAGCTGTTCGCAACTAGCACGTTTACGTGTAATTCATTTCTTGACTTCACGGTCACGTGTTATGTCTTCGCGTTACCTACTTCCTTTAGCATGAAAGGCTATTCATGCAGAGTAGTGGGTCATCTATGATCGCATGCCGATCCTGCCACCTTGAACGTTCGATATTCGAGCACGATCACGCGGCGCTATTAACCGACACGTGAGAAACTTGTTATATATCTAAGTCACGGATTGGATTTTTTTATATAGCATTCTCCATCTCATTCATTTAGTATCTAATATTTATGCACTACTGTTATTGTAAAAATAAAGGCTTGGAAATTTCCATTATTCTCTTGAAACGGGAGATATTATTTCAATATCTTGCATAAGAAGTATTCTTGGATCAAACCTTTTAAATGTGTACGTGCGCTTTCCAGCATTCACACACTTCTATCACCAAATTAAAAAAAAGCTCGAGGGGTTTATCGATCTGAATCAAAGGAACTTCAATCTAGCAATTCTCGCGATTCGATCGATCAACCTCTCGAACCATCATTTTTAATTCCGCGCACTTTTTCGACAACAATGAACTCGTGAAACTCTCCAATTAATAGATTCGCCGATTCATACATCGATCCTTCTAAATTTTTATCCCATTCACATTGTACACTTTCACCCTTTTTCCTTCTTCATCGTCTGAACATTTTGCAGTCCCTTCTCTTGCGAGTGAATCGTCAAGCGAAGTCGTAGCGCATCTCAAAGAGGGAGAGACTTACGAGACCTTTCATCCCCCGATGATGGAGCGTCGCTCCTCCGTTGAGACGCTGTTCGATCTTGGATCGAGCAGCAGGCATATGAATCTCGCGGTCTTGGAAGATGCACGATGAGACGCGACAACGATTGTTGACGAGCGGCCGTTTCGTTCTGGCGTCGCTAAAAGCTTCGTAGCCGACGCCAAGTGTACATTTATCCCTGCGAAGCAGTTCGAACGCGACCATAGGGAGGTCATCCGTAGCGAGAAGTGGGGATCCGCATGTACACCATGGTGTCGTCGTCGCATCGACAACGTCTCGAATCGTGAATAAGCGTGGGAGGATTCGAGGGAGGAAGGGACATGCTAAGAAGATGAAAGAAAAAGACTTAACCTCTGAGAAATTGGCTATACTCGCAAATGTGATTGATGATGTGCGATGTTGTTTTTATTAAAGAATAAAAAAGACTGTCTGTATAGTCTTTGCTATAATCTGGCTTTAACGATATATAAATATTCAAGGTATTATATAAATATGGCTGGATATATTATGTAACTTTATGTTTATGGTAAATCCTATTTCTGCTTGAAACAACGACTAAGTGACTTTTTGTGGTACTAGATTATTGATCGCTGTAATCTCAACGTCAAACAATCCAGTTTTTACTGTGTTTTTTGCTCTATATGACACGACGGATCTGTGAAAACATTCTTACCTCACCTACAAAATTACTATTACTTTCAGTTCATACCAACATCCATTCATGGTATCATGGTTTCCAAGTAATCGCGATATCAAGAGAAAAGTTAATGTTTCCATTGAAATAGGTAAGAATCACATTAATCGTATTAAATGAGGACATTCGAAGGAGATAAAGGAATGTTCGCGGACGAAAACAGGTCAGAGAGAAGGTTATGGAATCGAGGGCCAACCTGTGCTGGTCGATTACGAAAGTTCGAAGCTCTCACGTTGACACTCGTTGTCGTACACGTCGTCGACCTCTTTCAATGAGCCTCATTGTCTCCGAGCCGAGTACGCGTCTCTTTTGCATCTCGCAACTGTTTTCCATTTATTCTTCAATTCTATCAAACCAATATTTCAATTACCTACTTATGTTAGTTTCAAAGGACAATTTTGTACTCGAGAAACTTCACCTCTTTATCGATTTCTCCAAGGAACGAAGGTCTTCCAAAGTTTCTGGAAATCTGTTAATTTTTGTAGATGATCCATTTATGACGAAAGGGCTCAACTAGGTGGTTCAGCGGTAATCGATCAAAATTGAGATGGATGGAAGACAGATGGAGACTTTGTGGAGGATTGATTACGGTAGGATATTAGATGACATTTAGCAGAGCGGGAAGAATTATGTATTATGTGACCCTTTCAAGAATCATTCAACATAGAATTCTCAAAAGTCCTTGTTTAATCTAATACGGTTTATCGTCCGAACCTAAATTAGAGAATATTCGAAACTGAGTATTAAACGAATGTTTTGCCACGTTCGAAAGAATAATACGATTTATATATGAAACATCGACGAATTTCTCGAAAATATAAAAAAATGACTCGATCGGACAGGATGATTCATCGCAGTTAATGTGTCTAATTACGTAATTATCTCTGAATCTCATCGACGCCATTTCCTGCTTCGACTACCTGTGCTTCCTCCTGAGAAATCTTAAGCGTCATTGTGTCACTACTGCATCAACCATTAATTGAAACCGTGATTCATAATTTTGCAAGTTTTAATAACGCTATGCGGCCATGGGAAGACAGCGGGGTTTAAATTGTACGTTTAATACGCATTGTCCGACAGTCGGTTTTCGACTCGCGATTAATCGCGATCTTCCATCATTTTTGCCTTTTCATCGGAGCGTCGAAGGACTATAACGCAGCTATGAATTAAAATTAACACTAAAGATTGTAATTCCTTATATGTTTACCAATAATCCAGTACACAATTGTATAATTGTTACCTCAGTCTTATAACAGACATCATTAAGAAATTGAGTTAGCATTATACAATAGTAACCTGCGAAGATTTACCTAAATTTGCTATATATCATAAGAAGAGTTCTTTCCTGGATACGCTATACACGTATATGGACAAACCAACGAAACACACGAGCAAAATATGATAACTCAATTTCGTTTTAGTCGATTTTTTTATTTGCACAAGAATGGATAAAGATCCACGGTCTAGTAACTAACAAGCACTCTCCATCTCACTCCAGTTAACTGTTTTTCAATTCCAATTGCGATTTGCAATGTTGCAGGCAGAGTGATAAGACTACGGACCGTGGGAAAGAATGAGGAGAAAATGGGTGATTAGTATTCATTACGTACACTGTTCAAGGCGATCGTTATGCATTTGTTTTCATTGATCAAGGAAAAAGCGTCCACCTGCGTGACGCATCGACCTGACAGCGACTAAACTCATCGATCGACAAGAAAACGTCGAACGGCCGCACCCTGCCGTTGATCACGAGGATAGTCTCGCGATGATGATGGAACTGTATATAGGGTATTTCAGTCATCGTGTTACAATCAACAAGGATGTAATATTAAATGGAAAAATAAATTGAAGCTATAGAAGAAAATTTTGTTATGCGATGCTTTGTGTTTTTCAAGCAGACTTGCTCTTCGCTGACTGTACTTTGATTATAAGGATATCTTGTATATGTGACTTGTTCTATAGTTCGGTATGTTAGGCCTTAAGTCAATGTAATGAAGCTCCGTTGTTCGTGTATACATATTATTCTACATAACGAGTCGTGTGCCAATGCACTGCTGGATCGTTTTATATCGATATCATGACAGGTAATATTTCTAAAAATTTCTCAAAAATAGATTCTATGACTCTAAATGAGTATATCAACTCTTTGTTTTAGGGGAAAGATTATACTTCGAAATCTGCTATTACCTCTCTTAGAATTCAAGATTACGTATCACGCGCACGTAGTTAATTACCGGGGTCTTCAGCGGCGAAATTGAATTAACGCGTAGAAGGGCACGCACGGAACGCGAATTCAGGTTTCAATGCCATGAGCTAGCTCACGTCACAGGCAATAACGCATAGCATAGCGCAGGTGGTTTTTACTTTAAAAGCGCTCCTCGTGTTCTTCTAGCGAGCAACTTTGACAATGCTAATCCTGTCGAGAGATAATGGGTGCACCAATCCCACGTACTGACCGCAATTTTAGGTTCAAGTACGCAAACATTTACGAAGCGCAGCCGTGCGTTTCTTCAGCCTTTTTGTTGGTAGCTGATAGGTCTTTATGCTCGTTATGTCTCTCCCAAGTCAAAGAAGATACTGTATGTTCTACGAATGCTTACAGTGACGCACGAAAATATTCGAATGTTCGCAAGAACTTTTTACAAATATAATATACAGGGTCAGGCCAAGTAATATGTAAAAGAGGAATAATATTTTTTCATTTTTGGCTTAGTCTTCGAGAAAATCGGGTTTGGAAATGTATCAAGTATACTTGAACATGGCTAATTCGGGACTGGCCACGTCTAAATGATCGCTTTTACATGTTATTCAGCCGGATCTTGTATATTATGCGCGATATAGAAAACGATCTCTAATTATTTCTGATGTAATGAAACTTCTTTCATTTCATCACTTTTTTACTTCTTCATTTGTTAATCGTGGAAGTTGTATGGCATAAGATGATAAAACACGTTTATTTGCAAAGCAAATGGAGAGTAATTTAATGCAACAAGAGGAGATCCCGAGATTAATTGACATCTTAAGGTTCCTAATTTAAATACAATAACAGAGTAAACATGTGATTTGACGCCAAGAAAAGAGATTGAAATAATTGTCGAATTGAATAATATATAATGCTATCTACGCTTGTCGGGTAATGTAATAGGTGTGATTTGATACGTCAAGGAAACATACGAGCGATTAAGTAAGAGAAACTCCTCTAGAGTGGAATTGCATAAGCAATTTTGGTGAAGAAAGTAAATCTCTAAGATATTTCCTCACATCGACGTTACGTTTCGGCACACTTTCACTAAATCTATATCTAAACTTGATTCATCGTGTTCACATTTTCTAATATACGCGCGAATGCAAATCTTTGTCCATCTTCCGCGCAAACTGACAATTTCATTGTAGCTATATAACAGAAAACGGCGATTGTCAGCGTTATTACAAGGTAACCGATGAAACGTGGGAAAACAATGATACGTGTTACCAGTATTACGCGAGCACGCTCAAGAATTATTCAAAATACAACGCTACCACGATGGCAAGGTCGATCGGATAAATGATTGAATTCTTTTCATCGATCGGCCCGCCAGACTCCTGGGTGAAGGTTAACGACGCGTTTCACGAGAGAAGAAAATCGAAAAATAGCAAACCAGGTGTAAAAATCGTCGCAAAGAATTTAAAACGTGACATCGATACGCTTGTTGCATTGAAGACAAATTGGACTATTTTCATGGGTGAGAAGCTAATCCTAAAAAAAGAAGTTATTTCATCGATTCATCGATCTTGTTACATAAAGTCCCGTTCATAGGTATTGGAATATGTCCTGGTTTCACACAAGACGATTGAGATTTATATATTATAGTAAGTGAATATATTATTAAGATCTATTTTCAGAAGATAAATAATAATTTCTGAAGTTAGCCTCGCTTTTTGTAAGTACCCTATAAAAGAAGGTGTATGTATAAAAATTCATTGAATCGTAATACGAGATTGACGATTCGATTTTCGTTGATGTCTCAAAAATATCGAAAGATATCTCTGTTCTTTTATTTTACCTTCTTTCACCTTTGGAATGGTAGAGTGAATTTTATAAATGAAGAAGATCGTTACACGATGTCGACATTTTTGTGTCAACTCGAACAATCGATGCTACGAAGAGCATCAACAGCGTGAACCGGAAATGGAGGACACGCGACACATCTTCGCAATTCTGTATTACGCAGTCATTAAGGTGATTGCGTATTGTCGTTCACACATAGACATGTACTGGAAATTCCCCCGAACTACGACGATTAGGCAACGTCAAATGCTATAAATCTACGACTAAAAAAGCCTAAATGACCTAAATAATAGAAATTTTTATTTGTTGTGTAAATATAAAAGATACAATGTTCATTAAGAGCTATTAAAATTACCAGTTCAAACTTAACTAGTATCAAAAAATGAAAACTGAATCTTTCGGAGCAATTTATTCAATTCGCCCTTTTTGTTTTATGCTTCCTGAACAAATTTTTCAATCACTTTAACAGGTTTCAATGAATTTTAACACACGTTTAGAAAAATAAGATTACAATGTAAGTCATGAATAGCACCATAATTATTGTTATCATTGATCTAAGGCTGATGATACGAAGATAGTACATGCAATTAGAGTAATTATTTATCGTCGATAGAATCGACAAGAGAGGAAGCAGCGTCATTTACGATTTCTGTGCGAAATCGTGAATGTGAAACATTGCATAAGAAACTGACTCACAAAGTGACTTTAATAAAAAATAAAAAAGCGGAAGACGCAGGAAGTCGCTGAAATTTCATTGAAAACTCTTGAATCAACCACTGCCCTATTTTCTTATCGTGTCATTGTCTGTAGGTTGCTTAAAAAAATCATTGTCGCCGAAGACTGAAAGAGCTGTGTTCTTTCAATTCAATTCAATGTAGGTTTACATCAGACAATCTGTTTACATTCTATAGAACTTCTTCCTGTCCATATATTTTTCTTTCTTCATTCGAGATTGTTTTCGATGTAGGTTGTACAACTTCTGACGTACAAATCACAATAGAATAGCGTGTTTCTGAATGTGGATTATTCAAGCCATCTGCTACAAGGATACCGATTCCTTGACTTTTGATTACGCGGTAATTAGAAATTCTTCTGTTGATGATATGGAAAAAGTTTTCCCGGAGCAAATATGCGTGTGTGCAATTATTTCATTACCGTATGCATAACAAATGAATCGCTACCAAGAACACGAACATAATACTAAAAATATAAGTATGAAGTATGAAGAAAAATATAAGAGTGATCAAATTATTATAATTATACGCTTATAATCAATTTATCTGCGTTACGATGGCCATTAATTTGATTCACTATGAAATAATCGTACGACAATCGGTGTCGTCACTTTTTCCCGCGCATGGAACTAGATCCGTAACTATAGCGCCATTGTGAGCATGAAGGACGCTGGTGGAATAATTTTCGTCCTGTGATCGTTCCAGAATTAACGAGGTCGTAACTCGTAAGCTTGGTATTGCAACAGGAAACGAGAGTACGCCTCGCAGAATCTTGAATCTAGTGGTTTTACGTTACTTTTTGTACGTTTGTACTTTTAAAAATCCCTAGAATTTAGAGCCATGACAGTTCTCTAATGTTCCACGAAAAATCACCGGCTATCATCGGAAAATAACTTTGTCAAACTTGGAGAAACTGTAGAGTACGTGTTCCTTCGTTTATCGATCACAGTTCGAATATTATTCGTTACATGAAATCATGCTGTTGCACAAAGATGTTTCACTTGGTGCTACACGTGACACCGGACAAAATTTAAGGAGTGATTCTTGAAGCCGAAATAAGACGAGAATCAAAAATAAAAAATTTGCGTTTGCGGCTTTGTTTTTTAGTTATTGACACATAAAAATCGACCACAATATTCCTGCATGCGAGCAAATCTTTTTACATGGGCGAAAAGAAGTCAACCTAATCAGCGGGGCACATAATGATCCTCAAACCGAACGACATATAGGTGGCAGCTTACTTCGTACAAGTCGTAAAGAAGAAGAACATAATATTCAGAGACGTAAACCACCCCGCTTTACGTTTTATAAAAGAAATGGTAGATCGAACATTAAATCTGCTTACTCATGAAAATCCATAAGAGCATATCGAAAACCAGCTTATGAAATTTCCGAGTAGAAAGGATTAATGTTTCCTCTAACCTTTACCTCCATAATTTATAAATAAAAAAGCGTATTGATAATGTTTGTAAAAGACTTACACAGGCACCATGATTGTCCCGACCGCAGGTGTCCACAGCAAAATCACACACGCACTGCGATTGTCCCTGCCGTAAATGTCCACAAAAATCGGTTTTCTTGTAAAGACAGCCTGCGTCGTTGTAGGCCTATGTGCTAGATTAACGGCTGGATCACCAGTGGATCATCGAGATGCATCATCGGTGGTGCCATCGACCGTGATTTGTGTAAATTTCGAATGGCGAAACAGGAATCGAGTGACGGTCAACTCTTAGACTTTTCGCTGAACCTTAGGGTTATCTCGTTCATGGAGATATGTCGCGTAGGTTTGCTAGTTCTTTCAAGGGATCGCGATCTCGTTCGTTCCGGGCGTGTCGCGATTTTTCTTTAATTTTCTGATTGTTCGGGCTTTTTGCTTTCCCATTTTTAAGGAAAATTTCTTGCGGTCACGCTAGAGTTTATAACATTTCGATTTCTTCAAAAGTTTAGTATCGCGAAAATAGAATGTTAAACAGTTTAGTACAGCGACTCGTATGTCCCTTTTGCAAGATACGAAATTGTATATACAGTGTCAGCAGCTTCATTTTCTTTCTCTCGGTCCGAGTTCGACAAACGTGTCTTTAATACTGAACGCTGCCAGTAAGTTTACGAATTACTGTACGATGTTTATAAAGATCGATGTCATGCTTGTGTAGATATATGTAAATACTGCGTAATGTGTGCTTTGTTTGGAATTTGGAAAGGTTCGTGTAGCGCTACGTAGAAGAAGAATATTTTTGTAGATATATACATTTATTTTGTTTACATCGTTCAATTGCGTACCTACCACCGATTCGTGGGTCCCCCTCCCTTCCCTCGCCACTTTGGCAGTTGCTCTGCGAAACTAAGGCGTCGTTTAGTCGTCTCTTCTCGTATCGCGTCGGATTTGTAACGCGTTTTAACCTATTAGTGGTGTCGCTTCCTCATTATTATTCATTATTATATTTTTTACTGTCGTTTACATTTTGTTATTAATATCGTTTAATCAATATAGATTTATTTAACAATTCATTGAACATTAAGATAGTGAAATTAAGTGATTTTCTGAAAGTTTTTGTTTTAATTTTTCTTCGGTCGTCTATTTATTAAATGTTACTGTTACCGGAAGCTTCTATGGCAAGCTTTCGTAATAAAATTTGAGTTTTATTGTGTTTTCATTTAATTATTTTATACATTTGTTTTAACTTGTAGTTATTTTTTGTGCAGGTTATTGATCGATAGCAGGGATAATATAGAAGTAACTGGAATATTAGCATATGGACGCAACGACGATCAACGATCAATCCGATGTAATTTCATGGAAATTTGGTAATGTTTAATTTATTTTAACTAAGATAACTGTGTATGAACAATTCTATTGCCTTGTTATTCGAGCATGTAACATTTGATATACAATTTATATTTACTTTAAAATATATTTGATACATATTTCATAATAGATAATTTCGTAAATATTTGGAGTATTAAGACAAAAGTAAGTACGATTAAATAAATCATTGTCCTAGATCGAATAAACGAAATCATTCTCATTTCAAATGAATTTGTAACAAATTATTTTACTTTTTCAATGTAATTTGCGATATATAGAATTCTTGATAATTTAACGATAGCTTTGTGTAGACATTTTGAAACATAGAAATCTTAATAAAAATAGCTTTAACTTATCTCGATAGGTATCGTAACATTCATATATCGAATTCAAATTATTTTGCTATATTGTGTGAATTTGCTACAGTTAACGTCATATACTTGCAAATTCGTAGTTTATATCTTTTTAATAGAGGTGACGCGCTAGTAGGCTCGAATGCTTGAAAGTAAGATTTCGCGCGCGTTTCTGCAGTATTATTTAAGTATATTTTGTAGTGAACTTTTGCATTCTTGCAAATATTTTGGAATATTTATAACACGCGACTATAGTGTATTAGTGGAGTGTATGTTTCATATTCTAGTAAGGAACATTCACAGTATAATTCTTGCAAACGATTGCATTGCATTCACGGCATTCGTAAGTATTTGTTCGATATCGAGAAATATCTTATATCTCTCAACTGATATTTTTCATATTTGTCCAATCTTTTAATAATAATTTTTTAAATGTAAAGAAGACAACAGTATATTCTAAATACACATTCGATAGAGAAAAGAAGAAAAATATCGAAACGATATTTCGCTTCTTTTACCCCCCCCCCCCCCCGTACAGTCCGCCATTACACAACTCTATTTTCAGAGAATATTTGGTACCGCGCGCAATGGGGTTTGTAGAGTCAGTGTTTGATATGCAAAAGTATTTTTCAATATTTTCAAATCACGATAGTTTTTATTAAATTCAATCGTATAATCACACGCGAAAGTAATAAAGTTTTTGTTCGTCGATTATAATTTAAGCGGTCGCGGTAACTTTAAATTAATTGATTAATTAATAGTAAGTACTTTTGGTATTTAGTAAAGTACGAATAAAAATGGACTATTCTAGAATTAAATAACTTCATCCAAACTATCGTAGCTGTCGATACCAATTGAGGATTAAGGTTTTAAACTTAAGAAAGATTCTTCAATGATCTGGAGAATTTCTAAGAACGATTACATCATCATTACATAAAATCATATTATGTATTTGATATACAGTTACTAATTGCGATACTATATATGATATCGCGATTACAGTTTTGTTGATTAGTTGGAGTAGTAATTAATTAGGTTGTTTGGCGTAGAAAATGACAGAGGGCGTAAGAAACACTGATTTTTCGAGGTCGATATTTCAGAATCTGTGTCACGAAGCAAGCGAAGGATCGATGAGATACAGAATTTCTGTATATATCTACATATTCGATCAATGCCTGTAGTTAATCAATGGCCTAAGTCTGTAGCCCAAGTTTCCGATTAGTCCTAACCTCTGCTAGCGTTGAAATCTTATTCTCTGTCGAATCAGTAACGTTGGAAATGAATTATAGTTCTTCTTTACCTTCAAAACATAAAGAAATATTCAAGTTAAAAGAGGCATCTACTTTACCAGCGCTTACTAACTAAATACCAGCACTCGTGTTGCTACTTTCAAACCACCTACATTGCCATTTTGAAAGTACTCGCAATTCAACTTGGCGCCGTTTATGTAAATTTCTATTACAATTGCATCCATACCGCAAATCGATTAAACGAAGCCGTGAAGTCGTTGGTTCTGACAGGGTATTCATTAGACGAAGGCGAAATTGCAGATAATCGCTCGTAGGCTTTTATTGCAACGATCTGCGTGTGCATTTCGCAATGGTTCAATCGAAGTTAGAACACGTACCTAATGGAATTTGCGGTTACGCAAATTTTTGACGACTGCGTTAGTCTCTCAATTTTCTCGAGCAGATTATTTCATCGACCGGAACGGCTCGACGTGTAAAAGTTTCCGCAATACGAAGCGTCAGTGTGTAACGCTTTGGCCGTTTTCGTTATTGCAATATTCTATTTTCGTTTTCGGTTGTGGGCTATTACTAATTCTTCAATAACGTTCTTGCGAAAGTTTTATTTCGTATTCATTACGAGAACAATGGAAATACGTCAAACTACAGTAAGTCGTAAAACATTGTAATCAAAGAAAACGAAATAATAAGAAGGCAACATATTCGTAATCGATGGAAATTTCCTACACTGTGCATGCAAGTTTGTAATATATTATATGTGGGAATTAAAAGGCTCGTACGATAAATCAAATAAACTCAACGAGATAGCTCCCTTTCCAAAGTGGACTTTGATTTAATGCTTATAGTAAATTAAGCCGCGCCATTTTTCACTGTCCTTTACGGCTTGTTCCGCAATTTGTATGCCATAAACCTTCCTCGTCTGATGAAAATTTGCAAACTATTTCTCATTGATATTTTCTATAGACCTCGGGAAGATCATGTTTGTTCAACAGAACACCAATGGATTCTTCGTTTGGTTTACGGATAAAGATCGAGAATCTGGTTGCTTGGAAAGTCAATGGGTTACTGTGGATGCACGTGTTTCGTACGGCATGCAAACACGGTCGTACAACAGCTGAGAATCAGGTTAACTCAATTTAGATTGTAGCTAACTCGACCTACCCGTGGGCTCTTAGTCGATATTATTATTTAAAAGTAACATTCTCTGGTATTAAACTGTGAGTGTTAATGTATTTAAAGAAGTTTAAAAATGCGCTTAATGTATATCAATATACAAAATATCTGAAGTAAAGTATTTACGTAGTTATAACATTCAGAGTCTTTCAGAGGATGAAACAGATCTTTATTTCGGTTTTGTTCCTTTAGTTGTATTCGAAGGATCGGAATACGTGTCATTTGCACTCTCTTTATCTTAGGTGCTTAAAAATTTCTATTTCCTATTCAGTATTTAGCATCGTTGCTCCTGGATACGAAGCGGTTCTTTCTCGATGTCGTTCCGAGCGACCAACGAGTAGGAAATTAGTTTGTTACACTGGAACGACGTCCTTGCGCCAGGACCGGCTTCCTCGTGTTCCAACTCTCCGAGTAATAAAATTCCATCATGTGTAATATCTAAGCTCGCAGAATAATTTAAATATAACCGGTAAATCCAGTATCGAATTGCATCGATCCTTCATTTTTTCACTTTTGGCGAATTATTTTTTTTTTTTTTTGATAATTTCATGCAAGGCTTTTTCTTATCGAAAGAAGGAAGCAATCGGTATTCCTACAAGACTTCTCATTGCAGTAAAATTATTGTAGCAAAGGAAAAGTCGAGCTTCGGTCCAGGATAATCTAAATATAACTATAGGTATACTAAACCTAATATCCAATCTCCTCGATCTCTCGCTTTTTCATCTTCCATTCTTCTTGGAACGTGTGTTATTTCACTGTTAATCCTTCCTGCGCGAAGTCTGCTAGTCTTGGAAGAAGGAAGCAATGAATATTCCAATGAGATCTGTTGTCGCAGTAAAATCATTATAGTAGATGAAAAAAAGTCAGCGTTGAAGGTTAAGGAGACCGAAAGCTTCCCTGGAAGAGGCACGAAGGAAAAGGAAAAATGGACTAACGAGCCCGTCGCGCGAAGGCAACGCGGCGACCTCATAAAAGGTGCATTCGTATTGCTAATTGCGTCTTCGGTGGGTTGCACCGCCTTCCGAGTAACAGACTGGCAATTTACTCGCTGCGTCACGCGCATCGAATGTCCATGAGCTGAATTCGTCTGCAACGGATGCCCACGAAACGGTCACTTCCGGTTACTATGCGAGAAGTCGGTGAATTTCGCGAACTTAATGTCGCGTCTTGATCCGTCAAGATAAGAGAGACCTGTGCAGAACTGTCTGTATACCTATATACTTAAGACTCGAAGGATCTATAACACTTTAGTTTCTACAACAAATTGCGTAACTAACTTAACCATTTATTACATTCAGTAGGTAAAATTGGAAATTTCTTCAGAATTTGGTTATAGTTATAGATGTAAATGGATATTATCTCTGTAAATACGTTCATCTATGTAATTTTCCTGCTGATTATCAAAACGTTATGGTACGTCTATGAAGAAGGACGTTTCAAGCTAAATTCGATAATTGGGTGAAGCGTAATGTGTCTTGTAATAAATCTTTATTGACAGACACTCGAAGAGGGTAGTAATAGTCGTCCAATTTTTTGAACTAGTTATGAAAGTAAGTATAATATAACGTGATCGTACATTCGAAATTCTACGAAATACTTTATTTTTTCTGCATTTCCTGACGTAAATACGAAGGTGTTGCCGTTTCTGATTCATCGTACTATTCGTAACTGGTACAGAAGGTTTATTCATGTATAAGTACTGGACGTGACGCGTCACGGTTCCGGAACACGAGTGAACGTTTCTATAAATTACAATGAGACGAATTTGACGGACCAAGGACCAGCAGAACCAGTACAGTTCATGGCCGGTAGAGGTTCGATCGTATTTTCGATCTTGAATCCATTCCACATCACTTTCTTTCCATTCGAACATTCGCACAGTGAATGGACCTCCACAAGTTGGTTTAATTCGAAATCAAAGTTGAAAAGTCGATTCGATCTTTGCATCGTTGAAAGACGAACGAGTGTTTAAGGAGAACTTACGAGAATATTATTCCGAGCGATCTCCAATTCCCGACTAATTAGATCGTTTGAAATCCGAAGTTTGCGTTTAAAGTCGAGACATATAAAGTACCTTGCTATCGTATGAAATTAGAGTACAAGGTGTCCCTGCTCGCCTTCTGCATGGCCTGGAAATTTCGCGTCACTCTTCCGCGTGACTATCGGACGCAAATGATGTTTGCTTCGTGGAGGTCTTGATCCAATTAATTGTAATTACACGATTAATCGATCCTCGTTTCTGTACCTTCGATCGATGATGATTTAATGCCGTGGAAAAAACATTTGGTCAATGATAGCGTGTTTTAAGTGAATCAGTCCATCGACGATGTCATCGCGAGGACGACTGCACCGTTAAAACTCCACTGCTATGAATATTATTCTATACTCCGGATAATTGCTTCAGTTTGACACGACAACTTAAGGCTGTACGTAAATAGAAAGGTTAGATACATGAGATCGGCTAAGTTACTTGAGTTGGCCGAGCTAATTAATCTTTCGTTGCTGTTTTTTTTTCTTTTTATTAATTAATGTTTCTTTCTATGCTAAATCAACAGCGAGGTTAAGAAATAAAAATTCAAGGATTGCAGATAAGCAGTAGCATAAGTTAATAAAATAAAAGAGAAGTTTCTTTTCCTCACACTAATCGTGAAATCTGATAAATTAAAGACTAGCGACAAGAAAATCAGAAAAAAGAAAGGAAACGTGGTTTCTCGAAACATTAAAAATATTCAACTGCGTATCCATCAGCATAATTAAGTACGATGTAAATGATGTCGCGTGGCGCTGACGAGTCGATTAGATTGAGCATCAGCAGGGCATTAATTAAGGCCACGGGATCATTGTCGTAACATCGCGCTGTAGGTTGGTTTTCCTCGTTCGTCCAATGACTAAACGTTGGTTAGACTTTCATAAGGATCCTTAGCGACGGTCTATACAATTAGTTTTCCAATTTTACGACGATACTTTTCACGGTAATTGCACAGTCCATCGCCGGCCTTTGTTCTTTTATTTTTTCCTTCCTCCTTGCTCGATTTCTCTCTCCTTCTATTTCTGTCCCTTCCGCTTGATTAAATAAGCCAGTTTAATAACTGGGAAACGAAACGAGATCGAATATCGAAATGCAACGAAGGACAACGGGCTATTTAGGGTCCATCAAGGTCCGCTGCCTCTGAATCGAGCGCTTACAACGCTTCGTTAACGATATTGACCATCGAAAATAACACAATCATGCTGATTACACGTTATACTATTCAATGACTCGTGTAATATACTTTTGATTATACCTTCACCAATATGTGGCACGTGTTTCGTAGAAAAAGTCGAGAATTTGAAGCGTTCGCGTGCAATTTCTCCCACAATCGACTTTCAATTCTGGCTTGATATTACATGGTGTAACACGTAATCGATATAACTGGATCAATTTGGGTCGTGTAGCCGGTAATCGTACTCAAGCTATACTCTTTCGGTGTGGTAGTTTCAGCATTGGCAAAAAGATAGAGATAAGATTGATTAAATATAATGAAATTGGTTGGGTAGGCTATTTATTTTGGATTATTATCGATCGCTCTTAAATTCTCGTTTTATTACTCGTTGAAGTGCGTTGTGCAATTTATTGAAATTTTGAGAGTAATCGAATTTGATAATAACGGAAAAGTTTGGCTACTTAACTGTTGTAAGTGAAAACAAGTTTGCGAGCTGAAATGGTACAGGCAGTAGGCAGTGTGCGTCGTGAAAAGAGTGAACGGTATGCGTGCAATTACCGGGAAACAGGTTCGAGAGACTAAATTACTCACGTGATTCTACTGATCCCTCGGTTGATCTAAATTCCTGTTGAATGTAATAACAAACCGTTTCCTTCGATGTTACGAGATTCCATCGTAACCTCGTAGAAATACACGTCGTGTTCGCGCTGCAAAATAAATCACACGGAAAAGAATCTTTACCCTTTTTATCGTTTTCTGAAAGATTAATCGCCCCGAATGGCAAACTTTCCCCCGATACGTTTTGTTGCGAAACTGCTCTGCTGTAGAACAAAAAGTTTCTACCTCGGTCGAGAATTTTTGGAGATCAATGACCGTGAAAAACGTTGGAACGAACGTTGAAACAAACGCGAGAAAATAGACCGAACGACACGTTTCATGATGTGGTATTTCTTGACCTCGAGAGGTGAACCAATTTTAGGAGATCCTGGCTGGTTAATCTCTCAAGGACTAACCTTCCTCCAGTGCCCATGGTATTGGAAAGCACTGACCGTTTCCTCGCTCTGTGTCTCGGCTCAAAGCCCACTAATTATCGGGTTAAGGTTAACGGTTCCATTTTTGACGAAGGTTAAGAAACCATCCACGCAAACCAACCAACGCACGTGGCACGTTTATCAACCCTTCCTGGTGAAACTTTAATCAAAATTGTGTTAAATCTTGATAAAGCAAGAAATTACTGTTATATGCTTTCTATAAGATCAACTTAATAATTTCCAGGTAAAATAGAAAAGACGTAACTCCTCTGTTGGATAATATCTAATAGGAAAATATCGATACAAATTCAAGCGTTATTTTGAGATACCAAGTCCGAGATAATCTTGCGCTGTCAAAAATAATTATAGTTAATACCCAGCACTCTTGCCAGGATAATGATACAACCCTAACTCGATCACATGATTACGGTCCAGTATCTTTCTTCGTGTCTCTTAGTAAATCAATACAATTGAAAAACCTTGCCCCACTTTACATATTTTCCTTATTTTACGAACAGGCATTTCTTCTCGCGGTAAAACGAGCATCGAATACTTTCAAAAGTAACCTCATCGTACCAAAAGCGAGACGATTCCCTTGAATCGACGCGACGATTGAATTTTCACATAGAGACACGCGCGCAGATGCTCGGCCTTGCTTCGAAGCGCGTTGTTACGCGCGGGAAAGAAGCGAAATAGCTTCTTGCGGAATCCACCAGCATCTTTGATAATCGCCCGCGGATGACACCGATTTATTCCCCGCCCGAGATTCATCGCCGGAAATTATGCGAACTTCTGGGAACTTTGCGAACTCCTTTCGACCAGATTGTCGAGGTTAATTATCTTCTTTGCGTTATTCGTTTGTATGATAAAAACTGAGGTCATCGAAGATGTTGGGGAATGATCTTGTATAAGAAAATGCCAGACGATTTATCTAAATACATTATCGGTCATGAATCGCAAAATGAGGATTTACAACGGGGTTTATTCTTTCGTTTCGTTTCAATTTATTATTTTATTCTAATTTTTATATTGGATATTCAGAAACATTTTAAATAATATTTCTTTTATAAATCTATCAAATCAATCTACTGCGAGAATAAATGTGTTTTAACGGGCAGTAGGATATAAATATACAAAGTGGTATCGGCAAATTACGATACTTCCAAGAAACATGAAATTCAAATAATCCATATAGTTTTTGTTTCTATCGTTTACCTCACTCCTATAGAATGTATAAAACAATTGCTAAGAAAAAGAAACGGCAAACGCATGCATACGAGGAAATTTCCTCTTTACGTAATTAAATATCGTGTCTTTGACTGCTGACACCATTTTATAGTACTTCAAAGAATTAGAAAAAAAAAAACTAATAATTATATGTCTTGGTCGGGTTCTAAGTATATTAAGTGGAGCTATAGAATGTCAGGACATAAGGGTTAAAAACTTATTTGTTTCAGATTATTGAATTTCTTAACTGTGAGTTAGATAAAGAAGATTCTTCTAAACTGACACGAAAAACGAAACATAAATTTTTGAGTGAACAATTTAAATGTAACTTTATATCGATAAGTAACTGTTAATTTACTATAAATTTGCAAAGGAAGGTGTTAAAAAGTGACCATTTCTGAACCTCCTTGCTAATGAAACATTATTGTATTAAAATCATATATATATATACATATAATTCGGCTACACGCGTTATTCACTTTTTAATCACTTATTTAACAAAAGATCGTCTGAAACGTCCTGTATAATATAATGGGACGATTTTTCGAAACGAGTCGAAAAAAGATTTCTCTTAGAATATTCTGCCAGATCCCAGACACGAGCGGGGGAAGAAAAAAAAAAAAGGACACGTTCCCCATTGAAGAGGCCTCTATTCTTCACTTTTATCACGCGGATTGTCGCGTCAGCACGAATCTCGGAGGTTTTTTTTCAACGGCTGTGACGAACCACATTGAGAAAGAGCGACATCCTGATAAATCGGTCCGTCTAGACCGAGAAAACGCCATCGTGAATGCAAGCAGAGTTTTTGCCGCGATTTCGCACTACTTTCGGCCGGGACAACGTCGATTGCGATTAAAATCTCGTTGCAGACAAGACCATGCGGTTCTTGCAACGACGCGTGACGTCATTAAACGGGTGCACGGATCCGGATTCCGATCACGACGCTGTAATCGTATAGAATCGTCATCGGGATATGTCGCGGATGACGCTTTTAATTGAGATCTCGTGGGTAATCGACGGTAATTTTGCAACGGCAGTCGTCTGCCCTCGAGGCTCGAAGACGTTACAGGCGGTTTT
Organism: Bombus sylvestris; assembly: GCA_911622165.2. Classification (NCBI taxonomy): domain Eukaryota; kingdom Metazoa; phylum Arthropoda; class Insecta; order Hymenoptera; family Apidae; genus Bombus; species Bombus sylvestris. The sequence goes on along the minus strand of OU443153.1, from coordinate 4,698,057 downwards.
TTTTTTTTATGCTGGATGCTTGACGGCACGTGGAATTCATTAAGCGGATGAATGCGCGACGATGGAGATTTATTCGATAATTGGAAGGTATCAAAAGAATTGCAAAGGATTTAGTATCGATCTAGCAGAAGAAGGAATAACTGCGTTGTTCTCCTTAGAATGATTCACGAGTTTTAACACCTTCAGGAATCCTGTATAAAGTGGTACTTTTATAATACCACCGAAAAATGATTGCCGTCTTTATATAACGCGATTAATTCGTCGACCCGCAACATTTTATGATTTCGAAGATTTCTTTGAGTCAACAAAATGTTCAACATAAAATCGAGCCTAGAGATCGTGCTTAAGAATTTGTTTCGTATTTTGTCAAGGAATAGGGAAGAACTATTTGATCGAACTATCTGATCGAACTATCTGATCGAACATGACTCTATACACATGTATAGTTATGTAAAGTGACTTCTAAAATTGTTGCAAAATGCTTTGAAACCGAATAACTTTTTTAACATCGAAGCAAGCAAATGGTCGGAAGGAAAAAAGCAAAGGTCGCATTTTTCGACCTTTTTATCTTGGCTTGTAACGAAAATTTGCACAACGCATTTTAAACCTATACCATCGCGTTAAACGTACTGCGATAGCTCTAAAACTGAAAACGATCGATGCCCAAGACTGTACGAGTAACCGTTGCCAAAGATAAAGCAAGAAGCACGCGCAAGACGTAGAATGGACGAGGAGTCGCGCGTCGCGTCGTTTCCCCCCATGCGATTGCGAGCGGTGGAGCTTGGCGATCGGTCACGTAGTGTCCCCGGAGGCAGGGGTCACCTTGACCATCGTCAAGGGTCCGTTTAGAGGGGCTCGGACCCGAGGGGGGCAGGGATTAAAGAGGTACGGTGGCCTCCAGCGGCGACATATAAGTCCCAGGAACAGCCCCCACTTCGTGTCAAACGTTCCCGGTACGGCAAGCGCGCGGTATACACCTACGATCCACCTTTTATCGGCACCGTTTCCTCTGCTCAGGCCCGCGAGTCTAGCTTTATCGAGCTTCCAACAAGGTAGGAAGGCTCTGAAACAGGCGTACTGCTCTCTTCCAGCCATCGAGCAACGAACGTGCCCTGCAGTGGAAGCTGGTGAATATCAGCGTGCCTGTAGAATCGACGAGTCAACGCAAGCTTGATACTACAGTTGCTTTCTTGCTCGTCCAGCGTATAATCCACTTCGCGACTACCCAGTCGCCACTTGACCGCTCCGAGCAGACCTTATTCTTCCGCACAAAATCGAAGGATCGTGAACAAAATCGAAGAACCATGAGGATCGTAAGTAATATTCGCGCTCGTGAACGTAAGCGTAAGGAGTGGAAGAGTATCGTGTACAGTGTACACGCGCACGGAAGAGATTCGTGGCAATGGGAAAGGGAAGTTTTCCTCTGAGTTGGCCCGTGTGCCGCGATTAATTGGAGGGGGCGGTAGTACCGGTGGGAGAGACTTTCGCGGGACTAGATCGCGCGCTTTTATAGTGAACTAACTCGCGCTCCCTGTGCTCGTTCGTTCGATCGATCATCGTTGCTCTCGCGATCGGACAGAAAAGCTTTCGCGATCGTGCTCAGTTTGGCACATGACTCGTTTGATTGGTAAACGCGAACGTGATTCAGTCCTCTTTCCGGTTCCTGGGGAAATGAGGTGTTTGGCTGAGTACCATCGAGCACGGTAGTCGGATGGATCGAGGATCGACGAGAGGTTCACGCAGGATGACGGTGTTGCAAGTGAGAACAGATATTTACGATCAGACTCTTCTTTCACTAATAGTATGAATTTTATCGTGAAATATCGATCGGTTTATGTTAAAATAGAATTTTGGTAGGCCATCAAACTTTTCGTAAATATTGTCTGACCAGAAGTGGCTCAGCATCTTGGCCAACCTTTCACGTACAAACTTTCTACGGTTGTTTGGTGATTTGAAATCATTGACCATGTGGAAATGGTATTTCTACGCCGAAGCATCGGTTTAAAATTCAAATAGGTCAACTATCGCCTCGAATATCTAGCTCGTGATAAGATAAGATCGGTTATTAGAAAGCCGAGAGAGCGAGAAGACACCTTGATCGCCTTCGTCGTAACCGCGTGTAAACATGCACATCACGAGATTCGCTTATTGTGGCCGAACTTTCTACATCCTCTTTTTCTGCAACCGCCACTCGTCTCGCGAACTACTGCTTAGAATCCTCGTAAACCTGATTATCAGCATGCTCATTTATCGTCTCCATATAATTAGAACATGTGAAAGAAATCGCGGTAGTATTAACAGCACATCCTAATTAAGGTCAGCTGAATCACTTTTATGACATTTATAATGATTTATAGTAGTTGTAAAGAATTTATTGCAGTCGCGAGCCCTCGTTGCCTTGGATGATCCCATTGGAGTCACATATCGTGAAAGTAGGTTGTACATTTGTTCAAAGGATTCGTTCATGCATCTCTAGCGCACTGGATACTTTGCACACGTTCTTCTTCGCCGCGTTATTATCGCTTTCGTCACTCTTCTCTTCGAAGAGAAAGTAATCATCCGTCTCGCACGAGTGGATTACGCTTAGTTAATTAACGCCTCCCGGTTTGGAACCGAATAGACGCTTTATTCGTCGAGACAGGAGCGAGTAGGAAGAAGTTGAACGAACATGGAGACGCGAGTAAAGGAAATCCGTAAACCCGACTTGGGTTCATTCACGAGATCGTAGCCGTCGGCGAGACAGGTCCACGTCCTTGCCCCGGGCTGATGTAACGTTTGCCTCGACTAACGTCTGCTTCTTGCCGGGTTGCTCTGTCATTGCGTAACGAATCACCAGTCTGTGTGTCAGCAGTACGATTCACATTCGATCGATTCAATCGTACGATTACCATCCAAAAGATATTTGATAGAAATTTGATAGAAGTTCTAACAATCGTTCTAAAACTATAATTTACGGCCAAAGTCTTAGATTTCGTCGATTGTTGCGTAACGTAAGGAATAATATCGATCGAGGAGACTAAGAGAAAATATTTAAGATCAGAGCAGAACAATAAGAGTAATTCGCTTCAGCCGCGGAAATCGCTTATGTGCGATCGAAAATCCAAACGAGCATTGTAAAATAACGCTGCAAACGACATCGCTTAATTTCCCTTTTATGCACTTTTTGCACAAGAGTTCTGTCCAATGCAGTCACGCACGAAAAACGTCATTAACCCTCGTCTAAAATGAAAACGGTTAGTGATCCTAGTCACGCGATCGGAATTAGATAGCGACTTGCGAAATCATTGGTGGGGATATTAATCCTTACTTTGCGAACAACTAACAAGAAATTATCGCGACACTTGACTCTCTAGATGTTTTCGATTTCGTATAAATATCTCGCTATCACGAGACTCTGATTTCCAAAGGACGTATTACGCGTTAATTGCCCTAAGACGAGAAGTACTGGTTATGCAAAACGCATTAGCGAAAGTATATTACGTTTAGCAACGTGAAAATGGGAGGTTCTTGGTGGCGTTAACTAATCTCCAGTTCTATTTCAACTAATTTCGTATCGGAGCTGGAGTATACAGCTGGAGTTTGAATTCATCGGAGAACCAGTGAACGCGGTAACGATTCGAAATTAGTTTCCCTGATCGCGGTGGATCGGTTGCCCTCTTAACACCGGTCATAGGTGTGCGTTCTCGCTTTCTAATCTAACCGTCGAGTAATCGACAGCGACATTGACGTTTCCACGAGCGCTCGGCTCGAGGATCGTATAAGAATTGCAACGAATGCAAAAGGTTTTCTCAGAGTATATTTTTCTTTTTTTATGTACGTATGTCGAAAGTAGCTGGTGAGAGTAACGCAGCTAGTCGGATACGGAGATATTTTCGATCAATTTCGGAGCATCTAGTGCGTGAACAAGAAACGATTCGTACAATTATGGTATCTTAAATTGATTTTAGGCGTGTTGCGATAGAAAATGTTTTTACATATACATTCCGCGGTTCGCGTTCCTCGAGGACATGGTTTCTATTTCTTGATATTCGATCGTGATAATATTTCTATATTATCAAGGAATATTACTTATGCGCGAATTGATTGCTCGGGGAAGTAGAAACGTTCGAAAATCAACGTTACGTCGTGTCGTTACGAGGTGTGACGAAAAAGCTCTATAAATCATTTTCGAGCCGCGAGAAGAAATATTGGTCACGTCGACCTATGAGATTAATGTGAAACAGGTTGCACGAATGTGCTATTTCCGAGCAGCCTCTTTGACGGAAAGAGTTTTGAAATCCTTTCTCGTTCTAAACGATACCATTTCTCCAATTTTTCTGATTTCCAATACCGTTTAAAAACAGAAACAAATAAATCGACGGCCATTAATATTGAAAAAAAAAAAGAAGAAACGAAATCCATCGATTGCACGTGAACGATTCATGGGTCGAAATAAATAGCGCTCGGTATATCGTGGTCGATTAGTCATACGGCTGAAAGGTCGATTTCATCGTTTTATTGTATTAGTCTTTTGTTTTTCCTCGTCGCCAAGCGGTAACTGCGATCGTGGACGCTTGTAAATCACTAAATTCGATTCAGGAATTGTGTACATAGCTTTCGATATCGTGGGTAGGATTGTTTCCCGATTTTGCACGCTTTTTGTATAGTACCCGTGGCAAAATACAAAAAAAGAAAAACGCTATTTCTGCGTAAACGATTAAAAAATATAAAACCTTCTTGATATTTAGTTTCTCGAGCATTTGATATTTAATCATATCGGAAGAATAAATAATTTTTATAGATACTAAATTCTTAGACTACATTCAGGTACTTTATCACATAGATCTTTCGACTTCATAAAATTGATTCCTGGTTTCTACACTTCTTTCGTAATATCTATAACAGAATACAAGCAAAACACTACTTCTCGCACGAATGACTGAAAACATGAAACTTTTCCGATACTCGATTTTTCAATAATTTGCTAATTAGTTGCACAGGAAGAATAAATAACTTTCGAGTCAGGAACATTTAGCTCGTTATATATTTCCTGCAGGGCGAAAGTGGTCCGGGGAACGGATTGGAAAGGAGAGAAGAGCGATCATTTCGCTGATGGCCTTTTATTTTTTAAAAACCCTCCTGGTGAATGGTGGCGATTTTCCCGCCTTGGAAAGGTGCGGAACCGATGGAGAAACGTTTCTTCGTGCTTTTCACCGGTAACTGTCGAACCGTAACCGCATACGAGGTCGGAAGTATCCCTCCCTTTCTTGTTCTCCGCGAACTAGTTCACCCTTTTCACGCGCTGCCTCCATTGCTACTGACGTAATATTATCATGTAACCAAAGTCTGAACGAGGATCGAAATTGCCAGTAGACAGCAAATCTTCTCGCGTTATACGAGATGAAGGTAAATAGATGTTGCCGGATGCCATACTGCCCTACAATAGAGCGGCTCGACCAGTCACGATAAGATAACATCGATATGAAAGGGAAAGTGCACGTTGGAATATATAGTAAGATATTTGAGTAACTAAGCTACTCGAGTCTCTCACTCGGCTAAGTCAGCGAAGGCTTCAACGTCTTAACATTTAACTTGGAATTTTGCGCAGAATTACCAAAATCGTTGCGTATACGAGACTGTTAGTGTTTAATACAACAGCGACGATCGAATTTAGCAAATTACAAAGCTAATTCCTTAGCCTTGTCCTATTAACCGAAACGACGTTATCTTTGTCTATATCGACCAACTATTGGAGGATTTGGGAGCACAGAGATAGAAATTCAATAGGTAGGACGAGGCAGTCGTTCCACTTTCTAATTACGAAGACGTTCGTTGTCCAACGGCTTTGGCCCTCATTTCGAGCAATAATTGGCCCATCGCCAAGGACGAAGTCCAACACGAGGATTGCACGAGCGATACACGGAGGCTGAAAACGCAATCGGGGATGCTCGCTTTCACTCGATCGCACAATTCTATAAGAGCCTTTGAATCAGAACGATGCCACTGTCGTAATATTGGCACACGAAAGTATTTGAACATTTAGAGTATATGCAACACTTACAGTAGCTTCTATGTTCATATTGTAACGCGTTAAATAAAACATTTTGAAGTTTTATCTATCAATGGTGACACAAGTCACTACCATCAGCCATCGAGGGAACGTTAGAAATACACGTTGCAACAGTTGCACGAGCAACGAATAAATAATTTACCGTGAATCTGAGAGAATATGGTTCGAGGTCGAGAATATCGTCTTAAATCTGATGCTCGAAATAATTATTCCGTGTTATCATGAGGCGATCTGCAGATTTCTGCCAAGATGTTTGCTCGTCGAACAATGCTTCGAGACATCGCGATAGTCTTTTCTCTTGCAGCGCGTGCATATTTTTCTGATACTCTCTGAAATCGTAACGCGTGCATTATACAGTTTTCTCCGGGTACACGAATCAAATTTATGTTACTCTCAGTTGTTTTCTGTTGTTCGTTGGCCACGAACAACAACGAATTCCGTAACGTCGATAGAAGGTTTCTCCTCGTTCCGCTGCACGCGGTGGCGTCGTTTCGCTCTCGGAGAACGCATTCCGTCGAATTTTCTGAACAGTCGACCTCGATTATCGCGCTACACGTTTCACAATTGCACCGTCGCCACCTTTCTGAAAGGACTCCCGGTTCACGTTCCACAAGTCGACACGATGTTTCCTATTTCTTTCGTCTTTTCGCTTCACAAAACCAGGCTGATGAATTTTCTATTGTAATAAACCGGCCGCGTGTATTACCAATAGCGTTCCTAGAAGCAATTTACACTGACTGCAAGAAGTATGTATATACCATTGTTCTTATTACAGCGCGATACATACCGAATAATCAGGACTGAGTATATTCAATTTCATTTAGTAGTACTTTCACATGATTGAAAACATCTGATATTACGACGAATAGTACAAGTATCTTTAGTAGCCACTGTATTTTCCACGGTTTGTGTAAGATTATCGTATAAGTTAAAAGGAATTCTCTATCAAAATTTCAACGATGGAGATTTCGATGCCATAGAAGAATGTCGAACGATGAATTTTAGGCGAATGGACGTTGTGTAAGCAGTAGTATCTACACTGCAATGAACGCATTGCGTTCCCGGGTGTGCATCATATCGTCGCCGATGTCGAAATTAGGTGCCTGCGGCGTTTGCAACACGCGAACCGAAAACTCACAGAAACATAACCTGTTTGCACAAATCTGTTCACTTCGGTTCGTGTTAATTGAATTTCATTGTGTTGCACAGGTTATTAGCAAAAACTCTTAACTCATCGGCTTAGTTTGTTGCAATTTTTCATTCCGTATATCTTGCGAAGGATTCGATTTTCTATCGGAAAATTAGAAAATGTGTAACACAGCCTTTCAAAATCCTTTCTAAATATGCGATACAATAGAAGCTTTGTTTTCATTGCCAATTAAGAAACGCTTGCAGGAAAATTTCTCTGCATCGTGTAATTACCGTTGCTCGCTTCAATTTTCTAATTGTCTGGAGGCACTAACGCGGAGAGAAAAAATAGTTTTACGAGAAAACGATGGGGTTACGGTAGTACTAATACACGAGTAGCACATGACAGAAAAGTAAAAGCGAGAAGATAATATTTTGCACGGACACGATGTGGGCGTGTTGTAACAATAGCTATCTCGAGTGCAGTCGTGTGTACATGTAAGATAGGTGCATTCCACTGTACGGTGACAAAAATACTCGTGTAAATTAACCGTTTGACTCCCGTGCTTTATTACGAGCGTACAAACCTCGGTTTACTTTATGGTGGCATATAAAATTAGATTTCCAACCTATAGATATTGTTAAGAACAACTTACGAGAACGAGATCATTGGAGCATAAATGCACACATGGAAGTGCACAGAAATAATACTTGTAACATCGGAGATGTTGTTGTTTGCAACTAATATCGTAAGATTCGAACAAATATTTAGTTCTTAGCAATATTTTAATGTCAGTGATACCTTGAAGTGTCTTCGCAATGTAAGAGATTAAGAAAGTGAAAAAACGAGGAAGAGACAAGGAAGAGAAATTTCATTGCTGTTATCTACAAGAGCCTCGCTAATGCCAGAAATACCAGACAATTCCGCGACACGCCTAATTTACCTAACGTGTAACGAGTCAATTTTACGTGAATATTTCCCGAAACGATAATTCCAACGATCCTCTGTATTAGAAGCGCCTACCAAACGAGCTGAAACGAGTAATTGCCTGAGAAGAGCGTTCTCCATTGGCGAAACGACGGAAAACTCCATATACTTTCGTTCGTAGACGCGTGTTTCTCCACGTTACGCAACGAACGCATCCGGCTTCCACAGATGCGACCGAATAGCATCGTCATTAATGATGTAAACGTTGGAAAAAAAGCGACTGCAGAGGAACAAATCGTTTCTCTGAATATTAAACGCGGAAGCACTCGTCGGAACACTCGAGCGTACGCTTTAAGCGTTTCGCTACGCGATCTCTGCTAATGGATTCAAAATGCTATGCACTCGAGATACATCTCGTATGCTCACTTGGCGCACGGAGAAACTCGAGACGCGGTCTGTTTGTGTTTGTGACAATCGAGAGATCATTGTTTTGACAAGAGACTGGATTTCACTCGAAGCATCGTCCCCTTCGCCTCGTTCGATTCGCCTCGTTCTCAATTCGATATCGATTGCGATCGAACGATAGGTGAAATTTGTTGGTAGATAATGTTAGGGAATAAATTAAGGAACTTTCTGAAAAATGGCCCATAAAGTCTGTCGTAAATACACTTCGAGTCTAGTCAATTTGGATAAAATACAGCTATTTTGTCATTCAAAGTCGTCTGATCTGACACGTAACATCGTATAAAATTGGTAGATATCAGGGAAAGTAACCATTACGTTGATTTAATGATATGCTCAGTTAGATCTACATCGATACCTATCGATCAGGCAACACGAGAACAAATCGTGTTCGACATTTTGTGATGAATCGCGCTGTGTACGAAGGATGTCGTAAGGTGTGAGATGCCGGAGAACGAGCAAAACTCGCAGACCGCGGGCGAATTAGAGAGAAAATAATGAAACGGGTCGAACCTGGTCTTTTATTGATCATCGAGGAGAAAGGAAACTGTTATTCTTCCTGGAAATAGTCGCAGGTTGATAAATCTATTGCTTCAACAGTTGGAGAGAACTCGTGTAAGTGTAGATCGGTACGTTGTATAGTAAAACATCAGTATTTCACAAACTTTTTAATTGCGTGTAAAAAATGTCAAACTAATTACAAGATTAGGTAAATTACACCCACGAAAATATTTGTAGAGTCCCTGAAAGGTTAGTACTATCACCCATAAGTCATATATTCTTCACTCTGGGATACGTATTCGAAGCTTTGCGTTAGACGCGTGAACCGAATTCTGTTTAACGACGAAACAACTAACCCAATTTCACGGTTAAATTTCCACCACTTCGCGAAAACGATTTCAGATTATCGTACTGTAAATAGATGCAGCGCAAAATTAAGTCTTCGATTTAGGCCGCTTTTACAATCAGCGGCGCGAATGTTGATTAATTCACGCGTGGAAAACTCGACGCACATTTTCTGATTACCTCCGATTCCCGGCTATCCTCTGCATTTCGTGCGCCGCTTCACCTCGACAAATATGCAATATGTTTACGATTATTTCGCAACGAATGCAAAGCATAAATTACATCGCCCCGCGCTCGTTCAAGCAGCCACCGTGCGCTACGTGCAGTTCTCGTGATCATCGACGCGCGTTGCCTTAGATATCACAGCGGCGTGATCTATCGTCACGGTGTACGAACATGTGTGCCGTGGTTTGTGGGCGACCTCGTGCCTCTGTACCTACGATAGAACGCGCCTGACTTTTCCAACAGAATTCCTTTAAAATCGCTCTCTTCCATGTTTAAGGCGCCTCTTCAATGTCGTTTCTCTCGCCTTAAGAACAAATTGGATTGACTCGTCTGTCTAAGAGTTGCAAAAGTTAGAGTACGCAAAAGTATTTTAGCTCAAAGGGAACCAGGAAAATCTCTTGAGTCATGAATTTTTGTCTCCATTTTACACTGCAATTTGTCTTAACATATTACAAGATCCTTTGTTTGTTGAAAAAGGAGCGAGATTCGGATATAAAAGTTCGAGGATCGTTGCAGGCTTAAAGTACGTAGGCATTCTGTATTCTTCGTCGTTTAATTGCACTTCTAAGGAGTTACGTTTGAATAAAATCATATTCCGAAACATTCTGTAGTAGCCACTGGATAATCAGATACGTGTAGGTATTCGCCGTGTTACCTCGACCTTGCTTTCCTATTCCTCTCGTTCTTCTGAACGAACATATATAACGATCTTCGTACGCCTTGAGATTTTCACACCTTCATCGACATACGAAGCATTTTGTGTGATTTCTCGTTTTAAAATGAGATTTTTTCATTTTTTAATGGAAGAAGAAGTGGCTTGGAGGAAACTGGAGATAGTATCGGTATTTGAGAAACGACTTGTCGCATTTTTCTCACCGTTTGGTTTCGGCAGCGTAATTATGGCGGATTTATTCATGCAGGCAGCTACGGCTAATTAGAACCGATGCCAATCAACTCGACTCGTGGCAGCTTGCGAGACTATATCATTAAACTGTCTTTCTCTTTTCCCGTTTCAATCAACCCCGTTGAAAGTTGTGACAAGAAAACCCAGTGTGGCGTAACACCATCCTCGTCATAGAGTATCTCGTTGGTAAATCAACGTAACGTCTCACCATATTATGTTAGATCGAGCGATTCCATCTAAGCGACCTTTTTGCAATCGCTGGTTTTAGAATTTGAAGTATCGGATTAGTGGGAAAATGATAAAGTAAAATAAAATACGTGCCACTCGAGGCTTTTCTTACTACGATCAAACACCGACGTTATTTTCTCACCAATCTAATACATCGGTAATTCTCAGTTGGAAACTATTTACTGTGATGTATCGTAGAGCGGAGTTCTCATAACGGAGCAACAATTAATCGCCTTGACATTGTGCTAGACGCTAAGAAAGAAATCGCGAGGCAATGACGTGTCACGCTGCTCACCTTGCTTTCGATACAGAAAGCCGATGGAAGAATGAGCGTGCTCACGTTCATTTAAACCTTAAATAATCATCCATGATCGAGTGCGCAATTGTTCGATAGCATTAACCGACGTTCCCAAGTCTGTAACGTCGATGGAATCCTCGTCGAGCGAACAGTAAAGTCGCGTAATGATTTCGTCAGATTTTACATAAGACTCGATGAAAAGCGAGAAGATCGTTATTTGTCAGATGATACAAAACACGTTCCTTCGCGCTTGTTTTCAAGAGAGAAGGTGTTTCTCCTATTTCCGAATCGGCGATTCACAGAGGGTTTACGTCATTTTCACGACACTGTGTATTTCCTTTTTAAGACTTCTTTCGGGCACACGACTCCTCGTTAGGTGATAACACCTTGGGAATATTTATGGCTTTTTGCGGGGACCACGATCGAGAAGCAGGAACCTGTTGCGAGATTGAAATGTTCTGTCGAAAGAGTAATTAACATCTCACTTGTGTTACATAGTCGATGGAAACGGAAGTGCCATTGCTGCTGTTTTTTAAGGGAGTGCTATAGTCTGGAAGGTCGTCTTAGTCGTTTCGATAACGTATACTTTCATAAAGTGCCAATAGAAATCGATTCTTTGCAAATTCCACGCTAGAACAATACCTTAATTGGGATAGGAGTCTAAATTTACGATGTTCCATAAATCTCGAACACAATCTATTTCTGGAATCCTTTCCACTCTAAATGCCATAAATACCTACGAGCACGTAACAGAAATAGTTATCTACGAGGCAAACAAATCAATTAAAAATGAAATCGTTGCAATTCATCAGAGTCGAATGGAACAGTTCGCGGTAAAGTGCCACCGTATTGCGATTTACCCTCGACATTGCCCATAATTTATCTCAGTTAATTTATCAAGTAACACTTTAGTCATACCTTATCGTTTAATGGCGAATGTTAAGGAAGTCGGGTGACTTTAGATAGGATGGAAACGTTGAATAGGCAACCTGTATACAATCTGTCAGGGTGGTGATTTTATTCCGCCGCTATTGTCCCATAAATTCTGCTGCATTGTTAACGCTCGTAAAAATTGTCATGTGGTTTCAACTCTATATAAGACTTTTCTCCATCGTAAATCATCCGAACGAGGTTACCGTTCAGCGGTTAGGCGCGTTTTCAGATCGTTTAACGAAACTTTCGAGTCTCGTTGACCGTTCTCCGTTGTATAGTAGAATTCTCGACGTTAATGGCGACGCAGCTTCCGATACTGGAACCAGCTTAGAGCCAATATTCTCGTCGAATCGTCGCAATCGCCTCTAGAGACTTGATTAAAACTGATTGCGAGAATTTCCATTTTTATTTATGGCGTATTTTTTTTTTTTTTTCATGAGACTTTCAACATTTTGCACGAAGATTGAGAAACGGTGAAAGCAGATTCGAGAATGTAATAATTTGTCCGCGATGCTGGATACGTTAATTAGTTTGTCGAACGTTTTATAATCACAAAAAGGATAGCTAAGAACAGAGGTACATACATACGTGTTGATCTACTGGCAGTGAAAAAATTCAAATAAAAAATGAAGCACGTATTGAATCAATCTGTTTGTTTCAGACAATTCTGGTGACCTTGGTTTTAATGAGCCTGGCAGTGGCTTCGTCCCAGGACTACAGTCAGCTGTTCGCAGGATTCGGGCCTTACCTGAGGCAATCGGCGGTAATGCGAGATCCACGATCGAACAGAGGTAAGTATGTTAATTCTTTATTCTCAGAACCTTTCTCATATTCTCGATATATCGCCTTTCAATCAATTCGATCAATTCGACGCGGGTCTTGATTCCAATTTCAACTCGAACCCTGCCGGTCATAATTTCCGCCACGAGTACGACGCATCGATTTGTGAACTCGCGGTTAATTCCATATTCGCTGTCCATGTTCCCGGCGAAGCGTGACGCTGCTACTAAACGAGATTATCTTTCCGATCTCTATCATTCCGAGACTATCATTCCGAAGGTTCGAAAGCAAGCACAGAAATTACGATCAATAGCGGAAGAGGGAACTAATCGGAATAGTCTGATCGATATCGAGCGCGTTACGTTTACCAGTTCAGGTTTATGGACGTTCAGCTAAACTAGCAATGGCTCGTGATTAGAATAATTCGTTTCAGGTAAAAGGAAAGTGGTCGTATATGTTCCAGTCAGTTTCTCGATCGATTTCTACAAGATGTCGTGAATCATCGTATTATTTTAAACTTGGTCAATCAATTTTAGAAACTTTATGGTATCTCACGTCCATCAGCTTGAAATCTTGCAATTTACGATCGACGGATAGAGCGTCGTTCGTCGCGATAACGAGGCTTCATGTCGCCTATTCGTATTCTAAGGTCAACGTTGCAGCTGTGACATTTGCCTGTGCCATGTGTGTGAGCCGATGCACGCGTAACCAGGATACGCGATCCTTGCGATCGAATGGAACGCGGCGCGTTTACGCACGGAATGGGTGCCAAGTTCAGTCTCGCCAAAGTGTTGCTAACAGTGTGCTGAATCGTATTGAAACTGGTCGTTTTATAGCGACCGAGTATTAGATAACAATTTTTTCTTCCTTTCAGAATTCTTCAAACACAACTCTACGTTATTGTGCATGGAAACTGGAACTAACTAGATTACGAGAAAAAGTAAGCCGACTGCTTAAAGAGCTCGGTTCATTAGCGAAACATAGATAGAAGTACGGCGAGTATATAGTAGCTTTGATCAGTTCGTTAGCCTCTCTTAATTAACCGGAACAATTGATCAGGTGTTTGCCACTGAACGTTGCAATTTCGTAACAGTTTCTCGCGGCGCGATAAGCATCGCAGAGTTTGTTGCACGCTATTTCCACGTTGTACATTAACAGAAACCATTATCTCGTATTGGCATCGATTAATAGTCATTCACGCAAATTACTTCCCCATTCAGGCAGATTTCCACTGGCTTTCCTTGATAGCTTGTTACCGAGAAAATAACGAACTTTATAAATGACAACATACAGAATCACATTGACGATGTTCCATAGCTGATCGTTTTACTGTATACTATAATTTAAATTCCCGTGACGCCATCATTCGTCGAAAAGGTCGCGGGGAATTATTGTACATGAACATTGTGAAACGTGATTCATATTTCTGCTTCTGATCGTGATCGAACAATCGATTTAAACTAGACCAAACATAATCAAAGAAGCGAAATATCATAGCGATATAAGAGAAAGAATTTTTTAATCTCGAAACGATTCCTTAAGCGGTTTTCGACTTGTTCATTCTCAATAAATACAGCCATTTCTGTATTTTATAATTGAATTTGTAGTTCTTCTAATTCCTAACTGTGAATTTCGGCAGTCATTTAAAAAATTTTAAATGCGAAATAAAAACCTACATGTAGACGATTGCGGATAAAAAATATATAGATCAAATGTCTTCCAGAAAATATTACAAAAATTTCACCAAATTAAGCGATTGATAGTTTAAAAATTTCATTGAAAATAGACAGTTGTGTAATTTCGTTGACTGGTAGCTTGAATAATCGCGAGTCACGGTTTGACAGGCATCTAACGAGCTCACTTAGAGCGTGTTTATGATTTTTCATAATCGTTGCATTCGTGGGAATGAAGTTGAAACTAAGATATCGTGTCTCGTTGGAATTCCTGTGGATTCGGGCCGACGGGCATGGAAACGGCGAGCGTCGAAATGATTGAACGTACAGTTTGATGGGTGACGGTTTCAGGCTCCGCGCAGTAGTCAGTCTTGCATACTGTGAAACGTGCAAGAGGTAGATTAATCAGTCGAGGATAATTGAAAAGCTGTAGAAATTGACACTGCGTTGGAGGTGAGACACGTTGGTGGATCGGATAGTTCTTGCAGAAGTTTACCAATGTAGTGCAACAACAACTTGGTGTCAACTTTCCTCTTAACAGTGTTACGTTCTTTGAATAATTTCCGATCGTATCGTATCTTTCTATCGTTGGAAAATGTCTTCGATTTGAGGAAAATATAAAAGAATTAATGCGCGATTTCTTGTCGCAGCTGTATGGCAATGACTTTCTTAAAACGTTAGAAATTTCCTTGACGATTGAAACTAAGGTGAGTTTGAGACAGAACACGTTCGAAAACCGCATCAGGGTTAAATAATTGAGAGTTTGCGACTACTTTCAAAATTTTTAACGAGGATGATTTTTCGTTCAGGTCCAGTGCTGTTTCCTCCGGGTCCCCCGCCAAATAGCGCGGACACAAGCGGAGTGATAGTAGGTGCGAGCGGATACGGATTCGTGCCACCCAACCAAGGTAAATCGTCGATTGGATTCTGAAGGGAAAATGAAACCGCTTTCGTGACGCAGAAGCAGAGAATGGCAACGAGTCTGCTCCTAAAATTCAGATCTTCACCAAAGACTCCCCGCGGCGAGCAGTAACTTTTGGGGGTGAAACTAACCCCGAGCACTTGTCGCCGTCCTTGTGCACCTAACTTGTGAATAAAACACTATTTATTTGTTGTCACACACGTCGGATAACCCAGCCTTTTCCTTCGTTTACTTCAACGTGTCCTAATGCTGCATGAACGTCTCTTTCATTGAGTATGAATGATCGATTACATCGTGTAATTAGGGTGTGACTGAAGGGACACGCGAAGTTACTTGTGTTCATTGACACGTGCCGACTGTGTCAATTCATTGGAATCGTTTCATCATGCTGTTCATTAAACGACTCACATTCATTACGGTAACAATACTGTAATCTCTAGACTGCGGTTGTTTATCCTAGTTCACGTTTCTTTTGAGCGCCACTAAAGAAATTGAACTTAGACGGAGTACTGTTTTCTCGGTTCTTACTTGTTCCTGCTGCGATCGTCGAATTTTTATATCACACACTTGCGCTTACTTTGGCGAACAACAAAGTTTGTAACGTTTTAAGAACACGTTCGATGTAGTATTAAAACAAGAATTTTCTAATATTTTGTTCAAACTTGTCATATAACATTGGACAGATAAAAATGGATTGAAAATGGCAGAACGAATGTAGCAGGGTTAAATTTTTAATAAGTGTATAAACTTCCGCAATCTAGCAATCTCCGTAACAAGACTTACCTACTCTATTTCGTCATTTTTAAATAACCTACGTGATGTTGAAGAGCTCAGAAGTTACACCGAATATCATTGAGTACACTGAATATTCTCAGTTCAACATATAGAGGATACGTTTGCAATCCTTGGCCGCTTCCGTGAAAGGCGTTCCATCTCGTTCGTGATCGTGAACTACTCAAAGGTCGACGTCCCTCCTCCTTGACCTTTCTCAAATGCCAAACACTGCGTTAAAACGCGGAAGATCGGAATATATAAACGAACATTTAACCTTCGAAGCATCAATTCCAATATTATGCAAATTTCTCAAGTCGCACGAAACTTGTAAATATGGAAACACAAGACTCTTCTTCCTGTACTAACCCATGAGTTTCTCATGCAGTCATATATTACTAATACAATAGATATTGTTTGTGCTAGTTGGTGCTAATTAGTACACCCGACACTTGTCCAATTTGAAAATGCGTCATAACGTACGAAATTCTACTAACATTTTGTAAATAAGACGTACAAGTTGGCACTTAGAATGGTGACGTACAGGTAAGCTTAGTCTAGCATTAATTTTAGAATCTGAAGATAGATAGAGTTTGAGAATTGTTTTAGATAAGTATTGGGTTGTAACGTAAATCCGCGTTCCGTTTTTGCATTTACCATACGAACTGAGAAAACGGGACGAACGTATGTTACGGTCTGATAATTACGGAATGATAAATCCAGATTCTTTTCAGATAATATTTATGTAACATTTTGCTTCACTTTCGATCATTTTTAAAGGAAAAGTGTTACAAAACGAGAAAGTTATTCGCTATATTCGGAACATCTAATATTAGGTTATTTAATAGGCCGCGTCGACAAAATGTTCTACGCACTTGGAATTTAAAAAGAATTAATAAATATAAAAAAAACTCGATATTTTGAACTTGTCAGGGTTTTGCACCCTCTTGAGAAGAAGGAAAAAGATCTCGCTCCTTACGAATCGAACCTGCGAAACAAACAAGCCACCCCTAAAATCCCCGAGGCTGACGGCGATATTTTCGCAGAAAATACCGATTCGGTTCTCGCATAAATCACATCACGGAGTAATCCACGCGCAAATGGAAGCACCGAGGGCTTCCTCTTCCGGGATTACGTCGCCGGGATTCCTCCCTCCCT
The DNA here is from genome assembly GCA_911622165.2 of Bombus sylvestris. Lineage (NCBI taxonomy): Eukaryota > Metazoa > Arthropoda > Insecta > Hymenoptera > Apidae > Bombus > Bombus sylvestris. The sequence continues at coordinate 4,680,752 of OU443153.1, read as the reverse complement.
CCCTCTGTTTCTCTGATTGATTCTCCCGGCAGAAGTTACGCGAACGAATAAAAATCTCCTCTCGTCCTTCATTATCGAAATCGTGCCGTGCCCGCCATTGGCGATCTTCGTCGTTGGGCAGATAACAAGAGAAAGAGTGAGAGAGAGAGAGAGAGAGAGAGAGAGGACGAGAAAGGGAATACCGGTTTCCTCGAAGAGGAGTCAGGCCTTGGGATTCACTTAAAGAACAGCGTGACGGGGAGTCAGTGAAAGTGGTTTCGTTGGCCTCGTGACTTAAACTCGTTTACGCGTAACCTCGGCTGAGGTACTTCGCGAGGCGTAACAGGTGTTACGAGGTCAGCCGGGTCAACGACAAGGTCGTCGCTTTTAGTGTCACGCTGGAAACTGTACCTCCACTCGGATCAATGTTCCACGACTTCCCGATTCGTCGCTTCACGGTCAAGTTCGCGGTTTTAGGCTTTCTTTTCTTAACGCTACGACGGCTATAAAGTTTCAAACGTAGCTTTCTTTAGTGGTTGCCGTATTTTCATCAAGAATTGATAACCATGATAGATCGTAGAATATTTTCCCGCATCTGTAAATTTAACAACCGTGTCGATGAATTTAACGGTAGAATCGAAACGTTCTTCGCGAATTTCAAAGATCAGACAGTTTCTCCTGTAACAGTGGAAATCGTATAACTTGGGTTGTTAAAAAAAAAAAAATGCGAATTTAGAATATCTTTTGATTATATGAGAGAATCGCATCGTTCTTCGGAATAGAAAATCGATTTGCATTTCTCAGTGGTAGAACGCAACCCTGAAAGTGTTAACCAGTCGCGTAACGAGGGCAATTTTGAATTTTATAATCGTTAAGAGGCGCAATTACTCGTTTCGTTGTTAGGCTTTCGCCGTTTTCTTTATCGTGACTCAACGTTGCGAACGAAACTGATATTTAATTCGTTCATTTAACGAGACTGGTAATACGATTTCGAGTAATCGTAACGAGTTGTTATTTAATCCGTTATGAATGTGTAATGGGTGCAATTTTACGAGCATGCAGTCTACTCGCGAGACAGGTTCGACCGGCGTGCAAACAGTTTCACGAATCGTTGCGCGACTTTCATACGCTGTCATTATGAGCAATAACAGTTAATCGAATTACCGAACGGACCACTTAAAGAACTATGCGCACCTTTGCCTGCAATATAATTACAAATATTTACTCGGTTAATGAAAGTTTATTGAAAAGTGTGGTAGTGTAAACTACCTTACATAATTGCCAGATATATAAAATATACTCGTACTTCTCTCTAATGGAACTCCGGAGTTTAATTACCGATCTTATCTCAGACAGCAATACGCAGTTAGTACTAGAACGTTCAACGAGTTCGTGCCTTCCGTTTAGACGCTTTCAGCTTTGGTTTCATTCTCCTATTTATTTAATACCGAAGGGTAATTGATTTTGTACATTCAAGGTTTCAGACACCTGTTGTACCGATAGACTTTCGATTTCATCCAACAGACCATGGAATTCCGTCCGCGTCTACGTGAGATCGTCACAAAGAAAGTGGTTGATTTTCAAGATTAGAACTGTGAAATTATCTTCTACGATGCAAAAACGTCTGTTCTGAAGCTGGCGACGATTACCGTCGTGGCGCTTTAATGTCAAGAAAACGTGTTAAAAGTTTCGAACCATGATTGCCTGGAGATTCGTCGTGCGGCATCAAGATAACTCGAAAGATTCACTAGCAGCAAGATAAGCGGGGCAAAGCATAATTTAATTCAGCCGCGCGAAACAGCCAGGCCAGGCCTCGTTTTCGTTAATGCTTAGCGACGATGGTGGGTCGTTAATATGGAGATCGTTCATTCCGATGTTGTCTGCGCGTTATTCTGCCAAGTTCCAACGATGCTACCGTCTCTCGTCGAGCTTTTAACGGGCCGCGATATCGACCTGGTCCGCCTTTTCGCGCGGAATAATCGCGCGGAAGGGACGTAATTACGGGGTGGAAATCGGGGACAAATTCCCGGGACACTGGGAGCTACTTGAATCGAGCACGATTTAGGTGTTAATGATATAGTTTCGCGAACGACCGGCTGCCAGTGAAAGTTCGATCGACTTCCCTCTGCCCTCTGAACGTCTATGATCGAGAATTGATGGTGTCGTCGTGTCGGTAAGAGAAAGGGAAACGAGACTCTTCGGTGCACGTGTTGCCCCGTAACTCGAATCGATCGTTAAACTTGAACCACAGACACGACTTCTACGATTCCTCCACTATTCTCCAGACGCAATGCATCAAGCACCGCTGCGAAGTTAAAATCTTTTCAAAATTCAATCAATGCGAACCGGAAAAAGACCGCATCGTCGAAAAGCAACCCTTGCTTGGTTAAGCAAGGGTTAATAAGCAACGAGCACTCTTCTCTAGTCTGTTCCACTCTGAGGGGGCCTAAATTTACGCGTAGCACGGCGCCCCTTCGACTGCCTAATGGATCCCACTGCCGTCTCCCTCTTGGTTAACTTTATTGTCAGCGCCGTGGTTGGCCCAGTACTGGAGCCAACGGGCAGAAAAGCGAGCACTTAACAGTCAAAGGGAGAGAGAATATCGGATGTGGATGAGATAGGGTGGCTTGGGTGACGAGGGTCTTGTAATTAGCAGCTTTGAAGTGGTCCCGGGCCTGACTTCTCATTACCGGTGGTCAGGTGTCCCAGCGATTACTCGCGGAAACGAGGCTCTGCCGGTTAGCCGCGCGATCCTTCGTGAAAATCGCGGCATCTCGAACTTTGCCGCCTCGACGACGAGCATCCTGTTTCGCAGGAATATCCAGGATCGAACGACCGTCGAAAGAGCGGTGTTGAACTAGAAAACCAAGAACGTAACACCTTTGCTACGTGATGAGATTTGTCTCGTGACGCCTATTCATAACTGGTAGCGTGAATTGTTTAAAGCAACGAAATATCGTCTCAATGTCTATCAATGGGATGAGAGTTTGCAAATAAGTAGAACGAATATTTAGCGAAGCGTCGAGTTAAATTTGAGAACAGAGAAAGCAAAGAATTTTGTCCGGATAGAATGAGTTTGATATGGTGAATTTAATTTAAAAGGAGAGAAAGTAAATTTGAAAATTTCACGGGGTTTAGAAACGTATGTTTGAAAGTTTAATGTATGGTTATGATGATTTGTAGCGGTTCGGTATTTCCAGAAGCTGAGTAATATTATTTTTTATATTTTGTTGCAGCTTTCTACAGGTACTTTTACTACTAACGATGGATAAAGGAGGTAATGGAGGTAAAAATATCGAGAGATTCGTGATTACTGCGTCATTATCAACGAGGAAGTGGTATGGCAAGGAGTTCTCAAGAAATTGACGAATTCGTGGCAAGGAATCCTGCGTCCAATTTTGTATTATATCGTATGCTTTAATTATTTTTATGCTGCCTGAAGAGTTTCTAAACGTATTTCTAACGACACTCAGGAGTATCCTTAGCAGTATTTGTACAAAGAAGTACACATCTTAAACTAACGTATCGTTAACGTTTTATACAAATAGCGCCGATGTAGCAATTCGCAACAGTGGAATCTCAATTATTTAGTCCAAAATTTTGCTTCACGATAAAATCTCAGAGTATTAACCGCGATTAAATTTATATATTGTCAGAACAGAATTCATTGCTAGGAGGGTGACATAAAAGTAAAGTATTTAATAGAATAGGAATATTACGATAATTCGATGAAATTACGTTTAAAGTCAATCTACTTTAACCTCTTTCTTAATATGTAACGGAGATTCCCCGGTTGTTAATATAACAAAAGTATGGTATCTAGAATCGTTCTTTATCGATGTAGAAACGCAGTTTACGCTTCAAACATTTACCGTTCGTCGTCGTCGAGATTGCAGCCCCTACTCAATTTCCTGCACATAAACAAAGCAGATAGAAATCGAGAAGGCAAACATCAATCATTCTACGAGCACATGTAAAGTAGCCCTTTAAAAGACGCGTGAAATTAGCGTTGTAAATATACGTAACTTCCTTGTAACGCTGTTCCGTATCGATTTTAATACACGATACACAACGCGATCGAGTAGTTTCCAGGATTTAGCCTACGCGATTTCTCAAACGTGCTGTCGCGGTGCACGCATGCCTGCCTCGCTTTATTACGTCATATCTCGATCGATCGGCCGATTGTCGGCCGTATAGCTCGGCTTAGTCATAGGCTGCACTTGAAATCGAAACGCGCGAGGCACGTAACCGGCACGCGATGCATGGGCGGGAAAATTGCGGATTGTTCCGTCGACTCGGAATACCGTCCATCGATCACAGGCCAATCTGGTTCGACCACCAGTTACGGTTGATAAGTATAATCTTAAGTACATAAAACTGTACATAATTCTTGGTCCAATAAACTTATTTTGTTGTTAACGGGAACGTATCCTGATAAATATTATGTCATAGCTATGAGAATATACAGTGGTTCGCGAAAGTACTTGAACGCTTATCACAGAAAATTTCGATGTCAGTATCATGTGTGTTGTATAAAACGCTTTGAAATCTCATTAGCATTAGCTTAACTTTGAGAGCGACTATTTATCCCAGTAGAATAGTAAGCAAGTATTACTTATCTGTATATAACGCGTATAATCATTAAGAAAAGTTATAATAACAAGTACGGTGAGAAGACGATCGACACTTGCGAGATTCGCGTCATAACACGGTTCCTGGTCGATTGGCGGTGAAACGGCATCCGACGATAACGAAACACGTACAACGAGAATCCCTTTACCACACGGAGTAATTACCTCTGATTATCGAGTCTGATTCGCAAAGACGGTCTCGTTAACGTAATTACGCGCAACGCCGCAACTATCTTCGTAGCTCGGCGCAGCGATGGATGAAGCATGCATGGGAAATTAAACCGCGAAATCGTGCTATCTCGTACCGCTTCAGCGCGTGTTCTTATACCGACGTGATGAAAAGTTTGTTACGAGATCGTAAGAGTGCACTATAAATACGATACTATGCGTGTAATTGACTCTTATAACGGTGATGCGAAAGATTTCAAGAAATCGACAAGGTTTATATAAAACGGCAGAGAAGCTGGCGCTTCGGCATGTCGGTAGCTTCCTGCTTAATTTATGGTGTGGAAACGGCCGTAAAGAAACGAGACAGCGATCACTGATCGGGTAACATCGACGACACCCGCTCGATGAAATCGTAAAACAAGATTGATTCTCGACGAGTATATCGAAGATTGTCGACGAGGCGAGCATCTAGTCAAGAATTAGACGGCTTAGCAGGATATTCAAAAGCGTGCGGAGAACGTTAATGCGTCGTTCCATCCCGCGGGGAACGAAGAATCAACGGCATTCTGCACGCCTCCCAGGAAGCTAATGGCTGAGTCAGCGCGGTTAATCTCCCCTTTTCCTTCTTTTTCCCCCCATGAATGATTAACGAGGCGTCCATTAGATCATTAAGATTTGCCGTGGTTCCAATTTACTTGCCTAGACACGCCACAGTCTTAATTACGAATGTCTTCTCTCTCTCTAGGAGAGACACGCGGAATTTTCCTGTCTGACAAACGCTGTCCTTATCTACTCACCGACTAAGAGCGACTGGATGCAACTTGGACGATAAAGATCGCAATTTCTACCGACGTATAACGTTATATCGATGAAGGTATAGAAGAAATTTACATTGTACGCGAATCATGGTTACCTAAGTTTTTTTTTTTTTGTTTCTACTATCCGTCTATATCCGTTTCTGTCGTCCGATTCTACCGTAACGATTTTTACGATTGTATTTCTTCATTGAACATTCTCTGCATATTCTTACGTCACAATGAGCATGCACGTAATGATCGATGCGAAGGCAATCGCACGGAAGAAAACGTGTATAGTAAACCGGGAGCAAAATCGATACAATTACATGGAATTAAAGCAATTGCGTTAGGTAGCGGCGAGCACGAGGATACGGAGGAAAAGAGAAGGTAATAATAGAAGATACGTGCGCGGACCATGAGGGAAAGCAACAATTCCCAATCACAGTCGACGATTCGCGTCTCGACTATAAAGCCACATAATTCGACGAGCTGTTGAAGCTGTTCGAACACGAAACATAGGCGGTTTAGACTTTCCATGGATCGGCGTCGCGTTATGTCACCAAAGAACTACTTTTGCCCTGTTCGTCAATCGGTATCGCGAGCTTCCAGCCCGTCGAGCAAACAGTCTATCGATTATCGTGACCAGCCTGCATTTCACTGGTTTCCCATAAAACGAATTTATCGGAAGCCCAGCGAATAAGTAAACTGTAAACCGGCTGTTTGGCCCGGCTGAAACTTCGATGATCGGATTATTCGCCGGTTCTCGGGACATCACGCCGCGGTTCGCCACACGAAATTACGTTTAGAGTTTGGGTCGACCCGCTCCGTCACATCTACCTCGCAAAGCTACGAGAGCATAAAGTTATTTCCAACTAACGTTCAAGGTACAATGGCTCTTCGCACATTTATCAAAACATTTTACGAGTGTACTATACGAAACATTTTGGAATTTCATCGGCATTACGGTAAGATACGACTATACGATTGTATTTGCCAAGATCCTATCGACAAAGTTTCTAACGAATTTGAAAGCGTCTGCGAACGAACAAGCAGAGAAGTTTTCTACAGAGTATATAGTACGAGTTCAGGTAACGCTTTATGTGCCATTAGTAAGGTGAAAACGAGAGACATCATTCTTTTCACGGTATACTACTCTAGTTTTTGCGCTAGTTTTGCCGTTTACGCCTCTATAAGAAGGAAATCTAGAGCCAAGGAAAGGAAAAGTAAACATTCTATTGCGTAAAAGATTATGAATATTTATTCAACCGACTGTTAACTGGATTCTACTCACGCTGTTGCGCCATACTTCCCTACCTATGTAAACTGGTTTCCTTGTAAAATAAACAAGCGAAACTTTCTTCCCGACCTGGTAGCGATTCCTAAGGAAAAATGTGCTCATATTGCGAGATATATACGTACGTCGGGGAAGGAGAAGCTGGTTCGACCACTTCTAAGATATCAGCGAACGAGACCACTTTCGGGACACCCTCGTGAGGAATGGTCACGGATTATCGCATCCAACTCGTTGACTGATTAACAACTCGCCTGTTATTACATAACGAAGTTGCACGTGGCTCGACGAATCGATATCGCATACAGTCGGTAGAGCGTGCAAAGCGTCGCACCGCGGAAAATACAGTGCGGCTAAGGAAATCATCGATGTACCACCGCTTCGATGGAATGCCTCTGTGACGATGTTCTCGCGATTTTTTGGCACTATTCTGCGAATGTTTCTCTTTTTAGCGAAAGCTACAGATTTTCCATTATCCTGCAGATTAAAATAGAATTTTCTTCGTTACGACTGTGTTTTTTTTTTTAAGAGTTAGATGGATTATTATTTGCGAAAGAATATCGTTTGAGAGACAATAGGTAATTGATCGAGAGATTAGCGAAGTGTGACGAGGCAGATCGTGAGAATAGGCTCTGGCGATTTGGAAATAATGTACCCATTCCATTCGGTTCCATTGATCTTTTTTTTTTTATCGATCAATCTAATTGTTAAGTAACATAAAAGACAATGTAGTACGGAAACAAAGACATTGTTAAATGAGATCAAAAACTTAGAACTTAAATACCATGAAATACAGTGTAGATCGGAGTTGAATGTAACGTGAGATACAATGTAAAGTGGAATTATCTGGAGTTTCAAGTTCGAATAGCATAAAATATAGAGTAGAATCGTGTTAACTGATGGTTGGTTTTTGCAAATCTGAGTAATACGAAATACCGATCAGAAGCTAGCTTCAACCTTATATAATTTGAAATTCTGTACAGAATGGAATTAGCTGAGACTAGAACCAAGAGACGCCTACCTTTCTCTTACCATCGAGGTGCAGTATCGATCCAACCGATCTCGAGGAACACTGTAGTATTCGCTAACAGGTGCCGCTTGAAGTATAAACTGGTGAAAGTATGTAACTTCGTGAAATACTTTTGGCGGCAAGAGATCGAGGCAAATTATATCGACAAAATATTATGAAACAGATCGCCGTTCGATGGAATATTCGTGTAATTGCATTGGCGTCTGAAAATTAGAGAAATTGGATCTGATAGGTAGTTCTCGCGCAAATGATTAGTCTGAATCGAAGTAAAGTCCGCTCACCAGTTCGGAAGACCGTCAGTTAGCAGGTATCGTCAGGTCGACGACATGAAATCACGTTAGCGAAACGACGAAGCCTATCAGTCAGTTCTGGGGTTCGTAGCGCGGTTCTAGGGTCAGCCTTTTAAGCCCTTGACGCGATTACGTCCATTTTAGGAAAGCATTAGGCGTCTCCCTGTGCTTCTCGTCATTTCTTTTTTCTTTACCTCGTTGATTCGTGCAAGCTACGAATGCGATACATCGTTCGTATAGTATGTATAAATTTCACAATTTCACAAATCGCAAAGTATACAATTCGAGATACCCTGAGAATTCTCAAAATTCGACGTAGACGAGTCATCGGTCGTTCAAACTCAAAATCTCTGTTTCAGTATGCTCCATCGATTGCATTGGAATCGCAAGAGTAACCAATCCTTTTTTACGCCCTCGTGTTCAAAGGCTACAGAAGGAAGGGGAAATGTTGAAGCGGTTGGGAGAAAATCCGCGAGGCAGAAGGGCCGAATTCATTATTAAAAAGCCGAAGCGAAGGCTGTGCCGCCCCTTTCATCTTCCCTTCGGAAGCCAGTGCATCAATATTCAAGCAGCGATGCGCCTCTTCGTATCGCGACAATGTCAGGTAGTTTACTTTATATTTCACAACACCCCGCCATCAATCCAGTCCCCCTCCTCCCTTCTGCATGGTTATAAGATCCTTATCGCGTCTATTCAAAGGCCGAGCCGCGCGAGCCTGCGAAAATAGAGATTCGGTTCACCTTCCCTTCCGCCTTTTCTCCCTCTTTTTCGTTTTTTCTTCTCTCATTGCCCGCTCTCGAACAGATTCTGACGGGGATCGTTTGAAAGGGACGCCCTTCCGGTCCCCGCTGGTCCGCGGTCTTCGCTCGATCTCGCGTCTTGAATAGAAAGATCGAACTACTCTAATCAGAAGATTACGAATAACCCAGCAGATTAAAAAGTGCAACTTAAATACCAAAGATATCTTTCGCCCACTAAATATTACAACGAGTAGCGCACTTTGCATATTTCATACGTGTATGTTTAACGAATGTTACACGAATAAATTTTCCGACCTTAATACGCTTTGTAAAATCGTTCAATTTTCATTGGACTATAATGCAGGACATACGGTGGCTCGTTCTTCCTTTCTGTCATCGTGTTACAACTTTTTCAATTCAGCAATTACTCGCACCGAGAGCTGTGGGTGTATTAATTATTCGACCGATTAAACTTTGATCCGCGACAGCGAACGATGATGAAACTCAAAGCGAGAATATTTTATAGGCACTTTCCGGATACAGAGTGCAAAGCCGAGAGTATAAGAGAAGCACTCGGATGATTGAACGTCAAAACGTCGTGCCGACGGTGACGACGACGACGACGCGGAATCCGCTTTGCAATCTAACCTAATTGAATGTTCGTAAAGCGGAATACTTAAAAGGGAGCTGGAGGACGAATAATCGGGATTATTCGTGAAAGGTAGCATGCTGATTTACGTCGTATTTACGCGGCCTTTCTCTCTTTTCGTTGAATTATGCTCAACAGGCTAAACTACGATTTCTTTATAAGATCTCTGTGAAAATTTTAAGATACGGTTTCCATAAGTTAGACGAACGAATCGATCCGCAAATCCTCGAAGGAGCACTTTGGTAAATTTGCCAGAGAGTCTCGGAACCATTGGGAGGCGGAGAAACGATCGTTTCGGGGCCTATTTGAAAGCCGAAACGAGGCAATGTAATGTCAAAGGAATTAAGCATTGAGAAGGTGGAATGTTCTCCAGTATACTCGAAGCAGAACCGAAAATTGTAAAAATTTCAGTACGCTCTCAACTTTATGTGATAACACTGTTGGAATTGACTGAAGTGTGCAGACAATAAAGAATATATAATTAGAAGCAGTACAATTTCATGGAGAGTTAGAAGATGATGTATTTGAATTATTTATTAAAAGACGGCAGTAACTGGTATTAACGTCGGAAGTTCTTCTACCAGTTTAACATTCCTCATTATCTTCTTCGCTTGCGGTTGACAATTGTCAAAACTAAAATTATTGGAGTACAATTTATCCGTACTTTCGTAATTAAAATACTGCTGGTTGAAAATAAGCAAGTGTTTGAACACTTGAACAGAATCGTATTTGTTGTTGGTTGAAAGCAAACAAGAGCGTGTGGAAGAATTCTTACAAAGCTTGCGCGCTCTCCCGAGCAACGAGGCACGATCTTCGTATCAAAAGCTCGTCTCGTCGATCGAAGAAAAAGAAATTTACGATGGCAATTAGCGCGGCAACGTCCCGCGAGCGTTTAGTTGAATTTTAGTAGCCATTATCGTAGTTCCCGCGACGTGAGCCTCGTCCTCTCCCTCGACGAATTTTTACTGCGAGCCTCGGCCCGCGTATTACTTTCCTTCCCCTCCTTGGGCTTTTACGAGGACTTGTATGGACTAGGCGAACACGAGGGGAGGGAAAAAGGAAGGACCCCAACGAAGAAAACCACGGAGAAGCAATTAGTCGTAAATGTCCCTTTGCTGCGCGCCATTGCCGCGACTGCACCGTTGATTGCTCTGGCGCTTGGTGATCGAACGTGAAACTGAGAAACGCCTACGTTTCCTGCGAATGAAAATTCCTGCTTTTATACTTTGTTGGGCGGCGACGAACTCTTTAGGCGTTGCACCGATTTGTCCGATAACTAGCTAAAACAATTTCCTCGCGAATAGAATTAAATCTCGACGTATCTTTATTACTTTACCCCTGTTTCGAAGATCCAGCGATTACAATCAAACTAAGACGGTTACCCCTTGAATCTCCCTAAACGAAACCAAGGAACACCGATCACCCCATTATTAGAATCTTAGAACGTGGTAACTCGCACGAAACTGGCACCCTCCTGCACGCGAGTGCTCGTTGGTCCTGGGTATCGCTTCGTTTAACGATATTCCCAGAACGAGTCATGGAACGCAACCCTTTTCCGGTGGCAGTGGCGCGCGGTTAGTCGCGACAGGCTGCCTCGAACAATAAACTCGTTTATTATTGGCTGAACAGCGTAGCCAAAGCTGTGGAACGCGATATTACGGCATTATGGTGGTACGATTGACTAAATCGTCGCTGGGTCCTCGTAACTCGAGATTAGGGCGAACGGCCGGGCTTAAATCGGTTATTACGTCGCGTTGCCTAACCGTAAATCGTGTCTAACGTTATTCCACAAGCACGAAAACTAAAGGAGAAAGAAGGAAGAAGGGGGCAGGATACCGTTTTCTGGTCTCTTCTTTTCTCTCGTCGTGGACGTCTTCCTCTCGATGTAGATCGTTGCCGGAGCCACCCCAAACTCTCAGCCGTTTTCTCCCTCCGCGAGAGTAAGCAAACAATAATAACATCGTCGCCGAACGTGGCCGGGGAAAAAGCGAAAGAAAATACACCCCTCCGGGGACAATTTATTAATATCACTGGAAGTGATTAGAGCTGAGTACACTGGGCTGCGCCACGATAAGGGTGCCGTTCTCTCTCGTTTGTTCTGGATATACTTATTGAAGACCTGACACAGACGTTTTTATTACACTCGTTTCCCGAGATCTAGATAAATGCTATATACCGGTAAAAAATCTTCGCGTGATATACATAAATTGGTATTTTTAACGCTATTTTTTAACGTTCACGCTACATAATTCGCTTTGGTTATTCCTCAGGAACTTGAGTTTTATAAAAAAAAAAAAAAGAACGTTGTTCAACGTTGGAATTAGCGGCGATTAAAAAATAGAACTTGCACCAGAACACCGTAATGAACAAATATGCAAGAAATACAATGTCGCGATCGCTGAAAAACAAGTAGCACGTTTAGCTGGCAACAAATTTTTCTATAAATAACGCAGAACAGCGACTCCTCCGACCGTGTATTCCTACATGAAGTAGACTCAGAAGTTCGTAGTCCGGCCACCGACCACTGCCATAACGCTGAAAATTGTCCCGGGCGGACCGCGGCTAAATATAAGCGACGGCGCGCCGGGGAACGGTTATTGCACGCGGCCAAGTAAATATTATTAAAATATTCATGACAAGTGCAAGATGAAAACCGCGGGACTGGATTCTAAACAGAGGCGGGATACTCAGACGAAAGCGAGCACCGTCCGGTCTGGCCGGCTGGAATTCTACTTGTGGCCATTTCCCCTTTTGTTTCCCCACGTCCCTCCGCTTATTCCGTCTTTTTTCTTCTTCCGTTTTCCTCCCAGCATGCCGATGTTCCTTGTATCACGCAACCAACTTCTCTATATCCTGTGCAGCGTATCCTGTACGCAGCGCTTTATACAGCTGGTGCAACTACGTTTTATCCGCACCACTTTTACGGCCGGCTTTACGATACTTCTTTGTTTCGCTGAGCGTTTCCCCCCAGAGCTATGTAATAAAAAAAATGAGACGAAGAAGCAAACGAAGTAAGACAACGAGCATCGAGGTGGAAAAAGCGTGGCAGATAAAAATTGGACACTTTGACCAAGAATCACGAGGTATCTCGTGCCGTCTCTGCACGATTTCCGCTCGATGCGTTAGGCGATGATCGATGTGTTAATGGGTTAACGACCACGGCAACACCGTCTGCAGAGAAATTATTTTCCCATTTCGCGGCCTCTGCTCCCTTGCTTTTTGTCCGTGTCCCGTGAACTCGGGTTTCGACAGCTCCAGACGCGTGATGGAGAATTAATGGCTAACTTTTGAACTATCAACGGTATACTTGAACATACTGTTGCGCGATTCGTGTGTTTTATAATTCTTTATTTACAATTATTCTTTATACGGTCCGTAGTATGAGGGTGTAAAATTTGTACGTTCCAGGAACGTCCGACTGTTTTCTCACGCTCGATCGATATCCGGCATGTCCATGTATACCGATCGCGTTCGTAATTTTCTACCGCGGGATTCGTTTCCATTGTCGTTCCACATTGTGGTCACTTACAACGCTGATCTCTTACAGAATTAGCTGACTTCCTTCTGAACACCTACCCTTCGCTCGATAAACGGAGAGGAGTAGCAGAGGAATAGAAGAAAAGGACGAAGCGTCGTTTCATTTTGTTACGCCAGGAGATTAATGATTCGGCAAGATAATTCGTTCGACTAAGCTAGCGTAAAAAAAAAAAAAAAAAAAGAAACGAAGAAAACGACCGATATCAATTTCTCTGCTTTCAACCCCACTTTCCTCTTACTGTCGGCCTCTGTCGAAGCAACGAGGGCGGAGCAGACGGCATCGTTGAATATGGGCGAAAAAAGAGAGTAAACTTAATTCACGAGACAAATGGCGTGCCCCGGATTTGCCAGGGAAATTGTCTCGGGATCCCTGGAGATGCGCGGGAATAAGCGGACGGTCTTGGATCGAAAGCCGATTGTTGGCGAAGCGCGTGGCACGGCTTCCTGGCAGGTGTAACAGGGAACGCTCTTTCCCCGTAAGGTGGATTCGGTCGATGAACGTTCAACGAACGCTATAATTAAGCACTAACGAAGATCGAAACGAACGAGCTGCGTTCATGGAAAACCGTTCCAGAGAGGAGAACAGCCGGTACGAGCTTATTTATGCAAATTGGATTCACGGGAAATTTTGGAAAGGCCACCCCCTTAGCCATCCCTGCCTTGATATACAACGGTCCAATGGAAGTGGGATGATATTGAGTTTCACCAGGATTTATTAATCGTCGATGGAGAGAAGACTTACTCTCGTGTGGAAGACGATGGAGGAATGCGTTATTTAAGGGTTTGGAGTTTTTCGACCGTCTAAGGAGGAAAAAATATACTACGCTAGGGAAAAGTTATATTCGTTAAGAAAATGTCGAATACGTGAAGCGGAAAGTTAAGTCCAAAATCTAAATCTAAATCTGATCTGTAGAACGATTTACGGTATTCGTGGAAGCAAAGGCGATCAAATACATTCAGCCGATCGAAGATGTCATCCGAGAATCGGTTCATCTGGATGTTGAATTGCTATGATAATATGGTATTATGTATGATAATTCTTCACGCGAAAGTGAGATGATATTGGGTTTCTCGAGAATCATCGATAGAGAGAAAATTCATTCCACTGTGCACGATGAGGAGGAAACGGAGACAAGGACTACTTTGAAAAAGTTGTTCAGGGAAATAAGAAGTTCCACTGAAACTATTTTTACGTGTACGAGCATCTGCAGAATCCGAAAAGATCCAAGAAAAACTGGAGAAGTAATCAATTTGGCGAGCCGTTCAGAGCCAAGATAGAGTCTACTTTGCGCGAGGAAGAAGTTGGAAAAGAGAGCGATCCACCCGGAATCGTAACAATATGTGTCTCGCGATTTCGACCGATTCGAGAAAGAAGGACGAAAAAGACCAAGGCAATTCTACCCGTCGTAATGGTATGTATTATTCACATCGATAGACCAAATCGAACTTCCTGCAGGTTCGCGATGCTGCCATTCCTTTCCACCCCAGTAGCTCGATCCATCCCCCTTCCTCCCCCATAAAGAAGTCGAGTGCTCTCTGCCGGCAATGGCGAAACTTTGATCGTATCGTTCTCTATATTCTCGCGTATCTCGCAACGCGATACTCTGCGTGGGAAGGTACTAGTTACACAGCATCCCCTGGTGACTCCTCGTGTTCATCCATCACCAGGAACGTTCCATAATTTATAATTATGTCCGACCCATTCCCGCTGCTCGTTCATATACGGGAAAATCAAAATATTGCCACACGAGCACTTGCGATCGATACGACATTTTGAGGTGGAAAAACCGCGACGAATCGTAGAAAGTAACTCGCTATCGCGATACATCCTTGCTTAAACTGTCTGGGAACAGTTATTACACGTGTACTTCAACGTTAAAAAATGATCGATCAGAGTTAAAAGATACAGAGGCACGTGGCTTAACTTGACGCTTCGTGTGACACGGAAATTGACGAACATGCGACGAAATTAATTATTTTTATCAAATAATGCGTGTAATCTAAAGTTCGTATTAAGTATAAATCTACATTATATATTAAGTATAAATGTTTTGTTCGATATTTTTGAACAAAAGTATAGCTTTTTCGCCAACGCTGGCGACAGCAAACAAGGAAACACCGCTAGATAATTCGAGAAAAGAGAGCAGACTGTTACTGCACGGTGTACAAAGTGTACAAAACAGATCGCGCAAGGGGATTGTCCCGAGAGGCGAAGAGAAACTCGTAGAGAAAGAGCGGAGGTACACATAAGCGAGACTTTGTTCGCGACGGTGACAAACGCCTGGCAAACAGAGCAGCGCGAAGGCGTACGAGGTCGCTGCCACTTGGCTGCGCCGGGTTAAACAGCGGTTACGGTGTCGGAGTGAAAGAGAAACTCCGCGAGATAGGTGAGCGGGGGAGAAACGGCGAGGTAAGAAACGAGAGCGAAAGGAAGGTCGAGACTGAAGAGAAATCGACGGGAGGAAAGCCCGGAGGAGAGAGAGAGCGATCGGTTGAAGGGTTGAGGCACGAGGTTAGAGACCTAAACGAAGGAAAGCAGGCAAAACTGCGAAGAAAAATGATCCTCGAGCAATAATCCAATGGGCTGTTACAGACGGGCTGAGAAAGAAGAAACACGAGATATTTCGACGGCGAGATGATCGTAAATAACAATACAAGCGCGGACGTTGATTACGCGGATGAAAATATTCCCGTACATTTTCATACATGCTGACAATGTACCGCGTAACCCAGACTCGATTCATTGGAAACCTGAAAAGAATAATCCTCTGGAAGGTTGAACGAGAAGAAACATCCTCGTCGGGGTATTCCTAAACCCCTAAACCAACCTGCCGTCTACCGAAAACACCTAGCCGAAAATTACCCACCTCGGTGTGCAGCGTCTAATACTACATTCCAGCGTGCTATTATTCCACGGAGCCAGCACAAACACAGACGCATTAATTTTTTTCCAGCTGGCCGGCGGGACGTGGGGAAACAAAAGGCCATGGAACCGCGCCCGAAAGGTAGACGGAACGCGCTCCGGTACGGGAGCGAGCGAGCGAGAGACGCTTGGGAGCAGGGGGTGAGTGGGTGGCTGGAGGTGAGGGTTGGGCGCCGTCCGACGGCCACGGCCACGACCGCGGGGGCTACGGCCGGCCCGGGCGAGACATTGAACTCGTTGCAAGGGAGGACGGGCAACGAGCATCGATTCGTCTGCTCCAGAAACGAACGCTCTCTCTGCCCACCCCGCCACACGCTCTGCCGCCCCCCGTACTACCCCCTGCACCATCGCCGCGTGGCGCCCCCACGAGTCTACCTAGCCGCGCGCTTTCACCGTTACCGGGCGAACCGAGGGAAACCGAGAGCTCAGAGAGAGAGAGAGAGAAAGAGAGAGAGAGAGAGAGAGAGAGAGAAAGGATGAGAAAGAGCTGGCTGAAGGGGGTGGCTGGGTGGCTGGCTCGACGGGGCTGCAGCCTCGTGACACGACCGGGCAACGTGACACGCTCGTTTATTCGATCAGCCCCTCTCGCGTGCACACCCGGCTCCCGAGGGCGATAATTCGCGCGGTTACGCGATAACGATCGATATCGCGACACGAGGTGTGTCTTTCTGCTGTTTCCTCGTGCTTCTTCGCGAAGCCACTGCCTTCTGTACGGAGCAGCAGTGCGAGGCTTTGTGTGTCAGTAACTCTTGCACGGTTGACGAAGTTGCCGGCAGAGTTGGTCGAAAGTTACTAACGAAAGAGGATCGCGCACGTAGATGCGCGCGTAGTTAAATCTCGCCGTGATGTTTATGCATGTTTTGCGCGGTGGTTTTAGCGAAATTCGCGGGAAACACGCGAACCGTTCTACTTCGGGAGATTCGGGTAAAGGTAGTTTGGCTCTTCCCAGTTGCCTTTTCTCCCTTCCTCGTTCGACTTAAGTAATTCTAACTACGTATCCCCGGAACTTTTTCATATCTCGATATGGCGTTTGAGTTCGATCGGAGGGGTAGGAGAAAGGAGCGGTGGTGGCCAAGCAAAAAGGAAAACATGGAAGATAATCTGGATCGAATTTCCTGTAGAGAGTCTCGGGAATACGGCCGGGTAATAGATATTCGACGTTTCGACCGGGATAAACGAGACTCCGTCTCCGTTTGCAAGGGACGGGCGGGGGAGGCGTAACAAGTGGGCCAGCTTTATCCAGTCCATCTTATCGAATGGTCGATTTAGTTATGGTTATGTTAAGGGGATGTATCTGCATAAACGCCGCGGAGTCGGCCCCGTATCCCCGCGTAAACAATAAATAAACTCCACCCTCGTAAGCAACCCCCTGCTGAACTTGCCAGGCGGCATCGTCGACGTCTCCGCGGCGCGGCGTCGCCGTTCTTTAGAAAGTTCTCGGCCACGTTTTCTCGTTACCGCGTGGCCCCGTATCTCTGGTGTCCCTTTTGCGGCAGCCACAGCGGCTACATAAACGTTATGGTCTTAAGGGACTGACACGACCCCTCCTCGAAGCCGCGCAGAATTCCCGAAACGTGCCGTCTTTCACGCGATAAGGGCTGCTATGCGATAAGATTTTTTTTATGGCCACGCTTTTGTCGGTCCGATCGTATATATTCACGGCTCCGGAACAAATCAGCTCTCGATCGTGGCGCCGTGTAACCACATGCGGGCCGAAAGGTGGGGATTTAATTGCGTTACCATCGAACGTTTCTTTTTCACGACCCTCCGTAATGAATCCTTTAATGGGAATACCCGAATTCAGTCGATACCAGCAAAGAAACTACCGTTGATCTTCTTCGTTCCATTCACGTAACCTCCCACCCGTATAACAATTTCGTCAATCCGAAGGGAGGAACGAACAAGAAATTTCCCTTCTACGCCACGTTTCACCCGAGTCGAACTAAACGATTACAAGAAGGGGTCCTCTCGGCGTCATCAAAACTTAAAAGCGATAACGAGCGAGTCAGAAGGGGGCGAAAAGGAGCGCGTAACAGGGGTTGGGCCGATTCAATTTCCCCGAGTCGATTTCTATTGAAACAAGCAGCCTGCGAGAAGCCTACGACACGTTTTATCGCGAAGAGATGACCGTAGCCCAGTGATCTCGCGCTTTCGATCCTATTAAATATAAATTTACCGGACGTCGCGAAGTGGCAGCCTGTTTTCCAACCCTGAGAAGGGATAAAGATATTGCGGTTGTGTCCCTCCATCTGCGTCACGTACCTCTAGGGGGTCAACGCGGTGATATAAAGAGACGGTCGGAGGATCACCGAGTCGGACGGGGTATCCTCTGCGTCCGTCTTACAACGTCTTCTTGGTCTCTCTGCCGGGGTTCACCCATGGGAGATGACCGGGAGACTCTGCCACGCACCATCGAACCAACGTTACGTCGACAGATCCAGTCATGCGGGAATTATGGGCCGATGGTCATTTGTACCGTGCTGGAAGTGGAACGAACGAAGAGGGAACGCCGGGATAACCGTGCTACCATTCCAACTTGATCGTTTGCGAGTAATTTATTGGTCGCTTCTTCGCGGACCGCGGTGATCGGCTGCCACCCTGACCGAACAACTTTTCTCCTAGCGGATCATATTGTTTCCGTAATGGGATGCTTGGACTTTTCGACGTACGATAACCAGAAATGGTCAAGAATTTGATCAGTTTTAAACGATTCTAATGGAAAGAGGGGTTTCCTATACGTGTCTGTCGTCTTACATTCCATCAATCCTCTTTAACGTTTCGTCTCAGTTACCGCGTTACCGAGCTTCCTATACCGACTCGAATTCTTTCAATAATTCTACCGATATTTTTATTAATTCTTTGTCTTAAGATTTATTTTGCGGCTATTGCATATAATTTAATATAATTGTACTGATTTTCGATTTGAAGGATCGAAACGTAGTTTACGACAAAGGTATTAATTTCCCGAAACTTTTGCCCATCGTTGTAATTACTTGTTGATCTTTGACGATTAGTTCGCCCAAAAAGCGATTGGTAACGATGCCAACTAGAAGCGTATCGCTTTCGAAGTGAAGAATTCAAACATTAGAAGCAGTGTAAATGTTACGCAAAATCTGCATAATCTACCTTTCGATAAGGCGTAAAACTGCCGTTACGCTATTCCAGTGACTCGATAAGCCGTCGGGGTTGATTGCAAGTTCCCACGTCGGGCTCGCCTCGGCCGCTTAATAACCCCAGCAAGGGAATCCGTATATTACATACGTAACCCAGCTGTCGGCTAATAAAACGCGTCGAACGGACGTGTTCATTCGCCGAGTGTTAATAATCGCCTTAACCGCGTCGATCCACGCGTTCCGTTCACGGATTTACGACGATTTTGGTGTCGTCCGAGCGCATCGATCGCAGGCTGATCATAAACGACCACCCAGAGGGGCGAGGCAACGGGAACAGACCGGTTTATTAATGCAAACTCTTGTTACCCTCGTGTAAAGTCGTAAAGTGTACGGCTTCTGCAGCTACGCAGGCTACGACGCCCTGTTGTAAAGATCAATACCTCCTCAGCTTTACAATCGCGCGAATCCTGCTCTGTTCAACAGCCTCTACTCTTTCTTTGCTCACCGTGCCATTGTGTAACGCACTGTCACACGATATTTCCTTAATTCTCTTATTTACGAGCGACCTCAAGATCGAGACACTCGACCATTTCCAATAATCGACCCAGCCACGTTCCAAAGATTCTTTACGGTTGTTTGGACTCGTTCTTCCTCGTTTCGTTCCTCTGCTCAACCCTACTGTGTTCTTTCGCTCGAACAGGATCGTATCTTTCTATCGTCGGGGAATCTCCTAAATTGGAGAAAATACCTAATTCCAATCAATCCTGTTGTATTCTTTGTTATCTTGGGCCGAACATTTTTAGCGGTAGAAAATTTCTAAAATTCCAGAAGAATTATGAAATACACTAAAAAATTATAGAATAATTAGTTATAATATTTTGGGGTTGAGACGAGCTTCCATTTAGATTCCGTTTCTTTCGGTACGTTCGTAAAAATATGAATTTGCATGACGTCCGGAGCGTAGCAACGAAAATGGAATCCCTAACGAATGCGTCAAGCTACCAATTTTGTTTCCACTTTCCCTCTCCAGGATTTCGCTCGTTTGCGAATGGCAATCAAAAGGCGAAGATTTTTACGATCGTTTAATCTCGTCGACCAAGACTGTCGCTTGCAACGAGCAACGAGTACGAGGAAAATAAATCGCGAGGCAAGAGCCCGAGAGGATGACGTTAAGGTAATGGGTTAAACAGATTTAAAAAGGCTGAATGGGGACCCGTTTCGGATCCCCGCGGGAACCTCCGCGACGGTTGATAAGAAGGAGCATAATAGACGTCGAAACGAACCTTTGCCGGATTTTCCACGGAGCGTTCTCGTTCTCCTCGACCACCCTCGGTGGGCCAGAACTACGGGGAAGCTCTTGGACCCTAAATCCTGGCGGAACCCCCGCCGAGATCTCGACGACGTTCGTACTCCGACCTTCCATCCGGCTCTTCCGGTGGCTGGCTTCGCCGGATGTTTCGTCGAACGGTTATCGATCATTCTGGAAACAGAAATGGGGCCATGCACTCGAGCCTGCGAATTTTGTGTTATCGTCGAAGCTATACTTTTATTTCCCTCTGATTTTTTGTCACCATGCTATCGATCATCCCTTCGTATCGCGATTTTATCCAATGAAAGGCAACAAACTGTTCGCGTAGGAAGAAGAAAGAAGAACAGCGAACTTGACACTAAAGTAGTCTTCTTTAATTTGAATTCCTGCGTCGAAGGAAAAAAATGAAGACGAGCTGGCAAGTAGCAATCAACCGGCTGGAATTTCGCCGAAGCAGCCCAGCCGACGATTTTCCAGTTTCTGGGGGTCGGTTTTACGTCCTCGCTGGTGGGGTAAGGACGAAGGAGAGGAGGGTCGCGTTACACAAAGTGTATAAAATTCCACGGAGAACGGAGCCGGGACCGGGAGAACGTTAAAACGGCGAGGAGCGGCTCTCTTCATTCTTTTTTTTTTTTTTTTTTCTTCATCTTCATGGTTGATCGTAAAGAAACGAAGTGGCAAGCGTCTGGTCGTATAGGAGGATTTCCTTCGCGCGAGTAGAATCTCTCTTCTCGATAAAACGTGTAACATTAATGGGGCTGTAAAAATAAATCCAAAGCTATCGTCGGCTCGACCACGCCAGTTGCTCCTGATTCTAGGCTAACCGTCTTACACCACCGCCCAAAAATATCCGAACGCTCGCTTACTGTTTCCAAAATATCCTATTTAAATTATGGACTTGGTGAAGAAAATTCACCTAAAATAATAGAGAAACGTCCGACGTTGATACATGCAGTAATACTTAAATAATCGATGTATGTAACAACATATATATCGTAGTAAATAACCAAGTATATTATCGTTGTCTTTCGTAATGGACTTGAATTTAGTTTTCTGATTTCATGAAAAGATAGTAGGTTGCTTTTAAGTACAGTTAATTTTGCCCGCATTTTGATAAAATCCACGCGCTGTTATTGTTAAATGGATCGAAGAAGTGTCCAAGTATTTGTGGACGGTAACGTGCTTCGTCAACCAATAATGGCGATTTGGCGATCTCCCTCCGATCGCCGAAACTGCGAACCATCGCGGGGGTGAGAAACATTTAAAACTCACGCAGAGACCGTCGTTAAACTGGATAATTCAATTTCCCGTCGGCCTAGAAAGTCCGCGGCGCGCCGAGTATCGGGAATAAAATCAACCTTGAAAGCTTTTCCCGATGAAACGAAGGAATCGGGAACAGCCTCTGATAGCCGAACGACTACTTTCGTTTCTCAATTACCGCTGATTGGATTTGTCTTTTCGTTCGTTCGCGAAAAATCCACGTATTTATTTATCGGCTCGATCGAGGAACGCTCTACCCCGAACAGAGAAACGAATACTTCAGCAGGAGAATCGGTGAAAGCTTAATTGGAGGGGCAGCGCGGAGACCAATGGGCGTCATTAATGAAAGGTTTGAATCGTCTGAGAAGAACTGGAAACCGAGGTTTAAGATTAACGTCGCTTCCAGATAATAGCCACCTGCGAATTAAAATCTGTGCCATTCAGTGGCAACTCGCGAAAAGGCAATTTTGTGAAAATGGCAATTTCAAGCGAATTCGAGAAACGTGCGCAAGTATTTGGGTGATTAATTTTCTTATTACATCTGCAACGATCGAACAGAATTTAAAACGTTTCATTCGAAAAGTGTTCTGGACAGGTTAGAATCAGGTGGATGGTAAAGCGGGCAGGAGGCGTTGGAACAGCTGCAAACCGAGATAATTATTTGCGAAAAATTAAAGCCGAAAGCGTTCGAAGGAACGTAAGGAGGAATTCTAAAGAGCTTCGCTCCTCGGAATGATAATTCAAACGAGGTGGCAGGAAAGGAGCAGTAGGACGAGAGGGAACAGAAGGAAATAAAGGACGAAGAGTGCAACGCGACGCGCGTAAACGCCGTCCTTAAACAAAAGGGCCCTTCTCCCTTTGCCTTTTTGCGCCCGTTCCTTCGGGAACGGGGCGTCCTCGAGCAAGGTCATAGGATTATATTAGCTTCATCTTCGTTACCGACGGATTCGCGTCGAGTCGGTGTCGGACGAACGAAATCTTAATTAAGCATCGGAGAATTTCGTGCGGGCGCGCGGTTCTGACGAGCAACTTTATTCGAATAAATTTCGCGGTTGTCCTACCGAAATGGGGAAAGCTGGCTAAAAAATAACTAAGGGATAAAATGAGTAGAGACTGGAAGTTTTAAGAGCTTTAGGGAACGTACAAGGTTCCACGATAACGACGATAGATTCGTCGGGTTGAATTTTTAACCCGTCGCGTCACGAATCGTGTCACAGGACTCGGCGATGACGCTGATTATCCTTTCGATCCGATCCGTTAGTCTATTAACCCACTGACTCCTGGTTCCATCGAATCCATTAATTTTCCAACCCCGGTCAGGGTTCTGCGTCTTAATACGGTTCGACGTTCTAATAACCCCGTCGCTTCGTAGTTCTGCGATTCGACGAATTTGCCATCTGTGAATCTTCGGATATGACGCGAAGAGCTGTTGAGAAAACTCGAAATGGCTGGAGGGCAGCTACGAGAACCGGTACGAGTGCTCGCAAGCGATGAATCACAGCCGCGAACGCGAAAATAATACACGCAAGGAAAAAGGAGTGCGTGCAAAGTTGCAACGATGGGTAACGTATCATCAGACTGATGTGTCGGAGATTGCGGATTATTCGAGTGGCATACATCATCGTTGTCTCTCATAGAAATCTTGGCGCGTAAGGAGCTACAGTTTCATGTACGCGCAATTTCCTCGTCGATGAAATCATCCACGTGTAACAAGATGCAAGGGAATGTCGCATCGAGATTTCTGATCTACGTTGTGTCGTTAATTGATTTCAGCTTACTCTGAGAAGAAGCGAGAAAGAGGAGGATGAGAATTTATCATGGAACTTTTGTCAAAAATGTTTTGGATATTTTCTTTCGTCTTCTCTTTCTGTATCAACGAGGCTGCACAGAGGGAAGGATGATACGTTCTTTGCACGTGCGCTACTCGAATCCTCGTACCTCGAGCGATAAAAATTGAAACTGCAAATGTGCAAAGTGCTAAATCCAATTCGGATTTGGCACGCGGCGTGAATCTGAATTCCGGCTGATGGAAAGTTATTTCGTTCCCGAGACTCTGGAGTTATTTAATAGCGTGCAAACGTATGCGTTCATGTTGTATCAAAGATATAACAAAATTATTGTTAGGAAGATGATACATTTACACTGTACATGTGAATGTGCGTGCAAGCGTCAGAGGGCGTCCAGGCCATAGTTGGAACGAAAGACGATTGACAGTCGTTGAGAAACATCTGGAAGAGTCGGTTGACAACAAGCGTGCGTTTTTTTTTATTATTTATTTGTTTGAATTTTATAATTTGTCCAGAAGGACATTTGGTAAAATGTTATAACTTGAAAAAATATAGCATGTGGATGGTTACCCCTAGCGGGGTTCCATCTTCCAGATTGTTTATCGTATTTCTATCGCGAGGTCTGCGGGATGCTTCTTCTTCGGTCTTCTTTCTATTAGGGTTTCATTTGTTTCAGCTACAAGCTGGTTTGGCTGTGTCGCGAGTCTTTCTTTGTACTTTTTTGCGTATCTAGCGATTTCCTCTTTGACTGTTGGCATTTTTAGATCTTTTCGTATATCTTCATTTCTGACGTACCATGGAGCGTTAACTATCGTTCTAAGAATTTTGGCTCGCATAGTCTCCATTTTGCTTATATGGCTCTTTGCTGCTGTTCCCCATAGTGGTATTCCGTACGTCCAGATTGGTTTTACGATTGTTTTGTATATCTTTAATTTATTTTCCGTGCTTAGTTTGGACTTTCGACTTGTTAGCCAATGCATTTGCCTCCTTGTTGTTTGTATTTTGTCTATTACTGATTTGATATGCTGCTTCCATGTGAGTTGTGTATCTATGTGGAGTCCTAGGTATTTGACTTGCTTTGTTTGTATTATGTGAGTGCCACTCAAAAAGATGTTTGGGGGTATCTGTTTCCGCAATGTAAATGTAATATGGTTGCATTGCGTGCGTGGATAAATTGTAAAATAGAAAATATATATTTTTTAAGCTGAAGTGTAAATACAAAGAAGGAATACAATATACGAGCTGGTCCAGATACGCACGCTACCAGTGTTACTCTAAAACTGAAAAAAGAAACCTGAAGCCAACGTCGCCTGTCTACTGTTTATGGTTCGTCTTCGACGGTCTTTCGTCTATGCGCTGTCGATGGCTTCGGTGCTTGAGAAAACTAAAGACCAGATGTAGAGTTTTCTTACAAGTGGCGACCACTTCAACACAGTGTATAAGATATATTATATGTATGACTGTTGAGTGCTAGAAAAAGTGAATTATTTGTATTTCCGAATTCCTCCTATATCTTTACAATTATAAAATGTGTTCTTTGATTAAACGTAACTACCCCCTATATAATAATGAATCATTCGAGAGTTATTTTTGATTAAAAGTCCATCTTTGGGAACTGACGTTCGTTTCATCTCTAAATATTTTATAACGTTGAGAAGTTAATTTTAATGATGCTATACACATTCATTTGCATGTTGCTTTCTGCATATTTTTATGCTTTTAAACATCCTATAAATGTATAGAAACCTGCGGTCTACTCGTAACAATAGCAGGAACTCTTTTGCATAGGAAATTTGTACAAGCTTCGTCGATTTCGAATGGGTTAAATTAAATCTTTTAACGAACGAACGCAATGTCGAGTTGCTTGAAACGTTTTCCACTCATAGATTCTTTCGAACACTGTTTCCAAGAACAAAGAAGAAAGGAAGATTTCCAGGTAACAGAGGAATCGGTGATTTCACGAGATCGCTCGACTCGATGCAAATCTAATTCGATTCCACTCCGATCTTTTTTCCCCGTGGAAACGCAACGGAAGCAATTTTGGCGTAATTTCCGCGGCTGAATAATTCATGGCCACGGGAAACTAGTAGACTCGGACATTTTCATGTAAATTGTTCAACGACCTCGAGAATCAGTCGGCCCTTTTATATATTTTTTAACGAGAGAGTCGAAAACTCTCTTGGATACGAGGTTTCACTGTGTCCATCTCTCATTTTCTTTCCACGTTCAATCCTGCTGATTCGAATGATTAAATTCGCTCACGCGAACCGCGGTGAACCGTCGTGCAAATTTGACGAAACTATTTTCGTTGGACCGTCAACGGTTAACACGTTTAGTCGTCGTGATGCAACGAATCGATGCAACGTGTTCGTTCCGCGATGAGGATCAAAAATGGATCGATAATTCGGAATTATAGCTTTCTACGTAAATCGACGAATTTTGTCATTTGGGGCATTCAAAGATACGTCGAATATCGAAAGTGAAATACATCTTACTTACATTTCCAGTGTACTTTTAAACATACTTTCGTTCGAGGTTCGATTCTTTACCTTTGAAAATACAAATTTGCATAAATATACACGACCTATTTACATATCAACTGTTGAAGTGGTCGCCACTTTTAAGAAAACTCTACATCTGGTCTTTAGTTTTCTCAAGCACCGAAGCCATCGACAGCGTATAGACGAAAGACTGTCGAAGACAAACCAAAACGGTACACGTGCAACGTTGGCTTCAGGGTTTTTCAGTTATAGAGTAACACTGCTAGCGTGTGGATCTGCACCAGCTCATATATATTGTATTCCTTCTTTGTATTTACACTTCAGCTTAAAATGTATATATTTTCTATCTTACAATTTATCCACGCGTCTCTTTGCATTCCTATACATCTAATAAACTCAACATCAACGATTACGAAAATAGCATAGCATCTGGAATTCCCATCGGAAAGTAGCAGCTTCGACTCACGAGCAGCATGGTAACTAATTCGAAGATACCTTGGAAACGCTCGAAGGCAAATTACAAGGAGAAACGGTGACTGTTTCTCGAATAATCTCGACCGTCTGAATCGTTATGACAGTCGAAAGACCCTCGCGAGTAGATTGGTGTTCCGACGGAACTTGCTCGCGGATGAGTCAAGGTATACTCGGCTAATCATGGATTCCGTTGTTTCGGCGACATGAGGTAATTAGCAGGCGCAATTAATTGTAGAGCGGTTAGGGATTGGCCGTGGAGCTATCCGAAGGGGGCGAGAATGCGGTTGCGCGCCGCGTCTACAGTTGCACTGCTATCCGTGTTTAACCACCCCTTGGGCGCTCTGATTGTCTGAACCGACCCTCGATTCAGCTGTTCGCTTCTTACCTGTCCGCCTTGCTCGTCCTGTCGCTTAATTACCACGCCAGAGATGGATCGTTCTACCCTTTCGCCGGTGATGCTTCCAACGGAGTGCCATTTCACTTCTTCAAGAGAAGACGTTAGGGCAAATGTGTGAATATATAACAGCTGAGGAAAATATACTAAATACGTCTAAATACGCGACACACGCAAGATCAGGAAAATCGTGCTTCGACAGCTTCGGTTTTTAGCGATTCGACTAATTCTCGACTAGACAGGAGATTACTGAACGCGTGAAAATAAGTCGAAAATGCAGGATACAATTTTGTCAGTTTCGAAAAATAGTATACGGTGTGAGTGTTATGTACGTACTTTGTGCGAAACATTTTGAAATTTAATCGCACTATAACAGCGCTATAATGAAACGCGACTATCGTGACCGTGTTACGAACGGGCTTGGTCTTTAATGGATTAAACAAAATCTAATCGATCCGTCGATCTCCCACCCAATTACTTACGAATCGCGCACTCAACATCTATTTCACCGACACAGCTTGCCGATTGCACCATGATGAAGTCGTAATTGTAATCTCGAGGTACAATAAAGGGTTGGCGAACGAAACGAAGCCAGCACACTTGTTCCAGGAAAGGGAGGAAAAATCGAGAGATAGAGAGAGAAAGTTGGCGGAAAACAGGCGCTTTGTTCCTGGCTAATAATTCGTCTGCTCCTTGTTGGAAGTTCGCCTCGTCTGGGCAAATATGGCTGAATTATCGTAGAGCAAACACGGGTAAGAGAACTGCCAGGTTAAACCTGCCTTATGATCCGGCTCGGCTCGACGACATTCTTCGAGCAAACAGCGGCAAAAAAGAGCGAAAATCCGGCAGACTGTTAGATCGCCGCGAACTCTCGTATAATCAGCCGAAATCCTGAAATCGATGAACTCAACGGATAGCAGAAGAGCGTGCCAAATCGAGCGCCGCCGTTTATACGATAACTTTCATCCCCCAGACAGAGTTAAAGGGTAGTCGTCGATATTTTTAAATAAAACATTCCCCTTCCTTATCACTGGTTTGCTTTTTCCTCCGTTTCTGTCTGTCTGTCTGTCTATCTTTCTCTCCTCTTTTTCTTTTCGTTGACTTTGACTGAAAGCAAGGACTCATTTTTGTCTGGCAAGAAGGATACTCCAACTTTCACGAGTTCCTTCGAAGCAATTTTCTTTTTAATCTGACGACGGTGATCGATGGCGCGGCGATTAAATGGTTTTTGCGCGTTTACCTCGCCCAGACGTCGCTGATAACGCGCTGCCTTGATCTTCGCTGACTGCCTTATTCTCCCGTCCCCTCGATTCTTTCGCTTGCTCGTTCGCGCGGCTCCTTGAATTTTCGTTGCTGTTTCGGAGAACAGAAATGGAGATGTTGTGGAATTTTTATGAATCAAATTGCAATTGATTTTAACGAAAACTTTTAAACTATCGATACCGTATAGTATATGCGTTACACGTACGATATAAAAACAACACGAGTAAGACAGCGAGTAGAATTATTCAGGACGATGGTCTTTAAAAATTGCAGCAGATCACGGAGCTTGAACAATACTAGAATCGATAGAATCGAGCGAATTTTTTCCGGGGGATGCAATCAATTACGGGCGCGCCGGATGCATGAGATCAATCGTCATTTGTAAAATATTTTCGAGCGGACACGCGCGGCGAACGCCACGTAAATTTCATTCCGGCCAAGCGAGCCGTAAATCGCGATTCCTTTTGTATAACGTCGAATCGACGCGCGACGGATCGTATGATTTATAAATTGATTTACGTGCACTCTATGCATCTCGTAAATTGGGTCGAAAACGACGGACGCGTTAAGAAAAGCGTCCTCCGTGAATTTTACGATATTAATGTTAAACATCCTATTCGTCGATCACCTGTTTTCGCTAAAACGAGTATCCAACTTACTAAAAAAAGAAAAGAGCAGACAAGATGCAAGTAACAAATAGCCTGAAAGTATCGACCCCTTCAAAAATTCCACCAACTCGCATTTCCACTCCATGCCTGTCGTATCATCTGCTTCCGTTCCGATAAAACCACACCAATCACGCGTCCGTCAGAAAGCAAACTTTCCAACCTCTTCCAGTTTCTGCTCGTCGAAACGCAAAAAACGACAGTGTAAAAGAGGAAAGAAGGTAACGGGAAGGGTGTTGCTTGGACATTTTGGTAACGCGAACATACCTTTCCTTCTGTCGATGCGTCTCATTCTGCGGTGCAAACAGCATCGTCCGTGTCTATTTTTTGTCGACGAACCAGACTGGATGTCGGGCACCCGTTCTTTCGAATCCATCGCGTGTACAGCCCTGGGCTTCTCCTCTGTATCGATCACAGGGTCGGTCCTCTGCTGTATGCTAACTATACAGAATGCGTCTAGACTATTTTTTATGCTTATCCCAGTTTATAGGAAATAAGGGGAAATAAAGGATAGCCACCGACGCATCGATGTCCTCGACCCAGACCGCCGCATTTTAGAGTCAACCGGGGTTGCTTCTCCTTTCGATTCTTCTCCTTTTTCGTTGCCACGAGCCAACTAATACCGTCTGTCTCCGTTTTGCTTCCTCTGCTTATCGATAAAGTAATCCCAAGCGAGTGTTTAGTACTTTCCTGTAAATTCAG
Organism: Bombus sylvestris; assembly: GCA_911622165.2. Classification (NCBI taxonomy): domain Eukaryota; kingdom Metazoa; phylum Arthropoda; class Insecta; order Hymenoptera; family Apidae; genus Bombus; species Bombus sylvestris. The sequence goes on along the minus strand of OU443153.1, from coordinate 4,651,249 downwards.
GGAGACCGATGAGCAAAAGACTTCATTTTCTGTACCGTCGCGTAGCTTATAGATGATTAACATGTCCTATAATTTTGTTTGGTGATCTTAGCCTGATCTTAGCCATCTTATGTCGAAATATAAGGTGTTTCTGTCCATCGATAATAGAGCTTCTTCCTTCATTGCTGCTTTCGATGGTCAACTATTATAATAGCAGTATATCGTAAAAGTACATACAACGCTATGAAATTTTTAAATAATCCAATGCGATAAGATTATGGTCGTTCAAGAGAGATGATCTACACGTCACGTGTGACTGGATGTTCTAAAGCAAGTCGAGGAGTACGAAATTTCAAGCTGAAAAAGAATCGAGGAATCGACTGGAAGGTCACCGCGTTAAACGGGAATTAACTTTCGCTAGGAAAGGGCCGACAGCTTGACGAATGAAAGTAATTCTGGTCGCTGTGTACGTAACCCTGGCCATTCCACAACAGATAACAAACCCTTCCCTCGTGCTCCAGCGTCCCTGCGTTTCATTTCTGCCCTGCCGAGGTTCGAATGAATTCGAACGTATTCAAAGCGCAGAGGGTTGCCCGTGATCGATATGTAAAATTCACTCTTGCGACCCGGACGTCGATAAATCCCGACAGCGGCCAACCGTTTGGGGGTGAATGCGGGTCGCGGCTATACCGCGGTCAAGATTTATGCTGGATCTCGCCTCCTACGAGCTGATTTACGCGAGATTTTCGACGCGATCTTGGGACCGCGACGCGCTAAGGCGCGTGTGAGACAAGAGGGTGACTTTTCTCGTCTATCCACCAAGCACCGCCATTATTTCTGCCAGATCGAAGTGTTTTCTCGAGCCTTCGAACGCTACCACCGATGTATTTTCTCTGTGTGAAAACACGCTATCGTGAATCGTTTTTAGAAGATTGTGTATCGAGAAGGATTTACGAGATCGTTCTCGATGTCGTCATAGTTTTGAGTTATTTAAAATTCAACATCGAAACCAATATCGATGTACGATGTGTTATGATAAATATACAGCATGTAGAGAATCGTAACGAGAATTAACTAAAAATCAAATAACTTAACTTAAAAATCATACAACAAAATTTGGAATTCACCGTTCTGGAGAGTTTGGTAATTCTAGCGCTAGTCTTTTCATTCGCAAACTGCACAAAGGCTCTTCAAAAATTTGCCCAATGTTTAAGTAGCGAAAACGATAGAAACGATAATACGGAAGCGAGAACGTGAAAGTTCGATTGAGATCGGACAAAGGTGATTCAAAGTCGTAGGAAGCTCTTCGAAAAACATGGAAAGATCCTCGATATCGTCGTCTTAAGATCGCTTCCAAAATATACGTCGCTACTTTGTCGTTCTTGGCTAAAGTGCGAAAGTATTCTTACGTATGTACGGACCGAAGTGCAGCAAAGTTGGAGAATGGGCTGGGACATTTCAGGTACAATTTTAATTAAGTTTTTAATTAAAAGCAACTCGGTGACTTTTAAAGGCCATTTTCCGTGTCCACGGTGCATTGCCTCTTTCTCCTCGAGAATCGAGACGAAATCTTTTCCTTCCTCTTTCCTCGAGCTTTTTTTCCTCTTGGCCAAAGGAGACACACCCCTTCCCACCAGTATCACCCTACTAGTTCGCGATTCGCTCGTAAAACCGACTGTCTCGATGGTCGACGAAAGCTCAGAGACCGTTCTTCTGGACCTTTGTTCGCCTTTTCGACCCAGTGCCAGCGGCATCCACGCAAGAACCACCCCCGGGGCTCTTCTAATTATTTACCCCGGTCGCTCCTGAATCACGCCGACTGTCGGCCGCACGCAACTGATAAATTCTCCTGTCACGATACACTTAGCTTTGTCTCGACCTCGTGTTTTCCACGGACCAGTCGGATTTCTCCCTTTATCGTTGCAACTCTAGAAACGCCATCCTTTTAAACCTTGTGTTAAGGACACGTCGTATAGTTCACGATGACGTTATGATAGCGCGATGCTATGTATATACAGTGACTGCAACAAGTACTTCTACATACCCTTGTTTCCCAATGAAGCGTGTTTTGTTAGATCGTACGTTTCATTAACATAGCACAAAATTTTTGTAATCTTTGAACCGATATAATCGTGATAGTCGAGTGTCACAGTTGCGATAAGTATCGTGTAATTTCTACATATAAATGTATGTACAAAATGTTACGTACAGCTTACACGATATGTTTGCAAAGGTGTTCACGATTATTCGACCATTTTCCTGTAATATCCTGTAATATCTGTTTCACGAGTTATCGCGAACGTTGTTCCGTAGAAAGATTCTATTTAGCCAGGTAGTTTTACCTGCCGCTGACGATTGACACAATCATCGGCTCGCTGGATGCCTGTGTTTACTCCCAGCGGCGATCCAACGAGGTTTAATTGCTGTTTAAGCTTGAAGCGGGATAGACGTTGAACGGACGCCGAGATTTCTGGGCGGAGCTCGTTCAATTAAACTTGGAGCATCCTCTCTCGCGCGCCATGGCTGTTCGTAATTATAATTAAAGGGAAGAAAATATCTCATTGACCTCGTGTCACTGGCACCCACGAAAGAACCGTTAGCCCCCTCGAGGGACTTCCTTAATTACTTGGCCTGTCAACCCCGAAATCGCGCAAACTGTCGGCCGCACGCGACTAATAAATTTCGTTTCCGCGAAACGTTTAGTCTTCTAATTCCCCGTTGATATCGCGATAACAAAAATGCTTCTCTGCTCGTGCACGATTATTCTCACATTCTTACCGATGGAAAAACCATCCTTCTACGAGGTAACGATTCCTTTAAATCTGTACATTACGCTAATCATGCCAAAGCTTTATTCCTTTGAAACATCATCGACATGGCGATTGAAGAGCGTAACTCGACAGAGTTACTCGCCGTCGGATGGCGTCGTTGCCACCTTCGGGTATATTTCCAACATAATCGACAAATACTTCGATCGCGCTATTCCCATATATTTCGAAAAAGCTTTTCCAATTCCCTCCGCTCTATGAGCGTCGTCTGAAACTTCTTCGGAGAGTATCCGAGGGCGGAAGTCGAAAAGAAAGTGCGTGTCAGTCTAACGAGAAACCGTTGTCACGAGACCGTATATCTTGGCGGGGGTGGAGAGGCGAACAGAAGTTGAAGGATACGCCGGAGAGCATCCAGTTGCCTGGCAGCGGCCCGTGAAAGTGGGTGACGCCACTTTCACCGGCTAGATATCCACGGATATCCGCGTGGGAAAGGGCCGGCACCCTCTCGTGATTTCCGGCCGACCTCTTTCGCGGAAAGTCGTAATGCGACGTTGACTACACGACAAGCCGATTGGACAGACCCTCCACTCTCGCCGAATTTATTGCCACGGGAAAACTCTTAGCGCTGTGCCCGGCTTAAACATCGCCGATACACCGGCGATATATCTCTAGACGTGGATCACAGCGGGGTTATTATATTTTTCGGGATAACGGTGATTTTATTGGGATACCTAACCGTGAGGTCTTCCTCTTGGTTATTTATTAGGCAACCTTCCTTCGTTTTATCAGCAACCCTTGGTTTTCGCCGAAATAAAGGCAAAAGGGGAGAATAAAACGTAACACGCGGTATTAATATCGTGGAATCGGTCACGAGATTGATTATCGAGCGAATTTCTTGGACGTCCAGGAACGCCGACGCGGCGATGAAATTCCTGGCCGTTGTATCTTCTCTGTTGCGCCGGTAGATATTCCATGGAGATTCTTCCGAGATGACGAACGGTCTGCTCATCCTTTCGATTCTTACAAATTGTTATTTGTATTCTCGTATCGATCGTAGGGGTAAATAGGCTATGCTACGAGCCTCTGTCTGGCGGAAGTCCTTCGAATCGCAGTGTGTGCACAGCGTAGTAACGTTTGCTGAAATGTTTCCACTCGTTGAATATAAAATAAAATAAGGATTTTTGTTACAACGCAACTGCACATCGGTATAAGCTACCCACTCTATTCTGGAATTCTTAAAACTTCCGACATGGCACACGCGGTTCTACCTCCATTTCCTCTTTCGGTTTCTCTGTAGATTTAATATCAAAGAGATCCTTTAACGATCACCCCTCGCTGAAAACTCGCCAAGTAGAACGCCCCATCGTCGAGACACTTTCTTCCAATTAACAGAAAAGTTTCAGGCTCGTCCGTAACTCGATGGACCGGTGAAAAAGAGGGTAGTACACGGTGGTGCCAGGGAATGGACACATTTTTATCAGTTCCGGGCCATTTCACCGATTCGCCCTTGATTTTTCCTTAATCGTGTATCGATCCAGATGCTCGATGCTGTTAACCGAAATTACGAAGGGAAACAAAGATCGTATTTTTCTCCGCGAAATCCACGATACACGAAACGATTCACCATAAACATAGCGTTTCGTGAGAAGAGTCGAATCGTCGATTGCTAACTTGCATGCACATATTCTTTAACACGGTAGAAATTAACGACTCTTGAATGCTCGTTACTGCGTTTAAATAATATTCACAGATGAGTGGCATTCGTATTAAAAATCTTGAAGAAAAGCAAAAACTGAGAATAAAAAATGACACGAAAATTACGACCTCTTCGCAGACAGCCGTTTTTAAACACTGTGCGTCACAGCGCTGGGCATCGCGCGTTATTCCGGTCCAAGGGCGGACTAAGACGAAGGTACCCAGCGGTTCTCGAGTTACGTCTTTGAATTTACGAAGCTATAATTCAAACTGGCACCCCAACGACTCTCCAACCGGGTCGAGACGAGCGTATCTCGATTCTGTCTCGCTTCGAGGGATTCGCCCGATGCCGTCGAAGGAGATCGGTCGGAACAAAGAGGCGGTTGCGCGCATTTACCCTCGTTTCTGGCAACGAACGACACGCAGGAATTGATCCCGCGGCCACGACGCGCGCGTACGCCTCGCTGATCCCCGGAGATTGAATTCCTCTCTCCCTCATCTTGCTCGTTCTTTCTCTCGGTTTTTTAATTTTCACCGTCGGAAACGTCAGCCCCGAGAATTACCCCCGAGGTTAGATTTTCGACAGGAAGAATAAGATCGTGTTACCACCGTTCCTTTCTTCGTTGGCTCCTTCCCTGCCTCGTTCACCGCAGCAGAGAAAGTCGCAGCTGGCGAATTTAAGCTTCGATATTATCTCGAGAGTCTAAACAAACGTAGCTTGGATCGCGCGAAGCGGTCGGAAGCGGCTGTTTGGTTTTCTAACCTAGAGCAAGCAACAGAGATACTCGAGGCTATAAATTAGTTTCTTCTCGGTTCCGTTTCGGTAAGGTGAAACTCACGGCTTTGCGATCGCGATTCACACAATAGACGTAATAACTGTATTCGAATTTTTAATATAAAATTTTCATTCTCAAGATATTCTTGTAACAAGGAATGGACCAAATATGGGATGAACGTGTATCGCATAACGCTTGCTCAACTATTTTAAACGCTGTTGGAATACAACGATATCAATCGCATGCAGATAAGGTGATTGATCATACGGATTCTTCCCTTCGTTGCCCAGCGCCATTCCCACTAGCGTGCGTTCGTGAGATGCACCACGGTGGCTAGCGCGTGCATGCTCTTTAGAAAATTCGCCGGAAGAAGCGTGAGGATATGGATGGAACGTTCTAGATGGGCACGTCGAGAAGCTACTAGAAGGTTCCGTGCCACGTGTGACGCCACACAGGCACCCACACAGGTCACATTCACTACCGCATAGAGAGTGGGGGTTCTAAACTTTTTCAAGGGCCATGGGTCACTAAGCCAGCCAGTCTGTGAATAACTAGCCAACTGTCTACGTTCCAAAACGCACGCTTATAACTCTCGAAATAATCGTTTAATAAATATCACATTGTATTATTTCAACACAAACATCGTGTCTTCCACAGATTATTAATCTTAATTCCAAGATTAAATTCTAACAAACGCGAAAGTAAATTCTCGGTCGACGGTAGATAGTGGGCTTTGTAGAATCCTCGAGGCAGACGAATACCTGAAAAGAGAAAAACACATCGATTCGAAAGACCTTAGAGACTATGTTACGAATTCACATTATACCGAGAAACTTTCGCAGTATAATTTTAACGATGGTTATTTCGCTTGGAGTACGTAAGACGTAAGTGAAAAGAACGACAGACAGGGTTTGTTAAAGTAGTGACAGATCGATGAAGAGAATGGAGACTCGCGTTCGCCGAAAATTGGCACCGTTCGTTCGTTTCGGCCGAGACAATGGAGGACTCGTAAAAACGTCGTGGGCAAACCACCGAGGGCGCGAGAGCAAAGACAATCTCCTGCTCTTTTACGGCGCCATAAATTAATGCGGAGAGGCGAAAGGGGGCCACCGAATGTTCTCTGCTCGTAACCCGAGGCGACCTCCTAGGCGGCGGGAAGTTGTACAGAACCGGGAACAAAGGGACTCTGATCACGGGGCTGGAATGTGCTGATTTCGATAAGTCGACTGAGCGCGGCTAACGTCGGCTACGGCGATTAAACGTTCGTATAAATTTACCATTACTCGGTGATGTACGACCTGCCTCGACGGAAGTATCACTTTCTTATACTTAGTCCTTTTTTCTCTCCCGTATGAACGGAGATAAAATCAGGAGAAAGAGAGATTACTCGGGCAAATAATCCTCTAGGAAGCCGAAATTCATGTTTTATGAATTTTTCAACTTTACGGTCAAGGCACACAATTAACGGATTTATGGTTCCTAGGCTTTTGTGACGTTTCTAAGGATGAAAAAGCCACGGGATGCATGGAATACGCATACACTTTACGATATTTAGTATACAACGAACAAAACGATATAAGAGGGTAGACTATCGAGTTTCGAGTTACGTATCGTTCGTTCTCTAGAGCTTTCCGCGTGATTCTTCCTCTCTAGAGAACCGCTACGTCTCAAAATCCTCGTACGACTTCTACGCAAAAGAGACGCAAAAGTCTCTGTTTCTCTGAATGCGCATTGAACGTTCTAAATCCTCTCGTCTCCAAACACGAATCTTCGTATGGCCGAGGTCGGTGCATGCGAAAATCCTAGGAAAAAATACTCGAAGAAATCAACTCGCACGGGAAACGGTAAGATCCAAAGAAAACCGGAATAAAAGCTGAATCCTCGAGAGTAAAGGCCAGAAACGACTCACCTTTCCGAATCCCTTTGTACACAAGCTGAGTGAAAGAGCGCGGTGGACCGGTGGCCGAGGAGAAAACGGATCTCGAGGCTGCCCCAAAAAGGAATTGAATCGACGCGGGCGCCGTGCCCCGCATAAACACCCGCGGTGGAAAGAAAGAAACGCGCGCGATGGCTACAGGGTGCGCCGATTCAAAGACGAACAGACGACAGATAAAACGGTATTGACCCAGTGAGCAAGGGGATTGGACGTAAGAGAGCGAAAGGAGGAAGAAGGCAAAGGGAACACGCACGCGGCGTTTCGTTTACTTTGACTCTGTCGCGGTATCGAAGGACAGAGTCCCTTCGAAGTTTCCTCTTCCGCGGTGAATTTGCTTCCGTGCCGCGTCTCTTATTCGGTTGTATCGCTCGACTCAAAGGGATGTCGATAACAGGCACCCCCATTCCCATTCTTCCACGTCGCTGCCAACCTTGGTGAAACTGTTTCCGCGATAAGTAGGACCTCTGGGATGGTACCACGTAGTAGGAAACGAGTTTGGAGAAAGTTCGCTTCTCCCTTTTTAGCGTTTTCAATTTGAACAAGAAGACGAACGTTGCCAAACTTCTAATCTTTGGTAGCAGCGCTTGATACGTAAGGCGCGATTAAGAACAAATAAGACGATTCTTATGTACATAGATATACACATAACCGATATGGATCGCATAAATTTGCGTAGTCTCGAGAATAAATTGGAATATTGTTTGCGTTTCGGCAAATATTTGCAGCCATGCTTTATGAATATAACGTTCCGACTCGCGAATCGTTCGCTGCTCCCCTAGTTTCGGGTTAGGTTTAGCGTGCTCGACATCAAACGAAGACCTTTAGTAGACCCTCGAAGGTCGAGGGTCCAGGGAACCTGCTCGCTTCTTCGCAACACGCTCATCTCGTATGTCCGTCACGCGCGCGTTACGAGGCTTCCGTCTTGTTTACGCTGTCATTCGACCAACGACGGCCGATTTGAATTCGCACGGCAAATCGTGCAGCTTCTCCACGAGAAGTTGTTTCCTCCTTCCCTCTTCGAGAATAGTCGGGACGAAATTGCCTGGGGAGAAGAAAACGGGATGCCTTTAATTCCGGTTGTTTCGTTCGACTTGCGAAACGAACCTCTCCAAATTAATTCGATCCCGAACGAAACCTATTGGATTCCGTTTCATTCGAAATTCTGGCCAGCTGGTGCCGCCAGGATAATAGCGCATGATCGGCGAATGGATGACAACGTGTACATTTGTATCAAATCGATAGTAGTTGCTCGAGATGGAAAAGAATCGTTTTTTAAACGGACGAGATATAATTCGTCGAGGGAACGTAGCTCCCCTCGCAAATCGTCGTAGCTGGCGATGGTTCAACCACTCCTTAGTATGCCCAAATTCACCAGAGATCTCCATTCTTCCGTGTTCGAGTTCCGACTGCCTGTCACTCTGGCCGGCTAACTCGGAAAATCAACTTCCGCCCTTTGAAACGAGGCCGCTTCTGAATTCAATTTTACGAGCCAGAGGGTGGACGTCGCGTCGTCGTGGTAACGACGAGAACAGTCTAAAACTTTATCGTATTATAATCGTTTCCTCTTTTCCTGTTTTAAACGTAGACTCCTCGAGTGCCTCTGCACACACGCGGCGCTTTGGCCGAAGAATTTGTATCGAGCAATTGGGACGGTCCGAAATTAAATTTCTTACGGTACCTTCGAGGGATGGAATTTTATTCGACAGGAAAGTACATTTTTCAACGCTGTTTTGAATACTTGGTAACTTATTCATAAAAAAGAGAAATAAGAAGAAGTAAACTTGGACGCATCTTTTTCAAAATATTCGAAATTTCATCGCCGTCACATCGGATTCTGCTACTGGACGAACAAAATTCGGACAGCAACCACGAGACAAACTTCAAGTGGCTTCTAAAAATCTCAGAATCGTGTATTGTAGTGCTGCAATTTAATTTACAATATAGTTAGCAACTTGTAAAAATTGCACGCCAAAGATGAACTGTAAGAAACGTTTTTAACTCGACGTTTCGTCGATATGGGTTGAAATCGAACGGGATGGAATGGCGAGCCAGATTAAACAACGGAACGACGAGCAGGTTCGTAAACGGCGTTTATATAAGCGGCTCACTTTTGTTTCGCAAATGACTCGCTCCCCCGATCTCGTAACTGCCCCCATATCCGGCCTCTAACGTCGACCTTCCTCCCCCTGGAATTGATTTCATTTTACGAGGCTGCCCACCCCAAGCTACGGGGTGGCCTTTACCTCGCAACGAGTTCACGAGTGCCGCAGACTTCACTCGACTTCACTTGGGGATAGATACGTTCCCGGTCATAAAGTCGTTGCCGAGGATCGCACGAACGCTGCCAAATTTACTGTTAACACTCCTAACTTTGTAAAAGTTGACGAGCCAAAGGGGATGGTTTATCTACGACTTTTGCACGAACGAGTCGTAGCTACTTTCCTTTTCTTCCATTTTACAAAGCATGGTACGCTCCTGTTCGTGTAAGTATCGGGGTACTGTGGAAATACACTTACGGAAAATCGAACGAATCTAGGAAATTGTCGACACACTTACGAATTGTTACCTCTTGGATCACTATGAGTTGGGCGAGATATTATATATTTTTGGATTATGCGAGCCCAAGGATCACGATTATCAGAAATCGTTAGGTACTTGTAGATAGCTTATTTACAAAAAGAGGAATATCTTCGCGAATATTTTATCCACGAGATTAACAATCTCCAGGGGCTATTCTATGGTGATATAGAAACGTGTATATTCATTTTTGTAAACGGACTCTGAGATACTTCGATGAATTTCAATCTCAATTTATAGCTTAGCGTACGAAGGCTCGATGTAATCGCAGATTAACGATACGCTGCGTCTTATAAAGTGTCACTGATAATGTTTCGTTCACTCGCGGAGAGACGCGATCGCGAAGAAGCACGTCAACGGGAGTCGTAAATTCCCGTTACGATTGAATGATCGACGCCGCGAAGTGATCGATCCCCTATTTCGTTTAGGATAATAGGGGTAATTAGAGTGAGTGTTCCACGGATATAACAATATATAATTAACAGTTTATTCCAGTAACTGATATACAAAATAAGTTCGAATTAGTAGAAGATAATTACAAGTTCGAAAACGAATAGCGTATATAATATAAAGTCAATTGTGAAAGAGTCGAATACCGAAAAGCGAATGACTCTCTATCGTAATGAGGCTATGGAGCAAAACTAGCGATGGGTGGGTCCGAGGATATGAGATGAGCTGATTCGTTAAGGAATAATTTTAGCTATGAGAGAGGGAAATAGGCTTCGATGTCAATTGGCGGTTTGCTGGGTCGGTAGGTGAAGAAGGGTGATAACCGCCCTCGAAAGAAGTTGCTGGTGGGAGGCCTCAGCTGTGAAAATAACCAGCCTTCCGGTGTCAATCCGTGATAGATAATAATTTAAGAGAAAAATAATCAAGTAATAGATAGAAAATGTTTGTGCGGTCTGAAGGACCTTTAGCTAGAAACTCTTGAGATCTATGGGGGGTGCTACATAGATTATTGAGGGACTCGGTAAGTATGTGAAGACAGCTGGTTGCCAGCCTGTCCGCGGCGTGTGGCCTGGTTCAAACAGAGAGTCGCCAGACGGAACACTGATAATGTTTCGTTCACTCGCGGAGAGGCGCGATCGCGAAGAAGCACGTCAACGGGAGTCGTAAATTCCCGTTACGATTAGATAATCGACGCCGCGAAATGATCGATCCCCTGTTTCGTTTAGGATAACAGGGGTGGTTAAGTGAATGCGACACGGATATGATAATGTATGATTCACAGTTTATTCCAACAACCTTGTAATGAATAGTTACGCTGTTGCGTAAGTACAAGTTGAGTATGTGACTGATCTAATGGTAGAAACTCGGCCAAAGGTGTTGACCGTTCGAAAGATGGTAAATCAGTGGCGTTTTGCAATGATGCGGTGCCGGAGGAAGGCTAGTGATGGGTGTGTCTAACGTATGGGGCCAGCGGATTTGTTCATAACATTTTTGGTTAGGAAAGTGAGGATAGTGAACATTGTTTCTCATTGGTTAATAGGATGACTGATAGACTAGGAAGGGTCTTAGCCGCCCTCGGAGGAAAGTTGATAGTGGGAGGCATCGCACGTGCGAAAAACTAACTTTTTCGCAATAGACAGGTAAACATAAAGACAGTTGCTAAGCAGATGCTACATCCGGCTCGTAAGATCTTAGACAGATTTTTGTGAGATTCACGAAGGATCCTTGAGGCTATTGGGGGTACGCGACAAGGATGTGCGGACATGTGGCTGCCGTCCTGCCCGCGGTGTGTAGCCTGGTCCAGGTAGAGAGTCGGCCGTCGTAACAGATAATACTAATTTGATTGTACAAGATAGCCCACGTATTCTAAGAGTACATCTACATATTTTCTAAAGTATATTTTATTACAATATTTTATGAGATTCCCTTTGTTATCTTCAAATACTTGTAGTTGGAAACAGCGAAACAGGATTTTCAATGTTACCCTCGTCGAGCCGTATTGTTTCGATATATCGGGTTTCGAGTTCATTATATCCCTTTCCGACGCGAGACTCCGTTCGAATTCGATCGTTAACGATGCGCGTCGTTACCGGCACGCAGCCACGCAACCACGCAGCTTCTTCTCGGTTCGATGGCACTCGAACTCTCTGCTTGGGACTCGCTAACGAACGGCAACTTTTCTCGTTTAACGATGACGAGAAAGAGAGAGAGAGAAGGAGAAAGAGATTACTGTAATCTCATCCTCAAACCGATCCAGCCCTTGGCTCGCGGTTAATTAAGCTTTCGGCTTCGCTCGATGCGTCTTTAATTGTAACGCCGCAGCGTCATGAATATGCAAGCTATCCTTTTTAAATACTGTCTCCCTATCTCGTGCTTCAACTTGGCCAACGGAAACGCCATCGTCGCAGGAAGTCGTTGCGCGAACCGGCCGGGGATCCCTCGGAAGATAACGCATTCCGTTATCCATTCGTCTCTGTAATCTTTCTTTCATGGTTTTTTAAAGGAACGCCAGGTATTTCGGAGCGTCTGAAACTTTCCTACTTTGTACGGAGGAAAAGGAATTATTAACCCTCGACTGCTACTGACCGAGGTATCTCGATGAAATGCTTAAAGCTGAAAGTGTAGGGCGTTGTTAGAAAGTTCGAAGCGATAGCAGATTATTGAGACTCGACGGAGAAGTTCGGACGAAGATACTTGTAACGTCCAGAATAATCGAGACTTTTAGAGGATCGGTTAGAGGAATTTTATCGTAACATCACCGAAACGGTATATATCGGTTTGCGATATATCGATTTGTCGCGAATTGTCGCTTTCTGCAGAGTCGCGCACTATAGTGTATTACCATACGGTAATTCCTTCATTTCTGACAACCTACGTTCGTTGTGTTCGTATATACGTTTCTCTGAGAAAGTCAGGCTAATCCTCGGAAAAGAGAGAAGCGGAAAGGAAGTCGAAATTTGACGGTTCTCTCTCGTTGCCTTCCGCGCTCTTGTCGAGAATGTTTCCCGGTGGCACTTGGAGAGGGGTCTTCATTTTGCTATTCGCTCGAATACCGCCTAATGAATCCAGTCAGAGACGATGAACGGCCTCTTCTAGAGCAGCCGCCGGCATTGTGCGTCGGGACAATTTCATTACGGGCCTCGTAGCCAGCTTTTTCCGTAACGCTGTCGCTGCTGATTAATTCAGACCCATAGCCAAAGCGCTGTAAACGCAGTCGAGTTCCTTCTTCGACAAACGGTCGAGGAATTCGTCCACGACCGACCCTGGTGACCCAGGGGCTAGATGACGAACCGGAATACCATCCGCCGTTTCCTCTTTCGGAATAGATCGTGACGTTGTCGCTAAGGATTTCACGGAATGCGCGCGTATTGAATTCAGAGAGCAAGATGGAAGTTTCTTCGCGAGGGTGGCGATCGCTGGAAAACATTCCACCGGGGTGAAACGAATCGGGAGTGTTCTTAAGGAAACTCGGAATTGATAAGTAGACCGCTGACTTTTTGCGTTTATAGGAAATTTGAAACTGTAAACTTACGCGGAATGCACGTAATACGAAAAATCGTGTAAAATATGGAAAGTATAGTGCTTTTTGTAATAGTCGGTAAGTAAAAGAACTTTCCACCGAGGTTCTATTTTTTCAATTTCATTCTAACAAATACGAATATGCTTAAAAATCCGGCTTCTACGGATAAGATAGCGGGTGTATAGCATTCTTATGGACAGTGATTTCTTTTTAAAGTTTGAACATTGACAAGCGTTTATTCATAATTCATCGGGAAGATTTAAAAAACAACGAAACACGTACAAATTTCTCCCCTCGTTTCTAAATTTTTGTTTAATTTTAGAAATTTGGGGTTGAACCCTGTTAATAATCGTTACTCCACAAGGGTTGGTTGGGGTGGATTAAGGAGATTGGTCCGACAGTACGTTCGTTAGAAATTTTCTTAAGTCTTTCTATTTACTTTTCAACCCTCGACAAGACGAATCTCACACGTTACCGCGCGAAGAGGCCGATTAATTAATCCAAGAGGATCTCGTACCCTACGGAGAAGCAGTTGACAAATACGAGGGCGAGACAGTCACGCCCTAGTATGATTTGTCTCGTACTTTCCACAATTTTGCCGAATTAATGGCCACACCTGTAGAAGCGACTCCTTGGCTGGCACTTCTCTCCGAGGATCGCCTCGAGAGGGGTCAAAAGGAGCCCCGTGCCTCTTCCAAAATAAATCACCACCGGTTCTCACCCTCTGTTTCTTCCCCTCTTCTTCTTCCTTACGGTTTTCTTTTCGTCTGCGTTCCCTTTTGTTCCCGGCGAAACGCGGCGCGAGTAAATATTCAGTGCGTCTGCGTGTAACATTTATGATAAAGCTCGGCCGACGTTTTATTTATTATTCATGGACGGGAGGGGAGAGAGAGAGAGAGAGAGAGAGAGAGAGAGGGAGGGAGAGAGAGAGAGAGTCGGCCAGTTTTTCGGGGGCCACTCACGCGGCGGTGGAGTTAAAAAAGTTTCCCTTTAATTAATACCGTTGTCGGTCTCGAGCCCATTTGGGACTTTTCACGCGAAAGAAGGCTCGATCGATAGCGAAATTTCCTTTCTTCCGGCTTGCTAATTTTTCAAGGAATCTCGCTTTCAATTAGATCGATCGGATCGATCAGAATCACCACCGGGATATCGATCGTTGAATAAACAGGTTGGTTCGAGAAGGATCGACTCGTTTGTAATTGAATTCTTTGATGGAAGTATGCGCCATTGATTCTCGTTTAAACGAATTAAGTTCGAGGAGATCTCCTTTTTAATTTTCGTTTTTTAACGGTGACGGAGATTCAAGATCATTTTTAGACAACGTTGAAACGTTAAATACGAAATGGAATCAAATATCCGCGTTGGTGGAAGCATCGCTTAGCGCAAAAGTCGAGGCCAACAAAGACCGAGATGCGTCGGACGGTGTCGTAAACGTGCAATAACGCTTACCTCGGCCCTCGAGGACTTTCATAAAAACTAATTCTCTCGTTTAATTTCGCCGCTTTATATCACGACGTCGCCGCCTTTTATTACGACGCATATCAGCTTCCGACTCTCTTTTCTTTCTGTCTGCCTCGGAAATATTATATATCATAGAATCGGCTGTAACAATCAACAAGAAATTAACTTGCTAGATAAGATCGCATATTCGCTGATTAAAAATCTCGAATATTTAGAATTACTCTATTCGTCTTTTAATCCTCTCAGCGTTAAACAGTTTGTTTCTGTAATTTTGTAGAAGACGAGGAAATACGTATCATCGTACCGAATACTGAAACCGTTCCCCTGTAAATGACAGGAAACGTGACTTATATTCCTCCCCCTATACTCTTGCGAATGGAATCCTGTTTCCACTTTCTTGTAATAGTCCTCTTACGAAATAGAAACTCATTTCTCAAAGAATTTCACAATTTCTCGCTTTCCCATCTGTTTTCTTAGCCCCTACACCGGTGTTTGTCACCTGGTTTATCGCTCGTGTCCCTCCTCGGCAGACGCTCGCCATATGAGTTACTTCGGACCGTAGAAAAACTTAATAAAAATAACGGTATTACGGTGGAGAGGAGCGAGGAGGTTTAGGTCTGGTCGCGCTCAGTCTCGGCAATTACCTTCGTCCCCGGTGGCAGTCTGGTAAATATAATGGCCGGTCAAGTCGCGAAGAGACAGCCACGACCCATGGCCAGATATATCGTGGTAGATATTGTGCCAGCACGCTTCCGAAGCCTCTCCAGATCCGCGTCCCTTGCTTGTTACGGGATATATTCTCGAGCTAGACGATTCTTATAAGCGGTGTCTCGCTGACAGAGGGCACCGATCGTTCGACCATGGAATTATGCGGCAAATTTACTTCGCTTCCTGCCACCCTTCGGAGAATTCCACGAATATCGGCACCGTTAATTAAAGGATTACGTTATGAGTCTCGTTACACCAACGAATATTCCAAATACTTTGTCGGGTAGTTCGCTTTTTTTCTCTCTTTTTTTTCTTTTTTTTTAGGTCTTCACGGAACCCCACATTCTGCCTGAAATGCGTTCCATGAAAATACGGTGGGTCGATCACGATGGTTACGCATCGATAGTCTCTTATTAAATAATAAATAATGGCTAAATCAATTTCGTTTTTATTTTATCTTTAACTGGCCTTGAATCGCAGTAGATGAACGGTGTCGGTATCCTGCTCGATCTTTAAATAGACTCGAAAAGCTATAACCACTTTAAGTACCTTTAGGTGATGTTATATGGTCCTATCCCAATATTTCAGAATGTTTTCTACGTGTTTCTTTTTGGCTGATTTCCATTGGGAGAAATACTTGCGAGGGCTGACCTCCGGGAAAGCTTTCTTGTTCTCTTAAAACGAGAACCCGCAAGAATTTTCAATGTGACCTAGTTTACTTTTTAAAATCCTATCATTCCGCACAATTTCCTTACAATCGTAGCAACTGAACTTGTCGCGACCGAAACTAATCTATTCTAACTAATTTTTGTAGTCACGGATGTTCGTAGCAATTAAATCGGTTAACAGGTCGATTATTTTCTGAGTCATTGGCTCTGAATCCTTCGTCGTTTTATTACACCGTCAAGGAGTTAGACGTTATCAGCGTAGAAGGTTTAAGAATATCGGCGGTAACGTTGTCTCGAACTGGAAATAACGAGAGGAAAAAAGGGAAAGTAGAGTAGGATCTTCCCATCGATATCGTGGCTCCGTGGAAAGATAATCGAATCGGTTCCCTGGAGGGCCAGTTAAACCGACTGTCGGACCGTGCATCCCCATCGCGGACGAGACCGGAAGCGAGGATAATCACCGGTGTTCGCGACCAGTAATTTTCGGCGGAGGAATTTACGGTAGCGATAAATCGAGCAATTATCGCGATAAAACGCCGCGGGGAACGAACTGGCGCGAACTACCACGGGAAAAAAGAGCACGAGAGCGAATATACGGCCAACGAAAGGGAACTACGAAATTAGAGGGTACAACGGACTGAACAAAATGGTATTATCACGCGAGATAAAAGGAAAAATGGACCGTATTGTCGCTAATTATCAGGAAGTCGGTCAACGGTGGGGCATGGCTATTTAGATAGACATCTGCACTGTGTGTATCTAGCGTGGTTAGTTGGAAAAACGATAAATATCCTTTTTTTTTTTTGTGGAAACTCGCTCGAGTTACAGTGCAGGCCTCGGGTAAAGTACTTACAAGTGACCGTATTTTAGAATCACGGCTGCGAGAATCGCTGACAAATATTTGCTGTCCTTTCGGGTCGGAACAAAGGTGACGTTGTCGCGTGTAATTCTCGGATTTATGGGGGATGGCCAAAGAGAAGGTGGAAAGGGTGTGACACGATACTTCGCCTGGAGGTTCTTTCGAACGGACCAAAAGTAGTTTTGAAAGTATCTGGAAAAATGCGAGTCCGCCGAATCGGTTAAATTGTAAGAACATAAATTTTTGTGTGACACGCTGCGTGATCCATTTTTCAAAAAAAATAAAGCAACAGGAGGAATTACGAAGGAAGCAGAAGGAATGGTGAGGAAACGAGAAAGGATATATAATATCAAGTCCAGTCGGAATAATTCACTTCTTATAATTTGCAGATGAATAAACAAAATGGAATTTTTAATTTACAATCGCCACTACTCTTTCAGAAAATGCTCGTACAACGATGAAACGTATCTCATCGGATATTGGTAACAGCGATATGCTGCGTCCTATTGCGAATAAAAATCATATCCGTGGAACGAATTTTCATTCGCTGCCGCGATTCATCAAACGTCGATTAATATCCGGCGCGATTTTCATTAGCAAGCAAAGAATTTTTCGAATCGACCGCGCTATTGTGATTTGATTGATCCGGAAGTCGGCTTCGTTTTATCGAAAAAACGTAGATTAATTTCAACGAAATGCCGGACGACTAAATATACGAGAAGCTCGCGTTGCTTTTCCACTCGTATTGCGCAGTTCCAATTTTGGGTGGACAGGAATTTCGCGGTCTCGAGCGTTCTCCCTTTCCCAAGGCGAGGTCTAAAATCACTCGCGGCTGCCTCCACCAGATAAAGAATCGTATTTTTAACTGTTACTCGCTGCTGCACCTTTAGATCTTTCTCTGAAAAATTTTGCTCGTCGGGAGGAAACATTTGAGAGAAATACGAAACGATTTAAATTCCCTTCTCTCCTTAACGGATAGACAAACGTTTAACGGAGACAGTATCGATTAATAACTAAGATTGGCGTCCTGAACGTTCGTCGATCGAATCAGGGAATTAAAATTTGCTGGAAATTTCCCCTTGGAAACTTCATTCTTGTAAAAGTTTTACTCTTCGCAAATATTTTCGACGATTCCAATGGAAACTGCCTTAACTTTTGCAATTTTATTTTGCCAAAGTCGATAAGTAATAAGAGGAAGGGGAGAAAGGAAGCGGATAATGCTGAATCCATGATTTATTTGGAGCATGCGAGAGAAGAGCGCTCGACGAATCAGCGCCATGGCCACGGCCACAAATCAGTCGAGAAACAACGAAACTTTCAACCAGAAATTGCTCGCTAAGAGCCATCGTAAATTCATTTCGAGCGCGCCGCGTAATTTTGCCTCTTGGCTCCACCCTCGGCCGTACTCCAAAATATTTTTCCGGCTCTCTGCACCCTAAAGTCGGCAATTTAAACCTCTAGCACACGGCTGATTACGCCAACGCTAATTGTCAGGCTCGATGATCCGCGATCCTGTCCGTGGCCGATAATCGAATTTCGCGATTATGGCTGCGATGCGTGTCTCTCCACGTTGTCGTTCGAATCGTACGACGATTCGTTTCCCACCGAGTTTTGAAACGAAATGCTGTCGCATCGGCATCGTCGTTAGTCCAACGAGACGAACATGAAACTGTTTAACCCTTCTGTGACTAGATAAAATATTCACGGTTGATGTTTCGATGCGTTAAAAGTCCGACGATAATTTGATTTTCGTAGGTTTCCTAAATTTTCAATTTTCCCTTGTAGCGTAACAAATACGGTTTTAAACGATCTCAGCGAAAGTCTGCTTCGAATTATGCGTACGTACCATAACGTGTCAGATCGGATTCTTAATAAAACTTAATAAAACAATTCCTAAAGAAATTTGGAAATGAAATTGCACCCACGAAGACTAATCCGCGAAATTCTAGTTGGAAATCATATTACAGGACAGTGGGAGCAGCTGTTGTGGAGAGCTCAAGTTACTTTGAAATGAGCATCAAAGAAGCGACTAACGAAGGGAAGTTTCTTCGGAAGATACAGAAAACTTTGTCTCTCGGTGAAAATAGGCTATCTAGAACTCGGCTGGTGAGAGGAGAAGAATCAAAGATCGAGCTACAAAGGACGATCCCCTTGAAGGGCGTGGAATAAAACTATGCGTTTGAGTGTAACACAAGCGTCTAAAACTGGAGTGAAGAGGGAGGAAGTTTAGCGGCAAAGAGTAGCGAGAAGAAGGAAAAAGTTTCTTTGCTTTGATTTCGATCGAAAAGCTTGAAACTCGTGGCGAGTTTGCGCGAGGCAACAATTAAACCTGTGCAGAAAGCTGGCGAGGCTTTACGAGCAACTATTTGTCCCGGCCTCGCCAACGGTCAGTTTGCAAATTTCCAACTTTTCGCAGAATTCGTGCAAGTCTCGCCTCGACTGTAAATAACGCGAGGACGACGCAGCGAAATTTATCTGCCGGTTTCTCCAAGTCGACGATATCCTTTTCACAAAGAAGACTACTATTTTTCAAAGTTCAGCGACACGCTGGAAGCTCATGCCAACGTCGAACACTTTGGATATGTTGCTCGACGTCAGTGGCGCATTCGTGTCGGCGCCACTTCGTCTTCGCGTGAATCATCTTCGCTTTTCGGTTTCCGTTTCTTCCAATTCTCCTCTTCCCTTGCACCGCTCTGAGATGGAAAACATCGAACATTTCAAGTTAAATAGATACCATGATCAAGGGGTTTGAAAGTAAGTGTCGTCCAGTAGCTGATACTGAGACCATTCAACGCGTTATAATGGCAAATTATATCAATTACATTAAGATGAACAGGTATAAAATTCGGACTAATTTATTACTTCGTTATCCGAATCAATTATTCTTCCACGAGACCATCGTTTGGCTTAGTATGTATAAGCGGAACTGTAGGTAAATATCTTCATGCCTAGAAATATTCATTTCTCTATAATATTTCTCTATAGTCTTGTCAAGAACGACTTGAAAATTCGGATGTCCCAATACTTCTGAAAGAGAGTGTACGTACAAATATGTAATTTCCCGTAGAATATCTCTGTCTGACCAACAACGATTCAATCTACTTCCACTCGCAATTGCGTTTTTTCCTTTCAATTCGATTTTCAACGAATTCTCCCCAATCCCAGAATCGTACTTCTCTCTATGGACAACGACGTGATTTCACTGCAAAATCGCTCTCATGCCGGTTCCTGCAAGTGAAGCACGAGGGACGAATCGGTCGAGTGACCCTTCGCGTTGTGCACGCTGCGCCCGCAGATCTGCGTTTCCTCGGAATCGGAAGGCCAAGGGGACGCACGAAGATGTCGGAGACCTGGTCTCATCGATCTACGACGACCCTCGACGAAAGGGAGGCAAATTGGGTTATCCTGGCAGAAACGTCGTGCTGGCAACTGCGTTTCGAGCGACACACGCGTCTGTCGGATAGTCCCTTCGCGTTGTCACCGGGACAAAACTAACCTCTGGTCAATTATGTAACACGTTGACCGAAGGAAACTGGCCAGCCCTCTCGACAACGTTGATTCACCAACGAGTTCCAATTTTGTTTCGGCTAATGCAGAGTCGATCGTTGAGCCAGAAATGCGTAGTCAGCTCTCAAAAGCCACTCGCAAAATTATTAGATGGAAAATATCTATTCAAAAATGTTTCACGAATATATGAAAACGATATGGCGACAAGGATTTGGAGAATCGGCGGCTATGTTGACTTTTTCAATAAGAAATTGGTGAACTATCGATATTAACGAGTGAAGTTACACAAAGCTTGGGATTAACTTTGACGATATACATCAAAGCGAATGAAATAGATGAGGTGTGTGCCCTTTTCTATATATGTAACTACCAGACCGTCTATCGGATGATTTATACCTTTCATTTCTGGACAGCAGCTGGAAATCTCCGCATCGTCGAACGTCCTCGGCGATCCTCGAGAAATCCCCACGAAGTTATAGGAGTGAGAGACGGTTGGCGACCTTTCCGCGTTCTCGGGGATGCAGAAGCAAAAAAGGCCGTCCAGTGGCCAAGGGCGAGCTGACAAATGGATGGGATTTAAGCGGCGCAACCACCAGGGAGAACGCGTTTTTCATCGGCCGAGGCAGAGGGTGGCATTCCTCTGCTTTAAGTAATTGCATCGCAGAGACACCGGCTGGAAAGGGGGGCAAGCAGAATCCGAAAGCATCGTGAGAGCAAACGTCCTCGACTCCGACATGGACTGTGGAAATCTTTATCGATGACTTCCAGCGATGTATAAACTCGCCCCTGCTCGAGGTTCCATGTCGGCCAAGCATGCGGAGAGGGGATGAGACACGAGAGACATGTCGAAGGAAGTTGTGCTCGGTCAGGTCGCCAGAGTCGTAGAAAAAGACGCGTAAGGCAAAATGTTTTTGGTGAACGAAGGGTGGTGGACCTTTCTTACCCACAGGGTGCGGCGCACCCCTCCGCTGAGACCATTAGAAAGACACGAGGAAAATAACGATGGGACAGCCTGTTCGTTTTCCATCGGCTTTCTCGACACCGTCTTAGATTTCGCGTTTAACGAGGGCATTCCGCGAGATAGGCGCACAGATTTTAATGATACTTGTTCCTGCTGAGTGAAAATTGAGTTGAAAATTTCGTAAAGGAAATGTTAATGCGTTGCATCTGATCTCTGTTGACGAGAGATTCTCACTTGTATCTATATGCAACGTTTTCTATGCTTCTCCTCTCCCACTTCCAGTGAGTCCACAGATGAAAAAATGGGCGTATTGCGAAAAATAAACGATTTCTTCTTTCTAATCAACAACGAACAACACCAGTGCCCCTTTAACTGGGATTCCAACTAATCGACGAAACTGTTTCGGCGGAACATGGTCGGAAATGAGTGATTCTCCATCACAGAGCTGTAAGGTCCTGTTAGCGAAAGAGCGGACGTAGTCGGCCACGAATAATCCCTAATAATTCCGCGTGATTTACCTTCGATGGTATCCGTGGCAGGCTCGATTCACCGCGAAATTGTTATCTCACGGTGCATGTCTGTCCGCGTCACAGGAACGACTGGAGAAAAGGACAAAGACCATCCGGAAGACAAAACGTTTCGGCCACGGCCGTGACTGACCCTTCGCCATGCTGGATCCATTAGGGACCGATGAGACACGACACGGGGAAAATAACGACAGACCGATCTCATCGGTTTCCATAGCCGCAAAGCTCAGTGGGAAAGTTCTTAACGACCCTGCCGTTCGAATCACGAGGAGGAAAGGTCGGTGAATAAAGACAGAGAGAGAGAGAGAGAGAGAGAGAGAGAAAGGGAGAGAGGAAAGGAAACGGGGAATAGCTTAAACGCAAGGTAATGCGAATTTCGTAAGGAGCATTAACTTCGGCAATAAACGCCGCGAAGAAATTAACGGCAAGTCGCGGGAAACTTCTTGCGGAAGTACTACTAAACAAACGAGAATATCGGTGTTCGCGCGATATAGCCATTCGTTTCCAAGAAACGAAGCCCCGTGACCCTTGCTACCTTCGACGATTATTCTAGTGGCTTTATTCATGGTATGGCTGTTTCGCGGAAAGAACACACAAGGGACTATTCTACCGTTTTAACGACATAGTCTCAGGTGGTTTTATCTTTCCGCGGTTATTCCTTTCGTTACACTCGTAAAACACTTTGTTGCATACCGTATCGCTCGATTTACCTTATTTAATACCACTGGAATAATTTAATCTCGATGTTCGGTAATTTTCGCAGATCAACCAACAATTCTGTTTCGTCGTTTAAAAGACAGTTCGGAGAGCGACGAAACAATACGAAGAACCGGTTAAATCTTCAAAAAGCCAGGATTTTCGTTACAAGCGCGTAAAACCCCGTATTTCAAAGTCCAACCTTCGGTCTGGTAGACTTTTAACAACAGTTTCCGACGAACAGGCTAAAGGACAATCCAGTGGCTGAAATCCCGCGATAATTATTTCAGCGCGGGTACTCGTCGTTTCGACGAGGTGCAAGCGGATCGTCGTAAAAGCTAGACCGAATTACGACGTCAGGGCTTGCAGAGGTTGGGCCGCGGACATACGTCAAAGACGAGCAGCGTTGCCGACCGAACCACGAAAATTAGCAACTTTCATTACCGGTCGCATATAGCCACACGCGTTCTTTCACGCGAACGTGTTTCCAGCCCGCGAACGAGCGGTCAGCTTGTCTCTGGCATACCGAAGAGATGAAAGAAACGTGTTTAAACCGCGTTTCACTGTCAGCCTCCCGATGTTCCCTCGTTTTTCCTTTCAGCGGTGCTCACCGGCTGTCTAATTAATTAAATGTAAACCCAACTCGCCGTTTCTCCTCTTTCACCCAGCGGTAGTCGCGTCTGCTAACCCCTTTAGCCTCGTCTTCTTCCTTCTGACGTCGCTCGCCTCTCCGCTTCGTCAAATGCCTTCATCTCGGATTCGAGACGAGCCAAGCTTCGGAAATTCCTCGAGTCACTTATTTGCCTTTACCCCAGGATCGTGTCTTCGCCAACGCAGACGGTTAATTGGCCCGCGTTGCATCCCTTATCCTTCTTCCTTTTCTACGAGTTACGCCACTAACGGCGATTCCGTTCGATCGTTCGCAGTTCTGCTCGCCAATTAGCTAATATTTCACTGTGCCTGGCGCTCCTTCTATGATTCGGTTCTACCGTGTAGATACTCTTTTCAGCAAATTCATATTCGTCGTATTCGCAGATCGTAAGAGATAATCAGATCAGTTTACGATCTCGGTATATCGTAACCACAACTGCGCCGACTGCACCCTTGAATTTATATCTTCGCAGTGTAAGTACTGTGCGTTTGCTAGAGAAGAGACTAGCGCGACGGCATACGGGCAAAGGTACCGCTGCTCTGTATCGTTCATCGTCACACGTTGCTGTATCGTATATTCGACACATTCGGTCAATACGCGTGCTTATTCCTACACGAAACAGCCAGTCGGACTCGCATTTTCTACGCTAGCCTTCCTTTCATCCTCCGAATGTCGAGAAGAATTTTGAGCGGATTTTTTTTTTATTCTCCAAACTGCGTGTTTGGACGCTACCTTGGACTGTCGCAGACGACTGACTCCCTGAGCCAACTTGTGATATTTTCTAAAAACTGAGGAAAGTTGATGGAATAATTTTTTCGACTTCTTTTCTAAGACGTTGTTTTAGATACGATGCCTGTGTTTCCTAGAGAGAACAATTTGCCCCATGTAAGTTTTCCATTGCGTGGAAGGCCGGGAAATCCTCGACATTTTCCAGACTCGGAAAATTGGATTTGTACCTCGCTATTGTTCTCCTTTGGCCCAGACGGTTGGCGCCAATAGTACTTGACTCGAGAAACAAACGTTTTCGTCTACCAACGGAATTACAACCATACATCATTCAACAAGACGTAACAAACTCGCTAAAACTAAGCTCGTATCCAGCAACCTGAACCAGGCCTCGAACCGAAAAATTACATATTCAGACTGCACACCGCTTGACCGTTTTATCTCCGTCCGCAGCAGGCAATTACTTACTCTGGAGCGCCTGCAGACTTTGTCCCCGCCTCATAAAGCGAGAGCATCAGTGGCATCTCTTAATCCCATAAAGGGGTTGAATCGCGAGTTATAGTCGGGCAAGCCCGGGCCGCGCCTCGGGCCTGCGTTTTAAGCCAGCCAACGACAAAATGCGAAACCGTCCGCTCATTATCATAAACGTAGCTCGCCGACTGCTATTAGCCGGTTCTTCAGATTTTGCAACGAGGTCAGTGTGAAGGGAAGGACAGTACTATACGACCTCCTGTAGCATCGCAGCATACAGGTTCCGCTATAATATTGCGCTGTACAGGTCTCGGAACGCTAAAAGCGTTTAAAATTTGGACAAAGTTAGCCAATTCTGAAGTCTTCTATTTTAATTGATATATTTTTTATATTTACGCGATAGGAATTATTTATAGGATTTATCGTGCAGAGATTAAACAACGAAAGATCTAGAACGCTTCTGAAAAATAGCAATCGGTGTCGTAAACCCAATCAGTCGAAGCAAGATCCAACATCTACTGTACTTTGAAACGTCAGCCGTAAGATAGATAAGATGGAAGTGGTAATTCGATGCGCGTTCTTGCGTCACGTTGCTCGCAGGAAGTCGAGAACGGAGAACAGGGAAAGAGAACAGGCGGTCGTTTGGATCACCACGAAGGATCCGGACTTTTCGGATCTCTTTTGGGCTGAATTCGAAACGATGGATCAACAAGATTGGGGGTGGAATCTTCGTATATCTTTTTTTCATACGGTCTGCTGAATTGATGTCTCGTCTGTGGGTCAGTTTCGAGGGAGCGAGCCAGCATTGGAAACGAATATTGTTGAAATTTACCTTGCCAGGTAGGTGGTTACTTTTCTGAAGAAACATAATTTTTTGAACACGTTAAATATTCGAAAGTATCGTTAAATACAAGTTAATAGAGAGGCGTATTCGTGTTAAGGAACTTCCGTTCTGAAGCAATATCGCACGAATTTCCGGTCGCATCGGGGACCAACGACTTTCTCGAGGCAATCTCCGCCGTTAAAGCGTAACTCGGTCATTAAACGAAGCTCGTTCAGCTGGTCGCTACGCTACGAACTTGACGCATTCTCCCTCTCTCTTTCTTTCCTCCTGCTTTAAATGCGCCATGAAAGCATCGTCGATCACGAAAGCGATTTTCCATGACGCTCCCCTCTCTCGATTTCTTCCTCCACCGATCGTTGACCTTAATTGACCTATTCCACGAAGAGGTCGACGCGTCGCGAGCCTTCATCGAACTTGATTCTTTCACGAAATCTCTGGTTTTTTCAGGGCTACGCATAATTGAATGCTTAATACGAAGTTTTTAAGCTTCGAGTTTTTGATACTAGGGCATAATGCGAGGGATATCGAAGTTACTAATTAACTAGTTAAATTTTCACGCTGTTTAACGAACTTTGTTCATACAGTTTCATTAATATGAATACCTCTTTATTTCTTAACATCCACTCTTTATTAATTGGCTCGCTCGGTCTTCGTCGATTTTCTCGTAAGAAGCTCGACGTCGGCATATCTTGTTGCTACGACACTCTTTTGAAAACCGTGCAAAGTAATATTGGAATACTTGAAAACGCGAGAAGTCTAATAATTCACCGCGATATTAATACGCGTAGTACAATACAGTTCTATGGACAAAGACTTCGATATAGCGAAAAGCAATTACCAAACGAACGTCGTTCTTCGTTAAATCATTTACGGAGACAAGCATGATGTACGGTTTCGTACCGGTTTCTCCGATATCGAAATTCGTTTCGACTTTTGCGGTCACGAAAGGCATCGTTTTCAGTTAAGAGATTGACTCCCAATATCATCTTCGATCTTTCGTCGAACAAGTTCAAGCCCATCGCGTGTCTCGTGCTTGGTTCGTGTCCCGGCACGACCGCTAAGATTTCCCCTTGTATCGCAAAGGAAACGTCTACCGTCTGACTAAATACCTCGGAGGACGAAATTTTCCGTAATTAGAGAGAAAGCGGCCCCTTTGATCTCCCCTCCGTTACAGAGGAGTACCGCGAACGAGCAAAGAGATTGCCCTCGCAACGATCGATCGAAATAATTGCGCGGCCCGAAATTTCCATAACGCGATGGAACGGCTGTCTGTTGGTTTTCCTGTCGGCTCGCAATTTGCCACAATTTAAGCACCGACCCGACCCCACGTGTAACGAGTATCTTTCCGATAAATGCTCCATATTAACGATTAAGTTTCGTTGGATAGCTTCTTAGCATATAAACTCGATTATTTTGTTGAATTATCGAGTATAAGGGGAAATTCGTCTTTGCTTCCTCGAGATATCCAACTTACTCTTTGAACGTAAACGTTCGTAATTTTTACCATTGACTGAGCTTTCAGTTGTTTACTTACTTATTTATTTACGGGCTAGAATCACTGTCATGCAAAGGATAGCGTGCAAGCGAAAGAGATACGTCGTCGCGCATGAATAAGTTAAGAACGGATTATTCTGGATTTTCCCTATTTTACTGAGAAGAAGAAGAAGAGAGAGAGAGAGAGAGAAGGTGTACGATATTCGAAGCTAATAATCCGTGAAAATTTCATTAAATCCAACTTGAACCGCACACTGCGAGGATATTGAGAAATATAAATAGCAATATTCCTCCAGGAAAATATCAGTCGAAACCCCATCCACCTGTTCAAAGTCTGAAAACTCCCGGCAAATTTCCACTTTTGGTAGAGTTTGACTTCTCCGAGACGACATGGCTGGCCGACGAATAGATTTCTGAAAGTTCCAGTTTGCACCTCTCTGTTTCTTCGTTTCCGGGAGCTGTAATTAGGGAAATGAAAGGGGCTCGGAGTTCGATTCCTCCCTTGAAACCGCTTCGTTTTCAACAATGGCCAAAGTAACGGTGAAAAAAAGTAAACTTTTAATTTATTTAAAATCCCCGTGATGTTGGGGGGCGAAGCGGAGAAGATTACGTCCTATAATGAATTCTTATTCGATCCCGAAATTAAAGAGGTCGCGAGTAGGGTGGTGAAAATCCAGGGAAGGGAAGGGAACATCATGAAAAACTCGTGGGTAAACTCGAAGGAAAGAAGATGAAGGAGGCACACAGGATATCGTGTATCAGAAGTTACGTTTATCATGCGAAATGCGCAGTTTTCGAGGCTGTAAGTTCACCCTTGTACACCTTCTTTCGCCACCCTCCTCTCTGTTTCTCTCGCACGCCTCTTTACGATTGTTCCCGTCGTCGTGTCGATCGATCCGCGACGCCCTTACCGCAACATTTCCGAACAATCTTTCCATCTTTCGGGTTTCGACGTGGATTAACTTTCGGAAACGAAAGCCTCCTCCCGGAAATTGCGATCACGCGACAAGAGCCGAAACAATGTAGTCGAATCTAATTATACGTGGAAGAATCGAACGCTCTCTTAAAGACTAGAATGATTAACGATGCTTTCACCGTATTTGCACCGAAGCTTATACATATACAGATTATATATATACACACATATTATATATATACAGATACTTTTTAATTCAATGGAATCGACTGTTTCATCGAAGACCATAAAACGATCAATGATTCCATCCGATAAGCTATCGGTATAAATTATCGTGTCGCGTCGTAATTTATTTTGCCCCGAGGAAAGAACTATGATTATACAGAAACCATGCAACCAATCGAACGAAAACATACCCTATCCGCATTCCGCGGTTCATTCCACCGAGATCCTATTACATCGACATTTCTATCCGGTAATTGGCTCGACTCGTACATCCATCAACTTTCTGTCCCACGCCGTCGAGCATGGACAAATATTTTCTTCTAATATCTCGAGACGAACGTTCCTTTGAGGAGCGTGAAATTCAGTAGAAACGGCCGGGAATCGTCGGACGCGGTGAGATATCGTTCAACGCTGCCATCGGCAATACCACTGATACCTTTCGTTATCGTTCTCCCTGGAGCTTCGTATTAAATAGCCAGGAGGTTTTTACGTGTCTACCACGTCGAAGCTTTTCGTTCGACATCAAAGCAACTGGATACACCGACCAGATGTGTATTTTTCTGCTGATCCCTTCGTTTTCGTTTTCCGAGCTAACCTTTGCCCGTTAACGCGAGTCAACCACCAAAAAGTCATACACCGTGACTCGCCTGGCTCGTCTAAGTGATCAAACCGTGGAATTCCGAAGGTTTCTACTTTACCAGAGTTGGAAACGTGACATTTCGATCGATACGGGTTTCTATAAATGGAAATGAGAGATTCGACCATTGAGAAATGAAATTGTCACTTATCTGTTTATCGTTTATTATTTCGTCTGCAAATAGTGATCTCACTCCGAGCAATCTGCGGATCTTTACGCGTAGTATATGGCGAATGTAAAAATGCAAATATTCGTTGAACGTATATAATACACAGGAATATGTAAAATACTCTAATTAAAATACTCGATATAATTATTGAAATATGCATAATTTTATGTGCTAGATTGACTGCGTTGTATGTGAGTATGGGTATGTGTGTGCGCGGCATCTCGAGGAACAGGTAACTGTTCCGCGGACAGTCTGGTAGTGAGAAAAGGAAGTGCCGAGACACGCATAAGAATGTATCGATTAATATTTTTCGAATCGTTCGCTAAATAAATGTATAATTATTTTATTATGAATTTTAAGTATATATTTAGCGTTTCTATGCCTTTATTTCGGCAGTTAAGATCCAGAATCATCAACGATAATATTTACTGGGTGAAACAAATTTTCATGTAGGTTCTGTCTTTTTTTTTTCGATCAGATTGATATAAACGTGAAATTGAATAAACATCCGCAGTCTCGTTATGAGATGATACAAAAATTGATCTCGTCGAAACTATAGTAGTGTCCAATTAGCTTAGGCTTCGTCGTATTCCTATCAGTCGTTAAATTATAGAATTTAATCAAACTTTTGATGATATGTTCGGCAAGCCTCTTCTGTATTTTGGGCTTGGTGTTACTCGGTTTGATGTTCTCTGATAACTTGAGCGATGAGATATTGAACTTGCCGCAGTTAAGAGGACACTACTGTAGTATTTCGAAATGAATAAAGCAACCATCTTTTTCATATCAAATGTGAAACAGTACTGAGAGTAAAACCGAGGGTAGCAACGTTGTGGTCACTACCTGTTCCGAGCCAGAATTATTCTTTTTAAGCGAATATCGCGAGATCGGGTTTGCGTTTAAATGCGACGCGATCCAGAGTCTGTAGAAGTAGACGTCCGCGTAGACACCAGGAGTACGTGGCCGTGCACAACCATCTCCACCGGAAACCACACCCGTTAGAAATCCATCGCAGATCATACCACCTCCAGAATCGCCCTATGAAAAATTACAAAAAAAGCAAAAGAACTACTTTCGACTCTTTTTAACGTTTAACGACTGTTAAGTCTGTACGAGGTACGAACACGTCGAAAATTATAAATTGTTAAGATTCACGATTGTCATTATGTATTTTCCATCTTAAAATCTACCGTACAGAAACTACACGAAATTAATTATATAGTTAATTAAATAATTACATGAAAACCTCAGGTGAAACGATCTTTTCTTAAATGTGCGATACAATATAGTTATATAAAACAATATAGTTATTGCAACACATCGACATTTTCATCAGAGTGAAAGAGTTAATTTGTCACCGAGTACGTAATCGAGAATAACGAACCCAACTTTACTATAGTCAGCGTTGCTCGAATTCTTTTTCGTTAAGAGTTGCTTGACGTTTTAATAGAATGTGTGCGTTACCTGGCAAGCATCCCTTTGGCCCTCCATGTATCCAGCACAAAGCATCCCAGCTGGGAAATCAGTTACGTTCTCCAAAAGTTTCTTACACGTGGAATGGCTCAACAGCGGCAAATCTATGTACATGAGGTTCTCGCTGGTAATTGGATAATCCTAAACGAAAGAATCTCCGATATAAATTTAGATCTGCCTAAATAGATATATATGTGATAGCAGAAGCAAACCGACAGACTTACTTCCGCTGGGTAACCCCATCCTGCTACCTGACAAGTCGTTTCTGGAACAGGAGTGTGAGTCGCGAGAGGAGCAACGTTTACTTCCGGCGTTAATGTAAATGGCACTTTTAGCTGAAAACGTAAACCATCGAACGAGAAAATTCGTAAAAATTGACGAGATAATAAATAAAATAATATCGTACAGCGAGAACAGCTACGTCATTCTCCAAGGTTTCCTTATTGAACTTGGGATGAACATAAATCTTGTCTACGCCCCTTCTCTGGCCAGTCTGGCTTTGTTGACTGAGTTTAATGTCTCCGGCAACTACTACGATTGTCCAAGGCTGTATCTGCGTGTCTCTATGAAAGTGACACCATGTTGAAAATGATTACTCGGAAATAGACTATGCGTGTTTATGTGTTACGAGAAATTTAAATATACATGCAAGTATGTACAGAATATAACGTGATGTTCAAAACCGTATAAATTATTCAAATTGAGGTCGTAGTAATATTTGATAAGTGAAACTGTCCCAGTTGCGTCTCCTCCGTCACGCTTCTAGATAGATGAAATTGCATAGTTGTCTGCAATTTACTCGTAACTAGCATTTACGCGCTTATGGCGAGTTTAAATAAGTAGGAACGCACGAAATGCACATTTTGAATCACTCACTCAAACATGCAATGCGCTGCTGTGAGCACATATCGTTCGTCTATCAGTGATCCTCCGCAGAAGTGCACATTGCTGTAACTTTCTCTTATAGATACCTGCGAAAAACATTTTCTAGGAAATAATTAACTTGCTCTTCGAATCGCATCATCGCAATACATAGAATCGACCGATGTATAGAGCAACTAAACATTCGGGACACGAAAACGTCTTACAAAAATAAGACGCATACCTGATAAGGAAATTGCCTTAGTGCAGCTTTTGTCCCGTTAACTATACGTCCGTGCAAGTTATAACGCGTCCATTCTACCTGCGAATTGGGATTTACGGTAGTCTCGGTTGTTTCAGTAGTCCCGGTTGTTTCAGTAGAGCCGGTTGTTTCAGTAGTCTCGGTTCTTTCAGTAGTAGTCGACTGTGGAAGCAGACCTCCTATAAAAATTTTTTTAAATAGATTCACGCTTCACGCTTATGCTCTCCACTTTTTCAGAACTTAACACAAAAGATTATATTAACGCGATGAGTTGCGCCATAATTGATAGATAAACGTTGAGGAAATAGGAAATTCCTAGTCAATTGCTTATCTTTGTACTGTGCAGTAATATACGTTACAAATTTTGTTATTATACTTATAACAAAATATTTAATACATATTTTAAGCGTGTATGTAGTGTTTTCCGGAACTCCGCGAATTAAAGCAACTGCATCGATGTAAAATAAACGAACGTTGGGAAGAGCAGAAAATTTCATTGAACTATATGTATATTATTGCACAATCGTAAACCAATGTACACTGTTATACTAGATACAACGATGCTTATCAAAAGGTATTCGTTTATTGTTCACTTACCATCGACGAAGCTATTCACGACGAACGCTAGTGCGAAAACCAGAGGTATTATCCGCATTTTCATTGCGCTGTTAATTATTTCTTTATTTATCCACTTCTATTGTATTATATTTTATTTCTGTGTCACTGTTGAATTCTGTTCCTCCTTCGGCACTCACCGCCACCGACTGATCACGATACGATGAAAATGGATAAAGAATCTCGTTATCGCGGTAGAATGGATTTATCTTCAAACGATATCTATCGGTTATCACATACGTCAATTAGAATTGGAATAATTGGTAATGTTCATCTTCAAAAAAGACAATATTAAGTGTCACGTTTCTCAAGGATATTTGTTCTAGAAAATTTCCAGGAAAACTTTTATTTAACCATTACGTTATCTATTACGAAAATAATAATCATATCTGGTACGAGCCATTCGCTATTAATCATGTAAATTCCCTTGACGTTCTTAATGATCGAAATGGTGGATATATCTGACTGTTTGATCCACTTTGACGATGCTATCGACCTAGCTTCAGTGACTTGCGGACTCTCACGTACATCGATTTACCGGAACACCGAGATAACGAGCAGTATCGACGGTAGCTTGATCTAAGTAAGATTTGTTGCACACAATTACCAATTTAATTCGTTATCATCGTTGTTGGGAAATTGAGGTTTCAGTGAGGACCAGATATATCTTTCTGATAAACGAATAATAGCATCGTTTATTTCCATGATTGTTATTATTAGCTTCTTACTGTTGCTCGTGAAACGGCCAATTTCATAAAAGCGTTGTTAAATAATATCAATTGGGTCACGTTGCTCGAACTCGATCTATTATTCATTCGGGTAGTTATCTAGTGGCAAACGATATCTACAGAATCACACGTATATGAAATGTTAATTACGATGATAATTATATTTATATGATATTTACCTTTATAATCATATTTATCGACACAATGCAAATATCCTACATATATGAAACTTCGTAAAGAAACGAATAACTGAGCGAACGAATCGCACAGTGATCGATATTCCTAATCAAAATTTCTAACATGTTCAAACTTGTGATTTCGCGAACGTGTCGAGGAACGAACAGCGATCCTCTTAGGGATTCGAAGGTCTTCTCTGTATGTACAAAGAAAAACAGTCTAACCGGATTATAATTTCCTCTGGCATCGGAAGGCTCCCTTTCGAGCCAGTTTCATCCAAGACCTTCGTCCCTAGGGTTTGTCGGCGTGCGTTCGCGAATCGATAAACAAAACACGCGAAGCGTAAACAACCGCCCGCGTAATATTTCCTCGGTACCCAGTTACGTTCCCTGACGCAAACATCAATCCCGACGAGTAAATTCTCTTCGACGGGTCCTCAAACATTTCGCGTCAGGCTCGTCGTGGAATCTGGCCTTCGTGCAATGAAACCTGCCAAGGAGACGGTACGAAGGGCGGAAAAAGAATGAAATTGATATCTTTCGGATTAGTTTGTTCGCGTTTACAAGTAGCCGAAAGAAAATAAAATCACCGAGGAAACAAGTATATCGTATAATCGTACATTTGTTAAGAAACTTTGACAAATTTATTTTATATACCAGTGGCTCGCGAAAGTATTTGAACGCTTATAGAAAATTATATTAATCATATCGATAGACTTCGATATTCGGCGATGCCACTTTTAACATTTTTTATCTGTTTAAGATTATCTATACTCTATACGTTTATACGGTGTACTGTATACGTGTTGGAATTTCTACGCACATTTCCGGATGGCTTTCAGATTTGATCGATATAATCGCGATAAAAACTTGATATGTTTTAACATATACATACGAGTTTTCCATGGCAAGCGTTGAAATACCTTTTCTCAGTCAGACAAGTTAGATCACTGTGTGCAAAGTTCAAGATCGAGTTTCAAGATCTTGCAGCGTAATTAACTCGAATAACTTTATCTCACGCTGTCTCTCGAAACGTTGTCGTGGCAAAAGTTTCAACGAAGTAGATCGCCAAACGATACGTATGTGATAATGCAATTCTAATGAAATCCTCGAAGAGAATGGCGCGAAGTCGACCGGTTCGATCGGGTCGAACGGTTAATTAGCATCTGGCGGAAGCTTTGGAAGGGTAGTCCGATCGAACGCCACCGGTACGCTAGACAACGAACGGCCCGGAGCTCTCGACCGGCCTGTTGGCCTCGCGGAGATTGTATACAGGGGTTGTACGAGCTTGTACACGGGGTTGCTTGAATACGGGGATGGGTAATGGTGGCTCCTATCAGCTCTGTACACTCTCTCTTGCGCGACGTCTCTCACTCTCGCCCTCGAAAAGCCCGTCACGAGCAACGATATTCCGGTGAGTTACGCCGATGGTACCTGAAACGCGCGCTCACCGACCGACCACTTTGCATATTGGATACTCGTTCTACTAGCTGTTCAATAGGCGTCTTCGGTGGACGTGTTGAAAAATTCTTGCGAATCTTTGCCTCAGAATTCATAGAAATTTTCTTCTCTTCGATTACGGTAAAGTGTGCTGGTATCAAAGGCGAAAACTAAATGTTCTACGAAAGAACGTAAGTGAGGAAAAGTTAATTTTCCTAAGTATCGTCGCTAGAAATATTCGGGAAAAATAGAAACGGGTATGCAAAGCTATATATAACGCATATACTAGGAGAAATCAATGTTCCGTTAAAGGAAATTTTGTCACGAAGATCTCGTTAGATAATCGAGAATAATTGCAAAGATTACGATCGATAAATTGATAATGTGATAACGAATAGCGTAGATGGAGTATAAAATATCGAATGGAAACTTTGTATTCGAACAGCGAAATTTCAAGTCTGGTTTCTTTTCTTCGACTGCAACCGTTTACGGCCACCTTCCAAGTCTCTCTGTTCGTCTTCTTTCCTCCAGAGTTCCTCCTTCGACGTACCTCTTCGTCCTTCCCACAGGTCGGCTACGTGCTACCTCCGCTCGATTCCTTGTACCCGGGTCGAGGAATCATTCTCGATGGAACCGAGGATAATGTTTATGGGACGTAATGATAAGGAATGCTGTCTCGGGTCGATCTTTCCTTGAACCAGCTAGCTGTATATGTTGAACGTTATTTGGTTACATTCGTTGTCAGACACGGAGCTATACGATTCGTGCGTAAATACATCGCATAATATCCAGTCATCGATTACGCTTTCTCGTCACTTTGCGTCCGTGTCTGGATCTTCTTGTAATTCCGCATAGACGTTTTTTCTCTTCTTCGATACGCGGCTTATAGAAATAGAAATATAACGATCGCGTTCGAGACAGAACAACGACGTTAATAATATATCACTACATAATGTAACTATACACGTGGTAAAATCAAAGCCTTCGCAAGTCCTTTCACT
Source organism: Bombus sylvestris (assembly GCA_911622165.2). NCBI lineage: Eukaryota > Metazoa > Arthropoda > Insecta > Hymenoptera > Apidae > Bombus > Bombus sylvestris. The sequence continues at coordinate 4,615,972 of OU443153.1, read as the reverse complement.
GTCCACTTCAATCTGAAACTCTATAGAAAGGCAATTATCATTTAATAACGTCCTTTTACCTTCGTGGCAACTTCCATGTCGTTTCAATCAACCGAAACCAAAAAATCACCCGACTAAAAGGCTTGGAGTATGATTTTTATCGGTCTATGAAATACATTACGTCGCTGACTGGCTACGACCTTGACAAAGTGGCGAACTCACGACCCTATTCATCCAGTCCCTTACGCCGCGGGCGCAACAGCGGCGTGGAAAGAGGAAGAAGGCAACCTTGACTGGAGTGCAACCAGTTAAAGGGCCGTTCAAGGTCTACCAGACGGTTCCCAGTCCATCGTCTGGCCGACTGGCTGGCTGGCTGGCTGGCTGGCTGGCTAGTTGGTTGGCTGGCTGGCTTGGTTGGTCGTTACGCTTCGCCAAGTGGACGACGGATGGAAACAGCCAGAACGGAACCTCTTCCGTTCCCCATGCAAACACCGTTTTACTTCGGGAACTGCAATAACGAGCAGCGTGTTTCTTTTCTCCCTTCGATTCCACTGATTGGTCGCTCCATCGAGGCCAGAATTAATTATCGGAACCTTTCGGAAATCGATTTCCATTCACCGGTTACGTTTCATAGCGTTTCCTAGTTGAATAAATTTATAAACCATTATTATTATCGTTACTATTAACTATTTATTATATTGTACGAACGTAATTCGGCGTACAGCAGCGAAATAGAGATGATCTTTAGACGAGTAGCAGACGACGAGCAGAATGAAAGCGTAGCAGAGGAAAGAAAAGAAAAGAAATAGAAAGTAGAAGAGCGTGAAGACAGAATCCGTGAGAAAATCGATGATCAAGGACGAGCCAACGATTCAACGATCGACGTTGTCTCGTTTATCCGAAATTTCGAAGCAACGAAATTTCCTATACGCCTAAAATTAATATCAACGGATATGAAATTAATTTGATGTATATGAAATTTACTTTGCAGGAGAAATTAAGATAGAGGATTATCGGTGAAATGGTTGAATTTCAAAGTTAAAACTCCGATGATGGAGAAGGTTTCGCGAAGGTTGAATATTGTATGGGTTTCGTCACACTTTCATCTAGTTGGGACGGGCTGTCGTTGCTCGACAAGCTTTTCCCCCCGCAGCTTTTCCCTCTCGGTGGAAGTGTTCGTGACGGCTGCCAGTATATGGCAATCGAAGCTCTTTCCTCCGCGGTGAAATTGGGTTGCGCCTCTTTCCATTTGCCACCGCTGATGGCTGCCGTTAACACGCGATTCTTTATCCTCTTTGACTTATGACGTGCCTTAAAATCGAACGTTTTGCAACAATCGATTTGGAAAGTAAAGAAAACAAATATGTGGAAAGGATACGATAAATTAAACGAGGCCCTTGGAGAGACGAAAAAGACGTACAACGTGCCAATTATGATATTTTAAAAATTGAAGAATCCCCGTTACGAAGCCTGTATTCTGCGAGAGAAAACGTTGGTAGCGTGCAAATTTAACGACGCATAATGTCGAAAATAAGAGGGAAAAGTGTCGTCCGCTTTCGAATTCCGCCTCTACTCGCTCGTAAATAACGCTTCGATTTTAACCAACAACCCCAGCTCGCTCGTAACATCCGACATTTACATAATTCTCGATATTACGGGGAAGTACGTTAACGCGACGGTTGCTTATTCTAACGTGGTCGTCCATTTTCTCTAGATTTTTGTTCGTAGCACGTAGGATTAAATCGATATTACGAGTCTCGATAGATTTAATCTTTCCTCATGCTCGTACGTTTGACTAATGATTTTCCCTATGAACGCCCAACGATCGAGGATGCTTCTTAGTCCTTGCTCAGATGCAATTTGCTCGAACCAGACGAAATTAAACGTTTACTTGCTACGTTATTAATCACCAAATGCCGTGTTGCGTTTGCCGATGCGGCACATCGATCAATAGCTTGTTACCTGGAATTTAAAAAGTCGCACGATGCAAACGACATCGAGATTGCATCTCTGCTCCCTGCTGAATTAATCACAGTTATCCGAAGGTCCGTGGCTGCGACAGAGACGGCTTCGATAATTTTCAGATGCCCGATCAATGTCTCGAAACTGTAATTTCAATTACGGACGCGAGTAAACGTCAAATTTCACGACTTCCATTCCCAACTAACTGTAATAATCATGAATCGAACAATACGAAGATACGCTGTGACTGTTATCACGAATGATTACCAAACAATTTGTAATATTTATCGTTTGCAGAGCCAATCCTCAATGTACCATTTGCACAAACTTCCACCGCCCTGTTGTAATTCATCGAACAAACGAGCAAATCAAAGAAGACACGAATCGTTTGCTTCCCCATAGAGTCGCACAATTTTTTCACTGGTTTTGGGGAACCTCGTGTGCCAAGTCGCAAGCAATCGTTGTCTGCTTGACGCGGTCCTAAGGGAACGAGGCCGGGATACACCCTCCGCGTGTTCTCCTTGACGAACAAGAGGGCTGAGACGGAAATACTAGAAGACCTCTTTCGACTTCTCGTGCCATTAGGCGGTGCAGGAAGTTTTTCGAAGCCTCGCTCCACCTCCGGGACCATTTCCCTCCAAGACGTTGAATTTTCCCAGCGAAGTGATTCCTTGGTAATATCTTACATCCTCCATTCCGATGAAATATTTAATCGTTAACGTCTTAACCCATTGACATACACAGCAAAACGAGCGAAATACACGGGCAACATTTTGTCGTACTATCCATGATATCCAATAGCGAAGAAAAGTTGTGGTATTTAAGCTGTTAAACTGTGAACTCGAACGATACATTTCGTCGAGGCGTTGTAAACCATTCGGAAACTATCGCTATTCCTTTTTAGAATTTTGGCACATTACAATAACCAACCTTTTTCCTCTTAGCCAATTATCTTTCTACATCGGTATTTGTGGGTAAGAATTTGCAAGTGAATTAATAAAAGCTATTATTTCGTGAGAACATTACGTCTGCTCGTTGTATCGCGGACATTGTTCCCGTGTGAGGCGACGACCCGTGATGCAACGGACGTTCACGGTGTTATAAATCGTAGATTGGAAAAGATGAATTTTGCGACCATGATGAAGCGTTATGGCGCCGGGATACGGTGAAAGCGTTACAGGTGCGTCGAGAAATCGCACGTAGATGGTATCGGGCACGTAGATTCGATCGGGACGAGTAACAAAGAGGAGAAAGTTCGTTTCAAGGGTGAACGAACCGGGCGTCGTGGTGTTTTTCGAACGTTTTCGGGGCCCTCGATTATGCACGCAACCATACAGTCGCGTGCAATAACGCGGCGTACTTCCTACCGCCTCCTCGCCGATATTTCCCTTTCCACGCTTCTTTCATTCCACCCCGGTACATTCGTTCTTCTTTTTCGCTTCTTTTTTTTTCTTCACTTTGCTTCCTTTTCGGGTTCGCGGCTGGTACGCTTCAGGGGAATCAGAGTGTGACGGACGCGCGGAACTTCATCCGGTGCCGGTCGAGGAACGAGCGTGGTACGAATTAATGGCGAACACCCATAAGAAAGCCATCGTTAACTATCGCTGTCTGTCACTCGCTTCTTCGGACCCTCTTCCAGAAAGAAGAAACTTTAAAAACAGAACTCGTGATCTATCGAACGAAATAAAGAAAGTTTATCGTCTCAGGATGTGTCCAGAGTTCCGAATATTCCAAGATCAACGGTCCGTTTCAAGGAAATAAGAACGATAATGAAAATGGGATCTCCTAGATGGTAGAAATAAACAGGAAAGCTGTGCAAACTCACGAACTCGTTGATCTTTTGTTCATAGTGATTTCTTGCTGCATTTAACGATTGACAATTAATGACGATAATCAAGAACGGAATAGAGCTCGTATACCGCGTTTGTAAGTGGACGAAACTCGAAGGGGCGGTCGTTTAAAAATGATCCACGCGGAATCAAAACTGTTTTTCGCCTAATCTTAACAATCTGTAAAAGCAACAAAAATCGACGACTCAAAGAGATAGCTCGAACGATTATCGAACATGGGCAAACGACTGAAAGAAGAGCAGAGTAAGCACGAACATATCCAGTTGAGACGCGTTCGAACGCAGACACGTGGATGACCGGTGTTTTAAAAAGGAGAAAGACTTTTAAACCTGTCCACGATTGTTCTTTTCTCACCTTGATGGGCCAGCTGCATCCGGCAGAAGGTGTTCGCATACACGATATACGAGGACGAGCGACGACGAGTCGGTGCGGTCAGCTACAATGTGAACCGCGGCTTGGAATCGCAACGGTGTGCAGGTGCAGCCGCAATACAGGCTGGTCGCGTTTACAGGCGGACCGTAGCACATGCCATTAACGTCCAGACCACATCCATGGTGATCCCTTTCCCCTTGGTAAACGACAATGCAGCCCGTTCGTCGGCCCCTGCACAATAACGCGAAATACCGGACGCTCACGGCCGTCTTCTATATAATGCAACCAGCCGGAGGACCGTTTATTAGGGGAGAGCATTGCGGCTGGCTTGCGTAATCGACCGGGATTATGAAATTACGACGATCTTTTAACAAGACTCGGGTTATACACCTGCAGTGATTCACAGAAGCACTTTGTACGCTCACTATAGGAAACTTTTACGAATATAGCTGAGTCACGAGAAAGTGGACACCTAAATCTCGAAGCACCTCGCTGCAACAGAAACGAGCAACTTCCGCAATTATTTAGAATTAAGTAGATCAAACTGTCTTCTCTTTATTGTTATGATTCACGATAGTTAAGTTTCGACGTTCTATCCTCTTTTGATATATTTTTAAACGCTTGTTCTAGATAATCGGGACGTCGATTTAATTCATTTGTATGCGCATAGTATTTGGAAAATGTAATGTCAGAAAACAGCAAATGTATAATACATTATTCAACGATAAGTACCATTGAATTTCGACGGTTACTTACGAAACGATTTAATATTTCGAGCTTCCTCGTTTTAAGAAAATAAACGACATGGTATAAAACGTGTTTTAACCGCATCCTTTCGTTTCAATACGCTTAGACGATCGAATAGGAACAAATCTGTAGGAATCGTATCGTCGACTATCGGGCCATTTTCCGCGGAGAATTTATCGAGAAAATTGGTAGCAAGGTGCAGGCAACCATATCGGAAGGATTCGTCTTAATTCGCGCGGAGAAGGCCGATCCTCGTTGAGCTTCGGGACCGGCTTTAGCCTCGCAATGGGATTACCCCGTGTGGAAAAGCTCCGGCGAATTTATCGTCGAAGACTTCGTTAGCGGGTCGGTGCAAATGAAAACTTATGCCAACGTTGGGAATCCACAGCCGGTCGCTATTGCCAGGGTTACGATGATCGGACTCTGTACCGGTTTAAATTGCTTTTCGCGCTGATTTATCGGCGCCGCCGATGCCATCCAGGATACCACCAGCTCTAAATCAATTTCGCTGGTCCGTGGACCGTTATCAACCGGTGTCTCAGCCGTGTTCGAACGGTAATTGTATCGAATTCTACGCAGATTCCTCCTTCTTCGTGTTGTACCGTATCTTCGTAGAAAGATTTACGTAATTGTAAGACGTCTATCTTTACACATGTAGTTGAGCCTAACGTTCACAATAATTTTACTTTCACATATTCCTTGATATACATGTAAAATCCATGCCGATCTAATTGCCGAAAGTTATTAAGGAAAAAAATGAAAGCAAGAGCGATGATCAAACGAATGGACGAAAGTCGAGAAGATAAGAAAAATCGGTATCGAATTACCACGGAATTTCCATCGTCCTATAGAAGTAGAATAAGTAGGGATTCCATGGATACGGAATCCTAACAAGTGTCTCCCCCAAAATAATAATATATCCCTGGAGCACGAGGGGTAAATATAATTTCGCTCAGACTACTGCCTATCTTCTCCCCGGTGAAAGTTTTCTGATTTACCAGCTCTATTTCTTCTCGATGGTATTCATGTTCCGCGAATTACGCTCCTTCCAATGACATTCTGCCTTCCGAGCTATTTTGTCACCAATTCTGGATAACTCTGGATCGTTCTTTCGATAATCTGTCGATAGATCTCGTCGGTAGATCTCACCGATTAAAATAACTCTTATATTACAAGAAAACGCTGCGCGCTGTAGGAATTTAATCCTTTCCAGACGGGTTTTTTCTTTCTCTAATATACGTTAAAACCTTTCCTGCGATTACAATTCGGGATGGTTATGCTTTAACATTCTCAAGCTTCTTCTCGCACTTGTTTATACGTACGTACAACCGCAGCGATTAACACCATGTCCCATGAAAATCCGCGATGGAATGCAATTTGTCTGCGAAGACATTTGGCAGGTTATTGGAGCCGTTGAGATTTGTAGCAAGCGAATGGTCATTTCCATCGAGATGCTATTGCAGACATTGACGACACACGTACATGCAGGGTGTCTTCGAAATCACTTCGAAATAAAATGTTTTTCCTTTAAGGCTTCGTCTTCGAGAGAAACGAGCCTCAATATGCGTCAGGTGCACGTGTACTATTTGTAAGTTTCGAAGCGTCCCACTTGTCTTTCCGCTGTAGAATCACCATTCGACCGCTTGTATCATCATTTCGAAGAAAACCTGTATATTTGTAGACATTTGTAGCGGTCGGTATGTACCAATCATATATATGTTGGAACTAGGTCAAGCGCGTGCTTCCTCTTTAATATTTCAACGGTGTGGATCCGCTGCTAGCTGATTTGGATGCATTGCGACTCTATTGGCGTATCTTTCGTATAAGTAACGATACACGCAGTTACGATTTTATTTGGGAAAAGGACAATTCCGACGGAGCAATTTGATATTAATCGTCTTGGACGAAAGTTTTGGCCAAGAGTGTACCGCCCTCGGCCTTGGTGGCCGCGTTAATTACCGGCCTCAGCCTCGCTATTGAGATTAATGACATCGGTTCGTATTTTATGCGAGGATGGGTTTATTGGTAGCGCGAGCTGCCCGTTAGGTGTGCTCGTGAGCGCGGTCGGTGTTAATTGGTACAGACGATCTGGGGAACGTTGCTGTACGAGGCCATTCGGTTAACCAGGATCGAGAGCGGAGATTGAGCACCGTGTTCGGTGCAACCGTTCTCTCTTCGACGTTCAGAGAAGGAAGATCGCTACCCTCGAACCATCCTATTCAGACGATTGAACTATCCGTACGGTCTTTACCCGTCGATAGCTGGTTCCTTCCTCCAATCTAGAGCTTATTGGCGTGTAATCGATATCAGAATGATGCGTTTGGAAAAATGATATTATCATACTGATAATGGTACAAGTATATGGATAATATTAATACAATAGGAATCGTCTGGCTATGGTTCCAAGAATCAGCATGTATATACGCTATACATCATCCGGACGTAATGGCGAACAAAATAAAAACGTAATGGCAAACAGGGAAAGAGAGTTTCAGAGTATAACGTCACTCCGTTATAAGCACTCTTCCAATCAGGATTACGTTACACGTTTTTATCGGTTTATATGGAGTGACCTCGACGCGAAAATTCCACGTCTCGTATGTACTTGCCGTAACCAATTTCGTTTCGCGTTACTTACGTGTCCGATTCCCGCCATCAACCGTTTTGGCAGAGCTTATCACGATAATCGATTGGACGCGCGAACTATAACAGCTGTACTCGGAAACAGTGCTCACGAAAACGTAACGCATAAATAAAATACTCGTCATCTATGAGCTGTTGCCAGAAGTATAATTAGGCGAGAACAGAGAGCAGTTTTGGTCCTCCCCGAAAGACTTTAAATTTGTCTTCGCAATAAAGAAAAGAGGATCGCTGAGAAAGCGATTTCACGTACCTCTATGCTTCCGAAGCTTCGAAGCAAGCAAGTACAATTAAAAAAGTGAAACAAGTAAAAGAATGAACAAAGCACGCGCAACAAGACTGAAAATATCTGTTTTTTTTTTGTAAATATTTGTAATTTGTTTGTTGTCTATCGAGACATCGAATCCAAGTTATAAAGAAAGTAGTCGCGTTACTTTTTGATAAGATCACGTACGTGCGTCTAAGAGAGAGATTCGAGGAAATCGAATTGCTTCTACCAAAAGCTTCTCACCGGGAATAACGTCGAAAATAACGTATTCGTGCCTCTCGGGAATAGCCATCGCAAACAATGACTTTGTAACTCGTCGAGGATAGCGACGGACACGAGGCCCATCCCTGCTCACGGTTGCCAATACCTCCGGGGCGAAGTTAGCCGCGCGACCCTCGCCTCTGCCCGGATGGACAATGGATCCCCCTAGTCATTATGAAGTGAACTCACCTCCGTCCTCCACCGATGGTTAAATCTAATCCGACGCTCGTGCCAAAAGGGTCCACGGCCACGAAGGGTTAGACCAGGTTAGAACTATCGCCAAGGGACACCGAAGGTGGATCTCGATGCGTTCGCGTGAAATTTCCAACTGGTTGTTTTGGGAAACGGTGACCAGTGCTGTTTGGAATTGGTTAATTTACACGTGGAAGTATTTGCCTCTGATGGAATGAAATTGTAATGGAACGAGGGGTTCAAACACGTTATTTGGTATTTAATTGAAAAATAGATACCAATTGGACAGGGTGTTAAGAAAATGTGGGCGACACGCAGATGTATCCGACGACGCGCGTAGAATATATTTTAGACACGAAGATAACAAAAAAAAAAAAAAAAGGTTTCACGTACGAAAATGTTTTTTGAGGATTATTTCACGAAATGGAATTCTCGCGGACTCGAAAGTTGTAGAAACGGAAGCCATCGTCGGGCTTTGATTAAAAATTCGCTACAAGCCCACTCGACGAAGTTGCTGGAACGAGACAACGCGATTATCGAGGTTCAAAACAATGCGGAAACAAACCGAAAGACGCAATTAAAGCGTTCCATTTTCGCTTTGACGCAGCCTCTGTCGTCACTCGAGCCACGGTTGGCTCCTTTCGAACCTCTCTGCCTCTCTTCGTTGACAGCAGAATTAATTCCTCGGTAAATTGACTCCGTGTGCCGAGAGGAAAGCCTCTCTTGCGAGCGTCGCGACATCGACTCGTCGCGGAACACCCGAGCCAACGAGACAATAGACCGAAACGACTACGGGAGCAGGGAAAAATATGTTTCGTCCCGTTGGATGGCGCGGTTTCAGGTAATTCGAACGATAACCGGCCAGTCCGTGGCCGAGCCTTGTCAAACAAGGGGACTCGAGACAATGAGAAAGTTTCACGAGCGACGTGAAACTTTTTCCTGTCAATGATAGACAGAGAGGGAGTAAGAGACGAAGTAGTAGCTGGCCTGCTATAGAGAGAGAAAAAAGAGGAATTGACGGGGACAGAATCGAAACTTCAGCGTGAGTCGTCGGTCCATTGTCGGGGCGTACAATCGTCGGAACGAAAACGCGACGTCCACGAGACCGGGGAATAAGTGTACGTCGCGGAAATAATGAAGAAAAAAAGAGACTACGCCGCTCTCTTCCCGCGAACGACGATCCACAGGAGCGTGTATCCTTTCGTTCCTTTTCTTTCTTTTTTTTTTCCCCCCTCCTGCTATCTACTCTCGTCGGTCTGGGTCTGTCGACACCGGGGGGTGAAGTAATAAAGCAGGAAATTCCGCGCGACGCCACCGTCGAAAATTTGCATTTTCTGCTTCTGCAGTTTTTGTCGTACCACTCCGATTTGTGAAAATCGCGGTTACCCTTGCGGTTCCGGGGAATGGCAAATTTTTTACGATTTCACGGCGTCAGTGGCACGAAAACAGCTACGAAACACGCCGGAAAGTACCAGACCGGCGTCGACTCTGTCGTGATTACAAAATTCACCCTACACGAAGTCACGAATCTACGCTCGTATCTCCGTGTGCATTTTTAAGAATGCTACTCAAAGCTGCGACGTTGTATCACGAGTTGGTGATATAAATAGACCGGTATATTTATTGGTATTGTTCGTCGCTTGATATTCGAGGCAGCATAGGGACAAAAGTATTCCACTCGTTCGCACACCATCACGTGATACGGATATTCGACAATTTGTGATACAGCCGACCAAGGAATTATTTCCTCGTAAAAAGAAATTAATCGAAAATGTGGAATAAAGTTCTGCATAGGAGGCTTCGTTTCCGGAAAAACGATTTTGAAAATCTGCTCGAAATACGTATAACAATTGTAAGTTTCGACTCGATGAACTGCAAATAGATTTGTATAAAGTTTTATTAAACAAAAGGCACGTTTAAATGATAACAAGAACAGATAAAACCAATCAGAAGTTACGATTGTACTGGATTTATCGAAAATAACAACTGGGAACCTTCCAAGTATACGCGGCGAACCGTTCTTTTCTGATAGATAAGAGTAATAGATAGAAATGAGTAATGGAAACTTATAGATAATACAAGAAGCTAATACAAGGAATATTAATAAATAATAATGATAGTAATAAATAAATGTACGATAAATGATTGTTGAAGTTATAGATCACATAAAAACTGTGTTTGCTACCTGTTCTTCTTCCAACTTTATAAATCCTTTGATACAGCATCCAGATACGTTACATCGATACACTTAGAAATCCAAGAGACGTGACGTTAATTAAAAAATATTTTAATACACACTACATTCACCGTCGATTTCTTTAATCTCGCGAATGCTCGATATCCATCCTGATCTTCGTCCCTTCATTCCATAATTTCTAAGAAAGCACTTTTTAATTTTTATCACTTTTAACGTTTTCAACTAGTCTTTACCCAGCAGAAATAGATACATTTTCGAAACGCAAACAATATAGTTATCGTATCTCGTAATGCTTCGAGCAGATACTTGTTCTATTTTGTAAAGAATTTATTTTGCTGGTACGATAAGTTGAAAAAAAAAATGATATCGATACGATACCCATTGGTTAAGATAACAGCATATCGACTGAAACACCGAAAATTCAATTACAACGTATCAAGATAGTAATTGGCACTGAAAATAGTAGTCGACGTATGAACTATTTTTATTTAAATCAGCCTTCAAGATCTTCTTTCTAACGATTAGACTGCGGAGTTTAACGCATTTATAGGGAGGGGGGGGGGAAGAATTGAAAAGAATTTCATAGAATTTGGAGATTTTGGAAATAACGTTGAAAAATGCAGAGCGCGAGCATAACTTGCAAAAATGTATGAAATATCCAGAGCGTAGTATTTGCTATGATATTTAACACGTAAAACAAACTTCTGCCCAAGTTGCATTTCTTAAATTACACTCGTAAGTATATTTGCGCAAATACGTTTATTAAGATTTTTACTTATTTTCATATATGTTCCACAAGTTTGACACCAATTTTCTGAAACACTTTATGCCAGGATTTTGCTCTGTAGCAATCGGGTCCTGAGAGGAAGCTTCATAGTCAAACAGAGGCGTCGACCTACCGGTCAAAGCGTATTGATCGCAATGTAGGCGGTCGTACGGCGAATCTGCAAATACATTTGAGAATATATATCCGACCGATTATGCCAACGATAGGATAAACGTCGAGAAGCACTTCGACTCGCTTAATCTCGGCAAGCTCTGCCCGAAACTCACGCTATTATCGTGACGCGCAAAAGGCAACCATCTACTAGTCGATCAAACACGTTCTCTATCATACGGATCGATATTGAAACCGGTGGATGCAGCACCCCCTGTCGGCCGAGGTTTGGCAAACATCGTTCACCTGGGAGGAATTCGCTTTCCATCGCGAGAAAGTGGGAAAAGAGCCCATTACCCACGCTCCGTTGAAACTTGGCACGCAAAGTAGCGAGAGGAGTTGAACACGAAAAGGAAACGTTCTTCTTTAGGTCCCCCGAGTATCTGCTCCTCCAACCCCTTAACTCGTCGTGGGAATATTACCAGCTAGACTGGCTCGTTACCGAAACTTCGACGCCGATTACTTCGGGAGACTTGTATCGATGGTTAATCGAAGAGGGTAACCGAGGCTGGAGCGAAATGGTTCATTGGAAAAGACATTAGCTACTTTTTCTCGGAATAGAGCTCTGATTGCTAGCGATTTCAACATCGTGAATATAAAAACACGAACTCGAGATAATTTATGGGATACAACGACGATTTCAAGTTCGGAAGTTAGAGGAGCGTTACAAAGTAACGACGCAGCGGTGCTTTGAAAGCTCGTTGCAACGTTAATTTTAGAAATACCGTTTTTGTGAAAAGGATTGCTTCACGTACATCCTATATGTCGTATTTCACTCAGAAATTTTGCGTGAGATGAATTGCAAAATTATAGAGAAGGGAGGTAGAGCTTCGTTAAAATGGCAAGAATATTAGGATTGAGTGGAACCCGTGGAGAAATAGTAGCAGACGCGGCTCGTATTTGTTAATCTATCGCGGAAGAGCAAGGTCTTGACGAGCGGCAGGCAACAAAGGCGCGTCTGGAGCCGCCTGATTAATTTCGCAATGCGGAGAGGCCGACTGTTGGAATACTGGAAGATAAATTAGATCGTTCCAAGACAATCGCGCATCAAGCTGATTGCGGGACACGCAACGGCCTTGTTCAGAAGTCCGCCTAAATTTCTATCAATACACGCGAACGAACGACAGCCAACCGAGGGTGGATATGATATGGCTGCTATAAATCGTTGGATAACGTGCATACATTTGGTCAGAAGAAAATGTTTCATAAATTAAGACGCGAACGATAAGGCTTGCGGGATGAATCACTGACTTCGTTGTGCGAAGATTACGATAAATTTAGTACGACAGAAAAGCACAAAAGTTTGATCCCTTTTGCAGGGGAAATAATATTAATCATTCAACAGTGACTCTTATCTGTCACCTTCGTATCTTCTTCAGACCGCAACTATTTTTTATTCAATAAGAACAACCGGTTACTAGATCCAGTATGATTCATTGATTCAAATTATGAGCAGAGCTTCGCGCTCGTGCGATATAGCGAATAGAGTCTTAAAAATTAAGTAACAAGAGCGAATCTTTCTGTCGGCATGTACTACCGAAACGATCGTCGGTTCTTCGATTTCTCCATTCTCGAGCAATACATCTAGCCACCATGGCCAGCCATTAACCGTCACGATAAGAATCCATTTTGCAAGCCATCCAATTTTACACCCTCCAGCTGACTGCCGGGACGAAGGAAAAACAAATTCGCCAGCATTCCCGTCACGTTCCAGGAGAACAAGTTCGTACGCGAAATTGCCGACGGATTCCCATTAACCACGCTCCTCCCCCTGTTGTCTCCCGATCTAAAGGCCGATTCGTCCGGTCGACTCGCGAGCGTAATTCCGCACTGGACCACGAGCACAATGCAGGCTCCATGTCGCAGACGAAGTAACGGATCGCGCTTCGTCCGGTGAATACGGATGGGGCTCGGTAACCGAACGGTTCAGCCATTGTCCATGGTAAATTACCCCTGTGAACGCGAGAAACTCGTTTCAGCCTGATCGAGCTCTGTTCGCTTGTTTACTTACGATATCGTGGCATTCTCCACGGGATTTGTAAATGGGGACGATAAATGTGGTAATGATAACAACGAGGGCACGTGGGAGAAAACGCGCGAGGTGAAAAATCGTTCGTTGCTACGTGGATGACGAAGTTCCTCTTTATCTTCCTGGTTTTGTAGCAGCTCGGAACTCAAAGGTACAGAAACGAGGAGAATACGGATAACACGAAAGGATATGTAACTTCATCAGCTTATAAGCCAACTATATTATATCGTTTATACTTCGATCGTGAAATGACATTAAATTCTGAAAAACATATAAATCGACTAGATCAGGGTACCGTTTCTTCTGCGCCATACCCGACCGATGACTCTCGATGCAAAGCTGAACTAAGACCGTTTCAGAGTCTCGGGTCCAGGATAATTGCACGCATGGGGGTGAAGTAATCGGCCAAGTCGGTCGATTAAAGGGACCAGGGTTAATATTCATAGAAGACGGCGCTGATCTCTCCGAAGTTCGGATCGTAAAACTACTGTTAACGGGAATCCGGAACTTGTACTCCCAGAGGCGCCCATCCCCTTTATAGCGCTCACCTCCCTCATGGCGTTCTGCGATACGAGTCGACCGCATGGGCGACGGAATATCTTGCGGCGGCGACGGATAAACGGGGAACACAGAAATTGGGTACAAGCAGCCGTAATACGTCCGGAATGCCGAGCGTGTAGACGGAAACACCTGGAAAATGTCCATGGTTTTTGCGAGCTCCAAACGGGAGCAGCTTGTTCATTTCCAGGCGACTCTTCCTTCAGAGAAAGTAAACGTAAACCAAAAGCTACGACGTTTCTATCGTGAAAAAGAGGAATAGTTCGTAGGTATCTGCAAACATTTCTCGAATTTTCAACAAATTTCCCGGTAACATTTTTACTTTCCAACCATATCTCTCTTCGTTCAAGCAAATACACGAAAATCATCTGTCGATAGGTCTGGAAAATAAGATGAATATTCCCATTTTATCTTGCACAATAAAATTTGCCAACAATCCAAAGGGTCAGGGTGTATGTTTAACATACCGTAGCACTATACACATAGTCCTGCAGCAAAATTGACACAAATTGTACTCTAGACTAGTTTCAGTGTCGAACGAGAAAGAGAAACGTCTCGATTTTTCTTCAAAAATCATGGGTACTTAAGATTCGACTGAAAAATATATTCAAAGGAGAATAACTCCTACTTTGTAAGCCAGATATCGTAAGAGTGGCACGTAGTTCATTTCATACTTGAAGTGGCTCACGCACCACGGCTGGCAAAACTTATGGCAACTACGACATCCTCGACGAAGCAAGAAATAAGCCGACGAAAAAGGTCGAAAGAGCGAAGAAGGGTGGAGTCAAAGCGGCTTTCTCCATCGGACTGTCTGCGAATTATTAAACATAACGGTGAAATATCGCAGCGGCCAATACCAGCCAGGAGAAGGGAACAACGTGAGCAGCTTTCGCAACGGCCTTTTCGCTTTGTATATTCGGCTGGAACGGAAAGGCGCGAAAGAAGAGCGGCGTAGCTGCATCGATGCATTGGCCACCGCGCCGCGCCGTGCCGTGCCGCGCCGCGCCGCCGCGATTATTCGATCCTCGAAAGAGCGTTTGATCGATGCGACCGACGTTGCGTGCCTGAAACCACCGAGCCCGCCTCCTTTCGAATACACCAACAACGCTAATGCGTTTGTGAATTTGTTTGAAGGAAGGTTCCAGGTGACGTTTCGCTTGAAATTCTCCTTCCTCCTCTGCATCTTGGAAATTAAATAGTTTTTCGCAACTGTATCGTCCGCCATTGAATCGGACGATTGAAAGAGAAAGACGAAATTAACTGGTGAAACTATCTGCATAAACGATCTAAGAAATTGGGAACGCGAAATAATTGCTTTTCTTTAAACGTTTAAACTGTTACTTAGGCAAAGTGTGTTTACGCTCCTGTAATACATGGTTAAAGAATTGTGAACAGTACACTATAGAAACGATTGTACGCGACAATACTCAATTTTAGAAAAAATTTTCTATAATACGAACGACTTCAAACTCCAGGAACCTTGTTGTATACGCAGTATAAGTTAGATTCTTGACAGGAACAAGACAGAGATATTAACACCCGTCGACTTTTCTTTCTCGGTTGATTTCCGGCGAGAGTAGCTCGTTTAACACGGAAACTCCCCATGGAACGGAAGCGTCGTTTCCGCGGAAGGCAACTGCAGTTACGATTATGGGAGTTGCGTTCCCCCGTCGACGGTCCTACTTACGGCATATTAGCGACTCCTGAGACGGCCATTAGTCGAGCTCTTACAAGATAGACCGTAACATTAGTTGACACGACAATTGCCGACCTCCGACTCGTCTCTTTCCTTCTCTCTTCTCGAGAAAAGGCTTCTCGCGCCACGATAATAGCTACGCTTACACATCACTCGTTTAGATAGCGTTCAATCCTCGAATGGATGAATCGCATTGCGTATCTCCAGGAGACGACGCCGTTTAATTGTTATTAATCAGCCCCCTCGTTCTTGGCTCTATTCTCGTGTTCTCCGACCATCAACTAATTGTGGAAATGTCGATCGAGAAACACGACTCTAACGGAGTTCATCGTGCTGTGTGATGTTAATTGTTAACTGTTGCACTCTGATCATTACGGGATTTTATTTATAGACGAGCAATGGTTGTCCGCGTAATACTACAATGCATGAACGACGTCGGATTAGTATCGATTTATTTACATTGTTATATGTATCTACATCGACGGTAGTACTACACTGCGCTAACTGTAAGTAGTATACTTGCTGTTTCGTATCGTCTCGATAACACGAGCACGTTACAAAGCTTAACGAGGTATCGTAGAAATACGATTCTTCACTGACTCGATTTACTAACAAGTGAACCTTTGAGCGACAGATCTGACAGGTCAAATTTTGCGAGTTTCCTAGACACAGGTGGTGACTAGGAGTTATTAGCTGTTTAATCGTCATAGTTCCCTGATATTAACGTTATACTGCGCTGCCTAGCGAATAACCCTCAAACATTGTTATTTTATTATCCTGCTGTTGAATCGAACATATCAATGTCGTTGACGCGTTGTTGGACGAGCAAGGACCTAAAACCTTGGTCGACGCAGCATCCTAAATACGATTCGATCAAACCGTCAACCCTCGTATTTTATTTTCTTTACGAAAAAGAAGGATCTGTACTTCTGGACTACCTGAAAGGGGATTGCTATGTCTCGGTGGGACTGCACGCTCTACGTGGGTCATATCGAAAGCTCATAAAAATTAATGTTCCACGATAACGTGAACGCGTCTCGGGCTACACGCTAGCAATCCGATTACGGTCCACGATGTCCAGGGATCCAGAGCAACCCGAGGGTTTACGCGAGTATTATCCGTTTCGATATCCTCCGTGTGTTAGCCTCGTTACAGGGATTGGCCAAAATCCAGCGGCGCTAATGGCATTTAATTGACCCTCGTCCATCGAACGTACTATCCACGCGGAACTTGCTTCTTCTTGGTTTCGTCGTCGGTGTCTGTTCGCGATTGATGCTAACCTCCTCCATACAGTAGATTTCTACCAAATATCGATTTTTATTTCATATAAAAATTAGAGAAGATATCTAGTTAATTGCCAAGTACGTGTTATTTGTTTCAATTCGTTGATTCATTTCTGATGGTTTCAAGAATGATATAACAAGTATTTTCCTTGAAGATTTTGTATATTCCTACGTGCTATGCGTATTCCGTAGTTTGATCGACTCCACTTTTTCCAAATATCAGTTTCATTGGATATCGTAATTACGCGATTAACTTATTTCCAACGGATAAGTGTCTCGATTCGACGATCAAGATTTACTTATTCGAACAACATAAAATAAATATTATTAAGTTCGAAGACAAATTGGAAAAATTATGCATGCGACTCTACTTGTTAATTTGTAGAGTTAATCGATATGATTTCTCAACGATTCAATTACTAATCGATCACTGCTTCAGAGAATGAAATTCTTGTTATTCTTAGCCCTTCTTCCTGGTCCTTGATCCTTTCCCCGTGTACTCCACTCTGAACGTTCGAAACGAAGATCGCGTCGATCGATCGAACTTAGATAGAGTTAATTGATCAACGGTACGTTCAGGCGATCCGAAAATAAACGAGACCAAGGAAGGGGTCTAACGTCCGATCTTGCAGATATTAGAGTGTTTATCCGGGCTTTGCGAATCCACTCGACGCATTGTCTGTTTGTCTGAGAACACGCCACGACTCCCGTAGGACCAGCTAACAACATTAGCTCGGGATTTGTCTTTAGGGCTGGATCTGGCTATGTTGGCCGACCGGAAGGGGCGGGAATGAGTATACCCTATTAATATTGCGGCTGTATCACAGTTTCACCAGACTTCGCGTCGTTAAGGGAGATATACGCGGAGATAGGCAAACAGCCGGTCGCCAGGACAGACGAGGGAGAACGTGCACCGTATCCTTTGCGTTCTCCAACTTTATTACGCTCGACTCTAATGTAAAACGATGATTTCGTCTCGCGACAGAAACAGACCGTCTGATCGTCACGAATATTCATCCGACGGATTTTCTTGTTTGCACTCGGACGATCTTAGAAGCCGTAGAAAATATCATTAATTTCGACGTAAGATGGAAAGTATGGAACTACTAGTTATTTTTGAATCGTAGTTTCCTATCATTGGAAAATCTCTAAAATCGGCGCAAAGTTTAAACATAAAAAATCTTTCTCTCGCCTTCCTCTGCTCTGATCACAGCAAAGTATCTCTTTGCATCGCAATCTCTGCGAGTCTCTGCGGAACTCGGGTGATATTTGTTTAACATAAACGAACGTTGTCGCGTTTGATTCTATGTATACAAAAGAAAAAAAATTTCTCGTGAAAGTTATTATTGATCGCAGTCGGTAGGACTCGAACCTACGCTCCCAGAGGGAATCTGATTTCTAGTCAGACGCCTTAACCACTCGGCCACGACTGCTCGGTTGCACATTCACCGACAAGATTGAGATGTTCATTCTGATTCTTGCGGACACTATTCCAAGCACCGATGACAGCGAACGTATTAATAGAAAAAAGAGATCTGTCTAGAATACAACTTCTTACAATTATAATATCGAAAATTATCTGTTGAAGTGGTCGCCACTTGTAAGAAAACTCTACATCTGATCTTTAGTCTTCTCAAGCACCGAAGCCATCGACAGCGCATAGACAAGGGACTGTCGAGGACAAACCAAAAGCGGACAAATCAGGGTTTTTCAGTTATAGAGTAACACTGCTAGCGTGTGGATCTGCACCAGGTCATATATATTGTATTCCTTCTTTGTATTTACACTTCAGCTTAAAATATATGTCGGAGATGAAGGGACGTCGGAGCCTTTCTTTCGGAATGTTTGGGATGGTCCCAAATACTTTGGTCCAGACTTTTTATTGCAGCCGTACTTAAGCAGTGGGACCGAGAAGTGGCTGTTCATGAGCCAAGTCGAATGTGATTGTCCGAGATTTGTGACAGTGGGCTCGGGCTCGAGGTGACATGACGAGTCACTGAACGTAGCCGCGGTCACGGGAGAGACGTGTACCTAAGAGAGGTATGAAGTAATTAAATTACTCTCATTAAAAACGGGGATTGACCTGAGGGATACAGAGAGATACGAAGAGGAGTATATAAGGGCAGTTCCACTTTGACTGCAGTTCAGTTCGGTATAGTTCAGTTCAATTCGGTTCGATTCAGTTCAGTATTGTATTTTGTCATCCCGTTGACCGTGGATTTGTTATCAAACCCGAGGCCATTGTCACAAGTATCGCGACCGTCTAACCACCTAGAATACTTACTATCCTTGTAACAGACCGATTGTCTTAATATACTACACCCGCGTTGTACCGCACCAATGTCAAATTCAAACGCAGATTCATTTGACACCCACAACCCTAATTTAAGCATGAACCCGACATATATATATTTTCTATCTTACAATTTATCCACGCGTCTCTTTGCATTTCTATACATCTAATAACCTCAACATTATCGAATAGAATGTCATTGATTATCAAAGACGCGCGAGATTAGAATTCGAAGAATCGAACGCAACTATCATTTATTGGCGAAATCTCTGGAAGAATCGTTAACGCAGAAATAAAACAAGCCGATCCGAGACGACGAGCTCGATCAGTTTACCTAGTCAACCAGAGGCTTGTATCTCAGGAGAACGAAACGTAATTGTATAAACAGTGACGTCAGTCTGCGCCGTAATAACGATGGAAACGGCAAGACCTTTCTCCCCCTGGGAACGACCCATATAAGGGTTGCTTCATTAAATACTCGGATCCCGACGAGGGCTCACCCTCCTCCACGAAATTTGTGCAGAGAAAAGCCAACGATTGTAATAATAATTACGCGATATTAATAATCGTCGAAGTTATGCGCGTAACGACGCTTCTGCACGATTTTGACGTGCCTCCATCGCCGAGATAGTTCCCAATTATAGTCGTAAAGACTGTATAAGGTTACCAGCCAACGACGAATTAAAATGTCCTCTTAGCGGAGAACTTTCAATGGTCAGAATCAGAGATTCGTAAAAGATTGCAGGCAAATCACAGAACTTTCTGATATTCGGATGAACGAACGAATCGTAAAAAGAATGACGCGAGAGAGACGAATGGAAGAGGAAGAAGGAGACAAAGGAGTACAGCCACGATTGATCTTCTTCCGCGTTTCCAGCAATCTTTAGCGACCAAGCTTCGTCGGCAGTAACTTTGCTCGGTTGGAATCGAAGCCAATCACGGCTTTGACTTTGGTTCGATTCTCGAATCTACTCCCCCGTTTAAGATCTCACAGAAGGAGCGAATGAAAATCAAACGGTGGCGGATTAAAAGTCTTCAAAAGTCGATGGAGTCGAAGGTACGTTTCAGATCGGGCGTCTCTCGCGAGAGGGAAGCGTTATTAATGACAAGAGGGTGGCAGCAGCACCGTTCTACGGCTGACACCGCAGTCGGTCGACCCGGGACGCCTAATGACGATTAATTCAATGTCTTGGTGGCACGGGACTGCCAGCAAACTGTCTCACAGCGCGACAGCTCTCAGGACTTCCGTTCGGTACCATGTTCCGTCCTCTTGCCCTTTCTCTCTCCCTGCTCACTCTGAATCCGCTTCAGCTGTTTCGAGCGAGAGGCGTCGGCCATTAATCAACGCAAACGAACACGAATAATAATCGATCTTGAACCCTCGAACTGGCCACTGGCCCTCGGCTACGTCGCCCAGTTACGACCCTCTTCATAGCTATTAGGACGCTCGCGAAAGCTCGAATAAATGTGAATAACTACGGGGAATTTATCGGTAGCTTGGAAGATTATGAAAAATATCCATTGTCTCGTATAACGCGTGTAATTTGCTCGTAAAGAGTATGTACGAGCGTTAACGCTCACCTCGATCCTTAATCTGGTTTTACAGACGTTGCAACAATCGAAAATCCGTGTCACCCACGGCAATTAACGAGACTCGAGCAGCCTCTCCGTAATGGCGTGGAAATATGCATAGCCTATTAATCACAGCGGAGTTCGAACCGATATCCCCCGAATAACCGATGTCAGAATGGATTTTTGCCCTGAAGGCGAATCGCCACCCCCTGGCGCTTGCCTCTCGAAGGGCAGTAACGACACCCTTACAGCCGCCGGCTGCATAATCACAGAATTTGAAATTCCACTCCTCCACCGTGCTGTCTCATGCAACTTTTATAAAACGAGAAACGATTGCGTGGCGGTCGTAAAAAATCCTTTGAATCTAACTCGGGCTTCCGGAACGGAATTCCAAATTTTTTGCTTTCTTTTCAGCAAACCAGAATCTTCTAGAAACAACTGATAGAAACCTTCGAGGCGTGGATTCCATCGAGCCATCTCTTTGGCCAGTCACCGTGGTCGTTGCGTGTATTTCAAGCAGCCGTTATTCACCCGCTCGCCCTTTGGCGATGTTACATATTTTACTCTGCATTATTCATCCTTTGACCCTGGAGCAACCCTATATTACACGTCAAGGAGAGCTTCTCCCTCTTACCGCTCGCGCTGCAACACGGCATTCCCTTTAAGAAACGGACGAGCACTGACCAATGAAATTAACGCGTTCAACTTAGTTAACTTTATCCGTGGAAAAGTAAAAATGTAGAAGAAGGAACCTGGAATATTTTCGTAAAATAATGTCGCAGCGACAGCTCTGGGGAAATGTCGAGGGATAAGAAACGACGGAGGATTTGTAAAAAGAAAAAGGCATTGACAAACCGAAAATGGACCATCTACCTCTTTTTTATTTTTCTGCGATCGTTAACTAGGATCGTTAAACGACATCCCTCGATAGGTTATACCTTTTTCGAAGTGGAAGGCTCGAGTTTTCGTTCGTCAAAGTCACGACGACGTTACGCGCGATAAACCATCCCGAGATTTCGCTGATCCCGCACGAAGAACAAAGAAACGATGGGAATATCAATGGGAGAGCGTGGATTTCAAGGGGTCCATTCCCGGAGACGAATCGCGGCCCATTCGACTCTTTCTGATCTTCTCAGAACAGTCTCTGCTTTATGGAACGCGATAAAACTTGCTCGAGAATCTTCTTCTTCTTCTTCTTTGTATTTTAGTAATCTATCCTTAGCGCGAAACTGTTTGAAAGACAGAGATAAAAGTTTCCGTTGCATCTGCGAGTAAGCTGCAAGTTCGAAGAAACTTGAGTTATTCCACGCTGGTGATGCATCGTGTGTTGATAAAATTTATGGATAGATAAAAGGTACATTTCAAGGAACTCGACTTGAGTGCATTCGTTAAAAGATACGATTTAATGTACTCAAAATTAACAGTGCAGAGACGGTCTAACAGATGACATAGCGCGTGTATCGTCGCGAAGAAGTTCGCGTTATTGTGCTAAGAAATTAGCGAAAGAATATTTAAAAAAGAATCAGTTTCAAAATAAAAAAGATTAATATCCCAGTTGTTGAGTATCGATTGCACACGACCAGTAACGTATCGTCGATACCTTTTCATACTAACACTATCGTCGATCGTGCGCAGATCCTTCAAATTCCTCGATGAAAGTTAGCAACAACGAGCAAGTTTACGAGCGAACGAACACTTTCGTTGTTTAACGATCAAAAACAATCGAGCGTCCGCGCGAGCGGAACGATATCGCGTGCAAGGGAGTCGACGTAAAAATTTGTAGCCCATCCCTGCCGGAAGCAAAGAGTCAGTGATGGGCTCCAGACGCTTCGAATCACGTTCAGGATCTACGGAAACTTTCCAATTCGCGTAACGCTCGATATTACAGCAGTTGGAAAACTTTAAAGAGCTGAAATGGTCCGACACGACTCGAACGATCCTAAGTGTTCGAGTGGGTGATAAAAGTGGAACGATCAGTGTTCTGATACGTTTCCACGATTTTTTAACATCTTCTTTGCTTCGTAACTCATTCGCAACGACAAATCTGCGCTGAGATACCGGATAGATAATGGATAAGGGAATGTAACGAATTTAAGCACACGATCGATCGAGTACCTAGTTATAAGTATAGTTCAAAGCATATACATTTTGGTAGGAATTCAACGCCGTTTGTCTGTCATGATCGGTGTATATTCACTGCAACTAAGGAATACGAACGTTATTAGCGAATTCTCAACATACTGTTGGGGAAAAATAAACGAAAGAGAATGGTTATTTTAAAGAACGAAGAAAACAGGCCGTTTACTTGGAAGAATAAGGGGAGAACGAAAAGGAAGAAGGGGCGAGTGAAATATCTCTAAAGAGCTGTCGTAAAACTAGCCGCCATGAAACTCGTATCTTTGCACCCCCTTACAGGGGGTAGCTATGCAGGAAAAGGGCACAGTGTGTCGCGAAACGACGCGTCGTCAAACGAAATCGTCTATACACGACGTTCGTCATAAGTATTTACATGTTTCCGTTGGAATCGGGTCGTGGGTGGGGCACGTCGTAAAAATCCGCACTGAAACGAGGAGCGGGGCGAGACCGAAGAGAGAATAAAACGTTGCGAAATTTATAAGGGTGGATCATTCTCGCAGAAGGAACGACGCCTTCGGGAACACGGGGCAAACGCGGGAAATTTGTTAAGACCCTTTCAAACAGTGTTACGCGGATCGCTGCGACCAGCAAAATATGTTGCGGTTGTGTTTTTTTAATATTTCATCGGCGTTTCTTCTGGAAAAAGAAGAGTTTCTCTTTTAAAGCGTCTGGGCGCGACTCCAGAAAATTCCACGAAACACGCTGTCGTTTATACGACTCCGCTTTCTAAATTCTTACGACGTAACAGTGACTAGCGAAAGTATTTGAACATTTATAGAAACTTTACTTTGTTTCATGCTCTCGATGTTAACGGTAGTCAACCATCGTCGAGCGTTTTCTGTACACTGACGCTGACTTCAGTCAAACGATATGAAACAATGACGTTTCAAAAGAATGGAACAAGCATTGCGTTCGCATCGCCTTAGTTACACAGAAAAGAGGAAAAACAGATGCTGCGGAAGATAATAATTAAATAAACAAGAATAATTATACTGAAGGAAGAAAGGCAATGCGCGCAATATATTCGTATAAATTTTCTATGATAATTGTTCAAAGGGACAAGTTCAAATTACTTTCACCAGTCATATTGTACATGCATTTCGGTATTCAGATATTCAAATTTCGTTTCTCAGACCAACGATCCGTGAGAAAACACACTGTAGTCACGGCCATACGTGTGCTCCGCTTGCGCTCGTCGAGCACGGTCAATTCGTGACAAAAAGAAGATGTCGGTGGATGCTCGACGGTAATACGTGACATCTCGGTGTCCCTCGCGGGGAACGGGAACAAATAAAGTGGCCGTGTCAACGAGATGCTAGCAGAGAGACAGCCGTTACGCTTTATCGGTTGGTCCGTCGATCATCCTCGCGTTTATTCTCCGGGCTGAATATGTTATCGGCATAATCCCGCTATAACGAGCCAGTTAGATCGGGAAGAAAGCGTACAAGTTGAATGGCGAAGAGGGCTGTGTGAATAGAGAGAGCGAGGAGGAAGAGGAAAGGGGCGTGGAACGAGGCTAAAGGGATTCTAAATCGCATTTACATGTTTCGATAGGTGCCGTCCGATCGTAAAAGCAGCACTCGACTCGGGGTAAGGAAGAAAGATCAAATAGACGAACATTGAAAGAGGGGGACACGGTCAGCAACGGGAAGGCCAACGGGGCTCTGTTCTGTCTTTGATGCTGGAGACCGAGAAAGGGACAAGGGGCGCGTCTATCCAAACCAACGGCGACGTTCAATCGAATTTTCGGTTTGCTGCTACAAAAGAGGCGTCCCACGGGAACGGGCCGATCGCCGATGGACCAGCTTTTTTAATCAATTTCCAACACGTGGCATTGGCTTCCGGCAGGCTCGCCCTTTTTCGCCAAACCGTGTCGGTTCTTAATTCTTCTCTCTGTTCTTTCCTTTTTCGCTTCGCCGAGAAAGGAACAGTGTGTAATCTTGACGTATTCGGAGCCATATAGTTACTCGCTATCGGAGTTAATTTTCTTATACACGTAAGTAATACAGAGGTCTTCGTATATTTTATAAAAGAAGAGGCTGTTTTTATTAAGATCACGCGTTGGTAAGTTTCACTGTAAATGTAATTTTACTTTTGCGCTATGTTGAATAAAGACGATCTTATTATCTCTTCATGCGCTAGAAATAGATGTCTTTCTCTTTACATTCGTCGGTAGTATACATAGTTGTATATCGTAGAAATGCTTCGTATCGTATCTCTAATCCTCATTATTAATTCTATTACTATAATAGATACATCAGGAAATTAAACTTCCATAGATATCCCTTCAACGAATTTTAGTCTTTCGAATCACGCACTTTGAAGTTAAGCGCACGCGAGTTATCTGAAAGAACGGAAAAAGCGAAAGCCGGATGAGGGATGAAATGGACGATAGTAGCCAGGGACACATCGTGGGATCGAACCCGAGGACGAAGATAGAAGGCAAAATGGATTGCTTGGACAAACTACAATTACCAGTTACACAATGCGCTTCCACCCAGCGAAGGTTGTTCAAGGTGAGAGACGAGCTCTCGCCCGAAACGACGAAATTTGAACCGCTTTGAAGATGTTTCTGCGCGCGTTAGGGTTGCCCCGAACGAAACGCTGCCGCCTCGTGCCAAATCTAATTTCGACCTCTACTCTCCAACCTTTCCCTTCTTCCTCCACCCTGCAGTCTAAAGCCACTTTCTAAGAGAAACTCTCCCTTTCGTTGTCGAAACTTCGCACTTCATCGACGGGTGGTTTGGATTTAAATCGCTTAGAAGGTCGTTCGACGACTAAACTAACTATTCAACCTTCGACGAATAATAGGCAATTTCGTCAAAAGAAACGTCGCCTTTCCTTCGGTGAATTCAAAAAAGCAAAAAGTATACAGTGGTTTAGAAAAACGTATGAGATTCTCTACAAATGTTGTGCTATTTTGCGTTGTACGGAGCGTTTCGAGGCTTCGCACACGCGAGAACCATCGGATACAGAAAACCCTCGATTTAAGGTGCGAGCGTAGACCAAGCAATCCCTCCGACGATTCTATCCACCTTGTCGAGCCTTGACAAACACGATTCAACAAACATTCCCGTCACCCCTTAGCGAAATGGAGGGGAGAAAAGGCCTCGTTGAATCATTGAATCGGGCCACGATTCCAGGAATCGTTCGCGGAGACTCACTTTTCCTCGATAAATAATACAGTCGCTCCCCTGGCTCATAAGCCAGCGATGTCTTCGATGGTTCCCTTTTCAAACGAAAGTAACAAGGAGAACGGGTGCACTGAAAGAAACGCCGAGAGGAAAGGCTCGAGGCAAAATCGAACCAGGCATTGCATTGTCCGAGCTTCGAGTGGGAGCTCGCGCGTTCCAGCCTTGTGGCACTCGACTGACAACGACCCCCGTGGCACGGGGGTTGCCTCGAGTGTTCGATGGAAAACGTCGAGCGAAAACTCGATACACACGGCTAACGAGAGGAGGAAGTAACGGGGCTAGAGGGGAGAGCCAGTGGCAACCAAGGGGAAAGTGCAAGTGGAATTAAAGTCGAAGAGAGTCTCGGGAAATTCTATTTCCCGTAAATCGCGTGTACTCTACTGTTCTCGATGTCTTCGCGGTGCAAGATCTTTCGAAAATTCAACCTGTTTCTTAGATTTGTCTAACGATTTGGAAAGACGACGACGTAAAAGACGAAGGATACGCGATGATACGTTTAAAAAGATGGAAATATTGAAAGCGAAGGGAAAAGATTAACGAAATTGAGACAACGAAAACATTCGTAACGCGTAACAACCCAATACTTGGATTTTCCTGAAATATAATATTTCCGTAAGAAACGAACAGAAGTCCGAGTCCCGTGTTCCCAAGAACTGGGGAAGTTTTATCCCGAAACTTTTCGCGAGTTAACGGATTTCACCCAGAAGGGAAATGCGAGTTTTCCAACGGACTGGTTCCTCCAGACGGGAGTTCTCCCACGTTGACAGTCTGTAAAACTGTAATTGATAGCCAGAAGTAACGTCCAACTCGTCCAGTGAACCATCTTCTCCAGCGAAACGGTTCAACTTCTCTCAACTTCAACTTCTATTAGACACTTTCCTGTGGAAGGCGCGCGACGCAGTCCTCCTTTTCATCATTCCACGTAAATTAGTTTGCAGCTGTAATTATTGGAATAGGAACGAAGTCGACGGGATCGATAAAATTGCCCTGGTCCTAGAAAAAGTCAAATAATAAGAGGGCGGCGTTTGGAGGTATTCGTCGCGGTGACTGCCAGAACGAATTCGAAAAGAGACGATCGTAGCCCACGGGGAGTCTAGCTGTGCCAGGGTCGATAACCAATTAGCGATCCTCGAGACAAGGGTCGGAATAGCGCGTAAACAGCGCGGACGAGGTAGCTAGGGCAACGAGTTTCCAGGCCAGCGTGACGACCATCTTAAATTTTCCAACCCCTCTGTGTCTCTCGCTACAGTTTAATCCGTCTAGTTCGCTTGGCAGATTAACGAGTGCATTTCCCGGGGAAACAAGGTCCGATCGGCACAAGGATCGATCGTGTTCGGCTTATTAGTCGTCGTGTACGATTCTTCGGTGAGTTAATAAAAAGTTTCTCGAGTATCCCGTTGAAAGGAACGAACACAAAGGTGGCACTCGATGGAACCTCCAATCTCGTTACGATATTAATTTGAAATGCAGAAGCAAAGCAGTTCTTTACGATTAATTGATCTCCAATAAATCGATGTGCAATGTTTATGATTCGTTGAATTTTAAAAAAACATACATATATATACAACGATTAAAATGATGTATAAAATCGTGTCGTATATAGGAAATAAATACTTTGTCAGCGCGTCATATGTGTAAAGAAATTCGTATTATCGACATCGATCAGATAGATAAAACGCTATTGATTTCAAGCCTTAGGTTAGGCGATAAACACTAAAAAAAAACTCCGATAACGGCTGTACACCTGTTGTACTTATTTATTATTTATTGTTGACTGATTCCCAGTTAACGGTACCGCGCGCGCATGCATCGTACAATCGGCGATACGATGTCCCTCTCGAAATGATCGATCGACAGCACGACCTTGAAGGAAAATCGTAGCGGAATAAAGGAAGGAGACTCGTTAAAAAACTTGACTGTATCTCGGGGATGGATCGAAGAAGCGCGGAATATTTCACGTGAACGCGGCGAAAAGGAGAGCTGACGCACGACGTACGTCACGCACACGCGAACCTCGGTTCAGCCTTGCATGGCCGATGGACCGAACGAGGGATGCATATCAAGCAGGCTTTTTGCCCGCTGGCAAATTTGTCAATGGACCCTGGGGCGCCGCCGAGGAGAATCCACCCTCCCTGGCATGTCTCTTCCCTTATATTCTCCGCGACCCGTCGATCATCCTTCGCGCCTAGACGCGCTTCACCGTTTCCAAGTGCCGTGGCGCGAGCTGTCGACGTGAAAAAATCACCAGGGAGACATTTCGCTCGATCGACTTTGAGTAGGAAGATCTTAATAGAGGGAGCGAAATGGCCGTAGAGTAGAATGATTCGAAGTGAGAATCTATTCGGTTGCTTATTAACGGGAAAGATCCATCGACAAAAACAAATGGAAGAAAGAAAATTATACATGCACGAGATACAAGGTAATGTACGAAATAGCACGGTAAGGTGGAGGAAGTGCCAGCTCGTAAATGTTTAAATAAGTGGAGCAACCGACGAGTGTTGATCGTTTAAAATGGAAATTGGCGTGGAATTACGTTGACTGGCGATAACACGCCAAGTGATACTTTTGGAGGCGACGTCGTATCACGTAGACGTTGAGTAAATTTAAAAAATGTATTTCAGGGTAAACTATCTCACGATAGTCAAGTACGTCCTTAATGAAATTCAATTTTGCAAAATTACGACCGTCGTCCGACTAAACTACGCTCCATCGACGAAAGTTCGGGGACAGAGAAGTGACCACAGTGAATGTAGAACAGCACCCTAACCCAGATACATTTGCGACACCCCATTCGACTTAAATTTAGGGGACAGCCGTCCGGATGGCTGCGGTCCAAGCAGAGTTTGACCTTGCGCTGCCATAAATATTCAAGAAGGCCAGGAAATCGGGTGAAATCGCTTGCCACCTGCGACCGATAACCTAAGGAGGGCATTCCTGACACATTTACCGCTGACTGTGGCGCGAGTATTGGTAACGAGGGTAGTCAACAGAGGATCCAATAACGTCCTCGTGCTACCCTTAGAACGATCTTTTGGTGCCATTAAAAAAAAAAAAAAAAAAAAAAAAAAAAACCCTCGGACCGTTCGAACAACCATCCAGAGACGATAAATCCTAAAAGTGCTGAAGTTTCCGAATACCCGGTGAATCTCGAAGGTGGAACGATTTAAAAGTATTATCCATCGAGATTGTTCGGTGGTTTAGGGGTGTCTTCTTGGCTAAAAATCGCAGTTCCTAACAAAGTTTCCGGCCCGTTAACGACATGGACGAAAACAGGGGCGAAGGAAAAAGGGCAAAAACTGGGAACGATCTGAAACGACGAGACAGGACCAAGCTAGACCCAGACGAGACGAGACGAGAGACGGCGAGGTCCAGGAAATGGATGGATGGTCGTTCGCAATTTGGCCCCCCAATAACCGCGGCACAAAGTAGCCAATTTATAATCCCCTGCCCCTCTTCCCAACGCTGGATACTTTTATCAACGTACCTGCCCCCTCTGCCTTCTCGATGCAAGCCGTTCGTGTATCCTTTCCTCTGGCGCGTTTCGACCCAACGAGCAGACGGCAGTGCGCGCCGATAACGGCCACGACTCGCGAGCAATGGCCCGAGAAATTAAACTTGTCCATTAACTTTTGATCGAATCGCGATCAAGCTCTTCCGCTACTTTCACTGATGTCTTCGATTTCTACTTCTGAAGTCGATGCAGGCTGCAACTTTTCTCTGGTATAATTATGAAAAACGTTGCGAAAAGATGGAAAAGATGGATATTGGTAAGGGAGAAAATGACAAGATCGTTCAATTTGTATGGAAAGTTTGTCAATGTTTCAATTGTTGTACATTCTTGAAAATTGGTTGTACAATAAAGTAGATTCGGACTTGCAATAGTCGGAAAGTCGAAAAACATTGAAATATTGAATATTTCAATTTTCCAATCTTGGTTAACGCGAACGAATAAAATGTACGTGCTTTTCTTCTATCTTGCGGTGAAAATTCACCGATTTTCCATGAATGGCAATTTCGAAGATTACGAGAAACCTAGAAAGGTTTTCCATCTTCCTAGGAAGAATGCTCCGAAATTAATTGGACCGCTGTAAGCGCCACGAGGGTTCGTACATGGAGGAAGAAAGACTCGTTCGATCGACACGAGGCCTAAGAAAGCCCATGCATCAAGGATCGATCGAAGCAGTCATTCACGAGCGGACGTTTTACGAGCGTAATAGTCCACCCTTAATGGACGATGGATCAAAAAATTTATCGCGCGCGAAAGCTCGGTAACCGACTGGCAATTAGCGGCCGGTCGTTCCGGTGAAATACAAGCGAGTCGTTCATGGGAATGTCCAGGGTGGCAATACCCGAGAATCTTCTCTCGCAACAAAGTAACATTATAGATATTAACGTTACTTTGTAATTAAAGAGGAATATTTGGATATAAAATAGAATGAATCTGTTCGATTCGAAGATACAGATACAATCGATCAAGTTAACTTAACGAGTTATTTTAAGTAAAAATAATCAAGTCAAATAATATCTTAACCTGTCAATTAATACACTTCAACCGGAAGGTCCTACTTCGCTTCACAAAATTAAAACTGGATAAAAATAAGGCAATTTCAAGGCTAGATCAATTTTTATTTCTGCATGAAAGAAAAGCGATTCGTTTTCCTTTAAATCGCCGTGCACATTAAAGAAATACCCAAAGACACCGATCGAAACTAGATTCAATTTCACTTGGACGTTTTTCAAGAGTTTGTCATCTCCTCTGGGAGAAAAGTCGACACCTAAAAAGGATCCGAAGTTTGCGTCCCTCCGCGGCGCACAGAACTCTGATGCCCATCAAGGATTAGAACGAACTGCGAAATTCCCAAGGGTGGGAAGGGGAGATGGGTTCTACGAAGCATTCTACGAAGTTTCTACGTCAACCATCGACGGATGGATCTCCGATTACGACACGCGGCGTACTGTATAATTGAGCAGGTGTTGCGAACAGATCAGACGTGGGTAACGAGAAGCGCACCCTTTGTGCTTGACTCTCGGCAGATGATCGACAAGCAGTTTTTCCTCGCTTTCCTGTGAAAGCGGACGCTTCTGTTGACTTAGGTCCGTTGCACACGAGCGTCATTTTTGCTGTCGCGTTAATTTGACGCCGTGCTTTTCCCTTCAATTATTTTCGCATGTTACAAAAACTACAATTTATTGTTCAGGATTCGTTACACAGTCTTTCTACTATTTACACGACTTTTTGTTAGCTGCTATAAACTGAACGAGGAAGAAAACATTGCGTTCATTCGTAACGATGTTAGGTGCTTTCTTAAAAGAACGTTCGGTACATTTAAGAGAGAGATGATATAAAAATTTGCAACGGTATGATAAAATTAGCTGTATCATGGCTCATGACGAAGCAATGTATTTTATAAGCTTACGGAAAAGTTATTTAACAAACACAACAGACTTTGACAACTAATGATGGAATATTATTTTCGGAATTTTCCGTTCTCAGGCCTTTATGTTCTCTTCTGACGCAGCACTGCGTTATTTCGAGTTACGACACTTTTAAAATACTTGTACGATATAGCAGCAGAACGCAACTTAATACGATTTCATGAGCAGCGATCCTTAAAATAGCTAAATCACCCTCCCGTAGCTTTCTATCGCGTTCAATTTTCTTTTATATAGTGGTCCTTAATACTTCACGAATCATTATTTGATCGACTCTACTTGGGTTACCCAGTTTCCTTGCAA
Source organism: Bombus sylvestris (assembly GCA_911622165.2). Classification (NCBI taxonomy): domain Eukaryota; kingdom Metazoa; phylum Arthropoda; class Insecta; order Hymenoptera; family Apidae; genus Bombus; species Bombus sylvestris. The sequence continues at coordinate 4,584,070 of OU443153.1, read as the reverse complement.
TTTCCTTTCAGAACCAGTCGCCTCGAGATAAATGTATAATCTCTCCTAATCCAATTTACCCTATCTCCACATCCGTCCTCTCTTCCAGCTTGTCTCTCTATCTGCCAAGCGAAAACTCTCCGCCCTCTAGAGCAGTCTCTGCGACGTCATTCTGGACCGTTTAATTATTATCAACCCCCGTTGGCTGGCAGGCCGAGTGACGGATGGATTTTCGTTTATATGACGCGCGACGTGGCGTGTAATTAACTGGCGGCCAATTATAGACACCGGGCACCGCGGTTTTTAACGTGATCTCGTGACGGCCGTCGGTTGCTTGTCGCGATATTCCTCCATCCCTCTTCCTGTCTCGCTCCACTGCTGCTGCTGCTGCTACTACTGCCGCTGCTAAGGTTAGACGAACCAGTTGAGAAGAGTACGAGTTGGATCGAATTCACGCCCGTCGAAAATGTCGATAATACGTTGGCTTAAGATTCAAAGACAGAGAGATAGACCTTTAGGATGGAAATTAACGCGTAAGATGACACGTTAGGATTCGCGAAGAGAGGATTGGAAATATCGAAGATTGGAATTAAAGTGAATGTGATGGAACAGAGAAATAACAGAACACGAGAGATTTCAATGAATTTTTGTTCTTTTTTTTTTCATTTCGCTTCATTTCACCATTATCTTTAGGATAATGGCATTAAAAAATGTTTATTAATATAATATGTATACTTTCCTTAAAATCATTCATACTCGTATTCTCGTAGCGTAATAATCATAATAATATATATAATCATTATAATAATATATATATCTATATTTATTTATATATATATATATTATGTATATGTATTTCGCATATAGAGAATAGTCAATTACATAGTAGGTTTGCGTAGGTTTTTTTTCCTGTTGTATTACCATTATCATTATCATTATTATTATTTTTTTTTTGTTCATTTACTCTTTAATGTAAGGTATTTCATTACTAAACATATAAAAGCGGTATAAAGCTCGATCCACACACGCTAATTAATATTTCTTCTTTTCTTCGTCGTTTCTTTTTTTTTCTCATCTTCTTCCTTTGTTTGTCCGTTCTCACCCAAATTCTGATTAATAATTACAAATTGTCGCGTCTCACCACCAGTGTGTTTCTTTTTTTTTTTTTTTTATTTTATTTTATTTTATTTTATGTGTGCTTCTGTCTTCTCCTTTTCTTTCTAAAACGCTTTGTTTCTTTTTCTAATAAATTGCCGTTTCGCGATAATTTCCTTTCATTCTGTTCTCTTCGCGTCTCGCATAACCCATAATCTCATCGCTCTAATATTTCTCGCTTCTCTCCTCTCGCGCATCCCTCATAATACTCTCTCACTCTCACGTTTCTTATTCTTCCGACATTTTGCTTTCCGTTTACTTATTTCCATTAAACCTAGGCGCGCGCGCGCGCGCGCGCGGCGTAATTCCGCGATGCGTTTTGTCTTAATATGCTTACGAACGCACTCGTTTAGAGCGTACTTCGTCGACGTCCCTCTCGCTGGTTTCCACCCCTTTGCGACTCGTCGATCGAAAAGACAATGTACGGATACGTTAGAAGGAGAGAAATAATAATAATAATACAAGGACAAACAGGAGAGGGGAGAAGAAAAGAACAGGAGAAGGTTGGAAGGGAAAGAAGAAAGGAAAAGCAATATCCCAATGTTCGATCGAACCACGAAGGGGATGAAACGCGGGACGGACAACGCGTAAGCCCGAAAATAAAACTGCCAGGACCATATTGACCGTGTCCTCCGCTCTGTTTAAGAGCATCGATTAATTAACGCGAACTCGTATTTAGCGCGACGATGACGACGGTGTCAAAAAGTAAGGAAGTTCCTTTCCTCTCTCTCTCTCTCTTTCTCTCTCTCTCTCTCACTCTCTCTCTCTCTCTCTCTCTCTCGACCTTGACCCTCGATCTATCCCTGAAAATTCGGGTCAATGGCCAGTCTAACCGTCGGCAACGTCCTCGAGTAAAATATTAAAAGACTAAAGGCGAGTCGTTTCTTCGAGAAACCTCTCTCCCCGTCGTTACTACACGTTCCAACCATTCAACGCATCCAATAGGCCTTCGCTTATATTTTATTTTGTACGTCCCCGATACGCTTAAGTTTCTCACGACACTTTTTATTCTCGAATTTGTAATCTCCTCCGCCCCCTCCCTCCCTCATATTCTCACGTTATTTCTCTTCTTTTATTCTATTTTGTATATTTTTGTCACTTTAAACGATTCTCTCCCGGTTTACTCTTCCTCTCTTTCTCGAAGAAACGACCCTAACACGTGTTAAGCACTACCTCTCGATCGACACAGTTTATCGATAATATATCTTTTTCAACCGTAAATCATCCTTCGTTACTTTCCGCTTCTTCGTGCGTCTATCTTCCCCCTCGAAATCGCTGGCGGGCGCACCGGTTTGATTCGCTTCCTTTTTTTTTTTTCTTTTCTTTTCATACAATCTTTTCTCTTTTCTTTTCATTCTCACTCGACGACCCACCGATTTTCAACCGCCGTGGATCAACCCGTTCGCCCTCTTCCTGTTGGAGAGAACGTATCCTCGACGGTTTCCAGCAATATGAATCGTGTTCGACCGTAGCTGCTGCTTTCTTAATCCCTCGGTTTTACACGACCCTTTCCCGTTTCTTTAATCGCGAGCGAATTCTTCGCGAACGATTCCAACGCCCAGCGTCGAGAATGCACTATCGACGAAGCAATTCCTCTCGAGAACCCTTTTTTCGCGTCGCGTCGAGAGCACGTTCGTCCCCTTTACAAGCTTCCAGCTACGATTCGATACTCGTCATCGTTATTTCACGCCATTTTCCGTTACGCCAGCTGAGCTTTACACGCTTCATAGACGAAGATCTTAGTCGTCCCTTGATACGACGATTGGTCTCGCGATATTTCTTAATTACACAAGGTTAGTTGAACATAATATCTCTGTAAATGTAAAATTTCTTTATTTGAAGTTTAATCCTTTGCATCCGAAATAACAAATTTTGTTGGTTAACGTAAACCGATGCATACAATTATTAAGCATGAATTTTGTGTTCGAACATATTTCTGTATATGTTCTATTCTTGGAAAGAAATCAAACGTTGTACAACCAAGCAAACGAATATGCAGTGCGGCTCGAAGGATTTCTCGTAATTTTGCTTTTTCAAATAGTCACTTGGACGATTCTTTCTGAGAAGATATCACGCTTGAAAATATTATAAAGTATAAGTATATATTAATACACCGATATAAATGTACATACGTAGATGATAGAAACTACTATTTCTTGAGCATAATTTCCCTTATGCATAGTGTTCATTTCCACCCTCGAAGTAACATAGAAATCATTCTTTGTACGAATCAAAATTTAAATCAAATAAGCTCCAAATTTCTTTACAAAATTTACAAAATTTACAAAGGAAGCTGAAAATCTTTTTAAAAATACAAGTAACGCAGAAATCGTTGTCCGTTGTTGTTTCGCGAGATGGAAAATCATCGTTCTTCCTCCGAAGATAGTAAAAGTTCGAAATATCTAGTAACCGGTCACCGATCGCCCGCCAGCTAAAGGTACAGCGTAGTATCTAATAACACCCGAGTTAGACTCTCGCCCTCAAGCCAACCAAACAAATATAGTTCGCATACAATTATTACAATACGAATTCTTAAATATCAACTCTTATACTCTAACGATAGAATGATAATAATAGGGTTGCGTCTCGGCTGAGAGAGACGGTCGAGGCTCTCGAAGCGCCCCGGAAACCGTCGCCGGCTATGCATGTGTGTACGTTTTTCACTGTGTACGCTACATAATAGTTTTCTTTCTTTCTAACATATACCGCTTTCTTTTGCTCTCCTTTTATTTCACGCTTTTCTTTGCTATTTCTTTTTCTCGTCGTCACCGCAATCGACGGATATTCCATCGCTGTGAAAACGAAAGTACGTGTTTCACAGGCAGGATAACGATCACTGTTATCCGGATGTTGCGCGATAACCGTCGAATATTCGCGGTGAATAAGAGAACAGAGCATTCTCACAATTGTCGATAGTGAATTGATCGAAACATTGACAGACTATGACCGTTTGCAACTACTATGAAGCTGTCGAGATCGGTAAAGATGATTTTACGACACCCTCCGGTGTGTTTTAATTGCTAATTATTTAGTGAAACGTTTCGTTAATCGAGTCATTCGAAAGGTATACTGATCGATCAACGTCATAAATACTTTTTAAATTTTATCTTAGAATTTACTCTGTTCTATCGAGTAAAATGATGAAAGGTAATACGGTGTTGCGTCTTTTCTCTCTTTTTTTTTTTTTTTTTTTTTTCTTAAAGTGGCACTTGATAAAGTTGACGAATTTATTAAGGGTGCAATCGATCAGTTTATCTTCTGAGAAATTCGATTCCGAATAAGTTGAAATTACGATGCGATTAATTATCAGTATCAAAGAATGTAGTGGTAAAATCGTTTGTTATAAATTCCTCCGTATCGAGGTAAAAGGGGTAATTGGATTGTAATAAGGATAAATATTGCTGAATGTAGATAAATAGGATTCGTTGCAAATTCCATTATTCGTGGAAATTGTCTATCTTAAGTGTTTATCTAGAAAATATGTATCCGAATAGGATTCAGAGCGGAAGTTCCACTAGCGCTGCTACCTGAACTCTCAATGAGATCGATTCCAGAAGCAGACGAAAGAAAAAACACGTTGAAAATTTTTCCAAGATCTCGAGCCTAAAGACGTTTCCTATCTGCTGCTGGTTTTAGCGTTGTGTACCGGTGCTTTTCCGAAAAATGGCCAACGTGGATACCACGTGTAGTAAAGTTAATACCTGAATATTCCCTTTATCGAAAGCTCAGTCGACTTTTTAGACAGAATATATATCGAACTGGATTTACACGAAGTGATCGTCGATCAAGAACGTTGCGCGCAAAATGTTCCAATCGAAGTTCCAATTTCTTTGTGTAGAAAATTTTACGAATTTCCCTCTTCGGGATATTATGCTCGACAGACGACGCGACTCCTAACGCTAATTACATCTATTTCTGCCATATTTTCTACCACTACGCTTCTACTTCTACCGTTCCTATCTTCTACCATCGAAATTCTCCTTTGTTATTCTATTCTTCTCTTCTCCCTTCCTTTTTTTTTTTTTTTTGGTTGTTTTTTAGAGCACTTTTGAATAGATTTTTATCAAAAATATATTTCATATACGAGTGTATACGTAGTCTCTTTACACGCGACGTCGATCGTCCGCCCGACTCTCGAGTAAATTCATACGGATATTCGAACTATCAAGGAATTCTTGAACGTTCGGATATGGAGCGGTCGGGCCAACGTTGTTCGCTGCAATTCTTCAATTTCCTTCGTCGTAATTTTGCATCTCTTTAATTAATAAATACATCGTCGGTCGAGCAAGCATATTTTCCTCGTTATATAAAATCACGAAGTATTATTAGAATTCAGTAATTTGACTTCCACACGATTCTTGATCCAAACGACCTGCCCTTCGACATATTTTTCTACGATTATTTAGCTCGTCTACTAAAGATCAGTCTGATAAATCGGAGATATAAAAAGGCGTCGAAAAAACGCGGCGAAACACGTCGTAAAAATCGAAGGCTGGAACAATTATGTTTCTCGAGTCTTATTGGTCGGCAGTTGAGCGCGTGGACCACCGTAAGCTGTCCCTCGAGTCTTCGTGCCCGTTCACGAGGTTAGAGTTTATTCGCCACATTGTGATCAAAGCATCCTTCGTGTTTCTCATTTTATTTGACCAAGAGCCGCGATTTCGTCGAAATAAAATGCAGCAAGAGTACACATTCGCATCGTCGACTATCTTGCTGCTCCGACGAAAACAATCGTACGAAAAATTTTGCGTCTTCGGAGTTTGATCAGGCCAGACAGCTTTTCGCTCTGCTTCCTCGATACGGCGAGAATTTGCTCGAAAGACAAACTACGTATCCACGTTTTGTTTCTTTTGTTTCCATTCGTTTTATTGCTAAATTGGTAGAAAATACGACCGAGCAAGTCGCACGGGATTACTCGTGATTCTGCAACTGTATCGATGTGAAAAGGGAATCGCAGTTGATTAAAAATTGTCGGTCAGTAAAGTAGACGTTGACTGATGCGTATATGAACAACTGATACATGAATGTACGTGTACTTGTGTTGTTTGCTTGTTGATTAATCGTATATCGTTAAAGTTCGTACGATTACGTGTGTAGTCAAGAACAACTATTTACAGACTCTCGTGAGAATAATACGCCCCGAGCAGGCCAAAAGGAGACACACCTATAGAAAAACGCTCGCCTATAGAGAACAGAGCGTTCATCTCCGAATAGATAGAGCAAGATTAAAAATCGGAAACGTTCGTGTATTTATTTCCCTACGGAGCGGAGCTGCATGCAAATAGACACACCGAATTCTAGCTACGATTATCGAGTTCGTCATCCTCGAAGCTTGCTTTTCCTATACACACGACTATAGACCATCCTGTCGTTTCGATGCACACTGTCCTTCTTTCTATCCGCGGCGACATTACCGTGTTACCAATCTCACTTAAGACACTAGCCTGGTAGATCGTTTCGAGAGAATTTCGCGAAACCGGCTACCATCGTATCTCTTCCCCCGTGGTTGTTTTCTTTTCCTGTTTTCTTTTTTTTTCGTATCTTTCTTTCTTTTTATTCGTTTGCCAAACCGTGGGGGACGAAGACGTTCGAAACTTGCTTCGTACGTCGCAGAGATTGAGAATTACGTTGGCCCTGGAAACCTTCGAGTTGGGTTCAAGTTTTCGATATTTCCAGCCGCTTGACCTCTCTCCTCGCTTTCTCGAGAGCGTCGTCGCTAGACTTTTTACTTCGCCTCGGGACATCGTCGTGGGATTCTTCTTCAAGTTTGAATCGTGACCAGGGAAATCCCAATTTCTCGGTATTCTAATGTCCTCGCGGTCCGATACATCGGTTTCGATAAAACGTTATAGATCGAACAATTTCGGATATTTTGGATCATTTTTGCAGTCTTTGGTTTCGAATAGAACGCCGTATGCAAGTTGGAGGAAACCCGGTCCCCATGGCGCGCGTAACGAGCAATCCCTGGGACGCCATACCTGAGAGAATTCGGGCTAAATCGAGATAAATCGGGCGAAGCCGCGCCTTAAGTGCTAATGGCAGTCTAGATCGTTAACGTACAGGTATGCGTATGCTCGTTAAGTGTATACAATAATATATGTTATACGTATCGTACCTCGTTTAATACGTAACACGTTTGAAATGAGACCTAACTCTAGATAAGTATACGGTACATACACCATATAATATAATAGATCATTTGTTAATTTTAGATCGTCGTAATATACTCATACCACCAGGGGAAAACATCGTTAAACGTTTACTCTCTTCCTCTTAATATTACCTTTTCCTTTTCTCGTTGCGCATTCTCACGTTTCTTTCGCTCTCTCACGCCGTATTATTTTTCACTCGAGCAAGCATACCGATTTCCTCCGCCCTTTCTCGTAAACTTACACACGCAAATTCTCATTTACACTAATCTACGATCGATCTGACGGTCACTCGTTTCTCTTCTGTCTCGCGTCGTCTTCCTTGTTGCTGCTTCCTTGCGTCAATATTCCATTCGTCGCTCGAATATAATTACTTTTGTTAGAAAAATTTGTACTCTCATAGGGGAGGTATAGAGAAGACCTCGGACTCTGTCTCTCGCCATCGAATTCCGAGCAATTTTCATTGCGAATCCTCTCATCGATAAACGATAATCGATCGACGCGGTAGCTCTGCCAGATTTTTCCACTTCTAACCGCTCGAACATCGGTAAATTAGCTCGGAATTCATTGAGCGGGAGACAGCCAGGTCGACCAAACGAAACGCTCCTCCGTTGCCACGGCCGACCACGAAGAACGAGGACCATCATTGCAAGAACGTGGCGTTCAATTAAAGCTCACAATCGCGGACCAGCGTATTCTTTTATTCATTGTCCTGCCGTATAAACGGACGAATCCCTTTTTTTCGCTTCTCCGTTTCCGTTCTTCGCGATAAAAAGGAAAACAGCTAGTCTTTGTTCCCTCTGCTCGCGAGTCCAGGCTCTTCTTTTTCTCTTTTATTTTTTTTTCTTTTTTTTTTTTCTCCATTTGCACAGCACTCGAGACGTCTGCCAATTAAATTAAATAGTGTCGAGGAAGGATGGACGAATGCTCCTCGAAGCAACGATTCAAAATAAAGGTATATGTCTCCCTCCTGTTTTCCGGCTCACAGCTTCCGTGCTTGCGACTCGTGTCTCTTTCTCCGGTGTTCTTCATTTGTAATGCAATGATCGTCACTCTTGAACCAGAGGGAGCGTTTTACACAAAGTGGCTCGAGTCGATGTTTCTCTCCTCGTGGTCGGCGACCAACGGGCATAGGATTTCGTTTCCCTTCACTCTTTCGCTCGCCATCGTCTCCATATCTTTTCTTTCTCCTCTCTTTCTCCCTCTTTGTTCTCCCGTGTCGAAAAAAAGGTGTAGAACGCGGTGGAACGGAAAGGAAAGCTATAGCGTTGGTCCGTTGGCCAACGAGAATTCGTTCGGACAAGGGCTTCCGGAATACGATTTCGTCAACGGAGCTTTCTATACATATACACAGGTACACGAAAGTATTCGAATACTAATTTTCCACGAAACGTACGTTTAACGTACGCAATAAATATCTCGTAATTTCTATATAAGTCGTTCAAATTGGTCTCGAGCTTTGCCAATATCGTCGCAACGATAGCAATGAAATTTTTAAATGTCGTGTATATAACACACGCGATATAGAAGTAAACAGTTTTGCGGTGAATGATCAAAGACTTTCGTGAGCCAGTGTATACCATTTTTCTCCTTTGTAGTTTATTCTTGGCGGGCTGAAAATTCACCGACGGGTTAAGATCCTTACGTTTTTCACACTCATTCGCCACTCATTCGAGATCGCTGATCACCGCGACGGCGCATTCAAGTCGTTCACGTCTTTCACTGCTCCTTTCAAGAATAAAATCTTTTCGCTCGATTAAATCGCTTCGACTGGTTCTTTGATTCCAAGCAACGATAGGTCGGACGATTTCTTTCTCTTTTCATCGCTGATTGATTTATCGCGACGTGAACGCGCCGAGGTTTTTCAGCTATTCGCAAGCTACACGAAGAAATGGGGGATAGCTTCGATCGAGTATTTAATTACTACGAGCAAAGGGTAACCTACGAGTTATGTATACACGAGTCTCGCCGCTTAGAAGCGCCTGGGCTCTTCTCTTCCTCCTCGAGAAAGGATTATCATGTTCGCGAAGGTTGCGCGTGCGATACAGGCAGGTGGGATATCTCGTCTAAACTCTACGATCGAAACAGCAAATAGCGATTATAGTTACGTACGTCTTAATACAATTAACTGCGTGTATATATTGCATTATATATCGAACGCGCGTTAGTTCGAAGGATAATCGATCGAAACGTCGTTACGATTGCTTCTTCCTTCGTCGAAGATTTCCTTGGCAATGTCTCGCGTAAATTTCATCTTTCTTTCTTATATATCCGACCATTTATCGCGTTTATACCAACGATTCGATCAAATTTCTCGTTTACGAACACTAGAAACTGTCAACCTTCTTTATTCCATTTTTCTCCTTAACGAGAAACTAAAAGAAAGAAACGAACGGCGATAGATTCTTTCGCAACTGGTTCATCGTTTATCACCGCCTTAAGCACATTATAAATAAAAAGCGATCCGTTCCAGGCGAGTCAGGCGATTGAATTTGACAAAAAAATTGGAAATGACAAACGTTTGAAAGAAATACGCGAGACATCGTAATCTCTGGAGGCAGAAGTTTCGTACGACGCATGACCGCGCTCTTCCTTATACATTTCACGTACATCGATACAGAAATATTCCCGTCAACGAGACAGCGAGCTTACCCTGACAGACAAACGCACTGAGTCCGATAGAAGAATTTCGTACAAGCCTTAAACGTTAAGAATGGTGTATCGCTTTCGAATACCACGTAGCCAATCATGGATCTGCGAAGCGTCTTTTTCTCTCGAGTCGCTTCACCACCCCGTTTAAAAATCGAAATCCTTACTCGATACTTGAATATGTCGATAGTATAAAAAAGTTTTGGCGACGAGAGAAAGAGGACAGTAGAGGCAACAGGACTAAATTTGAAACGACTCGTTAGAATATTTTCGTGAAATATCGCTCGAGAGAAACACACGCTTCGTGGAAAAATGTTTTCTTTCTTTAACCACTACGAACGAGTCTTCTAGACGTTGATTTCCGATGGAGCGGCAATTTTACGAATCTCGTATCTCTCTTTCTTTCCTTCCTCTTCTCAATTTCCTCGATTTCCCATACCTCGACAAGTCTTCGTCCCATTTTATCCCTTTTCTCCTTCGCTTTCTTTCCTCTTCGTTATCCTTGCTTTGAAGCACCCTCTGTCAGTTGTCCCGTTTGGTCCGCACTACCAGCATTGATTATTTTGTTGCTTTCGCAATGCACAAGAATGCTTGTGTTTTACTATGATTCCTTATTACTCGTTTTTTTAAACATTTTTTTCCTCCTTCGCCATTCTTCCTTTTTCCTGATTTTAGATCCGTTTTTCCATTCCTTTCTATATGCCCTCCGATCGGTCACTCCCCTCATTCCGGCCTTCACGTTACTTTACAATCGACATTAATTAACGAATTAATTAGTACAAGCTAAACACGCGTTAGAAGAATTATACAACTAGAAGAAAACGCGGGCTTCGCGATTGGTACTCGTTTTTCCACAGAATTCGTTCAACTTCGTTCTTCTTTCTCTCTCTCTCTCTCTCTCTCTCTCTCTCACACACACACACACACACACACACACACTCTCTCTCTCTTTTTCTCGCCACGAAATACGCATTGTGCTTGTTTTCGTATTATCCTTCGTTCAATTTCAGAATGAATTCGGTGAGTTATTCGACTCGAGGAGCATAAGCGTGTTGACTGTTTCTAATTTCTCGAAGAAATACACAAATTCGATGGTCGTTTCTCCTCTTCGCCACCCTTTTCCGTTTCAAAGGGAACCTCCTCACGCGGACGAATTGAAAAGTTCGATCGCACGTGTGAAAGGGCTAAACAGAGGCGAACACCTCGATCAAAGTTTTTCTCGAAAGATCTCGAAAGCATCTTTCTCGTCTTCTTCTTCCTCTTCTTCTTCTTCTTCTTTCCTGTGGCGTGTCTTTTAACTTCTTTTTAAGAAGATGTTTATCTTTTTTCCTCCCTCCTTGTCTAGTTTCCAATCTTCTTTTTCATTCGTATCTTTTTCTTCCTCCTCTTGTCAACAGCTACTAATTTATGTTACGCGACGCGGTTATACGCTTAAACTAAACTTAACACGAGCTATAAATCCTAGCGCGTTTTAAAGAACGTACGACCCTTTTTGCCCGATCTCGTTTCCTGATCGCCTCGGCGATCGCTTAAAAAAATAGGGTACAAAAATTATTCATCTAAATTTCGAAAGCCTTATCCGAATACTACGCGAAGTTTTTTCGTTTCTTTTTTTTTCTTTTTTTTTTTTTTGTCTTTTTCACTTTTCTCTCAGAATTTCCTTTTCTTAACCCCCCGCTTAATAAACACAGCCGAATAAAAATGCCCCGACTTCGAATTACGATTCACTGTAACCAAAAATCGTTACGAGATCCTCGATCACACGCGCGATGTCATTTATCGATTATTCGATTCGACGATTCTTGTTTCTTTTCGAAATACGTATAAAAAAGACTACCCTAAACACGACACGTAGATTATGGTAATTATTACAATTTTTTTCTCACCGATATAAAAAAAGGAGATTGCTTATCGTTTTCACGCGGAAGACTCTCCGCCCTCTCGCTTCTCTCTTTTTTTCTGTCCATCGTCGTATTCTTTTAAATGACTTTCTTCAATGACCGATAGAAAAACGCCGAGTATCCTATGAAACGAGCTCGCTGTTCGGATCCACGCGACTATCCGCGCGCGTAAAAACGTAACGACTGAAAGGAAACAAAAAATACACGTCGCTGAATTGGTGTCGATATTCCACGGTGATATTTCCGCACTGTCGCCTCTCTTTCTCTCTCTTCTTCTTACAACCGAGTGGAAAATGTATGTCGCAGTCTTACACACGCAAGGTGTCGTGACGTATACGCTGGAAAAACCGTATTACAAATACACACGTGCAAGCTTACGCTTGGTGGTGCTTCGTCTTCGCTCTGAAAATTTCGCTCGTGTCAGCTTCACGCTTCGAATCTTCCAATCGCCGATTTGAAGAAAAATCGATGTTCTCTTCGTTATTTATTCTCTCCGCCTCGACTCTGCTACTTTATTGCGATTCTACGGCTCTACGATTAAGAACAAACGACGAATTATCATCGAAAACATCGATCACGATTGAGGAGAGAATTTTCAGAATATCTCTCTAAGTTGGTGCGAAGAACTCTGCCGAGAGGACTATATTTAGAGACACGGCAGAGGAAAGTACTACTAACAAGGGAATTGGTTAGCGATACACACGATTACATACATGTATATACGTAAGACTATATGTATACACACACAGAGTAAAACGCGATTAAATGTACGTAGGGGAAGGGAGTAGTAGGTGATTATAGCACATCCACACGCCATTCAGACACATTGGTTTACCCCTTGAGGAAATTGCCTGTAAACGGGTTTCGATACTTCGGGGCGGCCTACCAACTAACGATTAATTACGCGTCTCCACTGTGAAAGCTTAATTACGATCGTTGCACGCGCGTATCCATTATCTTGCTTCATCCAAATATCTCTTCGCCTTTCTTGCTCGTGCTTCACCGCACCTTCGTCACGTTCCTCGAGTGTCCATTGGTGAAAAGCAAACTTTCAAAAAGAAAAAAGCGAGAATATCCTTGCGTCGTTGTGTCCGTGTAATAGAATACAAGAACCGCCGTAGAGTCTTGGAGTCGTGGATTTCAAAGAAATCTCATTCTCGATGGAAGAGTTTGTATTCGAAGATTTTCTCCCTTTTTAAATACATCGAGCTTCCAGAAGACACTCGAGGGGGACATTAGCGCGGAACGGTGGCACGAGGGTAAAAATCGAACGCCAGTCACTAGTCCTGAGTCGAGAGAATGTAGATGAAGACGCCATAACGCAGAGAATGGAAAACGAAAACGAAAACGAAGCGAAAATTGAACCGTCGTTCGCGACGACTAATAGAAGCCGTGTACGAGTTTATGTATCTGTACGTGTATATGTATTTTCTGTGTTCCTTCGTTCTCTCTTCTCTATGGAATTTTTCGTTGCTTTCATTCCCACCATAACGAGACTCATTCACTCTCTTGCTCTCTCTTTGCGATCGATTGGATCACGGCTCGTAAAAACCGGGCCATCCGCGCTCGATGGCTGAAACGAAACGAAGACACGGATGAAAGGGAATAAATGGAAACTGGGAGGACCAACGACGATTCGAACGAACCAACGAACGGAACGAAGGTGAAACGCGAAGAGCCGTGAACCAATTGTCTACGCAACTACACGTCGATTAACTTACCGATCCTTCGTCCGCGATATCGATTTGCATATCCACCTTTCTCTCTCTCTCTCTCTCTCTGTCTCTCTTTTTTCTGTTTTGAGTTTTCATTCGTTTGCTCCATCTCGTTCTTAGAAGAAACCGCGAAATGTCGAAACCTCTGTCCTCTGAATTTTTAAGCTTTTTAATTATTTCCCTTATTTTTATTTCATTTCGTTCTCTTCGTGTAAAAGGTATATTGTACAATATGTCGATACCTTTGATCATTTTTTGAAAGTTATAGCTTATATGATCTCTTTTATTCCTTTCTATTTTTTTCTTTTTTTTTTTTTTTCTTTTAATTTTAAAACAAGAGGAAGCAAACGAGAAGCATGTGTTATAGGTTAAATAACAACATTATGTTCCTATGTACATTTGTACCTTAGCCAACCTATCTCCAATCGACTCGATAATGGCCGGGCTCCCAGGATTAGTGAACTTTCAGGTCTTTCCGAGCTCCTTCCGAGATTCGTCTACAGAGGGGAAACACCAGCCTCTTGAGAAATTACCTTCACGATATACATATATATTCGTTACAGGGCCAAAGAAGAGAATGCTCGATATACGTTTTTCCTTTTTGTGGTTGAGCAAATTTGGACTGTAGGTTCAAGAAGTTGTTCGCAATAGCTTCGAAAAGTGATATTTCCAACAGTAACCCGTTCAACGTGATTTTGGCACCCGATATACGCGCTTCCACCACCGTATGACATATTCCGTCAGTTCACCGTGAAAAATCGTAGATCCCGCTCGATTCGCTGGGAGCCCGGTTCTTTCTTAGAGTGTGAAAGACAGCCGGTGTGTGTATTATTTGCGTGGTCGGCGATCGTCGGCCTTGCCTCCCGATCAACCTCTCGATATAAAAATCTTTCTCTAAAAAACGCGCCAAAGAATTCTTTTCGCTGGGACACGTCCGTGACTGGACGAAAGAGGGGGTGGTGTGTGGGTTGTTTCGAATAGGTACGTCGTGTAATCTCTCGAGAAGTAAAAAAACCTTCCTCCTTTCATCTTTCGATCTCTCTTCTCTGTCTTCCCACTTTCTTTTTTTTTTTTTTAATCTTCTCTTCTTTTTACTTTTCCTAAGCCCTCGTTATTTCGATAATAAACTTTCTTTCTTTCTCGCTTTTTTTTCTTCTTTTTTCTTTTTTTTTTTTTTGTAAGGATCAACGGTAGGATTATTATAATCGCGTCGAGAGACAAGGCGCGAAGAACAGGGTCAACGTAAACGCCGTCCGCGAGAAAAACAAAATCGCTCTCCAGTAGCGCACTCGATAAAATTTCTTCGTCGTCCGTAACACGTTTCAGTATTATAACAACACCATATTTTTGGGCAATGTACATTTTAAATTACACGCATCAATTACAGGAGATCTCCATGGCATAATCAATCTTTTTTTATCTTCTTCATTTTCCTTAATACGCGCGCTCTCTTTCTCTCTCTCTCTCTCTCTCTCGCTCTCCCTCTCTTTCTCTATCTTTCACTCTCGCTCATCGTTCTCTTTTCATCGTCGTGTTGGGCGTGGAAAAAACAGTGGCCTCTGAATCAGCGTTTGCAAAAAGGGAGGGAGTGAGATTTATAATCTGTCAAACTTAATCGGGGCTCGACACACGCGAAACCGAAAGGATTTTTTCCACAGGGGGAGGATTATGTATAACCAATCGCGTCTTCCTTGCTTGTCTTTCTCGTCTCGATTCGGTTTCCCCGGATCATGGAACGACGCCCTTCCGGTTCCACGTTCGCGTTAATATTATCTTTTTTTCCTCTCCATCTTTCTCACTTTGTACGTCTTTCGATAAGGTCGCGTTCTGTCGATAGACAAGTGGCGCGATACGGTTAAATGCTTCTTTTTCTTTCTCCTCTTTTCAGTATTTTTTTATTTTTTTTTTTTTTATTATTCTCTTTATCTCTCCATTTAACGTTCAGCCCTCTCTCACACTGCATTCTCGTCGTGCATCGAATCGCTCTAACGTCTTTCGCTCTCGTTCGTTCTGCTCCCATTCATACCCTCGCTCTTTCCACGTCTCTGCGCCTGAAAATAACCGGGCTGGAAAACGAGAAAAACGCTCGACCCCGCGGGCACGTCGATCAAACTTTGACCAACATCTTCTACAACCCGATGGACGATACACAACGCGCCTTCTAATAATTTAATTAATAACTTGAGGTAATTAAGGTATCCGTAGTTTTTCATCAATCTCGCCGCCTTGCTTCGATCAATTTCGAAGAAAAACCCTCAGAGACGTACCCGCGACTCTCGCGACTAAAACTAGACGCCAGACGAATGTTCATAGTCGATGGAACCTAACGTAGAAACGCGTGTTAAATGGTACCTAAAATGTCGAATAATCACGATCGAGCCGTGGCGCGTTCGGCTCAATGGACAACAGGATCGCCAAACGAGAATCAAAGAGAAAAAATAAGATAGAAAGGAGAATCGTGTTATTCTCTGCACAATGGACTCATCGATCTGTCGTTCGCGAACGGAGCGGCAAAGAAAAGAAAAATCAATCACCGTACAGATTCGAGATGCTGAACGAGTTTGAAATTCGCGCGACAGCTGCCGCGTCGTTCGTTCGTCGCTGTGATTGGAAACTAATTAAAAATATCTCTAAGAAACCTACGATGCGATAGCGATAAATCGTACACGACTGCGAGCGATCATCGACGCCGGGCAAACGGACGTCGTCGTACGATGAGTCGAGGAATAAATCAAAGGATCAGTACATCTCGTGGACTTACAATATGATTCTATGCAGAAGCGAAAATTAAATGAAATCTGCTCGGAAGAAAACTAAAGCGATACGGCTACGATGTTTAAACGATTGGAAAAAAGTGTTGAAAGATGTGTCGATGGATCGTCGTTCACCGTTTTATTCCAATCGTTCGGTACGATAAATCGAGCGTTCTATTTAACCGCGGCTCGACGCTGGAGGGCGTCGATTTCTTGTATCGATCACAAAAAAGTATCACCATTTCGCGTGCACCCCTTTCTACCCCCTTGTGTCCTTCGTACGACTTCGCAAAACATTCCTTCCTAACTTAAAAGCAACTCGTATCCATCAATGGTAAAAAAAATAAAATTTTTTAATTAAAAAGACTTTCGCGAGGAACACTGAATCGGGCGACCAACAGTTGCAACGAAACGTCAATTAATTGATTGCCCGTTTAAACGAAGAACGGGAGTGTGAAACGTAGAGATTTCAAGGAATCGAAAATATCTCGACGGATAAAAAAAAAAAAAAAAAAAAAAAAAAAGAAAAAAGGAAGGTGGTCGCACGGGAAGGACTCTCGACGTCGCGTCGGCAGAAAGGGGAATGAAATTAAAAATGGACTAACGAGCGAGCCGGTGTGCTCGATGAAACGTTAACGAGGAGGCGCTGTAAGAAAAGCTCGAACGCGTTTCTGATCACGATCCACGCGGCTCGGCGATTTATAATTGCGACTACTGAAAGAACATCACCTGTGTACATTTGTATAAATGTGTATCTGCTGTCCTTGTATATATATATTAGGTGTGTCGTGTTGGTTCGCGCGGCGCGCGTATTTGTTCCGGTGTATCGGTATACCTATGTATGCACGTGTGTGCGTGTATGTGTGAGTGGGTGCGTGTATGTCACAGACGTAAAAAAAACCGACTACAGTGAAAGATCGTGTGACGATTTTCTCCTATCACACGCACGTTGTTCCCCTATGTGTGATTCTCTTTAATTTCGATTAAATATCGCGACGTTTCATCTATCTCAGAACTTTCAATTGTTTTCGTTTCTCTCATCTACTTCTTAGTTTATTATTTCATGTTTTAGAATTTGTATATTATTTCTTTTTCTTTTTTATTAATTCTCCTTCAGCCGAACCATGGACGATTGCAGAGGTACTCTTATTGTCTCTCGTACTTCGTATTTTACCTGTCGTCTCGTTTGAAAGTACACCGAGAAGATTAAAAAGTGAAAAAGGAAGAGAAAAACGAAGGATCATCGTACGTATTTGGTAAATCGCCACCCGATCGTTTCAAGCGTCCACCTCTCGTTTCCATATGAAACGTTGTACGTAGTTTAATCACTAAATAGATATACAAGACGTGTTGTTTTTTTTTTTCTTCTTTATATTCCTAAGGAGAGCCGTACGAGCGCCTCGTACGAGCGATTCCCGCACGCAGACCTCGTACCGTGTTTATTCTGCTTCTTTATACATTTAATATGCGTGAATTCTGTTACCGTAGTGTAATGTCGTTTATGTATATATAATATATCGTCGTTTATGTATACCTATAGTTGTCTAGCACAGCTGTAAAGAGAACCTTACACACTAAGAGACAAAAAACCGATCCTTAAACGTAGAATTCATATATAATATTTCATATTTATTTTCATATATAATATATATATATATATACTTCATCTTCTTATTAGATTATTTTAAATCGCGTGGATGTCCGCGTGAAAAAGAACGTCTCGAAGAACAACCGATATATAAATTGCAGGATAAAATTCTTTTTTCTTCTCGTTTCTTTCTCACCACCATTCTTTCTTCTATTCCTCTGTCGAGCATCCACAAATACGACACAGTAGCCTATCACTAGAACGATTCTCGATCGCTCGACAATACGACTTCTCTTCATCTTTCGTTTCTCCCGCGTTCTCTCTTCTTTCTCTTTTCGCGGAAAATTCGTTCTTCTTCGGTTTCTCTGTTCGATAGAAGACGATACACAACGATCTTCTTAATTCCACTGTTTGAAACGATCGAGAAGAAGAATTCGCGGCATCGAGCGTCGAACGATAACCGAGTTAGAGCCGAGTCTCTAAAATATTCAACGAAATTCAAGGATATCTCTTTGGGCGTCGACCGGCTGGCCAGTCGACGGGCGAAACGAAGAAAGTTCTCTTAACTAGAATCTGAAAACCGTGGTTTTCCAATAAACTTACATCATATTTATCGATGATTTCAAAACCTCTCCTCCTTCGTTACATCACCTCTTACCCTTCATAATCACTATATGCTAAACTCTATTCATAGTTCAACCATTCATAACCTCTCTCCTTTAATTACCATCCTCGAGACCTTCGCAAAAAGAATTTCTTTTCTCGCGTTTGCATCATTTTTAGCCCCCCTCCCCCCTTTGTTGTGTATAATTCCCCAACCACATACAACCCTTAATCCCATCCCCTCAACGTGCCATATAGATGTGCTATTCGATTAATTATCATTAGAAGAATCCACGGACACGATTACGACAATCGACAAGATTCAGAGAAACCCGTGAACACGAGCGAGAAACGTTTCTTCTTTCTACACACTTTTGAAACACCTTTGTGGGATGGTCTTTCGTTTCGAACAGTCTCGACCGTGTTCATGGACACGCGTTTCTCTGTTTCACTCGTCGTACTCTTTCTATAAAAACACCGACATAGAAAATCGTTCGCTCGATGGACGTCGCTGTACGAACGGATCGCGGGGGAAGATTCGAATCGTCGCGTCGAAGAACGCTTCGTCAGCAGGCAACCGGATTTTCTTTCCTCGATCTTCCAACGATTATTGCATCGGCTAGCCGCGAGAAAGAAACAAGTTCCCGGCACGACCAAAGAATTCTCTGCTCCCGGGGTCGCGTGGATCGAGGTAGATTCGTCAACGGGAGAAAAATTGCGTGTAGTTTCGTGTAGTCGAGGAGAAAGCGATCGTCGCGAACGTGCGTCGTTTCCTCCCTACCTGAAACCGCCCTCCGTTCGTCGACGAGCGTCACCGAGCATCATGCGAAAGTAGAAAATCGTTACAGCGACTTTTACTCGGGGAATAAAAAAGGTTTAGCCTAGCTTTAATGTTTAGCCTTAAGCAACTACAGAGCGAGTGCGTCATTATGCGTCGACGCACCATACAGAAACTAATCGCGCTCTTACTACCGCCCGTTCCTTTTCTCCATTTATCGTTCTTTCTCCTGTTGCAAGTTGCAGAATATTTTCTCCAAGTTGCTTGCTACCATTCCTCGATGCACTTTCTTCCTTTAAACATTCTACATATAGGTACGTCGACGCGTCGAAACTGACGAAATCTTTTTTACAAATCGAATCAGGTGCCTCGAACGTCGCGGTCCTTTCCACGATCGATCGTTGCCGACTTTCTTTCAGAGATCGCGTGTAGTTGAACGAGATAGATCACGAATCGAGTCGCATTAATTCGCACGTGAGTTCGTAGCGTTTGCTTCTTCCAATAATTCGTATGAATCGTATAAAAGCGGTAGAACTCGTTTCTTTTTTTTTTTTTTTTTTTAATTAGTTCCACGTGATAACATATCGAAGCCAATTAGTTGCACCGACTGCTACTTTATCATCAGATAGCGAGTTACTCCGTTTGATGAATATCGAAGTTAGTTTATTATAATTACGTTCTTCGCCTATGGATCTGCGTATCTAAAGTTGAGAATCATAATGGTGTATCATTGCGTTTGTTAGTTTTCGTAAAACAACGTTTTGCGTTTATCCTTGTAAAAAGTTCATTATACGTTTCTCGAGTCATGAAACCACATCGTGGTAAGGAAGTAAAATTTCGATCGAATTAATTACGAAACTAAAGGAATGACACGTTTAAAAATTGTAATACAAATAATTTTCGTCAAACTTACACAGTACTGTTCACCAATTTGTTTTTAATACCCATACACAGGTACTGAGTGTATTACCTCGTCAAATAATCGAATTACCATGGAACTTTTGAAAAATTTATCACGAACCAAGAGGAAAGAGAACTCGGTGGATCTTGCGATCTCGATGAAATCTCGAAGGCGACGATCGATCGAAGGGACACGCGCTGCGATCGGCTTCTCGCGAAGAGGAATTCCGCCACTGTTTCCTTCGTTCCTCCGTCGATCGAGTCGCGATAGGAACTAAAAGTGAGCCGATGAATCTGCCGATATACGTATCGCAGGGCACCTATGGTGTTCAACGACGCGAACCACGTAGCGAAAATTGAAAACGGTAGGGAGTACAAAAAGTAGGCGCGCTCGCGCGCTTCGTGGCGCGAAGAGAAGTTTCGTATTTCTTTCGTTTCGCGCTTTCCACGCTCGAAAGACGCGCGCGGAAAACACGCAGGAACAGAAAGTTCCTAGAACGTGTGCGCGCAGGATCGTCGCACACGCGAGCATCACGCGAGCTTCTCGCGTTTGAACCGAAACGAGGAACGAATCGCACACACGTGTAGCATTTTGTTAATTAGTTATACGTCTAGAATCACTGGATATGAACAAAGAAGTAATAAAAACGAATATATCAACCACCACAGCTCCGAGATTATTTCTAATTGCTAAAATCGAGCACGAAATTTCTATGTGTGTTTGGGCTATGCTATGATGTAGCTTTTACGACCATACATGCGTATGTCGGTGCTTATAAGTCACGGAATATTTGATATATCGTAGAACACGTGATAAAATCACAGAATAAACGCGAATGAACGAAGCAAACTTCGGGCAAAAGATTTAGGAAAAAATATTTTGTTTTTACAAACGAATGTATAGAGTAGGTACTTGAACTTGCTATTTAAAATTTGTTCTTATTCGTTCAGGATTTATTAAGAAAGCATCGATCGATTTGAAATCATTCGGAGTATTTTCTAATGGAATTATTGAATTATGAAATTTTTATTCGTTTCGAATAACGCAAAAAAGAAATTCTTCTTTAGGAACCGTTATAATTACCGATTCAAACGTGACTAACATTTAAAAAATTGGAACTAAAGCTTCCAAAACTTAATTCGCCACGTTTTCTTGCGGCTCGTTTGTAAAAAAAAAAAGTTCCTCGATTACAAAATGAAGTTGATACTTATCGATGTGTGTAATCCGTGTGTTTTACACGGAAAGCTATAAATTGTACTATTTTTTTTTCTTTTTTCTTTTCTTTTTTTTTAGGATTTTACTCCGAATTTACATTATCAGAATTGTTTAAAATTAGCAAATATCCCGCGACTTATAAACGAAAGTGTACCCTTGATAACCAGATGAAAAGCGAGGAAGCTAAGAAAATCGGGTTTCGAACAACCGAAAAACATCTATGGGAAAGATTCACAGACTCGCAGTTACTTGTTTTCTTATTTCCCTTCCATTCTCTCACAATCTTTCTTCCCGCTATTTGGCACTCTGAGAAAAACGTAACGAGAGACGATCCTCCAACAACTCCATCTTCTCCTCTGTTCGTTCCCGTCTGTGTGTGTTTGTCTGTGTCTCTCGACTGCTTAGACGCAAAGAGGCTTGCTCGCGACACGACAAAAGCGAACGATAAAAAGGAAACGAAGAAAACTGAACGAGAAACGCGGTTTCGTCGCGTAGCAAAATCGGACGACGGTGATGATAACGCACTCTTCGGCTCGTCGTATTCGGCTATCCAAAAAGGAAGCGTTCCACGCGGACATAATGTACTTCTTTTTATCCCCGAATACACGTATGCATTCAGAGAACTAGCACGTCCTCTTGTACAAATATTCTTATTCCATTCTTCTCTTTTTTTCCTTTTTTCTTTTTTTTTTTTACATTTTCCCTCTTTAATCCCTCTATGTCTCTCGTTCTTTCTCGCCCCTTCCACTCGCACACAGAAAACGTTTTCAGCAATTTGTGCACCTCTTTCTCTCCCTTCTGGTTCGTTCGCTCCGATCCCACGTCCTACTCTCACTCGCTGATATTCTCATAGATTAAATCGTCGTATAGTGTGTGCTCGGTTAAATGAAGCCCGCCACCGTAACAGCCTCGAACATTTCTCGAACGAACGAAGAAAAGTGAAAGAAAAGCACGTAAAAGACGAAACAACCTTCTCCTTCTTTTTCTCCTTCTTCGTATATATTCTCACGCTATCAGACGAAGAGAAAAGAATCTCGTGGCGAGATCGAGCAACGAAGACGAGAAAATGGTTCGTGAAAGGCGTCAGGCAACGGGGTTCACGGGGTCCTCGCTAAAAACCTGTACGGGACAATATAGAAATCTCCTAATATATACTTCCCGGCGTACGAATGGATTAAGTATACTTTTAAATCGAAATAACGTAAAGAAGGTACAAGATCGACTATACTACCTTGGGAAAACGGTGGGCGGTCTTCTGTTTGTGGGACGGCCGCTATTGATGGACAGCAACGACCAGCATCGCCAGAAAAACGAAGATTTTATTTCTTCTTCTTTTTTTTTCCTTCGCTCTCTTCTTTCACGCTGTCATCCATTCTCGTATTCTCTCCCTCTCTTACAGACACTTCGTTCTTTCTCGCTTACGTTCTGTACCATTCTTTCACAGGCTTTCACGAACGAACCTGCATATGGCTCGTTCTTCTCTTTTTCTCTCTCTCCCTCTCGTTCTCTCCCACTTAATTACGTATTTACACTGGCTACTTCGGGCGCCCATGGCTTTCGACCACCCTTCGGGAGTATTTCCAACGTTGTGAAATTGAAACGAAAGAGGGAGGGAAAAGTATTAGGGGATCGAGGAGAGTAAACGAGGCTCTGTTTTCATCTGTGGTAAACCAGTCGTACGTTTCGAGTTATCGAAAAAGGGAGCGAAATAGATATATATATATAAAAGGATGAAGTTAAAGGATCGAAATTCAGGGAGAGAGAATGGTCTCGAGGGCGGAAGATCGCTGGGCGCCCGGCCGTTCAACGTGAAAACCCATCGAATGAGTCGTAGATCCTTAAACAAAATCAACATGGCCGCCATAAACGTATAAACTAATAAAATGTAAAAAAAACAACGTTCTCGATTATCTAAGTAACAAACGATAGTTCATTATCTCTTCCCCCCTTTTCGTTTCGAAGTGACCATTTTCTTCTTTTTTCTTTTTTTCTTATTTTTTTTCTTTTTTATGTTTGTTTCTTATACATAGCTACGTAATATACAGGAAAGTTAGACCATTTTTTTTTCTTTTTCTTTTTAACATTCTGCGTATCTCGATCTATACTTATCTGCAATTCGTAATTTTTGTTTCTTCGTTTTCTTCTTCTATCCCTCCAGTTAACGCAATTCAACTATGGGACGCGAGGGACGATTCTTATAAAAAAAAAAAATCGCTGCTCGATTCGAAACGCGCCAACTGACGATAATCGACGACGTATCGATCTCGTTCGATCTTTTTAAACCTAATTGTTCGACTTCCCTAAAGCTAACAAGATTTCCTCCAACGGCTAATTAATTTCCTTTATACACACGCCTATTCTATTCGCTATGTTATTTGACTCGCGTTTAAATTCGACTAATCGTATCTCTGCCAATAGAACACGAAGAATCATGTAAAGACACGCAAAGACGAACGAAAGAAAAGGAAAACGAAGGAAATTCACGCGCGTTTTATTAAACGTGGATTCCTACGCAAACTTTTGCTAACTTAAAGATCAATTCCACCGGAAACGTACTCCGGTTCTGGGATTTGTTGTTTAATCTTACCAATAATACTGACGATAATCCTTGGCTCGAATTCTCGCCAAGAGTCGAAGCTCCGCCGAATCGATCGATACGCCGTCGAGATGCGTTGGCTCCCATGTCGATCGATGGGATGAACTCGTCGTTGTGGCCCAAGTGCACGGATTCCCTCGTCCCTCGCATTTGAATTAACATAGATAAACCCTACTATATCGACATTGAGAAAGAAAAAAACCTTAAACGTTATCGCTGCTACGGGAACTCGCCGGTAATGACCTTACACGTCCGCTTTATACTCTGGATCTCAGGTTAATCGACATTTCGGCAAGATCCTGACACGTTCGTACGTAACATAAGAGAAAATCATTTTCTTGTCTCGCTCGATTGATAACTAGAAACACATCGGCAATGCTCCCGAAAATCGGAACGCTCGAATGAAAAACAAAAATTGATCGTTTCTTGTAAAAATAGAAAACAAAACTCGTTGTTGCCGCGAAAAGTGAATAAAAGAGCGTAGAAAAAGCGAAGTGCCGAGCCTGAGATTTTTCACGCTCTTGTTGCTTTCTTCTTCGTCTTCTTCTTCTCCTTCTTCTTCTTCTGCTGCTGCTTCTTCTTCTTCTTCTTCTTCTTCTTTTCTTCGTCGTCGTTATCTTCTTCTGGTGGATGATAATCGTTTACAGGAAAGAATTAAAACGATCTAACGAGCGTGGGGAGGGATGATCTAGAGCAAGGTCGCCCGGAGCAGGGAGATCAGTGGATCGAAGAAGAGGGGACACGGGTCAGTCGCGATGCTTCGACGCCGGTTAGCTAAGTTCCCTAATGGTTACGGCCACTGGCTATAAAGCTGAAACTGCTCGCGGGTGAAGCAGATTGAGAGCGGTTTTACGAAGTGGGCGTCCACGGCTCGGCAATGCGGACACGCGAATACGCGGCTGTAGTCCGAGTAGAAATTGAGCCGCTGGTGCGGATAGATCAGTGGCTTCTGGCAGCTGTTGCACTGTAACAGACATTAGTATTTTTCCAACGTTTACTTGTGTAGATATATCCAAGTACCTACGTTAAAACATCGTGAATACTTTTGCGCGCCGAAGTGTTTATCGGTTGAGTACCTGTTCATTGGCAGATTGAGTACCGGTGAGAGAAACTCGAGAGTCGGATAACATATTTAGAGATACGATATTTAACACGATGGTCTCCCGAGTGCTTGTTCGTTGGGGAATCGAATATCGCCACTCGTAAGAAGATGGATTTCAGCTTTTCACAATAGCTACAGATCAAATAATTCATATTTTCACTTCTTTGATAGCGCAGCGTCCACCGTAGCTGATACGCGCGAAATACGTGAGTCGTCGTCTTCTGCTTATCTTTTCCAGAACGTCGTTGATTTTAAGAGCACATCGTTGCGAATAACAAAGACGCCGAACGAAGAACTTACCTTGAGTCGCTCGGTGCAACAAGGCATGGCAGCGAAAATATCGTAGCTGTACATTGTACCAAGGACTAAGCTAGATCCGTCCCACGGCTGAGTACAGCAACGACATCGTACGGGCTGGCCACCGCTTCCTTCCAGGCAGCTCATACACACAGCGGACAAAAATTGCGTGCGACCTTCGACCTTAACCTGAAACAGCAATCGCGTCATGGTCACGGTTTCGCGTTCCAGCTAACTGTAGAATATGAGAAATATGCAAAATATGAAAGAATTGTTTCTCGTTTCAATTCAACGTTAAACACTTTATTAAAACGTTTGTTGAGTACTTTGATTCATCGAGATTCGAGGAAGATTAAAGACATAAGAATCGTAAGATCGTAGACGCAGTGAATTCGACACGAGCGAAGATTTCAAATCGTCCGAGAACTACGCAAACGGTGATTGAAACTTGGAATTACCTCCGCGCAGGCGGACGAGTGTTGTCTGGGTGACAAGAAGAAAGTACCATCCACCAAGGGATACCTGTCGAAGACGAGCATTGGTGCTCGACAAAGGACGCAGGAAACTCTGGACCATTGTAGCGCGGCCAGCGTCGACAGGATGAAGCATCTGGTATCATCGTTGCCATGATTGCCCTCGTCTTCCATCTGTAACAAAAGAAAAATAAATGGTGAGCGAGTTTCGACAACATACTCGAAAGAAGCACCGTAAAGGAGAGTACAGTCGATTAAATCCGTTTGTCGTAAAGGAAGAAAAAGGGGATGAAGGCATAAAACGCGAAGGCTCTCCCGATAAACTAAATAAAAAGCATTTTCGTGCGCAATCTCGTTCACAGTTCGCTCGACAACGACATATCGTAAGGGATCGATAATTTAAACGCGGAATTACCCATTTCCCGGGTCGTGCGAACGCTGCGATAACGTTGGAATAGCGAAACAAAGAGCAAATATTCGGACTCGAGTTAAAGCGGAATTACGATCGAGAAGACTGCAAAGGTGATTGGAAGAGAGAGAGGATATAGGCGAAAATATGGTAAGGGGCGTTTTGAACGGAAGAGAGGTGTCCGATAAGAAAAGGATGAATTAAGAACGAGCAAAATGTCACGTCCTTAATGACGAAAGAAGGAGGAGGAGAAAGAGAAAAAAAGAACCGTGGTCTACGCAGACAGGAAATGAGAAGAAAGGGATTGGTAAGGTGTTGTAGCGCATCGGTGACTGAATAAACGAGAAGGTTAGCGGGCAGAGAAGTTAAGATCTAGATAGAAGGAGGATTTTCTGCCTGTGACAGGATAACGCTTTCGACGAGTATTCGTACATTTTCGACGCTTTAAAACCGTATGATAAATATAGCTCACGTTTCGAAAAATATCTTGTTTAACATGCTTTGAATGTATCGGGCGTTTGATCTAAAATTTAGAAATTTCCAAATAATCCTCGTTTAAAATGACGCTGTCTCTAACTTTCTTCTTGTAACTATCACGTAACCTAAACAATTTCTAAGTTCCATTTTCACCGACAAGTAAACCATTACTACGCTGCTGAAGCAATTTAATGTTAATACAAATTATACAATTGCAACGCGAACACGTGACGAAGAAAGGTTCTCGTTTAATTAAATTCCTCAGACACTCGCATATTCGAAAACTATTAAAGTGGTTAACATTTCAAGGTACAAGGATGAAACGATTCGATATTATCGGGGAGATAAGCTCGCGCCAGTGTTCTATTCCTAGATTATTCCCAAATTGAGATCGAACCAGATAGCTCGAAGAATCCCGTCTACGAAGTTCGCTATTAGATCCTTTAGATCCTCTGCTCGATACCCGTAGAAGCTAACCCGACGAAGGATGGTTAGGATCACCACGTCCTTCGTCCGATCCCTTATTATACTCCCGTGATCCTTATCTCCGAAAACTTGATTCCCACGAGCCCCCATTATAGCTCCTTAGAAATTCCTGCAAAGTAGAGCTTAGCTTCGCGCCGCCGCCCTCACGATCAGCCCCCGATTAAAAATCTATTTGCACGCTCGCGAACCTCGCGTGTTCTATGCGTCTTTTATCGTCTTTCCAGGCAACTGAATTGCTTCGAAGGATAAAGGCTTTTAACTTTGCTCCATCGATTCAACACGGTTTACCGATACGATCCAAGCAAGACAAAGTATTATCGACTATCGTATTTGTTATTGACGCTCGAACATGCATTTCGTAATATCGTCAGTCCTTAACTGCTACCGTGGTATTATAGAATACTCGAGTCACAATTTTACTCCTAAATGGCATTATTATAATATCGTTATATTAATTATTGTATATACATATAATTACGCTATTGCAATTGTAATTATATATATACAATCATAACCTACAAGTTAAGGTCAAGATCCTTTTTGAGGCGTTTTAGAATCCCTTCGGAAAATTAATATATTTCATGTTCTTCCAAATATACGTCGAAGTAGTTGTCGACAACAGTGTGTTCAACGAACTAATACATTATTTCGAGCAGACTGTTGAAGAAAGATCGTTCAGGAAAGCGGAATGTCCGTTCTAGAACAAAGAGGGCGAACAGAAATAATCTAACGAATCGCGAAGAAGCAGCTGAAAAAGAGACACGATCGTTCACGAACTTTGTGCTGCTCGACAACGAGAAGAAGGAAGATCCTCCTTTTCTACCCTGACCATCCGGGCTGAATAGAACGGGTCACACTAACGCCGCACATTCATCTATCCATCCATCCGTCCATCCATCCATTCAGCCGACCATGGAGAACCATGGAAAAAGAGAGCGGGTCGAATAAATAAATTGACTTGGTCTGGTAACTTTTCCAGTCGGTGCAACTGGAAACCGATCGCGCGTGGGTCGATCTGCGAGAGAAGTGGTTCAACTTTTTACGAGTTCGATTAGAGGCTTGAGAACCAAGAAAAAGAGAGAGAGAGAGAGAGAATGGTAAAAGAGGTATTGTGCCTTCGTCGGCGCGATTCTTTTTTACTACCCTCCGACGGGAAACGTTCGGTTGTTTGCCGAGAGACAATTTCCTGAGATACGTAATTAATGTCCCTGAACCGGATTTTAATCGAGCCACCTCAGCATTCTATGATTGCAAAGAAAAAGGGATGGTTCCTCGCAAAGGACTGAGATTGCAGTAAAGGTAAAAGCCTCCGACGTGTTTAGCCGTAATCTCTGTCGAGTTCTTCACAGTAACACACAAGAGAAAATGGTGGATATGCCTCGTGAAAGTATCCCAACTAGGTAAACATCTTTTAGGATTATGTTACGCGTGTTTTCATCTTCCGTACACTCGTCGACATGATCGCTACGCTGTCCGATTCGAAGTCAAATATTCAGAATGTTTGGCAAAACGACGAGAACGTAAAACATCAACGTCGCAACGGCGTTACGAGGCTACAACGCTTCAGTAATTAATAAATAAGCGTTGTCATTACCAGTTTCGACATTACCATAATGCTGAAAAATACTACGAGTGTTGAATGACTATCTAATTCGACAGCCAGCAAGTAAGTGTAGGAGAAAGAAAGAGCAACTGCTTTGGGAGTATCGTTAAATAAACGCCCGACACGAGTGGAAAAAGCTGACGGTTGGAAGCGATTTCTCACCCCCAAATTGGAGGTCGGCGACTATTCCGGAAGAGCAAAGTCGAAGGTCGCCGCCCCAGCGGATAATTTTGTCGCCGCAGCTAAAAGGCTAAGGGTGAAAGGAAAGTGAAAAAAAAAGAACAGAGGAAGAGCGAGAAGAGAGGCGTGGAGGAGGCATAAATCGCGGCGTATCGTCTATGGGGTGGACCGTCACCGGGGGAGGATTACGATGCCGGCGTAGCAGATTATCGGAATTCAATAATACCGGTCGGTACAAATAAATATAAAAATCAGCCGGAGGCACACGCGCGAACGCGCGACCCAAAATAATAAAGTCGAGGAGAAACGAGAGGCTAGAAAGAAGGTCGACGAACTCGTAAACGACCCAGAAGGCTTCCGAGCTTTTCTGTAAATTTTACAACGCAATAAAACCAGAACAGCGTTCGATAAATATGGTATTCCCTTCGTGGTCTTCTAATCTTCTTCCTCTGAAGATGTTCCACGATGGTAGAAGTATTCCAGATCGTAAGAGAGCTCGATCCGAATCGGGAGGACAGCTCGGGAAGAGAAACGGTCGAAGTTTTCGATGTTCGCGACACACCGTGTCGATCTTTCACGACAATTCGTACGCGTTTGGATAAAAAAAAAAATTTTTTTTTTTTTCAACTTTTCCGTTCAACTTCATTTTCATACTCGTCGAATTTCTGGTCCATTTTTTCACAATACGAATAAACTTGGTGCCTGATTAAACAAGTACCTGCGTACAACGTACAGTCACATCGTAGTTGGGTATATTTGCTAATACAGCGAATACGTATCTCTCTTTTCACTTCTGTAATAAACCAACCATACGAAAACCCTTGTCTCTCGCTGTACATTATAAGAAAGATGAGATATCCCGTGTGTCACAGAACGAAGTTGAGCCCTTTTTTCATTTCGCCATAGAAGATGGTGACGGAGGACGTTATTGAAAATACCGAAAGCGGGTTTTTTACGCCCGTGGATCGACCGAGGCAATTTCGAAACGTAGAAGAAACGAAGCGGAAAGGGACGAGCGTAAAAGGGAAAGGGAAGGAGGAGATACGGAGAGAAACGATGGAAAGTAAAACGTACTACCCAGGGATTTGTCAAGACTCTTCTGCAAGGACGTTCTTATTTAGACCTTAACGGCGCAGTCGAGCGGCCATAGGTCCCGCGACGATAAAGCTCGGTTATATAGACGAGCATAAAATTCGTTACGATCGGCCTCGGTTTGCTTCCGCTTTTGTCCCTCCAGCGAGAATGCAACTATAACCGTCGAAGGGCGCGTGGTAGAAGAAGAAAATCGACCATCTTAATCTTTCGTTTCCTGTCCGACTCTTTCGAGCATCACGACGTATACTTGGTATTGTAAATTGTTTGGGTTTAACCTCTCGTTGCAAAACTAGAACGTTCAATGGATGGGAATGTAGAATGGGCGAAGCATACAACAAGTTCACTGGAGCAAAATTGCTAGCCAGAAACCTTACGTTTATCGGTTCACTGGTACAAGCTATCCAACTCTATGGGATTTTCGAGGATTCCTCGACCCTAATCCTCTTTCATAATGGTTCGTGAATTTATTTTGCCGATCGTGATACGTTTGGTTCGCCGAAGAAGCAATTCGTCGCGTTTTCTTTATATATATCGCGTTATGGATCGTTGCGCACGAACAGCATACGTCAAATACGTTTATCGCAATTTATTAATAACCTATCGAAGTATCGCGAAAGTCGAACTGCTGCAAGATCTCGGCGTTTCTCAATTTCCCTCTCCAAACAATCGCCGCGAAAACTATCTCTTCCATCGCAGAAGTTTCTTTGCAGATCTTCAGAGCTACCCGCTGGTCCACCAACAGCCATCAAACTTTCACGCGACACCAGTCGATAATTCTTCCCTGTGACGGCACAAAGACAGCCCCGAATAGCTCGCAAACGTTTCGTGCAGCTATAAAACGCTACATAGTACGGTACAAAGAAAGATTATTAAGAAATCTCTCTTGCGCCGTTTCGTCGACGAAAGTCGTGCTCTGTCTCGAGGACTTCATCCCGCCGGTAACACTCCGCTCGCATCCTCGTAAATACAGAAACGGACGAGTGGGTGGATCGTTGCGCCGACAGTGAACGCGTGTGCCAAGGGTCCGCGAGAGTCTCCGAGCGACTAGCTTAGTTCGAGGGATTTACGAGCGCCGCGACGAAGGATGCAAACACCCAGCATCGCTGGCGCGTGTCTCCTCGGCTGGAACAAGGAGCAGGAAGATCCGAACCGAAGACGCGATAAGCAACTTCCCTCGTTTTTACTGATTTTCTATCCTCCTTCTGTGCTTCTTTCTATCGCCCCCCCCCCAGAAAACTTTCTCGTTTTTCCCTCGTCGAAGGGAGAATCCGTCTGCTTCTGTTGGCGGGCTGAGTATCAGTCTGACTGACCTACTGTCGAGCTCCGAAGGAAGAAAGCTCTTTTCACTCCCCGTCGTGTTCGTTCGCGCGCGAAAATAATCGATGCCGATTCTCTACGACCAGAAGCTAAAGACGTCCCTCTTTCCGACAGAGCTTAACGCGCCCGTTCACGACTCAGTGGAGACCCGCTTTCGCTTTCTAGACGACAGATTGTAGCTTTAGCTTTTCAATGGACAACCAGTTGTCGCGTATATTTGGCCACGAACGATTTTGCGGGACAAACTGATCCACTGTGGATCGAAAATGTCAACTTTTGCATTCGATCGAATCCAACGTCGTCGAAGGAGCTATCTTTTTTAAGTTATTTGCAGACTGACAGATATTCCACGCGATCTGATACGACGTTTGATAATAATTGTTTGGGTATCTCGAAAGTACGATTAAACAAATGCTAAGCTAGATTAAAAATTAAAGACTAGCGACAGGCATGGTAGGTGGATCGTTGTCTACAGACAATACCTATCGATTCGAACGCGTTTTATACGCACCCCTAAGTTCAACTATATTTCATTCGAACAAAGGCAGCCAAGTTCTCTCGATCTTCTAGGCCAAAGTATTAATTAATACCGTATTATGCCCGATATTTGCCCCCTCTCGAACGCAAACAATAAGACGTTCCTTTAGAAGGAAGGTAAGGGGAGGTTTCCTTTCCCTATGACGACGTTCCCCTACTCGCCTGGGGAATCCAGACGACGTGCTTTCCTCCGTCGATGCAAGTGACCCACTGTCTGCTCAACGGCGACGAATCGAACAAAGAAACCCTCTTTACGGTGCTCCTCCTCGCGTGAAAATAATCGATGCCGCTCCTCTTCCATGGAACTTCTTCTCTTCCTGCTTGCCAAGTTCCACCCTCCGTATTTCATTCCCTTGGCGTATTCGAATGCAGATGGACAGCAGGGTAGAACGAAAGAATCGAAATTATACGACTTTCATTTTCCAGTAGCGAACCACCTTTTCCTACGACGATTTTTTCCAAAAATTCACTCTATCCGTTCAGGCTAAGTATGCAAAATTTGATTTCTACCGAGTGAATTTTCGAGGTGATGCGAAGATTTCTTCTAAAACGAAGAAATAGATTCATCTAAAGGTTTGTCGATCAAAACCGACTTTGTCAACTTAAACGTCGCTATAGAGAGGGCAACTTTTCTTCGCTATTGGAAGTCATGAATAGCGCAACAAAATTCCCTCCCCCCTATATTTCTTTTCACCCTAATACACAGCATCGTTGGTAGTATAGGGAGAACAGAAAAGAGGGAAGGAACAGATATCGGACGAACAACGCCTGACGGGACCTCTCCGAAGTGAAATTGCGATCCCTAATATTACTGACAAGCGATAGAAAAGACAACGCGGTGTCGTTGGCTGCTGGAATTTTATCGAGGGTGCCCCGGAAAAACTAATCTGCCCGAGCGATAACGCGAGATGCGCCCAATTCACGGAGAAATTTTAAACGGGACGAATGAGAGTTCTTTGTCGTTCGATTGAACTCAATTTGAAACGAGGTAGTTTGATACACGTGCACGCTCCCATTCGCAAATATCAGAACACGTGCTGTTTTCGTACGAAGCGCCATGATTAATTCAAATTTTAGATTTTACACTTTGGCGACGATTGGATGACGTGTTCGTGGGCTTTCGGGTTTCCAATGTGTCGTGGTTGATTCAATTTTGTTATTAGTCTCTCTACTGATCCATCAAGATTTTACATTTTCGTATAAATTTGTATAAAAGTGCGCGGTTTAGTTGGAGGGAAGAGCAAATAGAAATTCGATTCGTTCCTGTTTCTCTGATATATAACTTGGTCGTGTATTTCGGGGATACGTAGCGACTCGACGTATTTGGTCCTCGAAGAAGTCCGATAAATCAACAGGACAAAGAGACCAACCGCCGGAGCACGGGGAAATTAAAATCTACCCCCGAGTTCGCTAAAGAAGGCAACTTTTTCGAAGTTTATTGCGCGTCAAATGCATTCCACGCCGGGGAACAAAGGAGAGAAAGGTGAATTAAAAACGGGAAGAAAGAAACCAGGTAGTCATTCGCAGACTAGAGAGGGTGGCGTTCCGACGCTTTACAAGATTTTCCCCTGTAATCCCCCGGCTAAGCGGCTTACTCTCGATTCCCGCGTCGAAAGACTACACCTAATCGCGATTGGAAAAAGAAAAATTAAAATTTAGTCTCGTAACTTTGTTGCGGCAGAATATCGAGGTGGATTTCGAAGAGCCGCCTTCTCTAATTTTTAAATACACGTGGTGCACGGTATTTTTTTCCACGTAATATGATAACGACTCGCGTTACGACAACGAAGAAATGTAACGATGGAACGGAAACAAAAAAGACGAACAAGTCTCTCAATCACCGTCGGAAGAATGTTACGATTATTTTCTATAATTGACAATTTTTTAAAATACGATATTACGTTTGTGGAAAATCACGCATCGCCACCCATCTTCTTCAAATTGTTCTCAAATATTCTCGAGTCATCCGAATCTGCTCGCAGATTTGGTTACGCGGAATGGCTGTTTCCTGTAAAATATGAACATGAAGAAGCGTTCGAAATGTGAAACTCAAATCTGCAGGTTACTGTACATGAACTTTCTCGTTATTTAAATTACAATTTTGCAAAGTGTATCCGTTATAATTTTAGAAGAACACTCGGTATAAAGCGAAAGGCGTCGCTGGAATTAATTACGAGCGTTTCTAGCGATGCGACACGTGAACGCCAGATAAAGGAATGCATTTTTCATGCACGCGAAAGGGTGGCCTCGCGTATCACGGGACGATCGCGAAACACGCGACGAAGAGGAGGCGAAGGGAATTCCTGGCAGCAGCCTCGTCGGCAACCCTCCGCGATTCGAGCCAGGATAACCGCGCGTGTGACTGTCGTCATTGAAACAGTCCCCTAGATATGTACGCGTCGAGGATCACTGGAGCCAAGAAAGGAAGTACCGCCCATCTGAAAGATTGCTTCCCTATTTTATGCATCTTATTGACTCGCAGTGACTCACGAACGTACTCGAACATTCGTAGATACCTTTCGTGATACCTTTTACGTGCGCGAATCGGCCGAGACAGCGACGGTGAGTGTAAATCAGCCATGTGGAACGAACAAAAGCTACATGTAATAGCTCACTGAAGTATTTGAACGCTTACCGCAGAAGACGTTTACGAATACAACATTAGCAGAGATAAAACATTTTCGAATTTTATTAGCATCATAACGAGTCACGGCCGTCATGATTTTGTATCGGTAAAATCTGAAAAAACGGCGTTAAAAAGACGTTACTAGATATTTGATAAAAGAATTAGAGCTTATACGAGAAATGCGAAAGTAGCGATATGACGTCGAACGTTAAACGTTGCAATTTTACATCGAACGAAAGTTTCAAGGGATGAAAATTGTATGGGTTCGACGAGCAGACAGCCAGACGAAGCAGTCGATCAAAATTAGAGGTAAGCACGGCTCATTTTCGATTTTATTATCTCGATTGCCGGTTCACTGGTCCGCGTGAAGGGCAGAGAGGGTGGATTTCAGTCGACGACAAAAGATAAACTCGCTCCGAAAAGCCAACGCTATCGCACGCTGCGCATTAATCGGAGAATGGAAATCAGTTTGGCGTTCGAGCCGACCCAACGTGTCGCGACTCTTCGGTCAGGAAGAGAACCTGGAACACGCGAACTCTGCTCGAAGACGTCGAGTTTTTTCCCTATGGATTCCCCGAACTTTCCTAAAAGGGAAAGAAATTAAACGAGGAAAAGAGCAAGAGCGATCGAGGGGTAAAAATGAATGTTCTTTATCGGAACGCAGATGTTCGCGGCCGGGATATCGCGATCGATCCATCAAACGATGAAGATCATTTGTCGCGACCAACGGGGGAACGCGTCGCTATAAATTGCAACAAAAACGCGCGGGACGGCCACTTGGAGAGTCGCGTTTCGACCGATCGGCTCGACAACGTTGATTGATATATAACATCGGGTCGGTAAAAGCGTCGTAGAAATTAAAAACCGGCTGCCGGCGCTATTTCTCGCCAGGGGTGTGACTTTCTACCCCGTGCTACGACTCTTGGACGGTTCAAAGGACAATCACGAGGCGCGTTTCGCTACCGTGCAACACTATTCGTAATATATTCCCGAATTATGACAAGAAACGTTTCAGGTATAAAAAATACACAGTGTATCAAGATCAACAGAAAAATAACGAAATTTCGCCAATGTAAGAGACCTTGCACGATAGAACTTATAGAATACTATTGCGAACAAGTAAAATTTTACAAGTTGCATGATAGTTAGAATTGGTATTAATAAATTTCCTTACGAAGTAAAGAGAAGCGTGGTAATCGAGTAAAACAAATTTTATAAGTTGATAAGGAGACAATGCAAGTTCAAGTATCAGCAGCGAGAAACAAGGGGAAAAAGTAAGAATAAAGAATAATACAAAAAGTTGAGAAGACGGAACCACAGACAGGCCGTACTTTATTCTGTGGTTTCGGATCTTCTCAGGTTTCGACTGACACCTGGAACACGTAAACCCGGATGTTTGACCGATTTTACAACCACGTTTTATCGTGGACACTACACTACATCGTGTACGAATAACAGAGTTGGGTGTAACTTTCGTGTACTCGGTGTTCCTCGAACAACCTGATCTGCCTTGTAAAAATATTCACTGGCGAATTACGCATAATTCTGCCCTTCTGTAAGACGTACAGCAGTTTCAGTTAAGGATACAAAGCGTTTCTAGCCCGTTCTCCGCTTTATCGCTATAAAATAAGACATTGAACGTGACAATGATCCACCCTTCCTAAGCGAGGGTTAAATTTCCCATAAACGCACAAACATCCATAGTCTACGTCTAATCCCAAAGTACATGTAAACCACGTTCTACCAAGTGCCACCGATTAATAACCTTCGGTATCCCGAAACATCGTTTAACAGTTTCGAGTCAGTTGAACAAAAGCCACCGGCGTTACCTGTGCGCTTGCTCCGCTACCCTTACCGCTAAACCCTCCAGAATTACGCAACGTTGCCTCGAAGGGAAAGCAGGATTTACGGGAAGAACACTTTGGACACCGAGTGTACACGCGTACGGCTGGCTTTCGCCATCGCAGTCCTTTCCCGTTGAGTACGCGGGAGGAAGAGCCAAGGGTTAGGGGCCTCCTCTTGTCCTTATAAATCAGCCACGCGTCGCCGAAGAGGTTAAGGATGGCCTCTCGCTCCGGGTGCGTTCGCAAAAGGTCGAATACACGGAATGCCGGATCGGTGGGACGCGTACCGCCTCCTACTTACACACGCACGCACAAGCGCGCACACACATGTACATAAGCTTATCCTTCGCGAAGGGTTGCTCGTGGAAAGTAGGCCCCCTCGTTAAATTTATCGCGCCACGTCGTCGACGGAGTTATGTGCAGCTTCTCGCGACGGGGAGTCCGCTTTCTTGCACAGAATACACGCCGCCCTCGTGCAACTACCCCCGAGTGGATGAGCTGCTCTCTTCGGGATCTAGTAGACTATCGTCGCGATTCCTTGTGGAATATTTGGGGTTTCATACACAGTTTGTCGAAACGATACAACGATCTCGTTATATCCCTTCTTGCAGACAGAATATTCTTCGATCTTCGTTTCTTCCAGAGATAGATAGTCAACGCGCTGTATTCGGAGAATTTCAGAGGTCTTCGATCCAGAAGAACAACAACAAGCGTATTCCGCTATGAAGAAAACTGTGCGTGAAGAGAACCACGCGTTAGGACGTGACGCACTCGCTCTAATTGCCGGACCGCACACCTCGAGTACGAAGTTAATCATTCTCGACGTGCATACGCCGAGCGACCAACAGAAATCGGAAGAGAAATTGCCTGCTCTCTCCGCCGCTAATTTCTTCTGCTGTCGCTTGCAACGAAGTCCCGAGTCCTGCTGGGACTAATTTCTCGAAAAATATCGCTAACAAGATACGTAATTTCACGAGTCGTCCAACGTGAAAAAAGGTTGCAAGATGAGTTATAACTTTATACTCGATACTTTCACGCAACGATGAAGCTGATCTCTTAATTATCACGTTACACGCTATCTTTGATTCCGCGGCTGGACTTTTTGCTAATCTCGGCGATCCTCCCCTTTTAGCAAACAAATGGACACAAACCGACCCCTCGATTAGAGGCTGGAATTAGAAGGCGGTCGACGTTCGACGAGACAAATTACCATTACCATTCGTTGATTAACGCGGGGACGTTAATCGCGTGAACGTATCACACATCACGCGATAAAGAAGAAAATTATGTCTAAGTAAAGCTGCGTTTTTACTGAACCAGCGACGAGAAACTTTTTATTGATGTTACGTGTCTCTCGAAGAATTTAACGATAGCGTAACCATTTTGAGAAACGTAGCAATTACTACAGCGTGAATCAGGAAGCGATAGAGGATTAATCCATTAGGGAAGGGAGCAAGCAATAGTTTATCGCAGTGTCATAAATGCTTCGATCTTTCCGCAGTTCGTGAAATTTACGCGGGAAACACAGCGACGAAAGATAATAAGGAAATATTTGGAGCACGCGAACAACAAAAAGCTCTGCTCGTGGTAGCTTCAGCGAGGACGTAGCTTAAAGAATCGCGTGCCTCTCGATAATGCAAGAAGGCGTGGAAACGCTATATTTATGCTCTAGTGTGTGTGTCCCACGCGCCACGAGAGAGCCACGAGGCCGTCTAATTAGCCGTTTAAGATAAGATTTTCATCGGACCTTTACCAGTTGTGATTAACGGCGCGCTTAAACGACCAGCCATCGCCTCTGAAAGAATCGATCTCGCTATTCACTCGGACAAGCCTGAAATATTTCTTACCCCTGAGAAAATTCCGCGTTTAAATCGAAGTAAAACCCCTCGGGGAAATTAATTTTCATGGGAGTCGCGATCTGAAAACTCGCTGGCGTTACAGCATCTCCGGTTTCATGACAAATTTTCTAATTTCGAGGCAATTAATTATCAGAGATCTGAGAAACGAGGTGGAAGCTAGGCGTGAACGAGGAGTAATCGCGGTCGATAGACGGGGGGGAAAAGAGGAAATCAACCCCCGCGCGCGAACGTTCCGAACCCTCGGACGAACAGCGATAAATCCAAATTCAAGATTATTAATAATGCACACCGACGAATTGTCGGTGGCCCGGTTTTCCGGCGTAAACCAGTTATTGCTCTCTGGTCGTTTATTTCCTACGGGAGAGCCAGAAGGGAGAGAAACAAATCCGCGGCGTACCAGGGGTTGTTACCTTCCTGTCTGTCAAAAATCGCGAACGAGCCCCGGCGGCTGAATAAATAAATTAACGCCGAGACGCTGCCTTCCTTACCTGTCAGGGATCCTTCCCTTTTACCCATGAAATTCCCATACTTTCATGTATAAAGTATCCAGCTTCGAAAGTAACAAACCTCCCTTTGCAAATTATCAAATATATCTGAAAATGTGGCAAAATATGTACATACACGCTTTTGCACCGTTGTAGTATATACCATTCTATCCTCGTTCTTATAATATCCTTATTTCCAATTTATACACCATAAACTTTCACCAATAGTAAAAACACCCCTGCTACGAGTATCACGTTACACGTCCAATATGTCAAACACGGGAGACGAAGTACGGTTGGGAATTGCAGGGGAGCCATAGGAAACCAGCATCGTGTAACGGCAGGCGATTAAACCACGCACGTGGCCAACAACGCGGGCAACACTCGCACGAGTGCATAGTTAACCTAACCGCGTTCGTAATCTGACGCGAATCCGCCGAAAACCGCGAAAACCATCCGGAGCGGATTAGGATCGGCGGCGGACCAAGCAGAAACGAATTTACGCTTCTTTAAAGGGGGAGAGAGAATGCACCGGCTAGCTACGCGATAGATCTGCTTAAGAAGGCGCATTACAGTCGCCAGTTCATCTTCTTAAAGCCAAGTCCGGAATTATTCTGTAGATGGGATGGATGATGGTTGGGGAAGGGGGTGGCTTTGCACGATCGCAGCCACCCTGAAAATCCGGTAATGACGCGAGAACGGCCGGATTTGCGCGAAAACGCTGCCTTCGAAATGAGTTTAAGAGAGTCACTCCTGCGTAAGAGGCTTCGCCAGCACTTCCATCCGATATTTTATTAATTACGTTTCGTCCAAGACCGCCTCCGCTTCCGCTTCGAACGATATTTCTTGTGGGAAGGTCATACCGATATTCTGTCGTTTAAAAGAACATACGACTATGATATAAGTGGTTACGAAACCATTTGCGTATTTCCTTGTTCTCCGACCAAGCTCTTTTTTTCTTTATCAGAATCAAATTCCTATAGTTTCTATAATGTTTTTTTTTTTTTTTTCAGAGAAACGTTAGACGATACGAATTTTTAATCTCACTATACTAATTCCGCGACGAATACTTTTTCTCGAGAAACTGACGAACCAGCTGAAAAAAAGGAAGAACGTAATTTTTTACATTTCTCGTGAAATATCGGTCTGTAGGCAGCGATTAAACGGCA
Organism: Bombus sylvestris; assembly: GCA_911622165.2. Classification (NCBI taxonomy): domain Eukaryota; kingdom Metazoa; phylum Arthropoda; class Insecta; order Hymenoptera; family Apidae; genus Bombus; species Bombus sylvestris. The sequence goes on along the minus strand of OU443153.1, from coordinate 4,544,129 downwards.
AGGTTGCCCTTGATGGAGATGTAAATTCCATCGGGTCCAAAAGACGGTAGGGCGCAGCTGCCCGAGCCGAGGAAACTTTTACCGAACAAGAGAACTTAATCTCGACTTGTCTTACCAGAAAACAAGAGAACCCGACAGCGGATATGTTTTAATACTTAATAAGACTCTCGGGTATCCGCGAGCGACTTTGTACCCGTTTCAAACCACCGATGTATGCGAGGATGAAATTCTCTACAATTACGTTCCGATGCCTCTATCCTCTATGCGTTCTCCCCTAGATACAATTTTTTTTTCATCCCCAAACCGAACAGGTAAAAAAAGAAGAAGGAGAAGAACAGAACAAAATTTGTTGAGGAAGGGTACTTTTGTTATAGTAAAAGTTCCCCTTCGGTTCAAAGTTCCTTCCTGAGATGCACGATAATATAAACCAGCACGTATGGTGAGCACAATTATACGTATTATATCCAATCAATTCTTTACAACAAACTCGTACTCGAACATGTCGAAAGGCTTCTTCCTTTTATACGATACGGGTTTCAGAAAATTCGTTTCGAATACACTGTGCACTTTCAAACGAGGGTAAAACGTAATACGTACGAGTCTTTTGAAAAGAGAGGGTGAGCAGTCCCTTTTCATGATCTGGGAAGAGAATTCCAATGGAAGGTCCAACCCCTTTTACCCCTATTATATAGAAGGGAATGTAGGGTAACGAGATTCGCGTTCAGGTGGCCCAGACACAATAATTTCCTCGAGAGATCGGTTTCTGATTGCTGGGCGTGTCTCACGAATCCGCGGAACCACCCTTCATCGTGTTCCACGATTTTGCATTCGGTCGATACTGCGACCGAGAAAGATCGTAATCGCAAGCGGAGCTTCTCGTTTCTTCGTTTCTCACGCCGAATACGTGTCTCTCAAGCGAGAAAATGAGAAAATAACGCGTATCCACGCTCTATACGTATTGTAGTTTGTAAAAGATTTCGATATCGATGAACCACATCATCTTCTTGATAATTGAACTTTGAACTACACGATTAGACCTGATAATTTAATCGTCGTAATATAAGCAATAAAAGACCGATCGCTTTAGACACGAGAGGGATAAGCTAAGAACGAGGCAGGTTGCGACGAAAGTATTTGAGTTTCTCGCGTGTATAAATGACAAAGAGCGAGATTTCACGTTCACGAGCTGTTAAATCAACAGAGTGGCGGAGATCGAAATCTACATTGACATTTAAGCGCCGTCTCCATTGTCGCGAATCATGAACTATGCTTCTCTGTCACAACGTCGATGCTGCGACCTGGTCGTACACCGATAATGCGCAATTATCTCCTCCGTGTAGTTCGAGCGGCGCGAATCGATTCTTCCACGATCGATTAGAAACGGCTCGATTCCCGTTACGCAACTTTCACCTCTCTTTCGCTCGAAGAAACCGAACAAAATTCCATCGCTGAATATCAGTACTATCGGAAACTCTATTCCTACGTTCTTCGAATTTTCTCTTCTCACACACTACCAGCATTTTAACACAAACGTTCGATCGTTTTTCTATTACTTATTCATTATTACTTATCTATTAATTATTTCGTTGAAATTTTCCACAAATGCATAGAAATCCGCGGTCTGTCTACTTGTCACCCATGTAAATTCTCTCCTATATGACTGTACAATCTTAAAAGACGTATGGATCTGGAAATCTAGAAAGATCTTGCGCAATAAACTCTATAACGTAATTAGAAAATTCCAAAGATACCAGGTCGTATAGATCGAGTTTGAGAAACGAGATCTAGACGTTCAACCGATTCAATAGAGATCTTAACGAGGTAAAAATTCCCAAAGATATTTGCACCGATTATCAGCCTCGATAAGTGGCGGAGGGGGTGTGCAAAGCGCAAGAACGCGCGACGCGGTTATAAATAAATATAGCCGGTAGTGGCGGTGCGTGTACGCAAAACAGAGCGAAAGATATCTCCATCGGAGTCGCGGCGAGGCTAATGCACTCTAATCTAGCCTCTATAGATAGAGACTTCTCAATGCCATTCACTGCACGTACGCGTGCAACGGGCTGCACACAGAGCGCCAAGAAGCGATCCTCGCACGATCGTAGACATTCGTCGCGACGAACCAACGAGTTATTCGTTCGAGACGTGGTCGAGCATTTGCGAAAATCCTTTGGACTTCCTGTTCCGTAAGGTAAGAGAAACGAGCGAACGAGACGGCACGGAGGAGGAGACGCAACGATTTTATCGTAGGACGTTGCCTCGTTACTGCATATAAGTTTCTTTCTTTACGAAATCATTTCATACATCTCGAGAAGCAAACGCTTATTTTCATGAATTTTTAAATCACTATCAGTGCGTCCTTCGGTATTCGTTTAAACGTATCAGAGGCGACGGTGGAAAGTGTATAAAAAAAAGAAAGGAAAGATTCGTCAGCTGTTTCAACCGTGTGGTATATCTGTATTTATCTAAGAGATATTTCTAAAGTCACGTTTATTTATTTGTTTTCGCGTTTATTCGTTTGAATTTTTAGTTTACATTTGTCTTATTACTCTATCAAGCTATATAAACAATTTTATTTCTTGAGTAAATTTCATTATCGTATGGCTGTTCGCTTTATCGGTATAAGACAAAGCCAAGCCCCCACGAGACGCGCGTTAAACATCCAGAGGATCTCAAACGATCCTTAATATCCCTATTAATCAAAATAACAGTAAAATAACTCTAAAGGAAAAAGATAAAAATTCGAATGACTCTTTATTCGAGATAACGTTGATCACAGCCAGACACGACACCAATCAGACACACTCGTTTCATCGATGTTCTTTATCGTCAACAATTCTCCGGCTATCGACGAAGCAAGAAACCTATCATTTTCGAAAAGCAACACACTGTCTTACGAAATCGAATGCGATAGAATCGAACGATTTTCAATGAACGCGAAACCGACCAAGAGTACCAACTAAGAGGAAGTGCGAGGCATGGCGCAGATGTCGTCTACGGATTACCATTAAGAAACATCCTCCTCGCGTTGTTCCCCGGCTTATTTATTCGCGCTTACGCCGTCCTTCTTACGGATAAGTAAGAATTAAATATTCATTGGAACAGACAAGCACGGCGAAGCGCTAGAGAGAAGGAGAGGCGTACTAAACAGAAGAGATTAAGAGGGTGAACACACGAGTGAAAGAGGTGGAAGGAGAAGAAGCATGTCGAAAAAGGGAAGAAAAATGAGATAAAACAGATGGAGATGAGAGAAGAAGGGTAGAAAGGGAAAGAAGAAAGTCCACGGGGAAAAACCGAATGAAAGACGACAGAAGGCAAAGGGAGAAAGGACAGAAAGATTTGTCGCACTCAACCGGATTAAACGAAAGGTACTCCACGAGGGAAAGGAGAAGGGATCCCTCTCGCTTTTTATACACCCTGCACCACCCCTTCCCTCCTTTTTCGACGCTGTTGCCTTCTGTTTTCCTCTCGCGTCATTCGGCAAATAAGACGCGAAGCAGTTTCTCGCAGCGGTGTGTCGTCGTGCATTATTCACGGCTAATCTGCACAAAGCCACGACAACTTCTGACGTCTTTTTCTTTTCCACAAAAGTCCTGTCAACGTTAAGAAACACCCTCGAACGTAACAAATTTCCGAACCTTAACCTCGAGTTTCAGATTTGGTCGGTGAAAACGGCTAGACGATATCGTTCCACGATTTTTATTCCTTCCTTTGCATTAGCAAACTTTTTACCCCCCAAAAAACCAATACAGACTAACCCGAGTAGGTATCCACCACGTGTTTCCTGCAAGAAATTTTTATACCGCTGTAAAAATATCGCAAAACTTTTCTAGGTCCAGGTCCGTTGAACGTTTCCACGCCGATATTACGCTCTGAAAATAAAACTTGCGAAAAATATTTTTAATTTTTCAAACTTTAATAATGCAGTTTAAAAAATTTCACGTATGGAAGCAAGTAAAAAGAAGTAGCGGATACATACATAGCAAATAACCAGCGAGCTGTATGAACTAAACTATATGAACCAGCTGAATTCTTCAAGAGACTCGCGTAAACTGGCGTACCGTACATACTAGGTATATAAAAAGTTGCTGTAAGTTTCAGGAAATACTGGCGAGCCCGTTACGAATAACGTTCGCGAAAAAATCATATCAAGCGAGCATGAAATGTTTATAAACGTCTTCAGAGTGCTAATCGCGAACAGTTGAGATAGACTGTGAATTACGCGTAACATTATCATCGATCGACGAAACTCGACACGAGCAACGGTATGTCCACGCGAAAAACAAACGACCCCAATAATTCGGCGTTGCGTAATGGCGCCATGCGCCATATCCTTTCATCGAGCAAAAGAAAAGGAAAAAATAAAAACGGCGTCGGACTAGGGCGATAAAGCGCACGGAACGAGCTGCAGAATCCTTCGCTTTTTCTCGTTCCATCGTTCTTTCCACTTTTCTCCTCGCGAAATTGAGAAAAATAACGATCTTCGAAGGGACGAGAAAACGCTCGCGTTTCCTGCAACACGGTCCTGACAGCCGGTGCTCTCGCATTATTGCGCGCATAAAAGCCAATGTCGTACGTTTCCTTGCGAAATGGCGCTCCTTCGCCGTTTGTACCTTCTTTATCATCCCTGTACTAGCTCCGGCACGCGATCACCGCCATACCCCTTGCCTTGTTCGTGTTTTTGCAGATGCTCACACCTTCCTCCTCTTCTTTCAGAGACAGAGAGTGAATTATGAAAATTTTTTATAGTAATTTTTTGAAAGATTTTTCCCGAGTCGCATTTTGTCGCTTCTCGAGAAAACAAAGAGAGAGAAAGACGAGGGGGAAGGAAAAAGAAAGTGTAAAAAACATGAAGCGAGAAAACACGACTCGGGAAAAATACTTGAATTGAAATTCGAATGCCAACGACTAGACACGCTGTCTACGCCTGTCGTTTGCAGACATCGTGGGATTACAACGGAGACGAGAAATCTCAATGAGAAATCGTATCTCCGTCAGTTTTATCGCCCTGTCTTCTAACAAAATTGTGTGAGAGCGGAAAGAAGTTTCGTGGATCGGTAAATCCTAGGAATTATTAGGAACTTGTCGTAGGAAAAATAGGAATATTTCTAAATACTTTCGATACCAAATGCTACGAATTATACATTGCTGAATTTTCCGTTTGAAACGTAGCGTCAAGTCGCAAAACGACGAATAGTTAACTCCGACCTACAGACACGTAAATCCTCTGTAATTTAAAAATAGGCTCCTCGACTGAATCTCTAAAACGCATTAAGCGCATAAAATAACCATTTACCCTAAGAACAACCTTCCTCTGTCGAATTAACATTCTTTCTTGTACTTGTAATATAAATCTCGTCTCCAACAATTTAACGTCATCGATCAACCGCGAACCAATGCTTCTTCCCCCTTTCATGACTCATAGAAGAGTTTCCCTTTTCTCTTGCTGGAAGGTTCTGTAACCACGGCGCGAGGCGACGCACATAAATATCGCGGTAGAAACACAGGAGGTTCCTTCGGGCATATTACCATAATGGCTGCTCGTTCCCCTAGCTCTAGTCGAAGGATAATAGATCCCGTGGCGTCCCGATCCAAGCGTTAGCGCGCGTCATGGTGCCGCGAACTCGAACGCGAATCCGCAATTTTGCCAAGGCACGTATTGTTCCGAGACAGGAAAATGGAACGCTAGGCGAAGGAATGCCGGACCGATTGGTAATTTCTGATCGACCTACTACAATCGTACAGAGAAGCAGGCGTGTTGGCGGAAAATGTCACCTATATGCATAAATAAGACCGTATGGCGACGTACGACGGCGATCGATAGTTATACACACGTGCGCGTTTCTTCACGCTCGATACGCTTTTCCTCCGCAACGATATCGCGCGTTCTCCGCGTTGTCTGCGGACGATGCATGGCTGGCTGGATTTAGCTTCAACGATAACCCTGACCGGTCAAAATCTGAGTAACGACGAGCCGCTAGTAATAGCGGTAATTTTCTTGCCGCTTGTCGCTAAAACTCGCTGAGTTATCGCTTCCCCGGATCGTGTTTTCAATTCTATCCCGAGTTGCTGGTATTAATCACGAAGAACGTGTATCGAACGCATGATCTCTTCCACGCAACGGTTACGATCCTTCTTTTTCACAAATAACAGGATCCCAGTTAAATTACGCTCGAGACGTTCGGATATTTATTTAGTAACCTACAGATGTGTTTGTTTTATTCTCTAGAGCAAGGACAAGAAAGGATGGTTTATTGAGAGTTAAGTTCAAGTTTATTCGTCTAAGCAATACTCAACATAAAGCTGACTACAATCGTCGTGCGTCTTAAACTCGGCTTTCAGCTTCTCAACTGACTTAACTCAAACTATTCCACTCAACTGCTACTCCACGACTCGACTGCTCTGCTCGACTGCCTAACGTCTTCTCCCTGTCCTCCAGACGTGCCTGACTCATTCCCAGGTAGATCCCCTTTAATTACCCCGATGTTGTAAAGGGCCACAGGTATGACCCATTGTCAGGCACGTCTCTTCTTCCGATACTACATTTATTTAAAAAAAAAAGAAAGTTAAAGTTACGCGCATTGGCATAAAAACTCCGCAAAGGCTTGGTCGTAATCTTATTTCAGGTGGATTTTTCACAGCGTCGTACGTGTGTGCACTTAAGAGCGCTATTTAGAACGAGCCACGGGGTAAAAGTCATACGGGTTCAACCTTGCCGGCCGCATTTCCTCCCTGGGGGAGAGCCTTCTGAGATCCTTGAGAATATTTTTACGGCAAGTCGTTCTAAAGATAGGCAGCTCCGCCTCGCCGCTCTTGTTCTTCGTGGGTTGCGGTTACACGGCGATCTCTCCCGGCGAGTAGACTCCGTCGCCTCGGTGCGAACAACACCCCTCTCATCTTTCAGATAAGTTACACAAAGCTCGATCTACGTCGAGTCCATCATTCAGACATCCCTCGGAGCCCGTGAAACGACACTTTTAAACAATTTTCCTTATGGTTCGGATCGCTGGAACGTTCTATTTTTCTCTGTCTTCGCTCTCGATTTTATCGGTCATGTTTTACAAAATGCTATAACCCACGAATGTGTATGGATGTGGCGGAACTAAAGAAATGAAATTGAGCAGAGATTCGTTGCATGCATCGAATATTACATCGAGTAGTCTACTTTGTATACTTTAAGACGTCCGATAATAAATTACCAAAACCACGAACGACAAACGATTCGTCTTTCAAGCGTCAATACTCGGCTCCTCGTTCCTAAATCATAAATTTGCAGACGAATAGTGGAGAAGGTGGAATCGAAAGGTTAAAATATAACGGAGAAAGAGCGGAACGTTCGACTATGACAAGTAGTAGCAATGTACTCGAATACCAAAAATCGTGTCACGGAAATTCACGAATTTAAACCACGTTGCAAGATTGTTCGCGGTTTACGATGCGCCTCCACGGCTGATGATTGTTTATAACTCTCCTAAATCGAGGACCGCGAACTGCGTCCTCCCGATATACGACGTATAAATACGTATACGGCGTATAAATTCGCCGGACAGGAAGACAAGCGGCTGTTTTTTATCGTTATCGAAGTGGACGCTGCTCGACCGAGGTTTATTGGAAGCTATACGAACCATAGTTATCGCCGAAGGGAAATTTACGATCAAGACGGATTACTTTTCATACAGAAGCAATTGCACCGATTGTTAAGAGCAACTATGTCGACTGAAACCTGAAACTTATGTACGATTTTACCGATAATAAGATAGCGAGATTTCGCAGAAAAAGAATATTAAATGTGAGTGAGTGAAACGTAAGATACATAATAATGCTCAGCCTGCTTGTAACAAAGCGGGAATGTTTCGAAATAAACACACTGGCTCGAGCCTCGAGTCAATTTTCCAAAGGTGTGCATACACCGGAAGCAGAGGCGAGTAACGCGCGAACTCGGAATTCCTTTGAAATTACTCGCAACACTCGGCTGCTACTGTAATATAGCGGAGCACGCGGGTCTGCAATCCACCTTTCGCTTCTCCCAATGCAGTCGGGAACTTTGGTATTAATTAAAACTTGACGGAAGCCGAGAGAGAAGTTTCGATTGTTTCACTGAAAACGGCGAGCAAGATCGTTCATCGAACCAGTGTCGAGTGTTTCCGCGCGAAAGTCCAACAGACAACCTCATCTTCTTTTCCTGTCTTTCAACAGCCCCGACGATCCTCGCGCCAGGCCTCCATCGCTATTTAAAGTTTCCCTCCATGGCGCCTGGCCACATTCCGTCTATCTGCTTTCCCTCGATCCGAAGAACACGAAGAGATACCACCACAATCACAGAAGGAACGTGATTTCACCGGTACCTCTCTGCTAATGAAACCTTCCTCGATAGGATCCTTTCGAGTCGAACGAATAGAAAAAAATCGCCGTCGATCAATTTGATAAATTTTCCTCGACGTGTAGGGACCAGCGGTATTATACTAAAGTGGACAGTTTGAAACATCGAATCCTCGTTCAGGATTTATAAGAGAAAATCGTTTCAAGGATAGGTATCGTTTATGAAATATCTTGTGTCGCTATTTTCATCGAAATATGGAAATTCTGCATATAAAATAAAATAAGAAAATAGTAAAAACAATAATGACAGTTGCTTTACTATTTCGAAGAACGGAAAAGTACCGTTCCAAAGGAACTTCTTCCTTTCTTTTTGGATAACGTCAAGAGTTTTTACGAATGTAGTTCATTTTCCTTACCCTTTCGTATGGGTTTCAGAAGTTACGACTCGTTTTCGTCGGGGGCTTGATACGAGTTCCTCGAAGTCGTCACGAGAAACGTCGACCAGAGGCGGGTACGTACAAAGGTGTCGACAAACGTCGCGGGGTTGCCGGTTATTTTTAAACCGACACGGAGGAAAGATCCGATGCAACGGCATGCTACGCCCCCGGTTCGCTTAAAGGAATCATCGTCCATTAAAAATTTCACGGAACCGTTACGCTCGCTTTTGATCCCTCTTCTAATGACCGACTGCTCCGCCGAATGCAATTGAAGTTGTTACGATGTCGGAACGAACAACCAGACTTTTGCCCTTTGAAACTCCGTCTTTCAAGGTTTTTAATCTTCCGGACTCGTCGATTCTCGAATTTTGTGGTCTTTAATTCTGGACAAATATTTGAATGAATTTCAATTTACGTAGATGTTCGACTAGATTCGTATCTTTGGCATGTGAAATTGCATAGACGTTACTGAAATAAAACGTAACCTAAGTAGAAAGCAATCTTAGCTGTTAGATATTATAAGAAGTATTATACTTTGAACGCCGTACGTATTTTCGCATATTACGCGCATTCTGTGCACTTTTGCAACTTCGGATTTCCCGTTAAGTGGATAAAAATCCGCGCTCTAGAGAAAATTACGCCAAGGCAAGGAATAAAATTCCTCGTACGCTGTTATTCCGAATTAGAAATATTTTCATTTTACCAAGATTTTCAGCTCCAAACGCAAAATTCTCTACCAAGTATAATATTATCCATCGAAAACCAAGTTGCAATGTTCGAGGCGCGTTGTCGTGTCGCGTAGGCGGCGTGATTCACTGTCCACGCGACACGTCCCGGCACGCATCGCGACTTTTCCTTTTTTAAACGCGAAGGAAATTCGCGACAGCCACCGGTTGTCAATTATCCTTCCGCGCGCATTTACCATGCAAACGAGGGGACGTGGCGACTGGACGAAAGCCGAACGAAGCGGATATAACGCGGCGGAACACCGCTCTCGACTACGAACCACAACGTACGTCGTACGCAACGATGTACAACACAGAGGCTATACCACGAAGACGAAGCTCCTCTCGGTGTACCGTAATAGCCAAACGGCAGAAAAACCCATTGTTCTCGCAATAATTGGCCCCTGGTGAGTTATGACGCGGGAACGTCGTAAAGTCTGTGGCGACCAGCCGCGCTCCTTTAACGATTGTCCGCCTTTATGTATCGCATCCCTCGAAATATCGCTGCTGGTTCGCCAACCCGCTTACACACTGCCCACCACTCGGCGACAAGGTCCCTGTAGTAGCCACAGCTAATGCTAGTTACAGCGAGTATACATCTTAGGAAAATAAAGTTCCTGTAATATTGACTTACCCACGGACTTGCAGTGGAACTCTATTTATTCGATTCCGAGTCGGAGAACCAGTCACTTATGTAATTGAAGTTCGTATTAATAGAAGCTCGTTAATTTTTCATCGCACCAATTATTTTTCGTTCGCGCGATAAAAGCTGGCGTTTGGACGAGCGAATTCAAAGCAGCAGAAATTCAGTGATTCGGGGATCAACTAAAGTTTCGTTCCGATGAATGGAATTTAGGTAAATGGAGTTTTACCGTATCTATGCTTTTATGCTGTTAACTCGTACTCCCACGTACTTTATATCTTTCCAAGCGATTTTTAACTAAGGCGATATACGTGCAATAATTTTGGAATAAAGTCGGCCAATTTTTTTAATATAAGACGAGCTTTTATAAAGCGTAATTTCAACTTTATACGAGTAAAACGTTTAATATCTTAATTCCACTTTGAAAATTCCAAATTTATATTTACTCAAAGTCATATTTCTCTCCCTTGCGTGTCTTTTTTCCTCATCCGTCAAAAAATGGACAGGGAACTTTTTCCTTCGTCTTGGTACTAGTCTTGCGGCACCCCAGGCGAACAGTTGGAGCGACGTCGTTGAAAAAACTGGTCGTAGACCGAAGCCAATCTCCTCTGTCGCGTTCGATCGCACTTCCGCATAGAAACGTCACCTTTTCCACGCTTCTCAGACGCGTTCGGTTTATCGGGCAGCTGCGCGAAGATTGCACCTCCACTTCCGCCCGCAGATGCCGGTCGCGAATAATCGTTTCGAGCGGTTTTACACGTGACCGTTTCTTGTCTGTCTCAGGTTGTCGCGATTACGTCTTCGTACGATGTCATAATTTTCCCGAAAAATACGTTGTTGCGTGGTTTCACGATTTACATGCCGCGAACCAACGGCTCGCGCTTATCCCTGTCACACCTACGCATTTCTATCGCCAGCAACGGATTCGTGCCTTGTTACAGGATAAGTCGGCTGATATTTTTCTCTCAGGGATCTATTATAAAAGAACAATTGTTTAATTCAATACGCAGTCGATCAATTCCACGTCAAAACTTACTTGTAGAAAATTAAAAGCACGTATTCCAAAATACATATATGGCGATTGTTACGTCGCGTAAGACGGTCCGTGCGACGTCCCTCATGGTCTGACCGCCGAGGCCTACACACCGTTACACTGAACCTCGATAAACCTAAGGGAACCACCATAAACCGAGTCTTCTCAATTTAATTTCTATTCACATAAGTATTTTCGGTTTATGGATAGTCCTTAAAACAGTCCTTAGGTTTATCGCACGCTCTTATAACTTACGGAGAAATCGGTTGTTGTCCATTAAAAATAGCAGGTATTTCCCATTAAAAAGGACACCCATACCGAGCTTTCCTCCGTAATTGAACGAGACGGGTCATCACTGTTCTACCAAACGTCGTACAGTCAACACGACCGTTCCTATAAGCTTCGCGTAGTCAACTTAAAACATAGTCCTCGCTACGATCAAAGTGATATTATCTTAATCTATTCTTTATTACTACTACTCATTTATCAAGTGTATTATTCTTCGTCACCTGTATCAATTATCTCTTCCGCCACGACGGAACCTCGAGTGTAACAAGTTGTTAAAAATATAAATATTATAAGACTGTAGATTACAGTTTTATTCCCCAACAAATAGCCCTATTATCCCACAAGAAATAAGGGGATCGACCTGTTCGTGGTGTCGATCGTTATAATCGTAACGGGAATTTACGACTCCCGTTGACGCGCTTCAACGCGATCGCGTCTCCCCGCGACTGGACGAAAGAACAGCGATCGTACTATAAAAATCGAATAATGTGGAACTAAAACGTCGAGCTTGCAAAAAAAAAAAATCGCTCGGTTGAAAAATAAGGACACGTAGAAATATACTTTTTGCAGCCACTGTATCTTTGTATCCGAGAACTAAGACTCTTTTCCACGTATCTCGACATATCCGACGATCCTCGTTTCTCCTTTAAACCGTTTTAAAGCACGTTACCGATGCTCTACAATCTCCTATATCACCGTGAGTGAACGATCGATGGCGACAAAACGAAGTCGAACACGACGCGACACACGGCGCGGCGAGGCGGTGCTCGTAAAAAGTAGTCGTTGGTGGAAGTCGGCTACGGAGGTGGATAGAAATGCCGGGCGCTTTTCCGCGAGCCACGCCGGGCATTCCATTAGCCGAGAGATCGGGTCCGGATAATAAATTAAAACGGGCCTACGTGGTCGCAGAAAACCGGTACTCATCGCCAATGTCTCCCTTTCTCTCTCGTAACCGCGTCTCTTTTCCCGTAGGTGGTTCAATTAAACGAGCGAGCAAGCGTGCAAACGATCTGGAAATCGATGCCGATCGAGACTCTGCGCCACGATCGTTCCGCAACGTGTTCTCTGACGAAGAAACAAGCGTCCGGTGTCGTGTTCGCTTCCGTTGGAAAAAGGAAAAACACGCGGCGGTCCTTCGAGGTACATTCAGCTCCCTTTCAGCTTCTCTGAAACGTATATCGCTATCGTGATAGAAGATGATTCTTGTAAACGCGTCGAGAGCGTGATAAAGTCGAGATAAGCACCGTGTATCGCTTATATTTTATTTAGACAGTTGGCTGGAAGATGTCACGGCGCCAAACGCGGCGGTAAACTACCCCAAGGAAAATATACAGAATCCAGGATTCATCGTTAAGTTTCGAGAGTAATGGGACAACCCGAGGTAAGATAAGTTTTGTCAGGATTGTTGGGTCGTTGCGAATATCTCTGACGTTACTGATATTGCAGCATTTTACATGTCCGTTTGCAAATGTTACGTCAAAATATGGTGGTAACTGACCAGATAATAAAGAAGAGGTAATTAACGATATTTCATTCGCATCGCCGATTTCGACGGTTTTTAAATATGTCGTAGAAATACTCGTTTTAAACAACTTTTTTGCTATACATGTAACCGCTGGTAAAAAGTAATTAATCGATTAAAAATCAATCTGAATCTATTAGAAGAAAATGTAAGGCTGAAACTTTTCTGTAAGCGTTCCAATAGTTATGAACGGACGCTCGTGGTTAAAAGGAGGTGGATTCGGATCGGTTTCAGTACTAGCGTGTATTGAAATTCATCGCGAATTCAATTTGGAATTCAATTTTCGTAGACGCGAATGTTTTCGTATGCGGCAGTCGTACTCTCCGTGTCGCGCGAAATTTTCTACATCCTCCATGGTACACGCGCGTCTTCCCAACGGAAAACCGATATCGATCACTGGACTGACAGCGTTTTCCGCTGGTAAGGGACGATTACCAAACAAAATCAACATTTTAGCACCTGTTTTTCAAATTAGACACAGGGCGATAGTTTCGTGAACGTTCTTCCCAAATTCTCACCATTATATTTTCGTGACCTATCGAGTGCTATTTCGTATAATTCAAACTTTAACTAAATTTCCAACGAAATTCCAAGCTATCGTAAAAATTACGTGAATTGAATCGTGTTAAAATTTTTCAAAGAAAAGTAGGAACGCGTCGCCAACGTAAGAAGGTTAGAAACAACGAGTCTGTACACGAGCAACGGGTTCGAGAAGTTGGACGGAAAAAAGAAAACGCGACCGGTCAGCTTTTTCGTCCGATATCGTCCCCCGGAGAGCTAGAAACCCGAAGAACCGGTGAAAAGCGGGGATCGGAAATCGAGATCGTCGCGACGCGAAGGGAGAGACTGCGTGGCTATGTCTGACCAGACTAGTCTTCTCTTTCATCTTCATTCCTCTTCGCTGCTCTTCGCCATCTCTTTTTTCTCGCGGAGATCCATCACGGAACCAGATCGCGATCCAGTTCGCGCGACCATCTCTCGTTACCTGGTTCGAGATCGAGAAAAATCGGTTGGCCTCGTAGAAGAGGTTATTAGCAGTAGGAGAACGTTTTCTTTGCTAATCAGCAAGACAATCTTACGTTGGCGGTATTCTTGCATTCTTGCTACGTACGTAATGTGGAGTTTATATTTTTATTATTATTATTATTATTTTATAATAAAAGCTTGCACGAACGTTCCAATACAATTTAAACGGCGATATACAAGGATTGGAAAGCTACAATTATTGAATTATCGATAAAGTGCACGCTCGAATGGAGATTTCTCGGTCGCGTGGGCATTGTGCAACTTCGCAATTTCCATTTCCTGTTTGATACGCGTCCCTGACGATAGTACGAATGCGTAACGTAAGTTCGATAGGAATGTAGTACTCCACCCAATTAATAGAAACGCATAGATGTACCATAACCCCGTTCGCCTTACTGTATCTATTTCAAATCTGTGACTGTACAATGCGTGGAATGAAATTAGCAACTCTCCTGGTCGTATCGATTAATTGGAATGCATAATTCTACCTTATACATAGGTTTGCTTGGTGATATCATGTTTCGTTCTTGTACTGGACAACGGATATAAGAAAAGTCAACGTTCTTGCTTCTAATTATACACCAGTTGTCATATAAATCTTATAAATGTGTGCGCTTTCCAAAAAAATTACGATACTAGATAACGAGTTTGCGTGTATTGTCGGAAATATTTTTCTGATTTCTTCCCCAAGATATTCTTACGTGATCGATTCAAATAAATACCGCTACATACGTATGTAGCAACTTTCTTGCGCCCAACCATCGATGCAAAGCTATAGCGTTTCAATTGGAAGCGATATATCGGTAGCTCGTAGAAAATTGGCAGATCGTTGTAACCACGTACGAGCAACGGCTACCGGCAAATAGAATATCGACTAATTTGGCGGTAGTTACGTAGATCTGCGATCTACGGCGCGTGCTGCTAGTGTTTCGAAGCTGGCGGAGAACTCTTGCTACAGATTTATCTGACAATCCTCTGCAAAGGCTCGGCGTAACCCGTAAATTATACCCAGACTTAAACCATGCTCAGGCTGAGATTTAGATACTCCGCAGGATCGCGTGACGGGGAAATCTCGCGGCCAAGGATAATAAATACAATTGTGCGCCAAGATTCGAATTCGAGATTCTTTTCGACTACCCAACTCGAATATCGTGAAAGTATCGCAAGTTGTAGAGCAAATAGAGTATCTTTGTAGAATTTTTATTACGACGTAAAGAAACGATTTGTATATAAGAACGATAACGAGATACACTCTATCTGCGTGTGTATCACATGACAGAAACGATTTAACCTTTCCTGAACGAGAATCAATTTAACGCGAAGACACCCCAGCATCAAATGGTCATTTACATATCTGTCGATAAAGGAGCTGATCAAATTATCGAAGAAATTGCGCGACTCTTATCGCGGCAGACCGAGCACATTTTCAAAAGCGGCGTTAGGAGGCTCCATATATATCGACAGCCTACGTTCGCTGCGACTTTCCATGGGTAGATCGCCAGCCAACCAACTGCTACAAGCGATCGTAAAGCTGTAACGAGCGATCGTCGTTAACTTTGCGAATTAGCGCGCTGACGTTTATTAGCTGTATCCTCTGCAACATTTACAGCGACGAAGCTCTTAAATGAAGCGATTTTCGCCATGCTCACTGTAATTCTACATGCCATTTTACATCCGACACTATGGGTCTCGGATGCTAACGTAACGCTTACTGTTAAATGATCTAGTCCTTTGTATCCTCGATTTCTCTTTCTCCAATTTCTAAGCATTCCAATCTCCAACATCCTGAACTCGCAATTCTACTCTCAAAACCCCTGAGATCTCACGAAATCTTCGGGTCCGTCTAATGGTTCATCCCTCAAGTTCCTGACACATTCTGCTCCCTCTGGAACCTTCCTTAATTCCGAAGAATTCGAAATAACCTACCCCCTTCAACCTTGTTCAACCCTTGACGAACGGACAACCTAGCAAAATAATCATTTCACCGTTGAACCGTTAGTCACCGGTTATGAATGATCACTTACGAGGTAATATATTATATCACGTTTGATCTCTTGATTCCGTCTCGATTATTTTAGGTCCATTGAGAATGCATCTGATAAATGCAACGCAACTTGTTTCGTAAAATAAAACGTTATAGACCCATAACTTCAAGTATACGGTTTTGTATACGAGTTTTCCATAGAATTGTAGGAAAAAGACAGAGGGAGAAGCAATGTCAAAGGATATAGGAAGAGAGAGAGGGAGAGAGAGAGAGAGAGAGAGGAGAGAGAGAGGACGAAGAGAAGCAGGCCAGCAACTACACAGAGGAAGAGGAGAGAAGGCGAGACGCGGTTTGAAGTGGCACTCCCTGTCTGTCGACCCACGCCAGCTATCTTGCGGCCTGTCACACGATATTATTATGTGCACATGCCCATGTATCACGGACTACCTGACAGATCGGACTCGTATCTATACGAGGCGGCTTTGCTCGGCTAGGTGTGGTTACTCGGTACTCGCGGCTGCTCGTCTGCGTCTGCCCGCCGCGTACGATAAAATAAGCGAGCTTGTACCGTCTCGTCGAATTGCCTCCCTTTTGCTCACCTGACCGATCCGCCCCCTCCTCCAGGTACAAGGTGTCATAGAAGAAGGCTTACTACTTCCTTTTCTAAATAATTAAAAATACAAAAGTAATTGAAAAACCAAAATATTCTACAGGACTACTATACGAAAAATATTTTCTAGCGACAATAACAAAATAATTTTTCGTTAAAATCGCGAAAGAAAAAGGAACTCTTATTTATTTTTACTGGAAGAGCGTTCTAAAAGTGATACGGAACGGAGACAAGCCGCTAGTAAGCTCCTAATCCTCCTAATTCTCTGAATGACGACAAAGCAAAAAGATAACGTTCCTTTTATTACACACTGTATAAGCGACGCGGCTGCACACCGGAGTAACTTTTAAGGTCACAGACCTCCGCGAGAGCCGTGTTCCTCCCGTGCAAGCGAAACGAGGGCGAGACCTCGACAGAGTCCACCGAGTAAACCTTCCCTTGCGTCTCAGCCTCTCCTCCTTTGGTTCGTCTCTCTCGCCTTTCTTCTCTCCAAAGCGATCGGTGTTCCCGATGCGTATCTCGAATTACCAGTTGGTTACCGATCCTCTGCATCGAGGCGGTGCCCTTCTTTCCGCGACGTGGCTGTGTATCCACGAAACCGCGAAGAGTTTCGATGGTACGGTCAAGGAAATTCGGTGAAGTAAGTTTGACAGATTTCGCGGAGAAAGTGGGTTAGGTTTGGAAAGGAAGAGCAAGTAAGGGAGAGATTCGAGGGATCTCGGAATAGAAGTAGGGCAACAGGGATAAGAAAGAAACGAGAGGATACACAGTCTCGATATTCTATGAGAGGTTAACGACCCGATGACGAGGGTCGTGGACTGATTAGTCACGTAGTCGGCGCCCACGTTGACTAGAAACGAGATACGCGACGCGTTGAAGACCTGCCAGAAGAGAGGAACATAGGCATTGGAATTACGTTCTTTATCGGGGATTTAGTATTCTCGATTACGGCTATGACGTAAGGAAAAATGATAGAGTAATTGAACGTTTCTGGTCGGATGGCGGTAGAACGATTCTTTTTTTTATTCTAACGTCGCTTAGAAAGTCGTCGATTAATATGGCACGATTTAAGAAACGAAAAGAACCAGTTGGTAAGCCTTTTTGAAAATAGCTGACAGAGTTTTGTAGAAAGTCGAGTAACTGTTAAGAGGCGACATCTTCGATATCGTAACACGCAATGTTTCTGTAATTAAGAACAGGATTGCAAATTACAGGTTTTAAAATCGATGACGCGTATCGATCGCCATTTAGCGTACAGGATTCGCGTCGTAGAAAAATTCATTCCCTTTGGTGGAAGAATAAAAGGACGAAGAAACGGGAACTCGAAAGGATGGTCCCAAGTCTCCTTGGACTCCCTTCCTCGTGACTGATTGCAGGTGCGTGCAGCTACAAGCCCGGTTCGGCGAGTGTGACGTAACGATAATTGCATAAATCCTAGGCCGAAGTTGGGTCGCAGCTGCGCGAAATCGCCGGGCAATCATCGCAGCGAATCTCGCGACGCGACTCGTAAATCACCGGTCGATTAAGAGGAGATCGTCTTGCAACACCCACTGTTGGAACGCGATATGCGGAGGCGCGCCCCCGCCTTCAACTCCTCTAGGGACACAATGTCGTTCGCCCTTGCACGAAAATCTATTTTCTTTTTTTTTTTTTTTTTTTTTTTTTTTTTTTTTTTTTTTTTTTTTTTTTTTTTTTTTTTGCTTTACCACTCCCTCACAATTTCTACCGAGATTTTTGAGTCTACACTTACTCGAGTCGCTCCGGTTGCGACTGAGAATTTCCTATAGATTCGTGAAACGAATTAATACCGTTAATAAGAACATCCACGTGGAATTAAAACACAAATTCTATAAAATCGTACAGTTTTACGAATATACAGGGTGATCCAGGAGAAATGTTTAATTATACGATTTTTCGCATCAACGTCTAATATTTCCATGCGACCGATGTACGAAGAATATAATTAAAGGTAAAAGGAGTTTCGAGTATTCCCCTCTCCAGGGTGTCACGCCTTAATCACGTCCACAAAGGCCATGAGAAACATTCGGAGTGGTAATATGGTACAAGGACGACAACCACCCCCTGGGACTTAACCGGACCGCATTCGTCTCTGTTCTTTTTCTCCAGTGAACCTTTTCCCCCCACCAAGCGAACTCGTCTGCAGCTCTCGACGTTCATATTGCACAACCAGTAACCGGTCCTCGGTGCGGATTTCGATGCGAACGCGTCTCTCTCGAAACTCGCGCGAGCGTCAGGAGATCACCGAAATATCCACTGTCTCGTTAAGTCTCTTGAAATATAATATTCCGTTAATATATACGCGATTTCATAATTCTTGCTCCTACATATTTCTATTTCCATGCCTGAGTCGCATTAATTCACGGCTTCGTATTACCAACTCGAGAGCCACGACAAACTTTTCAATCTAGCGACTCACTTAGTGACACGAATGAAAGAAACTCTATCCATCCGCCTTATCACCGTCGAATCTACTTATCCAAATCCGAGACATCTCCGTGGCGTTATTATCCCAAGAATTATCCAAATAATATTCGATCCAGCAACGCGCGTCGTGTCCCCTAATCGGATAAGCAACGGGGAGAAGCACACGTGGGTTCGTCGAAGCGTTTCTGACAGCACAAAGGGACTCTGGAAGCATCCGTGGATGATTTACTTGCAACGACGCGACGCGCGTTGATACCCGTGAAGCAACTGCGCGCTAATAAAAGCTGGCATATCCCGATTCAGCGGCCCTGGACGACGGACCGAATGGAATACGGTTCTCGTTTCGCGGCGACAACCGCGGCGATGATCCACGAGGACCTACGGATCTTCTCTCTCCTCGTTTGGCTTGAGAACAGGGCGCGCGCATCAAATCGCGCATTCGCGTGTCGCCTCCAGCAACACGGTCATATTTCCAAGGGTTTACTGCTAGGTATAAATTCTTGGCCCGAGGGCGAAATTACGATTATAGGCTAATCCGTAAAGGCACGGCCGCTTTCGCCGCGAGAATCTATTGGACGACAGGCGGTTCTTCCGCTCGATAAATTTAAGATGCTCGGAAGAGCTCGCGTTAAGCGCGTGATGGAATAAATTTTTGGTTGTTAGTAAGAAGAATCTTGTGTTTTAGAAATTGTATAAATTTTCGGCTAACGGGGAAAGTATGGCTTGGTCGAGGAAGTAATATATCTTTGTAGTATATAAGGAAATTCTTTTACCCATAGGGTTTATCGCGACGAGTTGTCTGTTTTACGTACTCCTCGAGAATCACAGCTTACCTGAAACAAAAATAACGACAAACGTAAGAATACCTCCGATGTATTTCGACGTTTAATTTTGAATAGTTTACTTTCGATGTTACGTAAGACGTAATGAACGAAATTAGAAAAATAAAAGTGTCGGCCGTAACGAACAAACGTAGGAAAAACGGGAACAATAGTTTTTACGCAAATTCCAAGTAATGTTCCAGCAATCCGTGAAACAGTAAAATCAAATCCATTACCGCCTCGATCCGACCCAAGAACACGAAACTTCCCTTATCAAACCCACCCTCTAGCCTACAACGAAACGGTCGAATAGTCCAAAATAATACACTCTCGGCCTACCATTCGAAATTTCCTTTGTTCCCAATGGACTACCCCTTTCGAGGAATCGAAATAGCCAGGGCAACTGCTAAGACATTTGCGCGTTCGAGCGTAAGGGAAATATATCTTGGGTTAGCGGCGTTCCCGAGCCATGTTTGCCCACGCGCTTTCATCCCGAGAGAAACTGGTGGAGGGGCGGTGCGTAATGAAAATGGTCCCTCTGTCCGTGTCTCCCGTAATTCGACGCAACCCCTGACCGCAAGCGAGCGAGAGAGCTTCGCCTTATCTAAAAATGGCTCCGATGCCTGTTCGCTCGTCCACCCTCTCATTATAGCTCGGTAATAACCGTCGTACCTCATGCCACCCCCGGAGAGCACGATACATCCCACACGATCGTCATGTGCGCTTTATCAGATGGATATCCCTTTGTCCATGCCCGGGGAAACCGGTCCGTTTATTGCGCGACGCTGGATTATTGGCCTGTTTGCTCAGAGACACTGTACCCCGTCTAGGTTTCTACCAGAGTCGCGAATAATTCTGACCATTTCGATGGTATTCTCCGTTGGTTATCTTCGGGAATTCCTGTCGGTCCACGCGGGGCCAAGATGATGGATATTCCCTTTATCTTTACGATAATAAGAGGAATTCCTTTGTGAAAGCGGGATAAGACGCGGGGAGATTGTAAATTAGATTATTGCGGCCATTCTAAGGAGAGTATTATCTGCTTCTGCTTTTGTTTCCTCGATGCTTTATCGCTGGTCAAGAATGGCAGAACTCTCTTTATATAAATAATGTAAGGACGATGAGAGCGTTTCTTAATCAATTCCTTCCGATAAATGGAATCTTATTGTTTTAAATAGCAGAATGATTTTATGCCCAAATACTTTTGTCCGAACTAGACATTTGTTTTTTAAGTAATTTCAAAGACGACAGTAATTTTAGTTTCCCTTAATCACAGAAGAACCGTATTCCACGCGAAAAGAATTCTAAAGATTTGAATTAGCCTTCGATCGATAATAATCGAAAAAGAGAAACCAAGTGCGAAATCTTAATGCATCTAAATTACATAACTCGTCTTCATCGTGGTGAATACTAAGTAAATGCAGCACGAACGAATTAACTCGGCGTGACGTAAGATATAACTACATTATATCCAGGAATAATTTGGATGGCGGGACTGGAAACCTTTCATTACGGCCTGGTAATAATCAGCGTCGCATCCATGCTTCGACCGGCAGGCCGCGAACACGCGTGTACGTGTCCAGAAGATCCTACCGACAGATAGGATGCCTCCTCTGTTCGACGGGTCGTGCGGAGAAACATGCGCGAACCAAGAAAAGGAAGGGTGAAAAGGAGGAACGAAGCACACGAGGGACCAACAACAACGGCAGCATATACGTCCGTCGTTTCTCGTGTCGTTTATCACGAATCTCGTCCCATGGCCAGGGCCACAGAAACAATGGTTGGATACACGCCTTCTTTGCCTCCTCCAGGTACACGACGTCGTACACGATACCATCGTACAGGAATTGAAGAGTCCACGCGCGGCTGTGCAATGACCAGCAGCTCTTTTTTAGCCACCGTATGCAACTTGATGAATTGGAGTAGTTGATAGAAATCGAGTACAATCGAAGACTACGGGTGGGAAAAAATGTACAACTCTTTGAACACGCCGATACAATTTTCGAGGAGAAATCCTTTTAATCTTCAAACAAACTCCGTGGAATATGTCTTATTTAATGGTTACGCGATAACCAGCGATCGCATAATTTTTTATGCATGAAAGATAAAGATGCAAAAAGACACGTAACGCGTGATATACAAAAGAGCGTGAAATATCCCACGTAGAGAATTCGTTATATCTTTTCACAGCTAGGAAAGAACGAATCTCTGTTCAAGTTCTATTTCTTTAGTTACAATAAACGAAAGATAGCGTAAAGCAATAAATTTCCATAAAAATCCGCCGTCTAACGATCAAAGTTGCGTCGATTCGATACACGATCAATTCCAATCGAAGCATTCGCGTCGCGTAAAGAGAGAGCTGAATGTGTAAAGCCGGACTACGTAACAAGCAACGCGACCAAGTCCATAAAGCCTCGAGAAACAGCGCAATCCGGGCAAATCCTTGGTCCTTTATCACCAGCAGCGAGTGATCCACAGCCTGGAGCGTGGACCAGGACTCGCCTCGCGTCGGATTCATTGCTACTGGAATGAATAGACTCCATTTCCCGAATGTTCCTCACCCGAACGTAGCTTTGTCTCGTATCGCTAATCCTAGCCAGCTCCCTAATTTTCCTTTACGACCGTTAACCACCTCGTCTCCCATCCTTGCATCGTTCTTATCCCGCCGCGTGAATCACGTGCCAGAGGAAGGTCGACACGTCGGAAGCGAACGCGTGGATGTCTCGTCTGCCTATTTGACGATGGAGCTTAATTCCGGACTCTTATCAGTCGCAACCTCCGACCTCGAGGGTGAAGAACACGCTATTCCCTGGACGAACACTGCTTTACCCAGATGAGAGAGCATTCCGTTATCTCTGTACGCTGAAATACGAAGGAACGAAGGAGGCAACGCGATATTTCCGCGAGTATTAGCACCTACTTCGGAGTATCTGCGTAAAGCGTGATACGCCAGGTCTGATGTAGCGAAATTCAATTCTTCCAGAAGTGTTAACGTGCGTTTAAAATAGTCGTCGCGTATTCAAGACCCATGTATTTTGCGCGAATGTTGACGAAGGGTCGCCAGATTCGGTGACATTAAACTTGGCGGATGTTGTCAAAGACACACTGCCGAGTAACCTTCGGAAGCTTTTAACCGCCTCTCGTTACTCCTTACAAAGTTATTAACAAAAGAAAGATCCGTAGAATGCAACCAATGATAAAGAAACACCGCACGCGTTGCTCGCTGACTTTGCTCGCTCGTAAAAGCTTGGTCCGACGCGATAATACCGATCCTACGCGTGAGCGAAGCGCGCAGGCGAGGAACGTTCAGGCGAAAAGCTTTTTCTGAAAATTGGACCTCTCTCGCTAGCTTTGTAGCGACGTGGAATCGGTATCGAATCGGTATCGAATTGGAATAGATTTTTACGAACGAATGGAGCCAGCGAGCAACGTTGTTGTAAAAATTGTTCGTTTAGATTGCTCTCGATAACTGATGTTTCTCCGGTTACAATTTGCACCTTAAGATCGACCTACTTTATGCTTCGTATAGAACGCCTTTTTTTACTGTAATCAATTATCGGGTGATAATTGATCAATGACGTAAGCACACGTTGTTGGTAGTATAGATTCGCGTTAGTCGTGTACTTATGTAACGAAGTTAAGAAATTAATAAGATTCGGCTTGTAGGATGTAGCCAATCTAAATTTCTGCGTCAGATTCTCGCGAACCTTTTCGTAATCCGTTCCAGCGGTGAAACATTGTCGCAACCACTCGGACGAACGACGTCGAAGAGGTGCAAACGAAGGCAAAAGCTTCTGCTCCCCTACGTCGGAAAGGAATGGGTTCGAACGACGGATACGGAAGAGGGAAGAGAATCAAGGAAGGAATTAGAAGGGGCACCGAGGAACCGTGTAATCCCGTCGCTACCAGTAATTAGCGATATTTGCATATCTCCGGCAGCGAAAGCCGTGGCAGCGATGGAAAAAGCGATTTACATGCGAATGGGCTCGCTTCCAGTCTCGCGAAACTGACGGTTCCCGTAAATAAAAACTGTTTATGGACGATGCAGATGCCTGAAGGGAGAAAAAGGAGGATGGATCGTGAGGAGGTTACAAAGTAGTAGCAGCTGATCGAAGAATAATTTTTGCATATTTTTAACGAGTTTAAGGTAGAAGGGAGGAAACACACGTAATTCGTTCTCCATCTTTCATAAAGTTCAGAATCAGTAATATCGGATTATTCTGAAGTTTCTCCGACTTTTATATAACGTACGTAATTACAAATTAGTAATTTAAACGATAAGATTAACGCGTTCGATCGATCAAACGTTGAAGTTGCGCATCTAATTTGCATATTACGTTCGTACGTACGTACGATCTCAAAGCTATTACACATTCTTACAATACGAGATTACGAGACCCGATCGTTATAACTAGACAGATAAGAGAAATTCTCGATCGACGAAAGTTTCGGCGATAGACGTGTCCCATTCTAGTATTTTGCATAATCGAGGCATAATTCGCCGGGTTTATCGTTCGTTCGTGTCCCTAATGTCTCGGAAAGTTTCGCGGCCCTGTTCATGGAGGAAGGGAGTCGACGATGCTTCGTTAGTCGCTAATGGTCCCGTGAAAGAACTAGGATTAAGAGTTGTAAACCACCTTGCAAATTACTCGGCTCCCTACCTTTTCTCTCTCTCTCTCTCTCTCTCTCTCTCTCTCTCTCTCTCTCTCTTCGTCCAATTCCGAACGGAGCTCGTAATATCAGAACGGTATCTTGCGAAAAAGCAAAAATCCTATCGAGAGGACGATTTTCTGACGTACAACTTTTTCGATCGACTCGTTCCACGAGCTTTTCACCCTCCTATTTACTTGCCACGAAATTTACACGATAATCGTATGGTACGGAATTGAGCGTGAAGGATAAATATTGGCAAATTATCGGAGTTCGATGGAACGTGTTTTATAGGGTGGAGAAGGACGAGGCTCGGTTAATTTTGAGAGGGCAAGAGAAGGGATATTACAGAGTCTGTAAAGTTTCCTCGAGCGACAGGGGGATGGCGAGCGAGGCCACTAAAATTTTACTGCCAAACGCCCGCCCAATGAATTTGCATGGAAATTCGCAGTCGACTCGAGACGTACACGTCGTGAGAATTAACTCGGTTACGTCTAATGAGCAGCGAAGGCTGAAGCGAGCAGTTGCGCCTTCAAAAAGACGACTCTCGTAACATCGATCCGCGCTACTCTCCTTGGCATCGTTATGGAAGATGCGATTCTCCGAATTCTCGTCGCCAAATGTGTTATTCTAATGCCGGAATTGCTCGATAGCCTCGCTTTTCCATCCTTTCAACGATGCTTACGACGAATAAAACTGCACGATCCGACAACCGAAACGACGAACGAGAATGTGGCTTATTAAAGCGAAGAAACTCCGGTGATCATGTCACGTTGCACGTCGACGGACAGAAGAAAAATACACCGGCAGCTGCATTTACATAACAAGCTCGCGACATCACCCTCGTACTTTTGCAAAGAATCCTGCGTATTCTCTGCGCGAATATTTCGAACAAAATGATTCTGCGTTTGAAAGGTTCTTGGTGAAAGAAAAGGAAAACAAGGTGAGCGGAGATTAAAAAGAAAAACGAATAAGAGGCGGAAAAGGAAAAAGAAAGCTTTCGTCTGCGGCCGAGTAACATCGGTAGAGGGAGAGCTCGTTTAAATTATGAAATTACCAAGTCCGTGTAAAAGCCTCGTCCTGTAAGCTTCTTATAGGAGTTAACTAACCTCGTAAAATTAGCAGGTAGGTGTAAACTTCCTTCTCCCCATGAAGAACGCCCGCCCTTCGCGTCCTAACCCTCTCCTTCCGTTTCCACCCCTTCTGTTACCTCGTCGACCCAGTATGTCTCTCTTGTTTCCCTTTCCATGTTTCGTCCTCTCGTCAGTTTCCGTCACCTCGTAAAACCCAGCCGAGACAATGCCGAAACCCGGCTTGGGCCCGATGGAGCCTCCCTCCAAGTACTCTCAACCCCTTTCGCAGGCAACATCCAACCGAGTGTCTGGTATAAAGCCTCGAACCGCGGTTTACCTTCGTTCCGAGACGTCATGGGCGTCCAGGAGGAACGAGCTTCCTGATGAAATTTCGTGAAACGCCGCCACCGTAGTACGCTCCTTCCTTGTATACATGATCCGTCGCGTCGTTTAGATAAGTTACGTACAACCGTGGATACTCGGCGTGATGCTTGGTAATCGAGGACGAGATCTAGGAGAGAAAGCTACTCGCACAGGAGAAATTCGACGTGTCGGTTTGCTTTGGAAATGATTTATAAATGGAGCTACGCTTACGGCGGTTTCTGGATATCCATCGTTCCAGAATATTCCAAGTGAATCTTTCGTACAGGAAGCAACTGCATCAGGCAAGTGACGCAAATAGAAAGAATTGAGTATAATTTTCGGATCGCTGCTCGTTCTTTAAAAATATTTTAAAGTAGAAATTCGCTCGATTCTACGTCGCTCTTCGTCTACGTATACGAAACACGAAATATACGAAATTACGTTGAACAGAGTGCCACCCCTTGTTATACTGTTAGACCGACGAACGAACGAACGAACAAGGTATGAAAAACACGATTATCGCGGTACACTGTCGCGATATCGATTTCCATTGAAAGAGAAGAGAGAAAGAGAGGAGAGTAGACACCCCTTGTGTCGGGAATTGGCTGCTCGAATACGTGACTCAATTTTACACGAGGACCGGGGCTGATTTTCACCCTCGGTTCGCGAAACATGCATATTTAGAACAAACAGAGCCTGGACAACGAGCAAGCCTCGTGCTCTCCCTTCTGGCGCCCCTCCTCCTCTCCTTTCTTATTCGCGAGCCTCGCTTTGCATTTAAACACGTAGTTTGCTTAATTTATGCGAGCCAGCAGCGACGATGGATACAGAGGGTGAAAGGGTGGTCACGGTAGAAAGGGCCATTCAGCCAGGTCGAGGTATGAATAGCGTCAGCAACCGCCGAAACTTTGTACATTGAGAGGAAGAGAAACGTCTTGCGAGCCAGCTTTCTTCCCGAGAAACCGGAAATTCAACAAGGACGCAACGGTAATTAGGAATTCAACGTGCCTCGCGGCCTTTGTCGATGGATTGGAAAACTTCTCTTTGTTGCTCGTTAACCGGTTACCCTATTCTACTCGAGACATCGAGGTTCGCAAATTATTCTACTCCGTTACGTTTGCCACCTGCCGGTTGTATCATACGATAAGGAGAATATACGGGGTGGTGCTGTTTAAAAAATTCTTCGTTCAGCGGTCGAAGCAAGAGAGAATTTCAAGGCGAAATTGACTCGTCTGCGTGTCACGTTCGAACGAAACCGAGCCACGTGTTTACTCTTCCGAGTTCCCCTTTCAGAATGGCGGAAAGGGTGCACTCGAGACGCTGGATCGAGGATAATGAAATTAATTGGGACGTAGGCCGAGACGCTGGTGTGCTTCTTAAACGAGGGGCCCATCTGCATTTTAAATTTTCCGCGAAGGAAACGTTCGTGCCGCGTTACGAATATAAATATCGAAAAAGGAAGAAGAAAGGGTTGGGACGGGTGTTTGGAGAGGTTTCGCGTTCGAGGAACGAGTGAATAAAATTTCAGCATGCACGGCTTACGGACGATGGAGATTTGCTGGGAAATTAAGTGCGTAGGATATAAAATTAAGGGGGAGGCTAACCCCTATCGGAAACAAGCTTACCGAATAATAAAAAAGAAAGGGGTAAGAGAGAGATAACTCTCGACGAATCTCCGTCTTCTTAATTATTTTCCATCAATTAATCCGTCCCGGATGGCACGCGTAACGAGATAGAGACGCGGACGCGCGAAAGCGAGAAACAGAACTCGAAACAATCGCATCTGGTTGGTTGAAAACGATTTAATCGCGACATTAATACATTCAGCAGGAACAGCAGAACGCGACAACGTTCGCGCGTCGAAGGTTCGTTAGCAAGAGCCGTGGAAAAGCTAGAGGAGAGAGAAGAGGAAATTGCTGACCGCAAATGCGGTTACGTTGCGTCGAATTCGAAGCGCGGCGTGGAATGCGCGTCGGTAGAATGGGAAAGAAGGTGGTCAGACGCGCTTGGTCGGAAGAATCGACAAAAATTTCGCCCGCCAAATCGAGAGAGGGAGAGAAACAGCGGGGAGAAGGGAGAACCGAAGAGAGCGCACGATGCAACGCCACACCCCGCTATTGTTAACGAGAGCACAATGTCACGTATAATGCACAATGAGCTGTTCCGAGTCGACGCATTAATACGACGTACAATGATGCGTGCGCGAGCTCCGGAACATCCAGCAAAAGGTGGGTGGCGACCGCGAGAAAGCAGCCTGTTTCCTCTCGCTTCCAACCTTTTCTCTTTTTCCAGCTACTACAATTAGAACACGATCATCGTATCAGGCAGGTATCGATTAATTTTACGTTAAACGTTTCTGTTACGTCGACCAAATATAATGGTTATTTTTAACGCGTTTAGGAGAAAATGTATTCTCGCTTAAATGAGAGACAACGATCGTCGAATCCGAAGAATTTCCGAAACATCGATTTTTACGTGTTTTCGTTTCGTGCTATAGAAACAAAAATAGATACGATACTTCTAGCGGTATAATTAGATGAATTTACAAGAAAACGTTTTGAAATTGAATAGTAGAGATATACGGTTGATACAAAGGAAGAATTTCTGCTACAATAAAAAAGACAAATGAGTGAGAATGCATTTTGCGAGCGCTTCGAGTGTTCGTTAAAAAATACGTAGGAATTGTCAGATTGCCAATGTCAGAAAGAACGGAACGCTTCGTTGCTCGTTAGCCGAGACGAGCGCGATAAAACGACGAAATGCAAGTTCGGAAATAATGGAACAATTTCATGGGGAAAAAGACGCGAGCCAGCAGTTAGGATGAAAAGAGGGGCGAGAAAACGACGAGAGGAGAAAGAGACGAGACGAACGAGATTGACGCGTTTATCCGTCGCGCGGACCCGTCACAGTGTCGACGTCTCGTTACAATTTTATCGAAACAAAGCTGTCGCCGGTTGATATTCAATTTCCTGACCGCGGAACCAAGTTCCCCACGCGGGAACAATTCCGACTGTGCTTGGACAGGCCAGACGGAGAAAGAGAGAAGAGAAAAAGAGAGAGAAAACGGAACCACCGCGTCGAATCGAAACGAAAACCGTTGGCCGTCGCCAACGTCAACGACTGAACGTGACAGTATCTCCAGACGTCGACGCCGGTCGCCGTTTCCTTGGCGAGTACACGCGCGAGACACTAAACTCGCGTATTGTAAACGCGCGATGATATTCTCGCCGAGACCCGATACGAGACGACGTCGCGTCGTCGTCGTTTCGCACAACTTTCTCTGACACGGCCGATAACGCGTGGCATGAGCAAAATGGGAGAAAGAATGAACTTGAGTTCCCTCTGGATCGAGGGTTCTTCCCTCGCTTATTTCGCTGGCTGATACTTAGGACGAGCTGGGATTGGAGGAAGATGAGCATTGTGGTAGTAAGATGATGATATAAAATAGAAGGAATGAGAACGAAATAGAGTAGAACCTTGATTATCCGAACTAATCGTGACACGCGTTGGTCGAATAATCGACGTCGGTGTCGTTCGTTACGTATTGAATGGAAACCGTCGATCCGCGTACATATACGTAAGACATCCGCGAAATAAGAAACAGCATACGAGTCAACGTACTCGGAAGCAAAAATGTGGCCGGACGTGTGTTTCCTGTCGGACTTGACAGCGAAATCTTTGCCGCGCCGGAGGGAACCGCAAAAGGAGGAATATCTCGCGTCACGGTCGTCGTTCCTTGCGAGCAGTGCGGTTTTGGGCCCAGACACCGTGACGCCGAAAACGCATTGCGATTCGTGTGGGTTCCCCGCGTCTTCTCCGGCCTCTTTCCGTTTCTATCAACATCGACGAGTCGCCTCGAAGGTTCGAACTTCGTTGCAGTTTCAGGAAACTGCGAACAAAAGGGCCCTCGATTTAATGGCGAGGACGAGCGTGCGCGGATGTGCGTGTTACCAACTTTCGTTCGTACAATAGTTTCCGTTCCCTGCCTTTTGTTTGGTCAACGAATGCTCCTCGCATCGCGAGCATCCGTCACGAAGGCAGAAGAATCGGTTACAGTCGTTGAAGACTTTGTTTTATATTCACGAACTTTAGAGACATCATTCTACGCGATAAAGCGAAGAAATATCTTCCTTTTACTGTAAACGATATAATTTAGATACGAAAGAACGACGAGAGAAGAACTAAACTTTAAAGTTAGGTTCGTTCGAGTTGCACGACGGCGAAAACACGTTAAAGGGCGAAGAAAGGAAAAATCTGAAATGGCTAGTTCGCAAGATTTATCGCGATATTCTTGAAGAGGACGCGTATTCTCTATCGAGCTACATAAAGCTACATTCCTAAACGATAGCTTCTGGAAAGCTCTCCAGCCGTGGCTTAATTAAAGCAGTTTTCGAGCAACCGCTTCTAAAGGGTTTCCTCTCCACTCGTGACGAGAATCGTTTCTTTGATGCTCCATTGTTTTTAACGAGATCCACTTTGAGCACTAAAATATACGAAACCAAAATTCGTCGAAAGTGACTCGCTAGAGAATATCTATTTCTTCTCACAACACCGCGATTCACGATTCGTTATTTGAATTTTAAATACACCCAAACCCAACTGCCACTGAGAAAAAGATTATTCACCGTTAAAACATTATGATTGCTAATCTTAGTTTTAGATACAACTTCCAACAGAAAAATAGAAATGAAAAATAAAGGAACGATGCAACACATGCTACAGTATCAGGTATTAAATGTCAACGTTTTATTCGGCCGATAAAATCCACCCTCTGCGGAAACCTCCGAAGCAAGACAGAAAAAAGACATAAAAAAGGGCTGAGCACGCAGAGAAAAAGAGAGAGAGTGAGTGAGTGAGTGAGTGAGAATCTGTGGTCTGAGCGCGTCACGCGAAGAAAGGAAAAGGGAAAAAGGCAAAAGGGAATCCAGACGCGTAAAAAAATGGCGATTGTTAATTAAATCCGCTAAGCCGGCGGGGGACGACCGAAACCACTCGCCATTATCCACTATTCTATTCTCGTATTTGTCTTGCGGCTCTTTCTCGCGAAATATTTATTCTCACCGTCGCCATCACCGCATAACGTCGTTCCTTCCATCCTACTCTACGATCCAATTAATCGACCATCTCCAACCGCAACCCTTTAAACGAATTGATCTCCAATTTTTTTACTATTCAAATTCTCAATCGTGAAAATAGAACTATCCGCGTCGGACTATCTGAAGATGTGAACTTCCGAGGTACAATGACTCACGAAATTATAGGAATCTCCTACGAAGTGTGCCGTGTTACAACCGCAGTGAAATAATAGATTTATAATAAAATAACTAGGAAGTGGAACTTCTAGGGAATAACTAGAATATATAACTTAACCTGGATAAATGTTTCTCGTTAGATTTACGCGTGGTAAAACACCAGTTCACTCGTCTCGTAAATTATTCGACGCCGATTTTAACGTCGTAACTACAATTCTGGGTGCTGGAGCTATTATCGAAAATACGTCTACCTTTGACGCTCGCGTTACAAACATTGTAGCCACTTCATCCAGAAGGCAGTTTGAAAGGCAGCTGCAGTGAATTCAAAGACCAGAGAATCGTAATCCTTCTTTACAAGTCCGCTCGTCCTTCCTCATATGGAATATGCCTCGCTAATCTGGCAACCTCGGTTAGTCAAATATTATTGTAGCCGACTTGACGAGAATCCGGTATCAATTTCTACGATACAAAACTGGTCAACCAATGCAAAGATGCAAAAGATCACGACCGTAAACCAGTTACGACTAAATTTCACTTTCATTCACTCGCAATAGAAAGATCTCTCGCAGATGTAGTTTTTTTGTCGAGAATTTTAAATGGTCGTATTAATCGGATTGAGTTCTTTAATCTCGTCAACTTCCATACAGCGCTGTTTTTTTTTCTTTTTTTCTTTTTGCAAATCATTAAAGTTCTTTCACGTAAACTCGTAATTCCAGGTTGCACCACATCGATAACATAAATAGAATTTGTGAAGTAAACAATAGCTTGGTAGTTTAAACTAATAAGTTTTGCGAAGCTGTGTGCCCGCATATGTTTTTGCACAATCTCAATGTTAAAGCAACTTCTCCTTTATCTTAGCAAATTAAATTAAATTAAAAACGATGAAAATTTTTTACCAAATATCAATAGGTTTTCCAATAATAATATTTCCTTGATCCACTGTAGATCACCGAATAACGGGTGCAAATCCTCGAAAAGCTACCTATCTGGAAATTTCCATGCCTGTAGAGCCAGTATTCAAAGGGTCAACGAAAGATCCGCGTTTGGAGGATTCGGCAAGCCTCCATCGCTGGCCTGGACTGGACTGGACTGCGATTAGCCGCGTATCTCGCGGCGAGAGCCGCGCAAAGCCGTCGAAAATGGGACGAAGAAGAGAGGGACGAGGATTCGAGGCATCCCCATAGTCCATCGGATTGAATTACCCTTATGTATCCCTCGTGCGTTGCTCGGTCCGTCCGAGTGGCTCGGAAACCGTGGAAGGACCGGGAGAAGAGCCACGTTAATTGGACGGATGATACCGTCAAATCCTGAGAACCTTGAAAACCGAGGGAAGCATCCGGCGTCGCTTTGTCAGAAATTAGAGGGAAAATGGCCCTGATGCCACGCGTTTCGAACTAAGGAAAAACCTCGAGAGTCCCCTAGGCGGAATGAAGATGTTGAAGTATAGGATGAAAGTCGTCGATCGACCCTCTGAAGAGACTCGAAGAAGAAAGAATCGCGCCGATGCTCGTTAATCCTGGGCGTGGTTGTTCGTGGATAGAATTTTCTCGATATATCCGTCCTGTCTCTCCGCTGGGTTTACGTTTAAGAAAATTACCAGTTTGATAAAAATTAATGTTCTCAATACGACACGGCGGCCAAAAGCTATTACTCTTTAATTCAGTGTACGTAGTTTCTGGCAAATTTCTTCTTCAATACGATAGCGCGATAACAATTGATCGAATAAAACGTAATAGATCATATTCGTTTCTCAAATTCAAGCTTTGTATAAGCGATATTTTATATTCACCAACCCGATAGGACAGAAAACTCGAAGAATACTTGTGGCGTTTCCTGAGGATCTTGGGATACGAGAAAACGGTCAACGTAGAGAACACACGATGTGGGAAATGAGATCTTTTTAGTTCGTAACCAACCGATCGAGCATTTACTTTGACACTCGAAGCGATAATCCTGTGACACTTGCCAAACGGTCGAACAATAAACATTTTGTCGTAACGTTAATCGGACGATAAGGAGGCGGGGGGGGGGGGGCAATAAAGTTCCCCCAACTGGTGTGCTCGTAAAACGTACAGCAATGACCTGGTCCACCTCCGTGGATCTCGATCTACGGTAGCTTCTTTGGTATTCCCTTCTTCTACACGCGAGTCACGGAACGTTTTTCTTTTCTACTAGATAACAGCATCTATAGAGCATCTCGCGAGGAGAATTAAAGCGGTTCCATAAGTACGATGTATATCGAAGATACACACCTCCGTTCAAACCTCACGACATCTGTCTAACGTTAGCTTCGAAATTGGAAAAATCATCGAAGGCGAAGCCTCGATGATACGAAGAGTATATGGTAAGTCGTAAGTATAAAGCTCCGATGTTATTCATTTTTCCAAAGAAGATTTTCATTAAACAACGTGTGCTTCTTGAGTACGAAACAACGTTTAACTAAGAGAGAAACGATCGCCACCTTAGGCACCGTATCAGGTTATCTACCTTGCGAGTATTTGTATTTAAGTCCAAGACGCGTATATCTCATACGCGTATCTAGTACACGTATCTGCACGTGTACCGAGCCTTAATTTCTCAAACAAAGAATTACGCGATAAAGCAGCGCGCGTTTCTCGACGAGCGCCAAAAGAAGAAGCTTCCTCGGTGATCCGGGCCCTCCGTACGTGGACCACACGCGTCGTTCGCGCTCGGCAGTGTTAAGGCGCCGGTTTCCCGCGGAATTCGAGCGTTTCCTCGCCGCTGGAAGACGTTCGAGCGGAGAACAGCATCGCGACCGGTGAAACTAAGAGAGAAAGAGAGAGTGTGTCTACCCTGACAGGGGTTCGGCGAGGAAAAGGGAGGAGCGGATCTGACTAAGTGCCAAACGGGCAAAAATAGCCATGGTACCAAGCCACGATGCTAAATTCACTAGGCAATAACGAGCAACGAGGGGATCCAGCTCGTTGCTCGCCTCTCTGTTCGCCTCTCTCGACTACGACACAAACGTGAGAAGCTTGTCCCTCTCCTCTCCTCTCTCCTTCTCACCCGCTGAATGGCCGTAATCAGCGACACGAGCTCTAGCTGCGCGAATTTTCGACCGACAGAAACGCGCCTTTAGCCGTGATGCGTCCGCCGCGAATGAAATTAGCTCCACTGCGCGAGATTAACCGTTCCTTTCCACCAGACTCTCTCCCTCTCTCTCTCTTTCTTTGCGCTTCGGACGAAGAATAATGCTTCGTAAGAGAAAGAAATTGGATTTTCCGATTAAATGGAAAGCAGATGAAAAGTACCTGTTAAGAGGCAACGTTGGATTAATATAATATTTCATTTGCAATTTTCTTTAAACGAGGTTCCAGGCTCACGACCGATTTCTACGATTTTACGAAATTTTAAAGAATTAGAATATTTATAAAGTTATTACGAATTGTTACCTCGTCCGTGATAGGATAAGGAGCTTTGGGGTTTGCTTCGTTCTTGACGATGATCGATATTCTATCGACGAGTGGAGCACAGACAGTAGTATCGAAAAAGAGAACACGCCATGTTTTGTCGTTTATTTAATCATTCCTGACATTCCGGTAGACGGGAACTTTAATTGGTCGAGATTGCAGGTTACAACGCGTCAAATTCCACGCTTCATCGAACGAGATGCTCGCGTGATCTCAGGGTCTATTTCAGCTTCCCTTGTCGCGCGATACTCGACCATTTCCTAACATCTATTTTTCCGAAGGAATTGAAAGATAATATCGTCCAAAAGAATCTGAAACTCTTCGTTCTGCAATTACTTGAGCAACAACAAGAAAAAGATGCCGTGACTTTATTTATTTTTTAAATACGTACCTCGAAACGTTACATCTCCTTAGATTTTTACAACGATCTTTTATCTCTCGTTGCATTATTACTTTCGTATTATCCTGTGCGTTCTCCAAACAGTGCCGCGCAAATAAATCGAAGAGCCGTACTCGAGAAGACTTTACGCTACGGCCTGAAGACCGCGACTGACGCGGTATTTTCTGGAAGGAAAGCTACCCGACTAGGTGAGAAGCGGCAGGTTTAACGATCGATGCTTCGAGACTCGCCATGGGCAGCCGGCCGGCCGACGGAATATGCACTTCACGCGTCTCGTCGAGTACACACTCGAGAGTCTCGTCCGTTCTCTCCCTGCCCTTTCCTCTCTAAGCTAAACCAAAAGACAAGGAAAGAAAGAAAGAAAGAGAGAACCAGCTTGTGCAAAGACTGAAACGTGTTGGTCTAGCTGTGCAAACACACCGGCGTGCAAATGCCCGTTCGCAGTCGATCGAATCGTGCCTATCGAACGTAAGCCAACCATCCACCAGCAACTCGCAATTACGCCGAATGAATGGAGGCTTCTAGGCATAAATTAAAACCGCGAGCCTCGAGTGTTACGCTTCGCGTTTCATCGAGAATTGCTCAGCGCCTGCCTTCCAAGTCCTTTCTCTTCGATCGCTTGAACGAGACCATCGTCGGCTATTTCCAGGCTGTGTGTCCAAGGTTTTTACCAGGAATATATGCATATTCGAAGACGATGAGTAGACGCGCAGGGTCAAGTGTTCGGAGAAGGACGATTTTTTAGAGTTCTTGAGTGACGCGTGTTGATTTAGTTAATGCGAGGGGAATCAGACCGATGGTCAGACAAAAAAGTGGTCCTTTCGGTAAATAGCGGTAATAGCGGTGATTCGTTAATTGGTCACGGATCTGATCAAAATTTCAAATTGCTATTGTTAATTACCTTCTCGTTTTAGTTAAATTTACTTAAGTTTTCGCGACTATTCTAGTACTTATGAACGGCACTGTACATAGAGTATATCAATTTCTAACGGTATCCTGCGTTTCGATACACGCCGATGGTCAATATCGGAAAAATTCTACCCAGAAAATTGACTCGGCAATCTGCTAAAAGTTCCCTCGGTCTACCATTTTCTCATTGCTCTGGCAAAGGTTCGATCGTCGAAGGAGGAAAAGCTGTAGGAATGTTTTAGGCTTGTAAAAGCCTGCATCGAACAACTGCAGAGACTGATATTTTTTCTCCGCTCAAAGGTCGTCTCGAGGCGAGTCGACGCAGCGAATTAACGCGATCGTCGTGCGCGCAATTGCGGGGGTGTTTCGAGCAGTTGACTCGGTTCATTGCCGCAACGAGAGAGTCAGCCTAGCTGGCGGACGAGGCGGCGGCGGCAACGGCGGCGGCGACGACGACGAGGTCGAGGAGGAGAGAAAGAGGAACGAGGGACACGAGGAACGCGAGTCGCGATTATTGCAAGATTTATTGCTCTCCTTCGTTTCGTTCGCTCGGTGGAAAAGAAACCAGAGAAGAGAGAAAAGACGCGACGCGACGGTGCGTGGTCCTTCGAGAACTCGACTGAAACGTTTTGCGTGTATTTTCTTCCTTTCCTGTCTTCGCTCTTTTTCGCGTTATCGTTTCAACTTTCTCTTTCTCGAATCGCTCGCCTCTACGTTCGCTGATACTCTCGTCTAGACGATTCTTCGTCGTCTTCTCGTCTCGTGGAATCGTTAACGATTCGTAGAAAAGACAACGCTCGTCGTCGATCAACCGACCAAGAAGCATACTGTATAATGTATGGGAAAAAGATTGGCAACTTTTTGTTTCTCTTCGTTTTTACGATTCAGAAATGGTGATTCTTCGCCAGAGACGTTGAAACTATAAATGATGGCACAGGGGTGGATACCAGTGGGAACGATAATGGTTCTCTAAAGTAGATCTTGGTGATTCATGAAGTTGAAAATAGCGAAAAATATCTTGGACGTCGAACGACGGCATCGACGTAATTTCGAAGAAACACGCTACTTGTATTTTGCTATTTTCTACCTGTCCTCTCTATCAATTTCTTTGTTCCTAGGGATCTGGAGACCGGCGATCGATAAAGCGAAATCTTCTCTCAGAAAATATCATTTCCAATTTCTCTTATAAATCTCAAAATGTATATTCAGCCGCGAAAAGATCGAAGACTTTCCGTCGATCGTTAAAATTCGGAGCATCTTCGCTTTCTAAAAAATTTTCTAACGAATTCACGTGGCAGACGAAACGTTCGCCTCGATTCTTTCACTATCGGCGAGGGTCTACGTTGCTATGCTTCCAGTGACGCGTGTTGCGGCTTCGTGGCGCTATCACAAGGCTGTCTTGTTTGCTCGCTGGGCGCACAATGAAACCCATTGTGCACCTCGTTTCCCCGGGCAAACGAGCGCGTACTCTCCCGCGCGACTTGTTCCCGTTATCACGCGGCTCCGCTTAGACTATCGTCGCTCGCTCGAGCGTACGCCTCCGATGACCTTCGCCTAACGTTCCACGGAAGCGTCCACGCTGTTTTCGCGTCTTCCTCGAAATATCTTGTTTACCTTCGAAAACTCGTCCGATGTACGCGATATCGGAAAAGGGGTTAGAGAAAAAACGATCGTAGAACGATAATGCGTTTATGGGATGACGTGGAAAACGAGAAAGGGGTTCTGACGTCCTCGCGGATCAAGAATGGAATTGGAGGGTACCGTTTTATGATATCCGATTAACAACTGCGATCTCTACGAATCGATGTTTGTTCAGAGTAAAGCGAGATTGGCACGTAAAAATTCCAAGGCAGTAGAAATAACAGGATTATGTAGACTCCTACATAAAATTCTACTTTTCTCGACAAGGACTATGTCTACTAATCGTAAATAATTACGCAAGGCGCGCTATTTGCAATTCCAATTAGTTGGTTTTCTCAAACGTCCCTCGAAGTCATAAACGTTAAAATACTTGGCCATTGGCGTACCTTGAAAACCGCTATACGATATCTGAGATACGGATGATTCGTTAAACTCGATCTAGGCGACACGTTTCTCTCGTCGACTTGCAATGGATCGAACTTTTCGATGAAATTGCAATATGCGCGCACACACCACCCTCTCCATTCGGTCGTCGCGATTACATATTACGTATGCATCGCACGGCCGGGCCAAAGAGCGATCGAGCGTGTACAGGCGAGAAAAAAGAGAGAGAAAGAGAGAGAGAGGAGAAGAACACGATGGAAGGAACGCGATACAGTAATGACCCAGACGAGTTGCATCCTTGTGCCACATAAAGCCGCTAGCTACGAGAGAGAGAGCGTGCGTTACGCACGTTCGCGTGTTTACGCGCGGCATCGACGATCACGCTCGTCACGGACTCTTTATCACCGACTCTCACCCTCTCCTCTTCCTTCTTCAGCGTCTTCTCTACAAGCTAGAAAGGAACGAACGACGATTTATGGTTGCGTTTTCCGTGATACGCGGGGTATGTTTTAAATTTGGAAGCGGACTCTTCGGTTTAGTCCTTTTCAGATTCACTATGACGGTGTCTAAACACTATCTTTTATCGGCGTAAGAATTTTGCGCCACTTCGAGCTCCGGATATCAAAATATTCGTCAGGCTTCGGTACGTAACAGAATATTCGTACGTGTAATTTACTTTTTATAATTGGCTTTGAAATAAATATATATCGAAAATTGAATGGAATAAATCACGATGATCGAAAATAAGCAAAAAGAATTCCACGATCGATAATAGTCGGCGGTAACGGCAAAAATGGTTATTACTAAAATTAGCAAAAAGAAACGTTGATCGTTTATTGCAGTTATTTCCGAGAAAAATCGTTTAAAGCAAAATAGGAGTCTACATACATCGTGTAACTTCTTTAATTTGCGTTATAACTACGTACGTATTTACTTGCTATCTCTCCGCATGCAGTACATTTCCATTAATCAGACTAATGTCAAGCGTCGAGACGTTACGACTCCTACGAAGATGTTTCCATCTGCAACGAAATAGGAATTTCGTGGAGGAGCGAAAGACTATTCGCCCGAACGAGCAAGGAGAAGTATCATGCCACTTTTATACGGCGTTTCTTTCATTTTCTTCTTGCCGTGAAAATCCGGGGACGTATCTATGGGACCGTGAGTCCCGAAGGAAGTCAGCTGAGCGCGAAACGCTAGTCGCCGATTAGACATTTGCCGGGCGAGGAAGACGCGCGTCTTTCCCTCGGGCGTGCGATTCGACGAGGGGGAGCCAAGAAAGCGGAGACGACACGCGGCGAAGAAAGGCAAAAACGAGCGGACGGTGGAGCGAGGGTCTGTCGTTCCATATCCATAAAGGCAGAAAGGCATAAATAACGCGCGTCTCCGTTTCTTTCCACGAGTCGAACAGCTTTTGACACAACCCTCTACGGGGTGTCTCCGACTTTGTTAATCTCGAAATATTTTTCGTTACGAATCTCGACAAGCTCGCGCAAAAATATTAGACGTTTTTTAGAAATTTAAACGCGCGAGGATTTCAAATTCCGGAATAATTACAGAATACGAAATATATAAAAGTCCTCGTACGGAAACTGGTGGTTGTTTACCGTGATCGGCGAACAGTCGTTTAAAAATATATAAAACACGCGCGACTTAGCGCTCCTTCCGATATCTCTCCTTCTTCTCCGATTATATCCATAGTAGATATGAAAAGTTTAGCGCAATATCAGCAAAGATCCTAGAAATATGAGCAGAGTTCGTTTATACGCCCACCGTTGCACCGATCTCGTGCGAAACATTTCAAAGACACGGTGTATAAATACCGTTGAAATAAAAGGGAAGAAACATTCTACGGTCGAGCTGGCTGGTTTCTTTGGTCTCCGTTCGACGCGCTCGAATTGCACGAGCGCGACGATAAATCAATCGCGAGATGGTTAAACGCTCTCGCGTGTAACCCTCTTTTTCTTCCACTTCTCCCTTGGCAGCTCGTTTCCACGCAGCACCGAGATTAACTTCTTCGTTCGTCGTGGCGGAAGAATTGAAGCTCGCGTAAAAGAATTGCGCCCTCTCCCCCCCCCCCCCCCCTCCCTGTCCTGTCCTGAATATCGCTGTATCTCGACATTACACAAATAATTATTCCGTCGACACCGGTATCCTTTCAGCGATCTGAGGAACAAATATTTGCTCCACTTGCCATCCCCGCCGCTCCATATCCCGTCGATGAAACACGATGTTTTGTTCGGGATCTGATATCCCCGCGAATAGCGAAGAATTTACATTTTAATTGCAACGAACGCGCGAGAGCTGGGGAGATAGCAGGGAAGGGAACGACCGTGCCTGTTATTCTTCACCCTTCAAAAAATCAGGGGTGCAAAATGCTCCCTCCCTCTCGTTTACTCGTCAATACGAAATATCATATCTTTGGTTCCTCGTGGAGATAAGTATTCTAAAAGACGACAACAGTATGCCAAAGAACGAGTGTGTTCACGGTGTTTTAATTGCTCGTCAAAGTTTAATAGAATCGTGGGAAAACAAAGATCTTCTCAGAGGATTGCTAGAGGGTTGCGCTCTCAAAGTACGATTCGAACAACAAAACTCGTCTGCCTATTCTTTTCTACGGATACGCTCCTCTACTTTAAGGAGAATGTATAATTTCTAAATAATAAATTATGAAACACAGTCTCTCATGCAACAGACAGCATTGGCAAAGAAAGGGAGAAAATGGTTGTTTAGGGACATACAAAGTGAATCGCGTCAGACGGATAACGCGTGCGTTTCGTACAACGATAATACGATAACTTACGAATTCTATCTTCAGCGTTCTAATCGCGACAAAAACTCGTTAGGGATTTCACAGGACTTATCTATATTCTTACAGCTAATCTATAAAGATCAGTCGTCTTATCGTAAAACTCTTGTTCGCGTTTAACATATACTTTTTATACCTCGATGGAACGACACGCGTCGCGTTTGTGCAACTTCTGCTTGTTCGATGTTTTCTCTGCTTGGTTCATAATAAATTAAGAAAAGACCGATTGGTCTCGGAGTTCCCCTGTCCTTCCGAAGGCTCGAGAAAGTTGGTCCCCTTTGCATCGATCAAGCGGTGGTCCTCTTTTTACAAATCGCGGCTCGTTATTATTTTCCTCGGGCAGCTACACGCTGCGCCGCGAGATTTACGAGCGCGTAAATTAGCCGAAACGAAGTTTCCGCGTGGCCCCGTTGCTTCGTCCCTCTTCTACAGGACCCGCGAGATTTCTACCCTTCCGCGGGCCGACGAGCGAGAGACGAGAAGAAAAAGAGAGACCGAGGGAGGTTAAACTTTCTCCCCTCTCTTTTCGTTTCTCTCTTTTTCGCGTCGCTGGTATCGCGCGTCCACGTCGGTGAGAAACCAGGCAATTTGTCCTTCGACAAATTAATTTCTTAAAATATGTTGCCTGCCCGTTGTTGCAGGCAGCTTTATTGCACGGATGCTTTATGATCCTGTATTTTTTTCTGTCTTCCCCTCGGCTGACAGCGGCTTTACCGTAGACTCTCGTTTTCCCTCCATTCGCGAAGAACACCGCGTAATTAAAAGTTGCCTGGGCCGTTCGACGCCGCGAAAATATTTCGTACGATCTTCGGAATTAATTTCCCTGAATACGAGTATTCTAAATAAAAAAAAAAACAGAAAATTGGAAATTTCAGAAGTTTTCGTTGTTTCTTCGCTTTATGTTCGTTCGCAACCATCGATGTTCGTATCCTCTCCAAACCTGATCCAACGCTGATGTTTCGAGTCGCGCAATTTGGACGTCTTCGGAAGACAATTTTCGTTTATTATTTCGAACATATTCATATTTTATTCGCGCTGATTAATTATTCCCTTCGTCGAATTCCTGTTAGCTAAAATTA
Source organism: Bombus sylvestris (assembly GCA_911622165.2). Classification (NCBI taxonomy): domain Eukaryota; kingdom Metazoa; phylum Arthropoda; class Insecta; order Hymenoptera; family Apidae; genus Bombus; species Bombus sylvestris. The sequence continues at coordinate 4,502,285 of OU443153.1, read as the reverse complement.
TTCTTTTAAAATTAAAATGTTGTATCACCTAATGCGAATTAAATTCAAAAACGTTACTTGGAAAAGAACTATATTTTGTATATCTCCAATGATTTTCTATATTTCAAAAATATACCCGCCAACGATAGTATATCTTTTACAATCCTTATACCGTAGTCGTTGACAGTTCTGATATTAATCGCATACAACAGAGTTACCGTTTCGAGTCGTAAGTCAATTATTTTCCAAACAGCTAAGTAAGAACCGTCACGCGAGGTTCCAATCCAGGCCAGAGCACAACGGAGGATTCCGAATGCCATCGATACTGCCAGTGATCCGCCATTAATCGTGTCTTTTTGTTGCGCACTATCGGCTTAGAAAACCAGTCCCCGTTAGCAAAGAGAGGCAAACCTGTCTGTAAAACGTCCGAGCAATTTAAAACGCGTCCCAGTCGTGGGTCACCGTTAACGATCGTCTCGTTATCGGGACAAAAATGCCTTAATTTCGAGGCTGCTCTCCGATCCATCGAACCGGCAGAGATAAGGCACGTTGAAAAGACTCGGACAAGGCGCACAGACCGTTCCTTTTAATCGGGAAACGAACTGTTCGCACGAAGAAGAAACGGAGAAAGCTTGGTACGTGTCGCGACGACAACGGTACCCGCGCGTGATGAAACTAGCGATGGAACTGATACAATACGTATCGATTACGTTCGAACAATTTGATACTAAACACTTTTGATACGAATTAAGCGTATATTTAGTTTACATTGATATACGTTTCTATCGTTTAATTTACGTTGGATATACATTTATGCAAGTACCCGACTAAGAATATATTTTCATAAATTATTTCCTTCAAACTCAACTGCGTGTAACGAGCGAAGCTACACGCGCAAATACAAAGACTTTTATCGTTTTAAAATGCCGCTTATCTTTTAATGAAGTAATAAAGAGCACATTGGTTTCTCCGGCTCTCTCGATCGATTACTCGTTTCAAAAAATAGAATATTAAAAAAGAAACAAAGATAGAGTGGAGTAGTGGGAAATTGTGAAAATTAAAGTGGATAATTACAATAGGATATAGGATCGGGAAATTCGTAAGTTGATATCGACGAGCATCGATGCTGTATCAGTCCCAACGCTAGGCTACAGCCTACGACCGACCGGTTGCTGCTGCATTCGCTATGCAACTGGGTCGCTCGGAAATATACGCACCGTAACGTTAGCCGATCTCTTTTAACGATCCACGATTGACCGGGAACACCTCGAGAAACGAGGCGATTTCACGCCTCGTCCTTCGCGTCGCGCTGCATTTGGATACGCTGCTGATTACACCTTGGATTAAGGATGATCGCTGACACGGATTAACGCGCGTAATTTATCGACGGTTGAGCAAGAGAATCGTAATTTTCGAATTCCTTGGAACGTGTAAGAGTAATTTTCGCGAACGCGTGAGACCTAGAAAACGGAACAAAGAAGATTGAAAAAGCGAAACGCTTGTTTACTTTGCTGTGTATTACCGTCCAATATTGAAATTGCTATATTATGATGGAAAACAGGAAACGCGCAGTTACTGCGACATATTGCAGTGGGGAACAGGAAACGCGTAGTTATACGATATTTACATAGTAGAAAAACAGTAAACGTAAAATTAGCATCAACGACTTGACATCGAAGTACACGCATGAAAATGACAGCAAGTGTCGAACCGAATTCGTTGATCCTTATTACACTGTATATAGAATCTTTCGTTTCACTGTTTTTCTTACGTTTCATCGCTGTAAAGTAAAAAATCCTATGCTCGTGACGATTACCAGGGACCTGTGGCAGACGGAAGTTAATCCTTCGATAATCTCTAAACGTTCTAATTTTCACATCAGAAGGAAATCCCAAATTTTCCTAGAAACTACTTACGAATAAAAATAGAATACAACGTTCCTTATGATGTGGTAAAAATGTAGTAGGAAAACGACGAAGAAAAAGCAAGGGTCTGATATTGCTATCGCTGATAAAATGGTACGCTGGAACGCGACCATTGACGCACGTGCACAGTAGTTTCTTTCAGGGCGGGCACGCGGACTGGTGATAAAAGGATTCCGTGTAGAACATTCGAAACAGCGATCTCCATTGACGTCGATCCTCCTACGAATTCAGCCCTCTGCCGCGTGTACCGAGAAAGAGCCAGCGGCAGTAAGTAGATAGTGGACAGACCGACGATACTAGTCAGACGCGGCAAAGATAGAGATACAGGCGAGAGAGAAGCTTGAGCGCGTGTACAAGCTAATGCATAATCGAGAGACGAGCGAGACTGGCCCGATACCGCGTTTATTTCTGCGTTCGCGTTATTTATGGTAGGCTGATAGCGTGCACAGGAAACGAGAATCTCGCGATTCGGACAGACCAAGATCGGAGCAGATAGAAATTAATTAATCGCCTACGGGGCACCCTGCTTCCTCGCTTTCGCTAAATTTGGAGGCTCGAGGGTCTAGGCAGAGTTTCGACTCCATTAGCGGCGGCTTCATTCCGGGGACACCGTTACAAGGTACGCGATGGAAGATTGATTAACGGTGAAACTACGCAGCAATTAATCGGCGCGCTTGCTTGTAGGAGAATCGTGAAAGCTTTGCAATAGGACAGAATATTTGCGTTTTCCCTGCAGATGTATGATTCCATGGAAATTCATATAATTTGACGAATTCGAGGAATTCCATGCAAGATATTTTAGCGTAAGCAGTGCTATACGAGTGGACACGATATTCGTGTATTTCGACGGAGAGTAATCCAACGAATGTAGTAATCTACTGAAATATTTTGTAGCAGAGAAGCGATGTTACGCGTAATGCTCGAATTCTTCACGTAGAACCGTAGAAATTCGTGCACCTTTACGAGTTTGAGTAATTTTATAAAAAGTCTCGCAGAGAGTAGGATCGCCGAAAGGGTCAAATAACACGAGGAGAACCTTAAATTCTTGGACACGATATTTGTATTTTTTACACGGAGTCTGGAAAGATCACGCAGCATCGGAAATTCGAGTAAAAGTCCGTCGGAGATTCTACGTTCTTCGAATAATTGCCGCGTCGCTAATACGAAATGCAGGGAAAAATAAAACTGTGGTACCAAGGTGGCTTGAACGCGGTAGCTGCACGGAAGGACCAATTCTTATCTCTTCGATATTCGCGCGAAAGCCACAATTCCAACCGATCGTACGAACATGCAGCACTTAGGAAAAATCGGCTCGCGACACGGTGACCCGTCCTCGTTTCGCGCGTGACGCAGGCGAGCATGCCGTGCGGAGTCAATAGGAGGTACGAGCATGGCCTCGCGATAAATCGCGCAGGAGAGAGGTGGAGAAAAAAGCGCGCTCTCGCAGCACGGTGCTTTTCGGCTTGGAGCTGTGTGTCGCCGAGAAACGAGCGAGCACGCGTGACGATACCGAGCGGAGAGAGGCCAATGGCCCCACGGTGCAATGGTGCAGTGTGCAATCGACGCGGAGCAAACGAGAGAAGAAGAGAGTAAAAGAGGGGACGACACACGTGTGTGTGCGCGCGCGTTCGCACCGTCTGCCAAGTGATCCGCGAGCGGAACCTTGAAGCGCGGATCGTGTGTGGGTCGACTCAGCCAGCCGAAGAGGAGACAGGTAAACAGGCTTGGAGAACGATAGGGTGACATCGAGAGAGGCAAATGGAATCTATCCGATGAGAAGAGAGGCAAAGGGTGGAGAAGTCGGGTCGCAGCGAACCCTTTTGTGCTGGAAACCGTGGCATTCGAAAACCGTGACTCTTCGATATCGATTTTTCTCGTGAAAACCGAAGCTTGGAACAGTAATTACACGGTAATTTAATTTGTATAATTATTCGGATGGACGGACGTCGCTTGGAACTGAACTTTTATTACGAAATAGAGAAAAGTTGCTAACAAAATTCTTTGAAGGAAATTTAAAAAAAGACGATGCTGAGGCGAAGGAAAGAGTAGAAGGTTGCAAAGGTAGCAGAAGGTTTGCAGCGTTCGTAAACACGAGGTGCGACGTAATCACCCTTATCGCGTGGCGCAAAGCTTATGTGAAAAAACGTAATTTTCCGCAGACGCGAGCGTTACGTATAATAAAACGGTGCGACGATGGGATCGTGCGTGGTTCGTACCACGTCAGCGACGCGCTCCAGTTTGTCCTTCTCTCCCGATACACCGACGAGGATGGAAACTTACCGTTCATGAAATATACAACAGACTGCCTCGAACCAACGACTTCGAACTGGCTCTCTTGGCGTATCGGTCCAGCGTTCGGAGAGAAACCGGAGAAAGAGTCGGGTTTTGTCGGTGAACACGCTCTTTGATCATCCTTTAACCCTTTCACGCTGGATCTTGCGACATTGTTGTCTTACATTTTTGTAGTTAAACGTAGATATATTTTCGTTTTCGTAATTGGATGAAGTAGATGCAAATTCCACGTACTTTGATAAAAGGAAAAGTCTATAGAAACGTAACGAGATGAATTCGACGCTATTTTTCTGTCATTTTCGACTCGAAAATGAATCTGGCGAAAACCAACTCGCCAGAAGGGAAGTAGAAACGAACGAGAGAGTCTCTGGCAAACATTCTATAACACCGAGCCATTTTTCCACCAGTCGCTTCCAGAAGTCAGCTTCTTCCCACGAAGAAAGAACCTACGAGCGATTCTTGGCGGAACGCGCGAAAAACTCGTCTGGTCTCTCCTGACCTCCCGTCGGGGCTGTTTCTTGCATGAGAGCGTGCCTTTCTCCTCCGATACTTTCGGTTTCGCCGGCAAATTTATTCGGCGACGAAGGGATCCAACGCTGTCGTAGAATGGTCACTCGCCTCCACTTGGTCGGTAGCTCGTGGTTTCCGTTCGCCTAGCGTGTCAACGCTCACGGCGATCGCCATGAATAACGATTAACCCTTAGAGTATCGTAGAAGCAAATACTTTCTATAAAAGAATTGCAATTTCTAAGCACTTTGGTAGTCTTAGCGTTAACCTGGAACGTCGACAAGGAGCTCAAATTCGCCCAGTTCCTAATCTTTCCTCGTTCCGTAAATTTCGTTCCTCGATTAGAAATAACACAGTAAATTCACTTACCGAATATCAAGGATTAAGTAGATGATCGTTTTATTCGATTGGAAAGGAACGATGCCGGTTCGATCGTTGCGTGGATCTCCTCGACATCCTCCTGCTCGAGAACGTTTCTCTCCTTTCCTTCTGTCCCTCGAGGAATCGAGGCGCGCGTAAACATCCGGCCACGTGGGGAAACAGCGTTTGTTGGACGGTCCGCCGACGGAGGATCCGCAAAACGCACGACAACATGCAGGGAAAAATCTGCGAAGCTGAGACAACGCGTGGCTCGATACAGAGAGTAGGCAGCGTACGTCGACATGCAACGGCCGACCCTGACGAGAGGTTTATAGCAGCATCCATTATTAGAACGCCGATACGAGAAGCTACTACGCTTCATAAATATAAATTCGAATGCATAATCGATGAAAGCGAACGCCTACCGAGCGATGGCAACTGCATGACAAATGCATCGAACAGCAGAAAGGGAAGGGTAGGGAGAGCAGATATTTCATCTTCGACGTTCGCGTATTTATTAAGACGAATACTAGAAACGTTTGATCTCCGATCGAATCGTTCTCCGATAGAAGTTTATTTCGGAAACGTTAAATTGTTCGTTGATCTCATACTTTAAGATTGTTCCACAGACGGAACAATCTAGCAGATGGAATTGAGTGGAGCGAGGGGCTCGTGGTCAGAGGAGTAAAAGACAGTTTGTCCTTTAAATTTCTACGGAAAGTTATCGAAAACAGTCAGTTGCTAATTTTTCTTTCTTTTTTAGCAAGAAAGAGCAAATGTTAAATTTCGCGCACGAAATCGATTAAAATTTCTATACACCAGTGTTAAAATATAATCTAAAGTATAATTACGAATATACCATGTTCTCGGCGTTTCTTATTAAAGAAAAGCGAATAAAGAGAGGTAGGTGGTGTTTGCTATCGACGAGCAATTACCAATCAGGCTCTCATTGCTCGGTGATCGATCGATGCTCCCCGATTAACCCGTTAGGTCAACGTCCATGAAAGAACGCGTTCAGACTTTTTCGTTCAAACGAGGCCAGCCTTCTCTCGTAATATAAATAACTCTCGTCACACACTAATCTCAACGATTTTTCATTTTACATGGGCGGAGCCAGCCACAGGCGCATCATTGTTGACTCGAGAATCGCACCAAGGGCAGGCAAGCTGCAACGCAGCTACGCATTGTACGTGCCTCTGCATATGCGCGTGCACGAACCGCATAGTCCTGGAGAGTTCAAGTTTAGCCTGCATCTCCTTCCTCCGTTGGAAAAGAATTTTGTCCGCCCGGAAAATGAAACTCTCTGAATATCTCTCTTGGTAGGAAATTTATAATTTTAAAGCCAGCGTTATACCGGCGATACATGCATATTCATTCGTTCAAGTCGAGATACATTTATTTTTCACAATTTACTTACAAAGTTTCTACGATCCACGCACTGGCATTTCGCATACATCTCGGCGCTATCGTACGATGAGAAATTTATACTGCTCTCGGTGATAAAATCTCTGTCTATGTATTTCTCGCGATCGACTGCTATCATCGTTCGTTGATGTCGTAGGTGCCGAACTCCCTTTGAATGTCGGCGAACGTCTTCCCCTTGGTCTCGACCATGCAGAATATCACGAAAACCACGCTCAATAGACAGATCATCGCGAAGAAAAAGAACGCAGCTGCGTTCCCAACAGCATCGACCACGGAGGAAAACGATACGGTCACGATGAACGCCAGCATCCAGTTCAAACACGCCGCGCTGGAGGAAGCTGTCCCCTTTAGTTTGGCTGGGAAGATTTCGCCCATGTAGGCCCATGGTATGGGACCTGGTTTTTTCGGAAAAACAATTTAAAACGCGATTGTGCGGCAAAAGAGTGTCGTGTGAAATTGAAAAATGGCTTTCGAGGGTTTAAAGACGAAAACGAGTCTTTATCCACATCCAGTACCATCGAGATTTCAAAATATTGATTTCTCGAATTCCCAAACGGTTCCGAATGGGTTAAGTAGAGATGGATTTGCGTTAAAAGCTAGGTGATGATGCTACTTTGTTACTAACCGGCACCCAGGCAGAAAGCCAGGATATATAGGCAAGCAGAAACGAGCGGTAACCAAAATAGACGGTCGGCTTGGTCGGGATTGTTGGTCCTCAAAACGAAGAAGATGCCTAGAGCCATCAGACAGAGACACATCACGCCGCAGGATATCATCATGAGGATCTTTCGACCCAGCTATAGCAATTTTCCAAACGTTGCTACGCTTTTCGTCCTTTGTGAGTCGGAGATTGGAAGAACGAACGCTGCGTTCGGTACGTCGATAAATTTCTGTACTTTGCGAGAAACATTCTCAACCTTTTCACATGTCGCTCGATGTCGCGTATAAATAATTGCTAGGAAAGACATTTTTATCACAAATAATTCGATTTTGAAAGGGTTAAAAGCATGTCAGAAATTTTTCAACGACGAAACGCAGCGTTCGTTCGACGCAGTTGCGAAAGATACGAGCGACAACCTGATCGATCAACGAGGCCGATATAGCGCAGGCGATCACCTGGACCACCGCGAAGATCAACATCTGGAGCAGGGGATCCATGTCAACGCCGGTTTGTCTGAAGATCGTCTCGCAGTAGAAAATAATAGCGTTGATGCCGCTGAATTGTTGCGCGAACATCAACCCATATGCCACTCCCATGGTCTTCAACACTGGTTTCTTCAAGAACGCAGAGAACGTCACCTTCTCGCGCCTGCTTTTCTCTATTTGGTCCTATTTTCAAGTACCAAACGCTGCTTCAAAACGCGATACTCGGTTCGTACTTGCCTTAAAATAAACCTTTGATGTACAGTAGAGTTCCATTTACTTCCATTTGTCATCGGATGGAAAACAGATCATAAACCACAGGTCCGGATAAATGGATTCAAGCGACAGAAACTCCTCGGTAGCCTCGCAAAGGCAAAATCCATCTAAAAATACCTCTAACTGTTCTTTCTTATCATAAACTGACTCGATATCTTAGATACGTGGTCGTAATTGTCACGGATCCGGTAACTGAAACTTATAATAACTAAAATTCCGTTCCAACAAATGGAGTTCTACCGTACTGTTTCTCGAGCAAAGAGTATTTCCTCCTTGCTGGATATTTCGCTGCTCGCAAGTGTCCACACTGCCGGCGAACATAATTCGCCAACTGCTTGCGAGCAACGTAAGAATCTCGCAAATACTTCGGCATTTGTAGCAAGCGTAACACTGACTTTAAACGCGCTGATCTCAGTGTCGATATCGCACTCCGATCCACGGAAGAATCGCATCGACTTCTTGGCGGCTTCTTCGTTCTCTTGCGCCATGTAAAACAGCGGACTCTCCGGCATGAAGGTCATGATGCTGGCGAATAAGAGAGGAGCGATACCGCATAGAATCGATATCACAACTATGTTCCTAGTGTAGCCGCAGCAGTAAGCGTACAGAATGCCGATCACGAGTAACAATTGGAAGAAGACTCCCAAGGTACCTAATCGTACAACAGAGTCAAGCTTTTTATTGAATCGTACTATAGTATTTAGAGCAATACCTACTGAAGAGAAAATGGTACAACGTTTGAAAGCTTACGAATAGGAGGGTTTCTGTAACCACAACTTACAGCGTTGATCATAGATCTGCTGTGTTAAACATCGGTTATCGATTGTTGCCTGGCACTGCTTCTTCTTCTTCGGAACATCTTTCTGTCAGAAACTCTAAATATTCGCGATCCTATCATAGACTTTCCAACGTACCTCGTTCTCAGTAGACACTGATATAAATACTATGGCGCAAGAATCTTAATATTCTTTGAAACCGATCGAGAACATCTTCTCTTTGGTAGAGCGCATCTGGCGCGGTTTTCTTTCTCTCTCGTACCTCTAATCTCTTTTTCGGAGATCTCGGCCGAGTACATCGGCGCGATGACGCAGAACATTCCGCCACAGGCGCCGGTTATAAGTCTGCCCATGACTAGAAGCACGAACGTAGTCACCCCAATTGTGATGAACATCCAGCCGAGAAGGAACGCGGGTACCAGCGACATCATCGTCCACTTTCGACCGATCTTGTCGACCAGCAAAGGCACCACTGGCATCCCAAGTGCTGCACCCAGCGGAAAAACCGACGCGATCACGTTCGTCGAGAACGTATCGTACTCGTACTTCTCTTTCAGCACTTCGACGCACGGCGCGCTCCAACCAGTTCCGCAGCCCAAAGAGAATCCGCCCATGCACGCTACAAAATTTACGCCATGTATCTACAGTCGATCGTTTCTCGCGATTTTTCTCTTACCGATTCCGCGCGACAGAATCGTTAAGACACGTTCACAATTCAAAGCAAAAGTGTACATATTGCGACATCGTATGTTCGAAAAACCGCGAACTAAAATCTCGTACAATTACGTGTACTAACACGCTGATCGCTACGATGGTTATCGCTACGACTGTTAAACTTTTTACCATGGTTAAAACAAGAGAAATTTCATGGACTAACAAATTTTCAAGGATGCGAACGAGCCCGAGTTTTTCCAAGCTAGTCCGAGCCCGTAATCTCGGATACCCGCATACCTCTAATCTACGCGACCATAGACTAATCACACCATAGGGGTTAGGGAACTGTGAACGTGTCAAAAAGATTGCAATTATCAGGCGAATAGGTTAAATCGTTTCCATCGAACGAAATAATATTGAATAACCGGTTATAGGGAGAAATTTCTGGAAGTAAGAAGAGAACCTGCGCAAGCAGCGATGCACTGTGGAAGCCTTCTCCGGAAGAGCTTTTCGAAGTCCTCTTTGCCTCTATCCGCCATTTTTCGCCAGATACCGTTGCCCAATCTCGATTTGCGATTATATTCGCTCGTTTTGCCTCTATGAAAATTGAATGTTTCCCGCCGTCACGTATAGGTACAATCTGCGTGTTCTCTCATCGACGCTCGAGTACGATGATCATCCTTTTCTACGTGGCTATACGTCTTGAACAAAGGAGCACGTGGAAAATGGGGAGAACGTAGGAAAACGAGGAGACGAAACGTTCGAAAGGAGGAAAGAAAACGATTCTCGGACCCGACACGTTTCCCTGTTCCAATAAACTCGTCGACCAGACTATGGTTCTCAAGGACGATACCTGCGGCGGCCGTATTCCCCGTCGACTGCGGGGACGACGCGGTGGTAATAGGGATAAGGTCCCTTCCTCACGCCCGGTTACTTCGGCTAACGACATTCAAATTCCATTAGGACAGCGCGCGATGTGCGGCTGACAACTTTCAGATTACAGATCGGCTCGTTCTCCTCGGTTTTGGCGAGAGAAGAACTCTTGTCGGAATAATGGCGGGGAGAGAAAGGGGAAGAACGGCAAGGAAAAGAGCTCGAAGAAACGGGAACGATTAAATCGCGAATACGGACCGGGTATTTAAATGAGTGCATCTACATTTTAAATATGTTCTTCGGTGCCACTGTGACTCCCGGTTGACTCGAATTCTTACGAATCCATTCATAACTTTACGGTATAAAGTATTTTTAATATAAAATCTATATGTATATGTATATAATAACGATATATTTAGCGATATATACATTCTTTTCGCGAGAATCTGTGGCTTGTTGGTGGTTCTATTCTTTCTTTTTTTTTTTTTCCTTTTTTCTTTTTGTTACAGGCAGCTTGGTGCAAAAATAGTAAAGCGAGTCTTGGAATTACTTTTGTTTGGATTTCTAAGAATCGAAGGAACCCCCTTCTCTTAAAAAGCTTTGAATATATTACGCATTCTTAAATTTTGTATAGAAATTCTCGGTTTACTTGCCAAACCACGTACTTTGGCTCTCATGATTTTCTATATCTACGAAACTTCGCGTCCGACGCCGAGTAAGATCGCAGGCTGAAATCGCGTCGATGAGTTCTGGCTGACTTGCAGGGTGAACGACCTATGAACGAAGCTTTCCTCTACAACAGTGCATTGACGGGAGGAAGGAAATCGGAGGAAAGATAAAGAACGCGGCTGTTCTAGCTTCTATCTGCATATACACCACGAGGCTGCTTCCGACGAGGAACGTCCGCGGAGGGAATTCTAGATAACCGATAACGATACGTACTCGCTCGACTGGTGATCGAGCTCCGAGAAACGCCGTGTCGTTGTACGATCGTAAGAGAGGATGCACTGTTCTTCAGGCGAAATCCGCCGCCCTTCGGGCCACGATAAGAAAAATAACGTACGAATCCACCGCCTCGTTATCCGTCTGCTCAAGTTCGAGAGACGTCGAAGATGACTTTACTTCGAGGGCAAACGTCGGTCGGGCAAAGGCCGAAAGTGCTGTGAACAGACACTGTCCTCCTAAGTTTAATCGCCCCGTCTAGCGTTTCTTCTGTTTTCAAAATATTCGAACGTCCGACTATCCGAATAATATCGAACTGTAACACGAACCAAATACGCGAAATATACTCAGCTGTGCCATACTCTCTGTATATTCGATCAGGCTAGCGATCTCGTTAGAAGTGCATCGTTCGACACGTGTGCAATGAAGAAATTATTGAACGAATTAGGGAGAAATTTAGTAGCAATGGAAGCAACCGACAAATGGCGTGAAAATGTGTAATTTGTCAGTTGCGAAGGATTCTAAAAACAGATTAGAAGAGCAAGAGGAAAATAATTGTTCGCGACAAATTGCACCGCTTTTCATATAAACCGCGTCGACGAGTTTAGTCGTTCGATCGTGTAAAAAATTCGAGCGTCCGATCCTTCTGCAACCAATTAATTCGAATAATCAAGTTCCTACTGCGTAAATTCGCCAAAGATAGTTGCAAAGGCCGCGCAAGTCGTAATTGCAACGTGTCACGAACTCATTGCCTTTTTCTCGCCTTTCAAGCACACCGTTTCCATTCGCGTCGTGTCTCGGCTCTCCAGGTCCGCCGGGAGCACCCCGCATTTACATATAAATATAAGTAAAAAGCGTATTTGCATTCAAATGTCTGGCGGCAGGGTCGAGGTACAAAAGTTCGACGGCATTCTCGATCGAAAGTTCGCGGGAAGACTAACCGCGAGTGGAGCAGGTGAATGAAAGACACTACGATGACGCAGAATTCGAGGAATCGAACGGAAGATCGATCGAGCCACAGGTTCGATTGCCGATAATAATTCGGAAAATTTGTTCAATCAAACGTATCTTGGGAAATTATATTTCAATGGATGTTATTAAAATCCACGTAGATAACGTTTAAGTATTTGTCTATAGTATATACGCGATATATACGTGTTTGCTACTTTCTATTATTTCACATTTCTCGGGAATAAAGTATTCCAGACTTTGGGCAAGATATTAAAAGAAATCGAAATCTTAAGAATATGCGAGAATAGTTGGATATCTGGCAGTAAAATTAAAAAAAAAAAAAAATTATGGAGCTTTCGATCGAATCGCATTAGGTGTCCGGATACTTATGGACGATAGTAGTGTAGGTGGGCTGTGCATTGCTGCCACCTTAGCTTTCGAATTCAATTCGTCACGGAAGTTGCTGCAACGCGAAACGAGACAGTCCGGTTTGGGTGTCGATGGATATTAGCGGACTTGTTTTCCAACGACTAGACTAGTTATCGGAACATTGTGATTTCCGTGAAAAATTCGCTAACACATTGGCTATCGATCGTAGGATTAAAGTTGGTTACGGGCATCGAGGTAATGGAGCTGGATAATTGATCAAAATCCGAGTATTATATCTGCCGTTCTATCTCTCGCGAGTTAATAGAATGTTATATCGAGTTCCATTCATCGAGACTCATTCAAGAATAGGAATGAACTACGATTGCTCGTCATGGCTCGACGGCTTGCCCCTTACCAGATGAATATTCCATCTATCCAACGGTTATTTATCGTAGCGACGCTTAATCGCGCAACACTCGCGTCATTTGCCAGCAGCGAAACGCTTTGTCGTCGCTTAATTTACACCGAACCCTCGGAGTTCATCGATTCCGACTCAACGACTGTCTGTTGGCCGTTAATCAAAGACACGAGTTGGTTGTACTTAGGGTCCAAAGATGTACGAACTTGGTCGTTTAATCTTCAGAGACCGGAGAAGAAGATAGGCGTTTAACTATCGCAACGGTGTCAGAGATGGCGACGAGTCGAGCGCAGCGTTCAACGGTAAAAATTTCCTCGTTTTCCGCGTCTCTTCGAAACTTGCCTCGTTTCGTTATCCAACGTTGTCCATCGATATACGAAAAACGCTACAACAGTCGGTAGCCGTCTAAACTCGATCCTCTACCGCGTCGTCCGCGAGCGCATAGAACGCAAGCAGACCTCCAAACGGCTTACATAAGCCGTCGACTGACTGGCTTTGCTACCTTGAAGTCGGTCGTTGCCGCTGTCTCTTGCAATCGCTGCATGCCGGCGTATGCATCGAACGTTCTTTACAACCGACTGGCAATCAAGACTCACAACGACGCGTGCACGGGAACACACGGTGAAACGAGAGAGGAGAATGCACGCGGCAACGAATAGATTTCAATTTCAACGTGGGAATGCGCCTCTATGCCGGTGCTGGTATTGATCCTCGCGGGACGGATAATAAATTGTCGATTCGAGACCGTGCGTCCGGAGGAGACGTCGTTAAGAAGACGATACACGTCGCCTCTCTCCCTTCCCTCTAGTCCAACCAAACAATCTAACCCCCTTCGTACGTATTATTATTCCCGTGGCGGATTCCGGAGCTGAACGCGCCACTAACGAGCCAATCTCTGCGCGATGGAACGTTTAATGATCACGGTGTGTGATCTTTGTACCAATCGTCGGGGCAGACCTCGTCGATACCCTCTCGAGCGTCGCACGTGATATCAGGATGCGATCTCGAAAATTTTCCAAGAGCTGGCAATCGCGAAACGAAGGGTGCAATTGTTCATCGCGAATGGTTGAGAAGGTGGCTGGCAAAAGCGAGAGACGTATGGAGGCGATAATTATCGAGCGAGAAGCGACGGGGAATTAACATCGTATCATTTTAATGAGAGATTGTAAATAGAATTTTAATTTGTAAGTAACTTTTGCGATCCAAGCTATAGATTACCTCTACGAAAAATAGAGCGTACGTATTTTTTGTATACGATATCAAAGATAGAAGAAAATCTAATTGGTCTAATCTATATTCTTCGTTATTTTGTTACGCTATCGGAAGGCTCGTTTACATCGTTTCTAGTGTACCCTGTGTACATGTACTCTGTTCGTTTCTCCTCGGATCTCGATATAAATCATGAGAAATTCGCAGATACTACCATCTTGCATATTGAAGAAAATGCCGTGTTTCGCGTCTAAGATCGTGCCAAAGAAGGACGATCCTATTACGTTAGAAATATATGAGTTACGAATATATATCCAGCTGAATTTCCTGGAAAATTTCGCTATATAAAATTTGCAAAATAAAGCGTGACGATGTTTCATAGAAAAAGAGTTTGTCTACGTTCGAAAAAGACATGGAAGTTAGAAAACTATGTAAACCCGCATCCATGTCACTAGCCGCTTTTCTCAACCACGGAACACGGTACTTCGCCGAACGCTTGTTTTGTCGCCAAACTTGCAGGAAACTTGCAAGTAACTCACGGGGAAGCGACAAATTCGTTGGAACAAGTTTGCGACAACTTACAACGCGACGGACCAATTGTTTCGAGAAATCAGATCGAAACGTCGAGACGACCTAATTCCAAGGGGACATGGCCAGGGGGGATGAGAGAAAGAGAGTCGTCCACCCTCGCGCAATCGATTCTAACGAGAGAGGCTTAGGACGGCCGATCAAGCTCGTATAAATCACAGCTCCTTCCCCACGGGGTGTTAAGGCGGACGGGAATGGTGTTCCCGATAAAAGTCACCGGACCACAGGAAATTCCTTTCCCGTCGCTACGAATCGAACTTCGGGACATTGGTTTCTCGCTTAGCGGATTACGTACCACGTCGAGCGAGAGTGTATTTCGCTGCGACCTAAGAATACATAGGGGATCGGCCAGTGGATTTACCTGGAACAGAAAAAGGTAAAAGCGAACCATTAGATACGTGTAAATGCCAAATTCCATCGGGGTAAATGCGTAAGAGTTGAATAACGCGTCGAATACATCACGCGCCGACTGCGAGAAAACTCTATAAGAGCTAGAACGCCGGTTCGATGTATAACTAATGGAAATAATAACAACACAATGGCCTCGTACAGAGAACGTGTTCGCGTTGATTTACTTTTCACGGTCTGCTACACCGTTATGGAACACCCACGCGTGTGTATATGTGCGCGTTCAAATACGCTGAATAGCCGTGTGTGTGGTGGAATACGCGCGTGATCGAATCAGACATCAAGCTTAACGTTCTTTCTCCAAATTAATTTCCGATTATATGGAAGACAACGACGGCTCTAAAATCCGAAAGAAATTCTTTGAAAAATTAAACGATTAAAAAACAATGGTCGCGATGATTACCGATAACGAAAAACAGTTTCTTCGTTTACAATGATCGTTCTTTATTGACCCATTTGCATCATGGCCCTACTTAAGAGGACCGGTCCCTATCACCGCGCGCAGTCGATCGTAGGTACGGTAAACGACGTCCGAATTCTTCGCGGAGTTTATCGAAAATTTACTGTTCAAAACGATTAGTGGACAATGTTACTTCGCAAACATCGCGTCTTACGTTCCTTGTAACAGAGGAAAAAGGTAAAAATTATTTAGATTAAAATGGAAATTAAAAAAAAAAAAAAGGCAGTCGCAGCGCTTGGATGCAAATGGGTTAATATCGTTTAAATCGAGATATTTACCAATTCTTATACCGCGACTCTTTTCATTTCGATTAGAACCGTCACGATGTCGATGGGGCGTGAACGATATATCGCGATTCGATCCTAGAGAATCGGGGATCGGAGAGAACACGCGCGATTGCGCGACAAAAACCGCTCGCGCGACCGTTCGTAAATTATCGCGATCGCGCTTCACGCTCGATTTCAGAGAACCTCGTGTTGGCTTTATCGAAGCCGACGTCGACGAAAACGCTAGGGGATAATTGGTAATTTCGATCCATTTGTCAAACGGAACGCGGCAGCCTCGTTGGAACGTGTCACCACGAGCTACTTTTGCAAACGAGCCACCATACCGTCCACCCACCCATAAATCTTGGCGAACGCCGGCCGTTAATTTTTTCGTCCCGCTCGGACTGACCTACAATGTAAGCTCGAGGCACCGAGATCGAAATAACTCGAGTATTCTCATTTTCAAGTTTGGCCTTTCGTCTTTTCAGCGTTGAGACTTAGCAACGGTACTAATATTTTCTTCTTGCCCAGTTGACAGACAATCGTACGAGGTACAGTTACTCGCATTAATATTCGGACACGCTACTATCTGCGTACCTGTTGCTTTATATAAAAAGGGGTTGATTTAAATATCGCGTTGC
This sequence comes from Bombus sylvestris, assembly GCA_911622165.2. Classification (NCBI taxonomy): domain Eukaryota; kingdom Metazoa; phylum Arthropoda; class Insecta; order Hymenoptera; family Apidae; genus Bombus; species Bombus sylvestris. The sequence goes on along the minus strand of OU443153.1, from coordinate 4,485,822 downwards.
CTATTTCTCGAGAATACAAAACCAATTCACCTTCGAAATATCGTCTCGATCTGTTTCTCTCTTTTATCGAAGGAAAAACCGATCCTCGATCATTCGATAAGTTTGTCGTGATTTTTCAGTAAAACGTTCGTAAGATCTTTGGAACAAAAACTGGAACGCACACTGCACGCATATTCTTTAGAGTTTAGAATTGTTTCTCTTTTGACGTGTTTGCTTCAAAGATCGAAAACTCGTCGGTCGTGGTGCGTTGCATCACATCCAATTACAAGTACGAACCAATACCGGGGCAAATCGAAGGCTCGAAAAGCAAATGCAAAAATAGCTGTCGCATTCCGACGCTTTACGAGCCGATAAGATACAAGTATTGTTTCTAAACTGGTTGTACGATGGAAAACCAGGTTTTGCGTATCAGGCTTTGAAACGTGTTATTACTCGATAAGATAGGAAAACTGGTCGGTGCTTCGTTGTTGTCCTGTCCTAATCGGCATATCGTTCGAGCAACTCGCTTTTCAAACTCGCACTGGCATTGCCTCGGTGATTCATTAAACAACTTTAACACGATATACGTAAAGTGGAACGCAACGACGTTTTAAGAATCGACAGCAACCAAACCACGAGTTTCGTTAAATACTCGTTCCGGTTTGAAGCATATAGTTGGAATAAACTTATCGCGTAGTAAACTTATCTACGTATCAGCAGTTGGAATAAACAGAAAACAACGTTTAAGGAGTTATAAAGGAATCAACTTTGTTTGATTTACCTCGAGGCAACGTGACGCTGACGCGATAGATCAGTGATTCCCAGGTTCAGAATCGGAATTCGACGAGGTCTTTCTTCTTTTCTTTTTACTTTGTTTTTCTTTTCTTTTCTTTTCTTTTCTTTTTTTTTTTTTTTTTTTTTTTTTTTTTTTTGTAATCGCGTAGCTGCATCTGCTGTTGTAAATTTTAAAACTTGCATACAAAGTGCGCGTAAACATTTGTACATTTTCTAACGTGCGCTGTGACTACAAAGAGCTTGGGAACCACTACTGTAGATGTATAGAGTGTCGCAACTCAAAATAATGCAGTCTTGTATTCCATTATTCGCCTGAAGAATCGCAAGTATGTCAGCTAATGGTCGTGAAAATTTCAAATTTCGAATTAGTCGATAATTTTAGAAGTTTTAATAATATTCTAATCGTTTCTGTGAGCGTCCTAACGTCATTAGAAAGTTATTAAACCGCCGTTGCACGCTTGCACGTTTCATTTCCATACCAATAGGTAGGTAGATGATTCTTTGCAACAGGAGGACGAGACGAAGAGCTTCGATCGAATTCGTCAACAACCGGGCAAGAATTGTTTTCTATTTGCAACTTATTCCTCCAAGTTTGGGCGTTCGTTTGTGCCAGGCAATTTCGTTTCGCGTTTCCTTTGACGGTTTTACACGCAGCTGGCCGAAACAGATCGATCGATTGTTCGTTGCAGGGCTGCGGGTTGAATTCCGCAAAACGACTAAGAAAAATAACCAGAGAGAGAAAGACAGAGAGAGGGAGGGAAAGAAAATGTGTTTTCCCATCTTGCGCGCTCCTGTTCTCTCCTCCCCGCCGTTATTTCTCGGCGATTCACCGTTATTGACGATGCGGTCGCGTTAGAAAACTCGTACGAATTTAATGTACCATAACAGAAATATTGCGAGCTCTTTTGTGACGGTGGTAGAGCCGACTCCGCGGGAAACTCCTTTCTTTTTCGCGCGTGCTGCTCTTTTACCTTTCCAGCCCGTTAACCACAATTCGCGCCAACGGTGTACCCTTCCTTGCCGTTTGGGTGCCACGAAAGTACAAGCGATCTAAATAACAATTTAATATTCGATATATAGGAATATGTCGCCAGACACCGATTCTTCTTTTATAGTATTAGATCGTTTCGAAGCTTGGGGTATTTGAATTGTATATTTTGAAAAAAAAAAAAAAATATGGCTTCGGGATATACAGTGGGTCACGAAAGTATTCGTCGATACTGGTAGATTCAGACTGCTTTTATGAACGTATCGTGCGCGTTATGCGAGATATGTATTTTGAAATTTCATTCGAACAGCTCAAAATGGAAACTCTTAGAGAGATCCCTTGTTCGACTCGCGAGCCAAGAAAATTTCCGAAAGCAAAGGCGGTGAAAGCTGGATTTCCTCTTAACGACTGCGAGAGAAACGCTGAGGAAGCAGCAGCAGCAGCAGCAGCAGCAGCAGCCTGGGCTATATCTACATTCTGCTGCATCCGAATCTCTTTCTTTTCGCTCAGACACGCAGAAGAGGGTGAAAATGTCCCCAGGAGGCTTCTCTCCCGAGAGTTGCGCAAAAAAACGTCCGCCTCTAGCCGCGCCAAGCACCATCGTCCAAAGTGTCCTCGTCTTCTTTCAGATTTATCATATTCCTCGCGTGTGGCGCGTGCATGAGAACCGGCGTAGGTTTTTCACGAACCGTGAAACCTGCTTGAAACGCGTTTTCCACCTCCAACCGGAACTTTTTCCACTAGCCGACACGTCCCAGCTTTCCTTCGCTCTTTCGATTTTCTTTTCCGACGATTAATCGACTCCGGATGGGGTTTCGTTCGGTCGAAACTCCAAGGGGATATTTCTTGGAAGCTCGCGAACATTCCGGACAAAGTCGTCGGGACGAAAACCAAATGGATCCAAAGACCTTTTCTTCAAAGTTTAGCAGCTTCTTTTGCGAGAAAGCGGGATTTTCATTGGGACGAGACCGACGATGGTCGGGGATCCTCGGCGTGTGAATCCGGCCAGTGGCCCTTGTATGCTGGTTTTTTGCGTGGAAAAGGAAACGAGGAAGCAAAGGAGGAAGAGGCGAGTCGCTGGAAAAAAAGGAACTAAGGGGGGCCCTCTTAATGCCTCGCGGCAAAATTCGCTAAACGCTCGAAAGCAGCTGCTCCTGGCGTTACCAGTCATTTCCTCCTTTCTCTCTTTTTCTCGCTTCCCTTCCAAGTTTTTTTTCTCCCTCTGAACCACGGTGTTTGTCATCTCTTCCACCTTGCTCCCATTACCACCCTATTTCCGCGCTTTCAAGATTCGCACTCCGAACTTCCGGCGTCCTGGCCTCGTGTCTACGCCTTCGGAATTATTCCGCGACAAAGGAGACGAAACGCTCGAAAAATAAATACGCGCGCGACCGAAAGAGAACAACCACCGAACGTGGCTGAGTCGTTGCCGTGTTTCGATCAGCGATTATTTTCCCGCAACCCTCGTTGCTCTTGTTCGGTTCTCGTTGGTAGAACGGTCGCAATGTTGGAGAAATAAATGAGAAAAACGAGTTGCGCCTATTCTATTAGAAATGCTTGTGTCGTTACAAAAGTACAAATTGTACAATGGGAACATAGTCGTCAAGTCCCATCGATAATTGCCTCCCACGTTTTCTAATTCATCGAGCAGATGTAAAATCGTCGACTCTTTTATTCTCAAATGATAAAATGCTTATTACAAATCCCAATCGGTTGGTTTCACGTAAAAAAAAACTTTTTCATCCATTTGAAAATCTTTACTTTGAAAATATATTTCAAGATTTGCCATCGATTTAAGAAAATAATATTCAAACGGCCCGATACAAAATACATCGGAAAAATATCCGTGTCGAATTTATTTGCCCAACTGGAGCTGGTCTTTGATCGTTTTTTCCTCTTTCACGCCGTAAGATACATTAGCGAACCTTCGATCGTTCTTGGAACGAGCTCGTCGCGCTTTTCCAATTTCGCGAGCGAAGGTAAGAAGGGAGAGGGCAGGCGACGGCGGACTAGTTTCCCAAGTCCCAGCAGGGAAGCTCGACTGGAATTACCTTTAAGCAAGGGAGGCGAAAAACCGAACAGCTCGAGGGTCTCGGACAACGCGCGGCTTCAAAATCGAACGCTCCCTTTCCTCCGTACAATTTGCATACCTTTCCTCCGAGAACCGAAATGACCCTGTGAAACGAGCATAAGGGTCCTTTCTGCGACGTCTAATGGTCTACGTTCCGTCGCATCTGCTCCAAATGGCACGGTACTAGCGTGGTTTCGTAATTCTGTATCCGAGAATGATTCTCTCGCCCTTAACTGGCGAGAGAAACAACGATGGCCGAAAATTGGGCCGTTTCCGTGCCTCAAATATTTCTTAAAACTTCGTAATATCGGTGCAATGTATTTTACAGTCGTATATTATACCAGTCGTATCGACGTAATAACTTTGTCAGAGTAGAATTAAGAAAATGATCGATGTTTAGCGGTTAATTCTACATCGGTAATCGGTGGTCGATGTTATCATCTGGCAACTCAAAAAGTTTGTATCTCGAGCACAATTTATCTCGTCAATTTCTTCGGAGCAAGTTATTATCTTTCAAGGGTCTGTGAACGTTTCACTTAAAAAGTAAAAATATCCCCAAAATTTTTTCCAACTTTAAAGCAGTAACAGTAAAAAAATTACAGTACAAAGCTATGCTTGGGCACGAAGAGCTAAAAATTAGATAAGCCAACGCGTTCCTCTTCCGATATCGCTTTCTAAAACCTCGCCGAAGGTCACAACTATCCGGGAAACTTTCCATCTATCTTCACTAACGCGTAACGCTATTACAGCGGGGAATTATCAACGAGTCTGGGAATGCGGACAATTTTCCTCGTTGTTTGGTCGAAACGTGACAAAACGAGAGAATAGTAGAGAGAGAGAGAGATAGAGGCGTCAAAGGGAGTGCAGGGGACACGATACTTCGCCGGGCGTTAATAATGAGCCAGCCATTCCAGCGGCATCGGTGTCACGTCGCTTTGTTCCTGCGCGTATTATTCGGTCGCGCGCGTATCTGGAATAATCAGTCGCGTTTTACCGAAATAGCGACGCGCATTGTCCCACAGGGTCTAGACGACGTCGGACGAAACGCGTTGGAATCGCAATGGAGAACAAAGACCGCGACGAGGACGAGAGAAAGGATTGTCAGAAAAGTTTCACCAGTTTTGAGACAACTAAAGGGAGCCAAGAAAAGTTTCTTTTCTAGATCGTGTCTGCGTATTCGCTTTCCATTGCGTTCATTTTACTCTTCTTCTTCTTCTTCTTCTTCTTCTTCTGTTTCTTCTTCTTTTACCGACCTTCTTTTTCACGGACTAGTTCGAATTCTAGAGACAACTTTCCTATTAATCGAACAGTTCCTTCGCGTCCTTCGTGGTCCGCAGTTACGTGGCAAACTAGTCGGTGGAAATACGATTTTAATCGCTTCTATGAAGTTTAGAAAACTTTCTCCGCGATAGTAACCTATATCTGGTGAAACCTACTAGAGAAAAACATGGTATTCTATTACTTTCCACCTCGATACACGGTAGCGATACACGGTGAGCCTAAATTCGTAGCGCAACCAAAGTCAGCAAGATTCTGTGGCTGGAAATAGGAGAAAGATGAAAATTCCGCTTCTCGGGAAACCATGTTTCAACGCTTGTCACGAGACAAAAGAGTAACAGACTCCGATATGGAACATTCACGCGTGTCCAAAGCACTTCCGGGACAATGATGCAGGAAAACAGCGCGAAAAAAAGGTGCAGAGGGAAAAGAAACGTCAACGAGAGAGACAAAAGGAATCGATATTAGCCGCACCAATTCCGTTCGAGCGATACAAAGTGTGGTGAAGGTTTGGGACGCATTATGATCGATGAAATACCGTATTAAGGGTCCCCATCCTAGAAACAGACGCACCTGCCACTCGTTTGTCCTCGATCCAGTACCTTTTACGACCCCCCGGAAAGGCGCAAGCCTACAATAGGATTGTTTTGCCCCGTGTACACACACTCTCTCTCTCTCTCTCTCTCTCTCTCTCGTTTCACTTGATCTCTCTTTCTCTCCTCGCGGACGCCTTTGGTCACGAGTTTCGTCTCTCCGGAGAATAGACAAGCGTATCCGATAGCCGTGCTTATTGGATCCAACGTTGAAGACGCGTCTCTCCCTTTCCACCGGCAGCGCAAGGGACGATTCTTCGTTAAGAAGATTACTCGATCCGGGGACCCCGAGATATCGAGATCTAACGTTACCTGACCGGCGATTATTATTTCACGAACACGAAGAGAATTTCGTTTGGGGCTTGCGCGACCCCACGACCGAAGTAATAAATCGTGCGCCGGTCTCCTGGTCTCGTGACAGCAGAATCGAAGCGTTTTAGATTAGATAAGGCAACGTTTTCTACGAGGAATGTACTTACGAAGGACTCTTGTAAATTAGAAATCGATAGCCACTACTCTTCCTCGTAAGTTACGAGGTACGTGAGTTTTCTAGCGACTTCATGCAAGTAGCAAGTTTTACGGGGATTAAAGCAACGTTGGGTATCGATGATGGCAATGTGAAAGCCAGGTTTGATATCGAGAAGAAGGAATATTTTCTGCGTCGCGGTTGACCTACCAACGGCAAATGCGTGTTCTTTTCAAACGTAATAAAACACTGTTTAGATGTCCGTTTGTGTGACATGATATTACTAGTCTCGATTTTCTGTATTTTTTAATGTAGAAAGTAGTTCGATAGAAATTTTTAAAGGAGCTTGGCTGGCAGATGCGTGGAAATCAACTGCTTGGCGTATAAATTGATTTCAAGACAATCGCTGCAAATATATATACAGCGGTTACAAAAACGATTTGCATATGCCTATCATTTCCAAGGAAACACTTCTTTATCAGGCTTTGTACGTATCCCATTTTCCTAACATCAAATTTTTTTAATCATATGCAAATATATATCTGCTACTGGATGATACGAAATTTAATATACCTAAATCTAATCGATTAGGTTTACCGGTATATCAATGCTATCGCACAATGACGTGCGAATGCTCGTCGAGGCGACTGCTGCATGTATTCGAGACAGGAGTAATAAGCATGAAATACAAAATGACACGAGGAATGACGTACGTAATTGTTTCGAGCAGTTTACTTGATTTAATAGCCTCTTTCAATCCTCTGTTAATTAAAAATATCTCCTACGTCGTGCTAAGCTTTGAAACAACTTACACATTTTGACACGATGAGCGTATCACTTCACGTTGAAGTAATAAATGTTATCTCTACGTTCAAGAAACGAGAAAATTGTCATAACTGAGTAGCAGATACATGCTATCTGCAAAGAATACACGCTTGTGCGAGTACGTGTTTCTTCGGGACAACTGAAATATTTATAAAGACCAAGACGCCGATTGCTTCGAATTATAAAGGAAAACAAGTTCGGAGTACGTTTTATGCATTTTCCTAATAAACGGAGAGAAACTGATTGCTCGTGCAGAAACCGCAATCCCGCGCTGGGAATGCCCACGACTCTTTTAATTCTTTCCTGTTAGATCCAACGAATAGCCGTAGAACGTATCGTTTTCTCGTGACTATCACGATCTTGCATAAAAATGACGCGCGTCGCTATACGCTATATATCAACGATTATACTAGAATTTCGAGATCTCGAGTTTGTACACACGTTCCGTAGAAACCGCGAGTTTCGAAAACAGTATCGGGTTTAACGTTTTACTAGCTTGGAAAGCTCTTTGGCGACAGATCGTATCGTTTAATGAAAATCGACTTAGAATTTCGCTAGCTTGGAACATTCTTTGGCAAAAGTTTCGACGAACTAAAAAATAACAAACTTCAATTTGGAATTCAGGATAAAATTAACAGATGATTCGATTTAATTACGAACAGAGGAGTGATTCTAAATTTTTGTTCGCCAATGGACAAACCTCGTGAACGAACAAGGATAAATTCATATCCAGCGATTAATACTTATTAAACGATGAATAACACAGCCGAAAAGAAGCTTCTTAACCACTCACCTGTAAAATCTCATCGCAAAGAAACCACTTATCGTTGTACTTTTATCGACAGTGACGAGACTCGTAGTAGAACTTGAACAATTTTTTCTGGTCGCTTCGAGTCCCAAGCAACGATAGGATTCGACTGTTCGGGACGAGTCACCGCGACTAAATATGTTCCAGCGTCCCCTGCTTACGTAAGCCGTTACTTTTTCCTCCTATCGCCTACCACCAACCAATCTGGCCCGAGCATTCGCTTGATTAATACCGACACGTGAGGTGACGCTCGGAAGAACCCGTGTGTGGGCCCACCTTCGGTCGAACGTCACGTAGAATCAACCGCGAATCCAGTTGGCATTGTTTCGCTTCCACGGGTAGCTGTAACAGGTGCCGTTTTATGGGTGTTGCGGCCGCGTGACTTTATCGACGATATCCGAGTGGCAACGTAATCGAATAAACTGATTTTGTCGAAAGAATTGCGCGAGAACCGTACCGGTGATCATCGTATAACAGACAAGGGGTTGATTCTATGCGAAAAAGTGAATGGAAAATGTAAAACAAAATTTGTTTATACGGCAATTTTTACAAATCGTCCACACGGAGTAAAAGTTTATACCAATCGTTTCGTACGAGTTTAGAAAATTTAATCTCTTCGTAGAGCTTAATGTCTCGACGGAGGAAAGGTGGAAAAAGGCAGTGTACGATCAAAGAAACAATTTGTTCGGCAAAAAAGAGAGATTTCAAGGGTCGGTGGGAATACAACGAAGGGGGAGAGATTCGCGAAAAAAAATCCCTCTTTTCCGAATAGAATCACGCCGAAGAAGGAACACGTAGTATACGGAAGCGTTGTCCGGTCGTGTATCCTCGAAAAGCTCTCGTTCCTATCATATTTATGAGATACCTCGAACCTACTGACTACGACACCACATATATATATATAGGGACGGGGTAAATCAGCGTGGTCAAAAAGTGGCTCTCTGTCCGTGTGGAAATCTATGTATTTGGTCGCGCAATAAGACGTGACCTGCACGAGTGGGAAATTGGCTGAAAGCTCACGTCGCACGGTCTTCAAACGAGAAAAATCCGGAGCCCTCCCTTTGAACCTGTCGATTCTGCGAAGGGGAAAAGGGAAAAAGGCGTTTTCCGCGTTTCTATCGCCCCCCGTTCTCCGCTCCCGGTTTCTCTTTTGCTTCGTTCGTTTCATCCTCCCTTGTAGAGATCGACAGAATTTCGATCCGTCGGCACCCTTCGATCCACCCGAAAAGTCGCAGCATATTGGCACGCAATCAAGCGGTAGTTCGAGCCGACCGAGGCCCTCCAAAATGGTGGCGCGTACGACTCACCCCCGTTCTTCTAACCCAATCGAATTCATCGCGCCGCATTAGCAGCTGTCGAAGCCGATCAAGGTCGTTGTTCGATGCGAGCTGAAATCTGGCCACGGAAACGGCAACGAAACACGGCAAGAGCCTGCACGATCTCGTTCGCCTTTTCCTTTGTCCGACGACAATGCGACGAAATAGCGGGGCCCATCGGTCTGCTATTTCTCTCCCCGGTTCCTGGATCAATAGGACAAATTGGTACGAAATAACGATTAGCAAGGGCATCCATTGGCGTACCCTTCAAAAAGAAAGATAAAAAAGAAAAAACGCGAAGCCTGCATCCGCTGACAGTTTTTGATCGGAACAAGGACATGGCAGGAATCGATTGAAATAAAAATCCTCTATTGTTGGCTGAATCTGTAGAAACTGTGACAGACAGCAGCTTGGGAACGTTTCGAGCTGTCGTAGGGTGTCGTGACAATGACGTCGCGAAGACGGAAGGCAACCTTTGGTCTCTTTGGTGTCCGATCACGCTTCAGTCTCGATCGGTCTATATCTCTATTGAAATCTCGGTTGTTGCATACATTTACAGAGTTTCCGACGGTAACTGGAGATTGCTCGGATTTGTCGCAAGACAACGGAATAGAGATGATACTATGTATCTACGAATGAAACAATTTTCGATACTTCCAGTTCCGATTAATCTGATTCTATCGCAATCTCGAACAGCAACTGGGGACCACTTCGAGTTATCGTAAGACGACGCAATAAAAACACCGTTTCGACGAATGGAATAAAGCCTTTGATCGTCTTTGGTGTGTGATGATCATTGCGTTCTAATTCTACTGCAATCTCAAACATTCATTGGATTACAGAACGTCCGACAATAGCTTGAGATCACGTGAAATTGTCATAAAACGATATAACAAAGACGCCATTTCGACGCGTTTGGTCGTCGCGTCCTAATTCTATTATAATTTTGACTATTCTAATTCCGTTGCTATTGGATGATCGCGTACGAATTCCGCTCGAATCTCATTACTCGGCAGCGTCCGATCATCCACGCCATTCGAAGCGCAACCACGATCGACTCCGTCTTCTCCGTTACGTAACTCCGTCGCGTATACGCGGCAGGTTCCATGACGGAAAAACCGACCGAGATAAGAATGCCAATATGATTTTCCGAAACGTGTCCCGCTGCACGATGTAACGTTACAAGATCGTGGAAGTTTCTCGACGAATTTCCCCGCGACCGACACGTAGGTAGAGGAATCGCGAAGAAGTCATCGGATCGCGTCTGACCGGTGATTGTTACGCAACACGCTCGCGCGCGAAGCCGGTTACAGATCCGCACACGCTGTGTTCCTCGATTCCGCGCGTATTCTCTCTCTCTCTCTCTCTCTTCTCTCTCGTTCTCTGGCTCGCAGCAAACAACTTATATAATACCGTATATTTATCCACCGGCACGAGTTTACTGCACTACCGACACCGTTCCCTCTTGTCTGCGGTTCCGCCATACGCGCTAGGGAAAAGCGTAAGCTTGGCCGAGCGATACCTGTTCATTACGTGGCCCCGGGGCGGTCTATCCGAGAGAACACGTGACACGTCGCTGTCTCATTAAGAAACGACGCTGGTTCCTTTCGGACCGGCGAGATATTGTCGCGACAGACGGTGATTACTTATCGACGTGTGTCGCCGTGGAAACACAGGCCTTTTCTAATTTTCGCGCGAATATCGTCCTTCCGGGATCCAGCGTATTTCGCTGTAATTTCGCGTAATCGAAGAGTCAACAAAAGTTTATGTAATCCGCTAACTGTTGGCAAATATTTTTTTTTTTTTTTTCAAAAATGCACGAAAGAGAAGTACGATTAATTTGTCGCTAGAATTTTCGTTTGCAAGTCTATCGTGTATCTCTCTTCGCCTATTGATTCTTGGAACATAACTGTACACGTTAATACGTTCTCGACTGCTTCTCCAAGATAAAGTACCGATATAGAGCGATCGAAGAAAATTAGATCGATGAAAACCAACGAATCGTACACGTATTTGAAACGAAGCACTTATACCTCGCATTCGACATCGTATCGTCGGTTACATATTCAGAAACATTTATCAACGAGGTTAAAGATCTCTAAAAATCATCGTTAAAAGGGACGTGTGTCCCTGTACGTAGAAAAATCCCGATCGAAGTAGCATTAAACGCGTCCCAACTAGTTTCCCGTCCGCGATACGCAGAGGCTACTCTGTTATTCCGAGCACGCGGAGAAACGACGTTCGTTTGGAACGGAGTGAAATTCCAGCCGTGGACATCCAGTGGATCTCAAGTCTCGTCTATTCGTTAATTCTTCCTCGTCGAACAGATGAAATACGTAGCGGCTAACGCGCGTACGAAGGAAAAGATAAATGCTCGTCGAGTTGGAAAGACATCCGGGAACGCGAGAGTTAAGCTATCGGCTGGTGTGAGCTTGCACGCGCTTCGAGCGCGCACGAGAGTCGGAGACACGCGCGTACAGGTAACTGTGACTCTTTGAAAAACACGAGAATAGACACGAGACGGTAAACAGCGTCGATCCCAGACGATAGCGCGTAACCTAGCCCAAGAAAAACCTGATTGCCGAGCGGCTATAGCATTCCGATACGTAAACATACGAACCGAGTGTTTGCCTATTGCGTCGCGAATGTTTCCAATCTCGTACGTGCGCGAGTCGCGCAGAAGAGAAACGCCAGGTGCGAGTGAGATGCGTGGAAGGAAGAGAAGCTACGGTGTGGCTATAAAAGGGTATTTGCACGCGCCTTTGTTTTTCAATTAAACCTTTTTTTTTTTTATCAGCTTCTACATTTCGTTCTCGTAATATTCAATTTTTATCCTCGTATGGTAACATCATCGAACTATTAGAAATTTAACACGCTTGGTGTCGGATATTACGCGCACAAATGCGATAACGAATAGAGTTTCGTGCAAGTACTTCTCGTAGCCACTTGCAGCTATAGTCACGGATAGTATCGCGACGCTTATCATAGGAAAACTTTTATACCGCGCGTTTTATATATTTTGAAATTTCATTAGATACGATCGCGTGTTTGGACATGCTGGTTGAAAACTTCAATTTTGCTCGGTCAAGCAGTACGAAGTCGAATTGATTTGTCTTCCACAGGAGGCGATGCGGCACTCCGGTACGAAGCGGCCAATTATTCTACGCGAAAGACTCGTTATCCAATTTGGCTAACAAGGAGAACGATTGAACCGTCCGCCTCCGATTTTAACGAGCTTCTGGATGTTCGCGCTACGAATACCATGTTATCTTTAACCCCCTTCGACGTACGCGACACTCTCAATCTTCTACGTTATTCGCAATTGCGCTAAAACTCGCGGTATAACCGTAATAATCGTGATTACAGGAAAGTGCAGCTCCTGGCTATCGAGTCAGGTCCGTGCGCAGAAATTTCACTTTTCTACGCGGAATATATAATTTTACTGAAAAAGGTGAAAAAGGTTGGAAATTTCTAACGGTCTCGATTCGACGCGTACCCTCCGATTCATCCTCAAAGATCCGCCTTAAACTTTGTATTCGATTTTAAACGGTTGCGAATGGAAAATAACGCCATACGTAGTACTCTGAATATAATTTATAAGACTTGGATTGAATTTTACGAGGCGGATACAAAGATATATTTAACTGCAGCGTGGGTGATACGACGCGCAATACGCGGTATACATAGTCCTGATAACTGACTACTGTGTTTTATCACGCTACTCTCGTTATCGCAATTCGAAATAAGCGCTTGTCTTTAAACGCGTTCGCAACGATTCGCATTCTAACCGTGCATTCGATCATTTTCGTGGTACATCGCTATTCAACGTCCACTTGGACCAGCGTAATCGTTGCGTGTCACGACGCAGTAGGTCCTTAGGTAGAGCTTCGTGATTCACGAGAGGAGAACAGAAAGAACGTAGAAGGTAAGCGCACACGGTCCATCACGTAGAAGCGCATGGCCACGTAGCCAGTTTATTGCGCGCGAGCGTGCAAGTTCATAAGAACGTGACGTAACAGATAACGTGACACGACGCCCATCTCTCGACTGGATCGCGAGGCAATTTCTGCTGACAAGCTCGCTGGAATAATGCAACCTCGCCGAAGGGAATTACGCTAACCTGCTGTGTAGAAAAAAAAAACAGATTCTTTGATCGGCCTCGGCGCGCTGAAAGAAGGCGAACAAACGTGTTCAACGAGAACGCATTCTAACGACATAATTACGTCTGTTTTTTTACGAAACAGCACGCTTCTGGGCTACGTTGAACCGTGAACTTTACTCTGCGAGATTATCACTCGTTTAACGGCTATATACATATAGATGTAGTTATCTATATATGTTCGTTAGCCATCGAACTGTCGTTATGGAAAAATGGTTCTCAATTCCAAATTTCACTCTTTTCTAACGTATAGATACCGTAGTAGTTTAATACATCGATCGTCGTCCAACTCGCAGATGCCTCAACGCAACGGTGTTACGCGTCGAAGCTTCGAGTTTTAACGCGTTGAGATGTTGTTTTAAAAGATTTTCGGATTAAAGAAATACCGTGAAGATCCGTTTTATTTCGTCCTACGTTTCGGACTGCCGTGGTTAACACGGCTGGCTGATCTCTTCTACACTATTTTTGAAAGCTAGAAATTGGACCCGGCAGCCAATTAAGGTTTGACCAGCCAACAAAGTGTAGCTATAGCAGGTATACAGGTAAATTTACAGCGTATAAACCACGTGCTTGGCAAAAACGTACAAGTACAGCACGATGCCAAAATAGAAATAGATACGGAATTATTTATTAACCCTCTAACGTAGAATACTTTTCGAGCTACCCGAATAGAAACCCGAATAGTTTTCTTTTCAGCAGAATTGTTTCCTGGAACTGGAACTACCTCCCTCTGACGTATACCCACATATATCACGCACAAATTTGTCTATCTAATCAAGATTAAAAAAAAAAAGAGAGAGAGAGAGAGAGAAAGAGAGAAAGAATATGTAATCGTGTTTTTATCTGCACAAGGGTAGGTTATTATCCAATATTACCTAAAGCATTCGCATGTTTTTAGTAATCTAAAGAGTTATACGCGCGATACCGGGCGTATTTACCGGTTTGGTAGTAGTTTCACAGCCAACTTGTTATTAGATTATTTGTATCACGAAGCGCAACACACGCCGACGCTCGTATTGACGAGGTCGGGGTCGACATTGAAATCCGTCGACGAATCGGGATCTACGCTAACCTAACTCGAGCCGACAACGATAGCTCGTGTGCGATAACAGCTTTTATCAGAGTCGTTCGCTAAGCTGTGGCACACGCACACGCTTCTAGAGACTTAGAGAAGAGAGGGAAACGGATTCTCGCGTGTATGTGTCGGTGAGCAGACGCGTGCTGGTTGGCTGGTGCGTAAGAATAGAGCTAGTAAATAGCTCCGGCGGCTCGACGATATTACTAACCTAGCCCAACGCGTTACGACACCGAGTTGTGCCGAGTCGACCCTGACGCAAAAGTAGCAGCGTGCACGCGCGCACCGGCCTAGCCTAGCTTAGCGCTTAGCGGTCGTTGACTGAATTTTATGCACTCGATGCAAGTGCGCCGCGCTCACTCTCTCTTTCTTTCTCTTTGTCTCTCCCTCTCTCTCTCTGTCTCTCTCTCTCTCTCTCCCTTCCCTCTGTTGCCACCAAGTCGAGTCGATTCGTGGTGCTCCGTGTTTCGAAACGAGCGCCTGTGACTACGAAAAAGTCACTAACCTCGCACTATTGAATTACGATAATTACCATTTCCTTCCAACGAGTAGAAATTACATAGAAAACTATAGCGTAGCTGTCTAACTGTAACGTAAATACAATATCTTTGCTTTACCAACGGAACAAAATGTCAATTCTACGCTTTTTTTTTTTTTTTTTTTTTTTTTAACAAGAGTATCTTCTGTCACTTAATTCTCTCGTAAATATTCTTCCCATGAAATCCAATTACGGACTATCGCATTTCCTATGCAATATCCCACGATCGGCAACAATGCTCTTAAAAAACCATCGTCCTGTTTCAGAGACGCTGGCCTGTCGGTCATCGTTCGACCCAGTGTGCTCGCGTTTGAAAAAAGATTACCAGTCGGAAAAGAGAAGTTCCGTAATCCTATTGTTTGCCGCGTTTCACCACCGAGGAAAGAGGAACAATAGAGGCATTAGCCGCGTGTTCGGTCGGTCGGTCGGTCGATCGTAGCCGCGACTGAAAACCATGTGCCTTTATAAACACAGCAGCAGATAACGAAGCTGATGGTGTTGGCTCATCGAACAACGGATATCCAACTTGCTCGTAAATTGCGCGTAGCGTCCGAGAACGAGCGTCTGTCCGAGAAAAGCCATAATTTTGATCATTTTCTATCGTCTAAATCGTGTTTCCTTTTTTACGGTTTCTATACGTATAATATACACAATATACAATATATGTAATTAGCACGTAGACGTCGTTTATCTCTGTCGTCTTATAACGAAGGAATTTTTAATCGATAAAATTATTTCCACGCGATAATCGAAGAAGAAGAAGAACCTCGTCTGAAGAGAGGAGATAGCCGACGAATTCCTGTGTTTGCGTTACTCTAGAATAAATTAGCAAGCGCCACGGCTTCCTGGCGTGCGGCTGCCGGACGTTAAACGCCGATCTCGAATTAGAGTTCCCGTTTCGGTGCCGGCCAAAAACATGTTCGTGGGCGGTGATGCGCTCGTCTTACCGTTCGTCGAATCTGACGTTTCTTCAACCTCTTTGCCAATACCAAACTAACCGACAAACACAGTCGAACAGCCAAATAGAAGAACGCATTGTTACGCGAGCTTGAGAATTTTTCCATCGGGTAGATCGTTCGTACACACGCGGTGACTGCCAAACTATTCAAACGCTCGCAGAAACCTTTCATCGGATTGTTATAAAATTCTGTAACAAATTCTCTCCCAAGAGACTACGATCGATAGCACGAAATTCATGGAAATTTCCTTTGCCGATTCCCAAATGAGAACGTACAATACCAACGTCGATTTCGTCTCGTCTAACGCACAACGTCCATTTATACCAATCTCAAATATACCGAGCGTCCCATGATTTATGGACAAGTATAAGTTTTATATTCCGGTCGTCGGTAATTTGGATATTAAATACCAAAATTCGATCGGCGAGGATCGTAACTTTCGGTTCGAAGTTCACGTACGTAAAGGACGAGAGGGAGGGCACGGGTCGCTGAAAAGTAGCGAGTTTCGTAAGAAATATGCGCGGATCAAACGGAAGATGGCGCCATAAAACGGTTACAGCGTCTCTGGTGGCCGGATGCACGTGGCTAGGTTGAAATAAATTCCAGCCTAAGTACGCGAAAAGTTTTAATGGGGCCGCGGTATTTACGCCGGGACAGCCCTTCTTTATTCCGTGGAATTTATGGCGCGGCCATGTTCCGCATTAACGGAGTGTCCCTCCCTGTTTTCGCAAGAATACGCAAAGTCCGACGTCACAGCCTCGAAACGCGCTATGCAAATGCGAACCGGAGTTCTTAATGGTCATCTTAAAATTCGGAACGACCTCGGGGAGAAGGTAGGAGAAATATCGAAGCTTCGACTCGTAATGCAAAGTGCTTTGTTCTCCGATGTTCGAAGAAATAACGAAACAATGTGACTTCGAAGATTTCCTCTGGCATAAGAAACGTGCAGAGAATCTTCTACCGATAGAAGAATGAATCCAACGTACGTAATCGAACGGCCACGAGGCACGCAGCCGAGTAACGTCTCGTGCATCGCGATTATCCCGGGCACCGTGTCCGAAATTCAACAGGACACCCGGGGCTAATCCTGTAAATAAGAAACACCGGGTTCGTTCTACCGTCTCGTGCGCCTTTATTCCAGCCGTAAAAAGCTTTCAACCCTTTGCGGTTGGATTATTCTCATTATAAACGGTCACTCGCTTAATTCGCCCCTACGGTGAATTACCGGGGACCAAGCGAAAGAACAATTTTTCGGCCGATCGTGCCACGGATCTCGACGAATTAGTTGTATCGGTGGATGGTGGATTTTTGCGCGCTTGTGGCAAATTCATATAGAAAAATACAAATAATATCCGTAGTAAGTAGAGTGGCTGGTGAGAAAAATAACTACTTGTTAAATTTCGTCATTTTTGAAGTTCTTCTACTTCGTTTAATTTGCATGGCGTCATTTATTTCGAGCTGTGCACGACCTCGTGGTAGTCCGTACGATACCGAGGTAGGCACTAGGCGGATATTACACGCTCATGCACGGCACGTTCTCACGCACTTACGAGTATATTTTGAAATCGCGTGTCCGATGCGGAAACATTGTCGCAGGTCAGTTGAACGTGACGCGAATCACGTTGTCGCGCCGCTTGCCAAGAAATTCCTCGCAAGCTCCGGACTCGTTTGGTAGGCCAAGCTTCCTCGGTATTGAATGAACCAGAGTTGTTTTCCTCCTCGTTTGAAACGTCTCATCCGCTATTTTTCTCCTGCCATCTCGTTTTCCTCGGTTCGATTTAACTGCCTTGGTCATTACGTGTTTCTTAAACGCAGAGAGGGTGCACGAACGTCGCCAATTTTTTCAACGAAACGGCGGAGCGACTTTGTAAAAGGTGTGGATCGTTCGAAGAAATTCTCTCTAAGCGAGATCGAGCTCTGTTTCTCTGTCGTGAAACCTTGGTAAGAACTCTGCAAATATTTTCTATCGAATGAATCTCGTTTCGTCGACGCGTCGTCGTTCGCTCGAGCTAGGTTCGGTGGCGAATACACGCGAGGCCCGCGAGCATTCTCCTCTTCCTTTGGAGTCGTTTCGCGAAAAACGCGACACATTGCAGAAACAGAAAACACGATCTGCCTTTGGCACGAACCACCCACGTTTAGCTCGCGGCATTGCGGTAAACCCTTCGTTTTATTTGTCAAACATAATTCACAAGAATATATCGCTGATATTTTATACGTGAAAACGTGAATCGATCGAAACGTAGCTTAGAAAGTGTTAAAACATGGTAACATGTAACTGCAGCTTTGAATGTAACTAAAGTTGGAACATCAGAGTGTCCCGGAATTAATCCAATCTCCGCCGTCAAAGGATTAAAACGTACATAAACGGAGAAATAAATGGTTAGCACGATAAAACTGTAATGCTGGTTTTTCCATCTCCTTGCCAGGTTTCCCGCAACCCTTTTCTTTGTATAAAGGTGACAAAACGCCACGATTAAGAACAGCCAGTCCCGCGAGGGTCCAACCGGATGGCTGATGACACGCCCGAGACCTCTTTCGAATTAACCAGCGCGGAGCAAAGGGCCGTTTTTCAGCTTGACCGTGCACGCATCGTGTAACGTATCCCCGTCTTTTCGCGTTTTCTCTTTGACGGGTGTCGCTTTCGGCGCCTCTTTCGGAATTTCTTTCACCCACGGCCGAAGAAGCCGTGTTTCGTGTTCCTTTGCCACCCCTTTCGTGTCACACCCACGTCATTAAAGCAGTAAATGACGGTGGCACTCGCGTAACTTCGTAACGACGAGTCTACGTGCATTAAAAACGCGCAGTATGTAGAAAGAAGAAAAGAGACTTATATCGAATTTTTGTTAAATCTATCTTTTATGCAGCTTGCTAGATCGAACAGACGATCGAAGAAATTCGTGAAAGAAAGGCGTTGCTGCAGTACGTAAATTCAGTTAAGAAGTAAACGCTACGAAAATGTACGAAACGTCTGACAACGTTAATTCGATAGATCTGTAGCGATCTTAAGCTGAATCTCGCTCTTGATTACACGCGCGATAACCGTGTCTAATGAAAAACTAACAACCAGATTCGTAATCCACTGAAAACCACGAAAATCAGATGCTCGAGTCGGCGACCCCGTAACTCCGAGGGGGTTCGATCCCCGAGAGAAAATAGAGGAAGACAGAGTTATCCGAGTCACCCAAGTTTCAAATTCTATCTGGAAACCCGATCGTTGTTGTAATACCGTACGGTATTATTATCTCGAACCAAGTTTTGGTAATTTCCTAATTTTCAGTCGAACGTTCTTCCGACTCGAATAACCCTATCTCACCCTATACTTTTATTCTTTGCGCGAGCTTTCAAGACCACGTTACACCGGTGATTTCTCTGATCGTGATAACCCATATCCGGGATCACTCGCGGCAATTACGAAACGCCTTAAGACCGTCGAGACTCGCCTCGTTCCTGCAATTTGCATGTAAAGCAGCCGTAACAGCCCCCCTTCGCTCCGTTACCCCGTAAGATGGCCAACAACCAGAGTTTAGAATCTCTCTGTTACGTGTCAGGACATCCCCCTTTCGACTTACCGTGAGAGAGCTCGATTAAAAGCGACTTAAAGCGCGACTTACGCTCGCAGGCGCGCCGATGTACGCGGCGGATTATCTTCGAGCTGATAGCGAACGCGTTGGCGCGCGTCCCGCCGGGACAAAGCGGCGCGATCGCTATCTCGATCGACCACCAACAGGCAACGTCACGAAACGCGGCGCTCGCTCGATACACGCGAGAGCTCTGCCTGCGATATCGATCGCGATCTAACGCGGATTCGCGCCACAGTTCCACCAACGAGACACGGCCAGTGTGTGTTTTATTTGCACAGCCGATATACGCGCCGCTTCGAAGCCGGATTTCTTCCTGCTGGTACAGCATCTCTCTCTCGTTCGTTGTGGATTACGCGGCTCGCTGATTTTTAATCGAACTTTCCGTCGAACCGATTCCCGCGCCGATAATCCTGTCTCGAGCGTGACATCGGCGCGGCACCGAGTCACAAAAGTACTTCAAAACATTTACAGAAACTCGAAGAATTTGTACTACTGATTGCATTACTGTTACTACTACTGCTGGCCATATCGGCATCAAAAGTACTTGTATCAGTTTGGATGATCCTCTTTAACGTTTCTTACGGTTCGCGAATTAGAGAATTTTGAAGAAGAGAAGAGAGTTTGTTAGGGTAGAAACTGATGCTATACGAACGCTAGTTTTATTGTCGCGTATTGGCTTATTTGTTCACAGTTTGGATTGCTGTGAGTATTTTAAAGGCGGATAGATTTCTGGTGTCGGTAGGGTATAAAAAAAATGGACGCAAGTTGACAAAGTCGGTGGATGCTACGAACGAAGAGAGGTCGGATAAGCTGCGAGCCATCCGATAGTGGAAATTTATGTCGGTCGTGAGCGAAAGGCAGAGGAAGGAGAGGGAAGGTGAAATTCAATGGCGAGATAGATCTAATCGTCGAGGAACACGGCTCCCGCGACTCGCGTTTCACCGCTCGAACCGACAATAAAGCTCGTGTCGCGAGACACCCTCGTAAATTTCTGGTTTTCTTTTAGAACTCGCTTTTTCGCCGAGATCGAGATTCGCTACTACGAACACACGTTTAGACGTGAAAATCTACGATCGACCGTAATACATCTGTAACCGTAGAAACGCGATATGTAGAAATATAAGATCCTGCGGCGGAAACCAGTCAAAGACCTTCATAACCCATTTTATCGGCGAAAGCTCGCATTCTTCCATGGTTGGCAATAACAGCGAGCTACGGACGGACGACGCGCTCGTTTCGCAACCTTCCGGAGGGTTATCGAGACTCGAGGAGAGGCCCAGGTGAAAGAGAGCAGAGGCCCGTATCCTCTCGAAAGACTCCAAAAGACGACGAGCATTTTAATATGACAGAATCCTCTTACCGCCGGTCCCCTCCCTCTCTTTCTCTTTATAAAAAGTTTAATATACCGGTGTTGTCCTGCAGCCCCTATCCCCCGTTTCGCATCCCTCCCCCCTCTCTCTCTCTTTCTCTCTTTCTTTATTCCCTAAGAATGTTCACTGTCCTCGAAGTGGAGAGGAAAGGGAGAAGAAGAAGACGCGGGTGCTTAAACCTGGAAAACTTGCCGGAGGACGGCAATAAGCCATCTCTCGATGATCCCATCCCCGTTTTAGGCAAGCTCCCTATAAATCTTCATTATAGTATGCCACGGAATCGCGATAGCGACGTGGAGCCGCGCGGAAAGATCGGATAAAGTCGACCGTGTGGAGAGAGCCGCCTCCTCTTGCTTCGCAATGCCGATGATAGATCGAGAGCACGAAGAGATTTCGAGGAGAAGGGAAAAGGAGGTGGGAAACAGGGTCGTCGATGTACCGAGAGTCTGCGATGAAGCGCGGCAAGCTGGATCGAAACGTCGAGACGAAGAGCGAAGCAACGTCTCGCGACTTCGACACAAAGCCGAAATCCAGTCGAGGATGAGATTTCGTCGAGAGGCCGAGGAAGGCCGCAAAAACGCACCCTTCTTGCGCTGTTTCTCCTCTCCTCTCCTCTCCTCTCCTCTCTCTCTTTCTCGGTCGTTCTCCGTCTCTTCCACCTCGTCTGCACACCTTTTCTTCTTCCTATGTAGCGACCGTGCCAAGTTGGCATCCGAAGTTCGCGTTACGCAATCCCGGAGCGAAATCCCGAGACTAGCTGTTCTTTGCTGCAAGAAAAGCCAACGATCTCCTCTCGGCCGAAGCAATATCTCTTCTCTTCTTGGACGACCGGATGATATATACGCGTCAGTTGAATCACGTTGCACCGTGTACTTTATTCGTGGAGTACCCCGTCTTCCACGTTTGCCATGTTCTTCCTTAGCCTCGTCGTGTTTTTCTCAGCTGCTCTCTCTTTTCTAAGATCGTTACATGCCATACGAACGTACGCGTGATATCGTTCGAAGACTATGAAGCGATCGATCTCACAACGAACTTGAAACGTTACGGTGGTTAGGCAGAAGAGTGGTGGCATCGCGTCCAGCGTTGAACTTGCAAATCTTCCAACGACATGGTTGGGTTAGGTTCACGCAGCTGTTTGCTCTTATTTCTTAAGGAAAACGATAAATTATAGTAAAATTCTCGTAACTAAAGGATTAACTGGAAGGTTACAAACTTCACAGTGCGATCCTTACAACGATATATCGAGAACACAGTGTGTGTACCGCGGGCTGTTTGCAAAACTACCTAAGCCGCAATCGTACGTTGG
Source organism: Bombus sylvestris (assembly GCA_911622165.2). Classification (NCBI taxonomy): domain Eukaryota; kingdom Metazoa; phylum Arthropoda; class Insecta; order Hymenoptera; family Apidae; genus Bombus; species Bombus sylvestris. The sequence goes on along the minus strand of OU443153.1, from coordinate 4,463,712 downwards.
CACTCGTATCTCGCCTCGGGAACACGATACAGCCTCTCTTCCAGCTGAAATAGCGCACAATACCGCGCGTTACAGCGCCACATGGAGAATTCGAAAGGAGGACGCAGCGGCCAAGGTCGCTTTATCCTCGTTCAACTTTACGACCGACAGAAATTCGATTTCTCGTGTTCGCTACCCACCATATCCCACGTGTCCTTTATACCTCTACAAACCTCTGAAAACACCTTCCTGTCATAGACACAAAAGCTCGAAAAGCTTCAGAGAAGCCTGATATCTTCCGAGGAAAATAGATTCGACCCAAGAAAAATCAGACTGCGACGAATTTTACGCGAACCCGGTGTACGTGCAGACACAAAGATCGCGAGGGAACGTGGAAACGGTGAGAATCGTCATTTGCAGCAGGCTCGCTCCTGGTCGCGTCAAAGGGCCGCCGGCTAATCAGCTCCCCAAACAGAGACCGAGGCTAATCTTCCTCGTCTCATCAGGATCAGGGTCGGACGACGTCAGGGGAAAACACGGAGATCCCCTTGATGTACGAGCATGTTTGACGTGGCAGACTATCGGAGAATATTGCAAATCGCTCGAGAATCAGCCCCGATCTTCTTCCAATATTTTCACTAATTACCGTAAAACCTCTACTGCCTTGACTTCGAATCCGTTTGGGAAAATCTCTTCGACTGTGTGTTAAGTTCGCACGACGAACAACATTCCCACAAAAGTTGAACTATTCCAATTCGGCTTCAAAGAGTCCCTATTAAGGATCCGAGATTCGTTTTACTTCATTAGGCTGCGCGAACGCCGATACGTCCGAACGCATAAAAGTATGTATGCAGAAATATAAACGGTTCGACGTGAAAAAGTTACAGATCTGGAGATCCGAAGGTCCCAGTTTAAAGACTACGTCTACGTGGAACACGATGAGCCGGACGAAAGAGAAGTTGTTTCGGTGTGCGTGCGTAGGAAAAGGACGTTAGCCCTGCGGGGGTGTGGTACTCGAAGAAGGAGCGGCGCGAGAAGTTGCTGCAGGTTCTTTCCCGATGATGACCGAAGCCCGTAAACGGGAGCCATCGGCCAGACAGTGTCGTGGGTCTGGTGGAGCTCGTACATCAACTTAATGCGCGGTTGACGTCCCGCAGGCGTGCGCCGCAACGCTCCCTTCGGTGCACAACGACGACGACGACGACGACGACGACAAACCTGAGAGATAGAGTCGGAGAGCGAGCCCGGTTGGCCGTCATACACAATGGCTTCCGGTTCTCTGGAGAGAAAGCAGAGGAGAGCCGCCGCGTGACGCTAGGGTATGCGCCTGTGTGCGGTGGAGCGGCGTGTCCTTTTGTGGCCGCGTGCACGAGCGAGCTGATGCGCCGAGCGAAGAGAAACATAGAAATAGATATAGCCCGGTAGCAATCGTGAAACGAAGGGCGAAGGGAGAGGAGAGAGGGAGAGGGAGGGAGAGAGAGAGAGCGCGCATTGTACCCTAATCACGCTATTGTGTGGCCGCTGATAGTTGACAGTCCGCCGGTAGGCCGCGTCGAGGATGACGGAAACGACGAAACCCATCGTTAAGCTGCCTAGACGGGGGAGGAAACGGAGGAAAGGAACGCGTGGACGAGGAGGAAACAAGGGCGAGGGAACAGGAAGGGGTTGTCGCTTGATTTTCGACCGGACTCGGCCGTTTACCAACAAAGGGGTAAAATTGCTTCGGAGGGCTGCGTCTCTGATTACGACGATGTTCGTGGAAGGGAGGATAAGACGGCCACGGAGACGAACAACAGGGTGAAAAGGAAATTTGAAACTCGCTCGTGGAAAACGAGCACCGTTCCGAGAGAGAGAGAGATCCGATCGATGATACTTCGTTAGCGTCGGCGTAGCTGACGATTCGTTTCAACGGTCTCTTTAACACGGAGAGAAGAAAGGAAAGCAGGAAACGAGGAGCGGCATAAAAAACCATCCCCCTGAAACGACGAAGGCGTTCCGCCGAAAAAATCCAGTCGGATAAAAAGCCGAGGAAAATCGAGTCGTTAGATCCTGTTGCTTCCGACAAGGCGTAAAAAGAACAACGATACCGTCGCGCCTCGGTGGGCAATGTCGCGCGAAACGCGATAGCTATGCTTCGCCACCGAAGGCATACAGGGGGTGGAGTTTCTCCTTCGCCCGTGAAAGTCATTACTTAAGATACGACCGCGCGGAAAAAAAAATCCGCCGCAAAACACACCTTGGCTCGCAGCTCTAGCGTGCCACACCCCTCGATTACGGTAGTTGCGTGGGTTGAGAATGTCGGGTGCGCGGCCAACAGCCACGAAGAGCATACAACACGTCGGGCGAACTGCCTCTGAATCCACACCTAGGGAAACAGAGATCTTAAAGTCGGCCGTCCATATCCGAGCAGACTTTAAACTTTCTCTGGTAGATTTCTGTCGATCCCTGGTCACGGAAGTAAACACTTTGGACAGACTACCGGTGGTGGTGTCCGAATAAATGACCAGCCCTGCACCAGGGATCACGATCGTACATCCGAAAAGGTATATTTCGACGAATTAGTCGCCGTTGCTCGTAGATCGCGGATCTTTGCGCGTTTAAAGGTACGGAAATGTACCGAGTGTACGTAATATGCGAAAAAGTGTATATATATATATATATATATATATATATATATATATATATATATATATATATATATATAATATCGTTATAATATTTAGTAGACGAAGCAAATGTCCACTTGGCTTCGATCAGAAATGTACGAGATCTCTCGATACAATTTTCCCTCCACTCCAAATATCAAGCTTTATGATGAAAAGCTGGCTTTTCCGATTAAGTCGCGTCGAAAACAGGCGAATAAAGCGATTTGTTACGTAGAGCGCGCAGGGTGGTACACGGAGTGAGCAGTCGATAAACTCTTTTGTCAGCCGGAAGGGAGGCGAGGCTTACCGGCTCTAAGTACCCGACGTAATATTAATACCCGAGGGATGCATGCATAATGCAGCACGCGAGGATAGGCAACGCGTGGCGTCCAACATATACGGAGAGAAGGCGTGTCGGTATCGGGCTGATCGGACACACACCGGTTAAGATCTCGGCTGTTACGAGAGAACTTCTCTTATAAGGCTGTTCCGTGGTGTGACTCAATTCCAGCGAATATGGTAATCGACGTGTTTCTTCTGCGCGCCTACCATACGCGCCAAGAACCGGTATACGAGACGTAGAAGAACGCATCGTGTCGCTCGCATTCGAGTCAATAACGTCGCGTACGACCGATAATCGTGGTTAAAGACGACGTTCTGGTAAACGGCGCTCGAAGCAAAGACAGGACAGGACAGACGATCTTTCTTTCATCCTCGAAATTAGCATCCCGAGGGGCATTGGCGTACACGTTCGAGACGATCGCTCGATCGACCGACTTCCGAACGCCATTCCCCGTGCTACTTTCAACTTTCTCTCTTTCTGTGTGAAATGGGTTATGAGGGCCGAGCAATCCCATGGTACGAGGGCGTCGACGTTGCATTCTCGGCCAGCGAGGAAAGAATTCGGGGGAGAAGAGACACGCAGAAGAGACGCATCACGGGGTTAGCACGGCAATACGGAAGGGTGGGGGTAGCAGGGTGGCGGCTTAGATCCGCTCGCGTCGCCTGGGTGTCTGCCGCGCCGGCTGGATCATCGGGGAAAGTTGGCGACGTCAGCGGAGTCAAGGCCGCGAAGCGTTGCAGCGCCGTCGCAGCCGGTGCTCCAGAGCCTCTCACCCCTTCCAACCCTTCTTTTCTTCCTAGCTTTCCACCACGCACACGCGCGCATACACACGTACGCGCACAGAGTCGTCCGTACGGTGGTCGTATCTTCGAGAAACAAGCCACTCTCTCTGTCCTCTTCGTCCCTCTACCCGCCACTCTGCTAGGGATCAGCCTGTCCCGGAGGGGTTGGAAGGGGTAGGCCGTGTCTGTGCTGCAGTGACGGTCGATAGAATTGTCTGCGCACATGCGCAGCCAAACGCTCGTCAGCTGCGCCATTGATTCCCGCCTCCACCCCCTCGAACCGCCCTCTAACCCGTCACTGTGTAGACTTAAAGGGGAGAGGGCGGAATAAAGGTAGCTAATTTGTGTAACGTCAGCTCGGGAACACCTCGTGGATGTGTCAGCGAGCTCGCTACCAGATTTTCCAAACGATCCGAGAACGTACGCGAAACCCTTCTGCCACTTCTGCCGCTTCGTTCTCCGCGCGAAATCTTTCCTGCCGAGGGTGACCTCCTTTGAGCCGATGTCTCGTCCCGACTCGTCTCGTCCTGTCCCGTTTCGAGGGGTGACGCTAGGTTCTCCGATGATAGGACCCTTTCGTCCAGGAGGACCATTCATTGTCCGGAGAGAGAGGAAACGTTTCCTGGAGAACGACCATGGAAACGAAGTCTAGCCGTGACGCTCTTTGTTGAAACTTTGCGAGATAATACGGTGTGCACCGGATGGCAACGCTAGTCTGACGAGAATCGATTCGATGCAGTCTCGCGCGATCGCGTGACGTCTAGCGCAAGTAACGAGATTCATATACATGCGCTATCCGTATGCTATACCGACATCCGGAAAATTACAATATATGCTACCGTTGTACGAAACGCGACGATCGATCTAGATCGATCGAGGAATATAACTGATTTGGGCGAGGCTTGGAAAAATGCTAACGAAAAAGCTAGCGATACGAATCGGTTGAAAAGATTGTCGTAAGATTTGGCGAACGCGGACGACGAAAAATGAACTTTTCGCGCTTCATCCGGAAGAATTTAGCTATCAGAATATAGTCACGTAATTTTGACTTCTTCGTAACTAACTTCATAACTAACGTACGTAGACCACTCGCTCTTCTCCACTGCCAATTCTCTCCTGGTTGTTTCACTAGGAGAACGTTGGCGATTTAACGGTGCTCGCGAAAGAATGGGAAAGAGCCCGTGCACATCTGGACGAATGAAACGGACAGGCGATAAAGACGGACACCGAAAAATGGAGACGGAAAGAAAACGGTGGCAGCCGAGCACGAGGAAACAGGATATTCCCCGGGTACTCCAGGGAAATTGAGATTGGATCCTGGAGGAGAGAAACCGAGCGAATCTACTGGCAACGCGAACTACGTGAAACGAGGGAGAAGCCTCTTGCGGATAGTCTGGCACGTGTCGAATCGAAATCGGGCGAAACGGAGAGAGGAAATGTCGTAGACAAGGGACAGATTTTCCGATCGTTGTATTATCGATCCGCGTTCCAGAGATCCGGCAACATCTGCGGTTCCTCCTCTTTCGTGTTCGCTCGAATCTCCACTTTTTCGTTCACCACTCTTTCCATACTTTCGTTATCCAGTTCTACGTGGGTCGTACAAAAGAGAAACTTTCTGGATCCTGTCGCAACGACGAGGTCAGAAATAGGTAGGATCTGCAACGAGAACCGAGGCAAGGGGCGTGTTAACGTTCCTCCAATTGAAGCGAAGCTTCTACCTGATAGTGACTTTGTTCGACGTTGCGCCTTGATTGGCTTCCGAAGTACATCGTCAGGTAACGATGGCGCCGAAGAACCATTTCCTACCCTGTGAAACTGTAAAAGTTCGCCAACGAGGTCCTCGCTTATGAGCCGGTGGTGAAGATCGAACTCTCGGTGGTGCGCACGAGAAACGAAACATCGGAGATTTCTGGTTAATAACGTTCTTCTTATGGCGGGCCATGTTCCTGTTCGCGACCAGTTGGTAGTTTAACTATATTCTTATTCGCAGACAAGTCGAGATGCTTGCGATGGTGCGTCTAGGACGGTATAAACGCGTAAAACTCTTGTTGTACTATTTGAGACCTACTCGCGATCAGAATTTCTATAACTACTCGTCCCACTCGTAAATTATTCGAAAGCTCTACCGTAAATGAGATGCCTCTTCCATCCTCCAACAATTTTGGCTAATGCGGATGCAGAATTATAGACTCCCTAATCCGTCGTTAATTCCAAAGATCTACGATTCGAGTACCGTTCATCCATACGAAACGCCCTTTAGCGACAATCCTAAACCAAGCTTATACTTGATATTCCATGCGAATCCGCTCGATCAATTAGAATTTTCGACGATCTCTGGTGCAGGGAGCAATAACAAAGCTCAGATATATCCTATTCCACTCGTCATCCCCGATAGAGCCACGGTTTTGGCATTCCAACGCCGTTCTCGGCCATCAACTTGCCAGGGGTTGCGGCTAATGTCGTTGATATTCAAGACTCAAAGTGCCAAGGGTTGCGTTAATGTCACCAGGGGTTCGGTGTCCGAAGCGACGCTGTTATCCGTCCGTGTAGCCGATGTCGTGGTCCACCGAGGGAGGGAGAAGCCTGGGATAGAGGCCAGAGGATCGTCGTGCCATCGTCCCAACCCTCGATCCGCGCGGATAACCAAAAGGGTTAGTCCGTACAGCCGTTCCAGAGATCCTTACGACGAGTCCAACTATTCTGGACATTCTCACCGCGACGAAAAACGTCCTGCCGACCCGAAACCTTTCTTTCGGGGTCGGCCGATATCTCGTTGATAAACGAGTCGGAAGACTCGCCGAGAGATTCGCACGCAACTTTTCACCCCGATATCGTATCGCTTTTTTTTTTTTTTTTTTTTTTTTTTTTTTTTTAGAAAAAAGTACCATCGTTCGAGGGTTAACAAAAAGTAATACGAAAGGACGGCTTGCTCGGAGCTTATCGATGATTCTAAATACGCGATACACGATGGTACGTAATTTAGTAGCAGCTCGATGGTTTGACAAACGAGACTCGAAATTTGAGAAGATGCCGGTGTGTATTCCTCCCTCGTAAGTTTATCTCACTTATTTTCCAAAGGGTTTCCACGATCTAATTCTTTCGAAAATATTTCTGAAAATCGATCCAACCTATTACCGTAATATCTATCGGTTCCTCGAAAATGATACACGTTTCGCCGAATTCTGGATATTTGCCATCCATAGACAGCCATCGCTCTCTTAGCAACTATTACAAAGCCCCGCTATTCATCGCGGCGGCGCCACCCTTTGCCCTTGACATTCATCGACCGATAACGAGTCCGAACTTTCCTCCGCAACCTTGCACGGTCATCGCCCAAACCGATATCCATTACCACCTTCGACAAGTGACAAACAATTAACAAAATTGCGCGAAGCCCAGCGGCACTACGTATATTTACTCGGAAACTTCATCGAATATGTCGTTACTGCGAGATAACGATATTTTCGTGAGAATGATCGATCGAGACAAGCTGTTGCATCAATTCCTTCCCTTTCCTCTCTCTCTCTCTCTCTCTCTCTCTCTCTCTCTCTCTCTCTCACTCTTTCTCTCTCGAGAAACTAATTTTACACTGATCGTGAAATTAAAAACTTATCGATGATTCTGGTTAATAAAATTTACAAATTTGCAAGTCGAATAAAGGATTTTCTATTCGAGGCTCGTTGTAATTTAACGGTTAGAATCTAATTTTGCGAGTGACGGTAATTTAAGACCCGTTGGTCCTTTGGAAGGGACGAATATCGGCTTCCAGAAATACGAGTAAAGCCCGAGACTGAGAAACGGTACCTGAGACGACGCATCGAGACTATCTCAGGCACTCGGCGAGGGCGGAGAGAATGGACCATCTTCATCTTGGGGAAGACTTTAATAGGATGCCATTCCCCACTTCCGGACAATGCATTCAGTACAAACGGAACTTCTAAGCTCGCCATTGCCGTTCACAAACAGCCCCTGGTTCGTGAAAATAGCGAAAATTCGTGGCTCCGCCTCGCATCCGTTTCCATCTTCCTTTTCTAATAATCGCGTACCTTGGAAAATTCGAAATTGCGCGGTCGTCCACTCGCGTGTTAATCCTCGAATTCACTACCCAGTCGAGAATCTAACTCGCGAGTTCCCCAATTTGCTCGTCCGATGCAATTCTCTTTTTTGCTTGCAATCTAAAAATTAGAATTTGCCCACGAACCAAATCTGGCTCGTCAAAAATAGAGTGTTACACGATGCGAATGATAGCGCGGGGATCGTACAGTGAAATTAGGTACCGTTCGATCGTCCTTGGGGAAAAATTGTAGGAAAATACCGATCGATACCTATGACGATCGAAGCATCGGTTTTCGCTAAGATATTTCGATTAACCTGCATGAAAAATAAACTCTGCAATCAAGGATAAGTAAATTTCACAACGATAGATCGTTCGAGCGAAGACAGATGTAAAAGGCCAGAGGAGCCTTTTGCCACTTTCTCGCCGATTCAAGCCGTTTATTTATGAATTTACACGTGCATGCGTCGAAATGTTAACTCCACAGAGTAGAAACATTGAAAAAACACAGTCGACCGGTAAAACAACGCGACCGTTCTCTCCAACGGCTATCTCTCTTTGGTCGATTTAACGCGAGGATCGAAAGGTCGTCGTTCCGACGCGTATGGGGTTCGCAGAAGTTCAGAGACGCGGCCTGTCTGGCTGCCATCGTGGGAACGTTTATCAAAAGGCGCTTTTCTCTCGCTGACAGTGTATCCAGGAGGGAAAACCAGGGTGTTTCTTCTCTCGCTGCGTCGACCGGGAACGTTATATCGACCTCCCGCAGGCAAATTTCGCCGTTCGTGGCCATAAACGTTCCTTACCAGCCGCCTATCGGCCGAAATAATAGCGTAATAAATCTAGTAACTTTTCGCGAGCCACCGTCCCGAAACGGTCCGAACAGAGAGCACGGGGCGTCTCCGCTTCGTCGGATCCCTCCGATGGGAACGCTGTATCTCCACGCTATCAAACAATCAATCTATTCCTGCTGCCGTGGGCGATTACGTTTGCAGTTAATAATTCAGGCCGGTGTTAATGAAACCTCGAAAAACGGGGGTTGAAAGTAGTCGGGATGCTTACGAAAGATTTCCACACAGCCATAAGAAAATATAGCTATTTCTGAACAGGTTACGAAGCATTCGAGATTATGTCGCGAAAATATTTATATATTTACAAAATAGGAATTTGCAGAAATGTCCGCGAACTAGTCAGTACCATTGTCGTTCTACGAATCCTTTGACGAGTCAGACAACTAGTTTGCTTATCGTATGTAAAGATCGCGAGCGTTAAAGTCAATGACAGGTCGACAGCGCATAAAAAATATTACCCGCAGGTAGCACCGAGAGTCGATCAGCTCGTAAATCTGTTTTCAAATTTATTTAAAGTGGAAATACCGATCGCTGATTTACAGCGTATATTCGTTATAGCGATGATGTACGTAATACGTTTAAAGGCGATGTTCGAAGCTACAAACAGCGTAAAAAGAATATAGCAAATCGGTGGCAACGCTGACCTGTGTTATACGGTATTTCTTATTGGCACGTGGCATGAATCGAGGCAAAGGATGGTGCAAAAACACGAGACAAATCGATCGATCGAGAGGAAAGAAGCAAATCACCGCGTAACGTCTCGTATTCCAACTATTTCTCTATCGAGACTCTTTCCCTCGGAGTTCCTGGGGGACGAGAGAGTCAGACGATGGTAAGGAAAAAGCCGACGGGTACAGACGACGAGTCTGGACAAAGACGGCGGGACAAAAGCGGAGAGAAGATGAAGGGAAGAAAAGGAGGGAGAAGAAAGGGAAAGTAATAGGGCCGACTGGGAAACGTGTGTCTCGTGATAATACGTTTCTGCTCGCTCTTCGTTCCTCGATAATTACTCGGAATACCAACACAGCGGGTGGAGAAACTCGAAACGCTACAGCGTACAGACACTAGCACACAGGATATCTTCCCTTGGTCCACACCAATTACGATCTTTCGTGGTGTAGTTTTCCACGGGAAAGACCAAACACGGAATATTCCGGATCGAAACGAAATCCGATAGAATCTATTTGTCAACGAATAAAACTTCGCCGTTTAGTTTGGGAGAGAAAAAACGTGTCGTTATACCGGCGGTAGCCAAATCTCGTTACGATAGCAGAAATTCTAGAGAGTCGTTTGCCTCGTTGGAAAGATACTTATACGCGTGGTACGCACAGCACACGTTTTACTTTGCTTCGCTTCTTCCATAGAAGCTAAACAACGTGAACGATGCTTGAAACTCCGAGACTTTCTAGCGTATTTATTCTAACACATAATATGTACCAAATCGATAGAATTGTGTTCGTGCGTCTCTACTGATACACTGGCCCGGTACAAACGAGTCTCGACTTAACCAACTTGATTTTATCGGACTAAACGCGCAATAATCCTGTTAGCTAACCGAATAGCTCTCCGAATCCTGTTATCTAATCAAATACGCTGCTACCGGTCGAGAAAAGAAGCGAGATTCGACGTACTGGAGAAACGATCGACATCGTAGAGAGCAATCGTATGGCAGAAAAGGGTATCGTAACGGGCATCGAGCAAGCCAATGTCCTGGCAGTTGGCATTTCCATAACGGGATTTTATTTCCATTTTCTCGCTGGCAGCAGGCTGAGGTCGGAACCGCGCAGGAAAATAGAGACGAAGAGACGGTGCGAGGTGGTGCGCGAAAAAAAATGGAGAATTTATGCGTCGCCAGGAATCGAAAGAGGCGAACAAGTTGGTCGCCGGATCCCCGGGATATGCAGACGACCGGGAGGTGTACCTTCCGCTGAATATCCGCGCAACTTTCAACGGGAAAGCCGACATAATGCGATCGAACGCTTTCTCCTTCTGACGCAAGAAACCCGCGAGGCGAACGCCGGAAAATTGAAAACTCGTAATTGAAAATAATCACGACTCTACGACTCCCATACCGATCAAACACCGTACGACCTGTGCTGTGTCTTCGAGACTCTGATATTACTCGGTATCCATTTCATCGAATTAATTATATTTAACGAGTAAAAACCTGTGTACGAACCAACGGTTCTACATTTGAGATAGAAGGGCGACTTCCTGTTCCGCGAATCTGATTATATTCTAGTAATATCCTGATCATATCCTTGTGAAACGATGTAGCTGTTTCGATCGAGGTGTTTCTCTCCATACTCGATACATTGTTCGGTCACACGATCTACCTGTTCTCCGGACACACCGGATATTGAAACTCGCGAAACATATCGCCACGTATCGAGCGGTTTCGCATAATGGCTTCTTCGATTGCAGGAAGAAAACTGCCCTATTTTTCCAGAAAGCTGACGCGGAATCGATAAATTATTCGTCGGTGGTCTGCTTTCGCGTAATGGATCTCGACAGGATTTATCGCGGATTTCGTCCAACTATATCTTTCGTCTTTCGCTGGAACTTGCTTGCAATCGATGACAAGCGAGTTCTCGTCTTCGATTTAGACAAGAAGCGAACCGTGTGAACGCGAACTCGACCAAAGCGTTGCTAAATCGCGTTACAAAATCGCGTTCAGGCGCGCCAACGCTCCAGCATATATCACCGCTCCTCGTTTAGTACGTACGATAATATAATTAGAAAATCACAAACAAAAATTATCCATCGACACGCGTACAAAACGATTATATACTGCATAACATTTTCGATCGTATGTTTCCAAGTGTCTTTTTAACGTTAAAAGATACCTCGAGTTCGAGCAAGCTATGGAAACGTTGTCGTCGGTATGCACGGTCTTATTTGTTTTATAAAAAGCAGAAGATTATGATATAAAAATTGGAGAATCGAAACTTTCTACTCTTCCTTTTACGAAACGCAATGGTTTATAAACTGAGCGAATAAAAATCCAACATCGATCGTTATCTCTGTCGCACGAGAAAAGAAACAGCTTTCTTCGTTACGTCCTACGCACGAAACAGTGGGAGCAGCAATCGTGGAAAGAAATAATTAACAGAGTGGGTGGTTGTTCCGTGGCCCAGTGCCATAGAAACGATTCATCGAAAGGGGCCAGAGAAAAATTTAATGAAAAGAACCAGCGGAGGCTGGCTAAGTGGTACGTGGATCTCGACTCTTCGTAGGAGCGAGAGAAAGGGCAGCTTTTCCGTTTAAGGAGAGAAGAAAGCCGGTCGAGCAAGAAGGGAAGCCCGTAAAAGGCGGTTCGAGACGTCGGCAACCGATATAATGCGAGTCCGCGAAAACGGAAGCGAGCGTCCGCGGCCAACCGCGTCCGTTACTTTCGTCCACAGCCACCACCAACTCCCCTTTTCTTTTTCGTTCGTACTGGCCCGCCTCGATTCCACTCCCCGACGTTCATCGAGTTTCTTTTTGCTGGTCGGCCAGCCCTGGGCCGAACGATGGCTGCGGTGAGAGCGACATTTGTCTCGCCGATTATGACGTGGCCCCTACAGCTCCTTCTCTTTCCATTTTCATCGTCCCCGCGTTGTTTCTTTTCGTCGCCTTCTGCTCGTTTATCGTTTCTGCCGCTGGAACAGCTCGCGTGCCGTTTTGTCGGCCGTTAAAATCATTTGTCAGGATTCACGAGGAAATGGAATTCGGGAAACGACGATCTCGGTGCAGGATGGCTCGTGGCATCGATCTTTGTAGCGATGCAGGAGAGATTCGGCGACTTTTGGACAATTTTTGGACGAAAATTGAAGGAGATTCGAAGCAAGGATACGAAGGGCGAGACAAAATTCGTTTACGTGAACTTTATCCGAATGAAACGATTGTTAGGTTGTTCTGTAACTGGAATACCTCGAGGGATTCCAGACGCGACGAAAGTATCAGAAAACAGATGCACGATAAATTTCAAACGCGGTAGAAAATCGTAGAAGGATGAAGGAATAAAGGAACTCTTACTTACATATTCCAGTAATTAGGCAAAAATAACTCGACGCCCAACAGCTTCTACAAACGCACCTCCTCTCCTACGATAAAAAGAAGCCAAAGAGTCTGAGAGGCCGACTCCACGCGCGATATCTTTGCGATTTCGTTTCATTCGAAAAACTAATGACCGCACGAAGGAAGGAGAAAATCGTTTCAAATTATCGTTCATAATTCCGAGGGAGGATGAAAGGTCACATGGACGCTGTAACGATGATGACGACGACGACGACGACGACGAGGAGAAAGTACGCATCTGTCGTTCGTCACTCCCCCTGCGATTATTGGCCCAACCAGTATCGTCACAAAGGACCCACATTATCTTCGGCGACATTAAAGCATCGCGTGGGTCAAGAATGATTCGTGCCATTTCCGAACGAAGCAAATTACGTTACGAAAATAAGCGCGTACCCCCGGACCGAGTTCGACTTCTGTTGGAGCAGAAAGGATCAAAGCGAAACGATGGTCGTGGCTTGTTTTCTGAGCGACCACGAAAAGGAACGACCACGCAGCGGGTTTACGTATATCAAGTTCAGGGCCAAAAATAGTTGTGTGCGTGACGTGGGACGAGAAAAGCACGGGGCTATCTTGCATCGATCCGGTTGAGGTAGGTCTCGGTCTCAAGGGAGCCACGAGACTTATCCCAGTTCAGGGAGAAATTTCAAGGATAGTCCAGCTCACGCGCGGATTCCTCGCTTGGAACCAGATTTCTCGCGTCATTACCATAAAATTCTCATTAGGAATCGCTCTCGTAAATCGATCATCCGTTAAACCAACGTCGATCCTCCGGTATCAGATTGTACCATTAGGTAGCAGCGTGTGTTTTATTCCACGTTAACCATAAATCGTAACGTTCGTCTATAGGTTGCATTTTGTACATCGTTTTATAGCATTTGTTGGTTTCTTTCACGCGTATCTATTTCAAGGCGTAGAATTATATTCTGACGTTTAGATGCCGCAATCATATCGACTGTATTAAGAAACTTGTACGAAGGAAATTAAGATGAAAAGTATATGGAAAAGTATATAGTGCGAGGGGAGAAACAAAATACGTATCCACGTGTCTTCCAAAATACGCAGTATCGTATACTTCTCGTTTCAATTTCGAGGAAAGCGACTCGGAGCATCGAGCGAAGAAACTGGTAAAATGAGAGGCAAGGCGGAAATAAAGGGGAAACTGAACGAGTAACGAGAACGCGTTCGTGGAAAAAAGGGTAGTCGAACGAAAAAATCGGCACAATTATTATTTCTCTCTGAAATACGCTCTCTCGCGAGCAACGAGTCGGTGAATTGCGCGGGTTGCGCAACAGGAAGGCGAACGTTTAAGCTAATGACCTTTAATGCAAAGCTCCATTGTGTGCGTCGCGAGACGAGCCTGGGACGAGGGTTAACGCACAAAATGTACCCATTGGAAAACAAAAAAGGAATAAAGCCGGGGGGACGAGGGGAGGAAAATAGAGAGGGGCTAAAAGAAAGCGAGAGGAACAGGCCGCACTCTCGAATAATAACCAGCGATTCTCGTTCCAATCTGCCACTGTTCCCGATTCGAATATACGCGGTCCGATCTAAAAGTAACGAAACTACTTTCTTAAGTGTTTTTTTGTAAAAAAAAAAAAAAAAATAGTTCCCTTGGGAAGCGATACGTCGATGGTGATGTTTTTCTCCTATTCGTTGAAGCGATAGGAAAGTTTAACCCACAGATGGGACGAAGGCTCGATCGAGTTTGACTCTCGCAAATATCCGAATTGTAACACGGAGGAGCGAAGAAAATGATCCCATCGTTTCTTAGCCCGACAACGTATGCAACTGTGCGACGATACGTTAAACATACAAAAAATAATAACGTTCGGTTGTTTGGAAAACGTGATAATCGAATAAGAAACTAGAAATTGGTGGTATAAAATTCCTACGTCTGCGTGACATAATAAAAACATAACTTTCTCCATTCTTCTCCCCGCGATCTGAAATTTACTTTAACTTCGATTCAAACGAGCGAACGACGATCTCGCGAGGAAACAAGTTCGTGAAAAATTCCAGAATCTGATAAAAGTTGGATCGTTGTGTATGAAACGGTTTGAGAAGTAGTGTACGGGTATACACACCGCGGGGGTAGTTTCTTCGTTTCGACATAACGAAATTAGGAAAGCCAGATCCCTGGAACTGCTGGCGGAAAACTCAACCGACCGAACTTCCGCGTCCATCGTTTCCTGCTACCTCTGAATTTAATCAGCGCCGACAGGCAAGGGGCTAGACGCGCGCCTCGAGATTATATTACTTAGAAACTATCTTAGGAATAACACGGTTCTTGCAACGCCCGTGGAGAAATTCGCCGGCTTAAAGAGCCACCCCCTCCCTGCATTCGACGCGGCGCCAGACCAATGTAGTTTAGTCCTCGAAGATCGCAAGAGCCACTTCCGGTACCAACGACGCGACGCGTCGACTGTTATCAATTCTCCTAACTACATTCGTTCGTGGAATTGCATCGTTAACTTCGCTATCGACTATAGTATGCTAAGTAAAACGATGGGGAAAGTGCGGAGCGGTAAACCAAAAGGAAGAACGCGAATTTTAAGCACGAAACGAATTATACGACGCCTCGAGACGGAATTAATTGTCAGCGTTATACGAAACAATGACAATTTCCTAAGGTATCTTCGAATCGACCGAATCTTTGTATCATGAACGACGGTGTATATATTGTAAAACGTTTGTCGTACTAACGCTACTCTATCGTCTATCATTTTACGTCTCCTCTTCTGTTTATTCACCCGCTTTATGGCTTCCTGTATTCGTAAAAAACGAAGGAATAAAAAAAGAAAATATATAGTTTCGTCGTTGCTGATGTTCTCCATATAAAAAGAAACGAAACACCACGTTCAAAGATATCCTAAAATTCCCAAGCGATGTTCCATCGTGCAAAGTTAGCCGAGGAGCCGTTCGAAACAGCAATTAGCCTGGCACGGAATCGATTTCCTTTACGACGCTTGCAAAAAAAAGTCGATATACGGTCGATCTCTCGATATCTCTCCTTACTTGCCGCGGAGAGTCTCTGTTTGGCCGGCAACATGGACAAGGAACAAGACGAGCAGGAATCGGTGACATCGATATCTACCGGTACACATGGTGCACGATAAATTCCGGCTGGCGTTTCCTATTAGCTCCAACCGGTTGAGCCCGCTGTCGTACATCAGCGTCAGTTCATCGGGAATCAATGTCCATCGAATCGACGGAACGAGAAATCACAGACAGACAGACAGACAGACAGAGAAAGAGTTAAACTCGGAATAGGGATAGAGATTCTCGAGTACTGGTAGAAGCGACTGAACCGCAGGCAAAAGGTTTTCAACGTCGTGCTTTTAATTAATCTTTGCTCCCCCGGTCGCGAGTGCCATTCAGAGAGAACTCTAGCAGTCGCTACTCTTCGCAAAGCGAAGGAAGCTCCTACCTTCGTAACCGCCAACAAAATATCGCGCCTGGCATACGCACACACCGTTCAAAGAGTTTTGGCCAAGGCACTTGCCCAAATTTTCCCGTCTTCGTTTCCCGACCGTACTTCGTTGGGCGAGTCCTTTCTCTTTCGAGTATACCGTATAATATCGGGTTAAAATTGTACGTCACGCTTATCTCCTAAACTAGTTTTAAAAAAATGGCAACTTGTAGCAAATTGTTACAAAATTTTGTCAACCTATTGGGAATTTTTAAAAAGCAATCGCCTTTCACCCCGACAGATTCTTTTCGCTTGCGGCCGTATTGTCGTATTTAAAATTCATCGTACCGAAACGCGAAATCGTTTTTAAATCTTCGAACACGGTTTACGTTCGAGCGAGGTTTAATCTGAACAGAGATCGCGACTCTTCCCAACGCGCTACGCGATTGCTTTGCAATCCAAACATTTGCATTTCGCGGATAGAAGGGTCGTAGACGAGTTTTAACGATGCATCGAAGAGGGAGTATAGAGAGAAACGCGTGCGAAACAAGGATCCGAATTACTGGCTCGTCAACGTTCGATGAATCGGTGTGCCGATAGAATACCGACGATGGCAGAGAGAGAGCAGAGGTCTAAAAGTACATAGTAACCTAGCCACACCTCGATTTAAAAGTACACCGGATAACAGAGTAACTGCACCGTAACACGCTATCTTCTCGTTTTCGTCGCTCGGTTTGCTATCTGCACTAACTGCGTCTTGTATCGGGCATAAACGGTATATCTTTTAGATAAACGGAATTTTTATGGTATATTTGGATGGATCGATAATATAGGGAACTCAAATAATCTAGAAGCTCTGCAGGAGTGTGGAGGTTGAAACCTGGACTCGGATCGTTATAATAGAAGAGGGAGGAACAGGAGAAATACACACAGAAACGGTCCTGTCGTGATTTTCAATTCACGCCAGCAATCCTCGGTTTTAAAAGCGACGTGACCACGGGGCAAAGGGTGCACCAGTGCCGCCTCCATATTGGTATTCAACGCTCAAAAGGCAAACCTTGCATTCTGCAGTTCCATAGCAAAGGGCTGTGTTCCGATCAACCCCCGATACTGACGAATATACTAGGGTGGATTCCACGAATCCCGGCTATCAAGCCTGGCTGAAAATATTCCGAATCGTTGGGAGAATTTGGTCTTTTACGTTAGATTCGCTGCTACTTGTTATCCCTGTCGGATTTCTTGCAAGTGGCTTTACACCGTAGTTCCGAATCAACGACGAAGCATTGTCGGCTATTACAAAATCGTGGCTGCTTGGTTGCAACAACTTTGACACCGTATACCGACGAATTATCCGTTTACAAGAATCGAAATTATTCTAAGTATTAGCTTCGAAATACACCTAGCTACGCAGCAATGGTATCGCGCTAATGACGCTCCTTGGTTGTTACGGCTACGCGTGGACGTGCTCTGTTGCGCAACGAACCAATTCATCTGAAACACGCAGCGTTAAATATTTCGATCGAATTGCACGAAGACTATCCCTAAGCGTGCGTTGTTGGGTGATGCGTTGCCATGGGAGGACCTCAAACAGAGGGTGAGCCGTGCAGTTTACAGGGTCGGTTCCTCTTCGATCCACCTAGAATTACTGCATATGCAGAGCCGTGTATCCGCCACAAAACATCGGATCGTTCCTCGCCTATTCGAATCTCTGTCCAACGATCAACGAAGCGAACATCGAAAGAGAGAAAAGCGAGCGATAGCGCTCGAAAGCAAAAGGGGATTATTGCGCGATAGGTCGCGGAACGATGGGAGAGCTCTCGGCAAGAGAACGC
The DNA here is from genome assembly GCA_911622165.2 of Bombus sylvestris. Taxonomy (NCBI): domain Eukaryota; kingdom Metazoa; phylum Arthropoda; class Insecta; order Hymenoptera; family Apidae; genus Bombus; species Bombus sylvestris. Next base: position 4,445,761 of record OU443153.1, on the reverse strand, counting down.
CGCACACGCTAGAAACTGGCTGGCTTTTATTTCTCGCGAACCTTAAAACACGGAAACGCGACTTTTTCGCGCGGACGTTGGAAAATCCCTCGCGGGATTCGTCTCGCGCGGCTCGAACGAAAGGAATCCGCGCCGTAAACTCGCGTTGCACCATGTTGCGTTCATTGTTGCTTCTAATAAAGCATGCGCCTTTTCTGCGTTTGCAAAAAGAATAAATAACGCCCGGAGCACCGTGAACGAAGGAAAGGCGAACAGACAGGCCGTCCCTTTTATGGGCTATCTTCCTGGAGAGCAGAAACGCAGCTTCGCGATGAAAGGTTATGCGAGAGAGCCAGACGTGAAAAGAACGCACGCTACCTTCCCTATTCTGTTATGCCCGTGCGTATTTCACAAAACACGAGCGCAGTCCGCGAGCTAACGATATCGTGGAATTCGCGCTCAGGATGCTAACGACCGGCTATGTAAGTCGCAAATTAACCCTCGCCGATGTTTTTCGGCGGTAACCCTCGTGGACCAACCGTGCACTGGTCCTGGTAATGAAAACGCGAGGGGGTGGCTACTTCTGTACGCGTACAGTGGCTCGCAAAAGTATTCGAACGCTTACGACGAATCGCTAACTGCGAGTAATATCTTTTACCTATTTGTCCAATCACTAGGATATAAATCTAAGTTATCCATTAAGAATAGTAATGATATTTTAATATCTACCATAAATTTTGTACGATTGTTTACAGTTCGCGTAGATAACTTTGTGAGCCACTGTATACTTGGTTATGGTTGCTCGTTTCGGAACGTTTCACCGCCATTTAGCGGAGTTCAGAGGGGAAGACACGCCGGCTATTTTACTAGTTATTCTCATTTTTCAACTCGTGCCAGTCGGCGCTCGAAATGGTGGGTAATTTGAAAGTCGAAACGAAGGTGCAACAACACGCTTTCAGACTGGCTATTACATACGTGGCTATTACACGGACGCGTATAATACAGGGTGGCCCGACGGGAGTAAAGTATCTTTGGATCCAGCTGTTTTTCTGCTACATAAATCACGCGCTCGACGATTACTAAATTGACTTTCCTCGTACATATTAATTTCATTCGCCCAGCCCTAACGATCCGTCGGTGTATAATCGCTTGTTACCGGGCGAATTTATACCACCGTGTAACCATGTCGTTTAATCAATTTGTAATCCATCGATTCATCGCCACCGCGTGCGTAACAAACGTGCAAACGAAAATACGAACTGCGAACCACCGGTGTCACGCCACCCAAATCGTTGCGGAAATGAAAGCATATTGTTCCCTTTCGTTGCACCTTTGAATTTCCCATACGCGTAAACACTCGCGCTCTAGTTACAAATTATCGGAATTTAAAAAAGTATCGTTTCCTCCTTTTTTCGAGAATCAACGAACCGTCGATTTAATCGCAATACGATCGTTCTACGACTTTAAATTTCAAACGAAATATTTCGAATCCAAGAGAGCAGATATATTTCACGCATTAAACGAATAAAACAAATTCTATACTTTAGATAATTTACACAGCCTCGAATATCGAATTTTCCAAAAATACGCAAACACGTGTGTAGCATCGCCATAGATCGTCAGCATTTAAAATACAAACTTCAAAAATGCAACGCATAATTTTGCATATCCCGTGCATTCTCATAAAATCTTCCACGAACCCATAAATATCCCCCATCTACTCCGAAAATCGTCAAAAAATTCTCTGCACGATCGCGCGAAACGTACGATGCCGTATCAAACAGGTCCGTATCTTCTTCATCGATCGACCTACCGCAACGCGTACGCGTCTCGTCGCCAGAGGGACGATTAAACGTCAGACGAAGAGCTTCGACAGGCTCTCCCTCTGAAATATATATGTGTAATATTCGCGTGTGCGTATACACGGCTGAATGCGATGGAATCGAGATTCCGGTATAATAACGAGACGCGTGAACGTGCATCGCACACGAACAGGGGGTGTAAGTGCACGAACCACCGCGTGGGAAATGGTATTGATTTTGCCTCGTATTTGGGGTAGGACGACAGTGTTACGGCGTAGTCCGGCGAGTCAAAGGATTCGTTACAGGGTGAACGCAGACGGGAAGCGAAGCGGACCTTGCGTGAGAGATTATTTCGACGAGATCTCGGGGTGGTATTCATACGCGACGCGCATGGCTTTCTCAGGAGCTGCGTTTAAGGATTGTGTGTTCCAGCGCGATACGTTTCTTGAATAATTTGTTAACAAACTCTGAGCCACGGATGAACAAAACTGAACGTAGAATAGCTGTTTCTCTTTACAATAACGAAACGAACGTACGACGAAGAATCGAGGAAGTTGAAATTTCAGCGATCAATTATCAAATGATCGGAAAGCGATATCGTTCGTGTATCGGGGTTCAGATAACTGTCTGAATAATATGTATATTATTACATATACTACGTGTTAAATGGAAACGGAAGGATACGATAGCGTCAAGTTTTCGTAATTTATGTACTATGCGTGTATGTACTGAAAGATAGGACAAATTTCGCGTGCTTGCAATTAATCGATATACAAACGCGTACAATAAATACAACGGCGTACGAATGCTTCTTGTATCCATCGTATAGGAGTAAAAGGGAGAAGAATGGAAGCGAAGAATTTCTTAGACAGACTTAAAGCAAGAGGATCTGCCGGTAGTCACCGTGACCTTGCTCTATCGCGTACCTTCCGCTTTAAGGAATCCCGTATAGCTCCTCTTCGCTTTTCCCGCAGCTCTAGCGAGGTTACTATTTCAAACTTTCCCCGGTCGTGGTTAACGCGTACAGCGTGAGATCGAGTCTCGAATACGATACGACAAAGTGTACGATGCACGAGATATTGATTTAAATAACGCAATGCGAGATTAGTTGTTCCTTTACCTTAATGTGATAGGAGTTGAGTTTAGTGCGTGGTAGGCTGTTGAAGGCGCTGAAATCCAGTCGACGGGAGAAGATTCCATTCGCACCGCAACTTTGCCTGCAACGGAACATAGAAATACATAATGTGCTTCATACTTTCTCTTTAACGATTATATATTATTTCTAGCAATTACAACGACTATAAATCGCATAAATATTACGACGGTATCTAATACATTTTTCCTATACGCTGTGTTGTTCGACGAAATTTTTAGGGTTAAAAAAAATACAGCAGAAAAAATCGAGGATCCTGCGTTTCGCGATACGTAATAATTCCGCTCCTCCCATCGCTTGATAACCCTCGGCGTGTCGCGTAACGGGAGGGTCGCTTTTTGAACTCGCGCGTTTATCCTCGCGAGCCGATGAAAACGAGCTCGCTGAAGATACGTAGCCTGTGTTCTACCACTCGTCGTTGAGTTTCGCGTGCGTGCCAGCCAGGGAATACGCGTGGATACGCGTGTGCCTACCTTCCCCGGCTCACACGCCAGAAAGAAAAAAAAATCGCGGAATATAAACCCAGCCGAATGGAAGAATTTGCCGCTGGACGAACGCGAAGCGTACGTACCTCCGCCCTCGATCGACGCGTAAAACTTTGAAATCTCGCAGAAGGGAAACTGAATTCTCGAAATTGCTCTCGGCTAGATAATGTCTACAACGTCGGAAGGGACGTGGAACTCGACGGTGGTGGAGGAGGATTCGGTTGGAGGCGACGCGAGGAACGCGCGTCGTTGGAACACGGGAGAGCACGTATCTGCGTTTCACACTCGGCTGACCCTGATGTCTGATTCTGCAAGCGCCTGCGACTGACGTCTATCCCAACGACAGGTAACTTCCGTCGACTAGATTCCACGATGAAACGAATACGCTGCCTGGTAGAGCATGGTTTTGTTACTTCGAAGAGGAAATCGATGCTGAGGAAACTCAGCAAAGTTCACAGACTAGAATATCGTTGTAGCGATATGCGCGTACCGTTCTATCTGCCTCCGGTTCGTTTACGTTCTACGTTGTTGGATCTCGATGAATATCGCGGTCAGAGATACGTTAATAAGAATATTTTTATTGCGTTTCGCGACGTCTAAACTTGATACAATATATTTAGAACCGCCAACGATAAACCGGAAGAATTTTCCTCCAACTTGATGTTCGTAAAATCGAAATGCTACTCTGACCGTGGCTTTTGTAACGTTTATTTATTAAGACATCGTATACGCGATAAATCCTACGGGAAATTTAAAAAGAATAATTGCGAGATGATTACAAAATCGATTGGCTCGACTTCTCAACGATTCGCACGTGACACACGCGCCTATGGAAAAATACAGATGGTATTTTTTTCAGGCTCGTAGAGCGGATGCGAAAAAATCGTGGCGATGACCGTGGAGATCGCGCCTGTGGACGGAAGTTACGTCAGAAGAACAGCAGGAAGACGCGGAGCAAACGAAACAGGCGCGCAACAGAAAGGTAGGCAGAGAGTCGTCGGCAGGCAAGAGAGCCGGATGAACGACTGGCATTGTGTACGGTGGGGGCCGACCTTAACCTTGGCCTCCACTCCAACGAGTCCATCATCCTCTATCGTCGCCCGTATTCGTAACTTTCGGCAATGTCAACTCGGGGTCACGAAAATATTGCGCGCTATCGTCGCATGTATCATGCATACCGCGGATGCGTAGAAAAAAAAAACATCGTACGCAACTGTATTATGCAACGCGACAGTCGGTGCATTCTTTTTAGCTTCTTCGGGCGTTGTTGTTCGTGCATTGACCGAATTCGCGAACCGTGGAAGAACGCAGAGGAAGAAATATATTCTCCTTGGAATATCAAAGATACTCGCGATTAATTCAGAAAAGGGGGAGCGGAATTACGAGAGGAATTTTCGTTACGCTTGGATATATTGTTGCAATTAAATAAAGTTGTGACCTTGGAAACATGATTTATTACATGGTTGCGCACGAAGGTCGCGGGAGAAACCACAACGTGAGTACGTTTTTACCGATCGTCCTCGATGGACGTTTATTTCGCGTACTAAATATCATAGCGTATACTTTCAATATTTCATATACTTTATCGCCAACTTTAGCAGCTTTAAATTTAGAGTGTCGTTGATCGAACGAAGTAACCGGAACGTTTGAAACATCGAGGGAACGAGGCTCGTCGAATTCGTCGCTCCAAAAAAGGATCGTACTCGGTGCTGGTGCGTTTGCATACAAGCAGGGCGTAACGAAGCCGCGTAATCGTTGCTGGAAAATCGATATTTACGTTCGATCGCGAAAGACCGAGCTTGCACCGGCGTCGTACAAATATAGGGGGCCGTGGTATCTCTGTGTGTCGTTAATTTACATGATGCTAGAACCGACCAAAGCGACCGGTTATTTTCAATCACTGCCACTTACGCGTTACTCGTCTCGCCGCCGATCGTGTGTGTTCGCCATTCGATGACTAACGCACAGCATGGGTTACGCAACCTCCGCGAGAAAGGAGAATCGATAAAGTGGTTATTTCGTCGAGACACGAATACCGTCGTCGCGTGACGATTTCCCGTGAAATCGCATTAACGCGATTACCGGCGGTACATCGGTTCGAAACTGGGCAACGAGAGTCGAGCATTAAGCCGGCTAGAGATGGAAAAACGCGGAGTTTCTGCCTTCGAAAGCGTCAGCATTCGAATAGCACTGTATTTATGGCGCGCGAAAGTATTTGAACGCGTGTAACGAGAGAAAACTTGGGAAACCTTTTCAAACATATTACGCGCGTTACACGACATTTTTTGCGATGTTAAAATTCGGAAGCAATTTGAAAATTTATAAAGAAGAATGGCGAAATAGACGCGTGTACTTATGGTGTTGGCAAAAAGTCCAAATCGATTTATTTTAAATTACTCTTCGTAGATTTGCTGGAATCGGTGGAAGATGGAACCACCTCCTTATCTTTTTTTATCTTCCTAAATCATGAGCGCGGTATATCTAGAATTCCAAAGCTTCATTATCATAGATCGGTCATATCAACGACTGCAACGAAATCGCGATGCCCGTTGCTCGTCGACTGTCTCTCCGTTACTTTCTCTTTAATTGCCATCGGTGAAACGTAATCCACGTAAAAAGAGAATCGGCCTCCTCTCTATTCTAACTGGGAGAATTCTTAAAGAAAGGAAAAAGAAAAAAAACTATACTTGCGAGCCATTAAAAGACCACGATGCAGCGACGTGCGTACGTGACGATGGCTAAAAAAAAAAAAAAAGGGTTGTCCCGCGGTTCAATTTATTCCACTAAAGAAACCGGTTTTCAAAGCTAGGTCGTGCGTATTATCGTGAAAACGGCTGGGACAGAAGCCACACCGTGTTTCTCTTCGTCGGAAAAAAAATTATTATCTAACCTTGACGCTGTCAGTAGGCCGCGCGCGTCACTTCCGAATCGATGGGCGACCTGAAAAGGAAACTGGCTTATCTCGAATTCCTTCGGATTGTGCACGCCACTGTGTTTCGTCGAACGCTCACGCATTGTTCCTCGAACGTGAAAAACCGCTCCGTGGTTGTCGATATGCGTCGACGTATCTCGGGCTTTTAAAACAACACCGGCTTCTTTAAATAGCCGCCTCTAGCGGACAGGAAAATCGAGCCGAAGACATATCTATTTATAGACGAGTGTCGGTACGATTAAATACGACTATTTGAAATTGTAATAGACCAATTAGCAATCCTCGTCGCCACGAATATGCAGATTCTACGGTCGCGAGATGATTAGAAAAAGTTCCATGACGTTGCGCGCCATGTACGACACATTCTTCGACAATGTGGAAATTTGGAACGTCCGTTGTACGATTGGAAACTTTTGTCTTCTCCGAGATTTAACTAGAATCGAACAACCCTGTCTTGTGTCCATATACACGTTTAGCGTGTATGCGTAATAAAACGAAGTAGAGGAAAATCCATTAGAAATAGCGGAGAATTTTTCAACTACAAGCTCGAGATTCGTTAAAAAATGGAAATGAGTGCGACTAAAATGACGTGGTTGGATACGTTTCATCGGGTCAACCGTAGTGCAAAACGATCCGTGCTGGTTTCTCTCGTTGACCTGGTATGTGGAAAGTCTAGAGTGGACAACCCTTCTCCATTGACACCATCTCCTCGACGATCTCGTAACACGAGCCACGGTTACGGCAGTATTTGCGAGTGAATCAGTTTTTGCAATTCGACACCATACGATAATACGTCCGGCACGAACGCACGGATCAGTCGGTCGTAATCGAGGTTTGTATTTCTAGGAAGTGTTTCGTAATCGACGATTCGTTCCAAAGCCGGCGTACGAATGACGCCCGGCGTCGAGACGACGTCTTACAAACTTACACGACGAGCATAGAACTCTGGCATTGCGTACACAAACGGACCGTGGGGCTTATCCGTTTATCAAACCGAATATTTTCTCGTAATTTATCGCGTGGACGACGATTAGTCGGTTAATTACACTCCGGTTCTTCGAAACGTGCCAAGCATTCCTCGGATAAAGTTCGATAAAGTATCGCAGCTTTCCCAGGCGTTCGTTCCCTCTCCTTCCCGATTCTACGCGCCATATACAATTTTTGAAATTTTAATTTATGCCATTAATTTATCATACTCGAGCTACATCTATCTTTCGTTTCTTTAAATAAATTACACAGTGTATTAAAAATCGCAATTACATCGCTTTAGCTTTCGACGCCTGACGACGTATATGTTCACACGCACCGTGTCACTGAATATTACGTTCCTCGCGAGTCAAACGACAATCTTGAAATGAGCATCTCGAGGAACGCGTATCTAGGAACTCTCAGAGTACCGAAGCGATCTTCGATAACAGGCGTGAAGTTGGACGAAGAAAATGTTTTCTCGCGAAGATGGGGGAACCTGAAATTCAACGTGACCAGGTGGCACGGTACGAGTGGTGGAACGAACCAAGGACGCGTACGCGTCTTGCAAAGTGATTTGCGAACCCGGTGCGGCCATTGCAAGGTCGTGAGCGTTACGCGCATCCGGGCCGCAGCTTGTTAAGCTTTTGAAGGCCAGGCGAGCACATCCTTGGAATTTTAATCAGTCTATTTGCCTATCGCGTGGCTTTCGGCGCCGGCAATTCTCGTCCAAAATTCGACCCACTGTTGCGTTTCGCGCAAAAGAACGTCTCACAGTGTGCCACTGTATGCCAGCATATGCAAATTGCCAGGACGAAAAAAGTGTCAAACCATCATAACCTTGACTTTTAATTAAGTTTCTCGAAATAATGGTCGTTTAGAAGAATAAATGGAATCATCAAAAATATGGTATATCAGGTAGAAAAACGACGTGTCACGGTTCTAAAGTCAACAAGGAGCTGGTTTTCGAAGAAATTTACAGGAGAACGATGGAATTGAAAAACAGCAGGGAGCCAGGAAGCGTCAACTCGAAATTGTTTTTTCTGCTTCTTCTATAAGATATAGGGGACCGATAGTAGGACAAAAATTTAAAAGTAAAATATCTATAAATATACGCGGATAACTTTCACGCGCCAAAATTATACGCGCTCGTACAAAACACGTACGTATATGGCGCGTCTAAACGCGGCAACATCAATGGGTATCGCTTCGTAATACCTTAAATTTACGACCACGCTATATCATAGCGTACCTGTCCAGCGACCGAAGAATCGGCCGCGAGTCAACAACAGCAGCCAACGTCATTTTCGCGCTGAAGAAACACGCGACAGCCTGCTACTACTACTGGTTGGGGCACGCGTGACCCACGAGACACCTGCGTACACACGTTCAACTCGTTCGTATTTATAGTCGATAAACGACTTGTTTACACAGGTATAGTTTCATACGCAGACTCGGTTTTACAAAAAGGAGTCGGATGAAGATGGTGGCGGAGAAGGAAGAAGAAAAAAGCGTGGAAGCGTTGTTCGCGTTGTTGCGGAGAAGAGAACGAGAACCGCGACTATGCTGACCGAAGTATCAACGATGTTTTTCACTTGGAGCATTTTTGCGCAGTTAAACACAAGCGATAAGAAGTCTCCTGACTCGGATGTCGTTCCCTTCCTATTCTCAATAGCAGTGTCTCGTTGTTCCGCTCTTCTTCCTTCTCTCTTCTCGTCGTTCTTCATCGTGTCGCGTATTTAACTGTTAAGTGTTTACATCGGTACATCGCACAAGCGACGACAGAACACGGTGAGAGCAATTTGAGATGCTTACGACGATTAGTTTACTTACTGTAGGTATAAATAGGATAACATATTCCAATACATTGACTTACGAAAATATTTCACCGCTTATCTTATCGTATGTTTATCCCATATCGTACACGTTATACAAAACATATTGAAATTTTATAAACAGTTTGATCGTTTTCGAAGAAGGCTACGAGTTTTGATAATTTTAGCGACCACTCGCAGGGTTGATATTACGTAGAGTGATACGAAACTGACGTCGATGACGGCGGATAACGATGGTTGGTGTTCGCGCGTGACACGACCCTCGACACGCGTATATCTCTGACGCAACACGCGCGATGGGCGAAAGAGGAATCACGCTGAAACGCGCATCACGACAATGTCACGAGTTTGCATTAGGTACCGAGCTGTGTACTGTCAGATAGCACCGATTATCGTGGAAGTATTATCGGCCTCTACAGCCTGATAATACTTCTACGTCAATAAGGTCGAGGCAATGTATTTTCAGAGACAGAATAGCGTCACGGCGAATTTCAATCGACGAATCTGTTAAACTTAGAACAAACCGGTATATCTATACTACCGGACAAGTGAAAGTTCGAAAGATAAGTAGAATAAGAAACAACGTAACTTTTAATACCAAAGTATCAAAGTATTTCACGTATTACCTCGTCTATCGTTCGCGCAACGACTTTGTCGTTCTTCGAATAATCGTGAAAATTGTTACTCCGAAAGTTTCTGTCGTCTCTCCGTAGTGGTCGACCAAAGCGATCAACGGAGTAAACGAAAATACGTATGAGAGCTGCAACGTATTGCTTCGATCGACGAGTTGTCGCAAAGTTGCGAATTGCGAATAATCCTGAAAAGTTCTGCAATCACGACGTCCTCGCTGGCTAGCTAGGAGGATGAGGACTGGCGGGATTCGCTTCACGAATTACTTACGAAGGACGTGAGGATCTTACTAAGGAGGCTGTGGAGCAGCTGCCAGCTGCAATTTCCTCCGAGCACCGCACTCACTCTCTTTAAACAGTTAAGATGGGCAGAGGTGAGTAACCAAGGGCTTCGAATTCTTCCAAAGCAACTCGCAGGTGTGCGCTAATGAGTCGAACGACGATAATGGAAAGTCCATTCTCAAGAAGGAACTCGGACACAATGAACCATCGTCCGGATTGTCCTGAGATGCTTTTACGAGCTTTTCACAACAGATCCGTATACAGAAAACTCTTTCGCTTCTGTACCGTGTGAACGGTGGAAAGCGTCGATTCCCCCGCCTGGCCAGAAAATATCGATCGATAATTTCCACTAGACTGGAAACGAGACCCTGACCCCTTTAGTCTGTATATCACACCAAACTATCCATGTTTGTAACGTAACCGAATCTTTTTCAATTTCAACATTTTTTACAGCGTACAGTACTTTGATACAGCGAGAAATACTTTTCAAATTACCAAGTGATTGGAAAAGTACGCGTTTGTCCCCAAGATCGATTAAAGGATCGATTCTGATAAAACTGTTGGGCCGTAAAAAACGAAACGCACGAGTTGTATTCTCGATTTAATAACGTAGTCAGGATTCACGAACCTCGTCTATGAGAAAGATGACCAGAAAGAGATGCGTCTAGCTAGTTCTTCACAGGCCATTTTCGCCATACCAGCTTCATCGCTGAAAGGCAATTAGATGGATCGCTGATTAGATCAAGCTTTCGCGTTCAAACAGAAAACTATGCGTTTTAATCTCTGTATAGGCGCATTGAATGGTCGGATAACACGTTCGAAGAGTGGACGAGAGTGGAGCATTCGGAGGAGTCGCTACAAGAATGGGTAAGATACACGGAGGAATCGCGAAGACCGGTTCTTCCGGTCGGTTTGAGGCTTCCTATTAATAGGAAGACATACATATGTAAGTACGCGGAATGGAGAGGCGCGGGCAAAGAAAAAAACTAACTTTCACGACTGTCAATGCGGGAGAGAAGAATCGTGGGCCGACACCGGTCACTGATACGTGCACCGAATCGACAATCCTGATCTTCTCGAGTCCGCTTCACCACGTGAGTTGTACGACGGCTATAAAAAGTATTTGCAGACTATTGTATCTGAAGACTACAGGGGAAGAACGTTCAGTTACATACCAATATGGTCGCAATTATCGTGTCTCGTCGTAGTATTAATGAAATTTCAGAGTGCTTTGTATAATAGGCGTACAAATTTTCTATACGTGCACGGATACTTTCGTGAATCACTGTAGCTATCCTCGATTCAGAGTGTACACAGTGTACATATTTACAGACACGCGTTTCTCCCTCGATACACAAACGGTCACTCTTCCCGAGAAATATCCTTCGGCTTTTCCACAGGACACCGATACTTGGTGCGATAGAGGGAGAAGGGTTCGCCATGGAACCTGAATACACGAACGATACTAAGCTGGGCACAATTCTTTCACAGAAGAAAACACGGGATAATAATTTGGACGTTAGGAAGAGTCAGAGTAGTTTTGTCGTAAAGTAAACTAAAAGTTCGACGCCTCCGCTGGAGTTTTCCTAGTTGTTTAGGATCGTTCGCACTCGATCGCTTCCTTAACTTGTAGCTGTGGTATAATCTGGCCGGTTCGTGGAAGGACAAACTCTTGTTTGGAAAGAGAATTATCCTTCAATTTTTCGGAAGCTTCGGGAAAATCTGGTTGATTCCAGACGAATGTTTTAACAAGATATCGCCGGGAGCGTCTATTTTGTAATTATTATTAGTTAGCATCGTCCATCTTTCGTTGGAAATCGCGAAAGAAATTTTTACGAAAGGTCGTATGGAACGTAAAGAATCGTGACAGCGTAACTTGCATTCCGAGTGCAAAGGATCAACGTAGCAAAATTCCGCTAACCAGTTAACGCCATAATACTGCTGTGATTTAATCGCGTAGCTTGTAGAAAGCCATCTATCGTTGCCTCGGATTTAAAATAGAATGGCGAGAGCGTGTCGCGTTTAAAAGCCAGCGTGTTTGATTCAGCCGATCGAAATTTGTTTGCTCGGCTAATATTATGCTAGATCCTTATCATTTATAGCGGTGAGTCGTTTTCGCGGCGTGTCGTCGCTTTATGAAATCGTTCGCACAATCGAGCAACCTTTTCTTTCTCTCCCTCTCTCCACCTTCCCAATCCGTTTACCTTTATTTTCTTTTTCTGCCTTGGCCTTTAATTAGCGGTTGGACGCTTCGTTCGACATTACCATACAATTAGTCATGGGATCCGAAACGCTTCGAGTTCTTTCGAATCCGTATAGCTAACGAAAGATTCGAATCGCTTGAAACATGGCTCGAAGCGTAGAAAACTTTTGGCCTTTGTATTACGTTACGCACGTTTGGTTATCGTGAAAGTTTTGATAAATTTAAGTCTCCAAAGTTTCCATAGGTTTTAGAAGCTCGACGAGCGTTCGCGAGTATCTTACAAGAATTTTCAATACCTGCTACTTTTAATCCACGTTACGTTAACGCGATCTACGTGTATCAAGCGTATATTTTTGCATTCGTTTCGGCTTTTACCGACGTAATCGCGATTGTCGTTTGTCGTTAAAGTACCGATAGAATTACAAAAACGACCATATAACACACGTAATATACCCATCAAAATTTTCGACGGCGAGTGTCCCATTACTTTCGCCAGCCGTTGTAGAAAGGGACAAAAACGTGTTCCTCGGCGAGCATTTCGTCGAGTCCTGTGCACGCTGCACACCCTTTGTCGCGACCTGCCTTTGACACTATGTCGCTACCGACATGGAGCAACGGGACTGTGTTAGCTCGAAAGCGTGCGATTTTACGTGTCAGATTCAGGAGTCGCCCTCTCGGAAGCAGAGCAGAGCGGAGCAAAAGGGGGACAACGACACAGGCATCGCGTCGTCCGAATCGTTACACGCTTTGTGCGACTCGAGTGACTTGTCACCGATGCCAGAAACCGGCCAAATCGAGAGGGTAAAGCAAAGTAAACCGAGCCACCGTGCGTTCCTGGGAGAACCAGTCGATAATCGCGATAGAACGTTTATTTGCCTCCAGAGACTGCAACGACGACGAGGTTTTTGCGTCGATACACCCGTCAGGGCAAACACGCCTCGGGAGAGGAAAGCACTGTCGGGAAAACACAAGTATTTCGGGGAATATAATGGCGAGTTTACAAATAATTATCCCGAAGGAGACGTACCTCTGTTTGCTCGATTCCTCCCTTTAGTATATACCCTACGTCTTCTCGATACGCTTCCCAAAATGTTTATATCCGTCTGTACAAACCTCTCGTCCTTTGATATTAAAACCGAGCTAGCAAACAGATACAGAAATATATAGGAAAGATATTATTTCATTGTCTTTGTTATGTATTACGAGTACTACGAATTCTATTAATATAATTATACAGAAAGTATAAAATACACGTATAAAACGTATAAAAATCGTAAAAACGTAAAAATGTCTAGCGCTAGAGAACAATCTAGTCTTCGTATTCGTCTTTCCCAATCCAAATTTTCACATCTGTCAACTTGTAGGAATGTCGATAATTGTAACGTTCAGGTAAGATCCTTTGTTGCGTAGCGAGAAGAAAATTCAAAGTTCTCATCGTTGTTCGTCATCGGCAGAAAAGAGAAAAGACAGGCGCCTTGATTAACAGAAACTGAGCGATTAGCGAGCGCGCACTCGCTGCTCTAAGGAACCTCGTTTCTTCCAATCTCTCGCGGTAACGATCCATGGTTTATGCACGCGAGTAGGTCCCAAGCGACCAAAGGAGGTGTTACCGTGTTCGAGAAACGATGAAACTGGTTTCTAAAACTCGGTCCACGGTCACGTTCGACCGAAAGAGAAACCGAGAAACGACACGGGTACGATACGAATACACAGAGAACGCCATGGACGAGGTTGACACGGATCCCAGCGCCCAATAAACCGAAATGGAGTCGGGCGTGTGTCACGGAAGAAGCGTAAGGACCAGGTATAAGGCTCTCCTTGTACAGGGACTTATCCCCGTTGTGATAACGGACCGAACGAATCTAAGGATCGAGAGGATTACGCGAACACTCGTCCACTGGTTAATCCGCTCCGAGTTTGCTCGTACGCAGTTATACGCGCAACGAATCTCCAGATTACGCGTCTGACACGTTCGAACGACCGGAGAGAACGCGAAACGACGGTCAGAGTTTCAGAAAATGGCTTCAAACTTATTCCCTGGCGCGGCTCCGCTTTACAGTATTCGCTCGTTTAAAGGAAGTCTCGGCGAGCAACCAGTTGGTTATGAGCTGGATTTCATATCCTGCTAGGCGAGTCGGAGAATCTTTGCAGATAACGATAGAAACGATTCCTAGATTTAGTTCGACGGTCTATGGAGCTGATTACCTACCTGCGAGTGGTCCTTGAATCTTTTTGGATTTTATGAATTCCTGAAACGCTTCCGATTTCTCGTATACGCGTAGAACTCTTACGCGTCAATCCTATTATTTATTTGAAGTTTCTTTACGATCTTCTTACCTCGCAATCTACCTACGTACTTTTAAATAACGAGAATATTCGTTACGTTCTCGTAGTAACGAAAAGATCAGTCGAGATTAATTTCTGATAAACGTTTCTCGTTTTACTGTACGACGATGATCCGATCTAAGTCTCTCTATTATCTACGCTCGAGTAACAACCTTCGAGGATAATAACAGAAATGCTTGCAATTCCCGAATCCTACTTCAACCGTCTAGAAGTTAATTATCTACCGACGAATACTCCTAGTCGAGAATCTTCTTTGGATTTTGTAGATTCCTACGATAGTTTCTGTCCCAAATATGGTCGAGGAAGCGGGGGAGAAATTAGAAATGACTGGAAGAAAGCAGCGCGGAACGAAAAGAGAAAGGAAAAAAATACGCGTCGTGAGGATTCCAGCTTGTTCGGTGTAATTCGTCGAAAGGGCATGGGCTATTACGAGCATAACGGTGCAGGCAACCCTTGTCCGTCGTCTCTAATTAAAAAATTCCTTCTAGCGGTACGATAGGGAGCCACAAAGTTGCGAACGGGTTAACCCATTCGAAATCCACTGCGGCGCCATCCAGTCGTCGAGACCGATCGGTTTCGTAATGGTTCGCGTGTATGTTTTGCGAATTCTCGCATAATCGTGTTACGTAAGTCGAAACGAATTTTGTATTTAAAGTCGAGATACACCGGCTGGCGTCATTGTTCCAGGTATATAATTCGAACGATCGCTACCGTCCACGATTCGTTCCCAGGAAACACACAGCGTTGCTCCATTAACCTTGCCGTTGTTCTCCTCGTTTCTCTTTCGCGCTTGAGTCTCCGTTAAAAGCAAAGGGACTGGTTACATCGGTCGAATTTAATCGAAACTATTCTATTGGAATTTAAGCGAGCATCGCATCATACCCTTAAATAACGTGGAAATTTACGATACTAATCAACTACGTATTCCAAAGTCCATGCGCAATTTTTGACTTCTCGCAGACTCGAGTACGATATCGTTGCTGCTGATTGAAAATTCTATTTTGTACGCTACTCGTATGTATGCGCCTCGTTTCTATGTTTCTATAGGAAGACGAAGCGAATAAAGCGATTTGAAGCTTTTCAAGAGAGAAATGCACGATAATCGAGATCGCGTAGACCAAAGTTTCATCGTACCTTTACTTTCTTGTTCTCGAAGAATGAACGAAAGAAGGTCGAAAATAATAATAACCGGTAAATTAGAATCGAGGAAAATAGTCGGCTGTGCTGTTTTCCAGTAAATCGACCATCTTTCAGTCGTTTGATGTTTCGAGAAACGAGCACGAAAAAGAAGCTCGGGTAGCTATTCACTCGCAATAGAGGCCAATTCTCCTCTTAACTCGAAGAAAGGAACAGGACGAGGAAAGGAAGAAAAATCGGCGTCTCGAGAGAGGTAAACACGACGTTAACAAACCAATTAGCAGTAAACCACCCTCAGGCCCGTAATAATTTACACTTGACTACGCGCGATATACAGCACACGATGCTGTTAAAGAAATAAGCGAAGGAGAGCGAAAAAAATTCTCTCCATCTTCTCCATTCTTTTTGTTTTCTTTCGCCGAGCCAGCATCTAACCTTGGCCAACGTAAAAGAGAGAAAAAGACGCGAGCAAGCTCGGAAAAGCGTGGTAAGGCGAGCAACGTAGGAAACGAAAGACAGCGAGTTCGCGTAAATATGGATTCGCAGTGCACCTCCAAGGTATACATAAAGCACGAATGAACGGTCTTTGTTCCTGCGGAAGTAGCTGCAAATGCTATTCCTTCTTTCCCTTTTATCCGTTTCCTTCCCTATCTATCGTGCCTTTCCTTTCCTCGGTCGTTCGATCGAGGAAAAAGTTGGTAATTCGTAGAGAAAGAGAAACGTAGCAGCGAGTCGACGTCCAAAGAATAGATGAAACTTACTCCTCCATTCGTAAGTATCGAGACGCTTAAGAAAATTGAAATAAACCCTTCAGAATTACTGTCTCGTTCGAAATATTCGCATATGTAATACGATGATCGTAACAACTATGTCATCGATTTCATATAATAGAATTCTCTTCTTGTCTATATCCGTCTATATCTTGTCTTCCCAATGCTATTTTCACTTTCTATATTCAACGCTGACATTTTATTATTCCATGCATGCTATAAACAATTTCACGATTCAGGTTCCGAGCAAACTTCTTCCAGCTTCCCTCGCTTCCAAGTTCAAGATTGAATTTTAAAATAGCCAAGTTTAGGTGACTCGAATAATCCTACGTTACTATATTTATGGACGAGAGTACACACGGAGATTCTGTCAAGACTGTGCGCGTCACTGAAAAGTGGTCCCCCTCCGGGAGAACGGTCCTTTCTTTTTTACAATGGAAAAATCACGTTCACGTCCGAACGGATTTTCAATACGATTCTTAATACGCCGCAAAAAGTTAATGGAGGCTTGATTAACATGGCAACGGATAAGGGGAATCGGGAGAGAATTATTCGCGAAATCTTTGATGGGCTTTTCAAATTAAATCTCGCTGCTCACTGTCACGGCTACCCAGCAGCTCTTGTTATCCATGGTAGACGGCCGCATTATACATTTATACGCTTGACATTGTTCGCTTCTGACGCTGTTAGAATATTCCTAGACTCGTCTCTCCGTCTCTATGAACGCTAATGCAATAGTTGGATCTCCGTCTGCACGTATGAATACGTTCAGAAAGAGATAGACTCGCCGAGCGGTAGAATTTAAAGGAAAAGGGATCGCGCGTCAATTTACCAAATCCTCCGTCAGATTCTCCGACCACCTATTCTTGACGAATATATACGTCAGTACATTCCTCTTCGTAAGTATAAGGCCATTTACGCAAAAATTATGTGAAACGATTAGCGATTCAAAAATCGTTGAAACGCTTGAAAATTATTACCTCATTTGCGATCTTACTTTGCAAAGAAATCAGATACTTGGCGTTACAATAATCTCGTTAATTACGTACAATTAAATTCCTTTTTCATTGATTTTTCTATTACTTTTCTTATTATTTGTAGAGTACTTACGGTCACTTACGCGGCATCATAATTCATTTTGAAATTTATATTTTTATAAACGCGTCTTATTCTCGTTACTATTTCTTTTACTTCTTATTGTCTTCGTTTTTATAGATTTCGACAATTACGTTCACCTTCCTACCCTTTCGTGAATGTGTCATTACTATTTATAATAAAGTCATTTATAGGGAAGAAAGGCAGTTCCAGAACGGAATAGTCGCAATTTAAGAGGCAGCGAATATATTAAAAGGAACGATAAGAACATACTACATAACCGCGATAAGCCATTAAAAGTCACTTGGTATTTCGCTTTATCGCGAGTATTACAAATTCCGATGGATCAGATATTAAACGTCAAAGGAGACTCGTTTCGGTGATTTTATAATCATTCACGTGAATCGCAAATCCGACTAGGTAAACCGTTTCCCATGGGCCAGACAGCCGGTTCTCAGACCGGGCGAAACTTATTATCGGCCAGATTTCTATATCGGTCGACATTTGTTTCCGATTCCCGAAAGTGGTCGGCAATGGAACCGGTTCGACCGGTTCCCTCGTAACATTTCGTGTCGGCCAGATAAACATTTTTGCAATAAAACACTCGGTTGCGTATCGTGAACGTCGAAACAGCCGTAGAGGTTCGACCCGTATTTATCGCGTTGCCGCGACAGAGCCGATCTGTCGTAATTTGTCGCCGTTGAAATTTCAGTTCGATCCCGACAGGAAGAAAAAATATGTAAAAGAAAAGAGCGGGAAAACACGATGGAACGATATTTCGTTCGTTCGATGGAAATTAGGCAGCGAGGAAAAGGGAGGAAAAGGAAGAAAGAAGCGAGAAGAAAGAGCGAGTTTCGGCGTTCATGAATGTTAATAACGTTCGGGAAGGCACGTTATTTTATACCGGCTTTATGCGATCCGAATCTCATTTGCATAAATTTGACAAACACCTCGTTACGAATGCGTCTGCACTCGACCGCATTCGCGTTGCGTGAGTTCCTTCGAAAAGAGCGGAACGAAACAGGCCACTGGTTACGAACCTTGTTTTTCTTCGTTCCTTTGGCAATGAAAATTCTGAATTAAGTTTCTTTATTACCACGCTCGCGTTAATTGTCGAGAGAAACAATTCGCGTTCCCAGTGTCGAACTTGGATTTCGCACGGTTAATTTTAACACGCTCGATATCGGCTGCAATCCATTTATTTTTAAACACCTAACCGTACCACGCGCTGATTACTCGATGAATCATGCGAGTGTTTCGCCGTTAAACTCGTAATCTTCGTGTACATAGAGTCTGCTTCGTGAAAGTATGTGAACGCTTCCCATGAAAATCTTTTACGTCCTAATCTGTACGGTGTTATATAAAAAGATTTTCTAGTTTCATCAGCATCTTAATAACGCGCGTCTACCGTCGTTATATCGACAAAATTCATTAAACCATTGCGAAAATATTAATAAAAATTACAAGACATTTGAACAGTTATCATACCTACATTATAATTGCTACTAAAGATGATCTCACAGAATGCACTTTCAAATTTCTTTCAAAATTTACCGATACGATCGTGACAAATCTGTCCCGTTACAACGCTAACGATGCGTGAAAATGTTTCGTGTAACACATAGAACGTATTCATAAAAGTTAGCTACGTGTGTTCGAATACATTCGCCAACCTGTATACTTTCTCCTCGTTTCTCTGTTCCGAGAAAGGGAGAGAGGAAAAAGAACTTGGCTAAATTGACTGGTTAAAAATGCGCCGATAATAAAGTCGCCCTGTTATTATTAACCGCGATATACCATGAACGAAGAGCAACACCAGGGAATCAGAGGTGAACTCGGGGGGTGAAAATTTGAAGTTCACGGTAACCCTGCTGAGCAGCCTGATATAATAAAGTTTAATCCCTTTATAAACTTTCTCGCTCACCGCGACGATATAACCGCGAGTTTCGTTCGAGAAAAACCGTCAGCCTTAACTAGACGCGTTGAAATTACGCATCATCGTAGAAGAATAGAGGCATAATGGAGCGTAGAAAAAGCAGAGAATATAGGGAGAGTTTTCTTTAACTAAAGTTTATATAACTATACATATGATAATATACAGGTGTTTGGCTTTAGCATTCGATACGAAGCATCTCGTTCATTTTATTTGAAATATTTTACAACGACCGAGGAAGAGAAAGAGGAACAAGGAGAAGGGCGAAAGTTAAATACACGCGGAAAGGGGTAATTTATCTCAATGAAGTTACACTAACAGTACGTTTGAAAAAATTTCCTCTTATACAATTAGAAGGTATCGATCGTACGAACTTTGATGGCATCTCACTCCGATTTACCAAAAAAAAAAAAAATCAATAAACGAGAACAAATTTTTATGGAACAATTATTTCGAATTCTTATTCTGTTCCATAAGAAGGACCACGTAAATCGTGCTCTTATGGCCAATAAATGTCACGATTACAGTTAAGAAGCAACAAAACCAACGTTTACGAGATTTTGATTCTTTCTGTTAGCTTCGTTTTCGGCTCTTTTATCGTTCCCCAAAGTATAGGCTCGGTATTATTCGTTAATTGCACGAGACCGTTCGAGAACAGAATGCAAACGCGTAACGAGGTAAATTGTAGCCGCTGGCTTTCAAATTATACTCGCACGATCGTATTTAATCGTACGATAATTGCCAACGAGAAGCGAAGCTACGTATTAACGTCGGCGCCCCTTTCGAAACGCATACGTTTCTCTTCGTAGCGAGGGTAGACTGTACATTACCACCGTCCATAAGTATTTAGCCATCTAATGGAATTGTACGAATTGGCTGATATTTTTATTATATATCGCATATAAACTTCGATTTTACGAGAGAGTAACGTTTTCCTATCGTTATTTCCGTGCTCTTTTGCCATAACTGAGATCAAACACGCTCTATTAAACCGAAACCGAGAGAGACTGCATCACTCGAGTTACGCATTTATCTGTAACGAATAGCTGACACTTTGTAAAATCTATATAAACTATATCATGGAGTACACGCATTTCAATTGCTTTAAGACGCTAACTTTAAACATTGCTTACAGTCTCTTAACTCGAGTGTCTTTTCAGAATCAATTTTCATCTTCTTCAATTATTCGTCATGTTTCGACCGCTTAATTTACGCCACTTATAATACTAACCTCCCGACGTACGATTTAATTGAAATAAGCTCGTCGCTAACTCTATACGCTTGTCCGAGATAAAATCAGAGGCCAAAATCAGATTAACGAGTTTTATTTTGAAAGTATATTTTATACAATTAGGTTAACTACTAGGATTACAAGGAATAACAGGAAATCATTCTTAGCTCGCAGGACAACGGAAGTACAAATAACAAACAGATATTTTATATATTTGCAATAATTTGGAAATATCCAAATACGTATGAACGGCAATTTATATACCTTGGCGTGCGAAATGGGATACGAGTACTGTTCTTATTCCTGAAACGAGTACACACGATGGCTAGGCGGTGGAAAGAAAAACCGTATTAAATGGAAAAACAAAGAGCATCGGTTGTTTGGTGGACGAGCGGTGAAATTTCCGATAGCAGTCGATCCGTAAAAATTCTATTTTCGGTTATCGACGACTCGATTAACCTCGGTCCCTCTCTCCTCTCCCTCTCCCTCTCTCTCTCTCTCTCTCTCTCTTCCGTACCACCGCTTTGTAAATCGAATCGAACAATTACGAAATGAATAACTCGTAACCGATACGACCCCGTTCGATTGCTACTGCATAATAATCGAGTTGAAATGTCAGGGTTGTTGCCATCGTGTATGCATGTATGTATATATTATATATGATGTGCCAGGCCTGATTTTACAGCCAAACTTTGTAATTATACTTTGGACATAATTACAAAAAATGATACATAAGCGTAGATGGCTTAAAGGTTCGTTAGTGCTGGAATGATACACTTTCGTTGCCCCGACAAAACACTGACTTTGGTTGCTATATTAAAAGATAATTGCAAATAAAGCGATTATTTAACTTCCGTCAACCGTTTGAATTTTATCGGCTTAAGCTACATACTTGGAAGCATTGCTGTAAAAGTTGTGAGGCAAGTATAATCTTACCGATCGACAAAATCATTAGCTATTAATACCTATTCCGTTTCAAAATGTCCATTGATCTTATCCGTACCAAATCCTTAATTATTTGAGACACACGTTGTGTATCTTAAGCGCTGGGAACAAGATCTAAAACAGCTTTTCTATCCGCGAAATTCAATTCCTGGTTACGATAAGTGGTACACGTGGTCGTGTTTAAGTGGTAGATAAATAATTATGAATATTTAAGGAATAATTAATGTCGATGCTCGCGAGATGTGCCAAGTAATCATGTACTCGAACATCAAGGTAGTTGTTTATGTCTGTACTAGGAGTAAAAGCAATTATTCATCGTCGGAGGGGATCGTCGCGTGTTGCTCACCGAGCAGAAGCGTTTCTGTCCCGTGGTTCTGCGGTGGAAAACGGTCATTACGTGGAATCGCGAAGTAATAGTGGAAATAAGCCGAAAGAAAAGGGATCCGGGATAGGAAGGACGAGTTCGGGGATTGACCCTGAACCCCGACCCTTCGGGCCGACGAACCGCCCCAAGGATATCTTAAAGACGACGGGGCGAGATGTTTCGCTCGTTCTCGCTTTTCGCGCTGAGATTCACCTGAATCGTGCGTGTTACACGTATACCAGAACGTAAAAATTGTATAGTCTGGATCGACCATTTGCAGTCTGGCCAACGTTTGTCACTTCGTCTTAACAGGTTTGTGATAAACTACTCTTCGAACTTACGAATTTTCGTATCTTTGTAATACATAATTTAGTGGATGCGGAGAGTACTTGGTCAGGGCGTGCTTCTCCAGTGAATTGCTTTTGTATAAAATTCTACGTTTCGTATTATCAAATTTTTGTAATCGTGTAAAAGTATTAGGAAACGAGACGAAATTTAATATACTCGGATGCCACTAAAGCGTTAGTGAAATTTCAAAATATTTTATACCACGTATACGATAAAAACGGACGAGTGTTCTAGTACTTTCATAGGCCGGTGTACGTAGTTCCAAACGCTTTAACCCTTTCGTCTTCGCGATTTCCATTTACCTGACGCAGCCGCGAACTCGAGCTTCCCGTCCAGGTAGTAGTAGCGTACACGTTATCGCTATCTGGTAAGCTTACACGCACGCGTCGATCTCGAGGAATCGTGCAACTTTAGATCGCGAAACGAAACGAAGAACTCACAGGTGCCCCCCTCGAGTTTATACGAAGCAGAGAATTCCTATCTCCGACCTCGGCAGAAAGTCGCCGAATTATACGAACGAGCGTGTTTTCCCGTCGAGTAAACGAAATGCTCGAAAGAATTTGAGAAATTCCACTCGAAAACGTTGCCTCCCCCATGGACGATATTGCCCCTCAACTGCGAATTAAACTAGAAAGAGCGCATGGAATTTTACCGCATCGCCAAAAATTCAATGATTCTTCCCGCCGAGTGCCATTCTCTTTCCGGGTGCCCTAACCGTAAATCTACATCGAACAATCGGGATATCCGAATCTTGGTATCCTTCGAAAGCGTGAAATTTATTGGAACAGCAGCTTGATTGGATCGATCGACGAGGAATTTTTGTAGAAAGACGAATGGATCTCGCGTTCAGTCTCTACTAGTTTTTAATTACCATTAGGCTAACAGCCGCGATCTCCAAGTTGAAGATTGATTCCCATTAGCTCGCATCCCTTATTTACCGTTACGCAGAGTTCCCCCAGCGATCCACTCTTGTTCGCCAGTCCCTTTGAAGCGAGGTATACCATGGTCGATCCCTCAAAGCGATAATTCGTAGGCGGCAGTAAAGCATCAAAGTTCTGCGTCGACGAATGCTTTGATACGTCTACATATATATACATATACATATATATATGTATATATGTATATCGTATTCCGCCTCTTACGAACAGCCTAATGAGATCGTAAAACGCGTGCAAAATAAGGATCCACGAGTTTCCACCCCTCGTACGAATTATTCGATACAAAGGATGGGACGAGGAGACGAAGAGGGAATGAAAATCGCGTAGGAAGAACGAATTCGAACGAAAGAGAGAAACGTGCGATCGTGGAGACGGCTGTGTAACAACTACCAACCACCTCTTCTCTCTACTGTCGTTATTTATTTTTGCTTAAAACGCGAGTAACGCGACGGGGGATGAACAAACCCCTTGGCTCGTCGCACTTCAGCGAAAGCGGGATTTATAGGTCGCGTTGCGGCGCCAAAATGTCTCTATATGCGTGGCATAACGCGAGGGTGATCGCGAAGCAGTCTGGATGAAAAAAGAATCACGAGCGACATAAATTCGAATCGCCTCCCTGGAAAAATGTCGACGAAATATCAACGAGAGAGCTCCGAATACACCCCTTCTTCCGCTCGTGCGTTTTCTTTACACTGGAGAACCATTCGCAATTTGCAATTCAATCATGTGTTCGAGATAATGGATCGTTCCAAGTTGGTCCTTTTAATCGAGGCATAAAGGATTACAACACGATGGAATTCCTTGCTTCGGTAGTGTTCTTTGCGATAGAGAATCATGCGTAATTCGATATTACATTCGAGATTACCAATCATATAATATCGATGATTTTTATCGATGTTTTTCCTATGCAACTGTCACGTCGGAGACACAAGAGATCACGAAACCGATAGATCGCTGTAATGAAATTTATTGTATAAATGCGACAGAGTGACGGGTCAAAGTGTTACAGCGGAATAATGTGTCGAGCGCTAATTTAGGAGGGTTTTTATACCGAGGTTTTTAGTCCCTTTGGAGAGGTTATCGTCAGGTGTGTATCAGAGGCGGTTATTTCGTTACTGACTAGTTATCGTTTCGATAGCTGTGGTATGCAGGATGTTTCGTTTAGCTGATTACTGAACGGGTGGCCCTCTTGAGCGTGTGACACAACCATTGACAAATTTGCGACGGCGAATCATTTGGAATCGGTCGGTTTAGTATAATAGTTACGACGATTGGCTAGTTGCGAGCGTAATTGCAACACCAAAAATTAACAAAATACATGTAGCTTTCGTTATAGCTGCGGGGACGCTCGATATCTTCGATCGTTCGACGTCTGAAATATACGCGGAAAAGTCGCAAAACGATGGACGGAGACTTTTCGAAACGAACGTGAATGATCATGTACTTTCGTTTAGTCTCGCGCGATTGAAAGGAACGATGCAACGAAATAAAGTTGCGAGATTTTTAAATTCCTAGGGAAAGAAATTGACGAAAGTTGCGGAGGATGGAAAATAACAAGACGAGGGATAGAGTTCCAGAAGATTAAGCTCGCCGGTGCCCATCTTCCGAGGATGGAAGAACCCGAAGAGCCACGAAGGGGGACTTTTTAACAACATTCCCGGCGTTCGGCCCGTTTAAATACATCGCGGTGGCGTGATTCCATGCAGTTGGCCTTGGAGGCTGTTAGAGCGTCAAGCTCCTCTCTTCGCTCGCTGGCCCTGAGGAGGTGGCCACGGTCAAGGCTACGAGCACTCTCTCTCTCCTCTCTTTCTTCCCCTCTCTCTTCTTCTTTCTTCGACCATCCTATGCCGTTCCTCTCTTCCTCCGTCGCTTTACCATCCTCGTCGTATTACCCCCAATGGTAACCAATACCATCTCGTATCTCCTGTTCGACACGTGTACGTATACAGGGTGTTTCAAAAAGTTCGTATCAATCTTGAGGAATACGTAGCGGTCTTTGTTTCTCTTCCGGCAGACACAATTTAGATATTCTACGCGCTTAACGGTAACAGTTTCCTTTTGAAATTCTGAAACTTCAACTCGCCCCTCTATCACAACGCTCCCGAAGTTTCATCCAATTTTTTAAAACACTCTGCGTATTTCCATCTTACAAGTACATGTACAGGTGAGAAAGCAAAGAGAGGGAGAAAGGAGAGGAAGAGCCGCGAGTCGGTCGGTGCATTTCACTGCGCGTGAACCACGAACTGCGAAATATCTGCCAGTGCGATTCGCATCGGCGCGTTCGAAACGAAAAAGGAGATAGTCGCCTCCCTGTTTCTTGGTTCGATCGCGATAAAGGTGACGGGACACCTGGATCCAACGATGCACGAATTTCAGACTCGCTGCTTCTATACACCCTGACGGAACCAAGTGAGATTTCGCGTCGATAACAAGGAAAATAAATAATTTGCACCTTGGAGAAACACCGAGATAAAGGGCTTATCAGATTGCCGAGTGTCCGTACCGTGAACCGTTGCAACAATTTGCGCTAAGCACGGTTTCGTGCACCACGTGGAAATAACATTGTCGAAAACGGAGAAAGTACGAGGAATTCTTAAACGTTACGCTCGCTGGTTGACGACGAAGATTAAAGAGAAAAGTTCCCAGATACGAATCCAACACGGCCCAACGGGATCCAGTCAAAATAAAGAATCGCGTAACCGATGAATATAGAGATAGATAAAAACATCGTACGGTGTGTTTAGCGAAAAGAGATTTCAGCGAGAACTACTCATCGAACCCGGTGGAAAATAAACAGAAATAGGACAAGTTCCAAGACTGGATCTAAATATAGGATATACCCAGTGTGCCTACTATGGGTGGGGCATCCTCGTAATCGTCTCTGTTCGCCACTTTTCCTCTGCTGGCTCTCTTCGCCAGGAGAACTTTAAAAGACGACCTATAACAGTGCGCCTATAGAATCCATACTCCAACGACGTACGCGTCCGAGAAAACAGGCCTCCGCGTTCATTCATATCCTACGAAACGCGCGTCTAGAGACGATATGCGACTTGCACGATTCATTTCTTCCTCCCTTTCGTTCTCAATCACCCTGTTTTCTCGCTGATTCGGTACTTTCCTAGGAATGCATCGGTTTGCAACGGGCTCAATGTGCTTTTGTCGATGCAGTAAAGCAATTCGCGAAATTCGTTGCATCGTATAATTTATGAAAAACCTTACGTACGAACAGCAACGAATATATTCGGTGGAAATAAGAACGCGACAGTTTCGTCGGTAGCACAGAGTCAGTAGCAAGTACATGTGCAGTAACGTAAAAAGATG
Source organism: Bombus sylvestris (assembly GCA_911622165.2). Classification (NCBI taxonomy): domain Eukaryota; kingdom Metazoa; phylum Arthropoda; class Insecta; order Hymenoptera; family Apidae; genus Bombus; species Bombus sylvestris. The sequence continues at coordinate 4,419,067 of OU443153.1, read as the reverse complement.
TTGACGATCGTGCACACGGCTCGTTTGATTTTTAACGCTTCGCCCAACGTTCCAATTCGAATAAATATCTCTGAAAGTTTGAATATCGAAAGATCGCGGATAAAAAGACCGATTGAACATTGTGTTGACGATTTCTTAAAAGACCGGCAGCGACAAAGGGAGTGTACGTCGCCTGAAAAGAAAAGCCTGGAAGCATAGTAGGCTATCTACGATTTAGATCATCGGCCGGTCCTTTCAAAGACGCGAGCGAGAATCGAATTACCAGCTCAATTCATCCATGAACTTCTGCGTAGCTGAATATATCGCGTGTTTGCGAAGAGCCGCCGGTATTGTACGCTCGAACGAACCTACCGAAAACGTCGCCGATACGCGTTATATTTCTCGATCCGACACCCTTCCTTTCACTTCGCAAAGATTCCGTGCGTTTTCTTCTTTCTATCGGTTTCCGAAGCACAAGAGAGACCGCTTTTCCCGTCATTTGGCCACCATCTGGCTCCTTCGACCAAAGTATTTCGCGAAACACCGTTCTTTCTCTCTTTCTCTCTCTCTCTCTCTCTGTCTATCTCTCCTTTCTCCACAGCGATTATTTATAGCCGTATATATATACGCCGCAAACGCGAAACAACTCCAACGCCCAAGAGATGAAAATATTCCCGGCCGCGTTTTTTATATGAGCTTCGAAATCGCGCTATAAAAGGAGGAACGACGGAAGCGTGTGCTTTCCATACGGAATACGTTCGTACGCTTTAACCCCCTGAAATACGCGATTCCATCGTCCCCGCGCTGCTTCTCGCGAGGCTGAACTTTAACACGACACATTCAAGGGCGTGACAAAAGCTCTATATCGAAAATCCTTCGAAATCCTTCGCCCTTCTTACCCTCGCGTTTATCATTTTTGTCTTGCTTCCAAGGTATGAGAATCATAAGAGGAAACTAGAGATACATATACGACGTTCCGGTTTAATCTTTATGCCACGATATTCAAATATATATGCATAGGTGAACGTCGTTGTATATTTTTCCACTGTGAGATTCGCCTACCGTTAAAATTTATTCTTCTTCGTAGTAGCAATAGACAGTGGCAAAATTCTAAGACGAATTTTTCAAAATCCCGCTTGCAACATTTCACCGTATCGTTTCTTTCTACTATTTAATTTATCGGATTGTCCGCTGTAAATGATTCGTACAGTTTGGTCAGAAAATTATCTGGTCATCCGAGTATTTTACGTTCAATTTGCAAAGCATAGTTGTTTTCCATTGTACGAACCTAACTTGTTTTCAAACTACTCACCTATTAGTGTACACTGATAAATATTTATCGGGATTAGATTATTTCTAAATATTCGTTTTTACTGTTTCATAATTGTCGATAAGATATGCTAAATTATGCGTGAGCAATTTGTGCAAATAATCGAAGAATAATGAATTTTTTTTTTTTAGCAGAGATTAAAAGAAACTTCTTTATAGTGGAAAAAATCAAACGCAGTGTACAGGTTGAGATATGCCGATTAAGTGTGTCAAGGTCGCTAAAATTTTTTCGGTTCGCTCGACTATCGATATATATTCGGCGTAATAGTTCCATCGAAATTACCTTGTCAATTTAATCAAACGTTCTAATGGCGTGGGATGAAAATGACGCGAAGGAGAGAACGAGTAACTAAGTAGTGACTACGTATTAAGCCTGCGATTCGAAAGAAACGTTCCTCTTATCGACGTCACTGAAAGTAAACCAGCGAGGCCAGAAGAGCTTGCGTGGGAGAGAAACGTGACCACTTTGATAAGGGATCGCGATAATTGTATTCTTACACGTTGTGGACCTCACAGGAAGCCATCGGTATCGTGACCGCCGGGCCAATTATTGTTTGTAACAAGCCAACCACTTTTTCCCCCCTTCCACTTTCAATTAAAAAAACCTCGGTTAATTTCTGCCGCGTAAATTCACGTAATTGCAAAGGGTCACCGTCGATTTAAAAACTTTTCGCCTATCTTCATCTCGCATCGCGTAAGCAGGATATTAATTTTCTACTTCAGCGATGATTTTCTACTTCACTTACATGACAAACAAATTGTACGTTACGATTTTCGTATACGTGGGCTATGCGTTTCAAATTTGGATATTAAGCTTGGATGTGAATACAAATATGGAAATTAAGCTTTGAACGCTATCGTAGATGAAATTTCATTCCACGCGAATCGTTCTCCGATCTTCCTAGAAAAACAACTTGTTTCGATCGTCGTTATCGAATTACACGCGCGGCGTCAGTCTTCCGGATACCACGTCGATCGACTTTACAAATTGAAGTCGTTCGAGTAATAATAACTTTTTATAAGATGTATAACAACTTTTACGAGTGACCATATATCATACGCATATCCAGCTTAGTTGCACAAGATAATATTAATTACCATGTTTTAAGAATCAGATTGTAAATAAACCGATAAAGAGCTGTATCAATGTAGGTTCGATTTAGTACTTTATGCGGCACAAAAAAAAGTAAAAGATAGAAAGAAGAAGATAAGTAATAAAAAAAGAAAAGAAAAAAAAAAAGAAAGAAAAAAAAAAGAAAAGCAGGAAAAGATTAAAAACTCACCGAGCTCGATCACTGAAGAAATCAACTTTGCTCTTCTTCTTCATAATGACCTGCGGCTGATGAAGGGGGCTAACGCTGGGTTCGCTGGTGGCCGGTGGTGAGCTGGAACCAGTGCTGGACGAGAGCGAGCCTGCCCTTCCACGGCCGGATTCGATCAACTGTGCCTCGGTTGGACCGCGACCATTCGTCGAAACGTGATTGCCGTGGCTCGGCGGTCCAGCCGAAACGGCTAAAGTAGGTCTGGTATTCTGACGATTGCGTCGTTTCTTCTTCTTCGCCTCGTTCTCGTCTTGTCTGTTACCAGTAACGTTCCCGGTTCCCGGTGGCATCCAATCGAGATCTTTCTTCAGATGTCCACGTCCGCAACGGCAGCCGCACGCTTTAAAGGCTAGATCGTAACCCTTTTTCGTCCAAAGATTCTGATGGCGCTGTCGTTCGGACCAGCTACGGGCGCGTCCGCAACTCTTCAAATACGTAAGCACGGTTTGCTCCCAGGCGTCGAAACACTCGCGATGCATAAACTGACCGATCGGGCAGTTATCGTTGTTGCACATCACCTTGACCGCGTCGTGTAGAGCGTTTAAGCGAATTAAAGCGTCACCCCGGAGGCACTCGCCGGTAGGCGTGCAGCAACGGGTCGTCTGATTCTGTGTTAGCAGGTTGTTCTCCATCGTGTCGTTTATACCACCGCCACCGGCTCCTCCTCCGCCGTTCTCCATCAGTACACCAGCGTGGCCGTTCGCGTGACGCCGCGGTGCCATCACTTCCTCCTCACGGATCGATGTCAAACCCGCCCTTACGAACCGGCCCGTCTCTTCTAACTCGTTGTACACCGTTGTGAACCACAAACCGGCGCTTCGTATCGTGCTTTCTCGATTCTAGGCAAACTAAGTAAGTGACACTGCGGTCGTAGACAAAGTAGTAGCTGATCAGAGGTAAACTTCTGCACGGCTAAGCGTTATACAACTTCGTTTCTTTCACGTTACCCCTCGGTTATTCTATTCTTTCATCTTCGCGCATTTCCCGCGTTTCGGTTACGTCGTCACACGCACACCCATTCAATGACTGGCTTCTTGATGGTTTGCCAAGTGGCGCGCAGTAAATTGCAGAGACACGCAGCGGATGTATCTGGTACTGACAGAAAAAAAGGCGCGCACCACAACGAGAAAAATAGCGCCGGTTCGATCGGTGATCAGGAACAGAACGAACACACGCCGGAACAAAGTGTCATTCGCTGATGTTCTTTCCTCTCGACACGGAGAATTTATGAAAAAAAGAAGTAATGGTCACTCCAAGCACGATTACAAGAAATATCACTGTAAACAACGAGCGTGATTCGGTTTCGAAAAGAATCTGTCTTTCGGTCGTGGCGTCGCAATGTGTTTCGTGCAACAAAGTCAAGGTCAGCGTGGTTCCGCGACGCCACGTCGCGGTAGTTTCGACAAAGTCTAAGTCTCTCGATGATCGTTCGTACTCGAAACTGCGTATATCGTCGACGAAGGCCTCGGATGCTCGGTGTCCAACGATATCGTACGAAAGATGATTCTCTAACCGGCACGGTCGGGCAAATGTGTCGGTTCGCTCTCGTCCGTCGAATGTCAGGGTCACCGGCGCAGAGCGCGCGCAGCGTGGAACGCAATTTTCGATCGAAGTTCCGTGACGCGTTCCCCGGTTCGTTCAAACGAAAGAGACGATGACGACGACGACGACGACGACACAACGGATCCAACAACAAAACCTACACGCACACCGAGGCTCCGCTTCCTTCTCGTTTCTTTTTCTCTCGTGCCACACGGAGAGTCCACGACGAAAAACACTTGCTCGCACGTAGGGTGCACCAGTCACTGAGCGCCGGCGACGACAGCGTGCCGGCTGCCGTGGCTCGGCGCGCGGGCGAGCGCGAAAGTGAGGCCCCATTGGGTGAAAGCGAAAGCATGGTGGGGGTCACGGCTAGCGCGCCAATCGATGCGCGCCGTTGTCGTCCCTCCGACGGGCGCACGCTACCTCTCTATATTTCTATCCTTCTCCCGCTTATACGTCTGTCCTACTCGCACTCGTAGCCGGCGCTGCAACACGAGCGCGCGTTTTACTTTTCGAAGCCGGCGAGGAGGCCTACGAATATGTAATCCTGGATACGCGTGTGCGCGTACGTGCAAGGGGACGTGTTTGCGCCACGAATACTATCGCGAGTCGACGTATCTCTCGAACTTACGCAGAAATCGTAACGAGATAATGCTCTGTAAATTGAAAATTCACTTCTACCGGATCCCGAATCTCGTTGCGAAGGGAAAGCGGGTTGAACGACTCGGAAAGAAACACCCAGAGACAGAGTTGAATTAACGCAGTCAGAAATGGCGTTCGTGAATTGGCAGGAAGGAAACCGAACTCCTGCCTCTTTTTTCATGCTTCGATGCTTCGTACTGGCTGATGTCCACGGAAACGTTTCGATCTCGTTACCGCTTATCACGTGGAAAACGTCTTTCGATGTTCGATTATATGCACGATACGGTGTTGAAAGTTTTCGCGAGTCTTCTCTATCGCTTTGACGTAGTAGTTGTCTGCGTAATACGTAGTACGTAAAGTGTACGTGCCCGATTCCACGTCTCTATTTCTAATTAGTAATGACTCAACTCGAGACGTATGGTCGCATGCCAATGATAAGCGGATGTACGATATTTTGCGCGTATTCTAGTTGTCGTTGAGGTACGTCCAAGTATTTACTTGTAGTCCTATATACAATTTCGAACAAGGACACGAAACATTCAAAAAACCGAGCACGGATTCCCTTCGAAGCGTTATGTGTCGCGTATTCTTGCGGTCAGTAAATACGCTGCTCTGGTGACAGTGTATACATCGTGCTCGCTACACTCTGTTTTTCCCGAATGTAACTTCTCTCGTGTGTACTCTCGCTTCCAGGGATCACCGGTATGAAACACAACCGTATGCGTTTCACGAGGTGTAAATATTTACGCCGCTGGCCCTTGGATATATTACATCGAAATTCTAGAGAGAACGGTCGCGGTTCTTTTTGCGTCGCGAACTTAACCTCTTCTGTACGCGTCGTATTTTCGCGACGCGAGTTTTTTACGCTGTTCGCGCCTTAATATCGTACTCGTCATAAATTTCGATGACACATCGAGCGTAATGTTCGTTCCTGACGTGATCGCGAATCTCTTTCGAATATACGTGGACGTGAACTCGTGTGTACTGTTCGTGAGAATAAAAATTCGTGGACAACGATCCCGCAATAGGTATGTAAGCAAGCTTAGAGGTTAATTCGACGATCTTTAAATTTAACCAAGGTCGTCGTCGTCCCGTCTTTGTAACATATGTGACATTTTATTTTCAGCGCCATTTTCAATGTCGCAGCCGTATCGACTGTTCCAGAAAGAATGCAGTCATACGATGAAATTTATTTGGAATCGAAACGCTATTCTGGACTTGTGACGCGATGACGTGAATACGTAGTCCGCAGCTGGTAAGTAAATACATACATACTTTCATACTTATTGGAACCACTCTAAGATTCAAGATTATTACGTGTAACGAGAGAAATCGCTCGAATGTTCGTAACGAACGTCGAGAGCGCATCGAAGCCATCTTTCGACCAGCACGAAAACAGCATTATGTTTACTTCGTTCTGTCCGCGATCTGAAAATATCGTGAATGCGTTTATTGATAAATAAATCCCAGCTCCCGGTATCTATATCGTAGCCCGCGATTTATTCCGTTGCTTTCTGTCTCACTCTCGCGGTGTTTATCGAAATTCTTGACAAGCGAATTGCACAAACAACGCACAGATATATAACAGGCAAGTGTGTTGCGCTCGCTTCTTATCGTATGCGTCCCGCTTATCTACAGCGAAGGTCATTAATGGCAGAGATTTCAGTCGTTGGTGGGCGAAATAAGAATTCATCGGTACAAAAATAAACCGTATGAAAAATCCGTGGCATAAATCGTTGCCCCGTTTCTCTACGTGGTTACCGAACTTTCTGCCCGGTTCCCTTTTATCGACGACGTCGCGGTTCCTACAAAAAAGTATATTGGTCACAGGCGAGAAATAAAAAGAAAAGAAAGAAAGAGGAGGGGCACGGTTATCGAGAATGCCAACGGCTGCGAATTTTTATCACCCATGTGCACGTGTTTGCGTGTGCACGCATATTGCGAGCGATTATCGACACCTACGCACACGTGTCTCTTGAAAAAGATCGCCGCCGCGGTCGAAAGTTCCTGATATTGATATTAACTAGAGATGGATGACAACGTGATTTCTAGATTCGCGAAATTCCAATCCAAAGCTTCCCGAGGTCTTAATTTTTTTATTTTTTTCTTTAGATAACGTAAACAGTTGTAGTGTATTCGTAACGTGAAATCGTTCCAATTGCGGTAGATCGTGCCAATCGAAGGGAGCGTAAAATTTAAATACAAACTCGATTGGATCATTACTAGTTAGAAAAGAATATACCACGATATTCTCGTAAATTAGCGGTAGAAATTATCATTTACCTAGATTTCTAGATTTTCAAATTACAAAAGTAGCACAAAATTTCGCGTAAATAAACGTAACGTTAATACGTAAACGTGATGTTATTACAAAATAAGAAACTTGGTAATATACACATCAATCGTTCGCATAAATATTATCGAGTGCTGACAAATTATGGCCTCGATGCCATCGATGGGATGTAGGAAATTTTGTCGTAATTTTTCGAGCATTCCCACGGGCATCGACGTCACATCAAGAGAGGAACACGCTCTATCTGGAACACAATAACAAAGAGTCGATTTTGCCCGGCTGTCAGCTCGCGTGTGCTCGTGTGAGCGAAAAGCACGCGGTAGCGAGCTGGCTCCTGGGACACCAGCGAAACGAGATACGTATTAGATTACGTTGCATAATTTTATCGGCGATCGTAAAGCTGTTACGAAACGTGAGACTCCCAATTCTCTAACGACATGAGCCATAAATAACGCGTGTTGATCAAAATAACGTCAAGCAATCCTTAACTGCAGCTCCACGCTACCGTACACGTATCAATCAACGTTCGAAAGATGCGTAATTTAATTTTTATTAGTCGTAGGTTTATCAATAATTTAGCATAGAATGCAATACGATTGTTTTCACAAGTTACCAACTATCTGAGTAGACATATATGTGTTACGGATATAGTAGCTCATCAAAATGATTACGACCTAAGCCCGTTAGCACGACCTTCGAGGTAAACACAGTAGATACAAAAGATCGTTTCGTTTCTTTACTTCGTTTTTTTCTTTTTTTTTTTTTTTTTTTTTTGTCTAAACATTCCATGAGCGTGACGAGGAGGACAGGCCGATGTTTTACGACTATTCTCACGTGACGAACACTCAGCCGTGGCATTAAATAAAGCGTAATTCTAAAGCAGGAAGAATTACGACGTCTTCTCTTCTGTGAATCTCGAGAGCATACATAAATATTCACACGATACCAGAGAGGTGAATTCAATTCGTTTGTGACAATGCATTTCCGCTGTTTAGACGGAAACCGTGTAAATATTGTAGCGCGGTGGTAAGGGGCATAGAATAACGGGGAATCCAGGTCAGTCGGTGGTTGAATTTCGCCATGGCTTTACGCAAACTGCGTAGGGTAAACGGGGGACCATAACCGAGGGGGGTGCCACCCCGGTAACACGAGGTCGAGGCATCCGAAAAAGGATAATCCAGCATCCTCGAGAGGACCCCGCATGAAAAAGTTGTTTTGATCGTTTCGGGTTTCTAGGACGGTGACCGTGAATGAGGCTTTAGCTGGTATACGACTCGTTCGAGGGGGGCTTTCGGATGCAGGGAGAACCAGATGTCACTGAAAGGAACACGGCCTATCCCGTTGGGTTCGCGCGCTCGAGAAGTGCCAGGGTACGCGATTAAAAAATTCGAACGGCGCGCCTGAAGGGGATGGAAACGGAACCAAGGCAGAGACAATTGGACGGAAGAAAAATTCCTTTTGTTCGAAAACCAACCGGCCCCCTGGCATTGTGTCGCCTTTCCTTTCTTCCGAGAAAGGAGTAACGAAGATTAATAATTTCCTCGTCGACTCCGGTGGCTTCCTTAACTAGCTTAAAGTCGCCGTGTAGACGTCTGTTACTCGTTGGCAAAGAAATAACAATGAAATAGAAACGATATTGTAGGTTTCTGTTTTGCAATTCGGTGCGCCTCGTATCATTCGCTTGAACGTTTAAAAAATACCAACAACATTAGTTATATATCTAGATTATCGTTAATTAATTTATAGCCAACGTTAAAATTAAACTGATATCGTTTGTTTCTTACAAAACATTACTAGACTTATCTTCAAAAGATTTTTCAAAAATTTTCTAATCTATTAGCTTATACGACTATGTCATGTTAAAACACTTTTCTTTAAGCGCAAAGTAGAGTATATTCACTCGGTAGGACAATTTCATCCATATAATCAAGGCAGCCGGGCTTCTAAAACGTTTTATAACAGAGGATATGTACATAAAATATTTCTATGAGTAACTGTTCAAATTCTTTCACGAGTCAGCGTACGTATTCGTTCTTTGTAAATACGTGTAGCGATACGAGTATAGAAGAGCGCGATAGTACGAAAGGGTGACTCGCTGGCACAGGCGAAGATTCAAAGTCCCGGGTGCACACACACACACACACACACACACACACAGAGTTTCATGCGGCGCTAGGTGAACGGGTGAAGGTGGTGGCGGCTGTTGGCGCGGTGGCTGGGGTTTTGAAGGTTGGGGGCACCAGGTTGACCGTGGGGTGCTGGAAAGCGGGGGTGTAGGTCTAGGTTCAGGGGCGGCATTGCCCGGGTGGGCGTGCACTTTCGGTTTCAAGCTGCGCATGCTCGTTGCATACTCCTTCTCTCCCTCTGCAGTCGTAGTCTGTATTCGCTCATAAAGTTTCTAGCCACGTAAAATTCACTACCACCACGTCACGCGTCGCCGCTCGTTGTTCCTGTACGAGGAACGAACGTGTTCTCGATGGAGCCGGCACGGCGCCTCCGTCTGGATCCGTCCTTGTCTCGTCAGAATCGAAAATTGCAGAGCGTGAACGAATAAGTTCGAACTACCAACGCATCCTTGCCGTTATCTCCACTCTCGAATTCCGTCGATTCACCCCGTTTCTCGGACTTGTTACGCACCCTTCGTGCCTTTCCTGCGCCGCTAGCTCGAATAGTAAACGCGCCCCTTTAGGTTCCGCGAATTCAGGCTCGCGAAGCTCACGCGAGAAACTTCTCTTTGGGAGAATAAAATTATTTTTTCGCTGGTTTGTCTAAAAATGAACGGCGGTAGTCGATACGTGGCTTGTACAATTTGTTCAATATTTGGAATAAGAATAACACGATCGGAAACAAAGGCTTTCCGTACGTTTCTCTTTCATCTGTGATCAACCACGCCCTGTCTGAATAAACGCGGCCAGAGGACGGTTCTCGACTTTGGGCTCCTAAATATCAAGGGTTACGCGATAATTAATTTCATTCCATAATTCAAGTTGGTCCGTGCAGACAATTAGTTTGCCGTTAGAAGGCAGTTACAAATGTTCCACGAGATGCCTTGCTGTCCGAGTTTACCGAGAAAATTTCATTACTCGCGCGAAGATGCAATTTTCAACGCGAATTTCCACTGTGCTTGATAGAACGCTGCAATTCGTAATCTCATTGACTACCAGAATACGTGTAAAGCTATGATCGCATTGGTCGTGTTCCCACCAAGTGTACAGATTCTTATGAGCGTATTGCAAAGTTTCGCGCAAGCTTGAAAATTGAAACCGTGAAACAAATAACAGGCATACGTTCAATTTTTCCATTCATGAAAGGACAACAACTCGTCAGAACACGCATCCACTGTAACCGTAGCTTAATGGGTAGACTACGGATGTTCATGCAAATGCATGTTTTTACACAGCACAAGTGGGGAATGAAACCTTGATAAAAATTTGTCACGCGACACAGAAGTTTATAAAAACATTTTTTTTTTTATTTTACATCTTTGCATATGATCTGGATATTTATGTTAAAGAACCTATGCAGGAACGTATTACGTTATGTACGTATATTTATATAACAAATTGATATAATTTATCGGAACTGTGTAAAATGTTAATGCCAATAACACAACGTACGTTTCAACTAATCTGAAAAATTTGAAAATCAGACAACAATTGCAAATTTATACAAAGCGTTTGTAATTTATTATAACCATTATTATAGCTGCAATTATGCCAGAATAATTGCAAAAGTGCAGTTAAATATCTATTATCAAATATCCTAGACAGTATTGGATATATTAAATTAATATCAACCATACTGCTCACATATTCTCTATATTTCTCGTGCACATATATTTGCATACTTTTTACGTACAAATATAATATCTTTTTGCGTATTTAAGACGCACAAACGTTCGCGTTCTACCAATGGGTAATAGCGGGTATAACACGATGAATCGTTGGAGAAATACGATGTTCGTGATTTATGAATCCCGCGTGCAAAGAGAACAAGGACCGTACACCATTGTCGTGCGGTGCGCTTCAAGACGAAACCTTTCCACGACACATTCAATTTCTGTTAAACGCGATTCACAATAGCCTGGTAAGCTGCTATTACGCAATTTTGCTCGTCCCAACGGCGCGCTTCTCTCATCGCCTCTTGATTTTTGCGATTACAGCCAGCCGCACAAGCGAAGAACGATAACGAAGCTAGCACAGGATTTATCCCGCTATTTTATTTCATCGCGAGAATCTGCTTTTACGTATGAAGACTACGCGGAAAGGCCAGGGTGAGTCGTATTTCGTATCCTTTCGGGAAAAATAGAAAAGCCCTTTTAAAATTCAACACGTTGTCAACCAATCTCGCGTTACCAAAATTGTCTTCTTATTCGGGTTTAGGGCGAGACATGGACAAAAGTATACCTTTCGTGTTTTCCTCCTGGGATCATCGTACGCTTTTGTAGAATTAAAATGTCGTGGCAACGGTCGTACTTTTTACGAGCGCGTTCTCCGCGAACGAGGTATAACAACAACGGATATATCCAGTTTCGTAATTTTTTCGCGGGATTCAATTCCGCGGCCAGTCGTGTAACTATAAACGAGTTCGGTGCAATGAACGGAAATTGATATATTATTCGAGCATGTAGCGGAAACAGGTTTAATTAAGAGGCTTCGATAAACGAGCTGTTCTTGACGATGGCCAATGTTATACGATCGTCGACCGATAAAAATCGGCAGCAGCCACCAAATATAAAGTATTTACTCGCTTTGAATAATCTTTGTTCGCGTTTGGGCTTACTAGCTTATGTGGAAACTAAATTTTCCGAATGACGAGTAATTCGATTATACCATTCGACGTAAGAATTATCAGATTGTTGCAAAAGTAACGTAATAAAATATCGAAATAGAGAAGTCTGTATAAAGTAAAATTTGCGACTTATCGATTTACTGACGTTATTAGTCGATAAGTTATGGCGCAAGACAGCCAAGGAATGTATACAGTTTTTTGAGGTTAGAATTTGTTCACGATATACTGGACTTATTTCCGTCGCTAGGCAAAGAGCTATTCATAGCGTACCGACATGCAATTGCATAAAGCTAGTGGATACGTTGACCCTAAGTGTTACGTAACTCGCGTCTAGTGGCAGCTATCAGCACAACGATAACACAACCACTCGATACGCCGTGGTCGTTGTGCCGTCGTATATCTATGAGTGCATTTCTGCCTAGATCGTTGTATTATTCGCAATCTACCCATGCTGTTATCTTTCGGTAACGTCCATCGACTTTCGAGACAAGCGTTCCATTCGTATGCCGTTACCGAACGACCGCGACGAGCAAAGAGACTCGCACGTTCTTCCATCGGAAACCTGGTACGTTTCTGCGTGTACGTGAGAACGGTACGAGTAAATGACCTAGGAAGGATATCGATGCTTGCAGTAACATGGGATTGTCTTCGATAAACGAATAGATACAGTAAGTCTGTGGGAAATAAAAAATTGTGAGGCGGGCGTGTGCAGTTGGATTAAAGTCTCGATGTGGGTCATGCGATAAGAATAAGACTGTCAGATAATTTGGACGTATTTGTCGATTATGACATATCAGAAAGATATAGCTTTTACGTGGAATAGTCACCGTTAAACGTAGATGATGTTTCGTTATGGGGATTCGTCTTCTTCAATACCCAGGGAGAGATATCTGTAAATGTATAAAGTCGATGATTCCTATTAGGACTTATAGATATATCGTCTCGACGTTCGTCTACTTTGACAATTCTACGAAGGAAATTCTGCTACAGACGCCAACAGCGTTAAATTAAAAAGAAAATCCTTAGCAACTTGGTCATATCGTGTGTAACGTATCTCTTGGTGATCGGGATTCTCGTATTCTGGCATCTGACAGCGCGTCGTAGGATTACAGAACGTTCAGTCGGATTGTAAAGTTTGCCTGCAGCGAATGGTAGAAACTGTCAGGCGTGGAGCAAAGTTTCCAACAAAGCCAACGACGGTTCGATGGCTTCGGTACGCTCGCCAAGATCGAAACTGGGTTACGTGCGATGCGCTCCCGGCTTCGAAATAAGCGGACAGAGATCCCCGCGACGATCGCGCGACAAAGCCACGGTCAACCCGCTTCTGTCGATGCTGCTGTTGCATCTTCCGTACGTGTGCACGCGTTTTATTTGAAAACTGGTCGCACGAAAAGATACGTGTCCAATCTGGATCCTTTTGTGTGCATCTGCAGGCTCACGCGCTGCCGCTATTCAGTCAGCTGAACCGGGATATCTCTGACCGCGAACCTCCTTTCAGAGATCTCCATGGATAAAATCCGATTCAAACGGGACGACTCACTCTGACTGGTTCGCGGACACGTTTCTAAGGGTGTGTGTGCGTGTATGTGTTTTTCAGATTCTTTCCGTTCGAAGGGACACGTGCCTTCGTTAAAAATTTTCCACCGAATTTTGTCCTCCCTGATCTCTGTTTTACTCAAAGTCAGCGTATATCTTATTCTAACATAATATACAAACGCGCAAATGTATGAAACAAATGAGAACAAGTATGCGAAAGAAAGTACGTGCTCGTTACGACATTTAGAAGGTGAGATATAAATTCCTACCTAAATTCCATTTGCTCGGACATATTCGTAACGTAAATTTGCATAAACATTCGCAATCTGGTAATTCAGACAACTCCGTGTCTTACTCGCGATCAAATGGAAGGAATCGCGTGCTTTTCTGCACGGTTCTTGAACGAAATCGCATCCTTTAGCTGTCTGTCGAATAGATTCGCGTGCACGTACGCGCCGGCAGCTATAACCGCGGTGTGTACACGCTAATTGCGCAACGGTGATTCACGGCACACATTTGTTTCGCCAGTCCGAAGAAAACGGTCGCCTTAATTGCTAAGCGAACGGATTTATGCCAACGTCCGTGCACCTTGCCTCGCCGGGTAAATTTAATTACGTTCATATCCAGACACCGTGAGCGAGGGTAATTAAAATATTCGGCCGTAACGCGCGGTCGCTTCTTTGGTAACGAACCTCTTACGCGGTTAGAGAAAAGTTCAAATCTTCTCTGTATCTTTGATAAAAAGTTTTTAATTTGAGAAAATTAATGTTTCGAAATACTAGATTTCAAATAATCACGGCAGATCTTTCTCTAACAGGAAGAAAAATCTTCTAGAATTTGCTAGACCTACTTTGCCCGAGGAATACGTATCTTATCGATCTCTAGGATCAATCTGCGCACGTTAATTTCAGCGTCAAACACATAAGTTTAGTGTCAATTTACGACAGTGGATAGTGTACGTGATCTCGATAAAACTTCGTCAAAGGGTTGCAATTACCGTACGATACAGCGTAGCTCGAAGCCATCGACTCGATTCGACTCGCAAGCCAAAGCCTTGACTCGATATCCGCTAAATTCGAAAACGTGATCTTCCATCTTATCTAGCGGCACCGATGATTTACGATACGCTCGTATACACAATTCGACCGATAACTGGATAGTCCGAACACCGTGTTCTTCGTGCTACGAGAGACAGATAGACAGACAGACAGAGAGAGAAAGAGAGAGCCAAGTGTCGGCCGATCACCGATAACATCGGCCATCAAACTGCTTTCTAAGATCTCTCCGTGGGGTCAGAAGTGGGGCCAGCGACGATTTACGACGCTTATTATTGATAGAGCTATTCGACCCTCGGTACGAAGTTTGCGATCTTCTCGCGAAGTGTTATTGTTAGTTATCTCGTCTTTTGTATCGTGTGACACGAACGTGTCGTCGCGTAAAAAGTACAATAGAAGTTTGAAATTTCGAGTTTCCTCTATTAGATTCGATGTAGACGAGCACATTCGGAATAATACGCTTTCTTATGGGGGTGTACAAAGACTTTTACGAGTCACTATATACATTTATCTGCACTTATAGGATTCTCACACATCTGACAATGAGCGTTATTTCGTTGTTACGTACACGTATTACTCGCGCTGCTTTCTAACAGTGCGATAGCACGCGAAACAGAGAATCGCTCGTCCATATCCAGTCTTCTAACGGAATTCTCGATAAAAGAGAGTATCATACGTTTCACAGAGCCTGTTGTCTCGACCATTCGACCAGGTCGATGTTCTAGGAACATTCCTTACAGCGAACCGGCATTACTTTTCTCCAGTGGTTTCCAGACTTACGTAAGCCACGTGTTCGCCGCGACCGATAGACCTCGTTCGCGATAATCGTCCGCTGTGCGAACGAGAAGGTACCATTAAGCCCTAATTAACGCGTCAGACAGGATGGCGGAGAGTTTCTGCGAACAGAAACCGCGGCGTTCGAGCTGCGACGAGGAATCGCTGCAATCGCTTTCTCTCCCACGTATCGAGCCGCGAGCTTTCGCGATTAGATATCGGGAATCGGCCGACGACCATTTCTAGCTACTAACACCGATTAGATAGGGGCAGTAATTGCGGAACAATGACCGACCGTCGGCCGTTACCACCGGCACGTTGCGTCGCCCGCGAGAGAACGTTCGCGAATCCTCGTTCAGAGAATCGATACCAAGTTCGGTCTACCCCGTGCCAAGCATAATTTCCACGCTGCACAAACAGCAATTACGGACGTATACCTGTCTGCTACGTGGCTGCGAACGTGAAATTTACAATCATGACTTTAATACTAGTTACATTTCCCATTTTTTCTCTCGTCTCCTTCGCGGTACTCTCGTTCTTTCCAACTGTTTGCTTTTCTTTATTACGCGAACTACGATTAACTTGTAACTGACATAGTAATCGTTTAATTACGCGAACGGAAATGTTAAATAATTGATGAAAAGTGGTACTGTGCGTGGAACGGGATAATCGGTTATCTCGTGATCGACTTATTAAATAAAACTCACTCGTATACTTGCTACGGTAAGTTATATATTTTCCTTGCAAACAAGATACACTGGTTTAAACCTTTTTTTATTCCTTCGTTTATTTTCTTCGTACGCGTATTAACGAGAGTAACGAGTGTTGCTCGTCCAGCGGTAATTTCAATTTCACGGAGACTGCCCTGGAAGCTAAAATGAGATACTCTTCTACCCCTTTGCAGCACTTAACGCTGTATTCAGCGTAGAATTTACTTTTCGCCAAAGTCGTTTACCATTTAAGCTTCTCGATTAGGGTCGATTCGTAGCAAGCTGTACGCGTCGGTCTATTGAAATTTCTACGGGATACTTTCCCGATATCGACGCACGCTAGAGACGTTGGTTTCGATATGGTAAAGAAATTCCGCTCGTAAACGAAGCTCTGCGGCCCATAGAAAGAGTCTGGTTTGTGTACGGAACAGACGGTATTCGGTATCGATCAGGCTTCACGGGGAACGGATTGAAAGGCGAAGCAGACAGGTACACACGGTGTGTCGGCAGAACGCGTACGTAACAGTCGTTACGTTAATGACCAACCGCGGCAAAGTACGTAACCGTGCTTTCGGCCAATAATGAGTGCTACGTTAGCAAACGAGAGGCCCGGGTCGTCCCGAAGCTAATCAATGTTGCTGCCCGGTGAATCGATTCTTTTTTCCCCCGCCATTCGCGGGGATATGAACCCTCGTAGAAAAATTGATGCGCCTCTAACCCTTCCGACCAATTTCTCACTCGACACACTTAACCAACCGTCGTTCTGGCATCGTTCACAGGCGTTCGAATCGATACCAACATCGTACGTACCATATAGTAGAAAGAAGAATATCCTATATCCTTGTCGAGTGTCCTTATTATATAAAAAAAGTTAGAACAATCTATAGCTTGTAAGTTATCATTTCGCTAATATTATTGATAAATTATTAGCGTAAAAGGGTGCAGGTGTATAAGAAAGTATAATTTCGTTTCGACATCGATTGATGGAAACCTTATATTTGGGCACCGCGCCGGTGAAATTCGAGTGGCTTGTGAACGTTGTACACGCCGCCGTCACGCTATGGCTTTCTTCCTTCTATGAATTAGTGAAAAGGAAACTTTTCGGAGACAGAGACGATTCCAGGTTGGCCGATGGTTTCGTGCTGCTATTCCAGGAACGCGAATACGTCCCGTCGTTACGTGGGAACGGCCAGTATGATTTCAACCGAACCAGTAATTTTTGGAAACGAGTATCGTACATGATTCTTTGGGGTTATCGTTCTCCAAGCTTCGCGACCCGATTCTCTTACAATTTTCTTAACGCCTTGATTGCCACGCGAATTTCATATATTATATATGTATATATATGTCGGAGATGAAAGGACATCGGAGACTTTCTTTCGAAATGTTTGGGAAAGTCCCAAATACTTTAGCCCAGACTTCTTATTATAGCCGTACTTAAACGATAAAACTGAGAAATAGCTGTTCACGAGCTAAGTCAATTATGATTATCCGAGATTTATGACAGTGGGCTCGGGCTCGAAGTGACATAATGGGTCACCGAAGGTAGCCACGGTCACGGGAGGGACGTGTACCTAACAGAGGTATAAAGTAATTGAATAACTCTCCTTAAAACAGGGATTGACACGAGGAATACGAAAAGGGGTATATAAGGGCAGTTCCACTTGGACCGAGGTTCGATTCGATAAGTTCTACTAGTGCAGGGAACACGTGTGTCAAGTTCAATATCGCATTTGTCATCCCGTTGACCGTGGATTCGTTATCGAGTCTAAGATCATTGCCATTCACATCCCGAGTATCTAATTACCATGGTTACTCGTCAAATTCCGTCGCAATCATAATTGGACTAGTAAATATCTTCGCTCTTGCATAACGACAATGTCTAATCCAAAGAAAGATTCGTTACCCGCCCCTAACTCTAATGACAACCCGACATATAATTTTATCGAAATACGCTTGGTACACGACGACGTTTAATTTTTCCGAGATATTCTAACGTATTTGCTCGCTTCTTCTGTGAAATTCGTCTTGTTCCAAGCACGCTAAAAAAAATTTAGTAACGCGGCTTACCACTGACCACAGTGGCGATCAACGTTAAGAATCCGCGATGCACGAATGGATGCTCGTTCTTTACGAGTCGGATGAAAACAGTGACGTCATAACTTACGAAGTTATAGCGCTATTTTCGGTTTATTGCTACCGGCTGCTTCGACGATATCCAAGTTATTACGGTTACCCGGGAATCACGCCCGGAATTGAAAAGAAAGGAAGAATTATAGATAACTCTGTCGCGTTTGACCAGACTTTGTAACTTGTTAAATGGGATAGACAAATCACGTAATATTTTCGTTCGAATCTCCAATCTGTCAGACGTAATAATTAGTTAAGACGTAATAAAAATATTAGTTTAGACGGTAATCTATGTTTGCTTTTCTTTCTTCTTTTTTTTTTCCAATAAAATGAAGGAACAGTCTTCTATCTCTGCTCGGTACGTTTCAATTTTTTTTAACATAACATTTGTTTATACCGTATACACAATTGCTGTCTCTCATTACGTCATAGAAGAATTGCGTTTAATTAAATCGTAAATACTATTGAAGAGTTAGAGGCGCTTGTGTTCGTTTAAACAAGAGCGAGATCGAGGCAGGAACATTCGAGGATTGCGGAGCTGAAGCGAACGATCGTGACGTGAACGGCGAATCGTGGAATGACGCGTGCACACGCGGCTTCCTTCGAAATTCTTGCCAAAAATTACACGAACACGTTACGGTTACTCGTGTATTTTTACGCGCGCCGTAAAGGCCCGTTATAAATTTTCTGAAACAGAAGGCAGCGACAGACGACGTAACCGTGTTTCTTCTCGTTTCCATGAAAGGGAAGAGGAAGGCGAGGAAAAAAATAAGGAGAACGAAGATCATCGGCGCAACGTGTGCTGTTCCAGCTACGCTCGTTAAATCGCGCGGCGATTTTTCAATCGTACGCGTATCGTTCGAACGACTACTCGGTGCCGCGTAGATAAAGAAAACGCCAACATTTACGAGCTCGTAAAAAGCGCGCGCGTTTCGTATTGCCAATGAAGAGAAGGAAAAGAGAGAAAGACAGAACTCGCGGCAGGGTTCCCTCGTTGAGGAACTTTGTCGTTTACTCGCCTGTGCGCACGCGCGCTATGGTTCGCACGGAACCGAGCTCACTAGACCATTGACGCCGGCCACCAGGTTTGTTTTGGATTTTAAAACTAGGCCGATGGGTCGTTGCCCTCCGACAAATCCTTTCTGCCTTCGTCCCCTTCTTTTCCTCGGCCCCTCTATTTCTTTTCTTAGGTTAGCTTACCGCGAACACATGCTACCTACTGTAGCGTCGATTAGTTATACGACACAGCATCTATAGCTCTACCAATGGCACCAATTTCTGCACAAATACTGGCGAACGTGTCTACGCGCAATCTCGCATTCGATTGATTTCGTTGCTGTGATTTATCCATTACATCTGTTTGCGTTAACGTTGTTGCAACGAATAATCGTATATATCGATAATAGCAAGGATTTCTTATTTCGATTTCTTACTGGCAATAGAGTTAAGTATAAAAACGTTTGAATAATTATCAGGTGCACTTGTAAGGAAGCAGATGCTGTTCCAGGTTAAGTAACGATCATCGAAATTGACGGAATATACTCGAACGGTCTGGCTGTTTTTCACGATCGTTCGAACCCTCGTGATGTTCGAGTCTCCGATTGTTCTACAATCGTGGAAACGTCAATACCATCGAAAACTATAGGATTATCAGTCGTAGATCGTAAAGAAAATCTCCAATGATATAATCCGAATCATACGATTACAGCAGAATGGGCTAGACGCTATTATAATGCCAGATGGATCGATATTTATTCTCGGGAGAGTTTATCGATAGACTACACTTTCAACAAAGATTCGTCTGTTAAATGTAAACAGTGATTCAGAAATCGGCGTAGAATTTATTTATGAATGGTAATAGGATTTCATTGTTTGTAGGAGAAGAGAACTAGAGCCGGAGGTAGTCTGATTATGTAAATTACCCGACATTCATTGGATCGTATTGTTAAATATCGTTGGAAACGTAGTTCCAAAAAGGTTCGATCGATGAATCGGAACGCGTGTCGCCGATTTAACGAAACAATTTTGGCCGACTCGAGGGTGCTGGTCTTGCGTTTTTGTTGTTCCAACAAAAGGCGACTATGGGGCACTCCGATGTGGGGCGATCAGACCTGTGCTATCGCAGCTATAGGCTGATTTACTACCACGCGTGACACGAATTGGCATACATCGCTTAAGGCTGACATTTATAAACAGCGTGCCGTGAAGACGTACACAAAAGTCTCCATTCAACTTTCGTTTGATTACGCGGAACCCAACTTATCACGCAACCAGCTTGCGAAATAGAATGCGTTCGTTTCTCGCGTACTTGTCGTAAAAATAAAGAAAAAGCTACGTTTAACGCGAGTAAGCAGTTGGAAATCTCCTCGGAGGTTTTGCTCTTGGTCTTGCTTGTTTAATATTTGGCGAAATAAATCTTTCATCCCCTACTGAAATGAAACTTTTCGTTCGAGGGCTGTTTTCACCTTGTAAATGCGAATTAGAGTATCGAAAAAACGATACGATCGTGCCAAAGAGCACAAAGCGTTGGGTCTCCTAACATTTTATTACTTTCCGTTGTAACAAAGCATAAACGAATTCGAAGCTCGAAACGGTTGATCAAGAATAATTATGTCGTTATGTGGTAAAAATATAAAATTCTTTTTATTTATTTGGAAGAATTTTACAATCGATTCTCATTGACAATTATAAGTAAAGTATGTTTGATTCTAGTTGAATCTAATGTTTAAATCTAGAGGGTAATGTCTCTTTAGCCTGCGAATTTGATCCGTCGTGTCAAGCAATCGAGTAACTTAGTGGGTTTTGGTGGTTGTTAACTCTTATGTTATATGTATTACTGAATTTGGATATTTCTTCTTTAACTGTAGGTATCTTAAGGTCGCGATGTATCGTTTCGTTGGTAACATACCAAGGTGTATCCACTAAGCATCTTAGAGTTTTCGACTGGAATCGTCGAAGAATTTCTATGTTGGAATTACTTGTTGTTCCTCATAGTTGGATCCTATAGGACCAAACAGGTTTTAATATGGCCTTATGTAACATTATTTTACTCTACACGTTTAAGTTGGAACGTCTGTCAATGAGCCAGTAGAAGTTTTTAAATCTTGATTTAATTTGTTTGGATTTATCAACGATGTGTCGTTTCCATGTCATTCTTCTGTCCAAAATCATGCCCGGATATCTGACTGAATCTTTGTTTGGAATTGGAATATTATTTGTGGTCACCCGAGGCCAGGTAAAATATAAAATAGGATAGGAAATATCGATACACAAAATCTATTTGAACGACTATGCACGATACACCGTTCTGTCATAAATTACATAGGATAGGCAACAATTATCGCAGTGGCCCCGATCAATTATCGCCTGACGTTGTATCAGGTACGTCGCGTTCTCACGATGCGAACGCAACTCTTAGAAAGAAAGTACCGTTTGCCCTATAACCTGATTTCTGTACTTATAATTCGAACTTCGAAGCGTCGCGTTGCGTCGGTATTTTTCACCCGCTCATAAACGATCCAGTTTTTTGTCCGTAATAATACCACCACGGAAGTTGTTCCTAGAAATATTCGTTTACGTCGACCGAAATTTCGCTATCACTGTCGTTCGCCTCTTTTATCGAGCTGGCTCCTCCAACCAACGAGTGCGTCCGGCTGTTGGGACCGTTTTCTGAGAAACTTTACGATCGCGACAAGCTGCTAACGACTCTCGTTTCATGGTCTCGAACCGTTTTATATGGAAACATCTGCCGACTTGAACGACAGTGTTCGGTACAAGAGCGAAAAATTGTTAAACGAGGAAGGCGCGTGACGGATGACCAAAATGTATCTCCTTCGATTCACTGATATTATTTCGAACTCTTATCAAACTGTTTGATCTTATGTATCTTTGTAAACATCTGATCGTATAGGCAGCATGTCGATAAACAAGACACGATCAAAGTGCGAATCGCGACGCAACCGAGTAACGCAAACAACATACTTCGAAGCTTCCTCCTGCGAACATTAAAAGATAGAATCCTTATCACGTTCAGGCTAAAACTTTAAATAATTCAGAATTAATCGATACTCTGCTGATCATCCTATATATTAAAGATTCTATCGGCATTACGACTTCGGCAAATACATTCTCTTTGTATAAACTATTTCTGCAAACGTTGCACACTTTCGATCGACAATTTCGAAGCATAAAACCAGAAACCTCCTAACAGTCGGCTATTATAGCTGTCGTAGATTTTGTCTACGCGTATTTTCTTTGTCCCCCGAAGACGAGTGTACCTTTTTACACCACTGGACAACGTTTCAAGCTCGCGTGTACTCTCAGACGGGACGGTAAGAGCACGCTAATCGCATTAGCGACTACGGTGTATGCAGCGTCGTCTTCGTCCTTGAAAAACGTTCTGGAGGGTGCTCCAGAGAAAAGACTCGCCGTCTCCTCGAGTCGCGGAGACAAACGTGAAACGCTTAGTGGGACTTTGGCGGTTGGCGCGCCTTCTTTCGTGCAGGCCCTTCTTCGTGGTCCCTTTTTTTCAGTATTGACGTCATCGTACGTGGAATGTAAATAACGGTCGGCCCACCTACCAGGCCCTCTCGACGTCTCTTGTGTTTTAATGTGGTAAAGGGTGCGACAGATGCGACTGCGCGCGACAAACGCACGCTGGTCCCATCCGCGTCCTCTTCGACCACGTGCTTTTTCTTCCAGACATTGTTCGATATCCTCGAGCGTACTGCCTTTGTCCACCAGCCAAGTTCCTGGAGATTCTCTCTTTAGCTTGCTTTTTATTTTGGTCCTTGTTGTTTCGAGGGGACAGCCGGTGAAAACCGTCATTTTTAACCCATGCGAGACCAGTGACTCAGACGTTGAGTCACTGGATACATCGTTTCAACGAAGAAAAATCCTGTGGTTGATCCGCGCAGAGAGCAATTACTTGCAGTTTACTCGTAAAACTTTGTTTACTTTATCGCGAAACTTGTTACTATTACGCAAAGATGTTGATATAATCGACAAGTTGCGGTTTGCTACTTGTAGGATTTTGTCAATGATATCACTGGAATCGTGCGGGAGACCCGTTCATTAAAATACTAGTTAGGATCGTACAAGGCACTCGACTGTTAAGAAAATCTTCCGAATTTCGAAATACACAAGTCTCGGATGTGTCGAGTAAATGGAATGTTGTAGCTCGTTGGTTATTTCTGTCGTAACCAGCGCTGTCAAGCTGCGGCTTTTACGATCGAAATTTTAAGGGTCTGATTAGTAAGTCTGGAAGAGTTAAGAACCATCCTGGCGGACCAATTAACTCGAATTAAGGGTATTAATTAATCGAGAACTCGTACGGTCGAAAAGAAACTGGTAGTCGTCGGCATCATTGAATCATAGAAAAGAAAAATTTCAGCGGTGCGGTAATTAACAAGGAGTCGGTTTTAATCGATCGGTAGGATTATTCTCGTTGGTACACGAGAGCTACCGGTTTCGGAGATCGCGATCTAGTGCCGTTTTAATCGCAGACGGGCTCCAGCCGGGCGCAGAATCCAGTTCAAGCACCATGAAAACCAGTCATTGACGTTGAATGGAAGCCAAGATCTAGTCTCATCGCTCAAACTCGATCCCAGCAGATGCGTTCCTCCGACGCGTTTTACTCTGGTGCAATCAGACGAAAAAAGAAATCCGCAACGTTAGATCCGCCTCTACCGTTAGGCAATGTTCAGTTCTCCAGTTTGCGACCAAAACGAGCTTGACTCCTGTTTTCAGGCCTTGCTTACCTGCATCTTAACGAATAACCACTCCTTCCATCGCCTTTTTCGTATCCCGATGTAGATGAGAACTCTCCGCGTCGTATCTCCGGGTCTGACAATCGATCTAACGCGTGCGTGTCGAAACTGTTTTCTTCGTTTTTCGTTACAGCGACTCGCGAAAGTGTTTCAACACTCGTAGACAGTTTTTATTTTATTTTATTCTATTTTATTTTATACTAGATATTAGATATTAGGTGCGTTATACATTTGGAACCATTTTGAAATTTCATTAGTTACGAGACTCGATTATTATGTCGTTCGTTACGCCGTTAATCGAGTCTCGTAACGTAGCTAATAGAATGTACTTTTATGTAAAGCAAATGTACTTATGTAATGAAACTGAGAGATCAACGTAAAGTGCAGTTGATCGGTTTGGTTTGTGAGAATATTTTATACGGAACCTTCCGTCGTCCAATGGTTAATCTCGATACAGATTAATCCCCTTATTCTATGTTTCCTCTGTGTTCAAATTAATGAAACGATGATCCAACGTTTTCTTTCGAGAGGTACATAGGTACTATTGGGTAAATCGATGAGGGGAACAAAGACGGCTTAATCGAGAGCGACTGAACGTGGGAGAAAGCGGGTGAAAAGAAGGCTGGTCGGACGAAACGTCGGCGTGACTAACGATCCACGCGAAGAGTGGGTCATCGAATAGAGCAGTCTCGCGTAAGAAAGGACACGATCCATTCATACATCCCAAATTCGGTGAATCTTGGCTGTGCGATCGCATCTCGGCATTTCCTTGTACGGAACGGAAGATTGCGTAACGTAACGAAAGCGGGATCGTGTGTTGCGCGAACGTGGATCGACGAACGTGTCGCTGAAGAGACAGAGAGGGAGCGAAGGGGATCACGAAAACGCCGTTTCGAGTATATCGAACGATCGCGCATTTTTTTTCTCTCCTCTCTTTTATGGTCTCCGCTCTGGCAGTTCGCCGGTGGAATAAAACGGCGGGGCCATTACCGTAGCTCCAGGTACATGGATTTCGGATCGTTTCGTGCACGGACGTAGGAAATGAATCGCTTCGAAGCTGCTCGTAAATCGAATTTCGAAAGCGTCCACCGACACTCTGCTCCGTATTCTGAGGCAAAATTAAATTTCCATAGACTTCGTTGTTCGGATACCTTTGTTTCGTTAATATCGCGTGTATGTACTTCTTGTATGTCTTTTACGTAGGAATACATAGATGTACGATGTATATGACAGCAATTGGAGTGATTGTTATGAAGTAAAAACGAAGTAGAAAACGTTGTAATAATTCGCGTCAAATACGTATAGTCGATAAACAGGGCTATATACTCGAATCTGAATTTTGTACGTAGAATTTTACGATATAGGAAACTAGGAAGTTATAATTGAAATGTTTAAAAAAGTAAAAGAAACGGCATCGTTTCCCGTCGCTAAGAATTTCACCAGCAGCCACATGCGACGAAGCTCGTCGCAACGGTAAGAAAAGCTCCGCGCCGGGCCGTCGCACAAGCGATACTCGAAAAAAGCTATCCGCTTTCGTGAGAAGAGTATCTTCGCGCCACATGCTGTAACGAAACGAATTCCAGCCTGACATGCACAGGTCCGCGTTCGTTCGTCGAAATCATTTTCATCGAATCCCACTAGACGCTGTACGATCGTTATGGCGAATTAAGAGACATTAAACAGATGCGTTATTACTGGAATCCCGCGATATTATCTTAATTACATAATGATTAACGACCCAACACGAAACGATGATTTTCATTTCGCCTGCCACGAGAAACGAGCAACGTATTATATGCTTTCGCATCATTTATTACGTCCGATGGTAGTCGGTATTACGATTTACGATTATTATCGCGAACGAGCTTTTCGACCCGATGCAAAAATACAAAGGAGGTACTGTATGCGCGAGTTATTTATAGCGCCAGCCTCGTCGAGAAAGCGGATTTTTAAATATCTAATTCAGTCGGTTATGTTAAACAAGATATACGATTACCCACCTACACTGGCTCGCGAAAGTACTCCGACATGGCATAAAAATTATATAAAACATTAGAAATAACTGCGTTCGTATTGTAACGAAACGTGACGTTCGTGTCCGTAACGTTTGAAATTAACCCGAAGATGTATATAGGAAGTTTGAAAGTGCAAGATTGCACAGAATGCGCGTAATTTGGACATTCGGTAAATTGTTCTAGCTTAATTGCCAAGTAACCCGTGGATGGCTGTTACCTCCAGCGAGATACCATCTTCGAGTGCGCGTAATATGAAAAAATATATAAATATCCAAGCTATGGTGCTTCCAAATGTACCAATTATACTTGCCGGATAAACTAATTTTTCGGCCAGGTTCCATTTTCCCAAGTATATCCTCGAGGATACGAATCTGCGTTAAAATCCGTGATTTACACGTAACGACGATGATGAAATTTCAACTTGTTTCTCACAGCACGCATGGTATGTATGTTGGTAAAAGATGTCTACAAACGTTGGAGCATTTTCGCGAGCCTGTATAGACGTTCCCCTCGATTATCTCGAGAGCGTTACGTTGCGAAGGGCGGTTCGGGGCGGAACCGATATAAAATATTTTCTTTGCCGCGGCGATTGTTCGTCGAAGCGTAATCCAAAGTCGCGATAAACCACGTTTCTCTGTGTTCCTCCCGTAGCATTCGCGTTATCGATCGCGCAGAAAGAGGACACAATCGTCAGCTATGATCTACTACGGTCCCGGGACGATTTTCCTTTTTCCCCAACAAAATACATGCGTATACGTACGCGTATACGTTTTCCCCGATACGTACGGCAAACACTGTAATTTCTTCCGAGCACGTTCTTATCGTAGCACCGTGTCGCGCGATGCCGGACGTGACGTCATACCGACTCGAACATTCTGTCAGTCACGATTAGGAAGCCCTTGTTGAAGCTATCGACCTTCGTCGACGACGTTCGAGATCCCGTTCCATCGAAACGCCGACATCTCGTAACTTTTTATTGGAGTGGTGTGGAAGTAACGTCGGCTTTCCATCGTACTAAGAAAAACAATTTCAAATGGCTCGTACGTTACAGTTGGCGATAAAATCATTTTATTAGAAAGACGTTCTGCGTTTGTAAAACACTTGTCCCTCGTACAAGCTTCGAGATCGGTGTAGATCGGTGTAGATCGGTGTAGATCGGTGTAATTCCAATAATTGAACGTGGAACGCGAAAAAGTCTGTTTATGGTCAATTGCGTTAGGAATTCGTGCTACGAGTTTCAGTCAATTTTTCAGTAATTTACGTTATATAAATGTTATGGATTTATAACGGAAGTAAACGTAGTTTGCTTAAAGCTTTTTCTCGCGTTTTCTAACGTTCAGCACCATCGGACTATCGCTATTTCGGGTCATAGGAAATGTGACCTATCGTGTTCTTCTCTTATAGTCCTCGTATATAGACTCGATCGTTGAGCTCCAAGAAGGACAACCATTTTCATTTCCGGAGGGGCACGAGCTGGCTTGGAAGTTACGCCACTGGGGCGCAACTCGCTTCAACGCATGCTCTTTTTTACATCCTCCACCTCTTTTATTTGAATCCCTTCCACGTGCTAGCACGGCCTGTCCCCTTCCATTGTGCGCTGTAGCTTGTTTCGGCTATGCCAGCCTCTCTCCACGTCATTCTCTTTCCTTCTTTCCTCCCTACCTTCTCTTTTTTCGTCCTACCATGCTTCGCTCCTCTTTTCTCCCTTTTAGTATATACATACCTCTGGCTTGCACTGCAGCGGACTGCATCATCCAGAGACGCAGTATATACGAGTTTGACCTTCGCTTTGTCCTCCCTGCCGTGACCGCACCCACACAGTAGAAGGCCGATTATAAAGGCCGCTCGATACTCGATACACGACGCCCTTCGTTCCAGGCTGCTCTCGATACGTCGAAACTGCGTCGATTCTATTCAAAAACCCTTTAACACTCAGGTTCCCGAACGAGAATCGCTTCGCCAACTCCAAAGCATTTCTTTCTTTTAGTCTTTTTCGGTAAAATACGTTTCTCTATTGTTAACCGACTTTGGGTCGAAGAAAAGACGGAGTAATTTTTACCAACGTAGTAGGCCTCTAAAATCTATACGACGTTGAAAGCTTCTTAGTTAAAGAGTCTTGAAAAGATTGGGACATAACATTCGACAACTACGGTCGGATTAAATAATCGCATCGGTGCATCGTACGCGCTAACGAGGATAAACATGTCGACCAGGTCCCAACATTTCTTTGATGTCGCGTTATCTCGCTTCGAGAAGCAGCGTCTCGCGTTCGAAAGCGCTAATTATCATCGTCACCTTTCCCTCGACGAACGCGTCGGAAACGGAACGTAGTTCGAAGAAATTCAATTCGATCGTGCAGCGTGACGTTTGGTTGAAAGGGCGACTCAATCGCGAAGAACGCTCGTCAAGAGGGAAGCTTCGAATCTATCGGCCGCTCGAAGCTACGAACGTCGTCCGCGTGAGTGCAGTTAAATGTGACTCGAAGCATTGCTCAAGGTCGCTCCGAGGAGGTATGCAACGTTAATGGCGTCTAGAGCAAACTCGTTCCGTGGAGAGTAATGGCTTTGACCAGGCAGCCTTAATATGCGCACTTCGATCGAAAGATGGTTACGAGAGCCTATAATTCCTGGTGTACCAAACGCAACAGTCTTTTTACCACCGTGGCTCGTGCATTTAATTAAATCGTTCGACCGTCGTGGATGTCCGTGTCCGTGTTTTACATCGTTTTCAGCTTCAACGTTTCAATCCCTACGTTGTCCGATTAATTCCTTCGATTATTTTCCGGTAGCTTCGATCTTGACTCTTAAACGCACGATCTTTTCGACTCTTGCGTAATTTCTCAATTTTCAACTTTTTTCTTTTTTTTTTTTTTTTACACTTCTTACGTCACTAACGTGTTATACGGGTTCTCTAGTAGCATTCTTTTCGCGTATAAATAGAAAGTCCTCTAGTCACTAATTTGCTTATCTTCGCGTAGAAAACAAATTCGTTCTGATAGAAGGACGAGTCGAAGGCGCCGCGGCGAAGAAAATAAACGAGCTTCTGGAACATTCGTCATTTTGATCGGTGATCGTCAAAGGGGTGACAACGTTTGTTTTCTTTGCGCCGATATCAACGTATTCGTGTACATTTTGTTCCTGTACTCGTTTATAAATGCTTTAAATATTCGACGTATCGACTATAAACTCGAATAAGCAATACAAGCAGCAATTAGATCAGTGCTTGTCGATGAGTTACGAGGATCGTCGATTGTTTCGCATAGTTCTAACAATGACGTGTCGTATTTGCAATTTTCCTTTCATGAAACGATAATAAGTTTCCTATTGTATTTATATTTATTACCATGACTGGAATCTTAGTTTCCTTTGGTAAGCCACTAGAAAGAATAACGAGGCAGAATAATTATACAGATACGATTATTATATTGGAGAGTAAAAAATTCTCGAAGCTACTGTAAAATAAACGCACGATTCGAGAATATTCTACACGGTGACTATCGTGTGAGATTCTCAAATTGAAACCTACATTTACATACGGCTATGTAACATCGCGTAGACACGCGAAACAGCGTGACAAATGTTGCAACGATACTCGGAAAACGAATTTAAAAAAAGAAAAGAAACTGACGTCTGTGAATCACTCTCGCATACTGAATGACTAAAATGACTCTAAATCCGGAATGGGTGTGTCCGTGTGAAACAGCAACGAAAGAGAGATAGTTAAGCCTGTCGTTCCCTTTTTCTCTTCCCAGAGAGTACACTGACTCGTGAAAATACGTATATATTTGGATACTTAAAATATCCCAAAATTACCATTGAAATTAAGATCAGAACGAGCGACACGATTATGTAGAAGAAATCTCAAACCAGCACACGCGCAACCCATTTATTTATATTTTTAAGTTCTTACGGATGAGCTTAAACACTTTCGTGAGCTACTGTGTGATCGTGATCCACGAGCTGACTAAAAGTGGCGCAGAAGAACGAATTCGCGTAACGCCCGTGGTATTCCTGCGTGTGTTCCTCTTTCGAAACGTACGTAAGCAACCGCTTACGCGGAATCGAAGAAATTCCAGACTAGAACATGGGGCGTTACGCGTTCCACGACCACGTCATTAATAACCGATGTCGAGGGAACAAAGGTCAATCGAGTCAGCGATCATAGAAATAGACGGGATGATTTACACGTCGCGTAAATCTAACGGCGATCCACGAGCGGAAAAGTTGCTCGACGCGTGAGCAACGTGAACGGTAACTTGCTGTTCAGTCGTAACTAATTGTAACTGTAATTGTAGACTAGATTGGGGTTAGGTTGGGGTTAGGTTAACTGATCAAAAATATCGACATTGTCGTTCGCGTGAAATTTCGCTGTCAAACTTTCGAGTATATTATTTTTCTATCGTTCTATGTCGATCGGAGAGTAACATCGCACAGATGATCAAATTTTAGTTACACAAGTAACCGCATAAAGCATGGCGGGCGAGAAGTCGTTTAGAGCGGCGTAAATAAAATTAACGACCATCTACCAATCAAATTTTCGTTCTCAGATAATAGATATCGCGCCGACTGGGTTTCCTTCTCCACGAAGATACGAAAAGGGTCTGGATTCGACGTCACGCGCGGGAAACAAAAGGAGGAGAGGCTCCAGGATCCGGTCTCTCTGATTAACATTCACTCGGTACCATGGCCGTGTTAATTATCTTGGTTATACGTTATATCCGATTTTAGCGGCTACCGCCGAAAAGTGCAGGGCCGGCGTGCAGCCGTGCGTGTTTCAGAGAGTATACATCGGCTTGTGTAAATAACAGTTAACTGTCGTTACAATGGCCGACAGACGTGCCCCTGTCCGTTCTTTCCGCTTTTCTCCCTTCGTTTAATCGAACAGAGCACAGGGAACGCGTCAGCTCGCGTGATCGGCAGACGCGAAACATGCAAATTCGGGGGATTCGCGTTCGATTGGAAACGAAGAGGTTAAAAGTGCATCGATGTTTGCAAGATCCGACGGAAAACATCAGGATTTCACGGTCCGATCGTTCGGGAAACGTCGAAACAACGAACGAACGAACTCCGATGGTTTATCGGTGTTAGGTTAGCACGGTGCAGCGATACGATGATGCGATCGGAGAGAAAAACGGTTGGGAAACGATGATTCTCGAAGCTGCGTGAAACTTATCTTGCGCCACGTTGAGAACGGATGCCTGGTTTCTCCACGATGAGCTCCATAATTCCGATAATCCAAGGATCACTGGTTCCATGGAACTTACTCACTTTGATCGTTCCATTAGTCGCAAATCGCTAGATCTCGCAGATATCGCGACGTAATTGGTAGATTACGGCTACGAAGCAAATAAAAAAGATTTTACCTAAAGAATGGAAAAAAGAATTGCGATTGGGTAGCTTAACAGACGACAAAAAATGTATCACGAAATTAAAGGTGGGATGTATACATAGCTGAAGAATTAAGAGGAAATGGGACAACTTTATCGAAGTTCGGGTATAAACGGAAATCTCTTAGCAACGCGTTAAAGGAGGGACAGAAATTGGGCGTGCATAGCGAAACGATGATTGGAAAGGATTTAGGAAGAACGTAAAAGTATGACGACGAAGCTGTAGAAACGCTGAATAAGGGAGAGGTTAATGCGTGGTTGTTCGATGTTGCTGACAGAAGTTGAAATCTCACAGTTTACATAACAAACATTAATCATATCTATTTTTTCCAATTGAATTTTTATCCCGAACGTGTGGGTATTGGTAACGGCGTCGCGTCGATAGTTGTACCAACTGGACACCCGTGTATTTTTCTCTTTTTATCGCAGCACCGTATTTTTTTCTCTTCAGCCAAACTTGACGGTAGCCGATTATCACGAAATCTGCGATAAACGCGATGGATTCTGTTCACAACGGCTCGTTTCACAGGTTACTGCGTGAAACACGATTTTCGCGAGAATGCAGAAAATTGCAAGGCGTCGTCGCGGATACCGAGGTAGCTGAGCGAATCGCAGATGGCTGCCGGAGACCCACTGGCCCAGTTCCGCCCAGTTCGTTTCATCCCCTTGCATCGCTGCACCCTGCTGCATCTTGCGTGACGTCATTGCCCACCCTCGACCCTCCGTCACTGCAGAGGCTACCCCTTCTGCAATGCTACCACCTCCACCCTCGATCCCTCTCGCCTCTCGAGCTCGTTGCTCGAGTCTGCTCGGTTCTATTCGGATCCGCGCCCCTCTCTCTTCTTCCTCTTCGTTCCTTTCGCTGGAAAAACGCACTCTTTTGAATCAATGTTTTCGCCGATCGATTATATTTCATTTGAATTACGTTGTCTGCGCCGTCGTGTTACGATTTCTCAATCTTCCGTCGCATTTATGGCGATCCCGAAGCCAGGATGCTTGTGTTTTTAACTGATCGTCGACAGGAGACGCTGTAACGCTCAATTCTACCAAGTATAATGAAAAATGTATCGATTGTCAGAAACGCTGCGAATTATTCTGGCGCTTGTGCGCGTACAGAGTATGAAACGATCTCTAAAATTGCAGAACTTTCAAAACTCAGGCAAATGGTTTTCGCAAAGGGTTTCCTTCGTACGATTATTTCATTTTAATCGTTTGGTAACTTAGGAGTTAGGGTAAAAGAGCGGTGATAAAACGTGTTTGCCTCTATAGCTCGGGATCGTCCTAGTGTACATACATATATAGCAATAAGGACGTAACTGCGCAACTACGATACGTGCAGCTGGCGCGGAAGCGAGTATTTGAGTTGTGATAATGCGCGCGCGCTGTGATAAGAGCAACGACGAAGGTTCGACGAAATATCGCACGGAGGCGCCACCGAACAGGAATCCATCACAATCCTGCGGTAGTAGTAGTTCGAAACCGTTTCGCGATCAGCACAAAATAGAAATCGCGTTCTAGCAGTTAGCTCGATTTCACGCTACCTTTGATCGAACCTTTTCCAGGGGTCGAGTCAGCTCGTTTTAATAAAATGTAGATCATCGGGCCGCTCATTGTGATTTAAGTCGCTTCCCTGAGGGAAATTATACCGTCAACGATATTTCAAGCGCACGACCTTTCCGCCATCGTTATTTATACGTTCCCTAGTCAGCCACTTGGGACTTTCCCGGTTCCTCCCACGGTAACTCAAACAGCGTCCCGATCGACGTCCCTCGAAAACCGTTCCCCATTAACTGCACGCCCGTGATTCCCACACGGTTCACCACTCGTGAATAAGTTCCTCTAATGTACTCTAAAATTTCCATGTTAGAGCTAATCAAACACCGTTAGGAATTAGCCGGAATACGCGTTTACGGCGCGACGTTTCAGAAACCTCTGACCATATTCTTCCGTTTGATCGATGTGCTAGCTAACAGGGGAAAAAAGAGAAAAAATAACAAAGATTCGCCGCCTTTTTAGCTTTCTGCCGCGACGATCGTTAACTTGACACGTTCCGAATCGCGCGAAACAGCTTTAACGTTGCACCCTGACTAACTTTCTAGCTGTCGAATACTGCCAATAGTATTCACTGCGCTTAACCGGTTGAAAAATCGCAAACGTCGCGAGAAGCTGGTTCCTCTCGACTATCCTCGTCCTCGCTATTATTTTTCGAGATCCGCGCGCTCCGCTTGCCTACGTGTTTCAACCGGACCCGATATATACGCGTGCATTCGTGCACACGGAGCAAAATACACGAAGGGAGAGAGATAGCGGAGGGACGCGTTACACCAACGTTGCTCCTAATGAAACTGACAGGCTACGAGCCCGATATAGAGAGGCGGCGAGTACTGCGTGCAAGGGAGGTGATTTACGATGGGACGCGTGTGTTTTAAGCTGGTTGCATACGGGAGAGCGGAATGTGCGCTTTTTATGGCCAGAAAAGAATAGGCCAAGTATAAAGGCATCGCGCAAGACCCATTGAAATTCAGCGGGCCTTTATGCGTTGCACGCCACTGGTCGAGTTCGTGGACTAGCTGCTAGGTTGCCTGCTACCGGTTCCTCGTACCACGCGGCCCTTTCGTGGGACTATCGGGGCCCATTGCGCATCACCGTAACATAGTCCAACCAGGGGAAACCGGTACGCAACTCGGTACGAGGTAGATATACACGCGTGTGCATCGGTGCAAGCATGTGGACAGGTCGAAGTGCAGCCCCCGGCTGCACCGGAGCAAGCACTGTGAATACGAACAGGAACCCATTCCCAGGATGCCTCTTTGGATCGTTTGATTTAAAGTCTCGCGTGCCTCCAGGTGGAATTCCGTCACTTCTCGCTAACGGGGTTGAAATGTTTTTAGGTGGAATTATTCTAAGATGAATTTGCCTTCCAGATGCGGTAGATTAGGTTCTGGACTAGTCGGCTCGGTGTCTACAAAGTTTCTGACGTTTTGACAAGTTTATAAGGAAAAGGAAAATACCTCGCGATATATACCTGCGTTCTCCGGTACTAGGAATCTCGGACAAATCGAGAATATTATTAGGAATTTATTAAGAGTTTAAAGACACGAATAACGTAATTAAATTTTGTCTCCTCGTAAGTATATCTTTCTCTCTCCGTTACCGTTCATCGTATTTGTTGGTTTCTCCGTTCCATATATTTTATAAACTGTTTCACGAGCCAAATTCAAAGTTTTCGTCGAGTCGACGCAGAAATGTGCCAGGTGTCCGATCATTTACGAACAGAACCGAATAGGCGGTAAATTTTGAATTAAAAAATTCGCGAGATATCTTAGTTATAGCGCTGTCGAGTGGTATTACCTTCGACCGATAATTCACAGGAAAGAAACGATGTCGTAAAAAGATGCTGCACGGATGGAAACGATCGAAGTTGATACGACCGGGGAATGGCATCTGCGTGCACCATACGCATTAATACGCACACGAACCTGGCAAAGTTATGGCTGGGCGCCGGTGCAGCATGTGGCACAGAGTTACTACCTATATTTTATAGCCATGAATGGTTAAGCTCCTTTCAGCGGAAGGAGATGCACCGGGTCTATCTTTATTTCTCGGGCTCGAGCTATAAAGGGGCGACGCGATTTCGCAAAGCTCAGGGACGAAATTTAGGCCAACAAGGTCGATGGTACATCTGTGGCCCCGACTACTCGTCCTATAGATTACAGAGGGTAATACTTGTCTCTACAACTGTGTACTCTTAGCTTCGTGTACTCAGGTTCCTCCTATCCGATCGATAAGGGTGGGGTGTATAGACATCTACAACCGACTAGGTAATGCACGATATTCTGCGTAAGAAACAGGGATAATATTATATTAATATTTCAAGCTATTTAACGCTTTTTGGGCACAGTACAGGTGAATTTTTCACTATGGAAAATATCCAAATATTTGGAGAAATTGTAGCGGCACATGAGTCGTAGGACGATTCGAATCGAGAGTGACTCTGTTGTTGTTCTGCCTCGAGGTGTATTGACACCCTTACGATGTACGAAATTTTAAAGTGAACAAACTCTGGACAGAACAATCGCCGCTACGTGCAACCACCAACCGGAGTCGAATTTAAACTTCCCGGTACTCCGACCAGTATAAATAAACGGATATGTTCTCTAGGAATTCAGTATTCGGTAATCATTGTCTAATATCCTTATATCGAGTAGCATTGAGCAAGCGACGAATAAGACGCACCGTACTAACTCTGTATTCTGTACTCGGAACGATTTTATATCCACCACAAAATTAATTCCAGAAGTGGAATATTTTTTAACGGAATTCTATTAATCCGTAAAACATTGATGATACGAAAACACAGTGGATCAGTGGACGCGCAAGCCGCACGATTGAGAAATCAACGAGTACAAGTTGACCCACATCCTATCGGCAGATGCGTGTCCCCCTGTTCCAAGCTCGTTTCGTCTAATTTAAATTTTAAAAGCCTCCACTTTGTTAAATTATTCGAACAGCCTGTTACGTTGGCGTTTTCTTCGCGATTCACGAAACGTTACGCTCTAGTAACTCCGTTGCCGCTCATAATTTCGACTTTAATGGAATAACAAAACAAATCAGAAGCGTGGTCGGTGGAAGAGTTTGAGAAAGCGGGAGAGAAGGAACTCCTTCGCGATGGAATGTGACGAAAAAAGCCGTCCCAAGAGGCTAGCCTTCTTACTTATAGTCCCGTCGATCGGGAATTTCATCCGTCGTTACTTACGATCGCGCGCCATCGTTTCGACGTCGGCGCCTTCCTCTTCTCCTTTTTTCTTCCCTCACTCGAAATTCCCTTCTTTCCAGAGTTGCTGGAAGGTACGCGAGCCAAGAGAAACACGCCGCGCCCGAACAAAGAACGGACATAAATAATCCGGAGTTTCCAGCGAACGTACTAATAATTAGATTCCAAGGACCGCCTATTTTGGCCGGCAGTTACGCTAGAAAAAGAATCTTCGACCGCGTTCAGAGTCGGTCGCCCTTCTGCCACTCTCTGCGTTCTCTTCGCCTTCGCTCTTCACCCTCGCTCTTCGCCCTCACTGTCACGACGTCACGACCCACTTTCATCCGACCGTCCTTTTTTTCCATCTCCGGTGTCGTCCTCCATTTTCGCCGCTCGTTTCCTCTTTTCGCGTTCCCTTCTCTGGCCGCGAACTTTGCCAGCGGGAGCAAACAAAGACCAGACTCCCACCCCTTGCAGTGCGCGTAGCATATTTATGGTCGAAAAGCATGGTACACGTTTATAGCGACGAACAGAGAGAGAGAGAGAGAGAGAGTTGGAGCCCCGACGACCACAAATGGGGCACGAGAAGTGCCATGAAAAAGTATACGATAAACGTCCGTTCTATCGTCCGCACAATTGGCCACTGGTCACCGAAACGCGAACCCAAGGAACGCTATATAGCCGGTGGATTTCTGGCCGAGAATTGGCACGATTTTACGACACTCACCTGTCCCTCGTTTTTACGAGTTCGAAAAATTTGCCAACACCAGACGAATCGCGTTTCTCTTCGCACCGGAAAGAGACACGTCCCTTCGTCGTTTGAGAAACTTTTGCACACACGGACTCCGTCGTGAATTCTGTGATGAATTTTGCTATCGAATTTCCATCGAGAGTGGAAATAAGGACGAGAAAGGAGACGACGGAGAGGCAGGGTTTGACGATATAATTCCACGCCACTATCGCTATTTTTAACTGCGTATTTCTCAATAGACAGCGGGATCGGAGGGCCATACAAAACGTTATAGAACGACCTTTGCGGTACTCCATTGAACGAGGAAGAAATAAAGTGGAGGAACTCGAGAACTGCTCCACTTCTGCACAATGGGGCGCAGGTAGCCCGAATCCTATCCCTATACCGTTGTCTCCCTCCGTTTCTAGAAACGTCTCTTTCTTTCTTCCGCGCGACAGTTGTAAAAAGATGCGTCCGTAAAAATTGTTGTGGCATAATGGCGCAGTAGCTTGGCTTGGCAGGGACCGCTACCGGTGTTCCGGTTGCGGCGCGGAACGCAATCGTCATAAATCCAACGTGCGAACAGTGGCACAATGCGCGTTAAATCATCCCCGATCGCTTTTAAAACGGGCCCTGAATTATTGCTGCAGCGAAACGCGGCCATTTTTCAACCGATTGTGAGAACGCTCGTCTTTCGGTCATCTTCCTCCGGAAACTTCTGTTTGATCCGTCACACGACTAAACGAAATCGCGTAGAACGAAATTCAAAATAAAACTCGTGGTAGTGGAAGTTATTGTTGTCTAATTTCTTCTCGGAGCGATTCGCTGTTGGCAAAGGAAGCTTCCGGATCTTCGAGTGGAAGCTTCGGAATCTGTAACAGACGCGTGGAGAATAAAATGCCCGTAGATAAACCGAATGGCGGATTAAACGGCACGTCTCTCGTAGCCGGGTATTGATTTTCCTTTCTCTGGCACGAGCCAGCCGGGTGTAATAAAGGGCCATTAAAATCGGTGATTCTTCACTCCGGGTCCCTTCGAGTCTCGTTTCTGTTCCGCGGATGCTATCTCCCGCGCGGATCTACGCGAGTCGAGTATTGTTATCGTAATAGAAAAACTTTCTCCGCGAGTATATCGGTCGTGAAAGACAGCAGGACCCTTGGCAGAGCGAGACGACGATGTCGCGCACACGCGTACACTCGTACGCCACGGTATTCGAATACTGTTTTATGTATATATCGCGTATCTTATACAAAACATTCTGAGATATCATTAGTTTTATCGCGAGACACGGCTATGATAATTGTATCGATAAAATTTGAAGATGTAACATCGTATATAGAAATGCTGTACCATGAGAAATACTGTACATTGCTATGGATAAGAAGATATTCATAACAATTTGTTTTAAGTATTCGACTACTTTGATGAACCGTTACGCGCAATTGCGTAAGTAATCAACGTGTAAACGCATTGAGCAACTGCTACGTGCGTTTTAGCGACGTTAGTCGTGCCTCGTTACAATAATAATGAAATTTCAAATTGTTTTATACATAAATCACAGGATAGGTACGTAAGAGTTTCCGATGGTAAGTGTTGGAACATTTTGACAAGCCACACTGTAGCTAAAACGAATATCGGCAAACTGATCAGGAACGTTCCACTCGTGTCGGAAATTTCCTTCGTCTGGCATCCGAGGCGCGGGTATTGGAGAATACACGATGGAGACGGAAGAGCGAAAATATGAAAGGTGCCTGGAAAGTCAGAAAGAACGACATCCGACGAGAACGAAAGTGATTTAGCCATAAACATACGTGACACTCGGAGCTAGGGGCGGCTGCAGGGGCGAGGAGGGGTTTGAGTTACACGACACGTCGCGCTTCTCGGGGGTTGCGCGCGATATTTCGCCGTTGAAACTCGCCCGGGCCACATTTCTCTTGATTTAGCGAAACAATCCGAGCATCTGAATTTCAAATATGGCGTCTACGACCTTACGCCGTCTATGCAGAGACCTCATCCTCTGGATGACCCGCGACAGACTGCACGAGACGCTCGCGAATTAGTTCGCGGAAGAATTTACCCCTGCCGAACCTCCATTTATCCCGACCTCCCCTGTAAGCCTGGAATCGGGCAATTTCCACGGGGAAACATCTTTCTTGCCAGATCTCCTTTTGACGCCCTCCTTCTTTACCTTTTTCCACGCGATCCTCCAGGATTTTTAGGTTCATCTTGCGGCTGATGATCTTAGATGTTGGGATCTTCTGAAGGGGAGAAAGTGTAGGCGGCTTTACGGAATCATCAAGGGAAAAAGTGGGTATATAGTAAAGGGAGTTGAAGCATAGTTCTTCTTTTTTACGTGGTGTTTACAGGAAAGGTACCAACTTGTCTGGAATTTCGTTTAAACGCGCTGTTTCTTGTTGTACGAGGTATAACGCGTGATTTCGAATGCGCTCTTTATAACGAGTTTCTTTCTATCTTACAAGATAATTTAGCGATACGCTGCTTAACGTTTAACGCGTATAATCGCACGTAACTGTAAATTGTGAAACGTTATCTGCTATAAGAAGAGATAATTAATAATTTTCTGAAATGTTTCGCGTGGCTAACATTCTGTTTAAGGGTCTAACAGTACGAAACCAGTACATCAGCGTACCACTCGTCCTCGTGTTGCTGTTTCATGCTCGAAGTATTCCGATGAAATCGCTCACCGTGTTCGTCCTTTACAATTATCTTTTCCAACAAAACGTTCGCGTGTAAAATTACAATTCAACGTGTACAAACAACGTTCGGTACGAATATTCACCGCGACAAAATCTTCGTTTACCGATATTATCCCAACGCAAACGTAATTGTTACATATCTCTCGGATCGAACAGAATCACGATACAACCGTACAACTGCTAACAGGCAACGATGCGCGCGACGTACGCGCGTGCTCGTTGCTGGTTATCCGCGATATTTGATCGGTCGCAGTCGTGGTTTTGACTCTGTCATATATTCGAAGCTCGCAGGGGGTTTACGAGCTAGCCACGGTTCTCGCTTACTCATGCTTTTTTTCCCGGTGTCCAGCGATTTGTCGAGCGAACCGTTGTATCCCGAAGAGCTGTCCCGATTAAGGGCAGATTCGTAATATCGTCGATCGCCGCGTGAGGGATTGCGGCCCATTGAGCAGCCGCCTCCCGTGAAAATAATGATCCAACGCCCCCGGGGTCCTTTCGAGGACCGTTCGTCGTCCCATAATTCCCGTATACCCTCGATCTCTCGAACTATCTTCGTCCATCGCCTAGCCCGAGGGGCCTCTAAGACGCATCGAAAACACTTTGCCAAGCGGGGACGTCGCCAA
This sequence comes from Bombus sylvestris, assembly GCA_911622165.2. Taxonomy (NCBI): domain Eukaryota; kingdom Metazoa; phylum Arthropoda; class Insecta; order Hymenoptera; family Apidae; genus Bombus; species Bombus sylvestris. Next base: position 4,378,972 of record OU443153.1, on the reverse strand, counting down.
CCCTTCGTACTTTCCTTTTAATTAATTCCCTAGTAGCACGAGGTAAGCGTGCTCTCGCAAAAATTAAAACGATCCTTTCAGATATTTCTTTTGTCGCCTTTAAACGATTTCTTATTCGAAAGAGGATCTGAATCACGTTGCAAAAGAAGAATCGTGGCGCGTAGAAGCGCCGTGGCTATCGAGCATGTCCTTCGACAGAAAAAACCACGCGATTCTTTTTTTATCCTTTGCCGTTTCAGATTCTACTCTTTTATTTGCTGTTTCCGAGAGGTCGCGCCTTGTTACCAGCGAACGACGATTTAGCGGAGAAACGAAACGTTACGGCGTAAATAAAAATTTGCGGGAACGAAACGTTACGGCGTAGTATATTTGAATCTATCGCGGCTATCAGGGGAAAATATATAAAATTCGCGTGACAGTGTGCGTGTTAAATAAGCTACAAAGTTTATCCAGCTAATGTGCAACGCGTTTACAACCTTTTACTCGCAGTCGATCTTCGGATTAAACCCTGAAAGCGGGGATTTAAAATTCCACGCAGTTGGAACACGTTCTGGCATACAGAAAAGACCGCACGTGCAGTTCCTGGTCGGCCGTGGAGGATCCAAGGTCGCGATAATTTGCAAGGGAGAGGCAGAGTTGCGGTGCGTGTTATGCGCGAACGGCAGCTGGAAGGCAGAGCCAGTTAGGTTGGTTATGCGGGGCCCAAGGTCTCCCTCGCTCGCTAAGGGCCCCTATTACGTATCGAGTCTCTCTCACACGCACACTTACACGCGCTTGCACCAACAATTTACATTCGTGCCTGCCTGGATAAAAAGGGAAGACGCGCGTTCCGCCTCGACCTTCCCGCGCGGATTCGCACACGTGCGCGTATGTGGGTCAAACCGCGCGGCGGAAACTAGTCTGCTCTTGGGCAGCCGGAATCGAAGGCGTAGAACAGGTCGTTCTTCTCGTTTTTTCGCTATCCTCGTTCTCTTCCTCCTTCTCTTTCTGCTCAGCGTCCTTGGTCGTTTCTCGTTTTTGGTTCCACCAAACAGAGATGGTGGAAGAGAGGTGGAACCGAGCAGAGACAGCAGGCGCCGCTCTGCTGAATTTCACCACGTGTTCGATCTCTCTCTTTTTAGTCCACGAAGATCGTAAAAGAGCTGGGAACCACGCGACGATTTCGCTGAAATATTTTACTCTCGGTCCCAAAGCGGAACACGTTCTACGAAACAGATGCCTATTTACGATTCCCTTGACACGAGGCTTCCTTCGCTTATTATCTTCCAGTTCCAAGAATTATTATTTAACATGGATCTTGTTACGTAGCGTTCGTATACGAGCCGTTCTACGTATCTTTGCGCATTTAAATGACCCACGAATGCGCAAACATCCGCACGACTATCCGTCCCGATATTCCATTTACGAACACCAACGTTCAAGAAGCGAACTCTCCGTTCGAAAATGTTCGTAGTTTCCAAAATTTCCTTCTTTTTCTTCCGTAAGATTCCTCGTTCGACGCGATAGTCGATTTACGAATATCAACGTGCAAGAAACAAATCGCCCGATCGAAGACTCTCGTAACTTTACAAAATTTCTTATCCGAGATTCTATTCGATCGACGAACATCAAAATGAAATAAATTATTCTTCCGTAGACTTTCATAGGCTTCCAAAATTTCTGTCGTTTACCGCCGCGTATTCCTCGGCTCCCTGATACGCTCTTGATAAATTCACGAACCAGAAATCCTGGATCGGTTGCTCTACTTGATAAATGTCGGGATCCGCATAACGCGGGCAGATGCCTAATTTACCAGTCGTGATTTTTACTCGCACCCTACGAGAAAGCGAGTCCCGTGGAGAACGATGGCGGAATATAGAGAGGCTCGCCGATGAATCTGTATATCCAAATCCCCTCGTTCCATCCGTGTACGTGCACACGTGTGTATAAGCTTTTTCCATATGACGTATCGTCGTGATTACCTTGATGTAGATCCGTCGCTGCGTTTCGAAGCCGATAACGCATCGAGAATATACGGGTCCCTTTTCTCTGTTCTCTCCTCGGTCCTGTATCGGCGAACACATCGATCATCGTTGCGCCCGTGATTTTTCATCGGCATTCCCGAGCACAAAAAAAAAAAATCAGTCCGACGAGATTGAAAAGCCATTCCGTCGTCTGGGAACACAAAACGGAACCTCTTTCTATCCTACCATTGCTCGTCATCGTCCACTTCCCCTCTGAAACTCGTTTTCTATGTCTGGACTCACCGTAGAATAGCATGTACCAACTATTCTACTATTGGGAGAGGAAGAAAGTTTATTATCGAAATGGAGATCGTTTCTTCGTACGAGTAATATCGCGCCAGTTTGGAAATTTCTACGGTTCTTCGTTTTCACTTGGCTTTAATACTGTTTCAAGTACTGTACAAATATGGTTAGATATATTTGCACTTGTTTCGTTTAAAGTAACAATTAACTTTTCAGATTTTCGTCGTTCAAGCGGACTTCAAATTTAAAGCTAGAAGATTTTAGTATAGGATGTCCAATCGTAAAATGGTAAAATAGTAAAATAGTCGTGTACGTGTCTTCGAAATGAACGTTTTAAAATGAGGAAATCTCTCGGGGCGACCTAGTTTCGGTGCAAGTATTTCGCCTTTGCGATATCCCTTATTTCGCCAATGATTTACTCCACATGGTCGATTTTATAGAAGATGGTTCCTGTTTCTGGTCGAGGGATTCCACGTTCCGGAAGCACGCGTCGATTCTCCTCAAATCGTCCGTGTCCAGGAATTATTGCCGAAAATTATACGTTTCGCGTGACGTTCCGTGCTACCTAGAAAAACGTACGTCACCCTCGATCACGATGCCACTCCCAGCGATCCCTTTTTCGATCATTGTACACCCTCTGCCGATTCGATGATCGAGCACGCGATTTTGCTCGCGAAGAAAGAGCCCGCAGGAAACTCGACAGCGCTTCTTCGCCTCCTTTCCCATCGTGGAAATCAACGAATCGCTGTTCATCGATGGAAGTGCGACAAACATCTGTCGTTTCTAAGTACTCTGAAAATCAACGCGGCTAAACTTTGTTTCAGAGCTCGTTCGGTAAGTTCCTATTGTACGAACTTCGATTGTGTAAACTGTTTGTCCACGACAAATTCAAGGAAACGCAGTTCTACCGTATAATCGATAGACACAGCGATCGACAAAAAAGTCTACGGTGCTAGAACGAAGTTCAATCGTCAGACACGATTAGATCTTACGAAGCTGGCTTGACTCGTAATTTCGTGATCTCATTTGCGAGTACGCCAGCTGCTGGTACTTCGGTACGCCTCTGTTGCGATATCAATCTTAGAGATTGAAAGCGTACGCTGCTCAAGTATTCGGTGTAAGTACATCTCGTTGAAAATCGTGTCCGCTCTAATGATTTCGCAGCGGCGTTAGAAGGAAAGGAGAGAGAGAGGCGAGTGACTGATGCGAAAATTCAAAGGGAATTTGTTCCCCAACGCGTTCGAATCGCGATCGCAGCACGTCGTTTCGGGTTATGACGTCGCTTTACGGTTCTCCATATTTCACTTTTTCGAACGGTCGATTTGAACCGAAGAATGCCAAGGTATCCGGGTTCATTTGGCGCGCGGTAAAAAACGACCTCGCTTACGGGACCAGCTTTGATATATTCACTTCTTCCGAAGAGAAATACTCCAAGTTCACGCGAGCCGAAAGCTGCGTCCTCGTCGAAGCGACACTAAGGAACTTCTTATCGACGTCTCGTGTCTCTCGAGAAGGTTGTTGCCTGCTGACTCTTTCTCGTCTCACGACACACGTAAATTTCCTACTGAAACAACAATCGCCAAGGACAGGGCGTTCACGCTGGATGACTACACGCGACTAAAGTATACGTAACTAAACGCGTAGTCAGGTATTGCGTGTCTTAGCAGCATTGCGCGTTTCGCGGCACACCGATCGAAAATAGCAACGAAATTTGTTGCCTTTCGCGTGCTCTCGCTTGGGGCGGTACAGAGATCAAAAAGAAATAAGAAACACGTGACTTAAATAGCCACACTTTACGCTGCTTTCAATATGCAGCAACAACAACAGCCAGCTAAAAGCTGCTCGAGCGAGAAAGCCGCTGAAGCTTTCGCGATCCTCGTGTCACGTTACCGCGATCGGAGCATTTTCACGCGCTATCCGAACGTTACATATAAGAGGAAGAAGGAAAAGGGATGCGCAGCGCTCGAGTTACTGGATGGAACGCGTCATAAACGTGGTTTCCCCCTTGCAAAGAGATTCAAGATGGAGTCATCTGTGTCGTCGGTCGTCAAAGAGACAGGAGAGAAGCCGTCAACGTCTGGCGAGATTGATGCCCCGGGCTTTGAATCCGAGGGAAGATCGAGGGAATCGCGCGACCAGAGGGATCTCGAACGAAGAATAGAAAATTTAAACAAACTAAAGAACGAAGCTAGCGAACAAGACCGGACGAGCTATTCGATCGGCGCGAAGCTAGTCAACTGGTTAAACCATGATGCGGACAAATCGTTACGATCCTCTGAATCGTCGAGTCTCGATTTATCTCCGGCGGGCAATTCCATAAAGTGCTGCTGGCACGGCAGCCGGAAGAAAGACAACCACAAATTACAATGGTGCCCGGTAATGGAGGGTTACACGTCGCAGTTGCCTCCATTAAATTCATTTCGCCATTAGCTTCGATCGAGCGTTGCGTATGGCACGTTAGACGCCGAGGATGCTATACGGGTTATCGAAAATCGCTTCCGCGCGAGTTATATGAAGAAAGGGAAAAGGTACGCGCGAGTTCGCAAGTATTAGGATATTTACGAAAACTTGCAAAGATTATCTGCCATCTTTCTTCGAACGTTACTACGCTGGTTTGAGAGTTTAAAGCGTAAAGAAATGAAATCTCATTTCTATTCGAATCTAGTCGCTCGATAATCGTTTCGAGTAGTACCGTTTTATTTATCGTTGTTTGGTTCTGCGAATATTTGTGTTATTTATGTATACGTACTTCCGAGCGAGTGGGTGTACTTACACGTACGAATGAAATCGATTTCCGGGACAGATGGTTTCCTACTACCCGGTTCCACCGGTGACTCATTGTTCTTTTCTTCGGTTTCTTAGGCGGGCCGTTTTCCAAGCAAGCGCGCCATTAATTTCTGTATTACGTAGCGATCGGTGGACGCGGGCGTTATTATCGAGAAGCCGGCCCTCGTAATTACAGGGCTTTCGCGTGCCGACAAATTTTTATTAGATCGCGTATGGATCGCCACGTGGCACGACTTCATTTATATCGGCAATGGCTTTCACTCGTGGAACGATCGTCCGTGAATTTTCGTGACTTAATGCCGTACGTTTCGCGAAGCTGCCAAGTCGTTTGCTATCCTGTCCATCTACCCCTGTTGTTTAGGCCAATCTATTCCTCCAGCGACCTCGTTTAACCGCCACAGTTCATCGCCGTGAAGAACGGCCCTGCATTCTTTACCGCGTGTTCACCCTGCGTGTTAACTTTGCTGTCGGCGTTAAGTATCGTTTTTTACCCTTAAATGCACAGCGTTGCTGTTTGCAATATATATTCTTCACCACTGCTACCAGGACATTTACTTTTTATACCTAGTTCTTTATTAGAAAATTCTAACACATTTTACTTTGTTTTGCTATCTTACGTTATAAAAAAAAAAAAAAAAAAACACGTGTTACTCTCTTTAGACAATTTACGCTGTGAAAAGCATATAGCGCGAGCGAAAGAGTCAACAGGCGATCGTCTTCGGTACGTTGATGCGTACGGGAAAACACAGCGTCGCGATTTCGATTAGGAGAATTATTGGACAGGAATGGAAGTAGCGGATGGTGGTCGTAATTTCTTTGGATTCTTCCCTTCGTTTCCACATGCACGCTCGAGTCGCCACCTGCGTAAACGGTTCTTCTTTTCGGGTGATCACGTGGTCGCCCAAGGGCGAAACTTTCCAGCAACAGGAAATGGAGAGGCGAAACGAGGCAGAGGCCGGCCCTTTCGCTCCCTTCGGGCGCCGACTTAATGGCGACCGATCGGCCATACCGTTGTTTACGATTAGGATCGTAACTGCTAGTCGAGACAGATAGGATCCAGGGGCCCTAACTTGACACTGGGGAGGCAGGCAGACAGGTGGAACGCTTCCTGGAATCTAGAATAGCCGCGTAACCCGTTTTATGGATTTCGTTATCGTCGATTCGGCCGGTTATTATACGCCGTTAGGACGAAACCGCGATAGCTCCAACCGATTGCGTTCCAACGATTTACGAGTTTAATAGAGGAGGCGACACGTGAAAATGGCGGCCCGGTACCCCTCCATTTTTGTTTCCATATCAGCCTTTCAGGCAATTTTCTCTGAAAAGGATTCCCCTTCAATTTTCTTCCAGTAATTTCTCTCCGCTTTATTCGCCTTTTATTCCAAACGATGAAAAATACTGAAACGTATCGGCGTAGCAAATTACGGCGTCGAACAAAGCGCGCCATTAAAATTAAAAGACACTCTGTACAGGCTGTTCGTCGCAACGGTGAATTTTTTTTACATCGGCATCGGTTTCTTCAGGCTCTTTCGTCGATCCGACGAGAAAGTCTTTGAGAGGAAAAGTCAGCATTCGGGTGGAAACAAATCGAAGAGCTCGCGAGGAGAACCGCGACAAACGCGTTTTCGTTAATTTACCGATGTCCAGCAACTTGTTAGATTCGGAGATATAAATGTTCAACCTTCGATCGAGACGATCATCGAAGAATCGACGAAGAGAAAAACCAATGCAAAACTGTGCATTCAGCTGGCGCAGGCCGAAGCGGAGCGTCTCTTAGAAATTTCCACGCAAATGGTGCCGAGTTTCGAGGCGGTGATTTTATTTCTCGAAAGCCAATGCCGTTCCCCTGGCCTCTGGCCATGATTGACACGGGCCTCCTGGTACACGCGTGTGTCGTCCAGCCCCACGTAAAGCTCTATTGGGGTGGCGAGTAGCGGCGAAGGGGTGTGCTAGCAACGGTGGCAATGGCGACTCGTCGAGGGTTCTTCAACGTTGCCACCCTAGTCATTACTTCGGCATTAACGGGGGATGATTCTCCCTCTCTTCTTGGCGGATTCACTGGTTCATCGGGACAATCGGACAGAGAACGAACGAGTTGAGGGATAAAGAGTAAAAGAGTAAGGGTGACATGGGGAAGGAAGGAGTTCTCCAGGGAACGAGCCTCGGCCGAAGTTAAATCGTTGGATTTACGAGCATGGTCGTCGTTTTCCAGTTTCTCGCGTTTCTCTGTGTTTCGCGCTTGTATCGCCGATCTTTGGCCGTCGAGCAGGAACTTGGAAGCATCGTCGAGCAACGCTTAATTACTCGGTGTCGAACCGCGCTGATTTTCGCTTATTACCGTGCTAATAAGTAGATCGCTTTTTACGTTTTTATATAATTCCGCGTAATGCGAGTGGTCTACGGTCGCTCGTCGATTCAACATGTTCGAAAGTGTAAACAAACGTATCGGAAAATGCGAATATACAGATGGGCAATGTAAACAACCAAACGGAAAGTAACAAAGGAAGCAGGAAATTAGGTCAGCGAGACGCGTCATAACCGAATAAACAATATGAAAGACGATTATTTGGCAAGCAACCTACTTTTTCTGCTTCTAGACAGAAAAATTGCAGAACAAAGAAAACCGCGGTTGTGTTGGAGTTTGTCCTTCGATTAATTTTCTCCGAAGGCGGCATTAAAGCGGCGCCTGGGAGACGCGTGACGCATCGTTCATCCAGGAACCTTTAATCCGACACGCCGTGCTCGTCCTCTAATTCCGCCCGTGTCCATTGTTTCGCAAGAGTCTGCGAGCTGTCGCCACCAGATCGTAGGATTCGTGGACGCATATTGCGTACCGGATCGCCGCAGCTGCTGCGGTTTCCGGGCCCGATTGCCAGTTGGCCGAATCGTTGCCAAAATTACGTTCTTCTTTTCTTTCCTACGCTATACTTCCACGCAACACTCCCACAGCGCATCTTCGACGTATTCGCGTTCCAAATATTCGCGCAGCTTCGTTGCTATCGTGCACAGTTTGGAAAACCTGCTTACCATATCTCCGTATCGTCTGCATAGTTCTCGAAAACACATATCGAATAAGAAACGTTCCTCTAAATTTCTTAACGTGTTATCGTGATTCATTCGAGCAGCTACTCCAGCAACATATTTCAAACCAGTAGGTTATCGATCGAAGGAAATGCGTAATGAATTTTAATATACCGTTGGTCAATGTTTATACGAGTAATTAAAATTTATTAGCCGCTAATTCTGCAAAAAGCTCATGAATATTGCTTTTAGCCGTTGGTTTATTCATAGATTTTTATTCGCAGTTTATTCATAGACTGGTTAATCCATAGATATATTCCACTACTCGTAGAGTCTTGCTATAAATTGCACAGAATCCATTGGTCTCGCCACTTCTTCGCGTTTTCACGATCGCTATTCTGTAAAATTCGTTCTTGAATCGCGTCTTGCATCCTTGTGATCTGTCCGTCTGCCAGCTACAAACAAGGATACATCAGCGTCCGTGGTTACTCGAACGTGTTCTCGTGGCTTGTTCCCTCGAAAAAAAAAAAAAAAAAAAAAAAAAGAAAGAAAAACGATCCAAGGGATCGTTCTCCTTTCACGAGCCTCTTCTCTTCTCTTCGCGCTCGCTCCTTCGCCGACTTGGAGAAGAGGCGATGGATTATTGACCGGTACGGTAATACGACGCTAGACACGCGCACTATTGCGAAATACAACGAACCTAGCGGTCCTTGGACTCCATTCTGGATAGAAATGTTTGCGCTCCTTGGACGGTAGCTGCTGCTGCTACTGGCTACTACGGCGACCCGGTGAAAGGCTGCGAAAATGTCAGATCGCGAGTCGGTGGACACGATCGACGCCGACTTCCTTCTTTAGAGATAAATCGATCGCGATTCGCGTAACTTTGGCCCAATCTCGCCTCCTAATCGTCTCAGGGTATTCGGTGCTTTTACCTTTAATGTGCCGTGTATATCGCTTTCGGTCTTTGGTATTTCACGAAATATTACGCGTTAAGTGTAAATATTTGTCGCAATTTGTTTAGAAGATCGTAGAAATCGTATTTTTAAGAATCGCGTGATTCTTAGCTTACCACGGTCAGAGTAGGATCGTAGTAAACACGATACAAAAGTATCCAAAGCAACGAACGAACGGAGATAACGCTGCGTCAGAATATTAATACGAGTAACAGTACACGATATTACAATGTTAGCAGTCTTGTTACGAAGAATTTAATAAATCCTCGAAACGGTTTAAAGCCTCGCGTTTACTAGATATCGATCGAACGATTACGCGGGCATTTGACACGCGTGTAGGTATCGTGCAGAAGATCCCTATCGTATTTACCATTAGCCTTGTTACAAACACGGAACACCGATAAGCGAATATGGAAACAGAGATCTGATTTTTCGGTGAGAAACTAAATCTGCAATTGTCGACGTATTTTTTTTTCGCCGACCTACGTACGTAAATTATTTATACGACGTTGTATCTATCTTCTCGCGATTGCCTTATCTTTCCCCATTTTTTTCCATTCGAAAACAAATATTCTCTAGCTTCTTCCAATATATCAGAATCGTAAATAACGAATCTTCTTTGGAGGATATATCGTTGCCGGTCATCGAATTAGCACGACGTCATTCCCTAATTACGATACGAAGACTGCAGAAAAAAGACACGAGGAGTCAGATTTTTCGGATTCTTTGGGCGGCCGGAGCCACAATTTTAAAGTTTCCTACGCGGATTGAACGATTTTACATGTCCGATTGGATAAGTACGTATTTTCATATAGCTTGATCATTCTTCCGAACATTTCGAAATGTATCGAAGGTTCTGAGCAGCTCTAATTCGTCGACTGTATTACACCGTATTTTCCTTCGATGCATAAAAGGCTCGCGACTGATCTGACGTCGATCCGCGTGTCCATCGGCTCGCGAGAGGCAGGTTCACGAACCTCGAAGCGGCTCAAGGATGCACGTGGTTCTCGTCGCCTGGAAATACGTGCTGGTACGCGCTCGCGCGATTGCATCGCGAGAGGATCGAGCCGCGCGAGTGCAAGCGACGGTGAACGCTTCTATTCCGATACTTTATGCCAAGTGGGACGGTTCGCCTGGCGAATTCGCACGCGAACGTACGTTCGTAACTAGGTGTATCGTCCAAGGGAAGCCGAACCGCGACCGGCTCCTGAGAGAGAAAGGCCAACGTATCGCGAGGAAGTGTAAACGAATTGCGAGTTTTTCCGCCAGTTCGTGTTCTGCTCTGTTTTATGAATCAGACATTAAGAGCAAACGCAGACGAAGCCACGTTTTTCTAAATGCCACTTTGTGGCGTTAACTTATTCCAATAAGCTGTATGTTAATTGTATAAAAGGACAAACTCGTATTTTCCAAGTTAAACCCAGATGATATAACGAAATCGTTGTACCGGATATTTCGATTTTGCTTTATAGATCTTGTCGAGGTTATTAGGTGTATATGAATGCAAAGAGATAAATTGTAAGATAGAAAATATATATATTTTCAACTGAAGTAGGAAATACGAAGTAGCTGAAATACGAAGAAGGAATACAATATACGAGCTGGTGCAGATCCGCACGCCAGCAGTGTTACTCTATAACTGAAAAACCCTGAAGCCAACGTTGCGCGTGTACCGTTTTTGGTTTGTCTTCGACAGTCTTTCGTCTATGCGCTGTCGATGGCTTCGGTGCTTGAGAAAACTAAAGACCAGATGTAGAGTTTTCTTACAAGTGGCGACCACTTCAACAGATCTAAATACGTTATTTGCTTTGCGGAAGACACTTTTATCGGTGATTATCCGCTAGCCTGGAAATCGACCCGCGCTTCCATAAATCACAGAACTGTTTGCAGAAACAAATTGGCTGGAAACCGTTCGAGCAGATATAATACGTATCTTGACGAGTTGAACCTGTTACCCGAGGCGAATTCGTCAAGCTTATGATCTCTCATTGAACGAGGAGATTGGCAATAATAAAGCAAACGAGATGGGTGGTCTCAATTTTAATTTTAGCAAAAGTTACGCCTCGGGGCTTCGTCCCGTAGAACTTAAATATAGAAGCGGTTAAGTCGAACAGTTGTTAGCGAATAATTAACGTTCCACGAGGTACGCGAATAGTCCCTCTCCTTTCTTCGTGTTCCGTCGGCCGTGTACAGGTAGAATCGCGTGTCGCGAGTC